>BSBN01000471.1:5047500-7554151 GCA_027924645.1 Cunninghamia lanceolata
TGCAAATTAGGCAAGTGTAATTGGAGTGATAATTTTTCTTCTGATCATGCATGATTTTACAAATGTAATAAATTGTAAATAAATAATAAAGTAATATTTTCCAAATTACTTTATTATTTTTCACAAATTGTAACCAGTAATAAAGTGATTATTTTTATTACTTTATTATTTACTCACAATCAATTTTGCTCATGCAAAATCATGCAAATTGATTAGTTGAGTTAACTAGGCCACCTAGGAGGTTTTGCATCATTTTTTGGAGTATTTTTAGGGTTCTTGGTCAAATTTTTGGTCAAGCATATGGAGAGGCCCAAATTGGAGCTATCTTTGCTCAATTTGTGGCAGTTTTAGACCCTAATTTTGAGGATTTTGGAGGTTGCTCGGGAGTGATTATTTTTAGAGGCAGTTATCTGCAAGTCCATTTTTTGCATGCCTCTTTGAGAGAACAAACCTATATATTGTAAAGCAAAGGTTTATTTTTGCTAGTTCTTGATTCTCATTCTGATTCAGACAGGTTGGAGAATTCTTGTAGCTCATATTTTATAGTTTAATTGAGAGATCGACAGGTTATAGGTTCTATTTTTTATCTTCTTTGCAGAGCTTTCCTTTGTTTATTTGAGATCATTTAAGTTACCTTTCCATTTTAGTGCTGATTAATGAAGTGATTTTGATGAAATTTTGCTTTGTTTTATCATAGAACCTTTAAAATTATTGTCTCACTTCTTTGTTTGTAGTATTAAGCATATAATCATCACAGGTCTTAGGTTGTGTTACCAGAAATAGTCTTTTTGTGTTGTGAAAAAAATCATTTCCTTCATAGAAACACTGTTTTCAAACCTTCCTTAGAATCACTTATGTGACATTTATGCCAAGTTTGGATTGTGTAAAAGTTAGATTTTTGGGTAAACATTATGGATCATATTGCATTATTTTTATTCAAATCAGGTGCATCACCAAATTTTACCTTTTGCATTCATTTAGTTTCTTTCTTCCATTTTCCAAAATAGTTAAAACATATATCTCAATAGAACATTTGAAGGGAACTAGCCCATAATCTGGAGGTCTAATTTCGTTATAGGGCACCCACAACCTGAAATTAGTCCCATGTTACACGGAATTGTAGAGCTTCACCAGCCTTGCATACGGGTGCAATTTCCAGTGATAACAGGTACCTTTTCTTATTGTGCCAAATCTAGGCACTCACTTACTGGCTGGGGGAAATTTATTTGCAATGCTTCTCCCCCTAAGCCAAGGTTCTCAAATCAATTCTTGGAGGAATTTTTAGCACTGGATTCTGGTGCAGATCCGTTACTATCATTCATACTTGTTTTCTTAACCCATATCTTGTTTATTTCATTCTAAGTCTCATTTACATAAATTTTTTCTTTGCCTTTGTCTTTTCTCTACTCATCCAATTTTCTATTTTCTGGACCTCTTCTTTAATTGTTCTTATTTCTAGAGAATTTTGCAGTATGACTAGTTTTATTGCAATTAAAGCACACAAAATTTTCTTGATTTCCTCTTGATCTGCACTTATTAGCCATGTGTCCAAATCCATTGCAAGAAAAGTAGTAGCCATTGAAAGATTTGCCATTCGAGTTATTTATTATCATATTTCTACATCCATTGGATTTATGACCATACCTTTTGCATTTGAAGCATTGACCGGAGCAGGATGGACCATGTTGATTTACTCTACTTTTGCACTGAGTAGCTCTATGACCATATTTATTGCAATTGAAAGAATTTCCATTGAATGATGGATATATTTGAGCATTAGGCTATCTCACCAGAGGTTTTCTAGGTCTTTCTCTCCTATTCCTTGGTTGAAAATTTTTCTGTCCGGATCCAGAGCTTTCACCTTTCTCATATCCAAGACCATACTTGTCATCATCCCCCTTTTGTCCTTTGAGTAGTGCTTCTAGTTTTTCTGAGCTTATCTTGAACTTTTCTTTATATTCATGTGCAACTTCTAGGTCATGTCTAAGTATGACAATTTTCCTTTCAAGTTTTTTCTCATTGTCTCTACTTTCTTGTAGATCAGACTCTAGATGTCTAGCTATTTTGTCCAATTTGCAATATTCTTTAGTTCTTTCTTTTAGTTTTTGATTCATCTCTTCTTCAATTTTCTTCCTATCTTCACTTTCTTTGGTTTGCCTCATCACCCCAGATTCCATTTCAATTTTTAGAACAATAACTTCTTTTGACAGCTTCTCACATTCCTTTGTCTTTTCTTCCAAAGCTTCATTCATGCCATTTTCTTCAGGTAAACTGGATAGCTCTTGAAGTAGCTCCTTTTTTCTTTACAAAGATTTCTTTAATTTGTCTTTCAGCATTTCAATGGTGTCATCAGCATCTTTGAGTTTAACTTTAAGATTACTAATTTCTTCTTTTGACTGAACAAGCTCTTTCAGGGCCACTTGAAGTTGATCCTAGAATGAACCCATTTGAAACTTCTTCCAAGATCTTTTCCTCAAGTTGTTAGGCTTTTAAAAGGAACCTTGCTCTGATACCAATTGTTGGATTAGGTCTAGACAACTGAGAGGGGGGGTGAATTAGTTGTCACACATTTACAACTTTTTCTTCCTTTAATCTGTCTTTACAACTTATAATCAAATTAATGAAATAATCATTTTAGCATCACATAAGTAGAAACATAAATAACAAACTTGACACAAAGATTTTTGATGTGGAAACCTGGTTAAGGGAAAAACCACGGTGGGGGTTAACCCACAAGAATTAATACCCTGTTAAAAGTATTTTACAAATGGGAATGCACATGCATTTGGGCTCACTGCCCAGAGCTCATTTCTCAATTGGAGGCTCACTACCTTATGAAAATATTACAATAAAATAACAGAGATTTGAAATGATTAATAGCATCTACCTATGCAAGAGTTTCAGTTCCAATTAAGTACAAAAACTAATCTTACACATTTCATCTTTGCTTATGCTCTTCTTACTATTCTGCCTTCATTCACACTTTGGATTTCTGCTCTTCTCATATACACCTTCTTCACATTCACACACACTAAATCATTCACTTTCATCGGCTATATATATCCACAACATGATCTACAATCATTCTATCAGTTGGCTTCATCAACACTTAGAACTTTTATGAATGCTCTGCTTTGTCAACTAGATCTATGCAAAACTTGAGGTGCGGACCAAAACTTTCTCTTGGAAATCATCACTCATGTCGGCCACTATCACTAATCATCACCATTTTTCCAACAAACAACTTCCATACATCCAGAATCAAGATCTTCTGTAAGGTTGGCCTGTTCTACTTTTGTCTTCTCTGACAAACTGGAACTCAGTACTCAAAGACTAATATCTTTTGAATCTTTCATCACTGGAGGACAAAATCTAGAGTTAGACTGTCTTGACAATTCTTATAACTCCCTTAGATCTACAGCTAATCACGAATTTCCACCAAAGAGATCTGAATGAAAACATTGGACCCTATTACCTGTTCTGTTCCTGACTACCCAGACTTAGACACATTCTGAATCTAACTTCTGGTGTGAACAGATTCTGTTATGTGGATGATTAGGATGATCTTAGTTGCCATCAATGACAACATCTATCATGCCTAGCAGTGTCTCTTGCCAACATAACATAATAGCATGCCATGACACGTTGAGAGGATATGACAATCTAAAAGTAGCCATGATAGGAAAAATCACCCTACGAGTCTCTTTGGGATCAAAGATAGTCTCTACTACATTCTATGTTATTGAAAAGAACACCAAATATAACGTACTACTAGGAAGACCCTAGATTCATAGAATGAAGGTAGTGCCCTCCACCCTATTCCAAGAAGTACAATTCTTACATTTTGTAAAGGCCTATGTTGTAAAAGGTGATCTCGAAGCATTTAGTATGATCAAAGTAGATGCAACTAAAAAGAAAATAGGCATCCCCATTGACTCTAAATTGCCTGTGAATAAAATTTGCATACCTAGTCCCACTCCGTAAACCTTACAATAAAAAAGAATTGAACCTCATGAAATTGTTGAAAGTATGGGCCTAACCGGTGTTGTCATTGATGTTAACATACTCCTCTTGCATTGATGTCAAGGATTGGATGAGTTGTGTGTTGAGGATATTGAGAAAATTAGTCCTATCAGAAATAGAGAAGAACAGTGAAGACAGTGAAGCTCTATGCAGTGAAGATCCTAGCTAAGATGAAGATTAGGGAATACACATCAAAGGGTTTGTAGATATGTGTCTAAAGATGATCCAGTCAAGATTTGAGAGGTTCGCATGAAGATTTGAAGAAGCTATGGCCACTTGAGTGAAACCAGTTTTGGCAGGTGTTCAAAGGTGACAGAGTGACACAAATAGGTCTGGTAAGATCCAGAAATGCAATATCATGTTCTACAGATTGGATGGAGTGTTTAGGAAGCCAATTTGAATTGACAACTCAATTGGTTTGTGGTCTGGAGGTCTGCAAGCATTTATTCTAATGTGACAATGATGACATAATATGTTCTTGAGGTTCCAGATGAAGATGAGAATGATTTCAATAGATAGAAGTGGTGTGGATGTTCTTGGTGATTCAGGCAAGCTTGTGGTAGTCTCTAGATTATGTCCAATTCATGTTGGTGATCTGTATTGAATATTGACCTTGTAATTGAAGGTTTACTTCCGGATGATGAAGTTCTTCCTAATCATGGCTGACCGAATGGTTTGCACATCTTGCAGATGATCTTGAAGATGTTCTGTGAAGCATGGCATGTTCCTCAAAGAAGATTGAATTCCTAGATATGTGTGGCTGACTGTGTGGTGATTCACATGAAGTCTTTTGTAATAAGACAAGTTGTATTTGTGTATTTTCTCTATAATAAAATAAAGTGTATATTGTGTAGACTTTGATGATTATCCCAAAGTTGATGTCTTGTATAAATAAGAGTTCTGAAGTCATTTCAAAGTATGAATGTGAAGATGATGAAGTGGTAGAGAGGAGAAGAATGAAAAGTAGAGCATAAGTATTGGGCTTAAATGGAACTGACTCAAGCATGGTAAAGATGCTAATCTTCAGTTCAAGTATGTAATATTTATTATTCTGTAGATAGTTTGTCTCCTATAGGCAGTGGGCTTCTTGTGAGAAGTGTGCTTGGGTAGTGAGCCATAATTGGCATGTGCCATTTGTTCTTCTAATTCTTTTAATAGAGAATACAATCTTGGGTTAGTCACCCTGTGGTTTTTCCCTTAACCGGGTTTTCCACGTTAAAATCTTGGTGTCATATGTGTTAATGTGTTTCTGGTCTTGAATTATTGCATTGTGCTTCCATGATTGATTTATTATTATGTTGTTGAATTACAAGAAGGATTTAAGTGTTTAAAGAAAAGAAAGTTTTGGGACAACTGATTCACCCCCACTCTCAGTTGTCTGTCTTTAATTCAATAGAAACAATAAATAATGTGAAGGTTAAAACCATTGAAAATGAAGAATCAACAAAACAAAGAGAAACAGTTCTAAAAGGTATATCTAAAATCATCCAAAGATGAACTAGGGAAGATTGATCAGATCATCCCATATATAGGTGAAAAAATTGAAAAGACAAAATGACTTGAATTTGAAACTATGACTCTAGACTTAAGAGAAGTTGATCCACATGCTTTCTTAGATCTTGAGGAAGAGACATCAAAAAGCTATATATGCCTTTGATGCCACCAAAAGAAACAACATCAAGTGAGTCTTATGTCCCTCAAGTGTACGGGAGAGTGATGGATTATGTTCCACTTTCACCCTTAGAAGATACTTATACATCATGGACACCTCCAACACAAAAATAATCAAATGATTAAGGACTTAATTTAGTGGATAATGAATCAACAAATGGTCTAGAGATTTCATCAAGAGATTTTATAGATCCCAAAACCCTAGAACAACCTTCTGCTTCAACATATATACAATCCAATGACCTTGATACAATGGAAGCCCCTTTAGTACAAATGGAAATGGTTGAAAGGATCCTCGATGAAAATGAGGTAAGCGGAGCAGAGTTTCATAAAGAACTTAAGTTACTATAACCATAGGAATAGAAGATCCCATTATCCTTGAGTTACCTGAAAAGTATGTAGGGTATTCAATGGACTTATGATCATAATCAAATGGGAAGATAAGTATAAGCTTCATTCCTCTAGATGAGCAAAGAGAGCCACAAACTCTTCTTGAATTGTTTCAAATTCTACAGAGTGTCCAAGAACGTGATGAAGTAAAAATATACATACATGATGAATTCAACGTACTCACTAAACTTTTGAATTGTGACAAAGTCTTGTATTTGACTCCTTCTCACCAACAAGATTTCAAAGTATTGGCTCACCAAACATTGCCATGCAAAGTCATGGAACCAAATCCATAAGAGAAAAATAATCCTTTAGGGCCATACAAAGTAGGATAAATCACCCTTAGGAAGGGTAGTGTTGTCTTATTTTTTCCTGGGCCAAAATAACCCCCAAATCCCTTCTTCCACCAAAATATCTGATTTGAGACACCTAAAATGGAAGTAGTTTCCCTTAGCAAAAAACCCAGAAGAAACCCCCAAAATTTCCAAGTTTTTTGCCCTTTCTTTGCCATAGTCGGTAAATTTTTAGTTTGGCAAACCTTTGGTTCGCATGTTTGAAAGTTTTTTTGTTTTCTGATTTTATGGCTGATGAGGCATAGAAGGCAAGGGAGAAATTTCTAAGGAAAAGAAAATGAAGGAATGCTTTGTAGACAAATCCTTGAGTTTGTGAACCTCTTGGTTTGCCAATCGATAGGTTTGCTGATCGGTGAATTTATCGACTAAGTAAAATGGAGGCCAAAATTTGACTAAGGCAAGGTGGCAGGGATCTCTACTTCAAGTCCAAGGAAAAGCTAAGACACAAAAAAAATCAAAGGCCATCGACAAATTGGCAGGATTTTGAACTTACTAAGTAGTTCAAAATTTTGAGGATTCACCAATTAGGTGATATGAGATGAGAAGCAAAGGAGGGGAGATGGTTTTGAGAAAGGTAAATTAGCCAGCTAAGGCCAAAAGTGGTTGAGTTTGTGAGATTGTAGATTCGTTGATAAGGTGAAAGTAACCAAAGGCATTGGTTTGGGAAAATTAGAATTTACCAATAGAAGGGCCCAGGGGAAGAGAGTAAGTCATCGATGACCAAGTCATGGTTCAGAAAACATGCAATTCATCGATAAGGTAAAAGATGAAGGAAAAATTTAGTTCTACAAAGTAAGTTTTCACCAAAAAAGGAGAAAAAAGGCCAAATCAGTCTAGTTCTCAAAAGTGATACTTTGCCAATAAGGAAAAGGAAAAGCAAAAGACCGAATGGGCCCAGTTCTCAAAGGTGCAACTTTGCCGACAAGGTAAAGAAGAAAAGGTGAACTTGTTGATAAGTTCGTGAAATGTCAAAATCATTGATAAGGCAAAAATGATAGCAAAGTGAAGAGAAAAAGGTTTGTCTGGTTCTAAATAGTGAAGTTTTACCGATAAGGTAAAAGGGAAGCCAGATGACAGGTTTGAAAAAGTTGAGATTTTCTAACTAAGGGAAGAGGCAAAACAAAGAAAGATCACCAAAGATGAGGTTTGTCAATAGAGGAAAAATGAAAGGAGTAGAACCAACAAAGAAGATGGTTTGCAAAAGTTAACTTTTGCAAGCAAAAGAGAAGGCCAAGTTTTGAAAAGTGGAAGTTTTCTGATAAGGAAAAATAAACAAAGGAAGAGGAAAAGCTAGCCAATTTAGTAGGTTGGGTAAAAGGTGAACTCAAGGGCAGTTTAGGGAAAAAGAGATTCATTGATAAGATGATTAGGAAGCCAAAAAAGCCAAAGGTGGAAATAGAAATTGACCTAAGACATCAGTTGATAGAGATTCAGTAGAGACATTGTGGATTTTTAAGGTACAACATTTAAAGTGTTGTAAAAGCTTGCCCAATCGATGAAATCACACTATTTTCTTAGGATGAGGTACCCAACATTAAAATTTCATAGACCAAAGTCAATTGCAGGCATATGGAACAGTAGAATTCTTTAATGCTACTGTACAAATGAGAAACATGATAGATTTCTAGGTACATAAAAGGATTTTAGAACTTCCTTCTTCAATGCAACAGGTACCGATGCGTGCAGGTGATCTCTGCTATATCTTGCAAGGCATGGTCACCATCCCTCTGATGACAATGTTTCTAAGCTAAATTAAATGAAGTTTGGGCACTTGGGTAGCCAGTTGACCAGATTTCAATGCCCATTATTGCACGATGGACTAAGAATGATTATGAAATGCTATGTATACATGAAAAAAAGATGTAATGTTATTAGCTATTCTTCTAGGCTATTATGCTAGCCAGATAAGTTGTTTTCCCATACCTTGTAGTGCATTTGCAAGAACTAATCAGATTTGATACGTTGTGCTTGAAGCTGGACCTTCAATGTCTCTAAGTATGGTTTGCTAATGAATATAAATGGCTATTTTGTATCTACCTTTTCTATAACATATCATTTGCCATTCGTAATGTTTATTTAACCTCTGTGATTAATATAAGCAACTAATTCTGCCTCTCTCATTCTCTTTTACACTATGTTTGTTTGAATGTTGCTCATTTATTCTATGGATAAAATAGTCCCTCTATAAGTTTCAACATTTTTTTTAGCCTCTGTTGAAGATTGTATGAGTCTATGTTAGTCTATTTAGCCTTTGAAATCACCACTATGTTATGTCAGTTCCAACTAAACATCCTAAATCTAGTGTATTACCATTTTCTTTTCTACATTCCTTCTATCTCTTTTCCCCTGGTAAGTATAGCATTAGATTTAGCTTAATTCTCTGAGCCTTAAGATCAGAATGAGGAACCAACCTTCTCTATAGGTCTAATCTCAATTGCCAGGTCTCACACCTTGAGATTAGTCCCATTGTGTCATTGGAATGCTTGGATAGCCTCTAAGTAGGGTGTAATTTCACATGACAATAGTTTTTGGCATGCCTGATGGGACTAGTTTGATGAGCTTTATCATCCATTGAAGGATTTGGTGTGTTCTTCAGTGCATTTTTCCATTTAGGGTAGTCTTTTAACACCATGGTGACTCTACTAAACAAATCCACTAGTGAAGCAACCCAATTGCTCAAAGATTCATTAAAGATCAAAGTTTGGTGATTCTTTTGGTCTTTTCTAGCTTTTATAAGCATCCTAAATCACCTGGCATCTCTCTTTTGGTATGTTTCCAATCTCCAAAAGAAAACTTGTTACCTTGTTCTCAAAGAATATTTTGATGCATCTCTGCTTTCAATGCTCTAGTATGTCAAGCTATTATGGAATTCATGGCATTTTCCTTCCATCAGGAATAGTGTTCCATACACCTAGCATAACATCCACACCATTGTCATGGCCTTGTCAAGAAATATACCCTTTTGTAGCCATTAATGGTTGAATCCCTCTCAACCTTACACAATATGATGAAATCCATGTTCCAACTCTAAGGGCTATTCATTTTTTCACTGGTGAAAATTCAACTATCCCTACTGAGCACATCCAATACATTGCCAATGTATGCTCTATTCACAATGTTACCCAAAACAATGTTGCGGTAAGGCTCCTTACTTCTTCCTTGAAAGGGAAAGCTCTCCAGTGGGACAGGGGGTTACCTACAAATTCTATTCATGAGTGGGATGGTTTGGGAACAAGGCTCTGTCAACATTTAGAAGATAATAGTGATCATTTATCCCTGATAGAGCAATTGACCACTATTAAAAGGGCACCCTATGAATTCATGGTGGATTTTAATTTTAAATTTCAAAAAACTTGGTATAGAATCCCACAATTGGTGAGGCCTTCCCCTAATGTTGTCTTGTATTATTTGAGATCCCTAAATAGTGATATCACTATCATAATTCAGTCTCTAGGAGGGAATGTGTTACCTGATGTCTATAAGGTAGCTATTAGGGAAAAAAATTATTTGTTTCTAGCTAGAAAGATTGCTCCTAGGCCTCCAATACCATTATTTTCAGAATCCCTAGTCATTCATCCAATTATGGAACCAATTCCTTGTTGGCAAGAGACACTATATGGATTCATGGTTGTTGTCATTGATGGCAACAAAGGTCATCACACATATCCGCAAGTCATGATGTGTCTCTACCGGAAGTCAGAATAAAGAATGTTGTGGTCCGGTGAACAAGAACAGAGCATGTGGCAAGGTCCGACAGATTGGTCCGGATCTCTCAGAGGAAGTATCTTGGTGCAGTGCGGATTTGGGGAAGTCAAGAGGACTACCTTGAGTGGTATATTCCAAGGATTTAGCCTCTGGTGATGGACAAGGAAAAAAGATATGAATAGTTGAGTACCAGATTCCTGAGAGACAGTGAAAACAGAGGAAGAACTGACTGACAAAGTATCAGACTACTTTCCGGATGTGTTACTGTTGATGATAGAGGTTGTGAAGGCATGAATCATGTTTGGCCGACATGATTAATGATATCTACAAGTATATGCTTGATCCGCATTGCTTGGTGAGGAAGGATTCAGCCGACAGAACAAGAGTTTGTAAGAAACTAGACTGTTCCGGATGCCGACCAGAAAGGTGATGAAATTACTTGTGCGGATATATATAGAGGATGGATTTAGTTGTGAAGGGTGTGATGGTGTGAAGATATATGCGAATAAGTCCAGAACAGAGCAGAAGTAGCAAAAAGGATCCGGTATGTGAAAGATAGCAGAATAAAGAACATAGGAAAGATGAAGTGCAGCAGATCAGTGTACTGAGCCTAACCGGAACTGAACTCCATCATATACAGATGCTTCCAATCAGTTCAAGACTGTGATTCTTATCACTTTGTAGACAGTGTGTCTTCTTGTAGGCAGTGGGCCTCTTGTGAGCAGTGTGCTCGGGCAGTGAGCCCTAATTGGCAAGTGCCATTTTGTAATTTCCTATTCTTCTAACAGAGAATAATTTTGGGTTAATCACCCCGTGGTTTTCTCTCTTAACAGGGTTTCCACGTCAAAAATACTGTGTCATGTGTTTCTTATTTCATGATTAATGTTTTTGTGTTTGATTCAATGCTGCATCAATTAAAAAGAAAGTTCAATAAGGGAAATAATTAGGATAACTGATTCACCCCCCCCTCTCAGTTATCAACAATTGGTATCAGAGCTAACTTCCTCCTAATAGAGCCTAACAGCTTGAGGAAGATCTGGGATCTCAAATGGATGCATATGGTTTAAGGGAGCAACTCAAGACTGCCCTTGAGGATCTTGAACAGTCAAATTCTGAAGTCAATGAATTAAAAGAAAGACTCAAACAGGCTGATGAATTCATGAGAGAATTAAAAGACAAATTAAGTCTCTCTATGAAAAAGAGAAAGGAGCTGCTCCAACAGTTGGCAAGACAAAGTGAAGAAAGCAATACAAATGAAGAATTGACTGAGCAAACCAAGTTATGTGAAAAGTTATCAAAAGAAGTCATTATGTTAAGACATGAAATGGAATCAGGAACCATAAAGTTTACTCAAGAGATTGAAGAAAAAAGAAAGGCTGAAGACAATCTAAGACAATCTCTTAAAGAAAAATTAGAAGAATGCCACCAGATGGACAGGATTATCAGACATCTTGAATCTGATCTTGAAGATGCCAAAGATAATGAAGAAAAACTTGAGGATCAAATTGCCTCTCTCAAAAGAGACCTTCAAACAGCAAATGAATATAAAGAGAAATTCAAGATAAGTTCTGCTCAACTTGAAGTTCTTCTTGGAAGTCAAAAGAGGACAGATGACAAGTATGGTTTGGGATATGAGAAAGGAGAAAGCTCCGGATCCGGTCAGAAGAATCTTGGATCAGAAAATCCAAGAAGCAGGCCTAGAAGACCTCCGGTAAGACATCCAAATGCTCAAAGATATCCATCCTTCAATGGATACTGCCACAGCTGCAACCACTTTGGTCACAAAGCTAATCAGTGCAGAATGAGAATGAATCAGATTAATTCATCCTTCTCCGGACAGTGCTTCAACTGCAAAAGGTATGGACACAAATCCCATGAATGCAGAATTATGCAAGTAAACAAATCATTCAAAGGTAGATGCTTTACATGCAATAGAGTAGGTCATATGGCTAATCAATGCAGATCAAGAGGATATCAGTCAAATATGCAAAGAAATGTTATTTGCCAAATCTGCAATAGGTCCGGTCATAATGCTAAAGTCTGTAGAAACAAGAATCAGGACAAAAGAGGTCCGGTGTATAATCAGAATCAAGACAAGGGTAAACAAAAGATGAATGCGGATGAAGTTAGGAATCAGATGAGCAAGATTTGGGTGAAGAAAAGTTCAGAGAATGTAGAGGTTGGATCCGCACTAGACTCTGGGGCTGATATTTCTTCCAGAAATTAAAAAGTGAGCTCAGGCTCAGGGGGAGACTCAAAGAAAATCCTGTTCCCCCAGCCAAACAAGTGGTGCCGGATGTGGCACAAGATGTGGATTAAAGGGTTTGCAGATATGAGTCTTGAGATGCTTCAGTCAAGATTTCAGAGGTCCGCATGGAGTTATGAAGAAGCTGTGATCGATCAAATAAGACCTGTTCAGGGAGATGCTCCGGTATGACAAAGGATTACAAAAAGGTCCGGAGAGATCCAGAAGTGCACTATCTTGTTCTGCGGTTTGGACAGAATGCTTGGGATGTTCTTGTAATATGTTACCTCGATTTATTCATGATTGAAAGATCCAGATGATATTCACAGATCAGGACTAATCCAGGATACTCCAAGCTATCCAGACAAGGCAAACCAGATTAATGTAGGTGAAGCATTTATTGCAGACAGATATTAGGGTTTGCGGAGCAATATAAGGGATTTCTCAAAAGTCATTTGCTCATTCTGCACTCAAGAAGAAGCGAATAGTGGAGCTCTGCAACAAGATTCATCAAGCACACCAAGGATCTCCTGCCGAAGTCATTGCATAAAGAAATCAATCCAATCACTCCGTGCAAATCGAAGGCGCATAAGGTATTCTCCGTTTTTCATTACCTCACTGCAAATCTTTTAAGAATGGCTACTCCAAATATAGTTAAGATCTCTGATAGACCTCGCCCCTCATTCAAGAAACATCCTTACAAATCATTGGAGGTAGATCCACTAGGAGCCTTCTCTAGTGTTCCTCATGGTGTATTGCATACGGAAGATATTAGGGTTTACATCCATGCGAATCTTGAAGACTTTGGAGAATCAAAACTGATGGATATCTATCACAAACAATTGATAGATGACTCCTTTGAGATCAAACCTCAGTATAAAGCCATCCAGGACAAACACTTTGCACAGTGCATTCATTTCCCCTGTTTTGAAGAAGATGAATGGGTCCGGTATGTACTAAGTAGAGTACATGACAACTTCCTATGGTTGAACAAGCCCTTCAAGATCACCAAGGACACAATTAGGGCTGTAACCGGTCTGCACTCATTCGGTGGATTACCTGTTCTCAAATCTGTCAAAAATCAGACAGTCAGTGATGCAACCGGATCCAAGTTTGACAAGAGAGCTATGACAGTTGATGACATCATTGAACCGGATGTCAAATTTGCAGCTATGATAATTGGTTACAAAATCTATCACTCCAGTAGGGAAAATTCAGTACCAGGAACTGCAATCTACACAGCTTATCAGATGTTAAAGGAGAATGCAGACTATGACTTGTGCGAGCTTCTAGTAAACCAACTCTTTGAAAATCTACAGAAGATTAAGAAGGACAAGAAAAACTCCTTCAAATATGGCAATCTGATCCTTTGTCTCTTCTTTTACTACATGAATGAGCTTCCCGGATCCAGTGGATGGGTATGGCAAAATGACAGACCGGTTGCCATCCAAATCAGAGACTATTTGCATGGACTTGGGGATGCCAAAGCAAGAAATACAGCTCTATGGGGATACTTCAAAAACTTCCAAAGCATGATGCATGCAAGAGAAAGAATACCCCAATCCCTTGTAGAAAAGTACAAAGACACAGTATGCTTCATGGTTGAAACAGATCAGTGTCTAATGGAGGCAGTAGAGCCAAGGACTGTTTGGATCATGCCCATGGGGTATGAAGTGGATGAATAGATAGTAGAGCTGCATGTTCAACACATGCTAAGCCAGCCCAAAGATCCTAAGGCAGAAAGGTTTGGAACCTTTGAGGAACTGAGTGTAAAGTTACATGTAGAACTCAGGGAACCGGAGATAAAGAGGAAGGTAAGAAAAGAAGTTGAGCATATTGCTCAAGGCCTAGGCATCTCAAAAGAGGCACTTGATGCCAGCCGGGAAAAGAGGAGGAAGGCTGAGGAAGAAGAGAAAAGTAAAGAAAGTGTTCCGGTTGAAACTCCCACCCGGACCAGATCATCAAAAAGATCTGCACCTCCCTCAACCAAAAGTTCAAAACCGGAAGTCCAGGCATCCGGTAAAAGATCCAAGACAAAAGCCACAAGGGCTTATAAAAGCCAAAAGGATGAAGAGGAAACAGAGTTAGATGAGGGAGTAAAAGAAATAAAGAAGCAGAAGAAGAAAGGATCCGGTAAACCCTCCTCAGGACAAGACAAGGATGAAATGGCAGAGGTATCTGTTGAAAAGCCCACTCTGTCTCTAGAGAGTGTAATCAAGTCAGTCACGGTGGATGGAAACCTTCAACCAATGACTGAATCTTATGATGACTTCAGTGAGGCTGACCAAAAGACTCTGCAGGAAGCCACAGTCAAATATCTGAACATATATAATAAGGCTTTCATTGAGATCATATCTCTTATTCCTAAAAGCCTAGAAAAGGAATTGGAAGTAAGAAAGAACAATGCTCATGCAAAAGATCTTGAGATCCGGGAGCAGATAGCTATTCAGCTATATCCTCAAATTGATCCCAAGACAATGAACATAATCTTCAAGGACTGCAAAGATGAGTTCAGAAGTAAAGCCAGGATGAATCAACTCATGCTTGGTGAGACTGACAAAGTGGCCCAAGAGATAGAAGAGATCCTCCGGAAGGCCTTCAAAAGGTTCAATCTTCCTGTTGTAGAGGACTTAGGTATAGAAACAGCTGAGGACTTGGAACCCTCTGCTCCAGAAGAAGTGGCCTATGAACAAGCTAGCATCTCTCCTCCGGTTTCCCCTACAGTCTCCGGATCCAAAGAAGAAGAGAAATTACAGGAGAAGGAAGCAGTGGTGAAATATAAAGAGGTTGACAGTTCCAAGACTGCAGAAGAAAAGAAACATCTGTCTCCGGCAAGAGACACTGCACAAACTGTTCAACAATTTTTGAGCAAAGAAACTTTAGAGATTGATGAACCGGAGCTTCTAAAAGGCCCATTCGACTTTGACTCTCTCTCTCCGGTACAAACAATGAAGATAGCTTCATTTGCAAATGCCAAGGCAAATGAAAAACTCCTGAAGTCTCATATGGAAGACTGTGAGTTGATAGAGGCTGCTTCCGGAGTACTTGTAAAGATTATGCCATCAATCCAGATAGATCCGACAGCCTCCTCTTCCGGTAATCTAAAAACCTTAGTCAGTAGTATTGATACACATTTTGATTCTCTAGAAAAATCAGCTGAAGAAAAGGTCCGGAAGGAATTTTTGGATAAGAGATTTTCAGAAATATTAGAATTAATCTCTAAAGATAGGAAGATTGTGAGCATTGGAATAAAGAGCTTAGAGAATGCTCTTAAGGATGGCGGTGACATCTACAAATTTTGTATATCCTGGTCAAAGGCAACAGCAGCAATTGATAAGAAAATAAAAGAGGAACAGGACAAGCTACAAAGCTTATCTCAAAGTTTTGATCCTCTCTCTTCCTCCATAATAAATCAAGAATGTCAGACTATTGCAGTCTTGAATGAAATAAAGAATCTTGAGAAGGAAAGGAAGAATATCACTAACCGGATGGGAGAACTTAGAAGGATTATAATCCCTAAGTTGGAAACTATGCATGAGGCCATTAGTGATGCTCAGACCACCGCCCAAACAAAAGATCCGACAGATCTCAAGCGGGCAGAAGCTTTTGCATTTTTGTTGAGTGGTCACATTTCAATTTTGGATAGAATGAAGCAAAGTTGGGCTACAGAAATGATCCAATTGCAGACATCCTTTGCAGACATTCTTCAGTATATGTGAGTATGTAAATATGCGGCTCTGTATAGAAAATTTTTGAAAATTTTGATATGCGGACCCTACCCTTTGCCATTGATGTCAAAGGGGGAGTGAGGAGCAGTGAAAAATGAGGAATCCAATTAAGGGGGAGTTTCGAAAATTGTATATAAAGACAGAGCATCAGCAAAGGGGGAGCATAGTGTAAACACTTAGTCATTTTTCACTAAGTGTTGCCATCAATGCCAAAGGGGGAGATTGTTGGCAAGAGACACTATATGGATTCATGGTTGTTGTCATTGATGGCAACAAAGGTCATCACACATATCCGCAAGTCATGATGTGTCTCTACCGGAAGTCAGAATAAAGAATGTTGTGGTCCGGTGAACAAGAACAGAGCATGTGGCAAGGTCCGACAGATTGGTCCGGATCTCTCAGAGGAAGTATCTTGGTGCAGTGCGGATTTGGGGAAGTCAAGAGGACTACCTTGAGTGGTATATTCCAAGGATTTAGCCTCCGGTGATGGACAAGGAAAAAAGATATGAATAGTTGAGTACCGGATTCCTGAGAGACAGTGAAAATAGAGGAAGAACTGACTGACAAAGTATCAGACTACTTTCCGGATGTGTTACTGTTGATGATAGAGGTTGTGAAGGCATGAATCATGTTTGGCCGACATGATTAATGATATCTACAAGTATATGCTTGATCCGCATTGCTTGGTGAGGAAGGATTCAGCCGACAGAACAAGAGTTTGTAAGAAACTAGACTGTTCCGGATGCCGACCAGAAAGGTGATGAAATTACTTGTGCGGATATATATAGAGGATGGATTTAGTTGTGAAGGGTGTGATGGTGTGAAGATATATGCGAATAAGTCCAGAATAGAGCAGAAGTAGCAAAAAGGATCCGGTATGTGAAAGATAGCAGAATAAAGAACAGAGGAAAGATGAAGTGCAGCAGATCAGTGTACTGAGCCTAACCGGAACTGAACTCCAGCATATGCAGATGCTTCCAATCAATTCAAGACTGTGATTCTTATCACTTTGTAGACAGTGTGTCTTCTTGTAGGCAGTGGGCCTCTTGTGAGCAGTGTGCTCGGGCAGTGAGCCCTAATTGGCAAGTGCCATTTTGTAATTTCCTATTCTTCTAACAGAGAATAATTTTGGGTTAATCACCCCGTGGTTTTCTCCCTTAACAGGGTTTCCACGTCAAAAATACTGTGTCATGTGTTTCTTATTTCATGATTAATGTTTTTGTGTTTGATTCAATGCTGTATCAATTAAAAAGAAAGTTCAATAAGGGAAATAATTAGGATAACTGATTCACCCCCCCTCTCAGTTATCAACATTCCTACCTCTGATGTGCCATACCAAGATCCCATTAATCGCTATCAGCCTAGCTGGCAACTTTGTCAACAGAATAGTCAAGGATAAAACCAACCAAGCCATATTAGGCCCTTGAACTCCATAAGCCTAGCTGCTATAAGTACATCAGACATACTTGTTCTAATTTGGAACAACCCGGCTCAGGGTTATGAGTGGCACCACCCATGTAATCCATCAGTAGTTCCAAAGTTAAATATTGGATCTAGTCAACATGCTATGGTGGGACAAAGGCAAATGCAGATCAAATGTGTGCTTTTGAAATGTAAAGAGAATGGAGCGGACAAGCATATCAAAATGGATTTGCAGTAGCATAAAGACATTGAAAATGATGGCAGATTGTTGCAGGTTGAGGCCTAGCATGATAGTGAAATTCCAACTCATGAAGAGAAGCATATGAGAAGCCCTATAATGAAGAGTGTAGAGGACTTGGGGGAGGCTCATTTCTAGTATGAGTTTGATGTTTTTTGCTTAAACCTAGATAGTAAATCAGTGCCTCTGGATGAGGCAAATCCTGAGTAGTTTGAGTAGGATGAGGAAGCAGTCATTCCTCCATTTGATATACAAGAGCTAGAGAATTTAGACTAGCAACATAATAATGAAGAAAAAGGGTAGAGGCATGAGATCAACTCTATTGATTTGCATGTTATTTCAAGGGGATGTCCTATCAGACATCTAGCCCAACTAGAAATAGATCATGAGGAATCACCATCCATCATGCTTACTTCAAAGCATAAGGTTGAGCATCAAGAAGGACTAGATCAACCCATTATCCACTTTGGGGCAACTATATTTCCAACTAGTGTAGGTGGATAGGTGAGTTTTTCTTTGTCCTTGGGGAAGCATTTCACCATTTTGTTGTATACCCACCCTTCCCCCACCTCCTATTAGTTGTCCATAAGCTGGGAAAGCACCGTAAATTTTTGAGAAAGGGGAATTATTTTAAGAAACCAATCAATGGATTTGTTTAAGTAGCTTTTTGGCTGGTTGGTTTTGGTTTAGAGTAGATTTGTTTCTATTTTAGGTTTCTCTTCCTCTAAGTGTTTTTGTATAGGCAACATTCTCATTAGGAGATTATTTTCCTTGTTATGTGTGTGTGTGTTTTTGAATATTTTCTAGAGATATTTTTAGTTCTATTTGGTCATGCAGCTACATTTCTTTTGACCCTGTGCCTAGTGGATTATTTAAAATAGTTTGATCCTTGTGTTTAACTAGCAAACACTCCTGCATAGTCACCAAAATGTTGTCTTATTTTTGCCAAGGCCAAAAAAACCCAAAAATCCCTTCTTCCATCAAAAATATCTGATTTGAGACACCTGAAATGGAAGAAGTTTCCCTTAGCAAAAAACCCAAAAAAATCCCTAAAATTTCCAAGCTTTTTGCCCTTTCTTTGGCTTAGTTGGCAAATTTTTAGTTTGGCAAACCTTTGGTTTGCAGGTTTGAAATTTTTCTAGTTCACTAATTTTGTGACTAATGAGGCATAGAAGACAAGGGGGAAATGTCTAAGGAAATGAAAACAAAGGAATACTTTGTCAGCAAATCCTTAGGTTTACGAACCTCTTGGTTCGCCAATTGGTAGGTTTGCTGATAAAAAAAATTTCCAACTAAGTAAAATGGAGGCCAAAATTTGACTAAGGCAAGGTAGCAGGGATCTCTTCTTCAAGTCCAAGGAAAAGATAAGGCACAAATAAAATCAAAGGCCATTAGCAAATTGATGGGATTTCAAACTTGCTAAGAAGTTTGGAATTTTGAGGATTCACCAATTAGGCGATATGAGCTAAGAAACAAAGGAGGGGAGATGGTTTTGAGAAAGACAAATTTGCTAACTGAGACCAAAAGTGGCTAAGTTTGTGAGATTGTAGATTTGTCGATAAGTTGAAAGTAACCAAAGGCATTGGTTCAGGAAAATCAAAATTTATTGACAGAAGGACCTAGGGGAAGAGAAAGTCATCGGTGACCAAATCAAGGTTCAGAAAAGGGTCAATTCACTGATAAGGTGAAAGATGAAGGTATAATTCGGTTCTAATAAGTAATTTTTCACCAACAAAGGAGAAAAAGGCCAAATCAACCTAGTTCTTGAAAGTGATACTTTGCCAAAAGGCATAGGAAAAGCAAAAGATTGAGTGAGCCCAGTTCTCAAAGGCGTAGCTTTATCGACAAGGCAAATAAGAAAGGGTGAACTTGCCAAATAGTTCATGAAATGTGGAAATCACCGATAAGGCAAAAATGATAGCAAAATGAAGAGCAAAAGGTTTTCCTAGTTTTGAAAAGTGAAGTTTTGTTGATAAGGCAAAAGGGAAGTCAGACAATAGGTTTGAAAAATTTGGGATTTGTCGACTAAGGGAAGAGGCAAAACAAAGAAAGTTCTCCAAAGTTGAGGTTTGTCGATAAAGGCAAAATGAAAGGATTAGAACCAACAAAGAAGATGGTTTGTAAAAGTTAACTTTTTTTGATAAAAGAAAAGGCCAAGTTTTGAAAAGTGGAAGTTTGCCAATAAGGCAAAATAAAGAAAGGAACAGGAAAAGTAGCCAATTCAATAGGCTAGGTAAAAGGCAAACTCAAGTGCAATTCAGGAAAAAGGAGATTTGTCAATAAGGCAATCAAGAAGCTTAAAAAGCCAAAGGTGGAAATAGAATTTGGCCCAAGACATCAACTGATAGAGATTTGGTAGTGCCATGGTGGGTTTTTAAGGTAGAACACTTAAAGTATTGTAAAATCTCTACCCAATCCTTGAAATTGTGCCATTTTCTTAGGATGAGGTACCCAACATTAAAATTTCATAGAACTAAAGTTAGTTGCAGGCAGTTGGTGTTGGTGAAAAATCATATTTCACTTTTACATAAGTTAATTAGGGATATTATTTTTAGGATAATGTTTCCTTTCTCATACTGGAGAGATTTATGGTGAGTGACCTAAGCTTTCCTTTCCCACTAAGTCTCTATTTGGTAAGTGGTTATCTTTTAGTAAGATTAGTTGTTTTTCTTTTTAGTGCTTGAGACATTTATGGCATCTATCATCATCTACCATTTTTGTCTCTCTCCCACTTTAGCAAGTGGTTGCTTATTTATGTAACTCCAGTATTGTGAATGTAAAGCACATATTCGAATGTATTAGGCTTGTGCATTATCCTCTTGCAGCTCTCTTGTAGAAGTTTTCCTGCAGATAATCCTGGCTCCTGTGAGTCCTTGTGTGACTCTAACATGGTATTAGAGAACATCAATCAGCTCTAACATGGTATTAGAGCTCCAGATCTGTTAGTTTCCTCTCAAATCAGACAGGGTTTTAGCCATGAGCAGATAATTTGTGCATCCTGGAGAAAAATAGACCTCACAGTTGCACTCAAAAGGTGTCAAAACCCTTATTTTCATATAAGGCACTCTATATTTTGCTGAAAAAAAATTTGGGCATTTTTTGGGGGTTGTTTTTTTATGTACAGGAAAAATCCATACGGCTGCCTTGATTTCTATGCCAGATTTTCTATGTAGCTGCCTCGATTTCTGTACCAAAGTTTCTATACAACTGCCTCAATTTTTGTACCCATTTTTTGAACTTATTTTATTTTTGAGTTGCCTTGATTTGTGTGCCAAAAATTTTGAAATTTGCTTCAATTTCTATGCCACTTGATTACTGTTTGCCTTGATTTTTGTTCCACCTCAATATCTGAATCTGCCTTGATTTCTGTGCCATGCTCATGTGTAGGCCTAAAAAGGTAGTTTTCTTCCAGAGGCCATAACTTGAGCATACAGACTTGAAAATTGGAAAACGAAAAGGCATTGGAAAGTTGGTTCTGAGAACTATCCAATAATGCTAGTCTTTTTCCCAGATTTTTCTATTTGTATCTTGTTTTTTCTGTTTGAAGTCAGGGCATCATTTTTGGCTTCCGAGCTCCGTTCCTGAGCTCTGAATCTCTGTTTTTAAAAAACGAATAGGCATTGGAAAGGTATCAGAGAGCTCTACACAACCATATATGTAATTTTTTCATATTCAACCCCAGGTATCTTTTATTCAGTTTGTTGATTTTATGGCTTCTGTTGGATATCCTAGACATGCTGCCTCCTGGAAAGGTTCTATTTGCTTTGATAGGCTTTTGTTATCAGCATAAAACTATTTGCATGTTTTGATCTCTATCATTTTGAGGTAACAATCGAGATCATGTTGTAGGTTTAATTTGTACCACTATTGATTCTAACACTGCGTGTGATCTTCTCATCTATGAGAGCTCACACACACTTTAGACAAAAAATTGGGAGTTGTATGGAGACCCTCATGTCTCACCATTTCCAAATGATCCTACAGTAGATTCCCTCATTCCACTTGATGATGTAGATAATATACCATATGATGATACTATAGAGGAGCTTGAGTATATGTCATGTCTTGAATGTTCAGAGATAGAGACCTCTATTGCTCCCTCTTCTCCTCCTATTGAGATCACATCTTCTTCATCACCTGTTGCTACTTCAGAGTTCAGTGTTGCATCATCATTGGCTTCTAGTAATTCTGTGCAGTAGGTCAATATCAGTCTTTCAGATCCACATCATTGGGACTTTTATCTTGCAGACATATCATCCTTGTTTGTGGAGTCTCACATTCCTGATTTGGAGAACACATTTGAGGGTTTATCTCTCTTGTTTGATGCTATCTCATTTGGCTTTGCATCACCACCTTCATCTTCTATGTTTCTAGATGCAGTTCAGATCATATCGTCTTCTGGTTCTTTTCTAATTGGGCAACCAATTTCTATTTTGGAGAAGACATATTTTCCCAGTATGAGGTCACTTGAGTTGCATTTAGAGGTACACATTTTGATATGGATTCCCTATTCATCCAAGATGTGGGACTGGCTTCTACATTCACTAGTGGATTTGTTTCTTCTAAAAGGGAGAAATGTTTTTTGTAGGCAGTGGATTGGATTATGTCTTCAAGATCTCTTCATTGGTTTTGGAGCATCTTCTTAGAGGGGATTCATATTCTCTATTCTCTCTCTCTTATGGGGGGCACTCACTGACAAAGGGTTGTTGTACCTCATCATTTAATCATATTTTAGATGTCAAAACTAGGGTTGTGTCCTTGGCTATCTGCAATTAGGAATCCTATAGTTGCCAGTTATATCTAACTAATTCTAATGACCTTTACTAATTTAAAGAAACTGATCTATCTGCTATGAAATGAATTCCAAGAATATTGAAAACATAACTAAACAGTGAATTTCTTAAAGTAAATCTATATTATTCCTTCCAACTAAAACATGCATCTATCTATGAAAATAGTATCTCCTTAAACAAAATTTGAAATAACAAAACAATAGTACTAGCCTTCTGCCTTGGTGGTGAGAGTGGGCCTTGCTCCACACCCTTAGGGCTAAAGACTAAAGTAAAGAATCAGCACAAGAGAATAATATCACAACTCAATTCAGTCCAATTCCATCATCTTTATATTTAGGAAATACGGATGTCAAAATGAGATTACAGAAATTAGAAAAATAATCTCCGTCTCCCTTTGCTACTTCTTCTATAAGTTTATATCTAAAGTTAGTGATGAGATATCACTTATCTTAACTACTAGTTCTTCTATGAGATAACACCAATCTCTTTATTCTACTAACTAACTACATAATAAATATCCACGCAATAAAAATAGATTGAGTGGAACAAAAGTCCACAGTGAATCTGAGTCTTAGTTTTAAATACACTTTAGCAGCGAGGCCTTGAAATATAGGTATTTAAATCAGTTTATTAGTAACTCATGAAAAAATTAAAAAAAGATAAAAACTTTCAGCAGTTAACTATAGACTGCCCTTAATTACTCAGGTGATGATTTGAGTAACATCGGGAGCATCCTGATCACCACTGGAAGTGTCTGACCGATAGTTGTGCTGGAAATCTGCACTGTTCTATAGAGGCGCCGAAGATGTATGTTTTTGTTTGTAGCTCTGGAGATATGATTGTGACCTTCTTGTTCAGCTTTCAAGATGCTCAAGACTTCAGTCCAGCTTCGAAGATATGATTGTGACCTTCTTGTTCAGCTTCGAAGATGCTCAAGACTTCCGTCCAGCTCTGGAGATGCTTCACCTCCTTATCCCAAAATCTCTCCAATCAAATTGGAAGCATTGGAGACCAGTCGTGGAATTTTGATGTCGACTCCAGAGATCATTAGGACTACATCTAGAGATGTACAAAATTGTCTACTCAAACACCTACCCTGTTGATTAAAAAAGAGAAGATTTCTGCATATTTTCATCAAATCAATGCACATTAGTCCTTCAATCAAAAACCGTGATCTTAAGTAATTCCTCACTTATTAATCATTATTAGAACAATCTTGTTATCCTATTTTGGTGCAGTCATCAGAACAATGGAATAAGAAGGGAGAAAAAGAGGTAAAAAGATGTATTTCATGGGTGCTACCTAGCACTCATCATCCCCCCGTACTTAAGGATTAGCAGGTCCTCCTGCTTCTCACAATTTGGACTTATTCTGGTGGAATATCCTATCAGTCAAGTTATAGTCTTCTTCATAGGTAGTCCAAGTGGTGCGGTCTATATTACCATTTCCCCTATACTGATCAACCTACTTCATCCACTCCTGTAACTTATCATCTTCCATTTGTTCAACCCAGACAAGTAGTGGCTCAATGATGAGAGGGGGTCTAAAATGGCCACCTATCCACTCCTATTGGTATTTATCCATCATTTAGGATACTAACCTGGCCTTCCTCATAAATAATTTCAAGTTAGCAGGAGTCACCACTTCTCTCATTTTCTTCTCTGAAGTTAGAATGTTCCACATTTTCTATGCTACTGCAAGCACTGGATTAGTTGAACTATTCATAAAAAGACCAAAATCAATGGAACACTCCTGCAGATTTTTCAGATACAATGGCGAAATCTTGATTTGAATTTCAAGGTGGTAGACATATGCTCTGAGTTGGACCTTAAAAGCATGGGGGTTTAGACATTCTTTTTTGATGAAAAGTCTTGTTTCTGCATCCTTCTTGAGATATGCCTCCATTCTCTCATTCCAATCTAATGATTTCTCATCAGTGACATGAATGCTTTGAGATGACATTCCCCTACAAAATAGTTAATAATGAAGGTCATATCATCAACATAGAAACCATGCAAATATAACTCACACAGAAATTTTTTGTCTTCATTAGAACTCCTCATATATGCTTCCATGAACCCCTCCTCTATTTTTGTGTTCTCAGTCAGATCAGACAGGACTGAAGATAGTTTTCTCTGCAAGATTCTCTCTTGTAAGAACATAGCATAACTTACACTTGGAGGACTACAAGATAGAATCTCAGATGAAATGGAGGCTATCTAAAAGACTTTTTCCTCTAGGGTTTCTACTCTTTTTGACATGGTAGTAACTACCCTCTGTAATTGTAGCATAGGCTTAGAAGCCTCATATTCTCTATATCTCCTTTCCCAATAGAACATGGCCTTAGGAATATCAATTGGGATTGGGCCCACATATGGATATGTTTTTATCTCCTATTTAATGGTTGCCCATGGGCCAACTAACTCAAGAATATATTCCTCTTGATCATCTATTTTATTGTTGGCCCAAGTCAATTGTTTATCTTGACTCTGTACTTTCTCAATTAATGCTGTAATTATTATGAGACTATTGTCTCTAGCCTTGTTAAGATTAGAAATACTTTGTACTATCTCTATCTCCTTTTCCTTAATGATTTTAGCTGTCTCAGTCTCCTGGGCTTCCAATTCTACTTCCTTCTCCTGAATTATTTGTTGTTTACTCTAGAGCTCTGTTTGCAGTTTTTCAATTACCTATTTTTGCTCCATCTCTTTCTCCTTCATGACCTTCTTGAAGTCAGTGATAATCAAAATTTTCCCCCATAATAATCTTTTTAGATTATCAATCTCTTCTAACATCTGCCGCTCTTTTGAAATTTCAATATCCTCTTGATCAGAGGGGTGATAGTAAGTTCCTATTTCTTCTTCTGTTTGCTGTACATCAAGGTCTTCCACAACCATTGGCTCTTCACTACCAGCTGCATCCATTTGCTCTACTTCAACTTCACCTATAGCCTCCCTATCCTGAGTTTCTTCTTGGGTCTTCTATGCAACTATTGGCATTGATGAAGGCCCAACTTTCTCCTCAAAAGTTTTGAAACCCAAAAGAACTTCAGCTAGGGGAGCAGTATCTTTTTCAGCTTGGGAGAGCTACCTTTTCCTTTTGCTTCTGTGTAGTATAGGTGGAGTAGGTGTCTCCAGAGCAGGTATATCATCCTTAGAATCAGAGGAAATAGTAAAATTTTTTCTGTGTTTTGTCTCTGGAGTAGGGGATTGTTGTGAAGTTGGATTATGAGAACCCAGATGAATAGATGGTTCTGGGGAAACTTCTCTTTATTTCTTCTTTCTCACTAGAGGGATTTCATCTGAGTCATGAGATGTTTCTTTAGGCCAATAGTGTATACTAGAGTTAGTTTTCTTTGGAGTTCTTTTTGTCTTCTGACCTGACCTCTCCCCTCTTGGTTCCTTTGGAAAAGACTCAGCCAAAGTCATCTTCCTCCTGGCTAAGCAAGTCATGTATGGAGTTTGTTCAAGAACAGGTTCTATAACTTCTTTTCCTTTTCTCTTTTTGTCAGAAATAGGGGTAGTATGTGAGGACCGCCCTTTTTACTTCTGTTGTTATGACTATTTACATTACTGTTATTGTTACTTTTTATATTTGTGGGATAGCAGTTCCCGGAATTGTCAAACTATTAAACTTTATTATGATTTTGGAAAAACTAATTGGGTGATGTTTGGATAAGTTTACATTTCAGAAAAGTTAATTAGGTGATGATGGAAAATTGTAATATGATTTCATTTATGTTAATTAGAACTATGTCATGATAATGCATGTTTTTAAGTTGCTTCGGCTATGATGATTATATGCGGATACTGATCTTGTAATTTAGTGTGCAGGATTTACTAATCGAACCACAGATTTCAGAGATCATTCCGCACCTTGTTATTGTTATTCCCTGTTAAGCTGATCTGGTTCCACGAGGAACCAAGATCTTTCTGTGTTTGATGTGATGTTGTAATGTGGTCTTTCATATGGTCGAGTGGGTTTGGTTACCCTCTTGTAACAATATTTTATGATTTGTGTTGTAAAAAGATTGAATTTGAATTTCTTTATTTTATTTAAATCTTTGAGGCCTTTTCATGTGCTTTACCTTGACCATGGGTGTCCTGGATGGGTTAAAGTTGACCTTGGGTTATACCCCATGGGTCCAGGGGCCCATTTGGCATGGGTAACCCTTGAGTAACCTCCATCTAGTCATCTTAACTTTCCCCTGAAGTTAAGTGGCGAAAATTGGGGTATGGGGGGGACATGATGGGATTGTACCAACACCCAACCCATCCCTCTTCAATCCCCAAGGTAAGAGATGACTACAAACCCATCCATTATTGAAGGATTGACTTGAAGTCACCCTCACCATTAGTGAGATTCCCCCATGTGTTGTGGGGCCATCCATGTGAAGGAGGGAAGAAGAGGCATGGGTCACCTGTCTTTTCCTCCTTTAACTCCTTTTATTTCTCCCATGCATAAGAGAAATGACATGAGGAGAGGGATAAGGAGTACTCTAGGGATGGGTGAGTGACATAAGCCACCCGGACAGAATAGTGGTTTTGGGGGAGGGTGAGGAGGTGACAAGTGTCACCTCCCCATTCCTCTAAACTGAAAAGAATTTGGGTTATTTGTTTCCAATTTTGGGATGGGAGGGAGTTAGTTGAATTTTGGGAGAGTTTTATTATTATTGCCAAAAATAGGAAAGTTAGCTTGGAGGAGAGGAAAGGGAGAGGGAGTTGGTGGCTAAGGTTGGAAGAGGTCTCAGTGGAGCTCTGCAACAGTTTCATTCCAGGAGGGCTTTGTAAGGTTGGTTTGATTTTTACCTTTCTTTCGTATATCTGAATGTGTATGTAAAGTGCGTGAAAGATGCTTATTTGTTTGTGTTTTAGATTAGTTTTTCTGTGGGGTTTGTCGTCGGGTTGTTTGACAGAGCTTCTCCCACTTGGGAGAAATGCTCATCAAGTTTGGGGTAGGGGAGGAGAGATCCTCCTTGGGTGCATACCTATTTCCTTCTTTTGGGATGTTGAAAGCCTTGAGGGCATGTATCTGTGATTGTATCTTTGACTTGAGAGTCAAATATAGATTTCTTAAAAATTTGTGATCAAACTTGGTTTGAGGCCAAGAGATATTTGTGTTCGTTAAATTATCTATAAGGGTGACACTCTGGAGTCGAGTGTGTCCACTCTCTTGCCCCTTATGAAACTCACTGTAGTTGAGTTTTCGTGCTGTGTAATGTACCCACGGGTGTTTGTGTGCTTTGGGTTTGTTGTTGTTTCCTGTTGTGAAGTGGAGTGCTTGAGTTACCCAGGTGTGAGTATGGTCTCCCTAGCTCGGGGGTGACCCTCTTGCGGGTCTACGGAAGGGAGGAGAGCTAGATGAGTGGTGTTTTCTTCTTTGTTTGTCTTTGATACGCAGGTTTCCTCTTGGAGCTTATGGTTGGAGTTGGAGAAGTTATATTTATGAAGAAACAGTTTATTCTTCTTTGTCATGAGAATTAGATCATGTTCATTTCATAAGAGTTGAAGAGAGAGCACCTCTCTTGATATTGTTGTAACTTATTGACACCCTGGGAGTGAAGGAAATCACCTCCCTGATCTTGTTATTGATGGACTTTTACTTGGTTGTTACAAGCTATCTTTTGTATGTTGTTTGGGAGAAGGAAGTTCATATCTCCCTTAGAGTGTGTAGAAGATGTGGAATGTTAGTTGTATGTATCCATGGTTTAAAATTATCTCTTGCTATATGTAGTGGAAGAGTTAACTTTTCTGTATTATGAATGTTGTAAACAAATGCCTTAAATTTTCAAGTTAAGTTGCTTTGTAAACTTATTCTAAATAGCAATTTTATTGTGTTTAATGTGTTCTTGAAAAGAAGGGTTCCTTAGTTAATCTGATCTCGTATATGAAAATCAAGGATAAATCTGCTTAATTAGATGAAAATACAGTTTTAAATGATTAAGTTTCTTTTTCCTTAAATAATGGTTTCAGTTATTTTGTGAAGTTTAGAGAAAGTCTATTATGTATTTACTTCTATTGTCCAAGAGTTGAAATGGACATTTATTAATTGCAGAAATAAACTGATTAAAACTTCATTTCTTAAGTATATATATATATATATATATATCTATATATATATATATATATATATATATATATATATATATTCTTTATTGAATTTCTTATATGATCATTTTAACAGAACATGAGAAACTGAATAAATTGTTTAATTTGAGAAAATTAAGTGGTATTATGAAAATGAAATATATATATATATATATATATATATATATATATATAATAATTGTTATTTATTTATCATTATAACAGAACATGGGAAACTGAATATATTGTTGAATTTGAGAAAATTAAGTGATATTATGAAACTGAAATATATATATATATATACAAATATATATAAATATATATATATATACAAATATATATATATATACATAATAATTGTTATATATCTATCATTAAATATTAATGATGCAAATTAAACTCATGAAATTCGAAATAGAAATTAGAGGAGCGAAATTTGAGGTCGCTGTGTGTTAAAACACAGTCGAGATATTTCATGGTGGGCAGTGGGGAGTGAATCCCCACCGCAGTTTCCTTTTATGTATTGAGGTGTGGGGAGGGGCGGAGCCCCGCCCACACCCCACATCGTGGGATGTGGGTGGGGCTCCGCCCCTCCCCACATCCCCCTGCCCTTTACACCCCGCGGAGCTCAAACTTCGCTGCCACCGTTCCATAAGCGCTGCCCCCGCCGCGCCTTACACTCTGCGACCTCCGCGGAACCTCAAGCCCCGCCACCATGTGTACTCCCCACGGCCTTTAAACGTGGTCTTCCCTGCTTCGGCCGAGCCTGCCTCCGCCCACCACTGTCCATTGCAGCCTCCGCCGCCATGCCTCTTCCTCCCCTGCATACAATACAAACTTCTTTCTCAATAATGAGTATTTAGGGTTTAAAACCCTATTTTATGTGTTGAACAAAACAACCAAAGGACTTATGATATATTCCATGGTTTGGCTTTTATTTTATAAAGAGGAGAACCTCTTATAAATAACAACAATGGTATATAATTGTATATGTAAATATATATATATATTTATATATATATATATATAATTATATTATATATAAAAAAAAAATAGAATATTAATAATAGTATAATAGATAGGTAACTTATTAAGATAACCTAATAATTGCAATAATAGTAATTATAATAAACAACAGTAATTATAACAACAGTAATTATAAATAGGAGAAATGTAATTGAGTATATATATGTTTATATATATATACGATCTTATATATATATACATACATATAAATATATCGTTACATATTTATATTTTTTTAATGATTACGACTTTCAGAGAGGCCGTTTTCTCTTAACGATAATAAGAGAAAATAAAATTATAATTTAACGAGAGCATAAAGGAATATACTGTATTACTCCGGAAAGAGTTTCTCGGAAGTTTCAACTATCAACGTAATTCAATAACCGGGAAAATGAAGAGGAAAATTACACGTCACCTTGCTTAAAAGATCACTGGAAATAAACTTAAGAAGCCATCACAGACATTTCATGTGAGGCCATTTTAATCTCAACTATAGTAAGCGTCCAGATAAGTAAACCTGTAAGAGAGTAAAAAGAAGAAAAACTAACATTGGAAAACACAGAGGAGAAAATGTGCGACATTTCTCACATGGGATAAGAGAACTAAGTTGATGGACCCTTCCGTTAATTTTGCTTAGGAACAAGTTTAATTAAAACAAACGAAGAGGAGAAACCTAGATCGGAGAAGACTAGGAGATCGAGTCCAGCGAAGTAGTAAACCAGCCTATGTGACCTGGACCATCCAGAATTTAGGATTAATGTCAATAATAGATACAGTGATAACACTAATTGATGTGAAATATGAAGAAAGGTCCAGATAAACATAAAGAAAGCATAGAAACCAAAAGAGAGAGAGACCGAAATATAAACAAACTAAATTATCAGAGAAATAGTTAAGGTGAGCGCGATAAAAATACAATCAAAATTAAGACCCAGAGAAAAGGGAAGAGAGAGCAAATGAACCGCCTTGTTGAGAATGCGAAGTCGAAGGAGGAGTATATTTCAGGAAGCAAGAGAGGAGACAGTCAACCGTGCCTTGCTGAAAAATGACTCAATAGGGAGATCACGAGTCGGTTTAGTCGGAACAAGGCGTCGTGGGAAGTTGTTAATCTATCAATGAACCACGTGCATAATATAGTGTTGAGTAATTCCCACTTACGCCGTAAGGCGTTACGCTGCCGGAATTTGCCGAGATTTAGATTTAGGAACCTTGATAATATAAACCTTGTAGTGACGTGAATAGCATCATAGAGACCCCCTTGTTGGTCTGCTTGCGTCTAGTTGCACGCAATTATACTTGTACCCCACTGACAACTGTAGTGTTTTTGCCTTGAGCGAACACCACCGAGCATGCTTACGCATGCGAGGAGGTTTTTAGGGAAGCGTGAGAATTTTTTTTGATATTTCGTGTCATAACCACATGACAGATGTAGCTATGACACGTGTGATGTGTGTTGTGACATGGAAAATGTGGGCATGACATTTGGTATCAGAGCCAAGTTTAAACACTGGGCGTATTTGGGCACGTTATTATTCCACAACTTTGGCTAATTAGTTTCTACCTTGTTTTGTAGGATGCCTCCCCAACGTGTTCGACGAGCGCGATCACGCCACATAGCGTCTGTCGAGGTGCACAGCGATTCCTTAGCTGAGGGACTGGCACCCGTAGTTACAGCAGCACCACCTGCACCACCTGAACCACAAGCACCACTAGTACCACAGGCGACACCAGTATTGGATATAGGTCCATAGATCTTACAGGCACTACAGGCTATGTTAGACAGGTTACCACCAGTGATTCCTGAGCCACGTGTAGAGCCTCGTGTTGATCTGTGAGAGGAGCCACGTAGGGAGCCACGTGCCGAGTCACGTATTGAGCCATGTGAGGAGCCCCGCGTTGATCCACTAGAGGTGCCACGTGTGGAGCCCTTCATTGAGATTCTCGACACAACAGTAGAGGAGGTAGGGTCAGCCTCCCGTGCACGGAGCAGGAGTCCTTCGAGACCTTTGAGACGAGATGAGATCCAAAGGGCAGAACAGGTACATCATGGATTGTATGAGGATGGTGTGGAAGAGCTAGTTGTGGGACTTAGAGACAGAGGGGACCCCATCAGAGATCTACTTAGGCTCAACCCACCCACTTTTGCAGGTGCTACAGAGGGAGCTATGGCCGAGGCTTGGCTGATTAGCTTAGACAGGTGTTTCACATTGCGACCATATGGAAGCAACACAAAGGCATGAGTGGCAGTCCATCTTCTTAGGGATGCAGCAGCTACCTGGTGGCGCACAGAGGAGTGCAAGCACCGACTTTCCGTGGATACACTCACATGGGACATTTTCATTGAGCGCTTTAATGCGCGATATTTGTTTGAACAGTACAAACAGCGTAGGATTGATGAGTTCCATGATTTACAGCAGAGGGGACTCACTGTTACTCAGTATGAGAGCTGATTCATTGAACTTTCTCGTTACGCGGAGTACCTCTATGACGAGAAAATCTTAATACACAAATTCATCAGAGGGCTGAATCACGGGATAGAAGGACCAGTTCGTATGGCAAATCCCCAAACCATGAGCGAGACTGTTGAAAAGGCCTTTATATCAGAGGAAATTCAGGGACGAGGGCAAAATTCACGCTCGCAGTATCAGGATCGTAATCCCCAACAACAGCAGAACTTTCGAAGGCCTCAAAACACAACACAGAGAGGAGGATATAACTCTTCATCATTACCTCCTAGGCCTCCACAGTAGTAGCAACATCAGCAAAAATCCAAATTCCAACAGAGGGGTCAGGGAGGACAGAACTGTGGATGGCAGCAGCAGGGTTCACGCAGAGATCAGAGACAGTAGGGTTCATCGACAGGACCCGCGAGGTCCCAGCAGTCTTACAGAGGCTCACAGGGGTCCACTAGACGGACTGGGCAACAACAATCAGGCAGAACACAGTCAGGGCAGTTGCAGGTTAGAGGACCATGTTATGTGTGTGGTGGGGCAGGGCATCTGGCTAGAGAATGCCCGCAGGGATTTACAGCAGGGGGACAACCCCGATCAGGAGGATCTGAGCAGACCGTAGGTGACATGGGCAGATCCCACCACATGTTTGTAGCGGTTGATAACCACCAGGCCGATTTCCAGGCCTCAGTCATCGAGGCAGCAGGTACGATTGGAGACTTCCCCATCTCTATCCTTTCTGACTCGGGAGTTACAGACTCCTTTTTGTCTACTTCGTTAGTGGAGCATTGCAGGCTGGTGGCTTCTAGGCAAGACATTAGGTGGGAAGTTGAGTTGGCCTCAGGGGCCAGGATGTCAGTAGACACCTTGGTTAAAGACTGTGAGATCACATTAGGATCCTTCACCACAACATGTGACCTTAGGATTATGCCATTAGGATCCTACGGTGTAGTTCTGGGTATGGATTGGCTTGCGGCACATAGAGCCAAGCTTGACTGTCGCTAGAGGACGATTAGCTGTTTAGACGATCATGGTTTGCTGGTTGAGATAGTGGGCATTCAAAAGCCCACGGCTGTTCGTATGATATCCGCTCAGCAGCTTAAGCGCTATATGCGGAGGGGATGTCAGATGTTTGCCATCATGGTCAGTGATAGAGCAGAGGATGAACCTGAGGCTACTTTAGATGATCACCCTGTCCTTAGTGAGTTTGCCGATGTATTTCTGCCAGAATTACTAGGTATGCCTCCACGCAGAGAAGTGGACTTCCACATCAACTTAGTGCCGGGTGCAGAACTGATATCCCGTGCACCCTATAGGATGACTACACATGAACTCACTGAACTTAAACTGCAGTTAGAGGAATTACTTGAGAAGGGGCACATCCGACCTAGCGTTTTGCCATGGGGCGCACCGGTTATCTTCGTGAAGAAGAAGGATGGGTCTCTTCGTTTATGTATGGACTATAGGCAGTTGAACAAGGTGACGGTGAAGAACCGTTATCCTCTGCCTAGGATTGACGACCTTTTTGATCAGATGCAGGGAGCCAGAGTGTTCTCGAAAATTGATCTAAAATCTGGGTATCACCAATTACACATCACGGAGGCAGATATTCATAAAACTGCTTTTCGAACCAGATATGGCCATTACGAATTCACAGTGGTACCCTTCGGGTTGACGAACGCTCCTGCAGTATTCATGAGTCTCATGAACGGGGTGTTCCGTACTTACCTAGATCGGTTCGTGATAATATTTCTAGATGACATTTTGATTTATTCACGGACTGAGGAGGAGCATGTGGAGCACTTGCATCAAGTTTTGCAGCAATTACGAGAGCAGCAGCTTTATGGCAACTTGGTGAAGTGTGCCTTCTTCAGGATAGAGGTGCAGTATTTGGGACACATTTTATCAGGTGATGGCATCTTCGTAGATCCATCTAAAATCAGAGCAATTCAGGAGTGGCCGGCACCCACCAACGTGACAGAGGTCAGAAGCTTTATGGGGTTAGCCGGGTATTATTGTCAGTTTGTCAAGGGCTTCTCCAGGATAGCACATCCCATTACTTCCCTTCAGCGAAAAGGGAAGGGTTTCATTTGGACCGAGCAGTGTGAAAAAGCCTTTGGAGTCCTCAAGGAGCATCTTACCAGTGCTCCTATTTTAGCGGTCCCAGATCCTACAGAGGAGTTTGTAGTTTGCACAGATGCATCATTAGAAGGTTTGGGAGCCGTGCTTATGCAGGGTGGTCGAGCGATCGCATACGAATCATGGAAACTGAAGACACATGAGTTAAATTACCCTACTCACGACTTAGAGCTCGCAGTAGTCATTCATGCTTTGGTCCGCTGGAGACACTTCCTCCTAGGTCGACGCTTTGAACTCCATTCAGATCATCATAGTTTGCAGTATATTTTTACACAGCCAAATTTGAACGCCTGCCAACGGCGTTGGATGGAATTCCTATGCGAATACGACTTCGATGTCCACTACATCAAAGGGAAGGAGAACGTGGTCGCTGATGCTTTGAGTCGAAGGCGCCACGAGATCCTAACCCTGACCTTGAGGGTGGACTTGAAAGATCGCATCTTACAGCATCTACCGGAGGACGAATGGTTTCTTGAGGTGCAGCAGGCATTACTAAATCAGAAGGCCCTTGAGGGCAAATTTATAGGATATACCCTTGAGTCTGATGGTATGCTTCGACATCAGCAGCGCATCTATGTACCCCATGCAGGTAATCTTCGTACAGTAATCCTATCAGAGGCTCATAGAGCACCCTATGTAGCACACCTAGGAGTGAAGAAGATGCATGCTGACTTACGACAGCTTTATCATTGGGCTGGGATGAGGCGTGACATTACTGAATTTGTTGCTCGTTGCCTGGAATGTCAAAGGGTCAAGGCTGAACTTCAGCATCCAGCGGGACTGTTGTACCCTCACGAGATACCTGAATGGAAATGGGACACCATTTCAATGGATTTTATTGTTGGTCTACCTATGTCATCACGTCGCCATGATGCTATTATGGTGACAGTTGACAAGCTGACCAAAGTGGCGCATTTTTCACCAATATGCACAACATACAATGCACCATCAGTGGCAAAGGTGTTTCTTGATCAGATTGTTAGACTTCATGGGGTACCTTGCCGCATTATATCTGACAGAGACTCCGTATTTACGTCATCATTCTGGAGAGCCTTACATCAGGCGTTGGGCACATAGCTCAACTTCAGTTCAGCCTATCATCCGAAAATCGACGGACAAATAGAGAGAGTTAACCAGGTGTTAGAAGACATGCTTCGCATGTATGTGATGGACCATCAATCTAGATGGGAGGAGTACCTATATCTAGTTGAGTTTGCCTATAATAATGGGCATCATAGCTCATTGGGTATGCCTCCTTTCCAGGCGTTATATGGCAGACCATGCAGAACACCTTTGAGTTGGGATCGGATAGAGGACAGAACGGTCATCGGTCCAGAGATAGTTCAGAATATGGAACAACAGGTCAGACAGATTAGACAGAGACTTCAGGAAGCACAAGACAGGCAGAAGAAGTATGCCAATGCTAAGAGGACAGACCGAAGCTTCTCTGTGGGGGAAAGAGTATTTTTGAGAGTGCGGCCGCACAAGAGTCCAATCCGTTACGGAAAGGGCTCTAAGGTCGCACCTTGATTTGTAGGACCTTTCAAAATCTTGGAGCGGATAGGACCAGTAGCCTATCGTCTAGCCTTGCCACCTAGCCTGTCACGTATCCACGATGTATTTCATGTATCAGTTTTACGTCAATATATTTCTGACTTATCTCACATGTTGGATTGGAGTGCTCTTCAGGTAGAGGCAGACGGACAGCTGGCGTTGGAGCCAATTAACATATTGGCTTGTTGGACGCTGGCCCTTCGAGGTCGAGAGCTGGACCAGGTTAGAGTCCAGTGGGACCTATATGACGAAGTCATTGCAACATGGGAAGATGCAGAGGGACTGAAGACCCTTTATCCTCACCTTTTTGACGACTTCCAGGAGGAAGTACCGTCTTAGGGGGAGAGGATGTGAGGACCGCCCTTTTTACTTCTGTTGTTATGACTATTTACATTACTGTTATTGTTACTTTTTATATTTGTGGGATAGTAGTTCCCGAAATTGTCAAACTATTAAACTTTATTATGATTTCAGAAAAACTAATTGGGTGATGTTTGGATAAGTTTACATTTCAGAAAAGTTAATTAGGTGATGATGGAAAATTGTAATATGATTTCATTTATGTTAATTAGAACTATGTCATGATAATGCATGTTTTTAAGTTGCTTCGGCTATGATGATTATATGTGGATACTGATCTTGTAATTTAGTGTGCAGGATTTACTAATCGAACCACAGATTTTGGAGATCATTCCGCACCTTGTTATTGTTATTCCCTGTTAAGCTGATCTGGTTCCACGAGGAACCAAGATCTTTCTGTGTTTGATGTGATGTTGTAATGTGGTCTTTCATATGGTCGAGTGGGTTTGGTTACCCTCTTGTAACAATATTTTATGATTTGTGTTGTAAAAAGATTGAATTTGAATTTCTTTATTTTATTTAAATCTTTGAGGCCTTTTCATGTGCTTTACCTTGACCATGGGTGTCCTGGATGGGTTAAAGTTGACCCTGGATTATACCCCATGGGTCCAGGGGCCCATTTGGCATGGGTAACCCTTGAGTAACCTCCATCTAGTCATCTTAACTTTCCCCTGAAGTTAAGTGGCGAAAATTGGGGTATGGGGGGGACATGATGGGATTGTACCAACACCCAACCCATCCCTCTTCAATCCCCAAGGTAAGAGATGACTACAAACCCATCCATTATTGAAGGATTGACTTGAAGTCACCCTCACCATTAGTGAGATTCCCCCATGTGTTGTGGGGCCATCCATGTGAAGGAGGGAAGAAGAGGCATGGGTCACCTGTCTTTTCCTCCTTTAACTCCTTTTATTTCTCTCATGCATAAGAGAAATGACATGAGGAGAGGGATAAGGAGTACTCTAGGGATGGGTGAGTGACATAAGCCACCAGGACAGAATAGTGGTTTTGGGGGAGGGTGAGGAGGTGACAAGTGTCACCTCCCCATTCCTCTAAACTGAAAAGAATTTGGGTTATTTGTTTCCAATTTTGGGATGGGAGGGAGTTAGTTGAATTTTGGGAGAGTTTTATTATTATTGCCAAAAATAGGGAAGTTAGCTTGGAGGAGAGGAAAGGGAGATGGAGTTGGTGGCTAAGGTTGGAAGAGGTCTCAGTGGAGCTCTGCAACAGTTTCATTCCAGGAGGGCTTTGTAAGGTTGGTTTGATTTTTACCTTTCTTTCGTATATCTGAATGTGTATGTAAAGTGTGTGAAAGATGCTTATTTGTTTGTGTTTTAGATTTGTTTTTCTGTGGGGTTTGTCGTCGGGTTGTTTGACAGAGCTTCTCCCACTTGGGAGAAATGCTCATCAAGTTTGGGGTAGGGGAGGAGAGATCCTCCTCGGGTGCATACCTGTTTCGTTCTTTTGGGATGTTGAAAGCCTTGAGGGCATGTATCTGTGACTGTATCTTTGACTTGAGAGTCAAATACAGATTTCTTAAAAATTTGTGATCAAACTTGGTTTGAGGCCAAGAGATATTTGTGTTGGTTAAATTATCTGTAAGGGTGACACTCTGGAGTCGAGTGTGTCCACTCTCCTACCCCTTATGAAACTCACTGTAGTTGAGTTTTCGTGCTGTGTAATGTACCCACGGGTGTTTGTGTGCTTTGTGTTTGTTGTTGTTCCCTATTGTGAAGTGGAGTGCTTGAGTTACCCAGGTGTGAGTTTGGTCTCCCTAGCTCAGGGGTGACCCTCTTGCGGGTCTACGGAAGGGAGGAGAGCTAGATGAGTGGTGTTTTCTTCTTTGTTTGTCTTTGATATGCAGGTTTCCTCTTGGAGCTTATGGTTGGAGTTGGAGAAGTTATATTTATGAAGAAACAGTTTATTCTTCTTTGTCATGAGAATTAGATCATGTTCATTTCATAAGAGTTGAAGAGAGAGCACCTCTCTTGATATTGTTGTAACTTATTGACACCCTGGGAGTGAAGGAAATCACCTCCCTGATCTTGTTATTGATGGACTTTACTTGGTTGTTACAAGCTATCTTTTGTATGTTGTTTGGGAGAAGGAAGTTCATATCTCCCTTAGAGTGTGTAGAAGATGTGGAATGTTAGTTGTATGTATCCATGGTTTAAAATTATCTCTTGCTATATGTAGTGGAAGAGTTAACTTTTCTGTATTATAAAGATTGTAAACAAATGCCTTAAATTTTCAAGTTAAGTTGCTTTGTAAACTTATTCTAAATAGCAATTTTATTGTGTTTAATGTGTTCTTGAAAAGAAGGGTTCCTTAGTTAATCTGATCTTGTATATGAAAATCAAGGATAAATCTGCTTAATTAGATGAAAATACAGTTTTAAATGATTAAGTTTCTTTTTCCTTAAATAATGGTTTCAGTTATTTTGTGAAGTTTAGAGAAAGTCTATTATGTATTTACTTCTGTTGTCCAAGAGTTGAAATGGACATTTATTAATTGCAGAAATAAACTAATTAAAACTTCATTTCTTAAGTATATATATATATATTCTTTATTGAATTTCTTATATGATCATTTTAACAGAACATGAGAAACTGAATAAATTGTTTAATTTGAGAAAATTAAGTGGTATTATGAAAATGATATATATATATATATATAATAATTGTTATTTATTTATCATTATAACAGAAAATGGGAAACTGAATATATTGTTGAATTTGAGAAAATTAAGTGATATTATGAAACTGAAATATATATATATATATATATATATATATATATATATATATATATACAAATATATATATATATATATATACAAATATATATATATACATAATAATTGTTATATATCTATCATTAAATATTAATGATGCAAATTAAACTCATGAAATTCGAAATAGAAATTAGAGGAGTGAAATTTGAGGTCGCTGTGTGTTAAAACACAGTCGAGATATTTCATGGTGGGCGGTGGGGAGTGAATCCCCACCGCAGTTTCCTTTTATGTATTGAGGTGTTGGGAGGGGCGGAGCCCCCCCCACACCCCACATCGTGGGATGTGGGTGGGGCTCCGCCCCTCCCCACATCCCCCTGCCCTTTACACCCCGCGGAGCTCAAACTTCGCTGCCACCGTTCCATAAGCGCTGCCCCCGCCGCGCCTTACACTCTGTGACCTCCGCGGAACCTCAAGCCCCGCCACCATGTGTACTCCCCGCGGCCTTTAAACGTGGTCCTCCCTGCTTCGGCCGAGCCTGCCTCCGCCCACCACTGTCCATTGTAGCCTCCGCCGCCATGCCTCTTCCTCCCCTGCATACAATACAAACTTCTTTCTCAATAATGAGTATTTAGGGTTTAAAACCCTATTTTATGTGTTGAACAAAACAACCAAAGGACTTATGATATATTCCATGGTTTGGCTTTTATTTTATAAAGAGGAGAACCTCTTATAAATAACAACAATGGTATATAATTGTATATGTAAATATATATATATAATTATATTATATATAAAAAAAAAATAGAAGATTAATAATAGTATAATAGATAGGTAACTTATTAAGATAACCTAATAATTGCAATAATAGTAATTATAATAAACAACAGTAATTATAACAACAGTAATTATAAATAGGAGAAATGTAATTGAGTATATATATGTTTATATATATATACGATCTTATATATATATACATATAAATACATCGTTACATATTTATATTTTTTTAATGATTACGACTTTCAGAGAGGCCATTTTCTCTTAACGATAATAAGAGAAAATAAAATTATAATTTAACGGGAGCATAAAGGAATATACTGTATTACTCCGGAAAGAGTTTCTTAGAAGTTTCAACTATCAACGTAATTCAATAACCGGGAAAATGAAGAGGAAAATTACACGTCACCTTGCTTAAAAGATTACTGGAAATAAACTTAAGAAGCCATCACAGACATTTCATGTGAGGCCATTTTAATCTCAACTGTAGTAAGCGTCCAGATAAGTAAACCTGTAAGAGAGTAAAAAGAAGAGAAACTAACATTGGAAAACACAGAGGAGAAAATGTGCGACATTTCCCACATGGGATAAGAGAACTAAGTTGATGGACCCTTCCGTTAATTTTGCTTAGGAACAAGTTTAATTAATACAAACGAAGAGGAGAAACCTAGATCAGAGAAGACTAGGAGACCGAGTCCAGCGAAGTAGTAAACCAGCCTATGTGACCTGGACCATCCAGAAGTTAGGATTAATGTCAATAATAGATACAGTGATAACCCTGATTGATGTGAAATATGAAGAAAGGTCCGGATAAACATAAAGAAAGCATAGAAACCAAAAGAGAGAGAGACCGAAATATAAACAAACTAAATTATCAGAGAAATAGTTAAGGTGAGCGCGATAAAAATACAATCAAAATTAAGACCCAGAGAAAAGGGAAGAGAGAGCAAACGAACCGCCTTGTTGAGAATGCTAAGCCGAAGGAGGAGTATATTTCAGGAAGCAAGAGAGGAGACAGACAACCGTGCCTTGCTGAAAAATGACTCAATAGGGAGATCACGAGTCGGTTTAGTCAGACAAGGCGTCGTGGGAAGTTGTTAATCTATCAATGAACCACGTGCGTAATATAGTGTTGAGTAATTCCCACTTACGCCGTAAGGCGTTACGCTGCTGGAATTTGCCGAGATTTAGATTTAGGAACCTTGATAATATAAACCTTGTAGTGACGTGAACGGCGTCGTAGAGACCCCCTTGTTGGTCTGCTTGCGTCTGGTTGCACGCAATTATACTTGTACCCCGCCGACAACTGTAGTGTTTTCGCCTTGAGCGAACACCACTGAGCATGCTTACGCATGCGAGGAGGTTTTTAGGGAAGCGTGAGAAATTTTTTTGATATTTCATGTCATAACCACATGACAGATGTAGCTATGACACGTGTGATGTGTGTTGTGACCACATGGTAAATGTGGGCATGACATAGTAGATGAAGTTGCCTCTAGTGAGGACTTTTTACCTTTTCCAATAGCTGGAGAGGAAGTTGAAGGTTATGTCTCCTGTTCTTGCTGGGTAGAGGAAACCTCACCCACTTCCTGTGCCCTCTCTGGTTCTCTGTCCTGGGGTTTTTTATCTAGAAATGTCTACCATAATGCTTCCCCATCAGCTTAAGACAAAAAGTGATGTTTGACTATCAAAAAAATGAGGCCATGATGTTTCATAGGACCTTTGTTTTTTGGTACTTTTCTACAGTTGCTCTAATCACAGAGTATAGAAAGTTGGGAATATTTATGTTGAATTCTAGGTATGCATTCCCATGCCTCAAAAAAATCAACATTTTCATTATTGGTCCTAGAACTAAGGAAAATTGACCATCACATGTGAAATATTTCATCAACCATATAGCTGCAGATTGCCATGGGTTTGGAAGTGAGGACCTAAGAATTCCTTTAACCTCATTCTTGCTCAAATGCAACTGTATTGCAGGTTCACCTTCTATAGAGAAATTTCTAATTAAATCAACATATAAAGTTTTTAGATGGTAGAACCTCTCACCTTGTTCAGGAAATCCATAAATATGATTGATAGTGGTTGCAGAGAGATTAACTTGAACTCCCCTTACAACTGTCTGATTGTCCCTCAGGTTTCTTAGGAAGTCATCAACAATATCCTCTTGAAACCCTTCAAACTTTTGCAGAAACTCTGGCCTTCCTGCATTCCTCAGAATGTCTGCTACAACATCATATTGCAAACTTGTAACACTTTCTGGCTCTAATTTCTTCTTAACCCCTATTTCTAAGTCCTTTTTCCACCCTTTGTGCTAAAATTCTCCCTCACTTTTCTATGTAGTTTGTTCTTCCTCCTTTAACTCCATAGGGTTCGGAGGACTATATCAGCTGACTCTATTAGTTAAAGTGTCTATGCAGTCATAATTGCAGTAGAGTGATGGGACACTCCATAGACATGGTGACAGTGTAGCAAAGATGGTGGCATGCATGAATTTAGAAAGGAAAATAATGGCAGGTGGATGTGTCATAATGACGACACCCAAAAATAGAAATGACAAGACAGTTGCTAATTAATATTTAATTAAGAGAGAAGTACCTGAACCAATCTTAATGATGAGGGTCTGATGTACTTGGTTGAAATTTTGTGGCGTTGATGAGACTTGATGTGACATGGCACTTGAGAAGCTTCTTTGTGGCTTTGGAATGGTGTTAGCATCTTTATTGTCACGCATCCTGCAATCATTCCTACAAAGTGGTTTGAGAATCCATGTATCCAAGTGATTTCAGCGTAGGCCTTTGTGAGTACCCGTACATATGAGAGTAATGATTTCTCCCAAAATGCGTCTTGACTTCATCTTTGTCCTTGTCATAAAGTGGAGGATGAGTCATGATGACCTCATCAAATGACATCTCTACTTTATTGCTTGGAGAGGTAGGTCCCCTCCCAATTTATTATATTCATGAACAACTCTTTATTGGTGGAGCACCGGAGGTGCTCCTAGTTTGCAAGCACCAGAGGTGCTCCAAGTTTGTGAGTGTCGGAGGTGCTCCAAGTTTGCGAGTGCCAGAGGTGTGTTTGAGTAACTTTCGGCACCTGATCACCTCCCTAGCTTGATTATTCTCATCTGGCATGAAGAAGGGAACTGCCATTTGCTAGTTTTTAATGCCCTTGGTCGAGAAAGACAACCATTTACTAGTTTTCTATCTTCCTCTTTTTTTTTAAGAAGGCCGCCATTTGCTGGTTTTCAACCTTCTCTCTCTCTCTATTTTTTTTTCAGTCCAAAACTATGATAGAGGATGTGTCCCCTGTAACCAAGCACAAATCTTTGATGAACTCTTCCTTAGTGGATGGCCTTTTTTAGAGTCTAATTCGGTGCCCATTCACTAAAAATGTGTCTGTGCTTTCATCAATAGGTTCCAACAGCATTGTTCTATTCTCAAAAACTTCCTTTATCTGATAAGGACCCATCCAATGAGTTTGTAGCTTCCCCTTGAACTCATTGAATTTAAAATCATAAAGAAGAACCCAATCACCTTGTTGAAATGTTCTCCTCTTGATGTGTTGGTCATGCCATTGCTTCCTTTGATACTGAACCAGTTCTATTTGCTGAATGACTTTTGTTTGAATTTCATCTAACTCATTGCACTGAAGAATTCTGTTCTATTGGGCTATGGACAATGGTAGACCAATATCTAATGCAATTTTAAGTGTCTGGAGTTCAAATTCTATAGACAAAATAGGTTTTTTTCCATAAACTAATTCATGTGGTGAGAATTTCGTTGTGGACTTCCAAGTGGTATTGTAAGCCCAAATTGCTTCAGGTAATCTGTTAGCCCAATCTTTTCTATTCATTGCCACTGTCCTTATCAGAATGTTCTCAAGTTCCCTATTAGTCACCTCTACCTGCCCATTGGCTTGAGGATGGTAAGGTGAATATTTCTTGTGCTTAACTTGATATAAATTTGTGACTGCTCTGATTACTTGTGAAGTAAACTGAGGTCCTCTATCTAAAACTATGGATCTTGGGGCTCCAAACCTCAAGAAAATCTTATTATAAAGGAAATCAACAACTTTCTCTTCTCTTGCAAATTGCAAAGCTTGAACCTCAGTCCATTTAGTCACATAGTCTATGCATACCAGAATATACTCTTTACCTGATGAAGGTGGACAAATTGGTCCCACAAAGTCTAGACCTCATTGTTCAAATGGATCTATCATTACTTGAGGATGGAGTAACATCTCCTGGGTGAAAGTTGGTTGTCCCATCCTTTGGCACTGATCACATTGCTACACATACTTCTTGGTATCCTTATGAATAGAGGGCCAGTAGTAACCAGCTGCCAGGATCTTGTGGATGGTTCTGTGGGAAGAATAATGCCCACTAGATGGTTCATCATGACATGCTCCCAAGACAAAAAATTTCATCAGCTTTTAGACACCTACATAAAATGAAATCGGGACCACATTTAAATAGAAAGTCATTTAACAATTTATAAGATAAGCTTTCCTTAATTAAGCATTTCTTTTGTTTTGAGGTAAAATGGGATGGATACAAGCATGTAGCTAAGAGATTATCTATGTCAGTAAACCAAGGTGCAGTAGAGGAGATAGCAAAAAGATGTTCATCTGGAAATTTGTCCTCCATTGGCTGGTTTTTTCCTCCTGTATGCAATCTTGATAGAAAGTCAGCAACCAAATTAAATTTGCTTAGATTATCAACTATGGTAATGTCAAATTCCTACAACAACAATAACCACCTAATGATCCTTGCACCCACTACTGGCTTATTCATTAAGTATTTGATGGATGCATGATCAATATGAATAAATATTTTATATCTAGTGATATAATGCCTGAATTTATTTATAGCATAGATGACTACCAAGAATTCTTTTTCAGTTGTGTAATTTCTTTCTGCAGAGGTAAGGTTTTTGTTGATGTAATAGATGGCATGCATACTTTCTCCTTCCTCCTTCTATCCTAAGACCGGCCCAATGAACTCATTTGAAGCATTAGTTTGTATGTGGAATGGTAAAGTCCAATTAGGTCCTCTGAAAATAGGTGTGATAGTAAGCTTCTCTTTTAGGGTTTCAAATGTTGATTAACAGTCTTCTATCCATAAGAATTATGTGTCTTTGTTAAGCAGGGTAAACAAGGGGGCAACTATTTTGCTGAAATTTTCTATAAATCTCCTATAGTAGCCTGTATGACCCAGAAAACTTCTAACATCTATCTGATTTTTGGGTGAAGGTATCTGTTTGATCACTTCTATTTTGTTTTGGTCCACTTTGATCCTATTTTCTGAAATGTGGTGTCCCAATACAATTCCTTCCTCTACCATCATGAAGCACTTTTCATGGCTCAAGGATAATTGATTCTTTTCACAGCATTTTAGTACTTTTTCAAGGTTTATGAGAGCTTCTTCAAAGTTTTCCCCACACATAGTAAAGTCATCCATATAGACATCCATGCACTCATTAGCTAATTCAAAAAAAATTGCTAAAACAAGCCTCTGAAATGTAGCTGGAGCATTACATAGTCCAAATGGAAGAAATTTGTAGGCAAAAGTTCCCCAAGAATAGGTGAAAGTGGTTTTGTCTTGATCTTCATGTGCTACTTGGATTTGGTTATACCCATGAAACCCATCTAGGAAAGAAAAATACTTTCTCCCAGCAAGGTTGTCAAGCACTTGGTCAATGAATGGTAAGGGAAAGTAGTCTTATTTTTGTAGCTTTGTTTAGCTCCCTATAGTCAATAAACACTCTCCATTTCCCATTCTTTTTAGGCACTATGACTATGGGTGAAACCCATTGACTGTCTGAGATTGGATATATAAACTCTGCTTGCAGCAATTTTTCTATTTCAGTCTTAACAATGTCTTTTAAAGTAGGATTTAGTCTTCTCTGGGGTTGTCTGACAAGTTTGACATCTTTAGTGTATATATGATGGGTACAGATCTCAAGAGGGATGCCCTTCATATCTTGGTATTCCCAAGCAAAAGCTACTAAATGGGAAATTAGGAGTTGGATAAGTTTTTCTTCCTAATTTTTCTGCTAACTGGGTGTTGATATTAAGTGTTTTTCCTGGTAAAATCATGACCTATTTTGTGATTTAATCCATGGATGTAGTCAATCCATATACTGGAGTTGAGGGGACAAGAATGTGGAAGCAACATGTGGAATGTGGCTAAGTCTCTATAAAAGGTCTCTCCATAAGGAATGATATTTGCTAGGGTACAATGAGTAGAAGTGAGAAGTTCTCTCCTAGAGTCTTGGGCAAGCTCCATTACATCCTAATTTATTAGAATGTGGGTAATATCTTCTATTGTATCATATTAGATTTCTTCTCCCAACTCACCCAAATGTTTCTTGATGGTAACCATAGCTACTGAGAAACTATTTTCCATGTTATCTGGCTCATCTACCCATACTCTTCCTCTATAATGTATTGATGGTTTAGCTGGAGGATACAAAGATATTTTCTTCAAATCTATCCCATTAGAAATGACTATATCCCCAGTTCGACAATCAATAGATGCTACTGCTGTAGCCATCCATGGTCTTCCTAATATCAGTGGATAAGCATTTCTCTAGTTCCTTGGTTCTAATATCAGGAAGTCTACTGGGAATTCCCATGATTGTATCACAACTAGAACATCAGTAATTACCCCTTTTAGAATAGCTACTGACTGGTCTGCAAGTTGAAGGATTGTAGATGTGGGTTGGATACCTGTTAGGTCTAATTTGTCTATTGTATGAACTGGACCATCACATTTATTGATGCTCCCAAATCAACCAAAACATTTGAAATTTCTACCCCTGAGATGGGAATAGTTACAACAGGATTTCCAGGGTCTCCATATTTTGGGAGGAGCATTTCTCCCATCAGTAGACCTACTACTTTCCCTTCCACCTATATGGTAGAAGGAAAGTTTTTCTTCCTACCTAGTGTTTTGACACAATGCTGTTTGATGAATTGGTTTAGTTCTGGTACATCTCTGATTGCTTGGAGGAGTGGAATTTCAATGTTCAGTTGTCTAATTTCTTATAAAAGTTTTGATTCTAGGGTAGATTGGACTTGTTTTTGTAAGATATTTTTCTAGGGAACATGTTGTTTGAGCCGTTCTGGGTATGGTGCTAGTTTTTCCATCTTCGGAGCATCTCTGGAGCTCTTACCAGAAATGTTTTCAGGAATGTTCTCTGGGGTTAGCCTTTTACGGGGAACTCCAGTGTAATGCCTCCCTGGTCCTGGCCTAACCGAGGTGACACCAAGGTATGAAATTCAAGCTTTACATGATATTGTGTTACTGACATTTTGTTAGGTTAGATTCCGTGATTAGATTGGGTGTACATGTGGAGAGGATGACACCTTGACATTGGCATAATACGTGAATGATCACGGATGTTGGAATCCTCCGTTGTGGACTATTCTTGCTTCGGCTATTATATGATATGCATATGCAGATGTTATAATGTGTCTTGAGTGGTGCAGGTACTAGGCACCAACTCCACCTAGCTTCACAAGTTTGAGCATGCCTAATGCCCCAATGGTGGCGAGTTGGAGATGACACATTGGCCATACACCTTAGTTTCACCACCGTCTCCATCGGGAATGAGTTTCCAATGTGGTGTTAGTTCCCTCGGACACCATCCGATGATTCCATCTTTGGGGATGTCGATTATCCCATCCTTGGAGAGTCTGACCCGTGCGGTTATGGTGTTGAGTCAGTCCTTGTGGGTTGCTTCTGTGAGTTTTCCTTATTTATTATATTATTTTGGCTTGGTGATAGAAAATTTGCCTTCGTGTGTTTTGTTTAGTTATAATTTTATTGTGGCCTAGAGTTGGTGAGTGGGCTTAGTGGTTAGCCTTTGTATGGGGGGGTTCTTAAGATGGTTATTTCTTGAGCCTAGGGTCATCTATTTAATATTATTTTAGGATAACCCTTATTATGATATTATTTTAGTAATCTTCCAAAATAATCCCTAAATATATAGATCATGAAATACCAATGAATAGTGGAGTTGGTTTAAGGGGTTAAAAAGGGTCCATCATAAAAATAAAAATAACAATAAACCTTTTTCAAGTAAGCTTATTTGTTAGGTAACAGAACCGTATAACCTGGTAGATTATGCCTTCAAAAAAAAACAAGGGTCTATGTTAGATTCCATATGATAGCATTTATATTTATTTCAATGATGGGATATTCACTTGCAAAAACATGTACTATATTTTCAAATAAAAATAACATTCAATTTAATATATTAAAGGATAATAATAGAGATTGATGCATAAAAGTGAAGATTGGCAGCCGTTAGCTTGCTCAATTGATGCATTCTCTAGATTAATGCCTCCTTGAGACATCTTGTCAACAACACACATGTTTGTCTATTGCTTCATCCCCTTTGCATGTAGGTCTATCTGTCAAATTTTGATGGTGGGGGCATTTTTCTAGAATGGAGACTTCTTCACTCTCTACACAATAAGCAGGGGAAGGCACAACAGGGATGAGGGAGGGGTTTTTCTTTTACACGGGAACAAGGAGAAGCTAGGGGTTTCGAATGTGGGAGGAGGAAGAGCAACTGATTATACGCCACTCTCTGTAATTGTTTTACAGCTTCCAGGTAAGATAGCATCCTCTCTTAACCAATGGTTACCAGGGTAGATTGCATCTGATGTTACACTATCATTGTTCTTGCTCTGTGGCCCATTTGATGGATGCCCTTAGTCTGTTGTCACCCTCCAATTTGGGAGTGTGAAATAACCATTGTTTCCAATCTCTACTTCTTAACCTACTATTTTTTTTGGTCCTTGAGATCACTGGATTATGTGAGGTATTGTATGGAATAGGCCTTGAAGGCAATATATTAACGGGTCACCCCAGTGTTTTATGCATCCTCTCCTTAGCTGTAAGTTTTATGCTTGTTGAATGCTTGAAAAATAGCCTAAGTTTCCCTTTAGCGTGGGTAGTGTGGTTTTGGTAGAGGATTTTGGGGGTTTGGCCTTATGCCAACCATTGTATTTGCTTGATAGTTACAAAATGTTAAAACAAACCTATCTTGAGCAGACCCTACGGTCCACGTGACCATACTTTTGTAAATACTCTGCCAAGTAGCAAGTGTGCCTTACTTAGGCTGCCATAGTTTTCACCCAAGTTCCTTAGCGCACGTGCAAATATAACATCTGTTAAACGTTCCCTTTTGGTTGTGCTCAGATGGATATTAGTACCCTGTTCACAAAATCTCCCACGCTGGAATAGAAAGGAAAATGTAGGCAGAATAGAGGATTTTGGCTAATAACCGCCTGTCACAATTGCTAAAAAAAAGTTTTGCAGCCTATTAAACATATCCATTTTGTGTGTACCCTGCAATTACTACATCCCTGGAGATGCCGTCTCCACTAGGCTTTCTGCCAAATAGTCGACGTGCCTTCTCTATGCTGGCAAGGTTTGAGAATCTGGATTTACGCCTGCCAATGACATTTGTTTAAAAGTTTGTAAAGCCTTTTAACTGATCCATTTTGTGCCCATCTTACAATTATTGCAGCTCATGGGGCCTCATTTCTTGAGGCATTCTGTCAAACAGTTAACGTGCCTTGTCTATGTTTCCAATATATGTATACATGTAAACTAGAGCACTTGCAATTACATAATTTCTCCTTCATCCTTCAACTTTGGGTTCAAAACATTGAACACTAAGGAACATCAGTTTTCACACTCTCTACTACTTTGCATCTCTATAATGTTGCTGTGGAAAGATCACAAGGAGCATAGAGAAGACATCAGTTATTTATTAGCAGTTACTCATTCCCACTTGCTCCTCTATTCATCAACTCTTCTATCACCCATCTCAGTTGCTCAGTGTTGCTTGGTTCCTCTTATGCTTTGCTGGAGACATCCCTTGAAGACAAAAGGATCTCCAGTCACCCAGAATGGGAAGAAACATTGTAACTTGGCTATCATTGAGTCTTGTGTTTTCAAATAGGTGAAACTCCCATGCCACATGAATTACTGTCATGACAATTTCAAAACTACCATGCCAATAATCTAGTTGCCACCTTAATGTATCTGGTAGTCTTGCTGCTAACAAAACTGTTAATTTCATTATCTTTGTTCTAATTGAAAAGTCAGCATCTGTTTCAACTTTACAAAAAACTTCTTGTGATGGTCTTGAAGAGTAGACAATGAAGCATAAGGCACATTTAGAGAATGGTATCAATATATCGACAAACATGGTTTATGACCTAAGCATATCTTATATTTACCTTTTTAAATGCAAACCAATTGACATATAATTATGATTTCTGAATCTTATGACTATTGTTACAAATTAGATTATTCTGGGTTTTGGGACAGCGAATACATGTATGCCTATTGCTCAAATAAACATGTCATTCATGAACTCACGTGAAGATAACATCGACTATAAATTCTACCACATAATTTTACCATTTAAATGCAAACCAATTGACATATAATTCTGATTTCTGAATCTTATGACTATTATTACAAATCGGATTATTCTGGGTTTTGGACAGCAAGTACATGTATGCCTATTGCTCAAATAAACATGTCATTTATGAATCCACTTGAAAATAACATCGACAATGAAATTCTACCGCATAATTTTACCATTCAAATGCAAACCAAATGACTTATAGTTCTGATTCCTGAATCTTTATGACTGTTGTTACAAATCAGATTATTCTGTATTGAAATTACGTCAAGTTTTAGGCTCAAATGTGCCCAAACATGGAGTGAGTCATATCATTAGGAGGATTATACAATGGTGTTGTCCTTGTTTAGAAGGATGAAAATGGTTCACATCTCTCGTAGCCGTGTGGCGATCCACACACACTTGAAGGGCCTTAACAATTATAACAGTTGATTTGTGGGGTATTTTGTTCCATGGTTATGGTGAGTGGGAATCTAGTATTAAATAGAGCGTGAGCATTTTTTTTAATCCCTTGTTTACCAATGAGACTATGTTAGATTATTTCTAGTTTTGGTGGATCGAGGTCATTCTTATTTGTTAGCAAATTTAACCAAGTAGAATTAAATCTGAGTATCTAATTTAAAAGAGATTAAGAGATTTGTTCATTCCTTACTAACAGAGGGTCCTACAGCAATTTTGTGTTGTGAGCGGGCCTTTCCTATCAGCTAGCCTATCTAAGACTTGCAATATAGAAATGGTGTGAAGTTCTCTTGAGGGAAAAAAAAAAAAAAAGAAACAACTCTTCTTAATTGGAAAAATGGTACAATTATAGATTTTTGAACCGACTTCCTATTCTTGTCTATTAAACAAATTATACTTGGGAGATGGAGGAGACAAGTTAGTTGGGTGGTAACAACATTGCACATAATTGAATAAGCTTGGTAGCCAGGGGGTTCCCTATTTGGAAAAGACCCACATTTGAATTTGTCACATTTTTCTTCCACCACTGTCTTTTGACATTACATCTCTGTCAAACAAATTTAAAATTTACTGTGGATGCCTCATTTTGTGTTTGTTGTCCTTGCCACATTATTTTTACTTTCCTATCTCCTCTTCATCATCATGGTTATTGCTTCTGTCTTTACCACTTGACTGTGGCCCACTGGACAGATCATACAAAATTATGACTGGATTATTTTCTTATTTGGAAGTTGGAACTTGCCATTTTAGTTTTTACTTTTCCTCTTAGATATTTTAAGTTTTAAAATTGTGCCATCAAACATTAATAATGCAGAATCAAGTATGGTCAGGAAGGAATAGAGATGTTCTTAAAGTGATGCATGAAAATGATTCCTAGACACTGTCATTTCCATATTAGAGCTCAATTAAGATTATAATTTTGTTACTTGCCATCTTGATCTTCTAAAGTCATGGCTTAGATAGTTTATGACATCTTTATTAGGAAAGATGTGAATTTGAGATGAGTAGGTTAGTTTATCTACTCCCTTAATGCTGCCCTATCCTCTCACCCCTTGACTTCAAGTAGTACCTTGTTGGCATGATTACTTTATACTAATGAATTGCTCCTTGTGAACTATGTGATTTGTGGTCTCCCTTGTGTAATTGGTGTTGATGGCTTTGAGAGTATGAGAGTTGTGGTATCTCTTGTGTGGCCAAGTATACATGCCTTCTTGTCTCCACTGTTGTTATGTTGTGTGTGGCCATATGAACATCTCCGAGCACGGGGGGTGGGCCTTTGAGGTTCCACATGGTAGGGTGGTGTTGCACCCACCATTGGGGATCTAGTCATCGACATTAGTTTCGGCAATGACGTCGGCATGGGCTATTCCATTCTTTCCTCCAGTTTTCTAGATGTATTTTCTTATGTATCTGTACAACTCGGTGAACCGAGTGATATGTATCAAGATCTTGTATTAATGTAATTAATTCTTGTGAGACACTTCTAATGTGGAGTTCATTGTAATTAAAAGTTTAGGATGTACTCTTCAACAATAGTTATCATCCACTTACGTTATCCACCTTGCTCATAAGATGATAGTGAATTTTATGCCTTGAATAGTTTTGGAATGCTAGCATGACTGAAACTACTGGTTTTACTACTATTCTAGTAATTGTTACTGTTGTCTTCACATGATAACTGTTGGATTGATTGTTGTTCTTCTTATGTCACTACTGTTACAGCTTAAACTATTGATTTAATTACTGTTAAATAGTGATGTCACTACTATTTCACTGCTACTATCATTGATATATTCATTGTTGTCTTACTATTACGATCATTGGTGACACTATTAGTGTTATTGGAGTTAACTTATTGTTTTGATATATCTATATGTTCATTTTATGTTTTCTTTGAAAAAAAAAAAAAAATGTTGTGCGCCTTTTGGGCTTTTGTTTCTTGAATGTCCGGTTGGGTCGTTACATTTGGTATCAGAGCCCAGTTTCAACATTGGGATCTCTGGATTAATGTTGTTGCCCATGTTTAACTATAGTAGTACTTTTTATGAAAGTGGTAGGAGACTCCTAAGTAGGATACTATGCTTGATCTATACACATAGCTTGATGTATTGAATAGATGATCATGTTATTGACTTTCAACATCACGTGAATTATAGAAAAAAAAGTAGAGTGGAAGAAAACTGGAAAAGGGAAGTGGATAGCAAGTAATGTTATGGTTTTGCAAAGGGAATCACATTGGTTATGGAAATAAATGTACTTGTGGTAGTAATGAAAATTGTGTATGAGAATATAATCTTCCCCTGTAAAAGTGTGAAACTAGTAACAGTGCATTGGTTGAGTGTTGTGAATACCCCGTACATGCTTTGTGTTCCCTTGAGATGGTGATACTGAGTACGCATCCATGGGGAAAATGTGTATTTTAGGTGTGGGATCAACCATACCATTATGTGTGTTTGCATGTTTGTTACCCGATTGAGGGCCAACCCTTGTGTGGGTGAAAATATATATATAAAAGAGTAGCCAAAAGTTAGATTCATAGATTCTCTTCTTTTGGTCCTTTAGTCCCTCAGCCTGTGAAGGGGAAGTAGCAGCCACAAAGTTCCTTGGGCAGAGTGTGCAGCGTACGCTTATGACGGCACAGAGCGGTCCCTCACTCAATCGAACCTAAGGAAACGTACTCACTACTTTCCCTTATGACGGATCAGGGTACTTGATTCATATGTGTTAGCCTAATCCCCACAGTTTCTGAACATCTGGATGGTATTTCTTGGAGGATCATTTACCTTGTCTTCACGAAAGGTATGATATATCACATGAGTTGTTAGTTGGGGGTTGAGGTCTAGGACCCGCATGGACAACCCAACTGGAACTATGTGATGACATGAGTCGTCACTTGGGGGCCAAGGTCTAGGACCTGCATGGGTAACCCAAGTGAGATCATGTGCCCCATGTATATTTTGAGGTCTAGCATGTGGAGGGAGATTTGTTACCCATGCTGAGATAGATTCTCTATCTGCACATGTTTCAACATGATGCAATAGGTACGATGCCACACCCCACCAATGTTCTGACACAGTGCTGGTGATGATGTCGTGTTGCTGATGGTAGCGAGCTAGGCTCGAGGACACAATGCTACGTGCATAGACACGTGAAGGTGCACTATGAGATTATGTTATAGCCTACTTGTGTGATGAGCGTAATGGGGCCTTGCACACTTGTAGAGGGATACTCATGTTTTCTTTCGATAGTGTTGGTTCAGTTAGCATATGGGTAGGTCTCAGCCATGTATACCTCTGGCTACGGTGAGTACCTGTGTGTGCCTTTTCCATGAGGTGTCGCTATGCGGGGTGTGTTCTACATGTGTTTACTTCCACGGAGCCACAGACACACTGCCATGTGGCATACAACCAGTACGTGCCTTCTCCGGCTGGCGTATGACCATGCCACGCTGAGATGCGATGCGGGATGTGGCTGAGGTGCACATTCCATGTGGGCAGCCAAGGAGTGTGCAAGCCACTTGGTTAGTCCATGCCGCGTGACGACGTGATGTAGGGTGTATCTGAGGAGTACACTCTGAGCCATGTAGATGGCGTGCTCATTCCGCACCACATGAGGGCTACTGTTATAGCCTGACGTTGTTCCCTCCTTCCTCGTTTGGTGGCTGGTATCTAGTCACATAGTGTTGTACAGTGCAATTTCAAAGATTGTGGACTTTCTCTATGGTTATTGATGATTTTCTACTGATTGTGAAGGCTGACACTTTTCTTATATTTGATTATAATGGTTTAGCCCCACCTTGTGATCTTATTTTCTTGTAGCCCTCGTGGTTACATTTGATTTAGTGTTGAAAATTGCGTGCATTTCTTATTTTATTATTGAAATTAAATTTTTATCTTTCTTATGACTTTGGTGTCTAAACTAGTTATACTTATTATTTTCGATGTCGGCCATGTGTCATATTGTGATTCCTCTCCAAGGACGCATGAGGTGAACTTGGTGAGTGTATGCGAGGAAGTAGATGCAAGGAACCTTGAGGATGGGGGTATGTGAGGCTGTTATACAGCTAGGACCCACTACCCACCTATGTGTGATGACTATCTCTTGGAGGCTAACCACCTTATACAACAAAAGAGAGGTCATTATGGCTTATTTGGATGGTCTCATCTTGAGAGTGTGGCCTAGCACCAACAAGTCACTATGTGTGAGGTATGGATTATGTGAGATGGATTTGACTCTTGGCTCGTGGATTATGTATCATGGATTAGTATGCGGTTTCTGATATCCAGATGGACCCTTGTGTAGCCTCGTGATGTGAATCCCAGTGATGTATATTGGTGTGTGTGTGAAGAATGTATGGCAAATCATGAAAACTGTACCTATGAAATGATAAATTGTGTTTCTATGCTTCAAATAGGTGAAAAATTATGATCTTTTGTTGAATATGTGATAAGATTTAGTTTGGATATTTAATGGAAAATGTTAAAAATGCAGCATTCTAACCTATTGATTGTTTAATAGCATAGTAGAATAGGAATTACAATGATGCAGTCATGTTCTCCCTAGAAATGTTAGTTAGCTTAGTGTATCTGACTAAGTTATATTTTGGCAAGGCGGGGCATTACATTTGGTATCTCTAGGGTTGCATGTTATGAAAACAGAGATTGAAATCATGTAAATGTGCATATATATATATCCGTGTGGGAGTTGTGTGCTTCATTCTAAAGATGACTACATGTGAAGAGTTAGAAAATTGAAAATTTTACATCTTGAAAAATGTAGATTGCTACATTCATGAGAAAATTATGTGGTTTATGCTAGCATAAATGCACAAAATTGATGGTTGTGAGAGACTAGTTGGCTGTTTGAAATAGTGAATGCTTGGAAGAAAGAAAAGAAAACTGATTATTATGGCTTCATTCTTTATGTGATTAGAGGAAATAGTTGCATGATAATGTATAATTTGTATGAAACTGAGTGCCTTGCATCTTTCTCACTTGTGTACCAAAAATTATCACATGTAATTGTGTGTACTGTGGGGAATGTGATAGTCTGAATTTTATAATCATCTTGAATTTTATGGAATTAATGTGTGTTATGGCTGCATTTAGCATTATGACTTTCAGGAGTAAGTCAAGCTCTTGGGGGGGAGTATGTAATGCCTCCCTGGTCCTGGCCTAATCGAGGTGACACCAAGGTTTGAAATTCAAGCTTTACATGATATTGTGTTACTGACATTTTGTTAGGTTAGATTCCGTGATTAGATTGGGTGTACATGTGGAGAGGATGACACCTTGACATTGGCATAATACGCGAATGATCACGGATGTTGGAATCCTCCGTTGTGGACTATTCTTGCTTCGGCTATTATATGATATGCATATGCAGATGTTATAATGTGTCTTGAGTGGTGCAGGTACTAGGCACCGACTCCACCTAGCTTCACAGGTCTGAGCATGCCTAATGCCCCAATGGTGGCAAGTTGGAGATGACACATTGGCCATACACCTTAGTTTCACCACCGTCTCCATCGGGAATGAGTTTCCAATGTGGTGTTAGTTCCCTCGGACACCGTCCGATGATTCCATCCTTGGGGATGTCGATTATCCCATCCTTGGAGAGTCTGACCCATGCAGTTATGGTGTTGAGTTAGTCCTTGTGGGTTGCTTCTGTGAGTTTTCCTTATTTATTATATTATTTTGGCTTGGTGATAGAAAATTTGCCTTCGTGTGTTTTGTTTAGTTATAATTTTATTGTGGCCTAGAGTTGGTGAGTGGGCTTAGTAGTTAGCCTTTGTATGGGGGGGTCTTAAGATGGTTATTTCTTGAGCCTAGGGTCATCTATTTAATATTATTTTAGGATAACCCTTATTATGATATTATTTTAGTAATCTTCCAAAATAATCCCTAAATATATAGATCATGAAATACCAATGAATAGTGGAGTTGGTTTAAGGGGTTAAAAAGGGTTCATCATAAAAATAAAAATAAAAATAAACCTTTTTCAAGTAAGCTTATTTGTTAGGTAATAGAACCGTATAACCTGGTAGATTATGCCTTAAAAAAAACAAGTGTCTATGTTAGATTCCATATTATAGCATTTATATTTATTTCAATGATGGGATATTCACTTGCAAAAACATGTACTATATTTTCAAATAAAAATAACATTCAATTTAATATATTAAAGGATAATAATAGAGATTGATGCATAAAAGTGAAGATTGGCAGCCACTAGCTTGCTCAATCGATGCATTCTCTAGATTAATGCCTCCTTGAGACATCCTTTCAACAACACACGTGTTTGTCTATTACTTCATCCCCTTTGCATGTAGGTCTATCTGTCAAATTTTGGTGGTGGGGGCATTTTTCTAGAATGGAGACTTCTTCACTCTCTACACAATAAGCAGGGGAAGGCACAACAGGGATGAGGGAGGGGTTTTTCTTTTACACGGGAACAAGGAGAAGCTAGGGGTTTCGAATGTGGGAGGAGGAAGAGCAACTGATTATACACCACTCTCTACAATTGTTTTACAGCTTCTAGGTAAGCTAGCATCCTCTCTTAACCAACGGTTACCAGGGTAGATTGCATCTGATGTTATACTATCATTGTTCTTGCTTTGTGGCCCATTTGATGGATGCCCTTAGTCTGTTGTCACCCTCCAATTCGGGAGTGTGAAATAAACATTGTTTCCAATCTCTACTTCTTAACCTGCTATTTTTTTTTTGTCCTTGAGATCACTGGATTATGTGAGGTATTGTATGGAATAGGCCTTGAAAGCAATATATTAACGGGTCACCCCAGTGGTTTATGCATCCTCTCCTTAGTTGTAAGTTTTATGCTTGTTGAATGCTTGAAAAATAGCCTAAGTTTCCCTTTGGCATGGGTAGCATGGTTTTGGTAGAGGATTTTGGGGGTTTGGCCTTATGCCAACCATTGTATTTGCTTGATAGTTACAAAATGTTAAAACAAACCTATCTTGAGCAGACCCTATGGTCCATGTGACCATACTTTTGTAAATACTCTGCCAAGTAGCAAGTGTGCCTTGCTTAGGCTGCCACAGTTTTCACCCAAGTTCCTTAGCGCACCTACAAATATAACATCTGTTAAACGTTCCCTTTTGGTTGTGCTCAGATGGATATAAGTACCTTGTTCACAAAATCTCCCATGCTAGAATAGAAAGGAAAATGTAGGCAGAATAGAGGAATTTGGCTAATAACCACCAGTCACAATTGCTAAAAAAAAGTTTTGCAGCCTGTTAAACATATCCATTTTGTGTGTACCCTACAATTACTACATCCCTGGAGATGCTGTCTCCACTAGGCTTTCTGCCAAATAGTCTGGATTTACGCCTGCCAATGACATTTGTTTAAAAGTTTGTAAAGCCTTTTAACTGATCCATTTTGTGCCCATCTTACAATTATTGCAGCTCATGGGGCCTCATTTCTTGAGGCATTTTGTCAAACAGTTAACGTGCCTTGTCTATGTTTCCACTATACGTATACATGTAAACTAGAGCACTTGCTATTACATAATTTTTCCTTCATCCTTCAACTTTGGGTTCAAAACATTGAACACTAAGGAACATCAGTTTTCACACTCTCTACTACTTTGCATCTCTATAATGTTGCTGTGGAAAGATCACAAGGAGCATAGAGAAGACATCAGTTATTTATTAGCGGTTACTCATTTCCACTTGCTCCTCCATTCATCAACTCTTCTATCACCCATATCAGTTGCTTAGTGTTTCTTGGTTCCTCTTATGCTTTGCTGGAGACATCCCTTGAAGACAAAAGGATCTCCAGTCACCCAGAATGGGAAGAAACATTGTAACTTGGCGGTCATTGAGTCTTGTGTTTTCAAATAGGTGAAACTCCCATGCCACATTAATTACTATCATGACAATTTCAAAACTACCATGCCAATAATCTAATTGCCACCTTAATGTATCTGGTAGTCTTGCTGATAACAAAACTATTAATTTCATTATCTTTGTTCTCATTGAAAAGTCAACATCTGTTTCAGCTTTACAGAAAACTTCTTGTGATGGTCTTGAAGAGTAGACAATGAAGCATAAGGCACATTTAGAGAATGGGATCAATATATCGACAAACATGGTTTATGACCTAAGCATATCTTATATTTACCTTTTTAAATGCAAACCAATTGACATATAATTCTGATTTCTGAATATTATGACTGTTGTTACAAATCATATTATTCTGGGTTTTGGGACAGCGAATACATGTATGCCTATTGCTCAAATAAACATGTCATTCATGAACTCACGTGAAGATAACATTAACTATGAATTCTACCCCATAATTTTACCATTCAAATGCAAACCAATTGACATATAATTCTGATTTCTGAATCTTATGACTGTTATTACAAATTAGATTATTCTGGGTTTTGGACAGCGAGTACATTTATGCCTATTGCTCAAATAAACATGTCATTCATGAATCCACTTGAAAATAACATCGACAATGAAATTCTACCACATAATTTTACCATTCAAATGCAAACCAAATGACTTATAGTTCTGATTCCTGAATCTTTACGACTACTGTTACAAATCAGATTATTCTACATTGAAATTACGTCAAGTTTTAGGCTCAAATGTGCCCAAACATGGAGTGAGTCATATCGTTAGTAGGATTATACAATGGTGTTGTCCCTGTTTAGAAGGATGAAAATGGTTCACATCTCTCGTAGCCGTGTGGCGATCCACACACACTTGAAGGGCCTTAACAATTATAACAGTTGATTTGTGGGGTATTTTGTTCCATGGTTATGGTGAGTGGGAATCTAGTATTAAATAGAGCGTGAGCATTTTTTTTAATCCCTTGTTTACCAATGAGACTGTGTTAGATTATTTCTAGTTTTGGTTGATCGATGTCATTCTTATTTGTTAGCAAATTTAACCAAGTAGAATTAAATCTGAGTATCTAATTTAAAAGAGATTAAGAGATTTGTTCATTCCTTACTAATAGAGGGTCCTACAACAATTTTGTGTTGTGAGCAAGCTTTTCCTATCAGCTAGCCTATCTAAGACTTGCAATATAGAAATGGTGTGAAGTTCTCTTGAGGGAAAAAAAAAGAAAAAAAGAAAAAAGAAAAGAAACAACTCTTCTTGATTGGCAAAATGGTACAATTACAGATTTTTGAACCGACTTCCTATTCTTGTCTATTAAACAAATTATACTTGGGAGATGGAGGAGACAAGTTAGTTGGGTGGTAACAACATTGCACATAATTGAATAAGCTTGGTAGCTAGGGGGTTCCCTATTTGGAAAAGACCCACATTTGAATTTGTCACATTTTTCTTCCACCACTGTCTTTTGACATTGCATCTCTGTCAAACAAATTTAAAATTTACTGTGGATGCCTCATTTTGTGTTTGTTGTCCTTGCCACATTGTTTTTACTTTCCTATCTCCTCTTCATCATCATGGTTATTGCTTCTGTCTTTACCACTTGACTGTGGCCCACTAGATGGATCATACAAAATTATGACTGGATTATTTTCTTATTTGGAAGTTGCAACTTACCATTTTAGTTTTTACTTTTCCTCTTAGATATCTGAAGTTTTAAAATTGTGCCATCAAACATTAATAATGCAGAATTAAGTATGGTTAGGAAGGAATAAAGATGTTCTTAAAGTGATGCATGAAAATGATTCCTAGACACTGTCATTTCCATATTAGAGCTCAATTAAGATTATAATTCTGTTACTTGCTATCTTGATCTTCTGAAGTCATGGCTTAGATAGTTTATGACATCTTTATTAGGAAAGATGTGAATTTGAGATGAGTAGGTTAGTTTATCTACTCCCTTAATGCTGCCCTATCCTCTCACCCCTTGACTTCGAGTAGTACCTTGTTGGCATGATTACTTTATACTAATGAATTGCTCCTTGTGAACTATGTGATTTGTGGTCTCCCTTGTGTAATTGGTGTTGATGGCTTTGAGAGTATGAGAGTTGTGGTATCTCTTGTGTGGCCAAGTATACATGCCTTCTTGTCCCCACTTTGTTATGTTGTGTGTGGCCATGTGAACATCTCCGAGCACGGGGGGTGGGCCTTTGAGGTTCCACATGGTAGGGTGGTGTTGCACCCACCATTGGGGATCCAATCATCGACATCAATTTCGGCAATGACGTCGGCATGGGCTGTTCCATTCTTCCCTCCAGTTTTCTAGATGTATTTTCTTATGTATCTGTACAACTCGGTGAACCGAGTGATATGTATTAAGATCTTGTCTTAATGTAATTAATTCTTGTGAGACACTTCTAATGTGGAGTTCATTGTAATTAAAAGTTTAAGATGTACTCTTCAACAATAGTTATCATCCACTTACGTTATCCACCTTGCTCATAGGATGACAGTGAATTTTATGCCCTGAATAGTTTTGGAATGCTAGCACAACTGAAACTACTGGTTTTACTGCTATTCTAGTAATTGTTACTGTTGTCTTCAGATGATAACTGTTGGATTGATTGTTGTTCTGCTTATGTCACTACTGTTATAGCTTAAACTATTGATTTAATTACTGTTAAATAGTGATGTCACTACTATTTCACTGCTACTATCATTGATATATTCATTGTTGTCTTACTACTACGATCATTGTTGACACTATTAATTTTATTGGAGTTAACTTATTGTTTTGATATATCTATATGTTCATTTTATGTTTTCTTTGAAAAAAAAAAAAATTTGTTGTGCCCCTTTTGGGCTTTTGTTTCTTGAATATCCAGTTGGGTCGTTACATCCAGAGTTATCCAAGGATGATTCTTTTACCATTGTTTTAGTTATAATCTCCTCTGGAAGTTGGGTGGATTAATTTTTAGGTTCCACATCATTGGTTACTTCAACTATAGTTGGAGGAGATGGTCTTGTGAATGCTTTCCCAGAATGCAACTGGAGATTATTAGGATATATAGCGTTAATACCAGCCATGTTTTCTTGATCTGTCATGTAAACAACTACTCCCTATTTATTTCATGGATTTGGTATAGGTTGAGCTGGTAAGGGTGGTTGGCTAATTGGTTCACTTTTTGACTGACCTTGTGTGTTGGGGGGTCTTTTTAGAAATGCTTGTTGTTGAGGTTGGAAATGTCTAGGTTATCCCTGGTATTGTTGATTATATCCCTATTGAGGACCCCATTGAGGTTGCATGTTTTGTGATCCAAACTGTGGTGGCCACTGTTGATTCCGCCAGAGTTGATTTTGCCAATGTTGGTTTTGCCATTATTGATTTGACCAATCGTACTGTCCCCAAGGAGGATTATTCTGAGGCCCATGCCAAGTTGGATTTCATTGATTATTTCCCCAATTAGAAGGACCCCTATAAGAAGGCTGGTTTGGATACTGATTATAAGGGAAATTTCTAGCTTTTTTTTGTCCTACATAGTTCAACTATTCTTCTATGATGGCATTCTTCTTACTTAGCCTTTTTTGGGCTGGAAGTTGACTACATTGACTGGTAGGATGTTCCCTGTCACAGATCTGACAAATCTCTGATTTGTCTAAAGGGCATTCTCTCAACAGATGCTTGTTTCTACACCTAGGACAATAGATGGAGAGTGGTTCAGTTGTTCTACCTTGATCACTTGTTCTAGTTTTTGCCTGAATCCCATCCAATGTGGTATTTAGTTGGACCAGAATATTTGTTTTCAGCTTTGCAATCTCTTCCATTAACTATCCTATTTCATTCTTCCCTTTGAAGGTTTTGGATGATCTCACTCCATCTTGGGTTCTAGAATAGTTCTTGTAGAGTTCTTCTATAGAAGGTATATCCATTTTGTTGATATTTCCTTTTCCTATCAGATCCACTACCTATTTTGATTCTTTTTCTAATCCTTTTACAAATAGGGTTCTGGCCAAAGAGTGATTTACTGGGTTGCCACACCTTCTCAAAGAGAAGTTAAACCTATACACATAGTCCTCTAAGGTTTCTTCCTCTCCTTGTTTAATTTTGAACAATTCCTCATTTTTATTACTGACTCTATAGTAATCTTGGTATTTTCCTAAAAACTCTATTTCCATCTGATCCCAGGAATGGATGGAATTCTAGGGTAAACCCATAAACCATCTCATTACAAAATCTTTCAGGGTTGAAGGGAACAATTTGAGTTTTTGGCTATTTGATCAATAATCATAAGTTTGGCATACCACTTTGAATTCAAACAAAAACTGATCTGGATCCTTAGAAGCAAGACCTCTAAAATTTGGCAAGTGTGCTGGTGAAATATTTTCCATAGGGGCATTGTCTCCAGTAGTTAAAACAATGGGATATGAGAAGGTTCTTGGAGCCTAATTTTCCTCATCTTCATGGTTATCATGATTATCTTCCATGTCTGATATTGATTCTTCTCCTTGGGATTCTAGATGAGTTTTTGAGGAACTAGGTTCTATCAAAGGATCTGCTTGGAATTTTTGTTGTAATTCTTGGATATAGTCAATGAGTGGAAGATTTGGAGGATTTAAGGGATTATTGATTTGAGGCGCAACTTCCAAGGTAGGTTCTAGGTTTCTTTCTTCAACAAGATCTTGTGCCACCCCACTACTTTCTCATATAGTTTGTTGATGGGGTGTCTATTTTATGTATCTTCCTTTTGAATCTCTAGCTGTAACCATATAGTTCTATCCTAAAACTGTTTAGCTAAGTTTTCCTAATTAACATAATATCCCCGACAACGACACCAAAAATGACAAGGGGTCATTGTACCTCATCATTTAATCATATTTCATATGTCAAATCCAGGGCTATGTCCTTGGCTATCTACAATTAGGAATCCTATAGTTGCCAGTTATATCTATCTAATTCTAATGACCTTTACTGATTTAAAGAAACTAATCTATCTTCTATGAAATGAATTCCAAGAATATTGAAAATAGAACTAAATAGTGAATTGCTTAAAGTAAATCTATATTATTCCTCCCAACTGAAACATGCATCTATCTATGAAAATAGTAAGTATCTCCTTAAACAGAATCTAAAATAACAAAACAATAGTACTAGCCTTTTACCTTGGTGGTGAGAGTGGGCCCTTGCTCCACACCCTTAGGGCTAAAGACTAAAGTAAAGAATCAACACAAGAGAATAATATCACAACTCAATTTAGTCTAATTCAATCAGCTTTGTATTCATGAAATATTGATGTCAAAATGAGATTACAGAAATAAAAAAAATAATAGTCGTCTCCCTTTCCTGCTTCTTTTGTAAGTTTATATCTAAAGTCAGTGATGAGATATCACAAGTTATCTTAACTACTAGTTCTTCTATGAGATAACATCAATCTCTTTATTCTACTAACTATATAACTACAAAATAAATATCCATGCAATAAAAATAGATTGAGTGGAAAAGAAGTCCACACTGAATCTGAGTCTTAGTTTTAAATACACTTAGGCAGCGAGGCCTTGAAATATAGGTATTTAAATCAGTTTATAAGTAACTCATGTAAAAATAAAAAAGAGATAAAAACTTCTAGTAGTTAACTATAGACTGCCCTTAATTACTCAGGTGATGATTTGAGTAACATTAGGAGCATCCCGATCACCACTGGAAGTGTCTGACTGACAACTGTGCTAGAAATCTGCACTGTTCTACAAAGGTGCCAGAGATGTATGTTTTTGTCTGTAGGTCTAGAGATATGATTGTGACCTTCTTGTTCATCTCTAGAGATGCTCAAGACTTTAGTCTAGCTTTGGAGATATGATTGTGACCTTCTTGTCTAGCTCCGGAGTTGTTCAAGACTTTAGTCTAGCTCTGGAGATTCTTCACCTCCTTATCCCAAAATCTCTCCAATCAAATTGGAAGCATTGGAGACTAGTTGTGGCATTCTGATGTCAGTTGTGGAGATCATTAGGATTACCTTTGGAGATGCACAAAATTCTCTACCCGAACACCTGTACCTATTGATTCAAAAAGAGAAGATTTCTGCATATTTCCATCAATTCAATGCACATTAGTCCTTCAATCAGAAATCATGATCTTAAGTAATTCCTCACTTATTAGTCATTATTAGAACAATCTTATTAGCCTATTTTGGTGCAGTCATCAGGACAATGGAACAAGAAGGGAGAAAAAGAGAGGTAAAAAGATGTATTTCATGGGTGCTACCTGGCACTCATCACTCATGATTGTACTCTTGTGATGGATTCATTCCATGGGGGGTCTTAGTGTCTTTCTTCCATCACATGTTCTTGTACTTTCTTTTTTGTTTTTTCTCTCTTTTGGAGAGGAGTTTTCTCCCACTGGGTTTTTCTCCTTTTCTCCACCTTATGAGAGATTCTTGTTGTTCATGGGTACCTAACATGGCTTTGTTGTCGGGACCCATCTTTCTCTCTTTCTTTTTAGCTTGTGTAATCTCCCTAAGTTGCACTTATGGGGGTGTTGGTGAAAAATCATATTTCAATTTTACATAAGTTAATTAGGGAGAATATTTTTAGGATAATGTTTCCTTTCTCATACTAGAGAGATTTATGGTCAGTGACCTAATATTTCCTTTCCCACTAAGTCCCTATTTGGCAAGTGGTTATCTTTTAGTAAGGTTAGTTGTCTTCATTTTTAGTGCTTGAGACATTATGACATTTATCATCTTCTGCCATTTTTGTCTCTCTCCCACTTTAGCAAGTGGTTGCTTATTTATGTAACTCCAATATTGTGAATGTAAAGCACATATTTGAATGCATTTGGCTTGTGCATTATCCTCTTGCAACTCTCTTGTAGAAGTTTTCCTACAGATTATCTTGGCTCATGTGAGTCCTTGTGTGACTCTAACATGGTATCAGAGCACATCAATTCTTCAATGTTGCTATACAAATGAGAAAAGATGGATTTCTAGGTACATAAAAGGATTTTAGATCTTCCTTCTTGAATGCATTAGGTACCCATGTGTGTGGGTGATCTACGCTATATCTTGTAGGGCATGGCCACCATCCCTCTTCTAAAAATATTTTTGAGCCAAATTAAATGAAGCATGGGCACCTGGGCGGCCAATTGACCATATTTTAGTGCCCACTATTACACGATGGACTAAGAATGATTCTAAAATGCTAGAGATACATGAAAGAAAGATGTAATATTGTTAACTATTATACTGGGTTGTTATGCTAGCCAGATAATTTATTTCCATAGACCTTGTAGTGCATTTGTAAGAACCAGTTGGATTTGATACGTTGTACTCGAATCTGAGCATTTAATGTCTCTAAGTATGGTTTACCAATGAATGTAAATGGTTATTCCATGTCTACCTTTTCTGTAACAAATCATCTATCTTTTTTAATAGTTATTTAATCTCTGTGATTAATATAAGCAACTAATTTTTCCTCTTTCATTCTCTTTTACACTATGTCTATTTGAATTTTGCTCATTTATTCTATGGATAAAACGGTCCCTCTATAAGTTTCAGCATTCTATTTTGGCCTCTATTAAATATTGTATGAGTTTGTGTTAGTCTATTCAACCTTTGAAATCACTAGTGTGTTATGCCAGTTCCAACTAAACATCCTAATTTTGGTGCATCACCATTTTCTTTTCTACATCCCTTCTACCTCTTTTCCCCTGGTAAGTGTAGCATTAGATTTAGCTTAATTCTCTAAGCCTTAAGCTCAGAATGAGGAACTAACCTTTTTTGGAGGTCTGATCTCAACTGCAAAGTCCCACACCTTTAGATGAGTCCTATTAGAACTAAAAAATTAGCCTAAAATTTTCCATTTTTTCCACCTTATCAGATCACCTAAACATGTCATTTTTCCTCATTCAAAACACTCCATTTGTCTGACCTATAAATCATTACCCTAATAAGTTCACATTTTGTCACCCTTACCCTAAATGAAAAAATCGCATATGTTGGTGAGAACCATCCCAAGATCCCTCTGAAGAATAAATATGAAGAACATTGATGAGAGAATGTTATATCAGAGGAACTCATTATGGAGTCTCTTCGATATCTGATTAAGGACGTGTCAGAGACATCACTACATATCTAAGGGAGAGTGCTTGAGGTCTCTTTGATAATCTAGGAGATAAATCATAGAGGGACATAAATATTTCACAACTCATTGATATATTGGAGTGACAATAAGAAATCGAGTGGACAAAAAGATTTACTTGACATCGAGGAGACTATAATGCTTTGGGATGACTAGTTCATGAGTCTCTTCGATAAGCTGATATGCATAAGCATGTGATATATTTTGACCTCATCGAAAGAAGAGTGTCATGTCAGTAGGATAATACATAAGTCCCTCTGATATATCAATATGGTGGGTCCCAAATATTTTCTGGTCTATATGCCGAAGCCTACAAGATAAATATCAAAGGGAAATATAGCCATCGATGGGACAAGAGAATCTATCCCATTGATAAAATGATGACATTCGATACAAAGGTAACAATAAAGGATTTCTAAATGACTCTCAGATATTGGAGTGAGGTGATTCCTAGTCTCAATTGAAAAGGGAAAGATACGTTAAGAAAGTAGATATCAAAGGGATGGATCCATATCAGGAAACCCAAATATTGGTTTCTTCGATAAAATCTAAATTTATGAACACATCGAAGAGATAAGAGGATGTCGAAGAGACTATTTGCAATAAGGGTTTTGAAGGAACATTGTGATATTAGTATGAAATCATATGGAGTCACTCTGAAATCATGAGGGAAGTAGAAAAATTTATCAGTAGAAGGACATCGGGGAAAGAACAAAATATCAGTAAGATCAAAAATTGGTTTTCCTGATGAAGTATTGACAAGACAATTTAGTGGTGATAAAATGACCCATATTCAAAAAATTAATTATCTCTCTAATGACACAGAATTTTCCATGAGACACCATAAATGAACCAGAGCCGAGTATATGGAAATAAAAATTAGAAAATTGCGAGACCATTAAGTAATTAAGGAATGTGAAGGGTGTGGCTAAGGGCAACAATTCTAGAATCAGATAAGATATTAACCAAGTAAGTACTCTAAGCTTGAGCTAGAAATTATAGAGTACATAAACTGGTTCAAATTCTAAGCACAAAAGTAAGGTTTTCTTTTACAAACTTTATATCATGGAAGATATGCCTAAAAACCCTAAAGGCAAGAGACAAAAACTTGAAGAGAGGCATTTAAACTAGGACTTACTAGATCAATATCTGAGTTCTGGATAAAGGTCTAGAAGAAGTGCACAACTAAACCCCCAAGTTGATAAATTAGAGGATAGAAATAGACAAATAGGTGACACATGGACCCCAATAAGGGGATATGATTTGTTTCTATACCATTATAGAAAAATGCATAGGCAAAAACCTGTCTCCAACCCATGGAGACTCAACCTGGGAAAACTAGTAGTGCCTAATGTGTTCATCAATTTGGAGTTGCTCAAAGCATTGGTAGACAAATATAATCCCCAAACCTGTATGGTTGAATTGAGAGATGGATCTACTTTCATTCCTATCACCCAGAATTATATATCCATGGTGTTTCAATTAGATACCAATTTTGATATGAAGTTCAAAATCAAAGACCTCTTAAATGAATATTATAATATGAGAAACAACTATAGAAGATGGAGTTTACCCTTGCACAGGCCAAGGGATGAGGGGAATTGACTTAGGGTGTTCTCACGGGTGGAAGATCCACCATTTTCCATGGATTTATTTGAATCATACTTTCAATACACTTACTTCTATGTTTTCCAAGTACTTGGCCTGAATGCCCCCATGTTTATGGAAGTTGTACCAATGGTCCTAACCACAAATGTGCAAAGCTAAGATGCCTGGCCTCTAGACTATGCTGAATACCTTGCTAATTATATTCACAATGATTTGGTTGCTGTAAAGAATGGAGGGTTAAATTCATGCATTACTCTTTGTTCATGCATCTTATTTTATATGAGGGATAGAATATGTGCATGTGGGATGAATGTCTAAGAGTAAGAGACCTAGATAAGGATGAAAAAATCAAGCCTATGCAAATGTGGATAGCTATCTAGGATAGTAGATGTGAGAGATCACACTATTTGTACTTTGAAGAGTATTTTGTGAAACCTTTGTATAAACTATTGTATTATCCATGTGATTACCACCTGTCACCAGAAGTGCAAAATTTCTTGAGACCTAAAGACAAGGATGAAAGTGGGAAAATCAATCACAACTAGGGTGATTGGTATGCTTACAATGACTGTACAAACATTAGGATCTATGGATATGAAGGAGCACCATTTTTATTGTCAAAGACCCATCTAGATAGAATTGGCCTTTTGGACATTGTGAGGAAATTAGCCTATTCTAATTTAATGCATCTCAAGAGTTATAATAAGCAATCATTGATGCATGGAAAATTATGCTTGGGAGATTTTACTCTTGTGTCTAAAAAGGGTTGTGAGTCAATAGATAAAAAGTTAGAGCATTACGGAATACTTAAAGGAAATGTAAGAGACAATTTTGACCCTGAGCATTTCATAAACAATGTCAAGACTAGTTAGATATATAACTAAAATCTATCAAATATAAAATGGCCTCAAAACTAATTGAGAAAAGATATGAGAAAATGATAAAGTATGTTGATAGGGTATGGACATTGCATGATAGAACACATAATGCATACGAAGAGCATAAAAGATTACACCTCAAGATGTTGGAAAAGGAGGAGTTGATAACCAAAGGAAATGTTGATACATAGGTATTTAAGGATTATGATGAATTAATTGACCTGCACGAGAGGTTTAACATTATCTTAACACAGGAACTTAGTGATTTTGATTAGCCTTTGGATATGGTTCTTCCAAGCTTCTTCAATGATGAGGGCAATCCAAAAGAACAGAGAACTTGGAAAGATGAATTAGCTCAATTGTTACCTGAGGCTCTTGATAAGATTAATGATGAAGCTAGGGTGATGGACAATATACATATATAGTTAGAAAGAATCTTTACTTTGGAATTTGTTATGAAAGAGATAACTTCTATCACATATACTTATGCTTCTCAAGAATATGTTGATCATCTTGTCAAGATTAACCTATTCATTGCTCAAGCAACATAAGGGGTCATGAAGCTTTGTACCAACCATGTCTACATCCTCAACTGATTAAAAAATGGAATATAATGGTTAAGAAAGAATCTAGAAAATTTGGAGAATCCTTTGACCCTCACAATAAACTTGAAGTGAAAGCTTTGCCAATGCTAATTCAAAGAAATTTTTGAAGCACAATGAAATTAGAGGAAAATAGTAAATAATAATGGGTGGGGCATGTACATCAGATACTGCATCATTGGAGAGGAGAACCTTTCCAGGCCAGTGGTCACGGGTTCTCTATTGTGATTAACGGACTCAGATCATGATCAATGTAGATGTCTAGATTACTTTCTTTGTCTATTTCTTAATTATGTTTCATAACAAACATTAGTTACCCAAAGAGGTGTATGTTATGAAAAGTCACCTTCTTTTGGCCTAAAGCTTGTTTGCTTCCCATATATATAAGGGAAACCAAGGCTAAGTTTAGGATCATCATCAGAATATATAATATTTTATTCTATTTCTAGTCATACTTATAGAAAAGAATACAAAATCCTCTATGAAATTTTGAAATAATCTAATGGGCAATAAAGTTTAATTAGTGGATCTATCTTTGGTGTTCAACTAATTTGTTAATATTCATTCTTATGAGTTATTTAGCTGTCTCCATATTGGTCTTTTCTAGTTATTTAAATCATCTTGATTTATCAATGTACATTTGTTGTCTTTGTGTGATCTACTTGATTGGTTTCTATGAGAGGTGGATTAATATCCTTCTAAGTGATTTTTGTTTATTGGTCTCTATCCAGAGTTAAACCCCTTAATATAAGTCATCTTAGTTGGTTTCCTTCAAGATAGAATTAAAACCCTTTTAGACAATCACAGTAACTTGGAGAGATATCAATGGGATCCATAAGAAGAGTCTAATAACCAATAATCTTGCACGTTTATACAAGGTATAAACATTCAAAAGTACCAAGTAGTTAGAGTTAAGACACGTAGATAAATCCATATATCATACAAGTCTTGACCCCATTATCCCAATAAGAATAGGCACTGATCACATTTAATTTGAAATCATAATCTTCTGAGACTTACCTATCACTCTTCTATCTATTTTCAGACTTATATGCCAATAGGAAATAGATTACTATAATCAAAGCATATACACTTCCTAAATCTGCCTAAACTACCAAAGGTACACCCACCTAGGTCCAACAGAACCTAAAGAGTAGGAAGTCCAAAACCACATAGGGTTGCTCCATTTCATTGGCCAAAAACATTGCAAATCTGACCATAGAGCCTGGCATCCTCTTAGGGTTTGCAACCTGCATTTTTGAGACTTAACAAAATTGGTGACTTTATTGGGGATAAATCCATAATATTTGGTTCCAATTTAACTGGTCAAAGAGTCAAGAAATTTAGGAATCATAACCGTGCTAGTGGAAAAAACCTAGAAGATAACATCATTCCTCTCTAAGAGAGGTGGCGACTCTAAAACAAGATCTTAGTCTCTTACAACATGGACGGTAGGAGATCCAAGATAGATGGTAAAAATTTGAATGATAAGCAATCACTCCACCTTCAAAGATCCCTGCTACGAAGAATGGAGGAACATCAAATCAGTTAGAATGCACTCAAATTAATAGCTAGAGTACTCAAGAGAATATATCAGAGCAGCCTCTACTGACACATAACAGTGTTACTCTACATGAATCAGAATTTCATGAAGGATTCCAATCAAGAAGTAATCCTACCTAGTCTACACAAAATAGATTTAATGACATTCTAGATCAATATAGGCCCGACCCTCAAAAGTAACTTAAATTTGAGGCATAGCTTGAATGAGAAAGGATACAAGCCCAAGCAAAATATGATTATAAAATGGCACTTCAATAGGGTGAAGTTTAATATGGGTTTATGGACCAAATGGCATCCACAGAGACTCATGGTAGTCCATCAATAGACACACGGAATGCTAATGAGGTACAAAAAGATTTACAAAATTATAGGAAGTGTACCAACTAAGGGAAGAGGAAGAAGGAATAAAACAAGAGTTACAACAGATAATGTCTAGAAGTGTAGCAAGTAGCTCAAAATATATACCACCTCACAAACAAAGAAGGCCTACTCATACAAGTAATCTATAGGGGTCACACTAGAATGTAAGTAGTTTGAATGCTTCAAAAGCACCACACAATCCAAGTAACACTAGTTATGTATAGCAGAATATCCCACCATGAAACCTAAGACCACATAATGTTCATACAACTTCCCAATCCATGGCTAACACTTACCCTCCTCCTGGTCAGCAATATACCCCACCTTGCCAACAAAATGTGCATAGAAATGTAAACCCACACCATAATGTACAACATATACCCCACCAACATCAACAATACCAACCTAATCAAAATATGTAAGGAACGTTGAATATAAATAGATATAAGCAACTAGACTTATATAGATATTAGATCTGCCTGAATCCAATTGACAATGATTTGAGAAATGCACTCCAAAGTTTTCTAGAAATAATGCTATTTTAGCAGATGAACATATAAGAAATTTTGAGATAGTTATGGATATCTATGATGTGCAATATGAAGATGTCCTCATGAAGTTATTTATGTTATCCCTGATAGAAGATGCTAGGGATTGGTATAAGAATTTGCCTGATGCTTCAATCAATTTTTTTGAAGACTTTAAAGATCAATTTAAAGAACAATATGGAAATCACTGTGACCCAAATTTTGTAGTTCATAAACTAATAGGCATACAAAAGTACCATAATAAATTAGTGGTGGATTTCAACCAGAGGTTCTCAAAAATATACAATAAAATATGACATGAGTTGAAAACCCCAGATGGTATGGCCTTAGATTTGTACTTAAATGCTTTCAAACCCAAAACTAGATATGAACTCTGAAATAGGGCTCCTAGTACCCTTGCAGAAGCTTAGAAGGCTACTATGAATATTGAGAATAATAGAAGTGTTTCTAGGAAACTTGGGAAAAGGGAAAATATCATGATCCCAATTTTTTTTGATAATCATCAAATTAGGCAAGCAAACTATTATAGCAATGAGAGGCCTACGTTACATGATATGCCCTAAAACACTAACTAGAAGGATGGGAAACCTATGGATAACAAACAAAGTAGAAATATAGTAAGGACACCCCTAATCCCTTAAAGAAACATGGGACACACGTGGTAGAGAATAGACCATGGTGTTTGGCATGCAACTTACTGCATTCACCTGAATACTGTGTAGTGCCACAATCTTTACAAGAGAATGAAATATCTTACAATCAGGACATGGATGATCATACTATAAACATGTTAGGAATGAGACCTCACTAAATTGATGAAGAATACTCATCCTTTGAAGATGGGTTTGAATATGATGTGAGTAACCAGAGATACAATGTTAACATGGGTCAACAGGAAATTTTTTCTGATCAGGAAGATGATAATGAAGAAACCACTTATATACCCAATGTAACGCTGCAACTCCAGTTAAGGAAACCAACTGAGGAAGAGAAAAGGGCTCTTACAATAGCTGTTGTGGCACAGGCTAAAAGTAATTACAACTTGAGGAACATAACCATAAATGCAGATCAGGGAACACCTAGAGGCTTGTTCATAAAAGAGCTAAAGCATAAGAAGGATGCCATGGGTAACCAAAAGAAAGGTGAGAATAAAAAGGTTTAAAAGGATATATCCAAGGAAATAAAAAAAACTAAGCATAATAAGACAAAGGATAATGGTAAGGTGCAAATTGAGGAAAAAGGTTCCACCAAGATAGAAAAAATAGAGCAATTAGTCACCACTCCCTCATTTGACATAACACAAGCATTGTCTTAGATAAAGATTTCAGTACCAATGTTGGAGATGATGAAAATAGATGAATAAAGGGATAGTGCCCTTAAGTTGATCTCAAATATACCAAACAAGCACCAAAATCAGAGAAAAAACAAAGAAAAATAAAAAACCAAAGTAAATAATATTGGACAAGAAATCATGAAAACACCTAAAATTTATCTTGGTGATACCTTGACAAAGAACCCCTCTTAGGTGGATCCATTTTATATTACACCCTTGATTAACAACAAATTGGTAATAAATTGCACGATTGACTCAGGAGCATCCATAAACATCATGCCAATAGTTGTTATGAAAGAATTAGGCTTGTGGGTGGATACAACATATGGTAAATGCTATGCAATGGGCAGTAGGTCCATCCCAGTTGTTAAAGTCATGAGGGATCTAGAATTGAAATTGGCCTCATATACTGAAGCCACTTATAGAACTAACATAACTGTAGTAGATACTTCACCATACTATGGTACATTGTTATCCAGATAGTGGACTGCTGTAGTAGGAGAAATGTCCAATTGGACTTGTCATATGCAATAATACTAGTAAATGGAAAGGAAGTCAGGTTTTGTAGAGATCCAAGATATAAAAATATTATAGAATGTCTTGATCCAAACCAAATGAATTGTTTTTGTGATGTGGATCTTGGAAGCTTCAAAATTGAAAAATCACAACCTAAATTGCAAAATACAGAACCAATCAATAGAGAGGCTCAACTAGATGAACATGGTGTATGGAAAATATATTTTGATGGTGCATGCAGTAAAGGGGGGAATAGAGTAGGGGTGATATTCATCTCACCAACTTGTAAGACATTCAAATATTTATTTTTGTTAACCTCTGAATGCACAAATAATATCACTGAATACGAAGTGTTGCTGTTGGGTTTGAACATTGCCATAAGGTATGAAATCAAATTGTTAGCAATATATGGAGATTCGAAACTAATTATCTCACAAGTCATGGAAAAATATTCATAAAAAAACAAGAGATTAAAACAATATAGAAACACTATTTGGGACACCATTGAACTTTTTGACACATTCTGTATAGACTGGCTAGAAAGATCTAAAAACATAATGGAAGATTTCTTGGCAAATATAGCTTTGAAGATAGATGATATTACACTAGTAGGAATGACAGAGGTGGAATTCAAGACTAGACCTGGAATCCCTAATAATATCTATAATTGGCAAGTGTTTGACGATGATGATGACTTGATTAAGTTTCTTCACTGTGTAGACCCATATGAATCTCAAGAAATAGATTTCAATGCATTTGTGGAAGAAGTAGATGGTAAGGAAACTCTTTTTGGGCAAGAGGTGGTGTAGCTCAGAAAAAATAAAATACCAAAAAGTCTTGTAGCCTTAGAGAGAGTATTTTATGGAAATGATAGTTTTAATGTGAAACCTATACCAATCAATCTCAAAGATGTTGAGGATATCAATCTTGGGATAGAGATAGCTCCTAAAAAAGTGTATATTGAAAAAAAGATCAGCCCTAAAGTTAGAGAAATGTTTATAGCCCTACTTAGAAGATATAAACATGTGTTTGCTTGGTCCTATGATGATCTAAAAGCCTACAAAGAGGACCTATTCCAGCATGAAATACCATTGAAACCCAATGCTAAACCATTTAGATAGAAACAAAGACCCATAAATCCCACATTAGCACCTAAGATACAAGAAGAACTCATGAACCTAAGAGATGGTGGTATTATCAAGCCAATCAAAAACTCTTCTTGGGTCTCAAATTTGGTGCTAGTAAGAAAGAAAAATGGAGACATAAGGTTATGTGTGGATTTAAAAAATTTGAATGTTTCATCACTCAAAGATAATTATCCACTTCCAAATATGGAAGCAATGCTACAAAGAGTGACAGGGTGTGAGTTGTTGTCTATGATGGATGGATTCTTAGGGTATAATGAGGTGAAGGTCAAGGAATTAGAATAGTATAAAATTGCTTTCACCACACCCTAGGGTACATATGTTTATGTGAGAATGCCTTTTGGCCTCACAAATGTTGGGGCAACATTTCAAAGGGATATGGATGTAGCCTTTGCTAACTTAATCAATACTATAATGGTGGTCTATCAAGATGACTTGGCAATATATTCTAAAAGGGTTGTAGATCACTATGCTCACCTAGAAAAGATATTTATCAGAGCATTAGAATATGGCATCTCCTTAAACCCAAAGAAATGCCATTTTATTGTGACAGAGGGAAAATTACAAGGACATATAGTCTGAAAGAATGGAGTGGGGATTGATCCTGAATGAGTGGAAGATATTGATAAAATTCCCATTCCAAAGACTATAAAAGCCATTCAATCCTTCTTTGGACAAATTAACTTTGTTAGGAGATTCATTTCAAACTTTGCAAAGATTGTCAATCCAATCTCAAAAATGTTGAAGAAAGGTTAAAAAATTGATTGGACAGAAGAGGCTATTGATGCATTTATGTCAATTAAGAAAGAAATTAAGGAAGCACATGTATTAAAATCCCTATAATTTGACAAACCATTTCAAATATTTTCTTTTACATCATTTCACACAGTGGTGGCTATAATGTTACAAAATAATAATGAAAGATATGAACAACCTATCTCATTTTTTAGTAAATCACTTCAAGGGGCAGAATTAAAGTATGACATCACTAAAAAGCAAGTTTACGCCTTGGTCAAAGCAGTCAAGGAATTTAGGCCTTACTTGGTGGGGGAAAAATTAATTGCATATGTGTGAAATGCTATAGTTAAGGATATGTTTGTTCAAACTAAGGTCATAGGATGAAGATGCAGGTGGATAAATCATATCTAGGAGTTTAATATTGACATTCAAATTACCAAACTAGTAAGGGGACAAGGGCTAGCCAAGTTAATGGCCAAGTCTAACTTGGAGGCTTCACAAATATGTAATGTAGAGAAGGAAGATGATATGATTGTAAGCATTGAACACACACCATGGTACACCAATGTGATATATTATCTCAAACATATGAAGTGTCCTGAAGGGTTAAATGATAATCAAAGAAGAACCTTAAAATTTTATGCTTCAAAATATGTGTTCATGGATGGATCTAATTATATTGGAAAAATAGGGATGATGTTTTATTATTGTGCTTAGATGAAACACGAGCAGGGCAGATGTTGTAAGAAATTCATACAGGCATGTGTGGAGGTCACTTCTCAACAAAAACCACTGCCCATAAGATACTGAGAGCGGGCTATTATTGGCCTAAAGTCTTTAGTGATGCCCACAAATATGTAAGAAAGTGTGAAGCATGTCAAAAGTTTTCTAGCCAATTGAATTATTAGGGAGCTCTACGCTTGAGGTCAATGCAAGTTGAAGCACCTTTTCACAAATGGGGAATTGACTTTATAGGGGAAATCACAGATAGATCTAGTGGTGGACATGGATGGATCTTGCTAGCCACTGACTATTTTACAAATGGATAGAAGCAATTCCAACAAGGCAAGACACTAGCAAAGTAGTGATTAATTTCCTACTGGAGAACATTATTACTAGATTTTGGGTCCTTGTAAGATCAAAAGAATTTAATACTTTATATGATTCCTATGGCATAATAGTTTCATATGCTTCACCATACCATCCTCAAGCAAATGAGAAAGCAGAGTCGAGAAACAAAAGTATCATAAAGATAATTAAGAGGATGTTGGACAACAACAAGAATGCCTGGGATTCCAAACTAAAATTGGCACTGTGGGTAGATAGAATTACTGTAAAGAAGGCCACTGGAAAGTCTCCATTTGAACTAGTGTATGGAAGCCAGGATTGGATCCCAATACATAACCTTTTACCAATCTATAAGTTTATCCTTCAAGAAATATAGATGTCCCTGAGCCTATGGAAGAAAGGATAGAACAACTAGCTGAATTAGATGAAATCAGGACCCAAGCTTAGGAGCAAAATGAAAAATTACAGATATAGATGAAGTATATATTTGACAAAATGGCAAAGGATAGAAAATTTGAAGTGGATGACATGGTCCTTATGTGGAATTCCAGAGGCTAGGATAAAGGGAAGCATAAGAAATTTGAAGCACTCTAGTTAGGCCTATTTGTCATTACTGGTAATTGTGGTGAAGACTCATACTACCTACAAAATTTGACTAGTGAAGAACACGAATTGCCAGTGCATGGACAATTCTTGAAATACTTCTCTTAAAACTATAACTTTCCATGCACAATAGATTAGGATTTTTCTTTTCCTTTTTCCACCTCCCCCATCATTGGTCTGCATCCCAGAGAATACTTTTGGATTCTTACAATGACCTCATAGTCATTCATCCCCAATCACAGCCACTGTTAGAACTAAAAAATTAGCCTAAAATTTTCCATTTTTTCCACAATAATCTGATCACCTAAACATGTCATTTTTCCTCATCCAAAACACTCCATTTGTCTGACCTATAAACGATTACCCTAATAAGTTCACATTTTGTCACCCTTACCCTAAATGAAAAAATTGCATATGTTGGTGAGAGCCATCCCTAGATCCCTTCGAAGAAGAAATGTGAACAACATCGATGAGAGAATTCTATATTAGAGGAACTTGTTGTGGAGTCTCTTCGATATCTGATTAAAGATATTTCAGAGATACCACTACGTATCTAAGGGAGAGTGCTTGAGGTATCTTTGATAATCTGGGAGATAAATCATAGAGGGACATAAATATTTCACAACTCATCGATATATCAGAGTGACAATAAGAAATCAAGTGGACAAAAGGATTTACTTGACATCAAGGAGACTATAATGCTTTGGGATGACTAGTTCATGAGTCTCTTCGATAAGCCAATATGCATAAACATGTGATATATTTTGACCTCAACGAAGGAAGAGTGTCATGTCAGTAGGAGAATACATAAGTCCCTCTGATATACCGATATGGTGGGTCCCAAAGATTTTCTGGTCTATATGTTGAAGCCTACAAGATAAATATTGAAGGGAAATATAGCCATCAATGGGGACACGAGAATCTATCTCATAAATAAAATGATGACATTCGATACAAAGGTGTTTTCTATGAAAAGGGGGATGATGGAATTTGTAATGGTAATGGTGGGCTTTAGCTTGAATTGTCCTTTCCACAAAACATTCCAAGGGCTTTTCAATGGAGTGCTTCTCATATCGAGAGAAGAGTAATCTATTAGATTGGGTTACCACTTGGTTTTTCACAGGGAAATTTAGAAGTTATCACACAATGTTGCTAATTAATGCCTTAATGCACTTGAAACCCTAATTTAAGCAAACCAGTAAGTAAATCTATGAATTACAACAAATGCTACTAGAATTAGACAAAGGGCACAAAACCTTAACTCACCATTTTTCACAGTCTAGAAAATGGAAATGTTGGGGACAATGGTGATGGCACCCTAGTCCAAGGTATAACTTTTTCTGTGGATTCTTGATCTCCTTTCGACACTGATCTCTACTGTCTCTTTGGTTTCCAGTGATCTACTAGTGGAGGACAATATTGATGGCACCCTAGTCCATTGAGGAAGATTTTTCTAGATGTAGGAAGCTCTGCGAACCCTGATGATCACTGTCCAGTCTATTTCTATAGCTTCGGATGCAGAGGACAAGGTTGATGGTGCCCTAGTCCAATCAGACTCCTCCTTTCGGATTTGGATTCTCCATAGTGTCCTCCTGCTCAGACTTGCAACTCCACTTCTTCCACTTTTGCAACCTATAACCTGTAATCACAAGGAGTGTGGGAGGAGATTGTGGTGTTTAGAGGCTTGGCTTAGTCAAGTCCTGGAGAGACATTCAAGTATTATAAACACCATTGTCAGAGAGAGAGTGCATATCCTTGTGGGATAGAGGAAAAAATCCAAACGATAATGATGATAAAACACAATAGATGTCACCTTGATGATGAAGTTCTCATGGAAGGAAGATGCTCTTCAATGCCATGAGGATAAGATGAAATTCCAACTTGTAAAAACAAACACAATAACAATGCTATGCTCTGCAACACAATGATAATCACAAGTATGCCAATAGCTCAAGAATCAAAATTTCCATATAGTTTGCAAATGATAACCTAAACATGCTTTTAGATGCAACTATAAAGATTCCTACCAAGGATTTAGTAATTAAAACTTATGATGTCGGCCTAGGACCCAAATAATGGTCATGAACCTGACATTTGAATTTAGAGAATACCCAAAATAGGGCTGGACTAGGGTGTTAGCGCTCTTGTTCACCCCATGTCTTTGTTCCAGAATACTTAAATTAGCACCCCCTAGGTCCTATTTTTCACAAGATCCAAGAGTTTTCTCATCGGGAGTCTGAATTATCATGCAAGATGCTCTAAATGCAATCTAAAGACCTGGGAGCTAAACCTTAATAGGAAAAAGCTCCCCAAGGGTGTATTTTTCCAATATAATAAAAGGTAACAATAAAGGATTTTGAAATGACTCTAGGATATCAGAGTGAGGTGATTCCTAGTCTCACCAAAAAGGGAAAGATACTTTAAGAAAGCAGATATTGAAGGGATGGATCCATATCAGAGAAACCCAAATATTGGTCCCTTTGATAAAATCTAAATTTATGAACACATCAAAGAGATAAGAGGATGTCGAAGAGACCACTCAGAATAAGGGTTTCAAAGAAACGCTATGATATCGGTATGAAATCATATGGAGTCACTATGAAATCATGAGGGAAGTAGAAAAATTTACCAGTAAAAGGACATTGGGGAAAGAAGGAAATATTGGTAAGATCACAAATTGGTCATCCCAATGAAGTATTGACAAGACAATTTAACGGTGATCAAATGACCCATATTCAAAAAATTAATTATCTCTCTGATGACACAAAATTTTCCCTGAGATGCCATAAATGAACTAGAGCCAAATATATGGAAATCAAAATCAGAAAATTGTGAGACCATTAAGTAATTAAGGAAAGTGAAGGGCATGGCTAAGGGATGTGATTCCACAATCAAAGAAGATATTAACCAAGTAAGTACTCTAAGCTCGAGTTAGAAATTATAAAGCACATAAACTGGTTCAAATTATAAGCATGGAAGTAGGGTTTTATTTTACAAAATTTATATCATGGAAGATGTGATTGAAAACCCTAAAGGCAAGAGACAAAAACTTGAAGAGAAGCATTTAAACTAGGACTTACTAGATCAATGCCTAGGTTCTGGACAAAGATCTAGAAGAAGTGCACAACTAAACCCCCAAGATGAGAAATTAGAGGATAGAAATAGACAAATAGGTAACACATGGACCCCAATAAGGGGTAGGATTTGTTTCTATACCATTATAGAAAAATGCATAGGCAAAAACCTATCTCCAACCCATGGAGACTCAACCTGGGAAAACTAGTAGTGCCCAACGTGTTCATCAATGTGGAGTTGCTCAAAGCATTGGTAGACAAATACAATCCCCAAAACTATATGATTGAATTGAGAGATAGATCAGCCTTCATTCCTATCACCCAGAATTATATATCCATGGTGTTTCAATTGGACACCAATTTTGATATTAAGTTCAGAATGAGAGACCTCTTAAATGAATATTATAATCTAAGCAATAGCTATAAAAGATGGAGGTTACCCTTGCATAGGCCAAGGGATGAGGGGAATCGACTCAGGGTGTTCTCAAGGGTGGAAGATCCCCCATTTTCTGTGGATTTGTTTGAATCATACTTTCAATACACTTACTTCTCTGTTTGCCAAGTACTTGGCCTAAATGCCCCCATGTTTATGGAAGTTGCACCAATGCTCCTAACCACATATGTGCAAAGCCAAGATGCTCAGCCTCTGGACTATGCTGAATACCTTGCTAATGATCTTCACAATGATTTGGTTGCTATAAATAATGGAGGTGTTAAATTCATGCATTACTCTTTGTTCATGCATCTTATTTTATATGAGGGATATAAAATGTGCATGTGGGATGAATGTCTGACAGTAAGAGACCTAGATAAGGATGGAAACATCAAGCCTATATAAATGTGGATAGCTATCTATGATAGTAGATGTGAGAAATCACACTATTTGTACTCTGAAGAGTATTTTGTGAAACCTTTGTATAAACTATTGGATCATCCATGTGATTACCACCTATCACTAGAAGTACAGAAGTTCTTGAGACCTAAAGAATGAAAGTGGGAAAATCAATCACAACTGGGGTGATTAGTATGCTTACAATAACTGTACAAAAAATAGGATCTATGGATATGAGGGAGTACCATTTTTGTTGCCAAAGACCTGTCTAGATAGAATTGCCCATTTGGAAATTGTGAGGCAATTAGCCTATTCTGATTTTATGCATCTCAAGAGTTATAATAAGCAATCATTGATGCCTAGAACATTATGCTCTAGAGATTTCACTCTTGTGTTTGAAAAGGGTTGTGAGTTAATAGATAAAAAGTTAGAGCATTATAGAATGCCTGAAGGAAATGCAAGAGATAATTTTGACCCTGAGAATTTCATAAATAGTGTCAAGACTAGTGAAAAATTAAAAGGGTATAATCATGTGCTCTTTGTGGATGATGATTTGATTAGAAATGTTGATGAGAATTGTGCAATTGAAAAAAGAAATATGTATAATAGAATAATGCTAGAAGAGACTTGGAGGATAACCAATAATCCCACATACAAAGGAGCTTTTCTTGAGATTGATGATCCTATTGAGAGGATAAATACATTAGTTGCACATGCAGTAGAATTGACAGGGGATGTTCCACCTTAGGTATTTGAAAATGAAATAGGAACATTAGGGAAACACAAGTTGAGTATGAAGTTCCTCTGTGCCATCTTTCCCCTCAGCCTAATCCAGACATCAATTTCTTTGTTGGCACTAGTGTTGTAGAGCAAGAGGAATTTGAGAGTGGAGATGAAGGTGAACATGTGTTTCAGACTATGATTAAAAAGTATGAGCCCCCTATGGAAAGAGAAGTGGTCATGATGGAAGACCCTGATGAACTCCCAGATGATATAAGGCATAGTGCAAGCAAACATTTTTTTTTCTGATAATGATTTTGTTAAAACCCTTGAGTTCAAAGCTTTCCTGTATGAATACAAGGGCAAACAGACTAGGGAAAAATAAAAAATATCACCCTTGAATTAGAAGCTAAGGCTTTGAAAGAGTTACAGACATAAATGGACAAGGAAATGTAAACTATAACCCCAGAGAAAGGGAGAGCCTTGCTTGAAGATGCAAGAGTCATCCTAGTCTCTAGGTGGGATATGAGATTTGTTATTATGTTTGACAGTTTTCAGAGAAGACAAGACAAAAAGGTGCAGCTAACTATTGAAGGGGTAGATAAAGTTTGTATAGGGTCAGGCTATAATCCAAACAATGCTACTTTATTGATGTGGGCTTTATACCCACCAAATAAAATGCCTCTAGTTATTGATAACCCAAACAAAGCATTTGGCCAACTTTTGGTGCAAAGAGTTGAGGACACTGATCCCATGGAAACTACTGACCTGAATGTAAATGTTTCAAGATTCACAAAGGCTCAAATGGAGAGACTAGTAAAAACTAACAAAATGTATATGACAGAGAATGAAAAGTTAAGACAAGAAATTTCTAGCTTTAGAGATAGATTACCATCCTCCTTAAGTATCTATTCACCATGGTTAAAGGTTGATAGGAAAGTGGTAGAAGCCAGAGCTGAGGCTACTTATTGGAAGATCAAAGCTAAAAAATTTCAAAAGCATGGTGATCAGTTAGATACATAAGTAAAATCTATCCAATATAAAATGGCCTCAAAACTAATTGAGAAAAGATTTGACAAAATGATAAAGTATGTTGATAGGGTATGGACATTGCATGATAGAATATATAATGCACACCAAGAGCATAAAAGATTACACCTCAGGATGTTGGAAAAGGAGGATTTAACCACCAAAGGAAATGTTGATACATGGGTATTTAAGGATTATGATGAGCTGATTGACCTGCATGAGAGGTTTAACACCATGTTAACACAAGAACTCGGTGGTTTTGATCAGCCTTTGGATATGGCTCTTCCAATCTTATTAAATGATGAGGGTAATCCAAAAGAATAGAGCACTTGGAAAGATGAATTAGCTTAGTTGTTAATAGGGGCTCTTGATAAGATTAATGATGAAGCCAGGGAGATGTACAATATACATATACAGTTAGAAAGAATCTTTACTCTAGAATTTGTTATGAAAGAGATAAGTTCTATCACAGATACTTATGCTTCTCAAGAATATGTTGATCATCTTGCCAAGATTAACCTATTCATTTCTCAAATAACATAAGGGGTCACGAAGCTCTGCACCAACCATGTCTATATCCTCATTTGAATAAAAAATAGAATACAATGGTTAAGAAAGAAGCTAAAGAAGATAGAAATTTGGAGAATCCTTTGACCCTCACGATAAACTTAAAGTGAAATTTTTGCCAATGCTAATTCAAGAATTTTTTGAAGCATAGTGAAAGAAGAGGAAAAAAATAAATAATAACAGGCAGGGAATGTACATTAGATACTGCATCATTGGAGTGAACCTTTCTAGGTCAGTGGTCACAAGTTCTCTATGGTGATTAACGGACTCAGATCATGATCAACGCAAACACCCAAATTACTCCCTTTGTCTATTTCTTAATTATGTTTCATAATAAACATTAGTTACCCAAAGAGGTGTATGCTATGAACAATCACCTTGTTTTGGCCTGAAGCTTGTTCACTTCCTGTATATATAAGGGAATCCAAGGCCAAGTTTAGGATCATCATCGATCACACAATTTGTTGGCAAGAGACATTGTGTGGCTTCATGAGTGTTGTCATTGATGGAAACAAAGTCTATCCCACACATCCATAGCACATAGTATGCCTATACCGGAAGTCAGATTGAAGAGTGTTCTGGTCCAGTGAACAAGAACAAAGTATGCAACAAGGTCTAACAATCAGGTCTGAATCTCTCAGAGGGTGTAACTCAGCAAGTTGAAGACTTGGACAAGTCAAGAGGAGTATCATGACTACTATATTCTAGAGATTGAGCCTCTAGTGATGAATCATGGAAAAGATATGAGCATTTGAGTGTTGGGTTCCAGACAGGCAGAGCAGACTGAGGAAGAATTGACCGACAGAGTATCAAACTTCAATCCGGATGAGTAATTGATGTTGATCAAGCTATTTGAGGGATCATACATGGTTGGCCGACATGATTGATGACTTCTATGTCTATGTTTTTGATACGCATCACATATTAAGCATGGAATTAGCCGATAGATTAGTGTTTTGTAAATATCTTGAGTATTCCGGTTGCCGACTAGAAAGATGTTGAAATCCTTGGTGCGGATATATATAACAGATGGATTTTGGTATGAAGGTGTGTGTGTGAAGATATAGTGTGTGAGGAAAGGCAGAGATAAGTGTGGAAGAAGCAATACAAGTCCGGTATGTGACAGAACAGTAGCACTAAAGCAAAGGAAGAATGAAGTGCATTAGATCAGTATATTGAGCCTAACTAGAATTGAACCTCATCATATGTGGATGCCTCTCATCAGTTCAAATACCTAGTTACCTTCCATAAAATTTGTAGATAGTGAGTCTCTTGTATGCAGTGTGCCTCTTGTGAGCAGTGTGCTCGGGTAGTGAGCCCTAACTGGTAAGTGCCATTTTGTACTTCTTATTCTTTTACCCGTGGTTTTTCCCTTAACAGGGTTTTCCACATTAAAATCCTTGTGTTATGTGTGTTGATTTCATTTCTGCTCTCATGATTATATATGCTTATGTGTTTTGATGCTGCATAAATTATAAAAGGAAAAAGAAAGTAAAGTTATTAGAGATAATTGATTCACCCCCTCTCAGTTATCTACCTTGTTTCCAACAATTGGTATCAGAGCTAAATTCTTCTAAACAAAGCCTAACAGCTTGAGGAAGATCTGGGAATCTCAATGGATATGTATGGTATGAAGGAAGAATTTCAGTCTACCCTAGGTGATCTTGAGCAATCTCACTCTGAAGTCAATAACTTGAGAGAAAGACTCAAACAAGCTGATGATTTCTTAAATGAACTAAAAGAAAAATTGAGTATCTCTGTGAAAAAGAGAAAAGAACTACTTCAAAAATTAGCAAGTCAAAGTGAAGGCAATGATACTAATGAAGATCTGAACGAGAAAAACAAGCTATGTGAGAAGCTATCAAAAGAGGTCATTATGGTAAGGCATGAAATGGAATCAGGGGTTATGAGATTTACCCAAGAAATTGAAGAGAAAAGAAAAATTGAAGATAATCTAAAATAATCTCTCAAGGAGAAGTCAAAGGACTACCACAAAATGGGTAGAATAATTAGGCATCTTGAATATGATCTTGAAGAAGCTAGAGATAATGAAGAACAACTTGAGAATTAGATAGACACTCTTAAACAAGATCTTCAAATAGCAAATGAATACAAAGAGAAATTCAAGATAAGCTCAGCTCAACTTGAAGTTCTTCTTGAAAGCCAAAAGATGGTAGATGACAAGTGTGGCTTGGGATATGAGAAAGGTGAAAGCTCCAGATCCAGTCAGAAGAACTCTGGATCAAGAAATCAAAGAAACAGGCCTAGAAGACCTCCAGTAAGGCAACCAAATGCTCAAAAATATCCATCCTTCAATGGATACTGCTACAATTGCAACAACTTCGGTCATAAAGCAACTCAGTGCAAAAGAAGAATGAATCAGACTAACTCATCCTTCTCCAGATAGTGTTTCAACTACAAAAGGTATGGTCACAAATCTCATGAATGTAGAAATATGTAAATTAACAATTCATTCAATGGTAGATGCTTTGCATGCAATAGAATGGAACATATGGGTAATCAATGCAGATCAAGAGAATATCCATCAAATATGCAAAGAAATGTTGTTTGTTACAATTGCAATAGATCCGGTCATTTTACCAAACACTGTAGAAGTAAAAATTAGGATAAAAGGGTCCGGTGCATCATAATCAAAATCAAGACAATGGAAAAGGCAAAGTAAATGCGGATGAAGTTCAAAGGGAGATGAGCAAGATTTGGGTGAAGAAGAATACAGAAAATGATGGCGATGGATCCGCACTAGAATTTGGTGCTGATATTCCTTCTAGAAACTAAACAGATGAGCTTTGGCTCAGGGGGAGTCACAAAGAAAAATAAATTCCCCCAGCCAGTCAATTGGTGCCTAAATTTGGCACTTGGAATGTTGCAGATTAAAGGGTTATCAAAAAATTATCTAAATAATCCTTGGTAAAAATATGAAAGATCCGCATGGAGTTTTGCAAGAGTTTAATCATCCAAGATTGATCCAGTTTGATAGCCATCCGATAAAAGCAGGATTTTCACAGACAAATCTGGTATGATTCAAAATTGAGATATCTTGATCTACAGATTTATGACATGATTGGAGGAAAGAAGATACATTGTCAATTATCATTAAAAATGATTCTTAAGTGCATCTCAGTGATTTGAAAAGATCTCTCTCAGAACAAGGCAACTGGATGACTTAAGTTATGCATTTATTGCAAAAGGAAATTAGGGTTTACATAGAGATAAAAGGGTTCTTTTACTCATCATTTACACATTTGCATTTGAGAAGAAGAAAGGAAGAGCTCTGCATCAAGTTTTTACAACTTTCTCAAAGATCAACTGCATAATCTGATTCAACTAGTGACCTGTTCTAGCTCTTATTGTGAACCCTAAAAGCATAAAAAGGTATTTCCATTTTTGAATATCTCTCTCTGAATCTTTTGCAAAGATGGCTATTCCAATGGTTGTTAAGATCACTGATAGGCCACACCCAAAGTTCAAGAAACACCCCTACAAGTCCCTAGAAGTTGATCCCTTAAGCACTTTTTCTAGCATTCCACATGGGGTTTTGCACGTAGAAGATGTTAGGGTGTACATCCACACTAATATTGAGGAATTTGAAGAATCTACGATGGTGGATATCTACCATAAACAATTAATAGATGAAACTTTTGAACTCAAACCTCAATACAAGGCCCTTCGGGATAAGCATTTTGGACATTGCATCCACTTTCCCTATTTTGCAGAAGATGAATGGGTCTGGTATGTTCTTAACAGAATACATGACAATTTCATGTGGTTAATGAAGCCCTTCAAGATAACAAAATATGCCATTAGGGTAGTAACTAGATTGCACTCATCCGGTGGGTTGCCTGCACTCAAATCTGTCAAGAATCAGATAGTAAGTGAAGCTACCAGAACTAAGTTTGACAAAAGAGCAATGACACTAGAAGATATTATAGATCTAGATATCAAATTTGCCTCTATGATAATTGGTTATAAAGTCTATCATTCCAGTAGGGAGAATTCTATGTCCGGAACTGCAATTTATACAGCATATCAGATGTTAAGAGAAAATGCTGATTATGATCTATGTGATCTTATTCTAAACCAACTATTAGAAAACTTACAGAAGATCAAGAAGGATAAGAAGAACTCATTCAACTATGGTTGTTTGATACTATGTCTATTCTTTTACTATATAAATGAGCTACCCAGATCAAGTGGTTGGGTATGGCGAAATGATAGACCACTTGCCATACAAATCAGAGACTATATGTATGGGCTTGGTGATGCCAAGGCTCAAAGTATAGCACTCTGGGGATACTTTAAGAACTTCCAAAGTATGATGCAAGCTAGAGAAAGAATTCTTCAAACAATAGTTGAAAAATATAAGGATATAGTATGCTTCATGGTAGACACTGATCAATGCCTAATGGATGCAGTTGATCCCAGAATAGTTTGGATTATGCCAATGGGATATGAGGTTGATGAGAAAATCTTGGAACTGCATATCCAACACTTGCTGAGTCAGCCTAAGGACCCTAAGGCAGAAAGGTTTGGAACCTTTGAAGAATTAAGTGTAAAGATACATGTTGAACTGAGACAACTAGAGATAAAAAGAAAAGTGAGAAGGGAAGTAGAGGAAATTGCCAAAAGATATGGCATATCAAAAGAGGCAGTTGATGCAAATAGAGAGAAAATAGAAAGAGCCGAGAATGAGAAACAAGAAGTAGAAAAAGAAAGTGTTCCGGTGCAAGCCTCCTCCTGGACTAGATCCTCCAAGAGCTTTGCACCTGCCACCTCTAAGAGCTCAAGAGCCTCAAAATCGAAAGCCAAGACATTTGGAAAAGAAGAAAAGAGAATGAAAACAAAAGCCACAAGGTCTTACTTAAGCCAAAAGGATGATGAAGAAACAGAGTCTGATGAGGAAGTTAAGTAAATGAAGAAGAAGAAGAAAACTTCTGAGGAATCCTCTGACGATAAAAACAAAGAAGAAGAGGCAAAAGAATTTGTTGAAAGGCCCACCCTTTCTATTGATGATATCATCAAGGTAGTCACTATGGATGGAAATCTACAACCAGTAATAGAATTTTATGATGATTATAGTGATGCTGACAAAAGGATCTTGGAAGAAGCCATAGTCAGGTACCTGAATATTTATAATAAAGCATTTATTGAAATCATCTCATTAATTCCCAAAAGTCTAGAGAAGGTACTTAAACTTAGAAAGGAGAATGCTAAGGCAAAGGACTTAGAGATCCGAGAGTAGATTGTTATTGAGCTCTATCCTTCCATTACTCCAAAGCAAATGAACATGATCTTTAAGGACTGCAAGGATGAGTTCTGGAGCAAAGAAAGAAAGAACAAACTAATGCTTGGAGAGACTGATCAGGTAGCAAGAGAAACAGAAGACATCCTTTGGAATGCCTTCAAAATATTCAATCTTCTTGTTATAGAGGAAATAGATGAAGAACCTTCTACCATGGATGTTGAAGGATTAAATGCATCAAAAGAAGAATCTACTGAGAAAAATGTAGAAGAGCCAAAAGAGATAGATGAGGACAAGTCTAAGGACTTGGATTCCTTTGTTCTAGAAGAGGAAGTCCATGAAGCAGTTAACATCTCTCCTCCAGATCCCACTACAGACATTCTAGACTTAGGAACTGAAGGAGAAGGAAGAAAAGAAGAAAAAGTGAGTCAAGAAGAGGAGGTAAAGGGAAGAGAAGAAGAATAAACAGATAAGATCTTTGATGACAGTTTAGAGATTCCAAAAGAAAAGAAGACTCGGTCTCTGGCAAGAGACACTGCAGAGGCAGTGAAGAAATTCTTGAACAAAGAGATGATGGAGATAGATGAACCAAAACTCTTCCAAGGACCACTAAATTTTGATTCCCTCTCTCCGTTCCAGACAATGAAGATAGCATCTTTTGCTCACGCCAAGGTAAAAGAAAAGCTTCTAAAATCTCACATGGAAGACTGTGAGCTAATAGAGATTGCATCCGGGATGCTGGAGAAGATCATGCCATCCATCCAAAAGGATCCTTCAGCCTCTCCATCCAGTAAATTAAAATCTCTGGTTAACTCTGTTAGTACCCATTTTGATTCTTTATTGAAATCGGCAGAAGAGAAAGTCTGGAAAGAGTTTTTGGGAAAGAGATTCACTAAAGTACAGGGACTCATAGCTAATGATAGGACACTGGATATTGGGATAAAGAGCCTTGAAAATGCTCTTAAAGATGGTGGGGAAATGTACAAATTTTGTCTATCTTGGTGCAAAGTGACATAAGATATTGAAAAGAAGGTGGAAGAACAAGAGGGTAAACTATCAAGTTTATCTCAAAATTTTGATCCCCTCACCACATCCATAATGAATCAAGAGTGCCAGGCAATTGCCATTATAAATGAAATAAAGAGGCTTGAAAAGGAGAAGAAGAATATAATAAGCAAGATGTGTGAACTTAGAGGGATAATTATCCCTAAGTTAGAGGCAATGCATGAGGCCTTAATTGATGCTCAGACCACAGCCCAGACGAGTGATCTAGCAGACTTAAGAGGGCAGAAGCTTATGCATTTTTGTTGAGTGGTTACATCTCAATTTTGGACAGGATGAAGTAGAGTTGGGCAACAAAATTTGTACAATTGAAGACCACTTTTGCGGATATACTTAAGTATATGTAAGTATAACATGTATATATACTTATACGGTTATGTATATGTTGATTTTTGCAAAATTTTGGTGTGAGGATTCCACCCTTTTCCATTGATGTCAAAGGGGGAGTGAGGAGTAGTGATAAATGTGGAATCCAGCTAAGGGGGAGCTCTAGTAAAACAATGCATAAGATAGAGCATTAGCCAAGGGGGAGTCTAATGTGACACTTAGTCATTTTTCACTAAGTGTTGCCATCAATGCCAAAGGGGGAGATTGTTGGCAAGAGACACTGTGTGGCTTCATGAGTGTTGTCATTGATGGTAACAATGTCTATCCCACACATCTGTAGCACATAGTATGCCTATACCGGAAGTCAGATTGAAGAGTGTTCTGGTCTGGTGAACAAGAACATAGCATGCAGCAAGGTCTGACAATTAGGTCTGGATTTCTCAGATGGTGTAACTCAGCAAGTTGTGGACTTGGACAAGTCAAGAGGAGTATCATGACTACTATATTCCAGAGATTGAGCCTCCGGTGATGAATCATGGAAAAGATATGAGCATTTGAGTGTTGGGTTCCAGACATGCAGAGCAAACTGAGGAAGAACTGACCGACAAAGTATCAGACTTCAATCTGGATGAGTAATTGATGTTGATCAAGCTATTTGAGGGATCATTCATGGTTGGCCAACATGATTGATGACTTCTATGTCTATGTTTTTGATACGCATCACATATTAAGCATGGAATCAGCCGACAGATCAGTGTTTTGTAAATATCTTGAGTATTCTGGCTGCCGACTAGAAAGATGTTGAAATCCTTCATGCGGATATATATACCAGATAGATTTTGGTATGAAGGTGTGTGTGTGAAGATATAGTGTGTGAGGAAAGGCAGAGATAAGTGTGGAAGTAGCAATACAAGTTTGGTATGTGACAGAACAACAACACTAAAGCAAAGGAAGAATGAAGTGCATTAGATCAGTATATTGAGCCTAACCAGAGCTAAACCTCAGCATATGTGGATGCCTCTCATTAGTTCAAACACCTGGTTACCTTCCATAAACTTTGTAGATAGTGAGTCTCTTGTAGGCAGTGTGCCTCTTGTGAGCAATGTGCTTGGGCAGTGAGCCCTAACTGGCAAGTGCCATTTTGTACTTCTTATTCTTTTAATAGAGAATACATTTTTGGGTTAGTCACCTCGTGGTTTTTCCCTTAACAGGGTTTTCCATGTTAAAATCCTTGTGTTATGTGTGTTGATTTCATTTCTTCTCTCATGATTATATATGCTTATGTGTTTTGATGCTGCACAAATTATAAAAGGAAAAATAAAGTAAAGTTATTAGAGATAACTGATTCACCCCCCTCTCAATTATCTACCTTGTTTCCAACACAATCATCATCAAAACATATAATATTTTATTCTACTTTCAGTCATACTTACAAAATAGAATACATAATCTGCTATGAAATTTTAAAATAATCTAATGGGTAAGAAAGTTTAATCAATGGATCTATCTTTGGTGTTCAACTACTTTGTTAATATTCATTCTTATGAGTTATTTGGTTGTCTCCATATTAGTCTTTTCTAGTTATTTAAATCATCTTGATTTATCAAGGCAGATTTGCTATCTCTATGTGATCTGCTTGATTGGTTTCTATGAGAGGTGGATTAAAATCCTTCTAAGTGATTTCTTTGTATTGGTCTCTACCCAGAGTTAAAACCCCTTAAATAAGTCATCTTAGTTGGTTTCCTTCAAGCTAGAATTAAAACCCTTTTAGACAATCACAATAACTTGGAAAGATATCAATGGGATCCATAAGAAGAGTCTAATAACCAATAACCTTGAACATTTATACAAGGTATAAACATTCAAAAGTGCCAATTAGTTAGAGTTAAGCCAAGTAGATAAATCCGTATATCATACAAATCTTGACCCCATTAGCCCAATAAGAATAGGCACTGATCACATTCAATTTAAAATCGTAATCTTCTTAGACTTACCTATCACTCTTCTATCTATTTTCACACTTATATGCCAATAGGAAATAGATTACTATAATCAAAGCATATACACTTCCTAAATCTGCCTAAACTACCAAAGGTACACCCACCTAGGTCCAACAAAACCTAAAGAGTAGGGAGTCCAAAACCACATAGGGTTGCTTTGTTTCATTGGCCAAAAACATTGCAAATTTGACCATAGAGCCTGACATCTTCTTAGGGTTTGCAACCTACATTTTTTAGACCTAAAAAGTCCTATTGCATCATTGAAATGCTTGGATAACCTCCAAGTAGGGTGCAATTTCACATGACAAGAGGCAGTACCAAAAACAAGAAGCATAAGGAAAAGAGAAAATGAAGATTGGAATAGATCTTATATAATCAAGGAAGATGTCAGAAATAGTGTGTATCTTTTATGCACTGGGAAACGTGAAGAATTTAGTGAGATAGTTAACACCTTCCACCTCGATAAATACTATGTCTAGAAAATCAAAGAAATCATAAAAATAGAAAACTAAAAAAAATCAAATAGTCCAATAAAGTAAATTTTTTTAATAAAATCATGAAAATTCAAAATTTTAAAATTTTCATTCTGTTTTACCATGCATTTTTTGAGTGAGATGCTCTTGTTTGATTTTTGACTTAGTGAGGAGTCTAAGGTTGCTTAGGTATAATTTACCCCTTTTAGCTTTTGAGATCCCTTATAATCATGTTTACTGCTTATCACTACTCGCCTATTTATATTTCCTAATTGTTCTAAATAAAGCCTAGATTTTAGTTTCACATTGATTATGGTCTTAACGACTCATGATATTAAGTCTAAGAAAATTTAGTCTTCAAACCTATAGTACTCAATAGAAGCTTGCAAGTAGACCTTCCCTATTCTTGCTTAGTAGAAGGGAAGTTCGATTGGATAGTGAAAACTTTTGTTGGCGCTCAGCCCCTTATCTTTCTTGGTAAAAAACTAGGAGATCATAATTCTACAGGAAGCAATAAAAAATATGAGTGAATAAAAAAATGAGAGATCAAAAAAATAAGAGTGTGAAAAATCATAGGAAAAAAATCATTAGAGCAGCAGAATACCAAAACCTAAGAAGTCAAAAAGAACCAAAAATACCAAGCACAAGTAAGAGATTCAAGTGAGGCATTGCAAAATACAAAAAAATATAAAAAACAAAAAAAATACAAATAAAAAGAGAGAAAAAAGAGTGAGAAAGGGAAGATTGCTAATTTTCATACTCTCAAGTGGAGATAAATCTAAGCTCAAAGATACGAGAGTGACATCTATCATAGAAAATAGAAAAGAAAGGTACAAAGCACACACATGCACTAGCTGAGTAAACCCAAGAGTCTAAATGTCTTTAGAACCATCTTCTACTCTAGAAGCCTTTCCTTAACCACAAATCTATCTTGTTGGCCAATCTTTGATCTAAGTTTGGAGGGTGCTAATAAAATTTGTTACTTGTCTAAGTTAAAAACATGCCAAATTGTTTTGTCTAGATATGGATCAATGTTTAGCCTTTTGTAATGCAAAAATTAGAAGCATTCCATCTCTTCCCCATTCCCACTTGAGTCCCTAAGTTCTATCCCAAAGATTAGTAGTAACTTGCAATCCCCTAGGTCAAAAATCTTACTTAAGAGTAGTTATATTATTTGTTCCACATGCATATGTATACCAAAAATTGAAAAATAAAAAGTAATAATTTCATGTCATAGCTCATGACATCACATAAAAATAGAAATATGTTATATTTGTAATTGTATATGTCCTTGCATCCATGCATATCATACATCATATATTCTAGAAAAAGACCAAAAATATTGCATTAGATCATTGTGTTGTTAATAACCAAAAGCTTAAACATTCCAAATGCACAAAAGATTAAAGATGGGGCATGTGACATTAAAATTAAGCCAAATCACATAAGTATGAATTCATGGAAAAACTATAATCAAGAATGGAAGTCTCCCCATGAAAAGGGGAAACATAGAAATCCAAGACTTTCTAGGACCTCAAGGATAATTCGAACCAATTGAGCCTTTAGGGCTCAGTCTCCTAGGCCTCCTATGATTACTAGTGCCATCAGAACCTCTATGAGTCCTATGGGATGAAAAGGAACCCTACAAGGAGCACATGAAGGACCAACCATATCAATCTATGAATCCTTCTTGTGAACCCCAAGGTTAGCCATCTCTCAAAAAATAGTATTCATAGCATCTAGTACAAAAATCCTAGCTCGCAGGGAAACACTCTCCTAACCCACACAATAAAAAGAAGAAAGAATATCACTGTGATGAATAACTTGAGAAGGAAGATGAGAATCAATAAGAAGAGACTCCCATGGATGACCCATGGCAAGGAGTAGAACATCCAGTGAAGAATAATGAAAGAGCTCCCTCCATTCCTTGGTAGTACCTAATCAGAAGCAAGAAGAGGAAGTGTTAGTTAATGGTTAAGTTCTTAAAAGAAAGAGAGTAAGCAAAAATAATAATAGAAGAAAAGATTCTTAAAGGGATCCCCTACTTTCCATGTAGGATCATTAGGTAAAGGACCATGTCAAGGAGGTATAGTTGCCTCCTCATTGGAAGGAATCTCTCTGTCTCCTCTAGTATCGACCTCATCAAACTCCCCTCTCTTAGGATGATAATCCTCTTCTAAGGAGTCCTAAAACTCCTCCTTGATGACCACCATCCCCTAAGTAGAGGAAGGCCTCACACGTATCTATCCTAGTCCACTAGTAGGCTCGAAACACCAAGAGTCAAAGTAGTCTAGAAGAATTCCATGTGTTGTACATCCACCATCTCTTGAGTACATCTATAGCATGTCTGAACTAGGGGCAAGTCCTCTAAAAAGTCCTTGCCAAACTTATAAAGAACCTAAGTGACATAATGAGACTCAACCAACCCATTATTGTCTCACAAATGAAGTACTTGTAGTGTCATTAATTGGTGACATAAAAAAATCACACTAGGTTTAGTACTCTTGTGGACTGATGTGCAGACCTCCATTGAAAGATGACTAAGTTATGAGGTAGATGTTGAATTGAGGTTTTATCCTCTAGCAATAGGCCCTGAAAGGACCCAAAACACATGGACACTAGCACCCAAGCACTAGTGTCCTTGATATTTACAAAGATAAAGTTTTGTGTGATCTTGGATGTTGGTCTTGTTGCCTCGAGTGGTGCATTTTTTTGGCTTTTTTTGAAAAGGTTTCCTGGAAATGAATTGGAATGCATGAACAAGTCTACCTCTCTCATTTTAATATTAGGATTTCATATGAACAAAAGTGATATTGAAGTTGTGTGATGAATCAAAACTCTCTATTGTGGATGTTATTATGCAGATTTATGTAAAGCTCTTTATTTCATATTTGTGATATTATTGTAGGTTATAGAGGAAGCTTCTTCCTCCATCATCTCCTTGTGGTGATCTTGTGTTGTGACACCAAATCTCACTAAGGTTTCATGTTGTGGTAAGACTTATTTATTACAACATTCATTTACATTGGATTTTGCCTCTATTCTATAAGAATATACACTCTTAGCATTATAATCTTGGCTATTGTTGAGGTGGGAACACCATTCATAGGGTTTGACTGAGGCAAACCCCTAAAACAACTCAAATCCCTTTTTCCTCTTGTGTTTGCGCAAGTTATGAAAGATTAGATATAAGTGTCATAGATCAGAGGATATATTTTCAAACAATATCTGAGATCATCAAAGACTAACTTTACAAAGTAGAAAAACCTAAGATACATGCACTCAAGCACCATAGTTCTACCCAGTTCACTCCAAGTTTGAATCAGAATAACCATGTACTTTGTGCATTGCTTCTTTTCTTTCTATTTTAGTCTGTCATTCTGTATTTATCAGTATGTTCTAGATTTTCTTAGTTAATTCTCTAAAAAACCCTAGATCTAACATATTTGTCTCAATCTTATTGATTATAACAAAGGGACAGAACCACTGTAGTTTGGCTCTCCTTCAGGACTATAGCCAAGCTCAGTTTGAGTTCCAATGTTTGATCTAAAGATTGACTTAGTATATGATTGACTAGGTCTCTTTTTAGACAAAACATTTTGGTGAACCTGATGAGTCTTGCACTTTTGTAGCCTTCTTTGTTCAGATCTGATTTTTTTGTTGTTCCAAATTTGATTCATTAATGATTTAGTTAGAAAGTAAGCATTTATACATCTTCATTATCTTGATTAGTTGTTGAATTGATTATAAATTTATTGCATATATTTGTTCATATTATTAACTATTTAGAAACATTGATTCATTTAGAAAACTAAAGCAAAACTCTTTCTTCTATCACATCATTTGCATATTCCATCTTATCAATACTTTCCTCTATAAGAGAAATTTGAATGTCATAAATCTTATGGAGTCTTTTATGAGTTTTGTGACCCGATGTCCTAAATCCAACATCCTTGTGAGAAGAAATTATAGAATCATGGGTTCTAGTGCTTTAAATAGCTCTGGTACTCCCACATTGGAACTAGATGTTGTTAACTTATTCATACATGGAAGTTCATCATATTTAGACCACATACCTACTTTGCCTATGATATATAAAGTATAACATTCTCATGACTCTATAGACATAGACAGCCTCATGGCTCATGTCCTTGAAACACAAATTTGAAAACGAGAAATTGAGTTGGCTCATTTTAAACAATTTGTGGGTACAAAACACTTAGTTGAGGAAGATGTGCCTCTTGTTGAAGATCTAAGAAACTTGTTTCTCAAAGGTCAATAAGGTATAGAAATTTTACACATCTTAGCTCACATAATGGATAGCAACATTATGTCATCAACTAGTTGCATGAAAGTGATCACCAATGTGTCCTCTCAAAAATAAATAGGGACACAACTGTCATTACCCATAGCGACATCTTCTTTTTCAACATTTACTTCTTTTGTTGTCACCACCATTGCACATTGTAGTAGTAGTGCTAACACAAGTCTTGGAATATCAAGTGGGAATCCTATACACAATTAAAGTATTGTCTGATTTACATATCATAGTGTTGTTTCAAGTACGTCACCACCTCTTGTTAGTCAGCCTCAATCAAATTTTAATTACCAAAAATATAATCACATAGTGTCATTTCCCCTTGTTATCCTTGTTCATTTGAATCCTATCCAATCTCAAGCTACTCCACCACCTGATCTCATAATTAATCAAATTTTATAGAATGTTATTCCTTACAACAACAAATAACAAGTATGGGTCAAGGTCAATCTCAACCCTCTATTCCATCTTACTACACTCATAGCCCATTGTATTTTACCATTCTAAAAACACTGACACTTGAGAAGTTTGAAAAATGTGTTTTGAGAAGTATAATAGGAAGGGAGATCCTAATAGTCATGTGGAGGCCTTTACAACTTTGTGCAGTAACTTTCTTTTTGATGATGCTATCTTGGATAAACTCTTTCCTCAGTCACTCAAAGATACAGCCTTGGATTGGTTTTGTTCTTTACCTACAAATTCAATTAATTCTTTTCAACAAATCATTAATCAATTCCTACAACATTTTCAAGAAAACATTGGACCTCAATTCTCCTTTGTTGATTTGGTTCACTGCAAGCAAGGAGTGAAGGAGAAATTGACTAATTTCATTGGGTGTTACCAAGCCCTATTTTCATAAATACCATATTCTCTTTTGGATGTAGATGTATAAAGAGTTTTCATTGGACACTTACAACCTCACATCCATGATAAGATATTGTTGCTGCACTATAGTGTTTTCAAACATCTTTGCATGAATCTTCATGATTATCCATTATTTCATCAGTATGAAGGAACTACCTCATCAACTCTCATTGGTCAATCCAAAGTCATTGCCCTGCATTATCATTCATTTAAAAATAAAAACAAAAACTTCATCAAAATCAATTCATCATCTTCAAACATCATTCAAACACAAATTATGACCACAACACCTTCTTCTCCAGCCCCCTATAAGTTAAAACCAAAGATGTGGCAATTTTCACAACTTTTAGAGTCTCTTCATTCAATAATGTTTCAACTCCTAAACAATAATCTCATCAAGCTTCCTCTAATTTGATAGATTGATGCTAACAAGATGTAATAACCTTCTTTCAAATCAAATTCCTTTTTCCAATTTGATCATACCCCTGGGCATGACACTGACCGATGTATGCATCTTAAAGATGAAGTTCAAGACCTCATTGTCTCTAATGTTATCCAAGTAGTAGGTGAAAATGACAAAGGGAATAAGTCTATTTCTCCTCCAAATAAGAATTTATAAAAATTTACAAATCCATTACCTCATCATGCAACAAACATTATAGAACCATGTATCAATTCATTACCTACTTCCACATCATCCAATTATCAAGATAGAGGTTTTGATAATGTGGCATATAGGTAGATGATCTCCCTCATCGAGAGTGAGTGGAACCTGAACCTACTATCTTTATGAGAGGAACCTCTTGCAACAATATACTAAAAAAATGCACAAAATAACAGAAATACATATAAATAGCAGAAATACAGAAGGAATTTATTGATTGCAGGCCACTTTGAGGGGGCAACCTCCTTTGAGAAAGCTCAATACAATAAATTCGTGGATTCCTTCATTAGCCTCAACATGTACTTATATACTAAGTCTAATCTAAACAACTATTACTTCCCATGAATGTGGGATAATACAATATGCTCACGGGATGACTTACAAAGCATATGCATCCAAATATAATATACTAGCAAAGTAAAGAGAAGGGTTAAACATGGGTTCCTAACATCCCTTCCCTCTTAGAAAAGCTTTGGCCTCAAAGCTTAAGATGTGAAAATTGTTGCTAAATCTGAAGGAGTGGTTCCCATGTAGCATCCTCTGGTTGCATTCCATGCCACTGAATTAAGACCTCTATGATGAATCTGGAGCGAAGCTAATGAGTGCACCTACCGAGGATTACCTCTAGCTCCAAAATGATGGATCCTTCATTATCTAGTTTTGGTAAAATATTTTGTGCTCTGACATTGGTAGCAAGAACTTTCTTTAGACAAGAGACATGAAATACTAGATGAACATGGGAAGGACGAAGCTCCAATTTATAAGCAACTGACCTAATCTTCTGAAGAACCTTATATGGCCCATAGAACTTTGGAGCCATCTTGTAATGCCCTTTTAGTTTGAGGGATGATTGCTTGTATGGCTGTAGACGAAGAAAAACCATATCACCTACTTGAAAAGTGCACTCAGAATGGTGCTAATCGGCTTGTTGTTTCATTCGATTTCTTGCCATGTGAAGATTGTCTTGCAAGATGCAAAGAATCTGATCCTAGGTTTAGAGAACTGTGTTGACTGCTTAAACTCGTGAACTGCTGGGGGTGTATGGAAGGAGCATTGGTGGTGCCTGACCATAGACTGCTTCATATGGAGTCATTTTAGATGTAGTGTGGTAGGAGGTATTGTATCACCATTCAGTGAGAGGGAACCACTTTGTCCACTGATGTTGTTGTTCTGAGGTGAAGCAATGAAGATAAGTTTCCAAACATTTGTTGATAATTTCAATTTGACCATCTATTTGAGGGTGATACCCAAAACTTATCTTTAGTTTGGTGCCAGTGTGTTGAAATAGTTCTTGCTAAAAATGACTGGTGAAAGTTGCATCACGATCTAAGATAGTGGAAGAAGGGATGCCATGAAGATGGAAGATCTAGTCCATGAATATTTGTGTGACTGAGGAGACTATATAGGGATGGATGAGGGCACAAAAATGACTATATTTGGAGAGGCAATCAACTATAACCAAGATCACTGTCTTTCCTCTAGATTTAGGGAGCCCCTTGATGAAATCCATAGAAATATTTGTCCAAATCCATGTAGGGATGGGCAAGGGTTTGAGCAATCTAGGAAGGAGTATCGTTTCACCCTTGTTGCATTGGCATGTATCACATTCAACCACCATCTATTGAATTTTCCTTTTCATTCCCTTCCAATAGAAGTTACGCCGTGCTCGCTCATAAGTTTTGAGGAACCCAGAGTGCCTTGTTGACGAAGAAGCATGGAGTTCATAGAGGACAGCCTATTGAAAATCTGTGCTATGGGGAAGCACCAGGCGAACCTTGTATCGTAGAGAAGAACCATCCGAAGAGTAATGACAATAGAAGGGTTAGTGGCCAACTATTGAATGATTTGAGATAATGAAGAGTCATTGACATAGCCTTGCTAGACAGATTTCAACCAATTTGGAACAAGCATAGAAATAGAAGAAAGGGAAGCTTGGTCATCAAATGTGTGAGAAAGAGTATCCGCCACAACATTGTCCTTACCCTTCTTGTAAATGATCTCATAGTCATAACCCATGAATTTGCTGACCCATTTCTATTGTGCTGGGAGGAGACCCATTGTTCTAGGAAATATTTTAGACTCTAGTGATTAGTCTTGATGCAAAAATGATTCCCTAGCAGGTATGGCCGCCACTTCTGTACTATATGCAAAATAGCCATCATTTCCTTCTCATATGTAGAGAGTACTAAATTCTTGACAGAAAGGGCTTTGCTGGTGAATGCAATGGGATGTCCATCTTGAAGGAGAACAACACCAAGTCCATTGCCGCAAGAATCACTCTCAATAGTGAAGGTCTTGGAAAAATCTGGCATAGCTAGAATAGGTGTAGTACACATAGCTTGTTTCATCTTTTCAAATGTACACTCAGTAGCATGTGTCCAGATAAAGCATCCTTTTTTAACATAGCTATTAATGGAGCTGCAATCTTCCCATAATCCTTGACAAACTTGTGATAGTAGCCAGTCAGCCCCAAAAAACCATGGAGGCTCTTGAGTGTCTGAAGATGTGGCCAATTTGTCATGGCATCTATTTTTGTAGGATCCACGCGAACCCCTTGGACTGAAATAATATGCCCAAGATACTCCACTTCCTCCTGGCCAAAAACATGTTTAGACTGTTTTGTACATAGATGATTATTAGAGAGAAGTTCTAGTACGAGATCTAGATGTTGGAGATGCTCAGCCCATGTTTTATTATAGATGAGGATATCATCGAAGAAGAACAAAATGAATTTCTACAAGTAGGGACGAAATATTTTATTCATCAATGCTTGGAATGTTGAAGGAGCATTAGTGAGGCCAAAGGGCATGACAAAAAACTCATAGTGGCCATCATGTGTGCGGAAAGCCATTTTAGGGATATCATCCTCATGAACCTGAATTTGGTGATACCTAGAACGAAGATCCAACTTGGAGAAAAAATGAGTGTCGTGAAGCTCATCAAGAAGCTCATCAACAATAGGAATTAGAAACTTATCCTTGATTGTGATGTGATTAAGCACTCAGAAGTCAATGTAGAGGTAGTGTGACTCATCTTTTTTTTGGACAAGAAGAACTGGTGAAGAAAAGGAACTGGTACTAGGGTGAATAATACCTTGCTTCAGTAAGTCTCGAATGAGCATCTCAATCTCTGTCTTTTGGTGAAATGGGTAGCAACAGGGCCTGATGTTGGGAGGAACGCTTCCAGGAAGGAGTTGAATATGGTGATCTTCTGGTCATGAAGATGGCAATCCCACTAGTTTGGCAAAGACACATGCATACCTATCCAAAATTTGTTGTAGATTAGAGGGAGTAGTGGAGACCGCTGATGGTTGCATCTCAATGGAATGGAGCTAAGCAATGACACCATGTGAATTCTTCTTAAGAAGCTTTTCCATGCAATGTGAACTTATGATGCTGAGAGACCCTGGTTGTAAGCCCTTCAATGTGTGTTTTTGCCCATTGTATGAAAACTGCATCCAAAGTTTTAGCAAAATCCCATAAGATGGGTCCAAGTGTGTGTAACCATTGGGTGCCCAAAACCACATCACATCTGCCTAAGGGCAAGGTAAACATGTTAGGGCACGGGTTATAATCGTCAATAGAGATATGCACATTGCGACACTTCCCTCTGCAAGGTAATGTGCCCCCATTGGCAATCATGACTTAAATGATGGAGCAAGGATGGACAAAACAATCAGCCTGTTTGGTGATTCGAGGGTCAATGAAGTTATGAGTACTGCCAAAATCAATGAGTATTGTAAGAGGGAGCCTCTTGAAGTAACCCTTGACCCACATGGTTTGTAGTTTAGTGACTCCTACTAAAGCATAGAGAGAGATCTCTAGGTGGTCTTCCTAAGAACTAGGGTCAACTAGTGGCTGTTGAGTATTGACCTGATCATCCACTATATCATGAGTATTTGTAGAAACTTTAGTTTCAGGCAGAGAATCTATATCCAAGAGATAGAGCTTTTTCTCAACACATCTATGTCCCCAAGTGAATTTCTCATCACAATTATAACAAATCCCTTTTTCTCTATGCGCCCACATCTCTGTTTCAGTCAAATACTTGATAGGAGTTGTTCTAAGAGCTAGCATTAGTTGAGATCTCTGGGAAGCCATATTTCTGAATGGAACAAAATTAGATTTGGAGCATTGTTGAGCTACGATCTTGTCCTTCGCCAACTTAGCCAACCCTAAGGCTTCCATCATTGTGCTTGGATGGAACATTTTAACCTTGGCGCAAATTGCATCCTTCATAGCACTGACAAAACAACTCTTGAAGAATTCATCAGACAATCCCTCTGTGTGATTGGCCAGTTTTTCAAATTCTATCTGATATTCCCTCACAGTGCCTATTTGGCATAGTTTAGTGAGTGCTCCTATGAAGTCATCAAAAGCACTAGGGCCAAATCGTTGCAAAATGAGTTTGCAAAAATTTGTCCATTCTGGCTCGTCATGAGCCTTGATGTACCAATGGAACCATTGAAGGGCTTAATGTTCCAAATGAAAGGATGCAAGTGGGACTTTGTTGACATCAAAAGTATTATGTAAACTAAAATATAGTTCTGCCCAGTATATCCATCCAGTCAGATCATCACCATTGAAGCAAGAAAAATCAAGCTTTGGGCCACAAAAATTACCAGAAGAAGAAAACCCAATGTCTGCAGAAGAGTCTGGTTGCTGTCTATTGTTCATGGCTGAATGCTGAACATTGAGGCTGATAATCTTTTCATCTAGATCTTGGAGTTTAGTCTTGAGGGCTGCAAGTTCATCCTCCATGTTTTTTGCTCCTGTGCTGGTGACAACCATAACCAGGAGATTTTTTTTTTATTTTTTAAATTTTTTTTGGGAATGGGTAGAAAAACAAAAACAAATTTTTTTAGTAAAGGAAAATTTTGATTTGAGAAAAACTCTGATGGGTAATTGGGGTTTGACTAGGTTTTGGACACTTTCTGAGGGAAAGGGGAGAAGAAAATGGGGATTTCAGAAGTGGGGTGAAAGAATGGGAAAATTTGTTCAAGAGGAACAAAGGAGAAGAACTATGAAATGAATACTATGTCAAAATTTGAAGGCTATTGGGTGAGAATCGAAGAAGTTATGGCAAACCCTAAAAATAGACAAATGTGGGATTTCTGGCTTCGATAAGTGGAATTTGGGATAGGGTCCTCAAGGAAGGAAATATGTAGAATGGAATTTTAGGGGTTCCAGTGAATTTTAAGAGGAAATCCAGCTAAAGTAGAGAAGATATGGTGAAAAAATGGAAACTATCTTCCAACTGCTTTGGATGGATTCAATTTGTGATTTGTCGACTGTCAATAGATATGGGCCCTAGGTATGTTCATCTTCCTAAAGGTTCAATGGATTAACTCGACTACCAATGTTGTCTAATGACTTGCTTATTGGGGCAGTACCCCTCACTCCATGGCTTAGGTAAAACTAATAACCGCTTTGCCACAAACGACAACTCTTAGTTTACCTCACGGATGGGAACTAGTCAATCAGGTAGGGGTCATTGCCCTTTTTGTTGACAGGTCCTCTCAATGGACCAGCTACTTTGGGGTTCCTATGGTACTCCTCACAATGAGTTTTAGAGCTATGCCCAGGCACTTCCCATAGTTAAGCAGATAGGGATTATTCCCTAATCCGAACCTGCAATTAAAATGAACAATACAAATGTGAAAAAAGAACTACAATAATCATAGCACCTAGAGGCCACTGTAGAATTTTTTTTTGATAGAAATTCCACCCATCAAGCCCAAGAAAGCACTCTGATACTAGATGAGAGGAACCTCCTGCAACAATATACTAAAAAATGCACGAAATAATAGAAATACATATAAATAGTAGAAACACAAAAAGAATTTATTGATCATAGGCCACTTCGAGTGGGCAACCTCCTTTGAGCAAGCTCAATACAATAAATTTGTGGATGCCTTTGTTGGCCTCAACACATACTTATATACTAAGTCTAATTTAAACAACTATTACTTCCCATGAATGTGGGATAATACAATATGCTCATGGGACGACTTACAAAGCATATGCATCCAAATGTAATATACTAGCAAAGTAAAGAGAAGGGTTAAACATAGGTTCCTAACACTTTTTAAATGTCATGATGATTTTATTCAAGCACATGAGGGACTTGTTTACATTACTACCGGGATTAATGACACACCCATAAGGGAAGTACTCATCAATCTTGTATGGATGGTAAATGTGGTTATTGAAGAGTTCATCTTTATGCATGATTTACATCACTTGACAAGTATGACATATCAGAAATCTCAATTAGAGCACATGATGGATCCATTTGTGTAACTCTTGGTGCCTTTACTCTATCAAGGTTGGTCCAAGAACATTGGATGTATCTTTACTCATCATTCCTACTTCAAACCTATTTCACATGAAGTTGGGTGATCCCTGGCTCACCTCCATGAAAGTGGTCTTCTCTATGGTTCATAAATTCTTAAAGTTTCTATTCCAAGGACATGTACATGTTGTACATCATAGTGGGTTCTAGCCCTCAGCTAGACATCGTGGACAATTTTTGCTTGAGCATTTCTGGCCATAGCCAGTGGGGTCTATTCAACCTCGTGATGATATTTTATTTCTCTCTTATCAAAAGTTTAAAGCAAATAAATTTGTTGAATTATCTCTTAATACACTTGGAGCCTCTTGATCTCTTGTGGTTGTGATACTAGTTCCCCCTACCTCATAAATGTTCAATGAACCAAATCCCAAATCAAAGGATCCTCCCCATCCTTGAGCATCTAGTATTTTTACTACAATTCTACCTCCACCATCCCATCTAGGACCATGAGACAAATGCCTAGCACAATCCAAAGCTCTCCACAATTCAATAATTATTTTTATACCTCCCACCTCTTCAGAGTCTAATGTAAAGAAATCTGTTGCACATAATATTTTTCTTGTTGTTTCTCAATTACCTGAGCATGCTCTAGTACCTCCACCTATTTCACAAGTTGAGAGAGAACAATGACCTACTTTGAGAGAACCTCCTCTTGTGGTCTCCTAGCCTTTAGAGGTTCCTTACTTTCCTCCTCATTCTCCCTGAGAAAAGGAAGAAAATGAACCCATGTTGGAAGATACCACGGTTCCCCTACTAAATGTTACAATTTGCACAAAACAAAACCAAAATGCAAGAGAATGTAAGAAGTGACATCATGCTTTGGCTCACTAAATTATGGTAGGAGATGAAAACCTCCCTCCTTGCAAGTGTTAGCCACTGACAGATTTGAAAGATACATCTATTGATGCTTAATTTCCTCATGTGAATAATAGTGATCCACAACCCATAGTGGCCTATGTTAGTTTACCCATTGTGCTATATTCTGATAGTGATACTAAAGATAATTTTGAACTAGGTATGACTCTAGGAGCTTACACCACACTTTCTATAGTCCATCTCCCATCTTGTCCTCCACCCCTTTATGATGAGCAAGATCGGGAGGAGGGAAATTTGCTTTAGGCCAACTTGCAAGTGTGGCCCTTTTCTTTCTCTTTTGTGTTATGATTGCATGTAATGTTATCCCTGTATTATGTTTCTAGGTGTATATTTTTGTTTGTTAAGCTCTCTTTGGATGACCCTTAACACTCTTGTTGTGCAAGGATACTGTTGTCACTTGGATTTGCACCCTATGTTGAAGTACTTTTGCTGCAACAATCTAGTGAAACATGGGACTGATTTCCAGGTGTGGGACCTTGTAAAGGAAATCAAACCTCTAGAAAAGGTTGGTTACTTCCTTTGAATATGTAATTCAAAGTAGACTAAGACTAAACTTAATCTAATCACCTTGGGTAAAAGAGGAAGAAGGAGAAACTAAAAATAGAAAGGTGATACACCAGGTTTGAATGAAGAAAACCCACAAAGCTAAAATACATAGAATAATTGAATATAACTGATAAACTCACACAAATCCTATAGATCTTAACAGAGGTAAATAATAAGAAAAGGATTGCAAGGAATTAAACATTCACAAAAAATAACTAGTTCTAGATCTACATAGAGTTAAAAAGCAACATGAAAAGGTAAAACAATCAACATGTATGGATCAAAAGGCATGGTTATAGTAGAAGAGGGTTCTATTTGGAATACAAAAAATAAGTCTTTGTATCCAAACCTCATTATATTAATTTTTCATCTTTTTATACCATTTCATTCATTGACATAAGTCACATACTACAATAAATTCACCCCATGGGCCTGTCAGAAGATATTTTTGCAAAGGGAATGTATGTGTACATCTGTCTTCAAAACACAAATGCAGAAAATATCCTGAAGATGAAGTAGTTGGAAAATATCTACTACCTTGAATGCAAACAACTAATTCATCTACTTGCACCAATTAAATGCACAACTACCTCTAGTAGGGCTGATCTGATTTTGTATTAATGACAACTGGAGAAGATAGATATTTTGTCACATCCCATTTTTGGACTTTATTTATAATTTAAATTATGGGAATTTTTACTATGACTTTTTTAATATTGAGTGATTCTATGTGTGAAAAGTAAAATAGTTGATATTTTGCATAAAAATTTGAAAGTCAATTGATGAACAATTATTATTAGTAAGATTATGGTTATATATATTGTCTTGCTTCGTCTATGATTATAAGGACTAACCTATTAATGGAAATCTAAGTGTGACTGAGTGCAGGAAGAATGTTGAAGATGAGAACATGGTTGAGATAGAAATATTCTAGCCACTAGGAAAGAGTTGGCATCATGGAAACTTGATGCATGCACACACTCACTAAGTTTCATACATGTTGCATCATTCATATTACATTTTTGAGTGACTTTATTATGCATTCTTTACATAGTTACATAGTCTTGAATGTGCATTTTACTTTAAATATTGTTTGTGGTTGTGACATTTAATGATTAGTTATCTATATGCCATATTAGTTTATTTAAGTGCATAGAAGTAAATCTATTTATTTATTTGATAATTTTTTAATAAAAAGAGGGTAAAAACTTTATTGATCCAAGAAAATAGTACAAAGCTAGAAATTACAATCCACCCGCCAGGGGTCACATACCAACAACAAAACCATCAAGAAACACCCAAAACACATCTCATATCTTCCATAACCAAGTCCTCAAGCTCCCAAGAAAGGTACTTAGAAAGACAACATCTAGTCATCCACTTTCGAATTTCCCATCCACTCAGAAGCCCATTTAGCCAAACCATTAGCCACCTTACTCCACTCCCTAGGATATGGTAGAAGGTGATAGAATCTAGGACCTCACCTAGAGAGATTATTTATCTAACCACCCCAACCAGCTACCAATTTACATCCTCCAATTACTGTTTATTCAACAAATCTACCACAATCTTAGAATCTGACTCACAAATTATCCTTCTCCAACCAACAACACAAGCCCTTTTCAAAGCCAAGAGAATAGAAAAGGCCTCCATGAAATTATTAGAGTGTTGGCAATGATACTCTGAGAAGAAGAACATAACCACTCTAGAGCATTCCCTACCAATGCCCCAACACCAACATGACCCAAATTACCTCTAGAAGAACCATTAGTATTAATCTTCAGCACCTCCATAGGCGGAGGTATCTAATGACCATCTCTCTGAACCTTCCCTCTAGCACCTCGACCCAAATCGAGCCTTGTCCCACCCTTGGTAGAGACAAAAAGTCCCAAACTCTAAACAATTCCCTTATCTCTAGGGTCCATGAGGGATGAGAGATCACACCTAGCTGCCAAAGTCTCCTAAAGAACTCCCAAGATCCTCACCTAAACCTATCACACTTGAAGTTTCTTATCCAAAAAAATCATGCAATTATGCTCCAACTAGATATGCCAAATAATTATGCTGGGACTGATTGTCCAAGCAGTGTGGAGGAAGGAGGTCTTAGCTAGAGAACTCCCTAGCCTACTCCAAAAGACCTCTAAAGACAAGGCATGCCTACATGACTGACTCTAGATTTCCCACCAAAAATACCAGATCACCCTAACAAAAGAGCACTAGAAGAAGAGATGAGAAGTGTTCTCATCATTATTAGAGCATATAATACACACATAGGGGCCTTGAAAGCCCCACTTCCAAATATTCTCCTAGGTTAGGCATCTATTATAAAACACCAACCAAGAAAAGAAATTGCACTTGGGCCAAGAGAATGTATTCTAGATCTGCTTCCACTAGGGGACCCCTATGCACCTAAACATCTAATCATCCAGAACTTGAAAACCAAAGGCAATAGTGAATTTGCCTTTCTGGTTGCCTCCCCAAGCTAGAACATCCCTCTCTAATAGAGAGTTGCAAACCCTACCAGCCAAGATGTAGGCCAACTCCTGACGCCTATCCACTATTCCCCCAGGTAGCCACTCATGCAGGTCCTTTCACCTATACATCATAGCCTGATCTAGAACCTAAGGGGATTTAAAATCCACCACATAAGTCCAACCAGATTCCAAAAATGTCTACATAGGTCCACCAAGTGAGGGTGTGTAGACATAATAGGAGGATGCCCATCCTAGGAATCAAACCAAAAGAGAGCCTCCAAGCCCCTGTTGCAAATCAAAATAATCCTTGTTTAATCAACTTGGCTCCCCTCTTGAGGGTGCTCCAAACCATAGATCCCTTACCCATTAGGATGTATCTAGAAGCATCCATACATCCACATCCCTAAGATATTTTGAGGTCAGGATCTTAGCCCAAGTATGTTGTTGTTGAGAACACCATCTCTAATAGAGTTTAGCTACCAAAGCTTGCACATTCAAATCAACCTGATGTATCCCAAGACCACCCTCCTACTTTGTCTGAAAAACAACATCCCACTTGACAAAACTCCACTTCCTTGAAAGAAGATTACCAAACTAGAGAAACTACCGACAAAGACTCTCAAAGTTTTTCACAATGCTAGCAAGGGTAGATAACACAAAGCATCCGTATAACGGGAGAGCCTGAACCATAGACTTCAAAAGAGTCACTCTTCCTATAGTAGAAATCCACCTACAAGTCCAATGACTTAACTTTTTTTGAAACTTCTTAATAACATCCTACTAGAACACTTGTGGTAATGTATGAATAGCTAGAGGAATGCCAAGGTAAACAAAAGGAATCAAGCCAATCTGGAACCTAAGAATGCCTGCAATTCTTAGTTGGATAAGATTAGGAGTATTAAAGAAATAAATAAAAGACTTGTCTTCATTGATTCTTTTCCTTGAAGTAGCCAAATAATAGTCCAGGGCCTTCCTTAGATTGACCACTTCATCCACTCTAACAAGACCCAATAACATTGTATCATCCACAAACTAAAGATGAGACTGGGAGGGAAGGTTATTACCCCGTCACCAACCTTGAATGAGTCCTCACTCCACATGAGATTTAAAAAATATCACAAGCCCTTCAGCCATCAAAATAAATAGGTATGGTGATAAATGATCCCATTGTCGAAGGCCCCTGGAAGCCCCAAAAAGCTCAGAAGGCTCTCCATTGATGAGCACAGAAAAGGAGGTAGGCATGACACAACTCATGACCCATTCAATCTAGGCACTATTGAACCTAAAATATCTCAAAATGTTGGTTAGAAAATTTTATTTGACATGGTCATAAGCCTTGGCCATATCCAACTTAATGAACATATCCTTCTTCTTGGAGAAGGTCAAGCTTAATAACCTCCCAAAACTCCTAAAAGAACTCAATCGGAAACCCATCAGGACCAAGAGCTTGACCATTACTCATCTAAAATACAATGTTCTCTAGCTCCAACAAAGAGATTGGCTTGAGAAGAGACTCATTCATTTCACCTGTCACCAAGGGAGGAATGCAAGCCATGATTGCAACTTCTTCCTCACTGGTAGGAGGGGAATCATCAAAGAAAAGAGTAGAGAAGAACTAGATAGACTCTTTTGAAATCTTAGCAGAGGAAAGAAGAAGGTCCCCATCTAGGGACTTAAGAGAAGATATGATATTTCCCTGCCTTCTATCTTTAACCAAATTGTGAAAAAATGAAGTATTCCTGTCCCATTCCTGAAACCAATCAATGTGGGATTTTTGCTTCCAAAAAATTTCCTCATGAAGCTGCAATTCCTCAACATCCTTCATAGATATAGATTCCATCATATTCAACTCCTCATAAATCCCCTTAGCCTAGATTTGCCGAGTAATTGTGTCCAAGTGCTCTTGGGAAACCCTTTTGGCTTGGAAAACATTACCAAAATAGTGTATGTTCCAACATTTCAGCATATATTTTACATATTGAAGCCTTTTTGCAAAGGAGTACATAGCAGTACCAAAAGTACGATTCCCATCCCTCCACCACCCTAGGACCACATCATGAAGAGACTCATCTTGAAGCTACCTAAGTTGGAATTTAAAAGACTATCTTTTAGAGAATCTAGTTAGATAAGTAGAGAATTTGATTAACTAATGATCTAATCCCCGCCAATCCAAAATCTCAGCACCAACTCAAAAATTGGACACCAGGAACTTGTCTAACCTTTCAAAAATGGCAACATCACCAATCCTCCTATTGTTCTAGGTAAATAATCCATTTAAGGGTTTGATATCCACCAAATTCATACAAGCCACATTGTCCCTCAAGAGGTCCGAGGAGGGATCTAGATGGATAGTCCCACTCCTTTTCTCTTCTAGAGACGAGATAAAATTAAAATAACCTACGAGAATCCAAGGGAGAAAGGGCTCCAAAGAATACAAGTATCCAATATGAGACCACAAATGAGCCTTACCAGGGAGATCTGTAGGAGTATATATATTAGAAAGAAGAATTCTGTCACCTAATTCAAGACTGGAAGCAACAAGAGAAATAGAGCACTTGCTAGAAAGCCACTAGAGAGGAATTATACTACATGGATCCCATAAGCAAACAAGTCCCCTTGAGCTACCCTATGCCCCCACACATTGACAAAGACCTCTACCCCAAATCTTAGGAGCCAAATTTAGCATGCTTTCAATAGACAACTTACTCACCTAGAAGAAAAGCAAATAAGGAGAGTTAACATGAATCAACTCACGAATAACCTTTTGTCTAGGGATGCTATTCATACCCCTAACATTTTGAGATATCACAATCATTACCAGGGCTAGGAGAAGTGAGAATCAATAGTCCTCATTGAGATAGACTCCACCAATGTCTCCCCAATCAGTTTTACCTTTTCTTGAGCCTTCTTTCTACCTGCATTAAGAGGCTTCTCAGGAGCCCCCTTTTTGGGGGGTTTTTTATTACAGGCCCAAAATAGGAGAAGGAGACTTGCTTTTACTAGATTCCTCAACAACCTTCTCAATGATGATCCTAGAACTAGGGGAAACATGAACCATATTAGTGTTTGTCATCAAGCCAATTCCCCCAATCCTAGACACTAAGGAAGGGGAATCTATGTTTGTCTGATCTATTTGACCCCCTGCTGGGGCTTAGATAGGAATACCACTTGAATGATTCACTAGGCACTTCTCAACAATAGTATTGTCTACAAATTGCATTTCAAAGGGAACACCTTCCTCCTAAACCAAGTCCACTAACGCTTCAAACTTGTTGAAAGTTTCCTCTTCCTACCTATCTTTGAGGGTCCTCTTTTGTCCTCTATTCTTGTTATGAGGCTTAACAGGCACAAAACCATCCTTATCAGCCTCCACCCCTTGCATGGGGGCCTTACCTTTGCCCACCTTTGAGGTAGACTGATGAGAAGCGTTATCCATACCAACAACAGAAGGAACTTTAGGACACTTCCGCTGCAGGTGGCCATATTCTTGGCATAAATGACATTGAAAAGGTAATGCCTCATAATCCAATTGTTGGGTCCAGGAAGTTTCCCTAATGCTCATTTCCACTAAATCTGGTAGTGGATTATTCAAGTCAATTTCTACGCACACACAAGTATAGGAAAGAACCCTTTTATTCAAGGTTTGTTGAGAGGGTCCAATAGGCTTATCGAGAAAGAGAGCAATCATCTATAAAATATCACTTCACCAGCATTTTAGAGTCAAACTAGGGAGGTACACCCAAACCAAAATCCAAGAAGGGAGATCCTCAGTAGAGTTGAATCCCACATGCCATGATTTATTGAATAGGCCCACCTAATTGTAGAAGTACAACCCACCTTTGAAAGCTTGATTTCTGTTAGCAATACAAGAAAAGTCAACAAAAGAAATTATTGGCCGCCAACATAATATCAAAATCCCCTTTAGGGTTCTAGGTCTTGTGAACCCAAGGATCAAGAAAGGGAAGCAAAACCCACATCCCCATGAACTTCCAAATCAACACATGGTTGTTGTAGTACTCCACATCTTCCGCTATAGAGTTTGGTTATATCACATGCACTGGTCATTCCTGTGATCTTTCCAAGCACCCATTTACTTGAGAGAAGATAAGAACCTAGACTAGACTTGCCAATTGATGCGTGTAGCTCCATGAGAAATAAAATAAACCCCCATCTGGAAAACCAAACCACTGGGGAAAGTGAATAAACAAACACTAAAGTAGAACCAAGGAAAAGAGAAACACAATTTAAATTGAAGAAACCCCCTTGCAAGAAAAAAAAACCCACAAGAAAGCTTGACCTCCGATTGTTGCCCTGTACACATGCAAATGCAACAAATAATGGAGAAAGGGGAAGTTGCAGCCTGTTATAGGCTACGAGCTTCCATACCCATGCACCTCCTATCAATCTTATCCTCCCTTCCCCCTATTTATTTGATAATTAACTCTTAAGGTTAATTAGAAAATAAAATAAATAGATAAAGCTAATTATTTGTTTAATGCTTAGATTTTATTTTAAATTAATTATTTAGTTAGATAATTATAGTTTTTAATATTTTAAAAAAATAAATAAAAATTAATGCAATTTGTATTTCAATTATTTAATTATTATAATTGAAATATATTTAAATTATGTGCATGCTTTTATTTTAGAATTTAGAAATAAATAATAATATTTATTTCTATTTGAGAAAAAAGATTAATTAAAGAAGAAGAATTATTTTTATTTAAAATAAATAAATAAATAGAGTTTGGTTAATTATGTGAGCATTATATTACTTATTATATTTATTTATTTTGGTAATTAATTTCTTTTGGAAAAAGAAATAAGTTGAATTATTTTAATTTGTTAATTTATTTAATTATTGAATGTGTACATCTATTTTAAAGATTAGAGAATCAATTATTAAATTTATCATATTTGTGAATTAGAAAATTATATTTTCTAATATTTGTTTAAGTAGGATGTGCATGAATATGAATAAAGTCATTTTAATATTAATTTTCTTTTATTAGGAATATAATATTATATTTTGCTTTTTAAGTTTTGGAGAAAAATATGAAGATTTATTAAATGAAAAGAATTAACTTTTTTATTATTATTCATTCTTCTTTTGTGTTATCAATTTTATTATGCAAATTAGAAAAAAAGGGAAAAATAAGTTATTGAAGTGGAAGGATTTGGAAGTGCTTTTTTATTTAAAGAATTGAAGGATTGTTGTGGTCTGAGAATTGATTGGTTTATCTTCATTATTTTTACCAAATTGCTACAAAGATTGAGGTAGGATTCTTGTCATGAAAGACTTTAGAAAACATTTACTTTGGTTAATAATTGAATACAGGACTTTATGAAGAAACTGTAATTTATATGCTTCTTGTGCAAAAAAAAAAGATTCAACAAATTAGAGTTTCATTGATTTTGAAGATTAGAACATAGATTTTGTTGAATTAGATTTGTTGGGTATTCTTAAAAATTAGTAGGATGATTTGATAAATTATTTGATCTAAATATGGTTTTTAGAAGATTGAAATATTAATTTCTTGTATAGGAAAAAACATAATAGAAAGCTTGGGAAGAGATTGAAAAGAAAAATAATAATCTATCTTAGTTTAGACATATTTCTTAAATAGTGATCTAGGTATTTCTACTTTTTGGATATATGGTTTTAAAGTAGGGTATAAACTTTACCTCTTATTTTTATAATTTTATCTTTTATATTATTAAAACAAGTTGACTGTTTTTTAAAACTGGTAAACTTGTCATGAGAAAAAAGTAGTCTATTACGTCATCAATAACTTTAAATTTTTGAATTGGGTTTCTCTAAAATTTTCATGGAAGGTGCATAACTAAGTTGTTTAAATAATATAAAAAAAATCCTTACATAGTTTGTCAATTATAGTATGTATTAATTAGTGATTGTCTATCTCTACTACTATTTTTAGCATGATGTTTATATGTGATTATATTGTATTTCATTTTAATCCCTATTGTGACCTTATTTGAGTGGAATTATAAACTTGCTTGCAGATTTAAAATCTTAGTTTTAGATTCATATGGGATATTTATGAAAGATATATGGGATAAAGAATATACCTAGTTTTATTTTTTCCATGCATAACTTGAATAAATCTCGATAGCAAAGATAGGATATATCTATTCAACCTGCCTTCTTATGTTGTCGCTTAAAGAGGTTTCATTAGAAAATATGATGTTTATATATATATATATATATATATATATATATATATATATATATATATATATATATATATATATATAAAGTTCCTATCATAATTTGATTGTATGAAGTCATTAACTTGCTTGTTGTTATTCAATTCTAGATTTAGCTTTATCTAAGAAATTATGAGTGAAACATGAGTTAGGGATTATAACTAGCCTTACCGCTTTCTATGTATTACTTGAATAATTAAATACAAATCTTTGTTAGAAATATTGCTTGAATGTAATCTAGTTGATTGAGCAAAAGTAAAGAATGTATAGTGGTATCTAGGTGAAAGTATGCAATAAAAGATCTAGACACAAGTTTATTTTGAGATAATTAAGAATGGAATGATTTAAGTTATCTTTAATTTATGTTTTATTTATGTATCTTGACTAAACATATGCTTAATCTTTTTCATCAGAATTATTTTCTTGAAAGTGAATTCATATTGAATGAGCAAAAGAAAAGAACTAGTTTATTTTGAAAAGGAAGTAGTTTATCTTTTGTGTGTGTTTGGGTTACTTCTTGGGCTAGGATGCCAAATATGGGCAAACAGAGATGACTTTTCCTCTTTTTGGGATTCGACCTTAAACTATTTTATATGCTTAGCCAAGATGGAATTTCATTGAAATAGATGAATATTTGTCTAGCAAAACTTTATTTATATATCTTTGCCACATCTTGTTGTGAGACATTTGCACACCATCATTTAAATTTGCATTTAGACTTCGGGTTGCATCGGGTGTTCCCTCCTACTAGTTGTTTCCAGGTTGCTAGGTGTTTCGTGCAAGGCTGGGTTTCCTTCATGTCATGAAGGGATCTGGGGAAGTGTAATTGCTTCATGGTTGGGCAAAAAAGTACGTTAGCCATATTCTCGTCTCTCGACTTGCGGATGACCAAGTGGGTTGGTGGCGTTTGGAGAGTGTGATTGATTTATTATTCATTACTTGAACTTGATTATTATACCTTGTTGTTATTTGAGATGACTTATAGCAAGAGAGCCTAAGATGGATTGTATATTATTTTATAGTGCTAACCTAGATATAGCACGTGATTTTTGAAAGATGTAATGTCATTACTACTAATGCCCATTCACATTATCAGGTTGCTACTACCAACGATGCCCATTCAATATATTTTGGTTTAGTTGTTGATGTGGATTTCTATTTACTTTCTGGTTTAGCTCACATTCTGGTTTTGTTGTTGCCATCAATCCCCATTCATATTCTCATTCAACTACTGCTGCGGGGATTCCTATTCACATTATGGTCTAGCTATTGCTACCAATGCCCATTCATATTTTGGAAATATATAATATTATAGTTTTGTTTTTAAACAATAAAACATATTTTTTTATAATTTAATCACGTGAATATCAAAATACAAAAAAATCACCAATCTTGCAATTTGATATACTCCCTTGAGTTATTTGCTATTAACAGTTTTATAGAATTAAGGGAATAAAATAAATAAATAAATTAATAGATATAGCAAAAAGAAAAATCAACCAACATCTATCAAATAATTTGTCTCTTTTTTCAAAATAATTATTAATTTGTTAAATAAAATATACAATACTTTAAATTTTAATTTTTTTAATAAAATATTCTATTAAATAATCTATCAAATAATCTCTCTTTTTTTTTATGCAAAATAAAGCAATACATAGTGGAACCAGAAGCTCTTCTATTAAATAAAAATATTCTATTAAACTTTTAAATTTAATTAATGATTATTTTGGTAAAAAGTGCATCTAAAACATTCCATAGACATTGTCATTAACCATATGCATTTCTTCATGTTAAATAAAATTAATTATGCGAAGGCATTCCCTCTATGAGGTAAACCGGTCTAGCGAGAAAATTAGTGGTTGAGAGTGCTCCTTATGGGATGCCAGATGATCAAACATATTTTTCTGATATTTGCATGCAGTTAGGATATTTTCCGTCGTTGGCACGTCATTGCAAGGAATATGATCTTTGTTAAGGTAATTTTAATTAATTGTCCATTGGTATAAATGTGGGTGTGAATTAATCTCACGCTGTTTAAAAAAAAGTCTAGTAAGGAAATTTTCTAAACTCATCAATTGTTCTCACACTAGAAAAAAAATCATTTCACATCGTTTAAATGTCCTCCCAACGAATCCTAACTTTGTCGGTACTCCACTCGATCCTGTCGGTTTTCCAAATTGGATGGCCCTCCATTGTTCGCAAATAGGAAAAAAAGTTGAGCCCAAGGATCAGAAAAAAGATAGGATAGCATTTGATAACCTCTAGATATTCTCCTTATTCACCCCTCCAACTGTGCCACTACTAGGCACCACTAACCATCTTGAGACCCTCTAATGGTGCCTCTGCTAGGCACCACCAACACCAACAAGGCCCCCACTAAAACTTTCAATTCAGAGTCTTAAACTTAGGTGAGACTCGCACCCTACTATCACTAATACCTCCAAAGATGAATTTACGGAGATCTTCCTTGAACATAAGGAAAACCATGAAGGAGTAAGTCGTTATGGAGCTCAACTTCTTTGTGGAGATTTCTTGCTTATAATTAAATAATAAATCTTTGCATGATTCAAATATTGTTTAAGTAACTATCATGTATGTTTGCAATATTTTTGAAAGTACATAATTTTTAGGTTGAAAATTTGAGATCTATATACATATTATATAAGTTTTGCTATATTTCAAATAGATTTAGATGTTTTGTGTTACAAAACAATGAGGAAGCAGTTTTCTTTGATTCTACTCTCCATGAGGTCCCAAAAGCTTTCAAATCTATGTTACTACAGGATGCTAGCTCTCCGTCTCCCCTCAGGCTCCAAGATTCAGGAGGAGATAAAACATTGTCACTAAGATCCCTACAGGCCTCAGCCAACTAGGGATGGGGCAGGTGGGCAGCTTAGGGCAGGGCACGAGACCTCATAATGCCAGCAGAGATGCTTTAACAAGTGTCAGTGGATCCTACAAATCCACATGGATACATGCCAACATGTATCACCTTCTTTCTGCAGTGTGCTTTAGGAATGGTTATTTGGCTCACCACCCAAAGCTTTCTTCCAGTTGATGGCAGCTATCCTCTCTTTAATCTACCACTCAAATGGCTATCTCGCATTGATGGGAGCATTTAATTCTCCCTTATGTGGATATTTCTATAATCTCTTCAGCTCCAAATGCCTCTCATCCTGGATTCGATCAAAACCTACTGTGAAAACTCATTTCTACTCCCACGTGGCATCCTAGACATTCCTTCTCCTGCCATCAGAGGTCTTTTCTTCTCCTGAGTTTCAAGGTGTGTTGCCACCATTTAGTATGTCTCTTTAAGAAGTTGAGGGGGTATCTTATCTCGCAGGGGATGAATGGCATCACCCTCCTGTGCTTCTTTAAACATAGCTCTCATTTTGCATTTAATCCATGAGCGACACTTCTTCTTTATAACCCGTCACTCTCACTTTCCTCTCACCTTTGTTTTATATTTGTCTCTGAGCTTTTCTGTGTCTTTTTCTAGGCTTCTGTGTTCATTTTGGTGTTGCAAGTTTTGTTTCTATGGAGGGTGAGGTAGCAAACTTTAGAGTCTCCTTCCCTCCCTTTCAGTGGGAGCTGACTATAAAAGGTAGGATGGGCACTGTGGACCTCAACAGTATATTCCAACTTGATTGCACTCTCGCCCAATTCATCGTTTAGACAATTTGCAACCAGAAATGGCTGCAAGGAACCCCAGAGTGGGAGATTAAGTGGTTTGACGTGGTGTCCGTTTTCCTCTCCAATCTCATGGACATTGTGTAGGACGCCCATTTTATCCTTCCCATAGCAATGCAAGTTATTAACCGTCACTTATTTAGCATCGAAAGGTGGAATGCGGTGGTGGGAAATTATGATATTGTGGTTGGTGATGCTTGTGTTGGCGGCTTGTTTCCCTCTGAGAAGTTGCGTACTAGGAGGTCCTACAAATGCATCTACAAGAAAATGTAGCATGGCCTCAGCTGTGGTTGTATCTACTTGCTAGAAAGAGCCCTCAAAGGGCATGCTCACTCAGTTCCTAGGGAGGTCAGGTAGAGGTGTAAAGATCTATTCATTTCCATAAGGTTCCTAAGGTTCCGTGTAGATGACTTGGCTCCACGTCACCGCAGGCTTTTTGAGGTGGAAGACACTTATGAAGTAGAGGTAGAGGATCCCCAGGACCAGATGGAGGATGACGAGATGGCTGCTGTTGAGAGTAACATTCTGGGAGCTGTGGATGGAGTTGACGACTAGGTGATGTATTAAGTGTTTGGTGGTGGTGGCATTTTGGTGGTGAATGGTGTTTTTTGTTGGTTTTTTGTTCTGTTTAAAATCATTTTATCTCTATGTCTTTCCCGGTCATTTGTTGTTTTTTTGCTGCAAGGGCTGAGGAAATATTGATCCCCCCTATATAATACTCATTGTAACTACTCTACTTTTATTATAATATATATGGTTTGGGGTTCTACCCCTTTTATCTTTAAAAAAAACTTTTATGAAATGTTTTTTTAAATAACTTTGATCATATTCTTTTCTCCTTTATGGATTAACAATATAGGAAATGGTTTTCTACTCATTCAAATTAGTGAGAGAATATAAGCATTAGGGTTTGATTTTATGGTTGATTTTGTTTGTTAAGTAATTTTTTTTACAATTATTATTTTTAAATTGTTTTCAAATATTAACATATTTTATTTAAAAAAATTATATATCAATTAATGTATATCAAAATGATTTTATAGAAATTTTAATTTTTTACAGTTCTATTTAAAAAATAGTTATAATTTACAATAAAGATATATAAATATGGTTATATAACTATTAAATTTAAGTTTTAATAAGCATAATGTTTAATATAACAATAATTGCAAATATCTATTATTTTTATTCTAACTAGCATATTTATATTTGAGAAAATATATTTAAAATACGTGGTCAAGAGATATTTTAATCAATTTAAAGAGAGTTGATATTTAACCATCTACATTCCCCTAACTAAAAGGAGAAAGAAAATTATATTTATATTTATTATTAAATATTATATTGTGTCTAATCTAATTGTTAAATACCAATATATATTTAATATAATTTAATATTACATCTTTATTTATTTATATATATTCCATTAAATATAATATTAATATATTTAATACTTATAAATATTAAATACTCAATTATATTTATTATATTATGGACATTATTTTTTAATTTTACGTAGCAAATTTGTTTGCACAATCAAAAATTGTATATTTAGGTTAAACATTTATATTTATTTATAACTTAATTATATGTGTTTTATATATACTATATAATATCTAATATAATTATGCGAAAGGAGTTCCCTATATGAGAGGGATCGACCTGATGTGGAAATCGACAATGGAGGGCTTCGAATAAACATGCAAGACAATTGAAATGATCGGAGCTATTGAATCTCTCAAAACAATAAAAAATAAAATAAAATAAAATAAGTTGGAAACTGTTGGAAGGAGAAAATCATGAAAACAAATTGAAAAAATTTTTAAAAAAAAAAAAAAAGAAATTACAAGAGAAAATCAAAGAAACTATGGAAAAAAATATACTTCGACGTATTTTAGATAAATAATATTTTGTACCTATATTTTGTATTTTAAAATTAAATATTCTATTAAATTAAATAACAAATGTATATATTATATATAAAATATTTAATTAATTATAATATTAAATATATAATATTGTATATTAAAATACATATAAATAATAAATATTAAAAATGATATTTGTAAATATTTAAATTAAATAACAAATAGATATAAATATTATATATAAAATATTTAACTAACATTTAATATTGTAATATATGTAAATATTAAAAAATTTAAATATATAAATATTAAAATTAAAAAATTGTATAGAATATAATTATAGTAATTGTTGGAGGCTTTAGACAGGACATAAGATTTGCTTAACATTGTCTCTCTACTGAGAAACAATTTCTCATTTTTTACTGTGGAAGAATCGAGATGGGCACAACTTCTCATTTTCAGTCACCACTTTCATCACTGCCAATCTAGCGTCAATTAAACACTAATGCCACATTTGACGAATATACACAGTTTACAATACATGCACATTTGAATTGTATCGTAGCCCAATGCATACATTGTCGTCAAATCAAAGATAGATGCGAAGTAATTATTATCATTTAAACAAGAAGGTTCATTTTCATATTAAGGAGAAGAATACAAAGATTGTTTTGTAGTTCAATGAAGGTTAAAAGTAGCATGAATTTTTGTCTAGTTTCACTATCTCGAAATGACCATTATGAGACTTTGTATCCATTGAGAACCAACTTTTACCTCTTTCGTGTCTTCTAAACCTATTGAAGAATTCTTCTCATTCGATTCTTTTTGTGTTGACAACTTTTTATGGACGGTATACAAGCACTCCAAGCTCTCTAGAATGAATCTACATCTTACACGTTTGGAAATAGATAAATATTTTTGGTACACGTTCGGAAATAGATAAATATTTTTGGTTTCAAGTAGAAGTTAAGTATAGTATAGTGCTCAAACAAATGGTTGAGCACGACCAGAAAGTTTTGGCACCAACAACATCATCATAACACTAACCTGGGATATGGTAAACCTTGGTTTGACCCCGTTTGGAGCATTTTTAAGTGGGGTTGGTTGGGACCCATCTATTGTCACAATAAGTGGCAGAGAAATTATTTAATCCCATATCTGGTGAAATAAATAATCGCAGAATTGTTGAATGTTCATCATTTGTTGTTTGTCCATCACTGTTCTTTTGCTTTCCCCTCATCATTTTCATCTGCCATTTTTCAATTTTTTTTCATTTGTGGGTAGTCAAATTTTAACTCGCTAATATTAAAATTGTCATTATGTATTTGGGAAGTCCACTAATTTGTCACTGGCTTGCAAAAATTTCCCTGTTTTATGCATGTTGTGGTAATAAAAATAGATGGACGTCACTAAAAAATATAGTGGGACATTTTTTTCCTTTTCTATTACCTAATAATTGTCTAGGACATTTTTATTATTAAATTTATGTTTCTTTTTAAAAAGTTTTTAAATATTTTTCCTGCCCTTTAAAAATTCCCTTTACATGTACTAACCATACTTGAAATATAAGGCCCCTAAAATACACCCTTCATTTATTTAAAGACTTATTTCATATATTCTTAATATAATATTATAAAATAAAATTATATATAATATTATAAAATAAAATTATATATAATATTTTTAATATAATACTACATTATAAAATTATGTGTTTAAATTAAATTTTATATATTATATATTAATTAGTCAATTATAATTAATTTAAATAACATATATCATATAATTATATTTATTATTACATACAATATTTTACATAATGTAAATTATTATTATATTATAAAATCTTATATAAATATACTTAATATATATAGCTAAATTATAGATTTTTAAACATAAAATCTATATTATAATTATAGTTATTATATATTATATTTTGTATAATATATATTATTAAATATATAAAAAATATAACGCATAAATAAAAAATATTTTTTTTATACAAAACTATTTAAATTAAAGATTGTTATAAATAATGATTCTACTTGAGTATATTTGTGGTTCACCAGTTAGTGCTGGTTGGGCCTGGATGTAGTAGGGTTGCCTTCTTTTCTATAGTTGCACATTATGATTTTCTTTCGAATGCCCCTCCTCCTTAGGATGAAAACATTTTGAGCGAACTGAGCCCAACCTCACCCCCTTGGGATTGAGCTCTTCTTTCTTGGGTCAGAATGAACTATAGTTAGTTAGCTAGTTATCTCCCTTATGGGAGAGAATAATAGAGATTATCTAAAGGGGATAAATATCCTTTCTTTGTTCTCTAGAACTAGGAATGTAGAAGTTACTTTGCATCATTTGGGTATACCATCTAATGTAATAGTCAACAAATTTCATGCATGCCAATTCTACATTTTACATGATTGATCCCACATTGAAAAATACCCTAATGTGTCGAACCATTCTACTATCTACTAGATTGATCTACCAAACTATGTACCTGCATGACTTGCTAGACTGAATTCACAATTGCTGAAGAATATTGAAGATACTTTATTTATAATTATCATGTATTTCATTTTTTATAATATTTTTGAAGCCTATCTATCTAAAGGGGACAATATCCTTTCTTTGTTCTCTAGAATTGGGGATGTAGAAGTTACTTTACATCATTTGGGTATACCATCTAATGTAACAGTCAACAAATTTCATGCATGTTAGATCTACATTTTGCATGATTGATCCCACATTGTAAAAACACCTTAATGTATTGAACCATTCTACTATTTATTGGATTGGTCTACCAAACTATGTACTTGCATGACTTGATAGGCTGAATTCACAATTGTTAAAGAATATTGAAGACAACAAGCTCAAGCATGCAAATGTCCTAGATGATTTCATGCAAATATGACTTGTTCTTCAATTTAATTTTGTAAGGATAGGTAAAGTGATGGCATTTTGATAGAGGGAGAGAGAGAGAATTTCAACAACACATATCACTACATTCTTTCTGTAAGCAAGGGTTTCGGATTTTCAAACATGCAGAAATGAAACTTCAACAAACCCTAACTACAATAGAAAACAATCTATCCTAGAAATCTATCAAACAAGCATACAAAACAACTAAAATCTAAGGTAACATTGACTAACTTCTATTGTCCTCCTCCATCTTTGCATTGTGTTCTTAGATTTGCAAGTTCATACAACATCATGAGAAGCTCATGTATTTGATTTGTAAGATTTTCGAGAGTTTGCAGACTAAGAGAGGGAAAATGGAACTAAGAGCCCCAAAATGAGCTAGAGAAAGGTGTTTTATAGAGGAGCCCACTTGAATGAATGGCTAGGATTCATTGTTGACTTTGGAGGCAAATCAAGGGTGGAGATGAGTTAGGGTTTTCTCCCCACTAGACGACAAAAGTAAATTTAAAATTCACAAATATGATGAGATGGAGGATGTTTAAACTAAATAAACTTGATTGGTTAATTTAATTCATTTGAGGAAGGGGACATGTGAAAGGGGATTTTTTATGGGATTGATTTATTTATTTGAATAAATCAAGTGAAGGGAACTTTAGGGAAATGAATGAATAATTAAATAATCAATTAGAATTAATTATTTAATTATAGTCAAAATATGGTCAAGTGGACCAAAGGGATGACATTGAACTAGTTGAATAATGGGATTTGGAGGGGAAATTTGTCTTGTCACCTTTGCAACATGAGGACATTTTTTAGTGTCTACATTTTGTCCCTCTTTGAGATGATGTTGCGACCAAGTAACATCATTTCAAAGAAGCCAAGGAAATGGATAGAGGAAAAGGATGATGATGGAAAGATATGAGCATGATGCCCCCTTGAGAGGATAGGCGGGTTGGACAAACATGGGTAGGCTCTCGAAATGAAAGGGATTGGTTGGGGAATGGATAGAGGAAATGAATGGTATGTGAAGCTTCAATGAAGGTGGAGGATGAAAGATGCAAGAGAGAGATGGTGGAAGAATGAAAGATTGGCTAGAACAATGGGAATGATATCTTTCTTTGATAGATTCTTGAGCTTCTCACTTGCAATTTTTCTGCTTATCATCATAGAACTTATTATGTCAAAGGATGACAATCACCGTGGCATGTCAAAAGCCAAAGTGGAAAGTGTAGTCCCTTGTGAAACAAGCACGTGACAAACAAGGAATGCTTGAGGCAGACTATGAATTGTGATACCTTGTCGGAACATGCGGTGAGATAACTGTGAGGTGTGCAAGTCCTTATGCAAGGAAGCAGTTATTCTTTCCAATACATAGGATGCTTTTGATTCACACCCAATGGAATCTTGATCACACACAAGGCACCAAGTTTCCCCAGTCATTTGCCAAGACAAACCACAAATAGCAATCAAAGAAAAAGGTCTCTCCCTATCCTCGCTTCTCTTCATCACTTAGGGACTGCCTTGAGAAGCATAAGAATGAGACTGCAAAACAATCCAAATGGAAGATAAGACCAACTAGACCAACAGCTAGTTGGAACTTTTGCCAAGTGATATGTGCTTGATTGATTGTGATATGTTGAAGAAGGTCTGGTTTTAGGAAAGAAACATGCTGTGTAAGACGCCTGGTCTGGTTTCGACAATACCCCTACCTGTCTAAGGCAAGTGATATGATTGATGGACACTAGTTTTGTTGGTCATACAAGCAACACTAGGGTTTGATTGATGACATTTGATAAATGAAACATGTCGTATAAGAAACAGAATCTTGGTTTCAACGATGCCCCATTCCATATGAGATATGTGATAGTTTGATAGTGACATATGATTATCACAAGGTAATTGATTGATTTGACTGATTGGATAGATTGACTTGTTGATTTTGGGATTGGTTTGAAGTGCGTGTTGCTGTGAAAGATTGATTGGTTTGGTCTGATTAAAGTGTCCATCTCATGAAGGGACAACTTATTATGAGAGTGGACAGGACAGTCCTAAGGGACTGACCTAATGCCTCAGGGGTGCATCAAAGATGGCCTTGCCTACGTGAAAGCTTAGAGGTGACATAGTTCGACCATGCGGACTGTCGATGAGTGGAAGAACTGATTTGACTGATATGATGTGAGGAATTGGATGTTTGAAAGGACGGATTGAATAATTGGAAGAATTGATTTGGTTGGAATGATGTGATGAATGATTTGGTGGATTGATATGATGAGTTGATTGGTTTTATTGCTTGGATTTTTGTAGGATATTTGATTTTTTTTTGTGTTTTGGGGAATATTTGATTTTTTGGGTTTTGACATGTTTCAATTTTTTGGATTGTTGAGTGTTGTGATTTTTTTTGGATTTTTGATTTTTTTGTGTTTTTGGGAATATTTGATTTTTTGGTGTTTTTGAAAATATTTGATTTTTTTAAAATTTTGAAAATATTTAATTTTTTTGGATTTTGATTTTTGGAGAATATTTGATTTTTTTTGTGTGTTTTGACATATTTTGATTTTTTTTTGGATTTCTGGAGAATATTCAATTTTTTTGGTTTTTGGGAATATTTCAATTTTTTTGGTTTTTTGGGAATATTTCAATTTTTTTTGGATTTTGAGAATATTTTGATTTTTTGTGTTTTTGAAAATAATTGATTTTTTTAGTTTTTTGAAAATATTTGATTTTTTTGAAAATATTTGATTTTTTTGGTTTTTTGAAAATATTTGATTTTTTTTGTGATTTTGGATTGTTTTGGGTAATGGCATTGGCTTGCAATTTTGATAGCCTTTACGCTAGATACCAATGACAAGGGGGAAACCAAGTCTAGGTGCAAGGGAACGAATGGGATTGGATGAATGGATAAGAGGAGGGTGATAGTGGATGGAAGGAATGCACGCGTAAGAGGACAAGGATGTGATCTCCAAGGACTATGTCATATAGGAATAACATGCCCCATTATTGGTGGTATACTTAGGATTTTTCATGACAATGCTTATGACCACAGGGTAATGATAGGATGGATTGTTTGGAAGGGATAAGGTATGTCAAGAGATATCCCAAGGCATGTTTCAACATTTTGCCCTTGATCTTTATCAAGATCAAGAGAGGAAGGGAGGATGAATGGATGCGATATGATAGGCATGTGGGTGTATGAATAAGGATGGTAAGGTGGAAAATGATAGGAGGATGAGACAATGTGCCCCCAAGTGTAAGTGGCATAGAAGATCAAATATTTTGATTTTTTTGAATTAGATAGGGGGATATGGATGAGAAGGACTCCGATGTCTAGTGCTATGAATATGATAGTCCAAAGGTATGTTGCATTGACCATGTCAAGTTGTTATACTCATCAAAGTTGGTAAGGGATCATATGAAATGAAAATGGATAAAGTAGATAGTCAATTATGGAGGGAATGAAAGTGGATTATGATATGGATTATGCAGGAGATGAAAGTGGATTATGTAGTGCATGAATGTGGATTATGATGTGGATTATGTGGGAACAAAAGTGGATTATGATGTGGATTATGTAGGGCACGAAAGTGGATTATGTTGGAGCGAAAGTGGATTATGATGTGGATTATGTAGGGAACAAAAGTGGATTATGATGTGGATTATGTGGGAATGAAAGTGGATTATGATGTGGATTATGTAGGACTTATGAATGGATGGATGAATGACTTATGCCAAAGCATAGACCATAGGGAGGTGATAACGCAAATATGTAGGGTAATGATTGAATGATGGGGTGATGGAGGTGTGATAAGGATGTTGCAAGTATGGGCTTAACCAGTGTTGTCATTAATGTCAACATACTCTTGTTGCATTGAATGATAAGGATTGGATGAGATGTGTGTTGAGGATATTGAGAAAATTAGTTCTAATCAGGAACATAGAAGAACAGTGAAGATAGTAAGCTAAAGATCCTAGCTAAGATGAAGATCAGAGGATACGGTTCAAAGGATTTGTAGATATGTGTCTTAAGATGATCCAATAAAGATTTTAGAGGTCTGCATGAAGATTTGAAGAAGTTGTGGCCGCTCAAGTAAAACTGGTTCTGGCAGATGTTTAGAATTGATAGAGTGACACAGATAGGTTCAGTGAGATCTGAAAATGAAATATCTTGTTCTACAGATTTGGTGAAGTGTTTAGGAAGTCAATGTGAATTGACAACTCAATTGGTTTGTGGTTTGGAGGTCCACAAGCATATATTCCATTATGACAGTGATGACAATTTGTGTTCTTGAGGTTCCAAATGAAGGAGATAAGGATTTCAGTAAGCAGATGTAGTGTGGATGTTCTTGGTGATTTAGGTAAAATTGTGGAGGTCTTTGGATCGTGTCCAGTTTGTGTTGGTGGTCCGTATTGGAGTTTGAGCTCGCAATTGAACAATAACTTCTGGATGATGGTGTTCTTCCTAACTCTAGCCGACCGGATGAGTTACACATCCTACGGATGATCTTGAAGATGTTGTGTGAAGATTGGAGTGTTCCCAAATGAAGATTGAAGTCTCAGATCTATGTGGCCGACAGTGTGCTGATCCGTGTGAAGTCTTTTTGTAATTAGTCATGTTGTATTCATGTATTTGCTCTGTAATGTTTGCCGACTTAGATGATCATTCCTAAGTTGATGTCTTGTATAAATAAGGAATTGTAAAGTCATTTCAAAGGTCATCTTGTGGAGATGAGAGTGTGGTAGAAAGGAGAAGAGCGAAAGGTAGAGCAGAAGTATTGGGCTTAAATAGAACTGACTCAAGCATGGTGAAGATGCTATTCTTCAGTGCAAGTATGTGATACTTATTCTTCTGTAGACAGTGTGTCTATTGTAGGTAGTGAGCCTCTTGTGAGCAGTGTGCTCGGGCAGTGAGCCCTAATTTGCATGTGCCATTTTGTTCTTTCTATTCTTCTAATAGAGAATACAATCTTGGGTTAATCACCCTGTGGTTTTTCCCTTAATTAGGTTTTCCACATCAAAATCTTGGTGTCTTGTGTATTAATTTGTTTATGCTCTTGATTTAATGCATTATGTTTCCATGATTGATTTATCATTATGCTGCTAAATTACAAAGTGGATTTAAGTGTTTAATTGGAAGAAAGTTTTAGACAATTGATTCACTCCCCCTCTTAGTTGTTTGCCCTAAATCTAACAATTGGTATCAGAGCTAAGTTCCTCTAAAAGAGCTTAATCGCTTGAGGAGATCCAGGATGTCGTCCTACAAGAAGGATAGTCCAAAGTTTGATGGAACCAATTTTAATCTTTGGAAAAGTTGCATGCAATGTCACTTGCAATGTATGGGAATGTAGTACTAGACCATGGCTACAACGAAGTATACTCCTCCATAGAATGGCCCGAAAACTGCAAATGAAATTATAGATGCTAAAAACAATCTGCGGACTAAAGAAGCTCTTCTAAGTGCCTTGTCTGATTCAGAGCTTACAAATGTTGTTGACTTACAAACTGCTTTTGAGATTTGAGAAAAACTGTAACTTCTGTATGGAGACAAGTATGTTAAATGTGCAAGGCTACAGAGTCTGAAAGGAAAATTTGAAAATCTAAAGATGAGAGAAGATGAAAATATCACTACTTTTATGCCAAGAGTAAATGAGCTTGTTTGTGGCATTAGATGTGCTAGTGGAGTCTTGGATGAAGATGAGATTGTTGGCAAAGTTCTCAGATCCCTTCCTGCTTCTTACAAATACAAGGTTGCTGCCATTGAAGAATTCAGAGCCCATTCAAGTGTCATAAGAGATCAATTGGTTGGTAAATTGGCTGCATTTGAGTTGACTGAGTTTGGAGATGCCCCCCCCAAGACTGAATCTGCATTCAAAGCCAGTGCCTCTATAAAAGGTAAACAAAGGTTTGATCCGGGATAGAACTCTTCAAGAAAACCATCATGGTATGAAAAAGTAAGAAAAGACCTGGAAGAAGAAGCAGAAACTGCTCAACTTGAAGCCATTATTGCAAAAAGACTACCAAGAGGATCCTGTAAGTATGAAGGGAAATTGCCTTTTAAGTGTTTTAATTGCAATAAGATTGGTCATTTTGCCTCAAGGTGTTTGAAAAAAAATTCAAGGCCAAATCCTAACAGATCAAGGTTCCAAAAGAATTGTTACTATGTCCATGAAGATGATGATAATGAAGGAGTAACAGATGATGAATCAAAGATAGGAAATAAATTTGGAAGTGACTGGGTGTTCATTGCCATCAAGGAAGAAGATCCAATGTCCTCTATATCTGTTAATCCTAAAATTATGGAAAGAGTTCTGGCTGCCCAAGTTGAAGAAAAGGATGATTGGGTCATTGACAATGGATGCTCTCACCATATGATAGGTAACAAAAATAAGTTCATAGATTTGGAAAGGTATGAAGGAGGAGTGGTAAAGTTTGGTGATAATTCTATTGGCAGAATCAGAGGAAGAGGAACCATTTCTTTTGATGGAAAGAACAAAACCAGTAATGTACTATATGTTGAAGGTCTGAAGCACAATCTTCTCAGTGTTGGACAGTTGGTGGACAAAGGCTATGATCTCTGATTCAAGAATGGAAAATGCAAGATCTTTGAAAGTTTCAGAATAGAGATTGCATTCGATACTCAAACAAAAGGTAATATCTTCCATTTAGTTGGTACTGGTAAAAGTTGTCTATTTGTGCAAATTGATCAGAGTTGGTTATGGCATATGAGGATGTGTCATGTGAATTTTGATAATATCATCAAGATAAGAAACACTCAGGCTATAAGAGATCTTCCAAAACTGGTGAAACCTACAAATAGTTTGTGTAAAGAATGTCAGTTGGGAAAACAAAGAAGAGTCTCATTCAAAAGCAAGGAACAATCTTCTATCAGATTATTAGACTTAGTTCATACTAATTTATGTGGTCCGACAAGAATCAGAAGTGTACAAGGTGATAGATACTTCATGCTATTAATTGATGACTACTCCCGGATGATGTGGGTAACTTTTCTGAAGGAGAAATCAAAGGCTCTTGAGAAATTCAAAATACTCAAGGCTATGGTGGAGAATGAAATTGGATTGAACATAAAATGTTTGAGGTCTGATAGAGGTGGTGAATTCACATCCGGTGAGTTCATAGAATTATGTGAGAAGCATGGAATAAGAAGACAATTGTCTGCTCCTAGGACTCCATAGTAGAATGGAGTAGTGGAAAGAAAGAACCGGACCATCCAAGAAGCATCTAGAACCATGATGATGGAAGCAAATGTTCCTCAGATCTACTGGAGAGAAGCTGTGAGCACTGCAGTCTACACTATTAATCAAGTTCAAATCAGAAGCAATACTGGTAAGACTCCTTATGAACTTTGGTTTGGCATCACTCCTACTATGAAGTATTTCAGAGTCTTTGGTAGCAAATGTTACATTAAAAGAGATGAAGATCTAGGCAAATTTGATGTTAGAAGTGATGAAGGAATATTATTGGGTTATTCTACTCAAAACAAAGCATACCGGTGCTATAACAAGAGACTGAGAAAGATTATAGAAAGTACAAATGTGAAGGTTGATGAAGGAAATGAAAAACCCTCAAGGTTTTATGAATATGATGAAGATGATCAGAATGATGTTTTGATTCAAGGAGTCCAAGCCCCTTCTGAAACTCAGATTCAAATTGATCCGGTAAATCAGGTAGAAGAGATGAGTTTGAATGAGCCTGATCAAGAATCAAAAGTACAAGAAACTCCCAAAGTTCCCAGGTATGTAAGACTGAAACACTTTGAAGATCAGATCATAGGTGATAAAAGCAAAGGTGTACAAACAAGAAGGATTACTCAAGATTTAGAAGAGTATTGTCTGATTTCAAAGATTGAACCTAAGACAGTGAATGAAGCTTGCAATGATGTAAACTGGACTAAATCAATGGAGGAAGAGCTGATGCAAATTGAGAAAAATCACAATTGGGATCTTGTTCCTAGACCTAGAAACAAGAATGTGATTGGAACCAAATAGGTCTTCTAGAACAAACTAAATAAAGTTGGTGAAGTAATCAGAAATAAAGCCAGATTGGTCTATAAAGATTACTCTCAAATAGAAGGAGTTGATTTTGAAGAAACTTTTGCTCCAGTGGCAAGAATTGAAGCAGTCAGATTATTTCTTGCCTTTGTTGCCTTCAAGGACTTCAAAGTATATCAGATGGATGTCAAGTCTGCATTTTTGAATGGAGACTTAGAAGAAGAAGTATACATTGAGCAACCGAATGGATTTCAATTGTCTAACCATGGTGATATGGTCTACAAGCTGAAGAAAGCATTGTATGGATTGAAGCAAGCCCCAAGAGCCTGGTATGAAAGATTGGTTTCAACAAAGGTACTGCTGACAGTAATTTGTATTTCAAAATTGATCATGAAAATATCTTGATTGTTGAAGTGTTTGTTGATGATATCATTTTTGGAGGAAGAGATAGTATATGCAAAACTTTTGCAAATCAAATGAAAAGTAAATTTGAGATGTCCATGCTTGGGGAAATAAATTTCTTCTTGGGTCTACAAATCATTCAAACAAAGAAAGGAATCTTCATTTCTTAGACCAAATATGTAAAAGAATTGTTGAAGAAATTTGGGATGGAAGACTCAAAACCAATGAGTACTCCCATGGCAACTGGATGTAAATTGAGCAAAGATGATGACTCTCCTAAGGCTGATCAGAAAAAGTACAAGTCAATGATTGGAGGATTATTGTATCCCACTCAAACTAGACCTGACATTATGAATGTTGTTGGTCTTGTTGCTAGATTCCAAGCTGATCCTAGAGAATCTCATGTCATGGCAGTCAAGAGGATTTTTAGATATCTAAAAGGGACAATTGAGTATGGATTGTGGTATCCCAGAGATCATGATTTTTCTCTTCATGCATATACAGATGCAGATTGGGCAGGAGATGTGGATGACCGGAAGAGTACCAGTGGTGGAGCATTCTTTTTAGGGAAGAGATTGGTTTCTTGGCTGAGCAAGAAACAAGAGGCAATATCTCTGTCCACTGCAGAAGCATAATATATTGCAGCAGCAGGTAGTTGCACTCAAGTTTTGTGGATGAAGCAAATGCTACGAGACATAGGAGTGGAGTATGAGGAGCCTATCACAATCTTCTGTGATAATTCAAGTGCAATAAATATATCTAAGAATTCAGTGTTGCATTCAAAGACTAAACATATATCCATCAAGTTTCACTTTTTGAGAGAGCAAGTGAACAAGAATGAAGTTAGATTGGAGTTTGTGCCTTCCAAGGATCAGATTGCAGATATCTTTACTAAACCTCTACCTAAGGACTCTTTTGAGTTTCTCAGGGAAAAGTTAGGGGTTATTACCCCTCCAGTGATGAACTAAGGAGCACTAATGTGCATCAGTCCGTGGATATCACAGTCATATCTTGTGGTCCAGATTGATGATGGGGAGCTGCTACTCAGGGGGAGCAGCTGATATAATTCTGAAGTAGTGGAGTTGCAAGTATGTGCCTTTTGCCATTGATGTCAAAGGGGGAGAGAAGTCATGTGAAAAATAAGTGGTTGCTGATCAAAGGGGGAGCAGTAAAAGAAGAGAAGACATGTGAATGGTTGTTACTGATAGGGGGAGTTGTGACAGTAAAGAAAAGTTCTTGTCTTGATGGTTAAAACATTTTTTCACATCATATGTTGCCATCAATGACAAAGGGGGCGATTGTTGCAAGTATGGGCTTAACCGGTGTTGTCATTGACGTCAACATACTCCTGTTGCATTGATGATAAGGATTGGATGAGCTGTGTGCTGAGGATATTGAGAAAATTAGTTCTAATGGGTGTGTGCAAGAAGTGTCCACTTATTGGCCAAAAAGTGGAAGTGTTTTCCCTGATTTTTAGAATTTGTCACATTTGACCTAAAAATTTGAAGCACTTAAAGGTGAAATCTTGGAAAAAGTCACTAAATATGAAATGTAGTACTCGGAGTCTAGTTTCTAAATATGTAATTTTTTTAATACCCAGATGATACAAATTCATTGTTAATAGGCGTTTCTAAAAACCATTGTTTAAAAGTCACTTTTTTTTTAACTATACCATGCACGTGTACGTCATCCATATTTTGACCTAAATAATCATATTTTTCTAAATCCTTTTGGAAAAAGATTTGTAACTCACTGAAGCATGTTTTCCATATTTTTTTGTAATTTTTTATTGAATTTTTTTTGGTTAATTTTTTATTGGCCATTTTTCGTGTTTTAAAAAATCGTCGTGTACGTCACACATAAGATGACGTAAACTTATCATTTTTTGAAATTTTATTTTTCAAATTGAAAAGAATTGTCTGAAGTATGTTTTTCATATAATTTTTTTACAATTTTTTTAACAAAAAGTTATTAAAATACTAAAAAAACCCTGATAATTCAAGTTAAAAAAATTACATATTTAGAATCTACACAGTCTCATCTATAATGGGTTTTAATTTCGTAGAAAAATTCTACAAAAAAGGCCTTCAGACATATGCCCAAAGTCACTAGTTTGTTGTGACATTGACAGGACCTTCAACTTGCAGGTCAAACTAGGTCCAAAGCCAAGGGTCGGGTTCCCAAGCCTTTTCTCTGACCCAAAACCCATAGAAAAAAGTGGGTCGAAAATTCAAAATTTATAAAACAGGATTCTGTTCCATAAAAGGTTAATATTTTAATCTTTTATGAAATAGGATCCCGTTTTGAAACGGGATCCCGTTTTAGAATGAGATCCGGTTTCAAAACGGGATCCTATTTCATAAAGGTTAAAATATTAACCTTTTTATTAAACTCAAAACGGGATCCCGTTTCTAGAAAATGGGATCCCGCTTTTGGCTTGGGATCCTGAAGCAAAACGGGATCTTGTTTCATAAAAAGAGGGATCCCATTTTGGTTAACCCGATTTCAGGTTTTTTTCTAAGTCTGAAACTTCCACCTTAAGTGGACACAACTTCTTGTATTTACCCTAATCAGGAACAGAGAAGAATAGTGAAGATAATAAGCTAAAGATCCTAGATAAGATGAAGATTAAAGGATATGGTTCAAAGGGTTTGTAGATATGTGTCTTAAGATCATCCAGTAAAGATTTTAGAGGTCCGCATGAAGATCTGAAGAAGTTGTGGCTGCTCAAGTAAAACCAGTTCTGGCAGATGTTCAGAAGTGACAGAGTGACACAGATAGGTCCGGTGAGATCCGGAAATGAAATATCTTGTTCTGCAGATTTGGTGAAGTGTTTAGGAAGTCAATGTGAATTGACAACTCAATTGGTTCATGGTCTAAAGGTCCGCAAGCATCTATTCCATTATGACAGTGATGATAGTTTGTGTTCTTGAGGTTTCAGATGAAGGAGATAAGGATTTCATTAAGCAGATGTAGTGTGGATGTTCTTGGTGATTCAGGCAAGCTTGTGGAGGTCTTTGGATCATGTCCAGTTTGTGTTGGTGGTCCGCATTGGAGTTTGAGCTCACAATTGAAGAATAACTTCTGGATGATGGTGTTCTTCCTAACTTTGGCCGACTGGATGAGTTACACATCCTGTGGATGATCTTGAAGATGTTGTGTGAAGATTGGAGTGTTCCCAAATGAAGATTGAAGTCTCAGATCTGTGTGGCCGACAGTATGTTGATTCGCATGAAGTCTTTTTGTAATTAGTCATGTTGTATTCATGTATTTTCTTTGTAATGTTTGCTGACTTAAATGATCATTCTGAAGTCGATGTCTTGTATAAATAAGGAATTGTAAAGTCATTTCAAAGGGCATCTTGCAGAGATGAGAGTGTGGTAGAAAGGAGAAGAGCGAAAGGTAGAGCAAAAGTATTGGGCTTAAATGGAACTGACTCAAGCATGGTGAAGATGCTATTCTTCAGTTCAAGTATGTGATACTTATTCTTCTATAAACAGTGTGTCTCCTGTAGGCAGTGAGCCTCTTGTGAGTAGTGTGCTTGGGCAGTGAGCCCTAATTGGCATGTGCCATTTTGTTCTTTCTATTCTTCTAACAGAGAATACAATCTTGGGTTAATCACCCTGTGGTTTTCCCCTTAACTGAGTTTTCCACGTGAAAATCTTGGTGTCTTGTGTATTAATTTGTTTCTTCTCTTGATTTAATGCATTATGGTTCCACGATTGATTTATCATTATGCTGCTGAATTACAAAGTGGATTTAAGTGTTTAATTGGAATAAAGTTTTGGACAACTGATTCACCCCCCCTCTTAGTTGTCTGCCCTAAATCTAACAAAGGAATAATGACCAATGGCCACACACACCATGTTAAACATGAAATCTTGTGAGTGGATGGCAGTGTATGAAGCAATGGTACTGTTTGTTTAGGAGATGGATGATGTAGGACATTAGGGACCCACATGTACTTAATATTTGTATGACTTTTGATTTTCATGTGGGGTGGAGGAATTTGATATTTTTGAATGGAATGGATGGAAGAGGATGGTTGGGATTTTTTAGAAGTGGATGTCTCATTTGACTTGTTTGATTTTTGTTTAGGTACCCAAACCATTTTAGTTTTTGACTTTTGTTGTGATGGTATGGTCTTGAATGGATTTTTGAATGTACCTTGCTTTGAATTTTTGGATTAATTTCCTAAGGCATTAGGACCCTTAGGATTTTTGACTTTATGAAAGGACGCATCCAAATGTTTATTTTTGAATCCCATATGGCAGGTGGAATGAGTTGAGGCTATATGTTTGGATAATGTGTGCATTTGTTGGTCATGACAAGGAATGTTTAAGGGTATTTATGAACGATTGGGATATTAGGTGTTGGAAGTAATGGTGATAAATTAGAGGGTAGGATATGCGGAGTTGGAAGTAGTGGCTGTAGATTGGATGGTGGGAGGTGTATGGTCACATGCTTTTGACACTTGTAAGATGATGTAGGTGGAATGGCCATGTAGGTTTTGGGAATATGATAGGTTGTGCAATGGAAAGACGTGGATTGAGGAGGTATGGAGAAAGTACAAACATTGTTAGATTGTTGACCTTGAGGTGTGTATCCAAGGCCATATGAGCATGGAGGGAGTTTGACATGGATGGGCTCTAAGATACCTTGTTCGTGAAAGCCTAAGCCTTTACCTTGGTAGTTCATGTTTTGGAGCATTCGACAGACAATAGGGCTATGTGTAGTTTGGACACTAGACACGAGCTGATTATTCAGTGAAGAAGATGAAGTAGAGGAAAAAGGTTGTTGTGTTCCTAAGGAAGAACACTCATGAATGAAGTCGGATAGGCCAAGGGAATATGATGGTGGATTTGAAATGGGATCGAAGGTGGATGTGGAAGGATCATTAGGATCCTTATTATGTTCATGTAGAACCAAGTTATTTGTTTGATCTTTTATGCTTGCTTGGGAGGCACATGTCTCATCATGATAAGTGGCAGTGATTGGGTGATGGATGGGTGAGGTAGCAAGGTCTTGACCATGGAATGCATAGAATTGGCTAAGTGGATCATTATGGTCTTCTTGATCATGGAGGGGATCGTGAGATTGGGATCAAGTGTGTTATGGATAGGTTGAATGGAAGTGGTTTGATCTTGATTAGAATTAGGAGCTAATTGTTCCGCATGCTTTGGATTAGACCCTTGACATATCTCTTGACTTGGAATGGAAATGGAAGTGGAAGTGGATGACTTATGAATGGGCTTAATGGTTTGTGTACCACATGATGGGGTTGAAGGGATGGACATGGCATTTGAAGGCTCTTTTGTAGGCTCATGAATGGGTGTTTGTCTGGTGATAAGTGGTTCCTAGCTAGTAACCTTTGGATCACATTCTTGGTAGGTAGATGGGTGATGGAAAGACAATATAGTGTATGGATGATGAGGGTATATGATGTGGATTAATGATTAGTATTATGAGTGTGATGATAAAATGCACTTATAGGATGGATGAGGTAGACTTATGTTCCCCTTGTCAAAGATGGCATTGGAATTTAAAGGCACTTTGTCTTGCTGTCAAGGTGGACTTGGATTAGCTTGTGAATGGGATTTTTATACTAGAACCTTGTTATCTAGGATTGTCATGGAATGATGCATGTCTTCATATCATTTTATGTCTTCTTGTGGGATTAGGATCATGTTGTTCTTGACTCGGATGAATGATGAGATGGAATGAGTGGGATGAATGAGATGTGATTAGGATATTGATTAAAGTGAATTGGATTGGATAATTAGGGTATGGTTAGGGTTGCGATTAGGATAACTTGGAAATGATTAGATTAGGGTATGGTTAGGGGTGATGTTGATTGGATGACAAGAATGATGTGAAATGACAAGGATGAATGTGTTGGTGAGAATATTGTGTTGATGTGGAATGAGGAATAACTAGGAGTATCTATTCCCTTTCTCTTCTTTTTTTGCAATCGTGTCTTTTCCAAATGAGACTTGTGAATTGTGGGATGTTATGTGGATGTCAATGCGAGGTGATGAGTCCTGGACTATGATAGAGGCTAATGATATTAGTCTTCGAAAAGTCTAGCTCCAAGAGGGTACTCGCGTTTACTAATGACCTTTCAAAGCACAAATTGGTTTTGTCGAGACCTTGAGCTATGGAAGAGATGAGTGATTAGAGTGAACCCATGAGTTTCAGAATTCACTTGTGAGGATGGAATTAAACTAGCCATGGAGTATTAAGCCCAAGTTTTGATTGATGTGAAAAGATGTCAAGGTCTCTTGGTCTAAATTTGTACTTGTGATATAGTTACGCTTTGACAATTTCTCCCTATGTTTCAACCTTAGGAAGACTAATGTTTATGGTCCTCTATATATGTCAAAGGCTGAATTCTAATGAAATTTCATGATGAAATTTGATCGTGAAGGAATGAAATTGGATATGTAGTGGGATGAAATTGAATGTGTAGGTTTATAAGGTTTTGACATGGTTGCAATCAGATTCGATAGGGAGAGTAGATGTTCTAAGTTTTCTCTATGGATGTGGTGAATGTTTAGGATGAAATGGATTGGATTGGAATGAATGGTTTGGATATGATTAGGATGTGATGGATTGGATTAGAATGAAGATGGTGATTTGTGGTGATGAGATTAGATGACTTGGATGGATTAGGAAGAAGTTGATTGGATTATGAATGAATAGCAGGTGTATGATTAGGATTGAATTGGGATGACTTGGACATGATTAGGAGAATGATGATGATGACTTGGATATGTTTGGGATATGTGATAGTGATATGATGTGGAATGATAATATGAAATTGATTGGCTTCAAATGGTGAGGATAATCTGAAATGTGATGATTAGGGATTATTCAGACTTGATGAGGGAGAAGGTGACAAGGGATGATTTGGGTTTGAATTATGATGACTTGGATATGATTAGGGCATGGTATGGAATGATTAGGGATGATTATGATGATTAGGATGAAGAATAATGATTAGGATGATGGGGAATGACAAGATTCAATAACTTGGCTAATGATTAGGACATGACATGGAATGATTAGGGTTGCATGTGATGATTAGGAATGATGACTAGGGTATGATTAAAATGTGGTTGAATGATTATGGAATGATGAATAGGATATCCTAAGGATGAGGTGGAATGATTAATAGGATGATGATTAGGTGTTGGTTTGATTTGGAATGGTATCGGTTGGATTAGAAAGGGGATGACATGGAATGGTGATCATGTACCTAGGATGTGGTTAGGATAGGACAAGGATGATGTCGTTAGGATAGTGATAAGGATATAGTGAGTTGATGAAGACATGATGAAAAGGGTGTGGTGTGATTGGATGAGGATAATAATGTCTAATGATTATGGATGATGACTTGGATGGATAGAGTGGTTGAATGATTAGAAATGGTGAAGAGGATATGATCATGATGAGGATGTGAATAAGATGTGGTTGAATGATGAAAAAAATGATAAATAGGATATGGTTGGGATAATGAGAAATGATTAGGAAGGATGGAGAGGATATGATTATGGAGAGGTGGAATGATTAAGAATGAGGAATGTGATAGATTGGGGTGAGGTGGAATGATTAGAAAATGATTAGAAATTTTATTAGGATATGATATGATGTGGCTAAGGACACGAAGGTTGATCGATGAAGATATGAGTAGGAATATGATTAGGATATGATGAGTTGGCATGATGAATATGCTATGATGTGGAATGGACGTAATGATAATGGATGATTAGGGTATAAATATGATGAGGTGACATGAAGAAGGTATGATAAGTATGTTATTACGAATGATTAGGATCGATGTTGTTTGGATATGATAGGATGGGGTGGATTGATTAGGATGAAAATGGATTAGGATATGTGGAATGATTAGGAATGATGGATAGGATAATGTGATTAGGACATGATGTGGAATGTGTAGGATAATGGTTAGGTGTTGGTTTGACTTGGAATGGGGTTGGTTGGATTAGAAAGAGGATGATGTGGAAGGATGATAATGTAATTGGGATGTGATTAGGATAGGACAAGTGGGATGATTAAGATGGTTGGTTGGATGATGTGATTAGGTATGATTAGGGTATGGTAGGATGTGATTAGGATATGATGTGGATCATGATTAGAGTAGTGTGATTAGGATATGATCGATTAGGATTTAATGGATAGGGATGATGTGTAAGGATAATGGGATTAGAGATGTAGTTGAAAGATGAGGATATGATGATGACATGGAATGAATGTATGGAAGGAATGTTGAGGGATGATGATTAGGCAAGCACACATATCAATCATAGAAGACACTTGGTAGTCAATGGGCTATTTTTTATGACTCATGATGATTTGCAAACACTTGTAGACATGCACAATCCTAGGCTAGGCAAGGACTATATTTGTTGAATCCCCTAGCTGTGCTTACTCAAAGTGGATAACTCCAGGATCTTGGTAGCACCAGCTCCTCTCCACGGCACTCACTTCTCATGCATACCAAGTTTTGGGTTTTCTAAGGCTCGTCCCCCCACCAAACCTTAGGATTGTCCCTGCTATCTCAGCTAAGAACCGCAAGAATCAGGGTGGCTTCAAAGGTTACCCTTTTGTGTCAATAAATAGAGGGTTTTTGGCCACTATACAAAAGGGTTCTAGTGAATATCCGGGGGACCGACACCCATGAGAATCCAACAAGCCACTTAAGGATCTAACTAACCCTACTAGGAGTTTAATATACATAAAGGTACGCCTCCTTTCAAGCTAGAACTATATGGTGAGCGCTCATACTGGTTAGACTTGGCTTTTACCTTATCCTCAATTTATATAGTGGGCCAGATGAAAGTCCTTCTTGGGGTTACATATGAGTTCTCCTTGCAGATGTGTCTCAAGAGCATACCCCTCTAAGGCTCAAAAAAAAGCAAGACAAGCTAACATGTTTTTAATCCCTAGGCTTACACTAAGTTGTAAGGGGAGAGCATACACATGTGAACTTGCTCACACTTGCACAGGTTCATTGACCTTAGAAAATAGATGTGTGTTGTGATTATCCAAGCATTGAGAGATGGTTTTGATTCCCAAGATCACATGACATGCAAGGGAAGAGAATACACATTTCAAAACACAAACACACACTACAACAAAATAGGCAATTAGCACCTAAAATAGCACCAGATTTTAGTGCATTTGACACCATGAATTGGACACTTCTGCCAGTGCAAAACTTGGTGCCCAATTGCATCTCACGATTGTGCCTAGTTTAGCACCGATATTTGGTGTGAGGATTAATGCCAGAGCTAGCACTGGATTTTGTTGCTTCTAGTTTGGCTTCCAATTTTGCTTCTGGTGTTGCTTCTTGTGTTACTTCTAGTTTTACTTCTAGTTTTGCTTATGGTTTTACTTCCAGTTTTGCTTCCAAGTTTGCTTCTAGTTTTGCTTCCAAGTTGGTTTCCACTTTTGCTTCCACTTTTGCTTCTGGTTTTGCTTTCAGTTTTGCTTCCAGGTTTGCTTCCAATTTTGCTTCCAGTTTCGCTTCTAGTTTTGCTTCTAGTTTTACTTCCACTTTTACTTCCAGTTTTGCTTCTAGTTTTGCTTCTTGGTTCGCTTCCAATTTTGCTTCCCATTTTGCTTCTAGTTTTGCTTCTAGTATTGTTTCCAGTTTTGCTTCCAGTTTTGCTTCTAGTTTTGCTTCTGGTTTTACTTTTGGTTTTGCTTCCAATTTGGCTTTTGGTTTTGCTTCCAATTTTGCTTCCAATTTTGCTTCCAGGTTTGCTTCTAGTTTTGCTTCCACTTTTGCTTCCCATTTTACTTCCAGTTTTGCTTCCAAGTTTGCTTCCAATTTTGCTTCCAATTTTGCTTCTAGTTTTGCTTTTGGTTTTACTTTCAGTTTGGCTTCCAATTTTGCATACAGTTTTGTTTCCAATTTTGCTTCCAATTTTTCTTCTAGTTTTGCTTCTACTATTGCTTCCAATTTTTCTTCCAAATTTGCTTCCAATATAATGTTGCTTGTTGCTTCCAATTTTGCTTCCATTTTTGTGTCTTTTGTTTCTTCTAAAAATGCTTATTGTTTTTCTTACATTTATTAATTTAATATGTTTTATTTCAATTTAATTAGTTAAATATATCATGCCTCTTAAATAACTCATATGATTATAAAGTAATTAATTTAATTATTTAACTCATGATTAAATAACAAGATAATTATTATAACATGATCATCATCTATAATTAAAACAAGTGAGTCAAATATCTATAATTTAATTGAATTTTACAACATCCATCATGAGCAGTAAATTAAAATCATCATACGTAATAAATATCCATCCAAAAATCATCGACCACTTTCAATATATAAAAATTGACAAGTCAATACTAAAAAGATCATCATCATAAATAACTAAAACAAGTGAAAGTCAAATATGCCAGTAGATCAATAACATGTCAAAATGATACATGTCCAATAGTCAACATAAGTCAAAATGATACATGTACAAATGATATAAGTAAAAATGATAAATTATGTAACTCAAAATTATACAAGTCAAGATGATACATGTCCAAATGATATAAGTCAAATTGATACATGTGAAAATGATACAACTCAATAATATGGTACTGTAGGCCATGAAAATGATACATATGATAGTAACCATGAAAAGAGGCATCATAACGATATATCAACAATGATCCATGATGCAGTCTATATGATCATGAATGTCACTGGCTACTACCAACAACTGCCTCATCATCATTATCACCATCATGATCATCATCACCATCATGATCATCATCGTCATCATCATGATCGTCATTGGCCTCATTGTCTTTTGTATCTACATCATCATCATCCTCTGCCATGTCATTTGTACCAGATCCAATATAATCTAGATCTATATCATCAGGATCATCTTCATCTTCTGGAAGACCAGTGTTCTACAAAAAAACATTTAAAACGAAAAGTTATTATTTATTTCATGTAATAATTTATTTTTCTGCCATATATCTAATATTCCAAATATGAAATGAAACCATAATCATATTACATCATATCAAAGTGCACATACCATAATAAAATTTCAAAAAAGTTATGGCTAATATGTCATTCCAATGATGTAAAACATGCAACAATTGTAATAAACGTTACTAAAGATCATACAAAAATTTGTTATACAATTTAACTATGTGTCACAAATTGTGTGGTCAATGTATGTTCTTTTTCACTATTAATCTAATAACCTGCATTAGACAGAAACATTAAAGAGTTTTTAAGTAGCAGTTTATTAAATTCTCTTACATGTCATTAATGAATGCATAATTTTTTTTTCAATAATTATTTATCTAAAGGTTCATGAGTAACCTTAAGATAAAGATATAATAGTTGTTTCATGGGGCATGTTTAACAAACCAAATGCAATTATCAACTTTTCACCATGGTGGCAGAGAAATAATTCTTTTTTCCCATCCTTCCACAACATTAAGTAAATTCTTGAATTTGGAAAATACTTGTTGCCTTCATCTTCCAAACCAATTTCTCCAACTTTGCATAGGTCTCCTTTGTCTATGGATGTGATCTGTCTCCTACACAAAAAAGAATGTACCATTTTTTGCCCTTCAATCTAATTACATCCAGGCATTTTTTAAATTTCTCTATATTTCATCAATCTCCTTACCTTACCACACCTGTCCACTTGTGGATAGATGTTTTAGAGAAGAACATAAGTTGTGCAACATTTTTAGGATCCAAATAAAAAAGTAGTGTTGTTGTAAATACTCCTAAGCCTATAGTCATATGTTATCTACATGCACCAAGAAAACATATGCATACAACCAGCACAGATTTAAGAGGTATCTCAATGATAAATTTTAGGGTGTCTTCAAGATAGCCAGCAATGGCAAGGAGGTCAAACATGCACGTAAATAGAGAGGCCCTAGTTAGTAGGTTGTATGGGGAGAAGGATGCTTCTCATTTTCAAGAATCCTAAGTCTCATTGCTACATATGTTTCTTAAAGAAGGGCCAATTGTAAACTAGGTAGTTGTTTTGTCACTCACTTTGTGCAATGAAATGACAAGAGTCGAGTCTCCTTATATCACTGTAGATTTGCATACAAAAACCTCCAATACAATAACACCATACAATGCACACTTAAATTAACGGTACCTTAGCCCAGACATGATGGTATAGAAATCTGAAGGTATCTCCTACTAAATATGTCATGCCATAGACTAGATACCACTGTATAGTATATATCACATCTATAGTAACAATTTCCTTCCAAATTTAGGGTTACAGTCTATGATTAACATGCATAGACCTTTCTAGTGTTTACAAGATAATTCCTTAGTCAACACCATACTAGTGTCCACAAGATGTTTCCACAGTTAAAATAAGAAATTAATGCTACTTTGCAAACAATAAGCAAGCCTTTGGAGAGCTTAAAGTTTCTATTTACATCCATGCACAATAACTTAATCAACCCTTAGGATTTTATGGACAATGAAACAAAAGGTCCTATATTCCATTTATGAGTCCTCTATCCAAATGACGTAGTGATCACAAGTACATAATATCTACTATTCCGTGGGTAGTGCTCAGACATTCAAACACAAGGAAGTCCATACTAAGATAAATTTGTTCACAAATAGTCTCCAATTTAATAAATACTAGATTGAAATCACATTTCTAATAGTACAATACAACTATTGCAATGTTACACAAATGTATGCAATTAACAAAACCCATTCTTTCTGAGAGTCAACTAGTAATCAAATACAATCATGTAGTGTTGTTTCAACATTGTATTCCATTGTGGCTTCAGTAATGTAAATCTCATAACCTTGGAGGGAGTGTTGGGGGGCAAGTTGACCTGAACCAAGTATCCAAAACCATCCCAAAAGCCCACCTAGGAGTGGTATTATTAATCCCAAGAAGACCTCACATCCACAATTGAGAGAGTGGACAGTTATAGGTGAAATACCAACACCATTAGGGTTTACAACCATGTCAAAACAGATAACCATGAACAAGGCCAGGTTTCCTCAAGACTCATGGTATGTTGTAATGATAGCATTCTAGCAATTCTAGCTAGGGTTTGAAACTCCACCTCAAACTATGACCAAATTAATGTAGCTTCCTTCATGATAGAAATCCAAAACACAATAACCAACAGTTTGCCATAGTTCATAAGTCCCAAGATCTTAAGTCTGAACTCTCACAGTTAACAATATTTTCCTCATCCAAACCCTTTAGCATAGGCTTTCACAAGACCACATACAGTTACACAAGTTAAGGGAAATGTTTCACCAAAATGGTCAGTGTAATTTTACAAGAATGGATGACAAGGAGCTTTACTTCAAAGAAAGGTTAGCTTAGTTGAAGAAGATCTGTTGGCGATTTGAATCTTAGTCTCCAACCCAAACAACAAGACACTTAGCCAACATGATGAGCACACCCAAAGTCTCCCTTCCTCTAAATCACTTATAGTCCAACCATCAACCTTCCTTCCTTGACCCCAAGGCAAAAACAAGAATTCCCCCCCAAAATGGTTCCCCACTCCTTCCTTTTCTCTCTCACATACCCCAAAACCAAGCACATTAAAGACTAGTACTTCCCAAAGCTATTATGGTAGAGGAGAGTTAATGCCTAGTGCCAATGATGGCTCCTTGTCAACAAAAAAAATGTGCATATTAAAATTTAAATGTCCACTATTATATTTAAAAGGTTTGAAATATAACCAACAACATAACTATAATGCATGCCTCCCTTTAAGTCTTATAATAAAAAGGTTAGGAAACAAAGATACATTAAGGTCAGGTCAAATCGTAAACTGGAAGTTGAGAGCTTTTTTGGAGCGGGCTTTGGATCTTTTAAAATTCTGTGATAAGGTTATGTTGATGGTGTTAAGTTCTTTTCCCACAGTTAATCTTAAGTCTTTTGTCTCCCTTTTATCTTTTGGCCACTTCTCTGCCAGGGTGGCCGTTGGCTTGCCACGGTGTGGGTTAAGCGATGAGCTAGAGATTTTATTAATCTCTCATGTGAGATTTTATTACGGCAGAAGTCATTATTCCTTCATATTACGATTTGTCCTTGTAGAGGACTTGAAGGACGTCTTGTACTTGTGAGAAGGGAGTGATGGCCAAAGTTGTAGGTTTACATTTATTTCACTTGCCCTTTTCATTTATTGATCTCTCACAGGGGTCTTTTTATATGATGGAGTGGTGGGGTTATTTTCTTAGTCTTAAGCTTTCCAGTGATTATGGATTCTCCAATTTGCCTCAAATGCTCACGCAGGCAAGTAGTATTTATTGGAAAAATCTTGGATCTTCATTTAAAAGCCATATGCAAAATCAAGCATAAGTTCTTTCTAAAGGCCATGAAGATGATTTTGGGCAAAGATTTTTTTGGTCTCGGTGGACAAGTACTAGGTGAATACGGACATTTCCTCTCATTTCATGGCGTCTCTCTTGGATTTGGCCACTCCTAAACTTGATGTCCTGGTTTGTCTTAGACTTTTAAAGATTAAATTTTAGAAGGTGATGTCGAGATAGCAGTGTTTACAGATTTGGCGACTGGCATTCCGTGGGCTAGTGATCTTCCTAAGCTCCTTGATCTAGAGGTGGCTGTGGTGCGGCTTCCTTTTCTCCCTGACCTGTATGGGTAGAAGCTCTAGCGGCATTGTATATGGGCTTTGTACGGGCATGACTTTGTCCAACATGCTATTGGCATGGTGGTGGTTGATTCGTAGGCTTGGTTGGAAGGTTTTATAGCCATGGTAGCAGTTGAGGACTTTTATCATGATGGTTAATTTGTTCTCCTGGGATAGATTTTTATAGTCTTGTTTTGTTTCGATATAGTATATAGTCTATAGTACTTATACTTGGTTTTTCATAGTTAAGCCAATATTTCGTAAATAGAATATACTTTGTAATTATGCTACTCTCTATAATTACGATTTTTTGGATAAATATATTTTGGGCTCCCATAGCCTTTTACCAATAAAAAAAAATAATATCCAACCAAGTTATTGAAAATCAACTATTGATAGCTCGTTCTCCATCCAGATTACAAAATCAGTCCACTTTTTGCTTTGTAACATTTCCTTTTCAAATTGCATTGGTTGCTGGCCATATTTCTCCTCCTGTCAAAACATGGCACATGGACTAGTTAAACTAATTAATATGCAATCATTTATTTTTTCCTAGGAAATAAAAAAATATCATTTAACATATTAAATATACTTACAAATGTACAGATCAAGGCCTATAGACCTTTTTAGCCACTGTGATGAGTGGCACAAAGTTTGTCAAGCCTAGCCTTGGAGGCCCTATCCTAAAACATATACTAATTCAATTTAGGTAAAGCACAAATAAAATTTAAAAATTGTTTAATAAATTTGATATAATCTTATGAGCAAATTCATTTACTTGCATACTCTCCTCACCGAACTTCCTCCATCCATCAGACTTCTCATATGCTTTTACAAGCTCTTTCCATACTTTGAGACTTACATCAATTGGCCTTTTTTGAGCCTTTACTTGAGAGGGATTTTTTTTTATCTTTTTTGTTTGGTTGCACTGAAATCTCTTGTAGTTTTGAGACATTTGTAGCTTTATTTTCTTTACAGACCAACCTGTGCCAAATTTAGTCTCCATGTCTTGGATAACTACTTTTTGCAGGTGCATGGGTATCTTTGAGAATGGCAAATGTAGATGGTCTTTGAACCGTTAAAGGCATGATTCCTTCAACCTATTCACAAAGATTTTTCCAGCATCTGTCATTCAGACTTCCCCTAAAACCACATCATATTCTATCTAGGTATCATAGCTACCAATGCAAGATGCAAAATATGGCATGGTGGTCGAAGAAGTCTATGTCCCACGAGTGGCTAAGACATTGGAAGCCTCTACTCCCTGTTCCACATTCTTAGAGGTTACTGTTATTGATTTCCTCCTAGATCTTTTTCCCGATCCATGACTAGTTGGGGAATCAATTGATTCCCTTTGACATTATTGATTTAGTTGCAATGGTTCAGGGGCTTTACTAGATCATTTTTCTATGTATCTAGCAAGAATTGTCAGGTCAACACCATCCAATTTATTCACTGCCTCTACCCCCAATATGGAAGCCAATGCCTCTTTATCTTTTTTAGCATCATGTCCCTATATATATAAAATAAAATTGTTCTTTTAAATTTAGAAATAGAAAACTAAATACTAAAAATCAAAGAAACAGTGGAAACATTTACAAATCTATAAATTGACAGTGAATTACCTAATTGTGGCTAGAGTTTGCTCCCTTCTCTCTATTGCTTGACATTTTGAGGTGACCTAGGGAAAATTATTTTCATCCAGTCTATGGAGGCAATCATAGCTAGGTATGAATTAACAGCGTGCTTGACCAATCGTAGCCAAAAATAAATATGTAGCCAAAAACAAATCCTAACAGCTTGTATTTTGAGTATGATGTACAAAGAGACCTTATTCGACAGGCCTTCCAAAAATGGTAAATACAAGTTATACTGCAAGCAATGATAATTAACAACATTACTACTCAAATTTACCCTAAAGCGTGAGTACAACATCTTAGAACAACTTTCTTTGAGCTCAAAATTATATCAAAATCAATAAAAAACTAGGTCAAGAGTTAATTACTCAACAATTGGAACTTACTTGCTAAAAGGTAGACAAACAAGCTTGATTGAATGGTTGAGGTAGCTAGAAACCCCAAATTTAGCAGCTAGCTAAAGCAATTTTTTATCTTCTGGATGTAGAAACTTTTCAGAAACTTCCATTTTCACATAATAAAGTTGTCACTTCACAAGAAACCTAAAACAGAGGTAGAGTACACTGTGTTGTGGGCTTAAATGTATTAACTTATTTGTGTTTTTTTTTTGTGTGGTATGTTTTAACGTTGGCGTGAATTTTAAATTTTTTTTGGATTCATTAGTTGGTGCTAAAGTCGGCATTTCTAACTTCAACTTTTGTGCCAACTTTTAGCCCTGAATGTAATCTCTTTGGGATGCCAAAACTGGTGCCAAGTGCGCCTAATTTAGTGCCATCATCATCCATCTCCTAAGCAAACATCTCCATTGTACCCTACACCACCTCTGCATCACAAGCTTCAACTTTTATGGGGATGTGTGCAACCATTGGTTATGATTCCCTTCCATTCCGCAATAAATCTACCATCATTCATCCACTATACTACATACCCTCCACATACCATCCCTATGGTCCATGTTTTGGCATAAGTCCGCCATAATCCACATCATAATCCACTATTTTCCCTACATAATCCATGTCATAATCCACTTTTCTCCCCTCTAGAATCCACCTCATAATCCACTATCTACCTAATCCATTTTCCTTCCATGTATCCCTTACCAACATCAATGAGGGCACTCAACATGGTCCATGTACGAGGACATTGTTCTCTAATGGGACCATAACCTTTCAGTGCAGCGTAACGTAACCTTCAACCCTCAACCCTAAACACTATACCTTAAACACTAATCCCTCCACCCTAATCCCTCAACCCTAATCTTAAAGCTAAACTTAAAGTTTCCACTCATTCCACCATCCCCAAGGGATCCAGAAATGCAAAATTAGATGGCTCTACTGATAAAGCCAAACTGTTGGGAATTAAGGTGTCTCAACCTTGATAATTCTCTGCATTTGTAATGTTTGTATTTATTATTTAATTACCTATGTTGTAAATATTTGGAAATTCCATATTGTCATGTTGTCAGATGTGGCATGGTGATGTGTCAATCCTACATGGAATATGACAACTTGTTATTTTTGTCCTCACATGAGGAGATAGGCATCCCACTTAGTGGTAGGAATATTGTGCCATGTGTCGGCATCCTCCATGTTGTGTAAGGAATGTTTGACCGAAACGGTTATGATGGATTCCTATGACGAATCTATGACATGTAAGAGTCAGAAATAGAAGGTTGTAAGACAGGTGATGACATGTGTCATGAAGCATCTTTGGGTGCCCCAAGGTGGAATATGACATGTTGTAAGAGAATATGCTATTTATAGCATGTGTATGATAGATTCTCTTACAGCTGTAAGTTGTAACCACTATGACAGATTCTATGATGGTCGAAGTGTCATAAGAGCATCTGTCATAACCCATTTTGGAAATATGCGACCTCTTTGGGATGGGAGCTATGGACAAGTGTCAGGCACATTCTACAATTTTGACCAAGTGTCCTTGGGTGTGGGTTTTGGTCCATGAAGCCATGTTGGGACCCATTCCAAGAAAGGTCCAATATTGCCTTGTATTTCCTATTTAAACAGGTGCTTGGAGATGGAGTTTGTATCACAGGTTTATAGGTATTGTTATTCCACTGGATTGACTCCAGACACGAGTGTCAAAGACCATTGAAGCTTGCATTGCAAGTGTATTGTAAACATTCTTTCAGATTTGTTAATACATTGTGCAGGTTTCTGAGTGTGGGGTTTTTCACCCAATAAGAGTTTTCCCCACCATAAATATGTGTCTCTCTTCTTCTGTCTACTTTTTGGCTCTTGTGTTTTTCTGCAATATCTCATGTTAATGGTTTAAAATTGTTGTAATAGTTAGGATAAATTTGAATTTGCATAGTCCTCTCCTCAATAGATTAGTGTAGGAAGCGATTTCCGCATACCTAGCTTCCTTTCAGTTGGTATCAGAGCTTGACCACCTTTGGTCCTAGTTGTTGGGTAGGGGTTTTTTGAGCTAATATTAGGTTGAGTGGGAGTCTATGCAGAGCATTCTGTATCTTATTACAACAAGGAGATGGTAGGCACATTAGGAAGGTTTGAAGTAGAGAAGTTCAATGGCAGTAATTTCAAGCTGTGGAAGCTCAAAATGGAAGACATGTTAGTTGACCGACACCTTTGGGATAGTGTGAACAGAACTAAACTAGCTGCAATGTCACAAGCTAACGGGGATCTCAAGGATCAGAAGGCTAAGGGTCTCATAAGACTTAGTCTTGCCGATTCTGTGTTGTTAAATGTCCATGAGGAGACTACTACAAAACTCCTTTGGAAGAAGTTGGGGGATGTGTATCATGCCAAATCCCTAGTTAATAAACTTTTTCTGAGAAAGAAGTTGTATTCTCTTCGAATGCAAGATAGAGGATCCATTTCTAAACATATGAATGTTTTCAACATGCTGGTTGCATAATTGACATCTATTGGTGTAAAGATGGAGGAGGAGGATCGGTGTATGACCTTGCTTTGTTCTCTACCGGACTCATGGGATCATCTTGTCATGGCAATTGGATGCACCACATCCACATTCAAATGGAAGAGGTGGTTTCTTCACTGTTGTCTGAAGAGATGCAGAGAAAGTCTTCTAAGGCAGCTAAAGAGGCCCTTGTAGTTTGTGGAAGACCCAAGGAGAAAGGGAAGAAGAAGGATGAGAAAGTTGAGAAGGGTAGATCCACATCCCGTGGGAGATCCAAATCTCTTGGAAAGTCCAAGGCTCTTTGTTGGAACTGTGGCAAGACCAGGCATTTCTGAAAGGAATGCAAAGAGGAGAAGAAGAAAAAGAAGAAAGCTCCTGATTTAGATTCTGACAAATCACAAGATGATAGTGATGCTTTCATCGCAGCCCTGGCAACCCATGCATCTGATGATGTGTGGCTAATCGACTCTGGTGCATCATTCCACATGACCTTGCATCGAGACTGGTTCACTAAGTATGAGGAGTTCAATGGTGGAAAGGTGTATCTGGGTGACGACTCTCATCTGAAGATCATTGCTTGTGGAAGAGTCTTTATCTGATTCCTTGATGGTCGAGTGAAGGGGATCTCTGGGGTTATGTACATCCCAAGCTTAGCACAGAACTTGCTTTTTGTAAGTAGTTTGAATGATGCAGGTGTGCAGGTTGTCTTTTTGAAAGAAGGATGCAAGATGACTAGAGGATCTATGGTGCTTGCTAAGGGTACTCAGAGAGGTACTCTGTTTCAATTGGAAGCATGCATTTCACAATGCAATAGTTCTTCTAACTCAAGGAAGAGGGCAGCAATCACTTCATCCCCACCATCTGAATGAGCAGTGAAGAAATTTGTTGTTTCTAATCTTGATGGTTGTAATCGTGCATTGGAAGTTAAACTTTTTGCTAAAAAGACAATGTTATGGCATAAGAGATTTGGCCACATTGGTGAGAAGGGTCTGCATACCCTGAAAAATAAGAACCTCGTTGAGGGATTAGATGATTGTAATCTTGAGTTCAACTTTTGCAAACATTGCATTTATGGAAAACAAAACCGTGTTTAGTTTTACTCGAGTTCTCATAAGTCTTCTGGTGTGTTGGACCTTATTCATTCTGATGTGTTTGGTCCTATTAATGTTCCTTCATTATCAAAATCTGTATACTTTGTATCTTTTATAGATGATTACAGTAGAAGGACATGGATTTATTTTCTCAGAAGTAAATTTGAAGTCTATAGCAAGTTTAAGGAGTTTAAAGCCTTTGTTGAAAATTAGACTGGTAAAAAGATTAAATGTTTGAGAACTGACAATGGTGGTGAGTTCTATTCTACAAAATTTGATAAGTATTGCAAGGAACTTGGGATTGAAAGGCATAAGACAACTCCTTACACCCCACAGCAAAATGGAGTTGCAGAGAGGATGAACATGACATTGATGGAGAAGGCTAGGAGTATGCTTAGTGGAGCTGGCCTAGAACAAAAGTTTTGGGTTGAAGCTATTGCCACTGCTTTCTATCTGGTAAACAGATCTCCTACATCAGCTCTTGTTGGAAAGACACCCATGGAGGTGTGGTTTGGTAGAAAGCCTTTAGTAAGGCATCTTCATGTTTTTGGTTGTGAGGCATATGCACATGTGCCTAGGGAGAAGCGGTCAAAGTTGGAGAACAAATCTATTAAGTGTATCTTCATTGGATATGGTGTTGGTGCGAAAGAATACAAGCTTTGGGACCCCATGGCTAAAAAAGTGTTGTATAGCAGAAGTGTTATCTTTAGAGAGCTTACACCTTCTTCCACTGTTTTGCAGCCAGAAGAAAAAGAAAAGAAAGAGGATGTTGTTCAGTTTCCTCTCACCCCTGAGAAGATTGAAGTGAAAGACAATGTTGGACCTGATGATGAGGAGAGCTCTAGCAGCTCTGAAAGCTCAAATGAAGAAGCTAAACCTTAACCTCAGCTCTTGAGGAGGTCTACACGGATAAGAAAGCAACCTGAAAGGTTTGGTTTTACATTGCTTGATTATAGTTTTGCTTATGCTTTGCTTACTAATAGTGATGAACCTAGAACTATATCAGAGGCTTTGGATATGAAGGATGCAGGTTCTTGGAAGGAGGCCATGGAGGAAGAAATGGCTTCTTTGGAAAAGAATCAAACTTGGGACTTGGTGCCTTTGCCTCCTAAACTGAAACTTGTTGGATGCAAATGGGTGTTCAAGAAGAAAATTGGTGCAGATGGCAGTGTTGAGAAGTATAAGGCCATATTGATTGTGAAGGGGTATTCACAAGTGGAGGGTATAGATTATGGTGAGATCTTCTCTCCCGTTACAAAGATGACATCCATTCGATTCCTGTTCTCACTTGTAGTAGCTTATGACTTGGAGGTAGAACAAATGGATGTGAAGACAACTTTCCTTCATGGTGACTTGGAGGAAGAAATCTACATGTCACAGCCAGAGGATTACATGGTGAAAGGTAAAGAAAATTTGCTTTGCAAACTTAAAAATTCTTTGTATGGTTTGAAGCAATCCCTTAGGAGATAACACTAGAAGTTTGATGCCTTTGTGTTGTCAATTGGATTTGTGAGATCAAAATCGGATCACTGTGTGTATTATAAATTTGATGGTGATCATATTCTCATTGTTGCATTGTATGTTGATGATATGTTGCTCATTGGGAAGGGTAAGAATATGATTCTAATTTTAAATCTTAGTTGTCAGCATAGTTTGAAATGAAAGATTTAGGGGCAGCTAGGTACATTCTAGGAATGGAAATCAGAAGAGACAAAATCAACAGAAAACTTTGGTTAAGCTAGAGTAAGTATGTGAAGACCGTGTTGGACAGATTCAGCATGGCAGATTGTAGACCATTGTGTGTTCCCATTTCTTTGGGGACAAAGTTGTCTATTGAGGATTGTCCAAAATCTCCTAGTGAGGTGGAGGACATGAGTAGAGTACCTTATGCCAGTGCTATTGGTAGTTTGATGTATGCTATGGTCTGCACAAGACAGAACATTTCCTAAGAAGTGGGAGTCCTTAGTCAATTTATGGCTAATCTTGGACAGGTTCATTGGGATGCAATTAAGCGAGTGTTCAGATATTTGAGGGGTACTTCTAAGTATTTCATTTTCTATCATAGTAATGTTTCAAGACCTCTGCATTCTGTTGATATTCATGAATTTGTTGATTCAGATTGGACAGGTGACATTGACAGTAGGAGATCCACCAGTGCTTATGTTTTTACACTGTTTGGTGGTGCTATTAGTTGGATGAGTAAGTGACAACTGTTGTTGCTTTGTCCACGACAGAAGCTGAGTACATGGCAGCAACTCATGCCTGTAAGGAAGCTATTTGGATTAAGAGATTGTGTTCCGATATTGGTGTTGATGCAGGTTAGATCACGATCAGTTGTGATAGTCAGAGTGTAATTTGCCTTGCAAAGAATCCAATTTTCCATGCTAGAACCAAGCACATTGATGTTCAGTTTCACTTTGTGAGAGACATGGTTGAGGATGGAAAGGTAAATTTGGAGAAGGTAGATACTTTGAAGAATGTTACAAATGCATTGATGAAACCAGTGAGCATAGAGAAGTTTATATGGTGTTCGGAGTCTATGGGCCTCTCGGCCTATAGCAGTTAAATCCTATTTTTTCTATTGGCTCTTACAAGGTGTTCGACAAGTGGGATAATGTTGGGAATTAAGGTGTCTCAACCTTGATAATTCTTTGCATTTGTAATGTTTGTATTTATTATTTAATTGCCTATGTTGTAAATATTTTGAAATTCCATATTGTCATGTTGTGGGATGTGGCACGGTGATGTGTCAATCCTACATGGAATATGATAACTTGTTATTTTGTCCTCACATGAGGAGATCGGCATCCCACTTAGTGGTAGGAATATTCTGCCATGTGTCAGCATCCTCCATGTTGTGTAAGGAATGTTTGACCGAAATAGTTATGACAGATTCCTATGACGAATCTATGACATGTAAGAGTCAGAAATAGAAGGTTGTAAGACAGGTGATGACATGTGTCATGAAGCATCTTTGAATAAGGCATATTTGGGTACCCCAAGGTGGAATATGACATGTTGTAAGAGAATATGCTATTTATAGTACGTGTATGATAGATTCTCTTATAGATGTAAGTTGTAACTGCTATGACAGATTTTATGACGGTTGTAAGTATCGTAAGAGCATCTGTCATAACCTATTTTGGAAATATGTGACCTCTTTGGGATGGGAGCTATGGATAAGTGTCAGGCACATTCTACAATGTTGACCAAGTGTCCTTGGGCATGGGTTTTGGTCCATGAAGCCATGTTGGATGCCCATTCCAAGAAAGGTCCAATATTACCTTATATTTCCTATTTAAATAGGTGCTTGGAGATGGAGTTTGTATCACAGGTTTACAGGTACTATTATGCTACCGGATTGACTCCAAACATGAGTGTCGAAGACCATTGAAGCTTGTATTGCAAGTATATTGTAAACATTCTTTTAGATTTGTTAATACATTGTGCAGGTTTTTGAGTGTGGGGTTTTTCACCCGATAAGGGTTTTCCCCATTGTAAATCTTTCTCACTTCTTCTATCTACTTTCTAGCTCTTGTGTTTTGCTGCAATATCTCATGTTAATAGTTTAACATTGTTGTAATAGTTAGGATAAATTTGAATTTGCATAGCCCTCTCCTCAATAGATTAGTGTAGGAAGCAATTTCCACATACCTAGCTTCCTTTTACAAACATCCTAAGGGTTGTCATGCCTCAGGAAATAAATAAAAAGAGCCAAAGAAAAATTAATCCAAAAAGTTATCCAAGCCCATACGTCCACAAGCAAAGTCCAAAACCAAAATGGTATGGGTACCTAAGCAACAAGAAATCAAGTTAAATGAGGCATCTGCCTCTAAAAAATCCCAACCATCTACTCCCATCTCAAATTCCCATTCTGCTTAAAAGTCTCAAAACATTCCATCCACAAGAAAAACAAAAGTAACAAAATGCCTAAGTCTATGTGGGTTCCTAAATCCTTTCATCATCCATCTCCTAAGGAAACATCTCCATTGCACCCTACACCACCTCTGCATCACAAGCTTAAACTTTTCTAGAATCCATGTCATAATCCACTAAATCCTTAACCCTAAACACTATATCTTAAACTCTAATCCCTCAACACTAAACCCTAAACCCTAAACTCTCAACCCTCAACCCTAATCTTAAAGCTAAACTTAAAACTTCACTCATTCCACCATCCCCAAGGGATCCAGAAAAGCTAAACTTATGGGGATGTGTGCAACCATTTGTTATGGTTCCCTTCCATTCCGCAATAAATCTACCATCATTTATCCACTATCCTACATACCCTCCACATACCATCCCTATGGTCCATGCTTTGGCATAAGTCTGACATAATCCACATGATAATCCACTATTTTCCCTACATAATCCACTTTTCTTCCCTCTAGAATCCACGTCATAATCCACTATCTGCCTAATCCATTTGTCTTCTATGTATATCTTAAACTCTAATCCCTCAACACTAAACCTTAATCCCTCAACCCTAAACCCTAATCCCTTATTGCTAAACCTTAAACCCTATCCCTAAAGCCTCAACCCTCAACACTTGAACCTTAAATCCTAAACCCTATCCCTAAACCCTTGACCCTAAATAGTACTATGCCTTAAACCCTAATCCCTCAACTCTAAACTGTAAACCCTAAACCCTCAACCCTAATCTTAAAGTTAAACTTAAAACTTCCACTCATTCCACCATCCCCAAGGGATCTAGAAAAGCTAAACTTATGGGGATGTATGCAACCATTGGTTATGGTTCCCTTCCATTCCATAATAAATCTACCATCATTTATCCACTATCTTATATACCCTCCACATATCACCCCTATGGTCCATGCTTTGGCACAAGTCAGACATAATTCACATCATAATCCACTATTTTCCCTGCATAATCCATGTCATAATCCACTTTTCTCCCCTCTAGAATCCACGTCATAATCCACTATCTGCCTAATCCATTTGCCTTCCATGTATATCTTAAACTCTAATCCCTCAATGCTAAACCCTAATCCCTCAACCCTAAACCCTAATCCCTTATCACTAAACCTTAAACCCTATCCCTAAAGCCTCAACCCTCAATACTTGAACCTTAAATCCTAAACCTGATCCCTAAACCCTCGACCCTAAACAATACTATGCCTTAAACCCTAATCCCTCAACTCTAAACCATAAACTGTAAACCCTAAACCCTAAACTCTAAACCCTCAACCCTCAACCCTAATCTTAAAGCTAAACTTAAAACTTCCACTCATTCCACCACTTCCAAGGGATCTAGAAAAGCTAAACTTATGGGGATGTGTGCAACCATTGGTTATGGCTCCCTTCCATCCCACAATAAATCTACCATCATTTATCCACTATCCTATAGACCCTCCAAATACCATCCCTATGGTCCATGCTTTGGCACAAGTCTGACATAATCCACTATTTTCCCTACATAATCCATGTCATAATCCACTTTTCTCCCCTCTAGAATCCACATCATAATCCACTATCTACCTAATCCATTTGCCTTCCATGTATATCTTAAACTCTAATCCCTCAACACTAAACCCTAGTCCCTCAACCCTAAACCCTAATCCCTTATCGCTAAACCTTAAACCCTATCCCTAAAGCCTAAACCCTCAACACTTGAACCTTAAATCCTAAACCCTATCCCTAAACCCTCAACCCTAAACATTACTATGCCTTAAACCCTAAACCGTAAGCCCTAAACCCTAAACCCTAAACCCTAAACCCTCAATCGTAATCTTAAAGCTAAACTTAAAACTTCCACTCATTCCACCATCCCCAAGGGATCCAGAAAATCTAAACTTATGGGGATGTGTGCAACCATTGGGTATGGTTCCCTTCCATTCCACAATAAATCTACCATCATTTATCCACTATCCTATCTACCCTCCACATACCATCCCTATGGTCCATGCTTTGGCACAAGTCTAACATAATCCACATCATAATCCACTATTTTCCCTACATAATCCATGTCATAATCCACTAATTTTCTCCCCTCTAGAATCCACATCATAATCCACTATCTGCCTAATCCATTTGCCTTCCATGTATATCTTAAATACTAATCCCTCAACACTGAACCCTAATCCCTGAACCCTAAACCCTAATCCCTTATCACTAAACCTTAAACCCTATCCCTAAAGCCTCAACCCTCAACACTTGAACCTTGAATCCTAAACCCTATCCCTAAACCCTCAACCCTAAACAATACTATGCCTTAAACCCTAATCCCTCAACTCTAAACCATAAATCGTAAACTGTAAACCCTAAACCCTCAACCCTCAACACTATACCTTAAACCCTAATCCCTCAACCCTCAACCCTAATCTTAAAGCTAAACTTAAAGATTCCACTCATTCCACCATCCTCAAGGGATCTAGAAATACAAAATTAGATGCCTCTACTGATAAAGCCAAAAAATCTACCATCATTTATCCACTATCCTACATACCCTCCACATACCATCCCTATGGTCCATGCTTTGGCATAAGTCTGACATAATCCACATCATAATCCATTATTTTCCCTACATAATAGGATAAAAAACTTTATGAAGAAATTATAGAATTTGTTAGATATTTTTTATTATCTATTAATTTATAAGTTATTTAATCCACTAACTTCTTATTGAAATTTCATCACATTAACTATTGTCTTCTTTCACTTATATTAGTAAATTTTATTTAATTACATTATACCTCCCATTATACCTCCCATTATATGGTGAACATTATTTAAGCACATTACTCATATTATACCTCTCTACCACTAAACACTATTGAGAAGGCCATAGTACCACGGTGAAAAGAACTACTATACCACAATACTGAAGCATGTAAATATTATGTTGGCAATACCATGATGAACTGCTAGAAGACAAAAGATGCCTTACTGTGATGCCGTAAGGAATGGGAAGGTAGCTTACGGTAGGGAGGTAACCATGAAGATAGTATTTATGGTTACACTGCTATACCTTGATGGATAGCAACACTGTCAGTAGTAGTGAGGTGACACCGGAATACTGCGAGGGTCTAAAGAAATGCCTAAGGTAAAGAGGTACAATTAATAAAGGCACCAAAAGCTAACCTGTGATACTGTGGATATAAAGTTTTAATCGTGCAGTAGGATGATAACATAAAAGGTGAGTCTTTTGACACACCGTGGTACCATTGTGGGTAAAAGGAACAAGTTGAGGTGGCGCAGTATTTAAAGCTATCACTCTATTTAATGCATACCAGTCAAATCACATCAAAATTCAAAGATTTGAAATCTACATAGAGATTGAAATCGTGTAAATTGAATGAGAAAAGAATCAATTGCGCGTTGGCCTCTGAAATAAGACCAAAAATCCATCATTCAGACTTGCATAGAAAGAGTCATGTGAGAATCTCAGCTATGGGGAGATCCTCATAAGCAATAATTCTAGGTAAGGTTTCTTCATTTCCTCCTATAAATTTATAAAGGAAATGGCACCTAAGAAGGAAATTGGCACTAAAAAAGAGGAAACCAAAAGTAATAAAAAACCATTACAACAACCTTTACTTTCTCTCTTACCTGGGTCAGTTGACAAGGGTCCAAAGAAGATATTCATAGATTTAGCTCAGGGATGTAGGGACCCTCAAATATCACAGTCGGGATGGGGCTTGTGCTGGTATTTCTATAAGAACAAAGTAGAAAAGAATACCATTTCAAACCCTTGGAATCTAGTTAAAGCCCTTGCTTCAAGATATCATGCTCCAACCAAGACAATAAGGTTGCCAAATGGAGAGTGTTTGATTGATATCTCTAGAGAGGCCATCATAAGGTGTTTCGGGTTGAATAAACAGGCCATAACTGAGATTAATTTGGATAAACTAGAACAAGAATATAAGAGGCTTAGAAAGACTTATAGAATTGATGAACTCCCAGTGCACATGAAGAGAGGTGATGGAAATAGGGTAATACCCATTCTAGCCTCTAAAGCAGAACCCTTCCTAGTTGCAGAGTTCCAGGTCTATTTCCAAAATACCTACTATGCATTATGCCAGGTACTGGGGATAGATGCAGAGAATTGCATGTAGATAGGTCTAGTGCACATGGTGATGATAATTCAGCACCCAAAAACCAATATGGAATTTGATTTTGCCTCTTTGATTGAAAACCAAATACATGATGGTTTAATACGAGTCAGGGAAGCCAAGGTGCCCCTTACATTTAGAAGGTACTCTATATTGTGTCATTTGAATTTACACCAGAATGAAACCAAATGGACTGCTAGGATGAAATTGTGCACTCATCTATGTGGAGAAAGGCTCCCTATCCAGAATTGGTGCCATATTTGGGACAATCGATGGAATGATTGCAATTATGTTATTTTTAGAGATGATTTTGTTTGTAGGGTATTGAGAGCCCTTGGTTTTACACCCCAAAGGATGCCTCAATTCATCATGGAGGTTCTGAGGCTTGCACAATCCTTTCCAGATAAAGGATATACCCATAACTATGCAGATTGGTTCTACATGCCTGAGCATACTGTCATTAGGGTATATGTGTGCAATCAAGCCCCACATATACTTCTGAAGTTTCCCCCTCCCAGGATTTACTTTTTAGAATTTATGTGGCAAATGTTATGGATGGAGTTTGACCTCATGAGGAATCAGAGGAAGGGTACATTTTTACTTGATTTTACAGTATTTGAGGATTTGTCCATAGGTTCTGACACATTGGAGGAATTAAAAAAATTCACGAAGTTAAACTATCCTCTCAAAAGTGCAAAAGAAAGAGTTTGTGACCTTGAGGGGCACATAAACATGATTATGAGAACCCTGCTCACAAAAAGGGCTATCTCACATGACTTTGATCCTGATGAGGATGTAATAAGAAATTTAGTTTTCTTTGATGAAGTAATGTGAACTAGAAAGAGGTGGGAGACTATGATGAAACTAGAGAATAGAAAGAAAAGTAGAGATCCAAGTTTCAAGGGGTGTTTTGCTGAAGAACCCAACCTCATCAAAAGAATGCAATTAGTGATTAGTAAATTTGACCAACTATTCAAAATGGCCCAGGATGACGGAATGGTCCCACCCCCTACACCTCATCAACCAACACTAGAAGTTTCTACATCTAAAGCATCTCCTCCACAGTTATCCCTCCTTTTCCCACTAATGAACCACAGGAAAATAGATAGAAGATTGAGCCATTGGTGGAGTATGACTCCAGTGACAATGAGGAGGATGAGGCTGCTTTAGCATTAATAGAGATAAGTGGGGTGGAAGAACAATAGAAGAATCAATAGCCACCAGACCCAGAGGTTAGACTTCCAAATGATAAAACAGATGAAATATAGGAAGATGAAAGGTTGGTCACCTCTCTACGGTTCTTAGAAGATGATAAGTTTATTAACACTGTTGAATTCAGGGATTTTTTGGATCAAAATGAAAATACAATAGTATGATGAAAAATTGAAGATCAATCTCATAGGGGCTGATGAATCCAAGCATGCTAAAATCCAAGCCTAGACATATGCTAATCTTAATATTGATAATATAAATATTACTCCTACAGAGGCTAGGGAAATGGTGTTGAAGAGCAACATATTGATCATACCTAGGATGGAATTATCTAAGGTATTTCTATTAGACCAAATCAGATCTCAAGATGACCCCATGTTGGTAGCAGAGTTTGATTTAGAAGGAGTGTCAGGAACTGGGTATAGTCCTACTACAAAAACCCTGGCACTATGGACAAAACCAAAAAACACAAGGAAGCCTCGTATTCTTGATGTGGTGCAGGAAATGAGGGGATCCGCAATGGTCTGGACAGTGAGAGACACAACTCCCACTGAGGCTACCACCTTGACCATGCACTCTGCTATGTTTACCAAAGATATAGTAGAGAATATGGAAAGGAAAATACATTAATATGAAAGAAGATTAAGGTTGTCAAATGATGAGATAAACAAATTGTTTATTGAAAATGTAAGACTGAAGCAGCAAGTACAAGTGCCCAACATTGTCAAAGGAGATGAAATAGTGGTATATCACCCACCAGTAAAAGCAGAAGATCCACAAATTCAGCAGTTAAAGGATGAGATTGATAAATTAAAGTAGTATAACAAAAGTAATGTCAAGCCTCATATTGTGGAAAACCTCAAAAAAATATTAGAACACAGGGTTTGTATGTTGAAAGATAAATTAAGTGGAGTGCATGAGCATTTCAGTAATTTGATCAAAGCTACAAAATAGATAGAGAATAATTTACCTATTCTCAAGAAAATGCAAAGAATATGGCAACCTACTTTCCACACATTAACTACCTTATGTAAAGCTACCAACAGAGATACATATGCTCCTCCAAGGATTAAGCTTACTCAGGAGATGGTAAAAAATATAATTGAAGAATATAAGTATCTTCTGGATGTCAAGAGGAAGGTAGAAAATAAGAAGAGCACATTTGATGTTATCAAATTTCATTTCAGCCCAATGATTGTCAAGAAGGGTAACCAACTGAAAAGCATAGATGAATGGAAAGGGGAATTTGATCAGATGATTACTTAATGCATGGCTCATATACAGAACAGAGGAGATATCAATCTCAATGAATTCAATACTTTGTTTGATGGGATCATTCAGTTAGACAATGGCTATACCAAATTTGTGGCGAATATTAGAAATCTTTTGGATAATAGGTGGAAGAATCATCTCACTAGCATCATGACTACCCAGGAATTTAAATGGCCTACTAATCTAACAATTGACAAATGATGGGAGAAATATTTGGGTCCTAATGAAGAATGACAAGCACCTATCATGGAGTTGGAGTGCCTTGCCAGACCAATGGTCACGGGTGCTCCTACAGGGATTAACAGAGCGTGCTTTGTTATTAGTTAATTTATGTTTACATTTCTCAACAAATTTTGAAAAGTTGTTATGAAAAGTTGTAACTAATTTGAAACTATCCGCTCCCTATATATATAGGGTACAGACCAAAAGGACAGGGGGTAGTAGTAGATAGTAGAAAAGTTCCATAATATTTACAAACTCAAAGACCATGTTGCAAGCACAATTTTGAAGAAGTTAATGGAAGATCTCTGATTCTGTGGTGCCATATTGGTATCAATTGTTTGTTGAAGTTATTTAATTATTTGGTTGTCTCCATTTTAGTGCTTCCTTATTATTTAAATTGATATATCAAGTATATACTCAGTTTATCAATGTACATTTACTGTATTTGTGTGATATGATTAATTGGTTTCCTCAAAGGAATTAAATCCTTCTAGTCAATCATAGTAATCTGGGAGTATTAATTGGATCAGTAAGAAGAATCATATAATTAGGGTTGGCATTTTGTCTCCAAAGTGATATCATTTACTGATCTTGTTTGATTTATTCAATTGGTTCCTTCAAGTAGGGATTAAAAATCCTTTTGATAAATTACAAGTAACCTAGTTGTGTCAGTTGGATTATTAAGAAGAGTCTGTCAATTATTTCTTTGCATGTTTATACAAGTTATAAACCAATATTAGTGTGCCAAATAGTTAGAATTAATACCAAATACAAGCCACTCATCTTCAGATTTTCATTTGACTCCATTTAACCATCAAGGCACTGGTCTTACCTGTTTCATTTTACTTAAAAATTTCTATCAATTAAACATAAGATTTACCTTGATATTGCTTATACAATTTATACCAAATTAGAACTATATCTTTCCATTTTCAATTGTCATTGTGGATAAGATTGCTAGATTAGGAAACACACAGTTTAAGTCTGCCTCATTTACATAGGTACACCCACCTAGGTCTAGCAGTGCCAAAAGAGTAGAAGATTTAATTATACTAATTGGTCTTGTTCGTTAACCCAAAATGTATCAAGGGCTTGGCAACCCCTTGTGGTCTCTAACTAGCATTTTTGAGACCTAACATGACTATTGTCATTGTTGTGTATTACAAGATCCAGAGGAGGCCATGGAGAGAGGACATGGACGACATAGAACTACTAAATCACAGAGAGGAAAGTGGGTGGAAATAGATATGACAATGGAATCTATAGATACAATAGAGGTAAGAAGAGAAAGCAACCTCAACCAAAGGAGGAAGGTGTTTATGAATTCAAAAATGCTACAAGATAGAGGAGATAAAGTCATTTTTTTGTCCATGAGGCCTCTGAGGTCAAACTTATTGGTTGAAAATGCATAGGAATGGTGATTAAATGTGATTCTATGATCAAGAGAAAAGTTTGAAAATTAGGATGGCCAAAACATGATATAAATATGTCACATATATGACTAAAGTGAGGTTTTGTGTTGGATAGAATATTCATTGAAATGATATAATTAGTGTACTAAATATTATTTACTATATGTTGTGTATTATAGGGGCTAGATGAGGCCATGGCAACAGATCGTGTCATATCAAATGAGGACACAATAGATGAAGTAGGACATTAGGTACTCAAATTTTGACTTAACTTAGGAAAAAATGATTTGATGGCATTTTGTGATACCTCCATCTTTTTTCACAGTATTATTGAAATTTATAATGTATTATCCAATCTTGACATGAATTAATGCATGTTGTTGATTATTTTAAATGGAGATTGGAGTAAATGCAGAGCCTAAGCGTTCAACTAGCAAAAGAAAAAGATATGTACGTGGATGTGGACCTAAAACTGTTAAATCACATAGATGACAGTGGGTGGAAGAGGATATGACAATGGATCCTGCAAACACAACAAATGATTGCACTGAACAAGAGGTTGGTTAGGACTATAGTACATGGGATGAATACTTTGAGAAAATTGTTGTTTGTAGATGTTCTGTATGTCATGGAAAGAAACAATTCAAATGAGCGATTGTACAAAGACATTACGTATATGATGAGCTTCTAGTCAGTAGTATGCATCCTACAATCGATTCAAATCCAATAGGAATTGTGGTAAGGAATTTTCCAATTTCATCTAAATAACATGTATACTTCGTTTAAACATTGTTTTATATTATTTAAATAACTAATTTTTTTCTTAATGGATACTTGCAGGATAAAGTTCTTGGTTTAAAGTTTCCTGGATCATCAACTTCCAACCTAGAGGGCAATGATCATTCATCAGATGATACATCTAAAAAAATTATGTGCCAATATACCACCTCCGAAGACGAGGAATTGATGAAAACAAGTAACAAAACAAGAACCGGTTTAAAGATGCATAATTTTCTTAAAGACAAGGGGAAGGTGGACTACATACCCTATGAGAATGAATGTGATGGAGATGATGACTTGCCCCTAAGTTTGAGATCAATTTACAAAGAGACATTTGATCATCGACTATATTGCGCTTGGCCTAGTGATCAACAACTACCTAGAGTGTACGAGGTGTTTCAATTTTGGCATACAGCTACATGATACAACCCTCCAATATTCATGGAGTGAATCTAGGCCTCTTTGTCATCCAAAATGTACAGGTGGGATTTAAACATAGCAACAACTAAGAACAAACCACTAGGCGATTAATGCCATATTATGGTCCATCATATTACAGTAGTGAATGGAGAAGGCTAGAAGAATATAAGCCTAGAATGCTAGCATATGGTCTAAATTCAAATATGTATACACATCATCTCCAATTGGAAAGTGGAAAAGAAATGAATAGAGGTCATCTTATGTATATAGATGGACGTGCATACACACAAAAATATCACAGGATTTATAAATAGTAGTAAGGGAAGGAACCCTAATGTAAGTTGTCAATTTGTTGAGGTTATAAATGATAAAGATGGAGATATGGAAAGAGAGGTTGATAGATTCATAATGGTTGAGGCTATTATGGACCTTACCATTGGGGATGAGTTATTGATTGATTACCCTTTCTTAAAATGCACTCTTGCACGAAAGAAAAGGGAAGAACAAGGTCTCCCTAAGGATGTTCTTAAGGGCAGAAAACCAAGGAATAATAAATGAGTGTGAACGGATGTTTTATAAACTATTGTCAAAATTGTGTTTTCTTTAAATTATTGTATAAAAAAGGTAGTCTATAAAATAATGTTCCATTATTCGACTGATGTATAAATGTTCATACAATTTTTATTTTTATTTTTTAAGCCATATTTGATTATATTTCTTTGAAATGGATACATTTTGAATTTAGTGCAATTGTTGCCAAACATTAAATAATGCTTGCATTTGTTGATAGGTAGAAGATGTTGATGAAACACATACTAATACCCAAGATCGAACTGGTTTATTAAGGTTTGGATGGGATGATCCAAACCATCCTTTAAACCATACCAGGTAGAAAAGAGCAACATTGAAGAGAATAGTAGCAACTGAGAAATTTGAACTACTAATGTGATCCGCATACACTGATGACATGCCATCTAGCCTTAATGATGATGATCATGATAGTGAAAATGCAGTGCATGAAGAAGGATTGAATGAAATGCTTATAGGTTTCTTTGGGGATGGAAACAATGATGACAATAATGATCATATGGTTGATAGTAATGATGATAGTAGGGGTAATTACCACCAACGTAATGTTGATGATAACACCCTGAAAGACTCAATCAAGCAAGCAGCGAAGACACCCGTGTTCAAATTGGGTGCAAGTAGAACTTCAAAACTAGCATGCACATTAATATTATTAGAAATCAAGTCACTATTTGGTTGGTCAGACAAAGGATTCACTACCCTACTAAAGTGAGATGAAATCCATTTCTTACTTTGCATTGTCAATTGGTGTACATAATTCATAAACAGTCATCAACTTCATTTTTATTTCTTTAAGGGGAATTTAAAACCATATATTGTATATAAACAGTCCTAATATAGATTGACATATGAAACATGTTCATCATAAGTCAAACATTCAATTGATTTAATCTCTGGCAATCTTACAGGGCACTAAAAACTAAATTATTCCTTGAAGAGAATGTGTTGCCATCAAATTGTAGAGAGGTGCGTATGTTGTTGGTTGAGTTAGGGATTGAATATAAGCAAATTCATTCATGTAAAAATGATTGCATTTTATATAGAGATGAATATGAAAACAAGGTAGAATGCCTTGTATGCAAAGAGAAGAGATATCATACAGATGTACAAGGTCCTACAGTTCCAAAGAAGGTTTTACGTCACATGCCAATTATACCTAGACTTCAAGGAATGTTTCGTTGCAAGTCACTTGCACAATTGATGAACTGGCATGCAAAAAATAGGAGTAAAGATGGATTCATGCGAATTCTAGTTGACTCCAAAGAAATGAAACACAGAGGAAAAATGGCCAAGAAAATTCAAAGATGAACACCATAGTATCAGGTTTGGTCTTGCAATTGATGGAGTGTGCCCATTCTCTTTCCTAAGCTCAAATTATAGTGTTTGGCTAGTTGGATTGATAGTATACAATATTCCCCCATGGATGAGTGTTAGAAAGGAGCACCTTATGCTGACTCTCATTATTCCAAGAAAACATCAAGTTAAAAACATGGATGTTTATCTTGCACCTTTTATTGATGAGATACAACTATTATGGAAAGGCATAAGAATGTATGACACATCACATCCCCCATCAAATAGGTCCTTCATGTTGTATGGTGTGCTATGTTGGACTATTCATGATTTCCCAGGACTTGGTGTTTGTTCTGGTAAGATAAAATATTTACGTATTTAACTCATAATTTATTTCCATCCCAACTTTCATACTTAGTTTTATACTATTTTTTTGATATTATTAACATTTCTTATTAAATTATAGGGCTTCAAACAAAGGGGATATTTGCAAGTCCAAGATGTGCAGAACAATTTCAAGGGCGATATTCTAAAGATCTACATAAATTTATTTACGCAAACAACAGGGTTTTCCTACCACTAGATCATAAGTTAAGAAATCACTTAAAGAATCAATTTGATGGAAAAGTTGAAAATAGAGGCCCTCCCATGATTATAGGTCCAGGTGATTGGCTTAAGAAGTATGAAGATGCTGAATTGAAAGCTAGGGAGGATTTTTTTGATCGGGGTGATTCAATTGAAAAACCAGAACAAGTTGTAGTTAATATGCCACAAGGAATGAAAAGGAAATCCATATTTTATGAGCTCCCTTACTAGAAGGATCTATTAATATCTCACCTATTAGATCCTATGTACATCTTCAAAAATGTCCCAGATTCTATGTTTTGACATATATCAAGCAAAGAGAAGGACACGTTGTCTTTGAGGAGAGATATTACTCTTTCACATACCAAAATTGATAGAAAACATTTGTGGCCAAACAAGGAAAATGAAACATATGTAGAAGCTCCATAGATTTTGAAAAAAAAAGAGCTAGACCAACTAAAAAATTTCATCCATTCAATAAGGACACCTACTGGCTATGGGTCGTCATTGACTAATTTTTTTATAGTTGATGTACATATCATAGGATTTAAAACACATGATTTTCATAATTTTATGAAGGTATTATATATCATCATTTAACATTTAATGCTAACATTCATTAAGTACTAAATATATTTTGATATTTTGTTGTGAGGAAAAATTACTAATCACCTTTTCATAAATGTGTTTGATAGCATATCATGCCATTGGCAATTAGGGAAGATTCTTGTCTTACAGTTAACTTAAGAAATGCCATAATTCATTTGTCAGTATTTACAAGGTATGTGGTTATATGAAATGTTCATGTGTGAGAGACATAGAGATATTATATTATATTTTAATTTTTGACTAAAGGTTCATACTAATTTACTATTCTTATATTAGGTGGGTGACCTCCAAGAAGATCCACGAATGTGAAGTGCCAAAATGGAAGAAGGAAATTGTAGAAATTGTATGTGTATTTGAGAAGGATCTCCCTACAAGTTTCATGGACCTACAAGTCCATTTACTTATACACCTAGTTGACAACATTGAATTGGCGGGTGTCATATCAATGAGGTGGATGTTTTTCTTTGAGAGGTATATGAAAACTCTAAAATGATATGTCCGACAAAAGGCACATCTAGAGGGTTGCATGGCTGAAGGGTATGTATTGAATGAAGCATTTTTCTTCCTATGTGAATTCCTTGGTAAGGATTTTAAAGATGGGCCATGCTTCTAGGATGAAGAACAAGCATCAGATATTATTGATGGAGAAAAACCACAATCTAATGTTGTTCAAGTAGAAATTAGTAAGTAAATTCATGATCAGTGTGGTTGTTTTTCTTGCAATCATTAATTGACTCTGTAATTTATTTGTCAAATTAACAGCATGACATTTGGTGTTTGAAATAAACATGTTGACATGTAATAGGTGTAGACGAAAGTACTATACTCGATAAGTTAATTCTGTACCACATGGACTTTATGAACAAATGGATCGATTTGAATGATAAAAAGAGAGAAGAAGTGTTAGAAGTAAGGAGACAGTTTAAGAGATCGAACCCAAGGAATACTCCACTTCCCACTGATCTTCTTGGGGAATGGGGCAAAGATTGCACACTAGAATGGGTTACTGAACAAATTCAAAGTCAAATAGAAGATGCAGGCATAGATTCAAACATAACAGAAGATGAAATTAACATGTCTAGAGGATGTGAAAGAAAGGTACAGTTAGAATTTTACAAAATGTTGTTTCCTTATAGTTTTGACACTATTAACTATTTTAATATTTGTCATTATATTTGTTTTAACTGAAATAAATGGTCTTTCACAAGTGAGGAAATATCCAGCAATGTGGTCATATGGTCGGCATTATCATGTAGAAAGTGTAGATGTAAAGAGACGATCCTTTGATTGTGGCATCATGGTTGACTTCCAGCAATCTAGTCGATCAAGCTCAAAAGATAAGAATATAATTGAAGGGAACCTACAATATGTTGGGAAAATACAAGAAATTATTGAGTTGGATTTCCACTCTTTTAAATGTTGTGTATTTAAGTATATATGGTATGAAGAATTTGAGAGGACATGAAGACATGATACCCATAGTGGATTGTTTTCTATAGATTCCTCATGTTTCCTACTGGAGGATAAGGAGCCTTATGTTCTACCAATTCATTGTGAGCAGGTATTTCTTTAACTCAAAAAAGAAATGGTAGTGATCATTAATCTATTAATTCATAGTTTATTGTGAATATATACATGTGTTTATTAATCAATAAAATTCTTATACCATACATCTAATATATGTATGTCGTTCATGTGCAGGTATTTTTCTATGAAGATATTTTGGACCTGAAATGGATATTTGTCATACATTATGATCCAAGATTAAGTCATGTATTTGACAATGCATTAGTGGATATTGAGAAAAATAATGATGGCCAACAAAATGAGAGAGAGGGATTAGAGAACATCGAAGAAATTGACATCCATGATGATGTTGAAGATAGTTATGTCTAGGCACAAGAAGACAACAATCCAGAGTTAGATGATGTTATGGAAGACAACAATATGGATGGTATAGAAAATGATGATCCAAATACATATGGTAACAATATAGATGGTCTACAGTCAAATTTCAATGATGATGAAGATGATGCAGGTCAAGATGAGGATGATGATAATATTAAATACTTGAAAGAACATATGAACATTGACAATGATACACTTGATGACATTGTAGCAGACAATAATGTTAATGACCAAGACTTCTAAATTTTCAGAATTATTTGCAATCCATGTTTAAAAAAAGATGATTCTTATGGCCTAAATTTTGTAATGCTTCAGTAATATTATTTGTGTCGATACAAATTATCTATTGCAATATCCTTAAATTGTTCAATCTTTGGTATGAATCGTTGGCAGAAAAAATTAGGATTACTTGGATGCTTCTTCCATTCATTTTGTATCAACATATGTTCGTGAAGACAAAAAATTTAATAAAATATTAATGCACATAACTCACAATTATTTAAATAAGCAACTTTGTTAACTTTATTATTTTTAAATAGTTTCCATTTTTATGTTGAACATAATTTTGAACATGTAACTGAAAACATCCACAGTAAATGCTTTACTGTATCAGCATAATCATTCACATAAGCACAGTATTGAGGATCAATAACTGATATTCATTCAAATATAAGAAGAAATAAGTATGGCAAACATAAGAAAAATACATAATGATAAGACAGTCATGGAGTTACACCAATGCTGTGTCATAGGTAGTCTTCTTAATAAATCCATGTTAATGATTCCCAAGGTAGTGTCAAAACTAAGAGAGGGGTGTAGAGTCTAGGCTTCTTATTTCCAATATTTTGCAATGCTACAAAGAATGAGAGACTTGATGTGGTTCTCAATTTGCACATATGTGAGGCCACTAGAATTGTTGTTCAAGTGTTGCTAGTGTTTTAGTAATGTTGAAGTGTTGAGTTATTTTGGAATAGTATGCTTCCTAGATGAGTCTCTAGTTTGGTGGGGTGTCTAAAACATAGAGATACTTGAGCTTGTAGAGAAGTTTGTTAGACATGTAAAATTCACCAACCTATTTGCCTTGTAAGAGCTTGGTGTAGTTCTATGCAAAGTACAAGTCTGGTGTGTAGAGAGGTTCCCGGTCAAAGAAGTTGCGACCACATGACTCCAACATTATGGTGAGTGCATGAACTAGCTATTAGCTTAGGTAGTCAAATACCTTTTTGTCTTTAGGCTCTGGTAGACCAAGGTCAGTGTACCTTGAAAGATATTGCAGATTTTTGTGTAACCTTCACAGTGGCAAACGGGTGTGAAGTAGATGTAAGGCTTGGAATGTATTTCTAAGGTTAAGGTTTGCAAATATGGATAGGGTAGCAAGATTAATAATAAATTGGACCAATGCTTTATCTATTGGGCAAAGAAATCAAGAGTCAATGGTGTAATGTATCATTATATTGACTTAACTCAGATTATTAGGCAATTATGTAAATCTATATCTTGTGCAGATGTGCAAGAATGTTGAGGAACAAGATTCTTCTTATAAATCCCAATGATATTTCCTCAAATTGCTATGACCTAGAATAGATTGTTCAAAGGATTTTAACCCTAGGCAGAGACCAATAAACACTGACTACTCAGTCGGATTTAAATCAATTTCCTCATAAACCAATCACACAGATCATATAGTAACAACAAATGTATATTGAAAAATTAATGATATCCTTGATATATTAACTTAAACAACTTGACAAACCACTTTGGAGAAAATCATGCAACTCATATATATTAACATCAACACAACAATTGAATAACAACAAATGTATACTGAAAAATTAATGATATCCTTGATATATTAACTTAAACAACTTGACAAACCACTTTGGAGAAAATCATGCAACTCATAAATATTAACATCAACACAACAATTGAATAACAACAAATGTATACTAAAAAATTAATGATATCCTTGATATATTAAATTAAACAACTTGACAAACCACTTTGGAGAAAATCATGCAACTCATAAATATTAACATCAACACAACAATTGAACATCAATTTTGGATCCACCAACTAACTCTAATTCTTTTTATTAATTTAGCAATTCATACTGGTTTGAAAACATAGATAGATGGAAATGGATTCTTCAAATACTGCTTTTATATTAAATATATGTCTTTGAAATAGATTGGATAATCTCCTTCATAGTAGCCTTGGTATCCTATTTTATAGGATGCAAACAAGATTCAGGCTTGAAACATTGTACCTTTTCATAATAACATCTTTTGATAACTAATACATAATTAACAAACATAAATGAAGATAAAAGCATATGCAGCGATCTAATTCTGGCTCCATTAATCTCCATAGAGTGACCCATGACTCAAAGGCCTAGCAAGGTCATCCTCATCTCCATAATATAGATTGATACACCTACATTGCTTGATAAAATTGTACTCCTTTTTCTTCATCACAGTGCTCTGGATACAAATAGATTTATTTGAGCGATATGGTCAATGTACACTTGATCATCACATGGATCAGTCTCAAGTAAACTTCTCATCGTTGATTCCTGAATAAATATCTTTCCAAGACATGTGTAAGTATTCTCTATCATCCTTTCCTCATTATTTACATTTTCAAGTAGTGGTGGTAGTAACTGACCCAGTTCATTCCTCCAAGTGTCCTTGTCTTTTAGGTTGCCCTCATCATTGAAGAAGTTGGGAAATGCCAAATCAATATGTTGATCAAAATCTTTCAAATCTGCTATCAATATACCATTAAATCTCTGATTGGTCTTTCATCAATTCATTATATCGTTTGAGCACTTGTTCCTCAGTGCTAGTTTTAGCATTCAACCCTTCCTTTGTTTCCAACATTATGAGGTGTAGTCTTTTATGCTCTTGGTATAATTGATGTGTTCTATTATGCAAATCCCAAACCTTGTCGCTATTTTTCATCATGTGGCCAAACCTTCTTTGAATCAATTCAGAGGCCATACTATATTTGATAGTTTTCAATTCAGTTTCTAGCTACTCACATTTATTTTGATTCTTTTCTTCCTTATACTTCCAATAATTCACATCTGCCAAGGCCTCTATTACCCTTTGATCACCTTCTAGGTATAGTGAGTAGCTGCTAGATGAAGGAAACTTATCTCTCTTCAAATCAATCTCTTGTCTCAGCATAGCATTTTCTTTCTCATATATATTATTATCTTTCATTAATTTCTCAATTTGTGCTTTAGTAAACCTTGCAACATTAACATTTAAATCAACAGTGTCCATAGGATCTGTATCCTCAATCCTTTGTAACAACATGCTACCAAAAGCTTTATTAGGATCATCAATGATATGTGGTCTCTTATTTGGAGGATACAATGCCCATATAAGTAATGCTCTTTTATCAGGGTCATACCTTGATCCTCTTCTGATAGCATCCATTGCCTCAATGCTCAGTTTCAACTTCTTATCTTGATTTCTATTGAAAGAATCAAATACAATGGCCAAAGCCATGTCCCATCGAGGAATCAAAATCACACCTGCTTCTTGTAACAAGGTCCTTCCCCTTTCTGGAGTCATTATATCTAATTCATTGTCGATCTCCTTCTGAAGCTCAGACAACACCTCATCCTTTATGTTAGGAGTGATATCTTTCATTCTCTTCCTAGCTTGTTTGCCCTTGTATTCATATAAGAAGGCTTTAAACTTAGGTGTTTTGATGAAATCATCATCTGATATGAATTTACTGTTGGCCAGTTGCCTTATGTCTTCTAATAGATCATTTGGTGCTTACACAGTGACAGCTCTCTATCTTCAGGTGGTTCATACCCCTCAATGGTTGGGTCATAACTTTGCACCCCTTCTTCAAACTCTCCCTCTCCTTGTGCAATGTTTGTGTCTGCAAAGAAATTTATATCCGGTGTGGGTTGAGGTGACAAGTGACCTAGGGGTACTTCATACTTAGCCTGTGCATCTTCAAGTTGTTCTCTTTTTTTTGTTAAATACATGAAGGGGAACATTCTTGATCAGTTTTGTTGCATGTTCAATCATAGTGTCCAGTCTTTTGATAGGATCACCAATATCCTAGAAAACTTTGGTGTAGGTGGGGTTTTGGGCTACCCTCCAAGCCTCTTCTAACATGGTTTTACAGTACAAACTTCTTCTTTATGCTGCTGTAGTTTCATCACAATTTCTGATTAAATCTTCATCAACAAATAGGACATGATCATATCCCTTTAACTTCTACTTTATTTTTACACTGTTTATGAAGTGTTCCAAATCAAAATTTCCTCTTGCATTTCCAAAAGGTAATTTGAATTGTTCTAATTTACTATAAATTAATTGATAACCTTTGTTAGAAAGTACTGTGAAATCTCCAAAGCATAAAGTCCCAAGCATAAATGACTGTTTATGTTGATTCTTGAGATGCATGAAGTCTGAGGAAGCCAATTGCCTAACAATTTCTAAGTATGCAACTCGATCTGGGCATGTCTTTGGTAACAGGAAGGGTGGCCCTTCATATCTGAATACTCTTATCATAGTGCAATCTCTGAAAACATACCAATCACCCCAATTATTGCTAAACTTTCCCTCTTCATGTCTATCTTTTGGTCTCAAAAACTTCTGTATTTCCAATGAAAAATTGTGGCTACAAGGATGTCCAAACCATTTGAATATTGGTTTCAGAAAAAACTCTTCAAAGTATAAATAATGAGATCTATCATATCTGCTATCCCAAATAGAAGTCCACATTTGCACAGGTTTTGTATCTCCATTTTTGTCTAGGTCTCTTACCCTGAGATTTCTATCCCATAAGCCCATAGATTGTCCTTCATATAATACCATATGCATAAATAAAGAATAATGTCTGAATTTACTTCCTCCATTCTTAATAGACATTAAATCATTTTTTATATTATATGCTAGGTATTTAGCATAATCAAAATACTGCACATCATGACTCTGTATGTCCACAGCTAGGACCATGGGCACAATTTCCATGAAGATGGAGGCCTCTATTCTCAATATCTGACAAACAGAGTAATATGTGTTTTTGAAATAATTTTCAAACAATTCAGTTGAGTAGGGTGGATCTTCACCATCTGAAAATACCCTAAGTTGGTTATTGTCACCGCGAGGCCTATGCAAGGGTAACTCCATCTCTTATAATTGCTACTCATATTGCGGTACTCAACCAACAAATCCTTGATTCTGAATTTCTTCTCTAAACTTGTGTCTAACTGAAACACTGTGGATATATAGTCTTTGGTAATGGGGAAGAAACTAGTCCCATCATTGAATTCAATATAACAAGTCTTAGGGTTGAATTTCTTTGCAAAAAACTTTAACAAGTGGACATTTAAAAACACATTCGAGACTACCAATTTACCCAAGTTTAGCCACCATGGGTTTGAAATGGGTTTATGCTTGTGCATTTTTTTGTAATGAGAGATAAAGAGATCATATACCCTCTGACTGGTGTCCATATATCCCCGATATCCCTGTATAAATCTTAAAATTTCTCAGCATGTGGGTTTAGTTGGGCATTTCTTCTGGATTTCTGTCCTGACCCAGGACATTGGTCTAATAAATCCCAGTTTAGATGCCTATCCTTAGTTTTTTGTCTTTTACTCTTTGGGTTTTGAATTTTTTCTTCCATATTCTATCACTATGTCTGGATTTCAAATATGTGATTTATAAATGTAGACTAATTTATAAAGTGCATTCAGGAAGTACAAGAATAGTTCCACCATGGGAGTCCAGTCGACATCTGCAACAAGTCAAAAATCAATGAAAAGATGAAAGGCTTAACATTGGGAAGCAGATGATGGTTTTATTCAAATTCCAAAAGTTCTAACCTGCAATCAACACGATGAAGGCTATTCAATTAAACCAAATGTAAGGATAAATATCAATGCGTAAATTAAACACACACACATGTTATCAAAGTAATATGATTTGATTATAGATATCACAACACTAGGAATATAGTAAAATTTAACGTTTATAACCACTAACTTTGAACACGTTACTTTAGAGCCATGCAAATTACAAAAAAAACTCAATTTCGAGACAATTCATAAAATATTCACTGAAAGATTGTCTCTAAATCATATTAATCATGAGAATAAAAGTGATTGTAAGAACAATTTGTTTATTTCCCTACAAAATCTCTAGAATGAAGAATAGGTAACTAAAGCAAAAGCCAAGGATTAGATTTTAGAAGCTGAGAATGCACAATTGACAACAACCTTGAGAGCATTGAAGGAACAATTATCTTCCTATAATGGGTTGATCTTAATCAATGGTTTTAAAGTTCAGGGTTAGCCATAAACACAAGGTTGTTTTTGTTTTTTCCTTTCTTTGAAAAAGGTTGCTAAACGTTTGAATTCTATCATTCAACACAAAACCCTAAAGGGCGGATTATGGTTATACGCAGGCATAATCTTAACCTTTTACACTTGCATCCATAGAGAAAATTTATGTCTTTCTAGCTTCATGTGGTTTTATAGCGGGAAGTATAGCTACTGCTGCCACCTGTCCACAGGATGTTGCAAAAAAAAATCTTGGAAACAAATAGAGAAAGCAATGAAAACTACTATGAAATGGATTTTGGTGAATGTTTGGAGGCTAGCAATCTCAAGGATTTTGGTGAATGAAAACTACTTACTTGACAAATCGCTCTGGTCCTGAATTGCTTATTCATCCACGCCCTGCACTTGTTCTTTGCAACAATCTTAACTCTTTACAATCAATGGCATCTATGCAATCAATTATCATCGAACATAATTTTTTTTTTTTGAAAATAGAGCATTAGATCGCCACCATTATGTCTTGTCACTTTATTTTGAGGTGATGTGTTTTGTAATCTCATTTATTGTTCAGGATTTCGGTATGACCCTAACTGGCATTACTTCAATAATATGAGTCTCCTTGAACATGAAATCACCCTTTTGATAATTTAATTTCTTTTTGTCACCTTTTCGGAGAGACCCCAAAAACCCTCTCTTCAACACAGTAGAGTTTCTTCGAAATACCCTTTACATTATCTTTTCATCGGTGAGACCCCTTTTATTGATGAGGCTCTAAACCATATCACTTTGACATCCTGAAACCCTTATCTATTCGACTTTCAGGGTATCAATGAGACTTCTGAATGACTCTTGCCAATATCCCCTGTCTCTTCGATTTGCTCATTACTTCAGGTTTTTGTGTGATTTTCCTTTTGTCTGCTTGTGCCTTTGGGTCATCGAAGAGACTATATATCGAGTCTGCCCGATGTAGTATCATCTTGCCAATGTTAGCTATAGTGATTTTTTCATCAAATATTTTACGGTTGAGGTATACAACTTAGGGCTAATAAGGGAATATTGATATTTTTTGGGTTCAAGTAGAACATCTTATTAGGGATTATGGCAGGAATGGCAAAATTTTAAAGTCTAAAATTTTGATCCAAAACAATCCATCGAGGCTTAGAGGTACGGTGCTAAAGTTGATGCTCATTTAGACATTAACGTCGATGCTCATTCAGATGTTAAAGTCAGCAATAATGTCAGCACTAATGTTGGCGATAATGTTTGGGATTTTGGTATGACCCTAACTAGCATTACTTCAATAATATGAGTCTCCTCGAACAAGAAATCACCATTTTGATATTTTATTTTCTTTTTGTTGCCTTTTTAGAGAGACCCCAAAAACCCTGTCTTTGACACAGCAGAGTTTCTTCGAAATACCATTTACATTATCTTTTCATCATTGAGACCCCTTTTATCAGTGAGACTCTAAACCATATCACTTCGATATCCTGAATGCCTTAAAGGTTATCGATATTTTCATTTGATTATCATGACACGTTTTGGTGTCACGCTGAAGTGCCTTATCTATTCAACTTTCAGGGTATCGATGAGACTGCTAAATTTTATTTGGTGTACGGCGCTAAAGTCGGTGCTAGTAAAGTCATTATAATAGGTGCTACAGGTGACACTAAAGTCAGCACTAATGTGGATGCTAAAGTCATCTCTAATTTAGGCGCAATGTGGTGCCTAATTTAGCGCCTAGTTGTTCTAATTGGTGCAAAAAATGCCAAAAAATGCGCCAACCTGACAAATAGCGCTGACTTTTTCAAATAATTGGAGAAAAATACATTAAAATAGTGGGTGGAAGCAAAAAATGGAGCAAAAAAAGGAGCTAATCACAGGGATTTTCTGTAGTGACATCACCAAACAAAGAGGACACTGGTTCATTTTAAGTCCCCAAAACTGTGTGAAAACAACAAGATTAAATTCATTTTAATGCCCAAATTGAAGTGTTCCTATGATAACCAACACATGCACATGAAAGAAAATTAAATCCCTGCATCAAATGTGTTAGTAGTTTTAATTTGAATGTCTTTGACCAACGAATGCCACATGCTACAAATCAGACATTAGTATCAGAAAAATCCCCATGAAAGCATGAAAAACAAGAGGCATCAAGTAAACATTTCATTTTGCAAGCTTCCAAGTCAAACGATCAAAAAAGGGAATCTGCAAAATATCTCAAAAATTTGATCTATTATAGCAAAAATAATAGCAGAATCAAAAAATTTAGGAAATTCTGAGCAGTTTCAAAAAAAAATTCGTCAAAATTTGATAAAAAATGCCAAAGATATGTGCATTTGAAGTTGTAGAATAGTGTTGACTTTGACTAAAAAAATGATTGATAAAATGACATCATTACCTGAAATTGATCTTACCATCGCAAAATTGGCTAAGTCTTCTCTGCAATGCAACTCATTTCATGTGATTTTGACATGTTTTGTAAAAGTTAAGAAATTTTTTTAAAAAATGCCTATTCTGGTATGTGTAGGCAAATGGGGTCTAGCTGGCTATTACAACTAACCGCTAGAGGTCTGTCAGTTTGGTCACATGTTCGCAGTTAGTTGCTTGTTGTTTATTTGGTGGTTAAGTTTTAGATTGGCCCCTAGTCGTCCATGTGACCAGGGGCCCATCGGGTGTAAAAAAAAAGTCAAACAAGATGGAGGCTGCTAGCTCTTGCCCCCCTACTGGTCACTAAAGTGACTAAGGGCCCATAAGGCGGTTAAGGGATGCTCTTTTGATTATTGTGACAACACCAAGGACCAAATCTAACAATGAAAGTTTAAACCCTAAAATCCTACATCTGCAGTTAGGGTTAGGGTGACAACAGACCAGGAACAACCACCATGTCTAAAGACTGAGCAAAGAAGACTTTAGCCTAGAGCACAAGAAAATAGTGATGAAAACCTTTCAACATATAGGTGATGGCAGCAGCGAACTTGGGAAGGTGATTAATATGATGCACGGTGACCAAAGTTTTAAATAGGGAACAAAACCACCAGACAACGAATTGGAACTGAAAGTGTGGCCTCCCAGGTGGAAATGGCGACCTGTGTGTGGTAAAACATCATTGTCTCTATTTTGATTTTGACAACATTCTTTGGTTAAGGTACCAAACCTCATATGTAGTCTCTAACTACTAGCCAACTCCTTACGTCGAAAACTTTTACAATGGAAGATCGTCATTCAACATCAGCTATTACACAGTTTTGGATGAGTTTGATGGCTTCAAGTCAAGCGATAACTTTAGTTTCACCACCTGGGATCATGGCCTAAACCTTAAAAGAAGATTGACCTTGGATTCTGATGGCAATATGAGATTATACACATTGCAAGAGGATAGAGGTGTCTGGAACACCTCTTGGATGGCACTTCCCAATTAATTGTGCAACGTTCATGGATTGTATGGAACCAACGGATTATGTATTTATAACCCTGAGGCAACTTGTACTTGTCCCCATGAAGGATCCAACTGACAGATCCAAGGGTTGCGAGTGAAATGTGGATCTTGCGGATCTCGGATCCAGTGCTGCACAACTCATTTACCTCTCTCACACAGATTTCTATGCCAATGATCTCAGAGCATATGCAACAGGGCTCACTCCTAAAGAATGTAAGAGGTTGTGCATGAACGATAGAGAATGTGTAGGTTTTAGCTACGTTCCTGATGGTCATGGAAGATGCTACCCAGAAGGCCAACTTCTTAATGGATATCGATCTCCTACTGTAACAACTAGAATAGGAGGAGGAAGGGTTTTTGACTGGTAGACAGTTTTCTGGAGGGTGGAGACAAGGCAATAGAGGACAATGACGGGTTTCAATGAGGGTTTGGAGGTACAGAAGTCAAAGCCAATTGAGTTGCGAGGAGATGGATTGAAAGCCAAGGGCTGTCGACGGGCATTCACAGAGGCCAAAGGAAAATGGTGATAGGGTTTAGATGGAAATGGCAATGGGAGATGGTGGCCAAACTCAAATTGCAAAGGATTCGAAACAATGTCAACAAGACAATGAGCTTCAACTGGAAACAGAATAGTAGTCAACGGTAGTGACACGGGCAGAGGTTCAAAGGGAACGGTCGTGCATTGGAGTCGACTAAGCAGAGAAAGTGGGTTGAAGGTTTATAGTCAATGATAGGAAAAATAGTGAACAAAGCCGATAGAGGTGATTGATTTAGAAGCTGACCGAGCAGGGTTTTCAACAGCTAGCGGTTAGGGTTCAGAATCCCACTAAGCCAATAGGAAAGAAAGGACTCTAACCCATTGACCACAACCTGCAACACACAGACATAAGAATATCTGCAACATCCACTTAAAACACCTGCAATACCCAAATCAGAGACTTCAACAAAGATCTTAAACCTATAACAGAGATTTCAAACACCAAACCTACAACCAAAATGGTTAACCACAAAATCAAATGCAAACTAGGAGATCGATAAAAGACCCCTATGCAAGAGTCGTACAGCCCTGTACGGATTTGTACGGTATGGCCCTGTGTAGGGGCCTAAACCAAAAAAAAAAATTTAGTGACATATTTCTAGTCATTTTGCATTTCTTGGACCTCCTGGACTCAACGGTGAGGTCTGTTTGAGCTCGGGAGACCACCTACAGAAACGGACTTTTAGAAATCATAAAAAATATGAGATTTTTCATGCATTCATGTCAGGTTCACCAATGTAAGCAAGGGTTTCAAATTTTCAAACATGCAGAAATGAAACTACAACAAACCCTAACTGTAATAGAAAGCAATCTAGCCTAGAAATCTATCAAACAAGCATGTAAAACAACTAAAATCTAACCTAACTTTGACTAACTTCTATTGTCCTCCATCCTTGCATTGTGTTCTCATATTTGCAAGTTCATGCAACATCATGAGAAGCTCATGTATTTGATTTGCAAGATTTTGGAGAGTTTACAGACTAAGAGAGGAAAAATGGAACTAAGAGCCCCAAAATGAGTTGGAGAAAGGTGTATTCTAGAGGAGCCCACTTGAATGAATGGCTAGGATTCATTGTTGACTTTGGAGGCAAATCAAGGGTGGAGATGAGTTAGGGTTTTCTCCCCATTAGAAGACAAAAGTGAATTTAAAATTCATAAATATGATGAGATGGAAGATGTTTAAATTAAATAAACTTGATTGGTTTATTTAATTCATTTGAGGAAGGGGACATGTGAAAGGGGATTTTTTATGGGATTGATTTATTTATTTGAATAAATCAAGTGAAGGGAACTTTAGGGAAATGAACGAATAATTAAATAATCAATTAGAATTAATTATTTAATTATAGATGAAATATGGTCAAGTGGACAAAAGGGATGAAATTGAACTAGTTGAATAATGGGATTTGGAGGGGAAATTTGTCTTGTCACCTTTGCGACATGAGGACATTTTTCAGTGTCTACAATTTCAATTCTATTGATGGATAGACAAAAACCATTCGCCATCAACAAAACTATATGCTCCCATCTCAATAAATTACTTTTTTCTGCATGCTATCTCGGCGTACCCATTGATGACTACCTTGCTTTTAGAGGATATGAAGAAAGAAGCATTCAACAAGACCATGGCTAGACCCTTAATCATTTAAACCATTCTAGTGTCCATAAAAGAACATGTTTTTGGTAAGAGATACTTCTCTACAACGACTAGAATGGATGAGACACCAAAGCAACCCCATGAAATCAATATCTAATGCAATACTCTCTAGATCACCCTTTATCTCCTCATTCTACCCATATCTCTTTGTTTAACATACTCTCTCTCACTCTCTTTATCTCTCTATATATCTATCTTTCTCTCCATCTATTCTCTCTCCCTCTTTAGCTCTCTATATATCTATCTCTCTTTCTCTTCCTATCTCTATATATGTTTCCCTATCTCCCCTTGTCTCTTTCTCTCTTCCTTTCTCTATCTCTACTCTTACCATGTCTTTTACTTTCTCTCTCCCTCTTGATCTCTCATATATCTCTCTTTCTCTCCATCTTTATCTCTCTACCTCTCTCTCTCTCTCATACTCTCTCTTTCTTCCTCTATCTATCTCCCCCCTCTCTCTATTTCTCTCTTTTATATATATCTCTTTTCCTAGATCTCTCTTTGTCATCTCTCCCGCTTTCTCTCTCCACTTCTTTGTTCCTCTCTCTAATTCTTTCTCCCTCACTCTCTATCTTTGTTTGTCATTATCTCTTTCTAACTTTCTCTCTATTCTATTATCTCTATCTAGATATTTATTTATTTATATCTCCCTCTCTCTATCTATTGCTTTATATATCTCTCTTAATCTCCCTCTGTCTTTATCTCTCTCCCCTTCTATCTTTCTTTTTTCTCTCCCTACCTTTCTCCCTCTATATCTAACTCTCTTTCTCTCCCTCTATTCCTCTCCCTCTCTCTCCTCGTATTAATCCTCCTCTCTCTTTCTCTCCTCTTCCATGATAATAAGTAGTTAGGAACTAAGGTGATCTCTCTCTCTCTCTCCATATCTCCCCCCCCTCTCTCTCTCTCTCTATATATATATATATATCTTTCTCTTGTTTCCCCTCTCTCCTACTCTCTTTGTCTCTCTTGTTCCACTTTATGTCTACTAAGCAAACTCAGGTCTATTGCATGAACAAGAATCTAGAAAGTTGATACATGCAAATACAGCCTACACACCAAACATGAAAGCTCACATTTAAAATAAATAGCATCCATTAAGATTATGCAAAATAATTCACAACACATGAGAAAACAAAAAATAACTGGATGATAGGGATACAAGACAATAACCATTCACTTAAAGACATGATTATTCAACTTCTCCAACTATTTGGTGTACCCATTGCACACCAATGTGTGATTGCTAGTAATAAGAATAAGATAGTAAAACAACATTTTGGATGGTAAAACAACATATTGTAAATAGGTCCAAATAAAGCTGTAATATTCTCTTGGGGTGTTCTTTCATGCGAGCTCTTCAAAAATATTAGCCCAAATAAAGCTTGAACTTCATTTTCCCCTAAGATAATTGTTACTAATTTTTTGTTCACACTAAAATTAGTTTGACCTAAGTGCAGTTGTTCGAAAGGAATAAAAGAAAACTTTTAAGTTATGCATTTAATAGATAGTTGATATCTTGATAGATCAGAAATGGACTTCAGTTGATAGGATAACCCATCAGTCTAATCAAGACTGATGAGTCATCATGACAAGAGAATCAGGTGGTCAATGTATCAATCATTCAAGAAATATAGTTGATCTAACATAGTGTTATCTTTCAGGAGTTATAAGACAAATTGATTATTTAGTTGATCATATTTGTAAGAAAGAAAGAAAGAAAGGTATTTATTTGAACTGTTATTTCATGTCATATTTGGAACATACATTCAGTATTTGTTACTTTATCCTATGCATTGATTGAAAAAGAAACATCTATATATCAAGTGCGTAAGATAAATTAACTGATTATGTTTAAAAGAAGTGTTCAAATGTGTCCCACACAAGCCATGGAAGTAACTACACTAAGCAATTACAGACATGCAAGCTATACATCTGAATGATAAAAGAAATAATGCAAACACATGATAAAAGTAAACATCCATCATTACCTGAACAAGAAGGTTGTTTCGCTGATGCTGGTCTTCAATCTTCATCTTTAGCTCCTATCATCAGTTGAACCTACAAAAAATTGGGGACAGTCCTATTAGAGCTCCGGATGTTTAAGGTTATCATATGCTTTTATCAAGTAGATATATCTATTTGTCACATCATGCATTGCATATGAAAGATCAGATCAGATAGGTGCTACAAATCAGAAAAAATCATGAAGAGGATCAATCACTACCATCAGGTATATTTTTTATGCTAACTTGTTTGTTCACTATGCAGGTATAGGACAAGTAATGTTGCTGATTTGAAGACAAATAAACATGTGGATTAAATGTGGCTCCCACAAGGGTTTGAGCCCAGCATGTTTTCTTTTTTCATTTGAAAAAGAGTATCAGAAAAAAAAAAAAAAAACATGATGCATCATTCAAGTTACATCATGCATCATTAATCAACTTACAAAGAAGCTATGTTATCATGACATTCAACAAGTCAGATCAATTTAGAATGCCTAAATCAAGTTGGCAAAATGCACAAAATAGAAATGCAGCCACAAAAGGTATTTATCTCTTTCATGTCATTATCATAGTACTTTATTGTTGTCTTGTTTCTTGTCATATTTCACCAAATTAGACTTAAGAAATGACAGAAGAGTGAAAAGAGATAAGTAACAAAAATGACCAAGTACAGTCATCAAGTACAGACATGATCACATATGTTAAGCAGATTTCTATTGCATATCAGATGGATGGAACGGGCTACATGAGCCTTTATTGTTATGCAAATGATGTTCAAAGGAGAGGACAAATGACATAATCAAACTGATGCATGTCTTTTTATTCACTATCATATAAGTGTTCACATTACTATCTGATGATGAAAAAGAGTGACAAAAAAGTGCTTACAGGAAATAGACTTATGCATATGAGCTACAGCATACATCAAAGGATTCATCTGATTATAAGCATAGAATAGTAAGCAAATCTCATGTTGCAGGTATTCACAATGATCAAGTGAAAGCCAGTCTCAAAGATGTACAAGTATATGCTAATGAAGGACAACCTAAGAACTTGAGGAATGACAAATATGAAATATGGAGATGAATTGTTGTTCATGATCAGAACAATCAAGATACAAAGTTTATCATGCAGAGCATATGATAGGCAGCCACCAAGTCACATTTGAAAAAGATACATCAAGAAGAGATCATCTAACTGGTACAGTTAAAAATGAAGGCATATCAAGATAAGATCAAAGGAATGCTATAGTCTTATAGTCTTGAAAATATATATGTATATGCCATGTTTAAAAAGAAGAAAAATGACATCCTAAACATGCTATAGAGGGAGAAATGCATCTACAAGAGGTAAAACAATAAATACTCATGATATGCCTCATATATTCTACAGTATGAATGCTGAAAGAAATACAAGTTTTCATCATTTCTGGTCAGTATAGTGATGACAAGCATTTACTAGAACTGGAAGATAGAGAAGTGCAAAAAATGAAAATTTTCATGCCTAGAAGAAAAAAAAGATACCATAGTATTAAAATAAATTCAAACATATGTGATCTATTGAAGGGTTTTGTAAACCTTAGCAACTTTCTCGTATACAATCAAATGATTTAATATAGTGGATGTGTCTGCCTCAGCTGTGAAAGGAAATGGGTTTGTATGCATTTTTAAAGAAACCCGGTCATTTTCATCAAGCCTCAGTTTCATCTCATGAGCCCACGTGAAGAAAAAGGAGTTACAGAGAAGTCTTATAGCCTGGCCATAGCATGAAGAGGAGAAATGAGAAATACCCATGTAGATTTATGGTGAAACCCTAGCATATTTTCTACATTTACAAAGAAACAATGATGCCATAGTGTGTTTTTGGTATGACCATGCCTGGAAACAATTTTTTTAGTCAAAACCCTTGTCACAGAATGAAACCCTTCGTCATTTTTATAGAAAATAGTCAAAAGAAAGCCCATAGCATGTGCTTATAGGTGGTCGTGCATAGGAAATGCATTTGTATGCATTTCAGGAGAAGCCCTCATTTTGTATGTTAAAAAAACCTTCAAATTTCATGATAGAAAGTTAAGGATATTCTACAGCAAGTGTCCATGGCCACGGCCATACATAGAAGAAAAGCATTCAAAATACTCATATAAAGAAAGGTTGAGACTCTTGTCTCCCTTATATGCAATGAAAGAAAGATATTGACAGTAAAGAAGAGTTACCTTTGAATGCAGAGAGCAAGACTTTAATGGCCGTGGCCTCCTTTTGAAAAGTCTATCATTTCTTGCATATTTCCTCATGTTTTGAAGATATCTAGCACATGGAGAGCAATAACACACAAAAAGAAATAATATATCAAAGAAATGCTACAGAAGCAGCATAAAGAGTAGAAATGGCTGCGGCCATGAAATAAGCCTCACAAAAAGAAAGAAATACCAGTTAAAGATGAAGGATACAATGTTTACCACCTCTTGCCATTCCTCAATGCAAGGAATCATGATGAAAGACAGAGAAAAGCCGAGAGGAGAAGCCATGAAAACTAGTCAAAACCCTAGTGCAATGGAGTTGCAGAGCAGCGACCAGCAAAGAGAAAAGAGCGAAAGTGAATGACAAGTTTAGGGTTCCTTCTTGTTTTGTTCGAAGCTTCTTTCCCATCTTTCTTTTTGACTTCTAAAAAACAAATTATTACTATATCTAAATTGTCGATCGGGGTCAACAATTCTAATAATACTTTCCTAGCAATGATCATAAGAAGTGGCCGACAGTGGGGATGCCTTGCATATCAAATGGTGGTCGGTAGTAATAAGGATAAGGCTTATGCCTTATGTATTTCAAAACAAACTTTCTTTCCTTGGAGGTCAAATATCACATAGCCAAATAGACACTCATCTTCCTCATGGTCGACATTGTATAAGATGTTCCTTGTCATCATTTGTTTGGGGATAAGACAAGATTCCCTTCATGTCACATGTATCATGCAAGATGACCAAACAGGGTCAAAGGATATGATTTTATGCCTTATAAAATTATCACCAAAAGGTCAAAATAAGAAGTGCGTGAAGGCAAAAAATAATTTGAGGTTCAAGGTGGCAGAGAAGGTGCCAAATAGAATATTTTTGCATGAGGGAGGTATGGAGAGATAAGGTCTATTTGGCATGGTAAATACATATTGCAAGGTGGAAGGAGACTTAGAATTATATTTGCGTGATTGGTGTATGTGGCAAAGGAGCTATTTTTTTTGCATGTGTATATTAGAGATGAGATATGGCAGAGGGTATGCATTTTTATTTTGCATGATATATATGTAGTAATGAGATATTTTGTTATGTGATTGGAGTTATAAGGCAGAGAAGAATATTTGTTTTCTTTTTGAATCAAATATGGAGTTATAAGTGTAGTATGAAGTGCTTTATTTTTATGCATTTTTGATAATATATTTGGAGAGATAAGGGTGTATTTTTCCCCTAGGGCATATTGTTATGCAAGAGGGTGTTTTTTCTCACTAGGAGTAATAAGGAGATGGTATTTGTCTCTTAAGTCCTATTTTTTGCTAAAATTATGCAAATTAGGCATATGTATTTGGAGTGATAAGGAGTTATATTTTCATGCATGATTTTACAAATACATTAATTGTAAATAAATAATAAAGTAATATTTTCTAAATTACTTTATTATTTTTCACAAATTGTAAAATTAAATAAGTGTAAGTTGTAACCAATAATAGAGTAATTATTTTAATTACTTTATTATTTACTCACAATCAATTTTGCTAAAGCAAAATTTTGCAAATTGATTAGTTGAGTTAGCTAGGCCACCTAGGAGGTTTTTGCATGATTTGGGAAGTATTTTTAGGGTTCTTGGTCAACTTTTTGGTCAAGCATATAGAAAGGACCAAAGTGGAGCTATTTTTGTTCAATTGGTGATAGTTTGAGCCCTTATTTTTAGGGATTTTTGAGGTTGCTCGTGGATCACTTTGGAGAGATTATTTTTAGAAGCAGTTAGCTGCTATTCATATTTTGCATGCCTCTTAGTGAGAGCAAAGCTATATATTGTAAAGAAAAACTTGTTTTTGCTAGTTCTTGCCTTTTTACTTTTATACACTTTGAGAGAAGGAGGTTTTGTAGCTCACCATTTTTATAGTTTTACAGAGATCAGCAGGTTACAGGTTCCATTTTTGTCTCTCTTGCAATATTTCATTTATTTTTTGGAATCAAGTAGTTGCCTTTTCATTTAATGCTAATTGTTTGAAGTGATATGATGAAGTTTTACTGTGTTTAATTATTAAACCTTTAAAATTATTGTCTCACTTTTGCTTGCAGTATTAAGCAGGTCTTAAGTTGTGTTAATGAAAATTATCCTTTTTATGTTGTGAGAAAACCCCTTTTCCTTCATAGAAAGCTTATTTTCAAGCCTTCCTTAGAAATACTTTTTGTGATATTTATGCCAAGATTGGATTGTGTGAGTCAAATTTCTGAGTTGTATTGTGAACCAGATTGCATATTTTTTATCCATTTTAGGTGCATCACCAAAATTTATAGTTTCATTTCCTCATAGTTTCTTTCTTACCTTTTTCCAAAACAAAAAATCATACATTCCAATAAAATATTTTAAGGGAACCAACCACAATCCTGAGGTCTAATTTCATTATATGGTACCCACAACTTGAAATTAGTCCCATATTACACAGAATTGTAGAGTTTTTCCGGTCTTTTGCCGCAAAAGGTTACACGATTATTTTGTTTTTCCTCGCAATTCCTTTGTAAAAAAAACAAAAAAAAAAAAAATTATCTTCCAGGAAAACACACCTCCTTAAGGGTGGGCTTCATGCTCTGGCATCAGCATGGCATTCTCTAAAGAGCTAACGTGCCTTGTCTATAAATCCACACTTTGTATGTTTAGCATATGTGTTTTCTGTTAGGGCAGTTGAAACTTTGTTATGTTTACTTTTGTTTTGGCTGCCTCTTCCAAATCTTTTCTGGCCGCTCTTACTAATTCAAACTGGAAGATTTCTCCCCTCTTTCTATGGTGAAATAGAGGCTTTCGCCAGCTCTTTTCTGCACAATTGTTTATTTCTGAAGTTTTATTGAGAGAAGGGTATCCATGCTTAACCAGGTTCGGTTTTCCTCAATTTCGTATTTAAGTACTCTAATAGTACCATTTTTTGCTTGTATGGGAGGAAGGCAGGAAAAACTAAAATTTTTCCTATTCCATCATTTCTTCTGTTTGCAATCCTATTTATAACTGGAGACAGTCTAGCACCATTTGACCTCCCCCAATGATCATGTACCTGATTTGATACTACTATGTGTGCATATGTATTTATATATAATTAAGTTTATAAAGCTTTCAGTTTTCCTGGTTTTTAATTCTATGCTTCTGGGACATCTTTTTAGAGGGCAGCGTCTATGTAGCATACAAAGTTTTCAAAAATTTGAGGAAAATCTTGAATTGCTAGCACGTCATGATAAGAAAAGACCACTTCAAAGAACTTAGTATGCTGATTCCCCAAATTTTCAACAAATTTGAATTTGAAATACAAAATACATTTGGTACATTTTGTATGCTGAATAGACGTTTAGAGAACACCCACAGCCATAAATAAGGTCCTCCACTCTAGCTATTACTTCATACACCAAACTATTTACTGCATCTTCTTTTTGCTCAGCTTTAACATCCTATTACGATACCACATCAAAGTCATGACTTCCATTATCTGTTACAATAAAGACATCTAATTATTCCCCACTAGTAAAAAAACATACAACCACTATTAAAAATATTATTTATCTCCATTTGTCCTTATGATGGACCTTTAAGTGGATCCTAAATGTTCGTATTATAAGAATCAAACTTAATGCCAAAGAAAATTCAAGCTAATGAAAGTGATTCCATCTGACGTTTGAAACCTTAACAATTGGGATGGTTAATCTATTGCTATAGAAAACCTTATCTTTTTAGAGTTGGGGAGCTTGTCTGGCTAATAAATGGAAAGTGATCATTTATTGCATCTATTTCTTTACATATGAAAAATGCTTCTATGTAACCCTTATTTTTCTTCTTTACTGCACCTGTTGAAGCAGCATTACACCATTGTATATTCTATCTTTTAGGAACTGCAAAAATGGTAATAAGTTCCATAGTGTGGATTGTAGCCATGACCATTCGGTAGATAAAAGAAAATTTTCCTTTAGCATTAGATTTGGGGCACATGGAGTGACCTCATCGTGGATGCTATTTCTATGCTGGAAAAGCATTGTCAAAGTCAAAGATTTAGATTACAAAGCTTTTTTGTTTTGTTTGTTTTTAAGCACATGCATTGGATCTTATGTTCCCTTTTGTTTGAGAGACATAGTTACAACTTTTATTATTTTCCTTCACAAGATTGTGTTTTACATACTAGCTTGAAAATTAGAATTGAAGGAATCCTAGTTTTACATGGGAAACATGTAGTTGGAAGCTTACTTTTGTAACGAGGGCTTGATAAAACTTAACAACAAAGAGGTAAGGTATTGAGGGTTCTCATAATACACATTTTCATAAGATTATGATACAAATTGGGAGTACTACTACCAAACACTCCATGCATTTTATCACATTACCAACACATACAATAGACTTCTGTGCATTTTTTCTTTTCTTCAATCTGTGTTATGGCACAATATGTCCAAGTCAACTGGGAATATTTCAGTTGCTCTGTGCACAATCTTGTAAAGATTCATTATTGGATTTATATATAATTATTTTTAGGTGGCTTACAGTTGTGAGGGCCTTAAATCTGTGGATCATACAAAGTCATTTAAAAGTGTGATTCGGGATTTACTTGAATCAATTACCTCAGCATGTCCATTTTTCTACCTAAGCCTATTAATAGGGGATTGACAGGATTAATGGTGGTTTTGAGTGTGGAGATATTCAAGCAATTATTTAAGGGGTTGTAAGCATCTTCAAGTGTGTGTATGCCATTTTGGAAAGTGAACTATTCCTACTAGGGAAGATTCGAGGGTTTTATGAAGAAAACTACAGAGACAGACAAGAGGGTGATTGAACTAGAGAAGATCATTATCTCATTGTGGGCGTCGTGACTTAGAAGAGTTAATTGTGAAAGTATATTGTACTTATTGCTATATATATTAAAAAAAGATACTATTCATTCTACCAGCACCTAAGAAGGAACTATACCTTAAATAACAATGGGGAGGAAAATTAGGTTTAAAAATGAAAATCTGTATCTTTTTTATTGTGATTCTATTATCCCTATCACATGTCATTACGCTAATTGATAGATAATAAATGGAGTTATTTTAAGGTAATAACCATCATAAGGAGGAGCACACATTCTTTAGATGCAGCAAGATTGGACATCATGTATATGTAGGCATTGGACCGTATTGTGCAACTGTTTGCTATTAGGCTGCTTGTGATAGTAGCCATTGATGCATTTAATGTCTGATCTCAGTAAGAACACAACTACTACAATCTGCAATGAAAAACAAAATAATAAGGTCCATTTCAGTTTAAAACAAAATATTGGATGCAATTCAAATTCAATTTGATTTGACCACATTCTGGGATCGAGAGCTAAAAAGATTAAACTTAAAGAAGCCATAAAAAAGAGCATCACAAACTTGGCCAAAGGATCAAAACCCAAAAGAGGGACAAATTTGAGCAATAAATAAGATAATTGGAAAGAAAACTTCATCTTGACTTCCATAAAATGGGTGCCATGTACCAAAACTTAATGTTTCTGATGTTATGCCATCACCACTATGGAACTTCCATAGTCAACACTCTATCATGCAGAGTGATCTCCATAAAAATTACTGTCCATTGCAATTTTCTACACACCTAAAGAGTGCACACAAAAACCTAAAAAAACGGTGCAATATTACAATGAACTTGTCCATTAACTTTTTTAAGAAAAAATGCAAGAAATAAAATGTTACTGCAAGGCACTACACAAAATTAGCTTTTGCCCACAGCCAAAAACACAAATCTGCAAAAGAATATGACCAAAAACATCCAAAAGGAAAAAGAAATTGACAGTAACAGCTTCTGAATACTAGACAAAATTAAACTACAAAATATTCCTAGATGGAATTTCAAACCAATACCTAAACTGAACAGTTTATCTTAACAATTTTGGAGTTACACAATGAACTCGGGAGAAATCTTGTGACACTATTTCAAAAAACAAAAATCATAACAATTCCTGGACGGAATTCAAAATCAACACCCCAAACTTAACAATTGGAATTTTTGGGCTATAAAACGGGCTTAAGAAGAGAAATTGCCTGATTCAACATTCCCAGCCTATCTTTGTGACCTATCATTGGGACGAATTTTGTAGATTTAGTTTTTGAAAACTCAAACCTCCTGGCAACTCGAGGGGGGCTTGTTAAAATAGATTGGTCACAAGTTCCTTTTGACGTAGCCTACCACAATTTCAATGTCCAGGCAATGGCAGAATTGTTGGGACAAGATATGAAAAGTGTGACTTCAGCGCAGTGGAAGAAACTGCAAGACTTTATCAAGATCTGATGAGGATAGTGAAAGAGAAACTGGGTGTGGCTAGATGAAACGAGTTTAGCTCAGTTGCTTTTATGCTCTCCATTAATGATTATTCTTACTCAAATTTTGACAGTTTCTAGCCCAAGAGGTCAGCCATTTGGCAATCCATCAACCTGCAAAATCCAAATGATTTAATTTCATCTCAATACTTCTTCTTCACTGTCAAGACATGATAGCATGCAAAAATGGTTCATGAGTATACAATCAACGATTTAAAATAAAGCTATGTACAACTGAATACAAACAGAATAAACCAAGCTATGCACATCGTGCATGACATGATGTAAGTTGTGCTCACTTTATATATTGATGGTCCTGAGGGTTGCACAGATCAAATGGTTGCATAATGATATCATACTCAGATTCCAAAGACTCCTAAATGCACGATAGAAATACCATTAGTGAATACCCAGATTAGATCCAATTATTATCTACATAAGCAGAATAGGCTTCTTGTCTCCTGATGTTGAGTTCATTAGTGGACTTGAAACCTCCTAACAATTATATTTCTTGTTTGAACATTGTTCATGAGGTTCTTTGTTTGTAACTATTTTATCGGGTGTTTTAGGTAATTGTTGTCCTAATCTTTCAACCAGCAGAGGAAGGAGGTGGCGGTGCAAAAAGAATGATAGAAGATGGGGCATTAGAGAATGTAGAAGCTATATTCGGAATGCATGTCTCCAGCCGTTATCCAACTGATGTTTTTGCTTCTAAGCCTGGGTCTTTGTTGGCAGGATGCAGTTTCTTTAAGGCAGTCATAACTGGAAAGGGAGGACATTAATTCCACAACATGCAATTGATCCTATTCTGGCAGCTTCTGCTTCTATTGTTAGCCTTCAACAGCTTATTTCCCCAGAAGCTAACCCCTTGGACTCAGGTATTTTACATACCTTTTACATGAGCTATGCATCTAGATAAGTATGAGTCAATGGAGATGAAGTGAGTGCACTTTAATTGTAAAGAAACAAATCCCAAGCCAAATCTCTTTAGTTCATTTCTAGTAGTTAGTAGCTGGCATACTTCTTGAATGCATACTGCTTATGAAGCATATTCTTCTATGTTCTCTTGCCCTAGTATGTCTGGTACTGAATATATGTTCCCTTGGCATTCAGAGTAGCCTGGTTTAGCTTCAAGTTTTAATGGGATATAATCATATACATGTTGACCAAAATCAGTTGAAGCAAAAATCAGAAATCCTGTTATCTTCTGCATTATTGTCTAAGTATGCCTGATGTATCATGTTCTTTACCAATTATTCTGTAAATAATACAGTTCTACCTAGTTCAATTATATGCCATCAAGTTTCTACCTTGTGTTTAAACTAGGAAGTAAACTAGACCTTGTCAATCCACCTACTTCGTGGTGGTTTTATTCATTGTGAGCTAGTGCTAGACTGAACTTATTTTGTCTTAAACATCTGCCTTTAGAAACTTGTTTATGCTTTGGTGGAACATATAAATTTTACCAGAAAATGAATTCTTCAAAACACAAGCTTTTAAAGCAAGCAATGTATCTTTTTGATGTAAATGGTAAGTGGGTAAGTGAACAATCGGCTAGCAGTTGCCCAGGCTTGCACAATGAAAGCAAAAGAACACAGAATTATAACAAAGAATTTGGAAAATACATGTTCTTTAATATTTGTAGAAGAATTGTACATTCTATAGGAGACTCCAAAATTATATGGGACCCGAATAGCATACATTAACCAACCCAATAAATATTCCACCAACTTGCAAAAGACTATGCATTGCAATCTAACTCTTTTACAAGTTGATTTGACTTTGTACAGACTTCAGTTCCGCTTAAGCTCTGACTCCAGCAACTTCTAGAAAAGAAAGATAGCACTTTAACGCTCATGTGGTGACTATTGGCCTTCCCACAGATGTGGGACTTAAAAGGTCCTTGTCGAGCCACACATAAGCTTAACGAAACCTGATGCAGCTTGCACCCAGCAGTTTTACAGATTCTCTGCTGCTCTTGTATGCGTACACACAATGTTGTGCAAGTTTGATCAAACCATAAACAGTCTCCAAGTTTGAATAACCGTGTCATAGATGTACCCTTTATGAAAAGTTTCAATCCATAAGGAAAATGTCAAACTAATTGCACATGCATGAAATAGTTTGAAGCTTCAAATAGATTATGTACATATAAAAAGACAAGCAGCCAATGTCATACTGCAAGAAAAGAATGAACAAAAAAGCATAAAGAACTTCTTAGCTATAAGGGTTTGCACTACTACAAGGAGTCATGTTTTTGGCAAAAGTCCATACACTCAGAATCTAATCTATAAATCCTCTAAGAACTTTCTAGTTATTGCTCACGGTTGCACGGTTCAATTGACAACAAGAATGAACATCATGAATTTGTAGTCATTCAATTGAACTGTGCAACCTAGAAAAGTTATTTGCAGTTTAGTGTGTTGTCCACCGTTTATGAATCCATTGCTTTTGTAATACTTTTGGTTATTTGTAGGTTCTGGCTCATGAAAGAGCATTTTTGTTTTCTAAGTTATGCCTTATTTTTTGCTTCATTGCTTTTGTAGTACTTCAAGTTATTTGCAGTTTAGTGTGCTGTCCATCAAGTGGCAGTGTTATTCTTTGATCTAATGCGATACAGGTAATTAAATTATTAAAAAAAACATGTTTTAGTTTTTAAAAATAAAACTATAATTTTATATATTACCGGAATGGCAGCAGCAAATCCATAGCAGCTTCTGAACCAGAAGCTGCTGCTGCAGATTCCCAATCACTTTCTAGCTGCTGTTGTGGATGCCCATTCACATTTGGTTCTCTTGCTGCTGCCAATGCCCATTCGTCTTCTGGTTCAGTTGTACATTCTGGTTCAACTGTTGCTGCAAAAATCATCTCAAATCTTACAATTTGATATGCTCACTTGAGTTATTTACTATCTGCATGTAAAAAAACAAATTAATTAATAGATATAGCAATAAGAAAAATCAACCAATATACAATACCTTTACATTTTAATTTTTTTAATAAACATATCCTATTAAACTTTTTAATTTTAATTAATGATTGTTTTGGTAAAAGTGCATCTAAAATGCTCCATAGACATTGCCCGTTTAATATATGCATTTCTTCATGTTAAATAAAATTAATAATAAGAATAAGACTGTAAAACAACATATAATCAAGTACATCATATAGTGGATTTGCCTATATACCCATGGTATATGCAGCTGATTTGCCTCGAAAGTTTCAGGAAAGTAGGGATTTGTCCTGAAATTATTATTTTTTTTTTTTTTTGGGTGTACTGAAAATCCTGTAGATCAGAACCTAATGTAGATTTTGGATGTAAACACCATCCATGTCAGTGGATGCAAGTTTGTACCTTGAAACTTTCTTCCAAGCCCTTCTATTTAGTCCATGCTCAACAGTCCATTTCCAGGACTTGAAACATTGAATTTTTTTTAAAACAAACTTCCCAAAGAGAAAAAGATACAACTCTTAGAAGTAAAAAGGAAATCCCTTTTATTTTTAAAAAATTAATAAGTATAAGACAGTAAAACAACATGGGGACTCCAATTTATACGTCTCCTATTTGAAGATAAAATAATGTATTGTTTAAAATATTTTGAAAGCTATAAAGAATCGTACACTGAAGATCTAAATTGAACATGTAATATAAATCAAGTTACCCCGGACAATACATGAAGCATATTTCAAAACAGATTCCAAATAGGATAAAAGTAAAGAACAACAACAAATTTATCTATTTAACCTTATCATACCGACAAACCAAAACAAAGAGAAAAACCCTAAACCCTTCTGCTTTTTAATCGCTGAAAAACTACACAGCATTTCTTATATTTTTTCCATAGTGTCTTATACGCCGTTGACATAATTGGCCTTATTCTTCAAGATAAGCAATATAAAACAATATATTTTTATTGGTATAAACAAATAAAAACCATCCTAAAGAGAAAGAATGCATATTACCAGAAACAAAAGACGCTGTGAGCAATAAAAGCACCAAATACACACATATGCCCTTTGCTATGTAATCAACTACAGACGTCCAGAGGTAATAATGTATCCTGTAGCTAATCTCCTTCATGTGTACTGCCTAATTTTATTTTATTTATTGTTGTTATTATTGAATTTATTTTGTTGCTTGCATTAGACCTGTATCAGACGTCCTATTTAAAGGCAATCTCCAAACATTGGGCTGTTGGCAGGCAGGGGAGGATAGATGGTGGTCCAGAAGGATTGCTACAACAATATGGACAGCATAAAATAGACACAAATAGAGAATAGATACGCAATGACAGAAATATATTTATATTTTCCACTTTCAAAATTACATTCAAAACTTCTTACAAACTTAATTTAGAGCTGTTGCTCTATTTTCCTGAGATGCCCCAATCTCTAGAGCTGCAAACTAATTCAAATCTGGAGCTGCTGTCCAGAAGCTCCGTAGCTACCTGTAGATCACTGTTGCTACTGTAACATTCCCTTCTACTATCTTATCTCTATTGTTCTCTATTATTTTCCTCCTTCACATTCCTTCTACTGATGTAGGTTCACACTCACATACATCCCATACGGTCAACACTTTTTCCTCTCTTTTGTCTCACTCAAAACCCAAGCCAAAAAATTGGTGCTCAACTTCATTTGAAATCCAAACTTACCTACCAAATTAATTGCTGGTAGGTGCAAATGGTGCTGGGGTAGATTTAGAAATCCCCAAGTCTGACGCGGGGGCAAAAGAATTAAATGCTGATTGACGGAAGATTAATAACTTCCAACACTCCCCCTTAATCTGAAGTTAGATGTCATTCAACAATTTTCTTTCTGGACCTGATCTCTAGAGTTATACCTTTGTATTTCCCTTTTCGGAGCAAATCTCCGGAGCTGTTTCTGTCATTCTGGATCACCTCCGGAGCTCTTTTCTGCATCTCCGGAGCACTCTGTCTACATCTCCAGAGCTCTGTTTCTGCATCTTCGGAGCACGTCCAGAGTTGTTTATACCTTTCAGAGTTGAACCTCTGGAGCATTGTTGTTGTTTTCTAGAGCTAAACCTCTAGAGCTGTCTTCTTTCCAGGGCTGCATACCTTCGGACCTGTGAACAATGCCAAGCTTGTCTCTTAGGCATTCAAAAGAATCTTTTGGCAATGCCTTTGTAAAAATGTCAGTGAGCTACTGCTCAGATCCGCAATACTGTAACTCAATCTCTCCTCTCTCTACCAACTCCCTTATGAAATGATAACAGATCTCAATGTGCTTGCTTCGTCCATGGAAGACTGGATTCTTTGTTAGGGCTATTGATGAAACATTGTCACAATGAATAGTTGTACCATCTTTTTGTTTCTCATTCAAATCTTCAAGGATCCTTCTCAACCAAATAGCCTGACATGCTGCTGCATTTGCTGCAATATATTCAGCTTCTGCTATAGAGAGAGAGACAATGGGTTGCTTCTTGGATGCCCATGATATCACACCTGAACCCATGTGAAATACCTAGTCGGATGTGCTCTTCCGATCATCTACATTACCTGCCCAATCACTATCTATGAAAACAGCCAACTTAAACTCATTAGAAACCATACAAGATGCCATAACCTATTGTGCCATTCACATACCTCAGGATACTCTTTCCTGCTTGCCAATGTGAGTCCTTAGGCTTCTCCATGAATCTAAAAATCAGGCTTACTGCATACATCAAATCAGGCCTAGTAGCTGTCAAGTACATGAGGCTTCCAACCATGCTCTTATAGAGGGTTGGGTTTACTTCCTTGCTACTATCCTCTTTACTCAATTTCAGACCTGTAGTTGTTGGTGTAGGGGTAGGTTTACTATTCTCTATTTTAAATCTCTTCACAATCTGTTTGGCATCGTTAGTTTGCAAAATAAATATGCCATGCTCTGTTTGTTTGACCTCAATGCTAAGAAAATACTTTAGCAGAGCTAAGTCTATCATCTCAAACTTGTTCTTCATTGCCCCTTTGAAATCAACAATTAAAAGATCACTATTGCCAATAAAAATTAGATCATATACATACAAAACAATAATCAAAATATTACTTTCAACTGCTTTGATGTAAAGAGTGGGCTCACTGCTACTTTTGCTAAAGTTATTACTCACTAAACATGAGTCTATTCTACTGTACCATGCCCTAGGTGCTTGTTTCAACCCATAGAGGACTTTTCGGAGCTTATATACTTTATCTTCTTGTCCTGGGACTTCATAGCTAGGTGGTTGTTCCACATACACTTCTTCTTTCAGCACTCCATTCAAGAAGGTTGACTTTACATCCATTTGAAACACCTTCCACTTGTGTTGGGCTGCTATTGCTATGACTACCCGAATTGTTTCCAGCCTTGTAACTGGTGCATATGTCTCATCATAATCTCTTCCAAGCTATTGTTTGTACCCTTTGACAACTAGCCTTGCCTTATGTCTTTCAATCTTTCCTTCAGCAGTAGACTTCATCTTATAAATCTACGTAACTCTAATCACTTGTTTACCCATGGGTAAATCCATTAGCTGCCATGTGTTATTCCTCTCTATGGCATCCAACTCTTTATCCATGGCTTTACACTATTTCTCTTCTTTCACAGCTTCTTCAAAATGCATTGGATCACTACAAGAAAATAATGCAAAATCTAAATTCTCATCAGCATCATACCTTGTGCTAGTAGGCATTAGTTTTCCACAGTCCATGAATTAAGAGAGAGTGTTTCTAGATTAAACTGTGTATATTTTTGCATCAACATACACAGTTTAATCCAAAACCACTCTCTTAATACCTTGTGTTGTCATAAATCTCCTTTACACTCCTTGTCCTCCATGGCATCAATGATGCGAGTGTAAGGTCTGAATTACTTCTGGAGCTGCTACTGTTCTGACCTTCGGAGCTACTATACTGCTGACCTCTGGAGCTGCTGCTCTGCTGAACTCTGGAGCTGCAGATCTTTAGAGTTACAGACCTTTAGAATTGTTGATCTCCGGAGCTACTGTGCTATTGTCCACCTCCAGAGCTGCTCTGATGAACACCTCTGGAACTACTAATCTCCAATGCTCTATGGTAGTTTCTCCCTGAGTTGCTGGTCTCTGTAGTTCCTCCAGAGTTGTTGTCCTCCAGAGCTTCTTCATCTTCAAGGGGTATTGTAACTAAAATACCTGTGGTATTGTCCACCGTTTCATCCCATGCTTCATTCTCAATGAACTCAACATCCTTGCTGATCACAACCTTTTTGGTGATGGGATTATACAATTTGTAGACTTTTGACTCTTCACTATAGCCTATGAAGATACATTTGTCACTTCTATCATCAAATTTCTGCCTCTTCTTTTTAGGCATGAATGTATATACCACACACCTGAAGATTCTTAGGTGTTCAACACTCCATTTGCTATTTGTCCACACCTCTTGTGGAATCATATTACAAATAGCCTTTGTAGGACACCTATTCAATAGGTAAACCTCTGTTGCTATAGCTTCACTCCAAAAATCATGTGATAGTCCTTTTTCTTTTAGCATGCTTGCTACCATCTCTTGAATGGTTCTGTTTTTCCTTTCAGCCACTCTATTTTGCTATGGAGTATACCTAGTTGTAAACTATTTTTCTATGCCTTCATTCCTGTAGAAATTTAGAAATTCCTTAGAGAAATACTCTCCCCCTCTATCTGTTCTTAGGGCTTTGATATAGTGGCCACTTTTCTTTTCAACTAATGCCTTAAACCACTTGAACTTCTCGAAGGCTTCTGATTTGTTCTTCAAAAAATAAACCCAGATTTTTCTGCTATAATCATTTATGAATGTCATAAAATAAGTATTTCTAGCCAAGGTGTGGGTTTTCATGGGACCACACAAATCTGAGTGCACCAACTCCAATGGTGCTTTTGCTCTCCTAGAATAACCTGATTGAAAGAGTTGTCTATGCTGCTTTCCTAAAATGTAGGCTTCACATTTTCCATCGGGCTCTACAATGTTTGGTAGAACTCTAACCATGCCTTTCTTGAACAATAAATTTAAACTAGAAAAACTTAAGTGCCCATACCTCAAATGCCACAATTTGGATGGGTCTTTGATGACTGTCCTAAAGGCTAATTACTGTCCCACTATTGTGAACGCCAGAGATAGTGCTGGGTATTGCGCTAGAGATGATGCTGGAGACTCTATGTATATCCTAAGAAGAAACATTCTGTTTCTTGTCATCTGCATTGTTGTAATCACTTTCTTGCTGCCTCCTTTGTCAAAATTGTGCACTCTCAATTTTCCATTAGGATTTCATAACCATTTTGGACCATCTGTCCAATGCTCAATAGATTATGTTTTATGCCAAGGGCATAATAAACATCCTAGATCACCCTCCTTTCTCCATTCTTGGATTGAATGTTGACTGTACCTTTTCCCATGACGAGAACTTGCTCATTATTTCCCATTTTTATTTTTGTTTTAATGTTGCTATCTATGGAGGCGAAGAAGTTTTTATTTCCACTCATGTGGTTGCTACAACCGATGTCTAGATACCATACTTCATCACTACTCCTCTTAGTAAGGTTGCAAACAATAAATACATTTGACTATTTTTCATTTTTAGCCTTGTTTTCATTTGCTACATTAGCATTTTGGCCTCCATGATCACATTGTTTCTTTCTACACTCACCAGCATAATGACCAAACTTATGACAATAATAACATTGAACATTGCTTTTGTCATACCTCTGATTAAAATTGATGTTCTTCTTCTTTTCTTGATAGCTTGGCTGTGAGTTTCTTGCCTCTTCTTGGCTATTTGAAACTCTTCTTCTAGAGTTGCTTCTTCCTCTACCTCTTTGACCTCTACCTCTGCTATTTCTTCCTCTTCCCCTACCTCTTGCATTGGTTTGAGCCTTGAAGGCTTGCTCAAGGGAACGAGCAGATCTATTCAATCGCTACTCATGGCTTTGTAGAGAGCCCATCAATTCATCCACTACAGGTCCTTAGTCTCTTCAACGGTTATGATAATTGGGTCAAATATATAAGTTAGACCCCTTAGGATTTTCTCAACAATCCTTTGATCATCCATGGTTTCTCCATTTATCCTTAGCTGATTTATCATGGTAGAAACCCTAGTGTGAAAGTCTAAAATAGACTCACTCTCCTTCATTTGTAGGGTCTCAAAATCTCTCGTAAATAGCTCGAGTTTGACTGATCTCACCTTATCAGTTCCCTTATAGTTGTTCTGCAATATTTTCCATGCCTGTTTTGAGTAGTTTACTACTGCAATGCGGGGGAAAATAGCCTCTATCAAGGTTGCCTCAATTAGATTGAGGGCTTTTGCATCCTTCATTCTTGTTTTCTTCAACTGGTTTCTTTGAGCATTAGATAGGGCTGCATAAGCTATTGGGTCTATGGTGTCTGTGATCCAATTGATGACCAACTCCCATAGGTTATTAGCAACTAGTATTGTCTTCATCTTCTTAGCCTAGATGTTATAGTTCTACCCATCAAATATAGGTGGTTGCTGCCATCCTTTGCTCTCCCCACTTGCCATGCTTCTCAAATCTAAGAAGGCTGATAATGCCTAGACAAACTAGGGCTTATATAGAACACCCACAAAAAATTTCTAACTACCCAGAAAAATAAGGCTCTGATACCACTTATTGGCAAGTAGGGGAGGATAGATGGTGGTCCAGAAGGATTGCTATAGCAATATGGACAGCATAAAATAGACACAAATAGACAAGAGAGACAATACACAATGAAAGCAATATATTTATATTTTCCACTTTCAAAACTACATTCAAAACTTCTTACAAACTTAATTCAGAGTTGCTGCTCTATTTTCTTTAGATGCCCCAATCTTTGGAGCTGCAAACTAATTCAAATCTGGAGTTGCTGTCCAGAAGCTCCGTAGTTGCTTGTAGATCACTGTTGCTACTACAACATTCCCTTCTGCTATCTTCTCTCTACTGTTCTATGTTATTCTCCTCCTTCACATTCCTTCTACTGCTGCAGGTTCACACTCACATACATCCCATACAGTCAATACTTTTTCCTCTCTTTTGTCTCACTCAAAACCCAAGCCAAAAAACTGGCGCTCAATTTCATTTGAAATTCAAACTTACCTACCAAATTAATTGCTGGTAGTTGCAAACGGTGCTGGGGGCAGACTTGGAAATCCCCAAGTCTGACATGGGTGCAGAAGAATTAAATGTTGATTGATGGAAGATTAATAACTTCCAACATGGGCAACCCACAACAACAGGTGAGGTCAAATCAGGTCAGATGGCAGAGATATGCATGGCAAAATCCCTTTTGTGACAAACCAAATCCATTAAGCCTTACCTACTTGGGCATGCATGGTCTCAGGGAGAGCAGTGAACTCCTCACAAAAGCAAAAGGGTGGCACCAAAGGCATCCCCTAAAACATCCATGTCATCCAATATGCCATCCAATGTGTAAAATGCTTAAAATAGAGAGAATTCTAAGCAATTGATGTGTATTCGAAAACTTGGATAGAAACAAATTCATCCTCTAGAAAAAGAGAATTAAAGAGAAAAAATATGTTGAAATGCCTTTAGCCTTCTGGATTTGAAGATGCAAGCTCCTTCACATGATGAAGAAGATCTTGATTAAAATGGTTGTTTCTGTTTTGAAGCATGTGTTTTATGATTTTCTCCACATTTATTTACAATTTTTTTTCTTTTTCTTTTTTCTATTTATTTAGATGGAAATGAATGTTCTCATCTCCATCATGCTCTACCTACCACATTTATTTACAATTTTTTTTTCTATTTATTTAGAGGGAAATGTGTGTTCTCATCTCCATCTTTTCTATCACATTTATTAGTACCTGCCTTGGCTGGTACTATTGCAATGAGTTCACACTTATCTAGTTATTAATCTATTGATTGCAAACCAATCAAAAGATAGGATTACTTTTCTTGTCGGACAAATTTGATTTAAATTTGTACTTTTCCTATGTCAACATGATAAATTTTTAACAAAAAATTATTTAGAAATGATTTATCTGTATTGTCATTGGCTGAAAAAAATAACCTGGATTGTCGGGAGAGTGCAACAAAAAAATATAAATGTAGAGAGAATTTTGGTTTGAGGGGAGCACGTGGCAAGTAAACAAATTATGAACACAAATTTTGTCTCCCACTAGTTAAGTCATGTCTAAATGGATGGCGATTAATTTTTTGCTTCATTAGGTAAAAGTAATTTAATTTTAATTTAGTTTTTAGGGTTCTACACATTTTATTTTGTGTAATTAGATTATTTTAGGCATTTCAATTTTATTTACTCAAAAGTTAAAAATCTTAGATTTTAATTTTATTTAGTCAAAACTTAAAAATCTACAGTATCATGAATTTAATTACATTTTTTATTTTATTCTTCAAATTTACAATATGCATTAGTATTATTACATTAATTAATTCTTTAATCATTATAATCATTATTATTGTATTATTTAAATATTTAATATTTAATTTTGAAAATTTATATTTAAATTTTAAGTGAAAATATGAATATTTAATAAAAACTGAAAATATTAAAAATTGGTGCAGTTCAAATAATTATTACCATTCAACTATCCAAACCGCTTTTACTCCAAAATTTAATATGGCGATATCTCTATTGTGAAAAAATTTGAATTTATTTAAAATTGTTTTTTTAGTTCAGGGGCCTTTTAGCCCTTGTGCTCCTCGTGTAAGTTTTTCAATTGATTTGGGTTGGTGCAGTGGTTGTTATTTACTTCCTTTGTGCTCGTGTAGGTTTTTCAATTGATTTGGGTTGGTGCAATAGTTGTTATTTACTTGATTGGCTCAACATTGTTACTTTGGTTTTTGTTTTTAATCTTGACATTTAAATCTTTAAGGTTTTTGAATGCTTCGAATAACAAATCCTAAGCCGATAGTCTTTTGTATGTGAACATCCTAAGCCTTTGTATGTGAACATTATAATGCTTTGAAAATTTTCTCACGCCATAAAACGAATTCACTCTGGTAACTAGTTATTAATAATTCTTTTTGTAACCAATGAGAACTGAAATAGTTTTTCTATTTAAACCATATTTAGCTATTGCTATTGTATAGATGCAAATATTATAACAAATTAAAAATTTATTTGGGTGATTAATGCGCATCCATTACAATAATGGCCATAATATTTTTAAGATTTTACTAACTAGGAACATGGCATCACTTCATTTAAATATTTTCCATCACACTAGATTTTTAACTGTTGAGTAAATAAAATTGAAATCCCCAAAATAAAAGTATTTTTCATGACACTCTAGATTTTTAATTCTTGAGTAAAAAAAATTAAAATCTCAAAAATAACCTAATTTAGTAAAATAAAATAACACTAATTTTTTTTTTACAAAGAATGCATATTTTTATTTATTGATTTCTTTTCATATCTATTTTATAAAAAAATTATTAGGGTTTAAATTTGTTTTATAACTATACTTTAGGGTTCTACACATAAATAACCTAATTTCACTAAAATATTTCTTAACTATTCATTTGATCTTAACCATTAATGTCTAATTAAATGGAGCTGAACCACAATGCACCCAAAATTATTACTAAACCACAATATTAGATTAATTAAAATAATTAAAATCATGTTAAGTACTTACTATTATTACTTAAATAAAAAATTAATTGACTAAGATAAAATATTGTAGTGATGTAAATATGAATATGTTATTGTTATTATATTATGTAATCATTCTTCAAACTTACAATATTTTAATGCATTTTAAATTGTAATAGTATTCAATATTATTACATTTTAATATCTTAGGTAGACATTTCAAATCTATCCACACTGTTATTATATTATGTAATCATTCTTCAAACTTACAATATTTTAATGCATTTTAAATTGTAATAGTATTCAACATTATTACATTTTAATATTTTAGGAAGACATTTCAAATCTATCCACACCCAACTAGGGTTAGTGTTCTACACATTTTATTTTATGAAATTAGATTATTTTTGGGATTTCAATTTTATTTAGTCAAGAGTTAAAAATCTAGGATTTCAATTTTATTTAGTGAAAAATTAAAAATCTATAGTATCAAAAAAATATTTCGCCATGTTATTACTTTTTTATTTTATTTAAAAGTATTAGTATTATTACATTTTAAGGAAATATTTGTGTTATTTAATAGACTTTGTAAAAGTTTAGTTTTATAGTTAGAAAATATTTTAGTCCTATTTTATTTTTAGCAAATTAGATTATTTTTGAGATTTCAATTTTATTTACCCAAGACATTTCAACACTCTTCAAAAATTAATTTTTCATTTATTGGAATGCAATTTATCTATACAACCAATACTTAATCAACAAAAAAAATTACAACTAAACAAATACTATCATAACAACACTACAAGGCAGGTACTGGCCACTACGTGGTACTTGTTTATTAGTATATTTATACTAGCATATTTATATTAAATATAATATATTTAGAGATATCCTTAACATTAGGTGCCTCCAAAAGATATCTTTAGGTATACTTTAGATATATTATATTTAATATAAATATGCTAGTATCATTGGGAGCAGCAAGCCTAATTCTAACTATATTATATAATTATATGAATTATAATAATATAATATAGATTAGATATATTATTATAATATATTATAATAATTATTAAACGTAATATAATAATTAAAATTATATATTATATTATTTAATAATTCTAATTCAAATTATATTATAACTTAATTTTAAGTATATTAAATAATTATATGAATTATTATAATTATATAATATAATATTATAATATATTATATTTAGGATTAGATTTAAGAGTTATAATTAGGGTTAGGAATATAATTATAGTTCAAATTAGGGTTGGTATTATGGTTAGCAGTAGGGGTAGTTTTATTATTAGAGTTACAACAAAAATTATGGTTAGAATTATGTTAAATAGGGTTAGATTTAGAAATATGTTTAGATTGCTCATGTTTATAAAATAATGCTAATTATTTTATAAAATTTTTGCAATATTTTTCTAATACTCATTTTGAAATAGTTTATTATATATTACATATTAGATGTTCAACTTGATTCAATTGCATGTATTAGACAACAAACTCACATAGATATAAAACTCAAAAAGTTTTATCATGTTCACCTTCTATCTTTGTAATATTTTCTATCAATTTTCAGAATATTCTTCTAGAGTAAACAAAAATCATATAAAATCTTTAAAAAATAAAAAATTAAGAATGAGTTGGATGGGGAAGGTGAAAGGATGGGAGAGTTACATAACATTAAATTGCAAGACTTTATTGTAGATTTTAAAGCTCATATTAAATTTATTTTTTGCAGATTTTAAATTGCAAGTTTCTAAAGTTACTAAAATTACCAAAGTTTTTACATTAAATAAATTAATAAAATTTCTAAAATGAATAAAGTACTAAGGTTTATAAGGTTTCTAAAATTTGTTTAGCTTTTTTTTTAAAAAAGATGCTTTAGAAAAGTTTTTTTTGAGTTTATTAAAATAATTCATGTGAATATATTTTTATTTGTTTATTTATTTATTTATTTATTTATATTTATATTTTTAATATAAATATTAAAAGATATTTCTAGTCTAAAGCAATTTATATTATATTAGAAAATGTAAAACTTATTTTTATAAATAAAATTGTACATTTATTTATTTTATGAAATAATTTCAAGAAATAGAACAAATTATTTTATTTATATTTTGATTTTATCCTCTCATGAATGATCAAATCTTTCTTTTTGAGGCTAGATGTGGGTTAACCTAGATCCAACACAAGCATTTGAAGTGGAAACCCCCACATGCATGTTGAATTCTTGGGATGTGAATCACATAAATTAAAACTAGGGCAAGATTTCTTCATTTAAACTTTCAAAACCCTTCATCCCTGCAACAACTCACATCTTAGAAAAAGTACCAATAGGGTTAGCCCATGTTGAATTCTTGGGATTTTTTGAATCAGATAAATTAAAATTGGGACAAGATTTCTTCATTTAAGCTTTCAACCCTTCATCCCTCCAATAATCCACATCCTAGAAAAAGTACCAATAGGATTAGCCAAATAAAAATAAAAGTAGGAAACAAAAATTAAGAGTAGTAAATCCATGAGGATTATGAATAAATTTACCTATCTCATAAAAACCCGTTCTTGCTCAACTCTAAAACTTGGGTAGCAAAAAAATATGAAATGAAGTAGTGCAAAATAATTCTAAATTATTGTTTAATTAAACTTTTAGATTTGTTTTATGAATCTAATGTGTTGTTTAAAAATTAGAAACATGATTTTATAATTATTAATTTTTTAAGCATTAATTATACTCTAATTTGTAAAAAAAATAGAAATTGAAGTTTGTATGATTATTTGGTTATTTTATATAATTTAAATAAGATAAAAGTTTTTTATTATATTCCATAAATACTAAGACATTAAACAAAATCAATTTAGGAGAAAATGAAATGATACAGTAGAAAGAAAAGTATTTTTTATTTTAATATATTAGAAAGTTTTAAGTTTAATAGTAAGTTGAATTGTTTTTTTAATTTTATTGATACTTTTAATAAATGTATTGATAGTAATATTTGATTAAGTTTAAGAAATGAATAATTATTTAGGCTTAAGGTTAGTATTAGGGTTAGGATTACAATTAGAGAAAGAGTTAGGGTAAGTATTAGAATTAGAATTATTGTTAGGGTTAGGGTTGGGGGATTTGAACCAAGTGGTCTTAACCATTAGACCCCACCCACTCCACAAATTAGGCTTACAATTACTATTAAAATATTGAATTTATTTTTCTTTTAAAATTTTTTATTGTTAAATTATTTGTAAAATTTTTTAAAAAATTATAAAGAAATATAATATATTATTCTAATTGATAATATATAGCATTTTCTTTTAAAACTAGTATATTTATATTTAAAAAAATATATCTAAAGAGACACCTATTTTTAAAATCAATTTACTGCACATAACACTCTCAACGTACTTTAAATATATATTTTTAAATATAGATATAGTAGGAAATCACAGTAATTCTTGATAGGTCCACTCAAGAATGCCAGCACTCAACGAAAGCAATTCTAGGAGTGAGTGGCAAATTTGTTGGATGGCTCTTTGAATTGTTATTTTTGTATGCGGGTAACATAGCTCTGTCCCCAAAGCAATTATATAATCCTTCTAACATAGAGAAGTTCTTACATGAGTATGAGTTAAGTTGTCATGATAAGATCAAAACAACTATAAAAGGCTAAATATTTTATCCACATTAAAGTATTTAGTTCAGTGTTAAATGAAATCACGTCTCATTCGTCTTGAAGAGCGGCACTACACTTTATAAGCCTTACACCATATAGCTTACAACACAGGCACTTATTCTCGATATAGGTATAGATCGTCTATTTTGAGAAACTTTTCTCCATTTGTTTTGTTGTTAACTTTTGGCAGACTAAGCCTGGTATGCAGATCTATCTATACATTTCTACAAGAATCATGATAAGTGAGCTTCTTCAGCTATGATCTCACATTTGTAGTTGACATTTGTAGCTGTTTCCTAGATAGTTCGATATCTATTTGGCATTCAGATTTTTGGTTTCATTTTCTAATTGGGTATTAAAAACGTGCCCCTTGATCTATTTATTCGAGGATTCATAAATACTTAACATAGCTATTTTGCATTCTCATTTTTGGTCACTTTGATTTCAACATTGGTACAACTAGTATATGTATGTAGTGATAGTTAAATACAACCATGCTAGCATTGAGATTTCCAATATAATCAACGTAGACTTTAAGACTATATATACCTCTATGTTGGCTTAAATTGATAGAGCATATAGGTTTGTGAGATAATATTATTAATGATTTTGTAAATCATAGCTTTCTGTCTTCAAAATGTCACAAAGAAAAATAACATTATCTTAATGGTGTGAACCATGGTAACAGAAATCGGGAAAAGATCACAATTAACCAAACATGCTATTTTATTACTGTTCTTAATCAATTTTATCTTCGATAGGCAATTTCTTTTGTCAACATAGAGTTTCAACCTCTATTAAATGAGGTTCAGAAACAGCAGAAAATTTAGATAAAGCCATGTGCATTGTTTGTGTTTCCACCGGTGACTCAACGGAGTCGAGACTTGCTCGTTGCTTCGACTCAAAATACGGAGATAAAAACACAAGTCACTATCTATTCCCTCATTTCCCTCCAAAGCGTAATAACCTGTGAACTAACCATTTCAAGGTCAACCAATGAGAAATGCTATTCCCTCAACAGATAGAGCTCACGTTTGGAAGTTCAATTTTTTCCCCAAAAAATTTCTTTGCCAATCTTTTGCGCAAAAAAAAAAAATGATCCCAGCGCTAACCAGAATATCAATGTACAGTTAATTTTAACAAGGTTTCCAGAAGTTGCATATGCCTACCTCCCTGATCTTCACACCCAACTTACCAGTCCCTTCTCAAGAGATTTCCGTCTGCATTGCATCTCCACTTAAATTTTCCTGTGAATCCAAACAGACATGTTAATAATGAAGAACCCAGATACAATGACATTGACCATTAAATGCATTGAATCAAAATGAGGAATTGTGATCTGCACGCATTCTGAGAGTCATAAATCCATCGCAGTGGTAAACAGATTATATGAAGGTTAAGTGAGCTATGTAAGTACACTATATTCACTTTTAACTTTCCTTAATATCTTCTGATGCTCCAAGAGAGAAAACACATACTGTATGAAAATAATTTGATAACAACGGTATCTTCTATTATGAATAAACTATAAAATTCCAGATCCCTGTTAAATCAACAAATTACAATTAAATACCTCATAAAGCAGTAGCATTCTTGAGATATTTGCACACAGTGTAAATGTGATGCGATACTGACACTCAAATGAGCTTGGTTGAGGATATGAGACTGGCCTCCATTGACAGAGAGGAGCTATACTACAGAATTATAGAACGTTAAGGGAATTGCTAAGGCATAGGGCACTGACTATACGGCAGAGAGGAGCTATACTTTCAGCCCTTGCTACGTAATTATTAAAATCTAATAAAAAGTAAATATTAGTAAGTTTTAATCAAAGATTAAAAAATGAAGTTCAGATTAAAAACAACACCTTCATCAAAGTAACAAACAGCTACAGGGAAGCTTCAAATACACACAAACCCCAAAAACATACAGCAGCTTTGAACACACCAGCAAACATAACAACAAAACAGAGGGTTGAAGCTCCAACAAAATTGCAGTTAATCTTTGAAAAAATACCAGGCCCGTCCCAGGTTTTAAGAAGACAAAGGAAAAACTTATATTTTCTATTTTAGATTGAAATTAAAACAAAATATTTTTTTCAATATGGTTAAAAAAAATGTTAACATTATAATATATAAATTCACAGGTATATAGAATATGGTGTTGATTTTGGTAGCTAGGTCGGATCCCTTCTAGAGACTGACCTAGTCATAAAATGCTATATGGCCTACCAGCCTTAGCATTTCGAGATCTCATATTGTATTATCCAATCAAGGCAGGCCCCAATTGGGCGAACTCACCATTCTATGTATCTTGAAATTACAAATAGGTCAAGACCTATTTCAAATGTAACGTATATGTAATTTGGCGCCAAAACGGTTGTGTGATCTCATATAAATGAAGAGTGACTGGCAGTCACAATACACATCAATCACTTACCGAATTTTGCTCTGCGAAATCTAATCTATCAACGATCTACTACAAGAACAGTGAAGGGCTCCGCCGATGGTTGAACTGGTTCAACGGTTCGACAGGTTCAAAGGTTCGATAGTGCAAGGGTTCAACAGTTCAATGGTTCGACCGGTTCAAAGGTTCAACAGTGAAGGGCTCCGCCGATGGTTGAACTGGTTCAATGGTTCGATGGGTTCAAAGGTTCGACAGTGCAAGGGTTCCACCGACAGTTGAACTGGTTGAACTGGTTCAACGGTTCGACGGTTCGATGGTTCAACTGATTCAATGGTTCAAAGGGTTCGATGATTCAAGAAGTTCAAGGGTTTGATAATTCAAGAAGAGGCCATGTTGTATTTTGATATCTATGTTTCGTGCCTTAGCTGGGCAAAGTTGTAATCTGTTTCTGCTCTTAATATAAAGTGGATCTGAGATTTTTCTTGCTAGGTTTTTCACCTCCAAGAGGGAGGTTTTCCCAAGGTATATGTGTGTTATGTGAGCATTTATGTTTTATTGTTTCTTACTGTCAATCTGAATATTAAAATTAACATGGTATCAGAGCCAAGTTTGAATTAGTATAATCAGATTTGCAGTATTCAGTTATTTACATTCTGCTCTTATCATTAAAGATTAGATAAAATGGCTCACAGTCTCAGGGTTGAAGACAGATTGGATGGGGCTTCCAATTTCACATCATGGAGAGTCCGCATCATGCTTGCATTGAATGAAAATGACCTTGCAGACTTTGTGACCAAAGAATCTTTCGAGCTTGAGGCAGAAGGAGAAAAGACCAAATGGAGGAAGAAAGATCTTCAAGCTCAGAAGATCTTAATTGATTCAGTAAAAGATCACATTGTTCTCATCATCTCCAAGCTGAATACAGCAAGCAAAATGTTCAGAACCTTGGAAGAGATGTATGAAATCAACAACACTAGTCGTGTTCTAGTTTTGAAGCAGTAGCTTCATCACAGCAAGATGGCTAAAGGTGAATCTGTCATGGCTTACTTCATGAGGATTTCTGATTTGAGAGATTAGCTCTCATCTATTGGAAAGATTGTTGATGAAAATGATTTAACTATGCTAGCCCTCAATGGTCTTCCAGCACCTTGGGAATCCTATATTCAAGGAATTAGTGCAAGACCTGATCTACCAAAGTTTGACAGATTAAGGGCTGACTGTATCCAAGAAGAGTCTTGACTGGATGCTAGAGGAGTTATCAAAAACACTCATGAAGACAATCATGTCCTTGCTGCCCAGTCTTTCAAGAAGAAAGGAGGCTATTGGAAGAAGAACAATTTCAAGCAGAATAGAGATCAAAGGTCTAATCCATCTCATGATTCAAAGAAAAAGAAAAAGAAAAAGAACCTGTCTCACATCAAGTGCTTTAGGTGTGACAAATTCGGTCACTATGCAAGGGACTGTTTATCCCAGTCTAAGCAACAAGGAGCAAACTTAAATGAAGTCTCAAATCAGTCTAATACTGAAGACTTCCTTTTCGTTTCTGCTTTGTCAAGCAATGTACCCTCAGACAGTGATACTTGGCTGATTGATAGTGGTGCATCTAGACACATCACTGGCTATCGAGAGCACCTCTTAGATTTAGTGGAGAAAGAGTCTAATCTTCATGTGGTCATTGGTGATGATGCTCGCTATGCTGTGAGAGGTTTTGGTACTACTTCCCTTAATTTAGATTTTGGAATTTCTCTTCACCTTAGTGATATTTTGTTTGTGCTGGGAATCAAAATAAACCTTATCTCTATATCAGCACTAGAAGATAAGGGTTATCGGATTTTATTTTCTGAGGGAAGGGTGCTTGCATGGCCTAAGAAGTCTAGCATCAAATTAGCTCATGTCATTGGGAATAGGTATGAGAGCCTATATAAACTTTCAGCACGTCCAGTTCAAGCTCTCATTCATGAAGCACCGGAGTCGAGCGAGCTATGGCATAGAAGACTTGGACATCTTCATTTCCAAGCCCTCCCCACACTTGAGAAGATAGTTAAAGGTATGCCTAAACTTAGTCATATTCATGATAATACATGCAAAGGTTGTGCTATGGGTAAGAACACTAAGAGTCCATTTCATCAAAGTGAAAGTAGGTCTAAAGAGAAATTAGCTCTTGTGCATTTTGATTTATGTGGACCTATGTATGTTGCTTCCCCAAGTGGATTCTTGTATTATGTAATCTTTATAGATGACTACTCTAGGAAAACTTGGATTTACTTTCTCAAATCAAAAGTATCTGATGAAGTTCTAAGTAGATTCAAAGAATTAAAGCTTTAGCTGAAAATCTATCTGATCAAAGAATTAAAGTTTTAAGGTCTAACAATGGAGGTGAATACACCTCGGGTAGTTTTCATGATTTTTGTGTTGAGGCAGGGATCAAGAGGGAGTTTTGTGTTCCCTACAACCCTCAGCAAAATGGGGTTGTAGAAAGAAAGAACAGATCCATAGTTGAGGTAGCAAAAGCTATGATTCATGATCAGGATCTACAGACTTTCCTATGGGCCGAAGCATCTAGGACTGTTGTCTACATTCAGAATAGATGCCCTCACCGTGTATTGAAAGATATGACTCCAGAAGAAGCATTTTCAGGGATCAAACTTGATATCAGTCACTTGAGGATCTTCGGGAGTCCAGTATATGTCCATGTACCCAGAGAGAAGAGAACCAAGTTGGAACCTTCTGGCAAAAGAGGCATTCTTGTGGGCTACAGCGAAACATCCAAAGCATTTAGAATTTACATTCCAGGTCAGAAGTTTATTGAGGTTAGTAGAGATGTCACTTTTGAAGAAAATATTGCACTCAAAAGATCTAAAGGCTCAAGTTTAGAGATTGACAATGAAGTCCATGATAACCCTCAAGACATGGATATTGAGCATGATACTGAGATTCAGAGAGAGTCTACAGGATCTGAAAATCATGATGATCCAAGTGAACCTTTTGATCCTACAGATGGGCCTAGGGACATTACCGTGAGTAAGAAGAGACCTCTTTGGATTCAAGAGGTAGAAAAGTTTGCAGCTCCAAGTGGCACACTTAGAGAAAGAAGGAGACCTCAGAAATTCTCAAACTATGTTGTATTGATGTGCAATCTCATTGAGACTGAACCTTCCAGCGTTGAAGAGGCCATGAACCAACAGACATGGAAGAATGCTATGGATGAAGAATATCAGTCTATCATTAAGAATGATGTTTGGGATATTGAGCCTAGACCCAAAGGTAAGTCTGTTCTATCTTCCAAATGGTTGTTTAAAATTAAACATGCTGCTAATGGAAGTATTGAGAAATACAAAGCTAGATTTGTGGCTCGTGGCTTCTCTCAGAAAGAAGGCATAGATTATGAGGAAACCTTTGCCCCTGTTTCTCGATATACTTCCATCAGGACTATCATTGCTATTGCCGCAGCTAAGGGATGGAAGTTGCATCAGATGGATGTAAAGACAACCTTCCTCAATGGTGTTATTGAAGAAGAGATCTACATTGAGCAACCTGAAGGCTTTGTGATCCATAAGAAAGAATCTCATGTATGCAGATTGAAGAAAGCATTATATGGCCTTAAGCAGGCCCCCCGTGCTTGGTATGAAAGAATTGATAAGTACTTGGTAAGCCTAGGATTCTGTAAGAATGATGCTGATCCTAACCTTTACTTCAAGGTATTCAATGGTGAAATGTTGATTTTAGTTTTATATGTTGACAATCTATTCCTAACTAGAGAAGATCATCTCATTCTTAGATGTAAGGAAGAACTGACTTCAGAATTTGAAATGAAAGATCTAGGTCTCATGCATTTCTTTCTAGGGTTAGAAGTATGGTAAAGACCCAATGAAATTATTCTAAGTCAAGGAAAATATACCATTGATATTTTGAAGAGATTTGGAATGCTAGATTGTAAACCTATGCCTACTCCTATGGAAACTAACTTAAAGAAGTTGAGTGAATCTGTAGCTAGGTCTGATCTTGTGAATCCCACTGAATACAGGCAGCTGATTGGATCTTTGATGTATCTAGTTAACACTAGACCTGACATTTGCTATGCAGTGAGTGCCCTCAGCCAGTTTATGTGCGAACCAAGGCAGATTCATTTTGTTGCAGCCAAGCATATCTTGAGATATTTGTGTGGTATAGTTGGATATGGATTGAAGTACTCTTCCAACGCAGTCATTACCTTGGAAGGCTATTATGATTCTGATTGGGCAGGAAGTGTCACTGATAGAAAGAGCACTTCTGGAGTTTGCTTTAGCTTGGGATCCACCATGATATCTTGGTGCAGCAGAAAACAGTCTTCAGTAGCATTGAGTACTGTTGAAGCATAATATATTGCAACCTGTGTGGCATCTCGAGAAGCAGTGTGGCTTCGAAAACTCCTTGCAGGCTTGTTTGGACAACCCTAGGAGCCTATAGTTATTCACAATGATAACCAGAGCTGTGTGAAACTCTTTGCCAATCCTATGTTTCATGACAGATCAAAGCATGTGGAAACTCAGTATAACTATATCCGGGATATGGTGCAAAGGAATGTTATTCAGCTGAAGTACATCAGCACTAATGAGCAAATAGCAGATGTTCTCACCAAACCCCTTGCTCGAGTGAAGCTTGCATATTTTCGAGACAAGCTTGGAGTTGTGCAGAATGAAGCTCTAGCTGAGAGGGAGTCTCAGCATCAGTGATACATTATACTATATCTTCCACCCTCTGCGAGTAGGCATGGTGGATCCACCCTCTGTGAGTAGGCATGGTGGTAATGCACTCTTCTCTGGGAGAAGTTTGAGGTGAAAGCCCTCTTCCACCCTCTGTGAGTAGGCATGGTGGAGCCACCCTTTGCAAGTAGGTATGGTGGATATCATGGGAGAAATTCCATGGTGTGCTTGTTCACCCTCTGGGAGTATCTATGGTAAACATCATGAGGAGATGACAATAAGCACTTATGTTTTCATCCATGGGAGTAGCCATGATGTTAGTCACTATGTGACTTGATCCTTATGAAGGAATCCTCCCTAGCTAAGAGGGAGTGTTGATTTTGGTAGGTCGGTCGGATCCCTTCTAGAGACCGACCTAGTCATAAAATGCTGAATGGCCTACCGGCCTTAGCATTTCGATATCTCAGATTGTATTATCCGATTAAGGTAGGCCCCAATGGGGCGAACTCACCATTCTATGTATCTTGAAATTACAAATAGGTCAGGACCTATTTCAAATGTAACGTATATGTAATTTGGCACCAAAACGGTTGTGCGATCTCATATAAATGAAGAGTGACTGGCAGTCACAATACACATCAATCACTTACCGAATTTTGCTCTGCAAAATCTAATCTATCAGCGATCTACTACAAGAACAGTGAAGGGCTCCGTCGATGGTTGAATTGGTTCAACAATTCAAAGGTTCGACGGGTTCAAAGGTTTGACAATGCAAGGGTTCCGCTGACAGTTGAACTGGTTCAACGGTTCAACAGTGAAGGGCTCCGCCGATGGTTGAACTGGTTCGACGATTCGACAGTTCGAGGGGTTCAAAGGTTCGACAGTGCAAGGGTTCCACCGACAGTTGAATTGGTTCAACAGTTCGATGGTTCAACTGATTCAATGGTTCAAAGGGTTCGATGATTCAAGAAGTTCAAGGGTTCGATAATTCAAGAAGAGGCCATGTTGTATTTTGATATCTATGTTTCGTGCCTTATCTGGGCAAAGTTGTAATCTGTTTCTGCTCTTAATATAAATCAGATCTGAGATTTTTCTTGTTGGGTTTTTCACCTCCAAGAGGGAGGTTTTCCCAAGGTATATGTGTGTTATGTGAGCATTTATGTTTTATTGTTTCTTACTGTCAATCCGAATATTAAAATTAACATATAGTACTTTGTCATTGGAAAGATTAGTCCTAAAATAAATTCAAAACTTGGAAAATTTACTCATACATCATGGCAGGCCATAACATATACACAATTTATCACAGAATTTAACTAAATTACTCGTTTAGGTTAATTAGTCAGTACAGTTATAAAAAGTAAACCCTACTCCCTACAAATATGACAGATGGAAAATCCTAAAAATGTCACCACCTATGCTGGATTAAACGGTTGAACAGTGATGCCATACATTCTTCGAACCCTATTTGCGGGTGGCCCTGATTGTTGTTGTTGATGTTGATTGCGTGGCCCTGATTGTTGGTGTGGATGTCGATGTTGATTTCGTATGACGGCTGGCAATTCCGGCCTGTTTCTGAAAATCCAGAGGAACTAGGAGGGGCGGGGGCCTCATAAACAGGAGGATCCCCATAGGCACCCATGTGACCATACGCTCCCGCTCCTTGACTCCCACTATAACGTCCAACCTGAGGAGCGCCGCAATCCCCTGCATATCCACCACTCATCCCCAAAGACGAGGGTACTGGGTTTGATGTATTAGGGTTTGCAGACAAACCCTGGTTCATGGAAGACGGATTTGCTGAATGTAACATAGAGCCGCGGTGAATGCTGCCTGGGTTAGGGGAACGTGACATCCCATTGTGGCTCAAACCCTGATATGCATTGAAACCCGTATTGGAAATACCACCACCCATCTGCACATTAGAGCCGAGATGATGATGACGCTGAGGCTGCGGCTGCTGCTGAGGCTGATTGATAGAGACCTTTTGCTGCTGCTGCTGCCCTGCGATGTCCCGTACTTGCTCGGCAACGTCGCTGTGTTTTGCATACGCCTCCGCCAGAATGTGGAGAAGCTGCTCCCTTGTGAACGGCTCCATCACTTTGCGAGCTGTCTCCAGATCTATCTCTGTCTCTTCTCCCACGCCATTCTTGTTGCCTTCCGTTTTTCGCTTCTTCGACTCCATGCTCATTCCTGCTCCTTCCTACTCTCTGCAATCCCTAAACAAATTGTTTCCAAATAACACTAAACTTCCCACTTCAAATACACGAGGGCATTGTTAGAATGTGAAGTCCAACGGTCATCGCCAATTTGTTCAATATGGTTAATTACGCCGAGAGGCATTCCTCCGGCAGCGGCTATCCACCATAACTGCCAGTTCCCTCGCTGCCAACTACACGTAGACTGCCCATGTAAGTGTCGTCCCCGTGAAGATTTTAAAGGAATATTTTGTGCTAATTTATTTTTAGAAACGTAGTTTTTTTCTTGAATTTTTTTAGGTTTTTGGCTTGATTTTTGCTTTATTTTTTAGAGTTTATTTTTGCTTTATTTTGTATTGTCTGCAAGTGCGTTATATGATGAATAAAAACAAACTACACTGTGCGTAAAGTATTTCAACAAACTGCGAAGAAATATAAACTTTAAATATAAACTCTTGCATGCCACAAATTGGGAGCTTTGAAAAATGACATGGCTTGAAAATGGGCCATGGACTCAAAGAATTGACTGTTAAATGTTTACAGAGAGCCATCCCGCAAGTTGTGGATATTTTTTTAAAATTTTATGCATGATCATTTTAATACATTTTTCGATGAGAGAAGTAGTGGGCAATTAAATGTGTAATTACTAATAATGTAGTTTAGAGAGTGATCATTCTAACATGAAAATGGGATTCAAATTATGCTGGTTTGGTAATATTTGCCTTTTCTGGCAAAGCTTCATCTCTCGGCCATATATGAAATAATCCAGTTCTCCCTTCAACCATTAAAAGCTAATTTTATAATATAATATTAAACATCATCAACATATTTTATAAGGTTAATATTAAAATTTTATAAGATTAATACATAAAGTTAATATTTATGTAATAAATGTAAAATGTTTATTATTAACTAATAAAATGTAAAATATTAAATTTATAATAAACATCATCATAAATATTAAGTATTAACTATAAATATCATATAATATTATATAAAATATGGAATAATGGAGAAGGTTAATTTTGGTCAATAAAAATAGGATAAATATTTATAAATTTTTAATATGAATGAGGTGTAAAATCATTATTGATTGTTTGGCTTCTTTTTTTTTAAACATTGTATTTTACCAACCTCATTGTTAACTCATGTATGCATTATCAATTCAATGATGATTTTTTTTTTACCAAAGTTGAAATTGGAACATGCTAACAAGATATGTTGCTCCCTAAGAAATCAATCTCATGGGTAAGCAAAATGAATTAATATTTTGAGCTCTCTTATCAACATAAGAAAGGATAGTTTTTAAGAATGCTTTGATGTGTGATACATATAATTTTTTTGTGGTTCTGTAACATCCCGCTACGTAACCCCGAAGGGTAAGAGCCAAAAGGGGGCAAGATAATTTTTTTTTGACATAAGTAAACAACATACATAGGTTCAACTGTCAATTCGATAGATTGATACCATTCATTTTAAACACCAAAGCAAATGTTCCTAATCCCATCTGATAAAAAACACGAATCCATAAGCATAAAATATAGGCGGATCCGATACCCACATTGGAATCTGTAAATCAATAAAGGAACATCACATTTCTTCACATTAAATACAATGATTACAACTTCTCTCCTAAGAGAGTTCAATTACATAACTGCATATATAATTACAATGATATATTCTAGAATATGATATAAGTACATAACATAGTCCTGAATATGGTACAAGGACTGAATGGGTACAATAACTGAATGAAGTAATGGAAAGAGAGATCATCTCCAACTGGTGCTCCAAAACCTGTTCGCTGGTCCCCAATGGTGGTGGTAACACCTCCCAACCATATCGTCTCCTAAGAGACCACCCCACCGTGCTTAGAGATAGTCACAAGGCCCAAATAGATGAACAACAATAAGGGGATACAAAATGGCCAACACTCACATCAGACACAGAGCAGACACGGAGAATAGTGCATACAATTAAAGTCATAATATAGGTGTTCTCATCTAAGTCATAAGTCAGGTACTACTCATGACCACTAAGGTGCTAGATACTAGAGTGTAATCATATGGAGTGTCATCATGTGTGCTTGAAGGGATGGCACACACAGGACCAAGTACCTCTCATACAGACGAGGAGACTCAATCGTGCTTGAATCCACGCCCCACAGACGGATGACTCGATGCCCCGTAGACAGATAGGCCTTCTCGTTGCATCTTTAGCCTTTACAAGTGCTCAAGACTATGCACAAGGTTTAATTATCTTATTAGTGTTTTTATCCCAATGTTTTAATTTAGTTATCACTTGTTACTATAACTCTACTACTAGTTCCCCTGGCAGCCACTTAGGGGCCCCGGGCCCGTAGAGAGCCACTCTAGACGACCACTCTAATGCCTAGACCTAGTTCATCTCGTGTAACCAATGAGGAGTCCAAATGACTAAAAACACTGAGTCATAAATTTAAACTAGTAAAGATGAAAAATATGATCTACAAGATCCAAACTCTCATGGGCAGTGTAATATGTTAAAAACAACCTTTTGCCAGTTAGATCAGTTGTGTAATAACTCCAGTGACCCCAATTTAATCAGTATTCACAAAGGAATGGATGGATATTAAAAGAAAAGCATGGAAAAAGGGTATAGCAAGTCTTTTCACAGCCAAATTTTGCATATTGTTTACCATATTTAACATGGCAAAAATAAAATGTTAAAAATACAAAAGGGATCTCTTAATCATTTTCTCCTACAGTAGTTCCCTTAGATCCTTGTGTTGCGGGACAAATTTATGAATTAAAGATTTTGGGACTAATTTTTAATGCACATAAGCAATTCAGTATATCTAAGGTATTTTAGTGTCATATCCTTCTTTAACTCAAAAGGACATTTTCTGCAAGGCTGGGAATTAGCAGCAAATGACATAAATAAGCAAAACAACAGTATGTTCAATATTCATAAGAAAAGTTGAAATGAAAATCTTTTCAGAGAGGGCAACATATAACAAAAAGGGTTCCATGGGACTGAGATTTCTTCAATCTCCATAACACATCCCAGTTTATTTGTATGGCTACATTCATTTTATTCTCTATAAAATAAACCTCTCTATATATATATTTTTAAAACTTAAAAATCAGAAGACACATTGTCTTTCTTCGAAGGCCCTTTTATCTACATAACAAGGAAATAGATATGCATTTTAACTATTGATCCCATGTAAGAGGCAATGTAAATATTTGGCATTTAAGTCTATTTCTGGCATAGCTTTAGGAACGACAGTAGTGAAGTTTTAGTTTTCTGTGTTTAATGAAATATGCAGCAAACATATATTAGTAATGGGGTTTTAGTTTTTTTGTGCTAAAGAAATAATAGCAAACATATTTTAGATTTTCAAAAGGTAGTAATGGAGTTTCAATTTTTCTGTGTTAATGAAATTATAGCTAACAGACTTCAGTTTGTGTGCTGGAAGAATAGAAAGAGGTAAATACCTCTAAAGCAATTGCACTCCCCTTCAGCTGATCGCTCTCCACTTCAATGCACCTCTGATCTTCTAATTTGATACGCTTCCCTCAGTTATCTGCTCTGCCCTCCCTTAGTTCTTCCTTTGTCTTTCCTTGCTCTGTTCTCCCAAAACCCCAAAATATCTCTCCGTCTTATTATTTTCTTTCCCCGCCTATTTACCATTCTGTGTTTTTTTCCAGCAGAAGAAGAGCCCCCTTCTACACGCCACCTCCTCATTAATCTCCCACCAAACAATTTGATCCACCTCTCCCAGATATTTTTCCAGCATCAACTAAAGTCTCCATTAGATATTCTCTACAATTACATTCTCACCTAACTTCTCGAAGGGCCATCAACTAAGGCGTGCGGAATAGATTCAAATAAATATCCTAAAAAAAATTTGACTTAGCTGACTTAGCCCTCTATATATTTTCTTGTTGCAATAACTCCTTCTACCAACTCGCCACAACGAACTCAGTAAAGAGGGCTATTACATCCTACCCACCTAGGGCTAGGCTTACTCTTGGAAGCCTACAAATGCCAAAATGTAGCCAAAGCACACATTAGTCCATGAAACTCAATACAAGCAAAGGAAACCAAGTAGAAAAGCCTCAACCATCACACTGGCAAACTACACATGACCATAAGGTAATACAGATGGTAAGACCACAACACAGAAACACTGCACTAACCAGGTGCAGTGGGCTAGGGTAAGGAATAGGGAATAGGGAATAGGGCCTGTGACTATCTCTAGTAACCACCATTAGGGATAATAAGAGTATGCTCAGGCCTGTGAATCTAGGCGGAGTCGATACTCAGTACTTGCAACACTCCAAGCACACGTCAAGGTACCTGTGCATATATATACATCATATAGCTGAAGCAACATCAATCATGTAAGCATGAAATCCATCATAAGTAATAATAGTGTGCACATCATAATAATATCGAGATTGCACATCACTAGTGCCAATACAAAATAATAACAAGATGCGTAATCCAATAATAAAGTATACAGTCATCCAGGTCCATCAAGATAAGAAAAACATAATACGAACACATGGGTCATTACATCCCCTAGAAGTTTACAAAAAGATAAGGATAAAGATCTCTCATCCTCATCACATCTTCTCAAGATGCTGAGGACTCACCATCAGGATCCCATCGGACCATTACCTGCTCTATGTCCCGACCCTTGAGGTCAACCTCTGATGCTGAAGGATGCATACGGGTTCCAAAGAAAGCTGCCCGTCTGCCTCAACCTACAAAGCAGTCCAATCAAGAACATGGGTCACATCAGGAATATACTGTCTAAGAACTGAAACATGGAACACATTGTGGATGCGTGATAGACTCGGTGGTAATGCAAGGCAATAGGCAACAGGACCAATCCTCTCAAGGATCTCAAAAGGTCCAACAAAATGAGGTGCCAGCTTCGAGCATTTCCCATAATGGATGGGACTCTTCTGCGGATGAACTCTCAAAAATACACAGTCACCTACCGAGAAGTGGCGATCCAACCTACAGGCATCGGCATACTTCCTCTGCCGATCCTGAGTTGTAGCCAAGTGCTCTCTGATCCGCACTACCTGCTGCTCCATATCATGAAGCATCTCTAGACCCAAAATAACTCGATCCTCTAAGCGATCCCAACTCAACGGAGTACGGCATGGCCTACCATACAAGGCCTGGAAGGGAGACATATCGAGAGAACTGTGATACCCATTGTTATAAGAAAACTCAACTAGGTACAAATAGTCCTCCCAATGAGACTTTCGATCCATAATGTACATTTGAAGCATATCCTCTAAGACCTGATTAACCCGCTCTATCTATCTGTTAGTCTCGGGATGGTATGCAGAGCTAAAATTAAGCTGAGCTCCCAAAGCATACTGAAGAGAATTCCACAAAGTTGAAGTGAACACTAGATCATGATCGAAAATGATCGTATGAGGAATACCATGCAGATGCACAATATCCTCCATAAACACTCGAGCTACAGACGTGGCAGTGTAGGAAGATCTCATGGGTGAGAAGTGTGCCACCTAGGACAACTTGTCCACTGTAACCATAATAGCATCATGACGACGTGAAGACATAGGTAACCCCACTATGAAATCCAGAGATTTGTATCCCACTTCCATCCAGGGATGGAATGAGGCTGCAACAATCATGTTGGGTGTTGATGCTCTGCCTTCACCCGCTGAAACTCAAGACACTGAGCCACAAAATCAGCAATATCTCATCGTAAACCTGTCCAATGATACAACTATCAAAGATCGACATGCATCTTCGTGACACCTGGATGAGCTGAATAGGGTGCACGATGGGCTTCTGATAAAACCAAGGAACGAAGATCACCAGAATTTGGAACATAAATACAACCAAGATGTCACAAAAGTCCATTAGGCTCGAGAGAGAACCCTGCAAACCTACCCTCAAGGACTCTGCCAGACTCAATCTCCACTCTCACCTCCTAATACCAAGTATCACTAAGAAGTGACTCCAAAATACAGCTCTGCAAATCCACTCCAAGAGACAAAACTAAGATCTCATGTATCCTCCTGCTCAAGGCATCCGCAAGAACATTCTCCTTACCTTGAATGTAGCGAACCTCAAAGTTGTACTCATAAAGGAACTTCATCCAACGGCACTGCTAAGCATTCAAATTTGGCTGAGTGAACATATACTACAAACTGCGATGATCACTATGCAACTCAAATTGATGTCCTAAAAGGAAATGTCTCCAATGCACAAGTGCATGGACGACAGCCGCTAACTCCAAATCATGGGTGGGGTAGTTCAACTCATGATCCTTGAGCTTACGGGACTCATATTCAATCACTCATCCCTCTTGCATGAGAACTGGCCCCACACCCTCCAATGAAGCATCGATGCACACTACAAAATCACCTATAGGATTTGGTACTACCAGGATAGGTGCACTAGTCAGCCGCTCCTTAAGAGCCTGAAATGCTAACTCACACTGATCTGACCACAGAAACTTCTTCCCTTTCCACTGAAGAGAAGTGATGGGATGGGCTACCCGGGAGAAATCTCTGACAAATCAGCAATAGTAACCCACCAATCCCATGAAATTGTGAACCTCGGTCACATTCGTTGGTGCTGGCCAATCCACAATAGCTTGAATCTTAGAAGGATCCACCGAGATACCTTCTCCTGAGATGATGTGACCCAAATATCTCACCTCAGTCTGGAAGAACTCACACTTGGCCAAATTGCCAAACAATTGATTATCCCACAAGCACTACAACACTTGCCGCAAATGGCCTTCATGCTCCTCCATAGTCCTCGAATAAATCAAAATATCATCAAGGAACACAAGAACAAACTGGTCAAGATAGGTGTGAAACACCCCATTCATCAAACTCATGAAAACTTATGGAGCATTGATCAACTCGAAAGGGACAACTGTGAACTCATAATGCCCATAGCGTGTACGAAATGTTGTTTGATGAATGTCTACCTCATGAATGCAAAGATGATGGTATCCTGACTTTAGATCTATCTTGGAGAACACCTTGGTTCCCCTCATCTGATCGAACAAATCATCTATCCAAGGCAACAGGTATCGATTCTTCACCACCACTTTGTTCAACTGGTGATAATCAATACACAAGCGAAGAGATCCGTCTTTCTTCTTCACAAAGATGACAGGTGCTCCCCATGGGGATACACTAGGATGAATGAAACCCTTCTCTAGTAACTCCTCTAACTGCAACTGCAACTCACCCAACTCCTGAGTAGTCATGTGATACGGTGCCCGAGAAATAGGCTACACCCCAAGAATGAGATCGATACGAAAGTCTATGTCGCGCTTAGGTGGCATACCTAGAATATCACTTGGAAAGACATCTGCAAACTCCTGAAGAATAGGATGATCATCAAGAGATACCTCTTGAATCCCACCCTCAGGAAGATCACTAACTAAAATAGCAAACATTTGACAACCTTTCCACATGGCACGCTTTAGCTGCATAGCTGAAATCACATGGAGAGAAATGGGTCTCTGAACCCTAACTAACTCAACACACTCTCCAACATCGTCAACACACTGAACTAACTTGCGCCGATAATCTATACTGGCTAGGTGGGTCTCCAACCAATCCATGCCTAAAACAATCCCGTATGACCCCAAAGACAACACACGGAGATCCATTGTGGTAGTGAAGGTGCCCAAATCCAATACACAACCATGAACAAGGGAGTCTATAGCCACCTTGGATCTAGTAGCTAACTCAACCTGCCAACCAACATCTTGGCTTGCCACCATGAGTCCACAACGCTCCATGAGAGAAGGAGAAATGAAAGAATTTGAAGCTCCTGAATCAAACAAGATAGATGTGGTGATCCCACATAACACACCTGAATACTCAACTACGGTGCCCTGATGCTCAGCGTGACAGTTATCAACCGCCACAAAAATTCTATGTGATCTACCAGCCTCACCTACTGTAGGCTCTGAAGTAGCTTGTCTCTGACTACCTCCAGCCACTGATCTTTGAGGACACTGAGCAGCTATATGACCATGCTATTCACAAGCACAACAACCACCCCTGTCAAAACCTTGACCTAAAAATGGTGCATGTGATTGCTGGGATCCACCACCCCTAGAACTCTACTGAGCACTCTAAAAACTCTGTGACAGACCACTCTAATGCTTACTTCGAGAGCGATGACGTGAATGATCTCTAGCAAATGGAGTACTGGGGTTCTGCCCACTCTGTTGAGACTGAGAAGGCCTATGTCTTTGTTGTTGACCATGTCTAGGAGGTGCAGTATGAGATCTAGATGGTCCAGCTCCCTCAGACTATGTACTCCGAGCTACTGATTCTCAAGGAGAGGTACTAGCAATCTGAACACCTACCTGACCACCAAAACCCCTAGACAAATTCTCCTCTATCAACCTTGCCTTCTCCACGGAAACCTCTAAGGTCTTCTGCTCAAACACACAGACACCACCACTGATACAGGCATTCAAGCCCCTGATGAAATGTTGTACTAACATCGGTTCATCATAAAAAATGCTAGCATATTGCCTCAGCTCATAGAAGTGGTGCTCATACTGATCTACTGTCATAGTCAACTGATGAAGTTCATGGAACTCATCAGCACATCTCTATCGATTAGTAGTCTGAAAGAAATCATGCACGAAACCTCTCTAAGAATAATCCCATGACACAGAAGCAATATGTAGGTGAAGATTCTGCTCCTCTACTCCCCACCATGTAGATGCAAAACCTCTGAGATGCATAATGGCACATCAAGCTCTAGTATTGGTACTATGAGGATGCATAGCAAAGCAATCGATCTAGATCGATCAACCAAGTCTCTACCTCAGTGAGCCCTAAGAAGATCCCTCATGTGACCTGCAGTAACACTGTCTCCATCCACCCTATCCCTCACAACAACTACTCTCGAATGATCTGTACTACGAGAATGTTCATGCTCAGCTCCAACATCCTGACCATCCTGACGAGAAAGGTGTGACTCTGCCTCATGGGATACCTCTGACAAGGTCCTAATCGGTCCAAAATCTATTGTAAAATAGCTAAAACATGAGCACCCCCGAGCCCTTCGGCTTGATTCCTCAACACGCGGTTCCTCCTGACACTCACCCTGATTGCCCTGATTACCCTGATTACCCTGATTGCCCTGATTACCTTGATTATCTTGATTGACATCATGCCAGGTGCTATGTCGAAGAACAGTGGCTATATCTCTAATTCTACCTCTGGCTCTACCCTAGGAGGCATCCTAAAGAAACAAAGAATACATCAAAATAGATCATCACAAGGATGACCTATAAACCATACTAAGGCATGAAAGCATAACAACGTGACTATAGAACAATATAACAAGCTCATGCCACACACGCCAAACACAACAAAGCATAGAAGGCCCAAGTACACCAGAGCTCCCAGTGTGTGAACATGGGCTCTGATACTAGATGTAACATCCCGCTACGTAACCCCGAAGGGTAAGAGCCAAAAGGGGACAAGATAATTTTTTTTTTTTACATAAGTAGACAACATAAACATATTTGGTTTACCAATATGATAGATTGATACCATTCATTTTAAACACCAAAGAAAATGTTCCTAATCCCATCTGATTAAAAACATGAATCCATAAGCATAAAATATAGGCGGATCCGATACCCACACTAGAATCTGTAAAACAATAAAGGAACATCACATTTCTTCTCATTAATACAACAATTACAACTTCTCTCCTAAGAGAGTTCAATTACATAACTGCAGATACAATTACAATGATATATTCTATAATGGGTACAATAACTAAATATGATACAAGGACTGAATGGGTACAATAACTAAATGAAGTAATGGAAAGAGAGATCATCTCCAACTGGTGCTCCAAAAACCTATTCGTCGATCCCCAATGGTGGTGGCAACACCACCCAACCATGTCGTCTCCTAAGAGAACACCCCACCTTGCTTGGAGATAGTCACAAGGCCCAAATGGATGAACAACAACAAGGGGATACAAAATGGCCAACACTCACATCAAACACAGAGCAGACACGGAGAATAGTGTATACAATCAAAGTCATAATATAGGTGTACTCATCTAAGTCATAAGTCAGGTACTACTCATGACCGCTAAGGTGCTAGATACTAGAGTGTAATCATATGGAGTGTCATCATGTGTGCTCGAAGGGATGGCACACACGGGACCAAGTACCTCTCATACAGACGAGGAGACTCAATCGTGCCCGAATCCACGCCCCGCAGATAGATGACTCGACGCCCCGCAAATGGATAGGCCTTCTCGTTGCATCCTTAGCCTTTACAAGTGCTCAAGACCATGCACGAGGTTTAATTATCTTATTAGTGTTTTATCCCAATGTTTTAATTTAGTTATCACTTGTTACTATAACTCTACTACTAGTTCTCCTGGTAGCCACTTAGGGGCCCCGGGCCCGTAGAGAGCCACTCTAGATGACCACTCTAATGCCTAGACCTAGTTCATCTCGTGTAACCAACGAGGAGTACAAAATGACTAAAAACACTGAGTCATAAAATTTAAACTAGTAAAGATGAAAAATATGATCTACAAGACCCAAACTCTCATGGACAGTGTAATATGTTGAAAACAACCTTTTGCCAGTTAGATCAGTTGTGTAATAACTCCAGTGACCCCAATTTAATCAGTCTTCACAAAGGAATGCACGGATATTAAAAGAAAAGCATGGAAAAAGGGTATAGCAAGTCTTTTCGCAGCCAAATTTTGCATATTGTTTACCATATTTAACATGGCAAAAATAAAATGTTAAAAAGAATTACAAAAGGGATCTCTTAATCATTTTCTCCTACAGTAGTTCCCTTAGATCCTTGTGTTGCGGGACAAATTTATGAATTAAAGATTTTTGGACTAATTTTTAATGCACATAAGTAGTTCAGTATATCTAAGGTATTTTAGTGTCATATCCTTCTTTAACTCAAAAAGACATTTTTTGCAAGGCTGGGAATTAGCAGGAAATGACAGAAATAACCAAAACAACAGTATGTTCAATATTCATAAGAAAAGTTGAAATGAAAATCTTTTCAGAGAGGGCATTGTATAACAAAAAGGGTTCCATGGGACTGAGATTTCTTCAATCTCCATAACACATCCCAGTTTATTTGTATGGCTACATTCATTTTATTCTCTATAAAATAAACCTCTGTATATATATTTTAAAACTTAAAAATCAGAAGACACATTGTCTTTCTTCGAAGGCCCTTTTATCTACATAACAAGGAAATAGATCTACATTTTAACTATCGATCCCATGTAAGAGGCAATGTAAATATCTGGAATTTAAGTCTATTTCTGGCATAGCTTTATGAACAATAGTAGTGGAGTTTTAGTTTTTTGTGTTTAATGAAATATGCAGCAAACATATATTAGTAATGGGGTTTTAGTTTTTCTGTGCTAAAGAAATAATAGCAAACATATTTTAGATTTTTCAAAAGGTAGTAATGGAGTTTCGGTTCTTCTATGTTAATGAAATTACAGCTAACAAACTTCAGTTTGTGTACTGGAAGAATAAAAAGAGGTAAATACCTCTAAAACAATTGCACTCCCCTTCAGCTAACCGCTCTCCACTTCAGCGCACCTTTGATCTTCAATTTGATACACTTCCCTAAGTTATCTGCTCTACCCTCCCTCAGTTCTTCCTTTGTCTTTCCTTGCTCTGTTCGCCCAAAACCCCAAAATATCTCTCCGTCTTATTATTTTCTTTCCCAGCCTATTTACCATTCCGTGTTTTTTTCCAACATAAGAAGAGCCCCCTTCTACATGCCACCTCCTCATTAATCTCCCACCAAACAATTTGATCCACCTCTCCCAGATATTTTTCTAGCATTGACTAAACTCTCCATTAGATATTTTCTGCAATTACATTCTCACCCTAACTTCTCCAAGGGCCATCAACCAAGGCATATAGAAGAGATTGAAATAAATATCCTAAAAAGAATCTGACTTAGTTGACTTAGCCCTCTATATATTTTCTTGTTGCAATAACTCCTTCCACCAACTCGCCACAACCAACTCAGCAAGGGAGGGCCTCTTACAGGTTCTTAGCATGGAAAGAGACTACCTATAGCCTTCACTAGGTGTAGTGACAATGTTACTTGTTTCCGTGAAATTACACATCTAGGGTTAGTTTTTAGAACTAGAATTAATACACTCTCAATAATAGACATTTCAAATTTGATCTTTGATTCATATGGATGAAATTAGAAAGATTTCCTCACATTGCTTCTCTTTAAGGTTGAACTTAGAGAGGGCTCACACTTATGCCTATGATGGATGAAGACGATTGGAATGTGGTTGCAAATAAATACTGGTAGCTAAAAGTTGTACCATGTAATGAGGTACATGTTTAAGATAGTGGAAGCATGTAACTAAAGAGTTCAATGGTCAAGCAAGGTGTGATATTGAAAATAAATGATGGATACATGTAGAAAGATTCACCTTGCAACAGAGATGGCAATTAGATGAACAGTCAACATGTAGTTGGCAGCGAGGCAACAGAGATGGCAATTAGATGAACAGTCAACATGTAGTTGGCAGCGAGGTAACTGGCAGTTATGGTATGATAACCATCGATGCATATGGTGCATCGTGAGGCTGGATAGCCACTACCATTCCTACAGTCACATGATGGAGTTGAAATTAGTATTTCCTTTATCATTAATATTTAATATTAATAATAATAAATATTATTGTTTTTTCCCACTAAATTTTAGTTGGGGAATTTTTCCTTAAGACAATACATATAATGAGGAAATTATTTATTTGTAATTTTATTATTTAAATTAAATTAAATTGTAATTTTATTATTTCATTACAATAAGAAACTAGTATACTTATATTTAAAAAATATATCTAAAGTACGTCGACAGATATCCTTCTCCAGGCACCTATTTTTTTAATCATTTACTATACATAGGTGGAAATAGGTGCCCCGAGAAGGATATTATATAATTATTAAAATTATTATAATTATAAAATTAGACATATTATATATTAATTATAATTATTTATATATTATATTAAGTAATTAATATAATATAATTATTTATTATATTTAGGATTAGAGTTAGGGGTTAAATTAGGGTTAGGGTTAGTGTTTAGGTTAGGATTAGGCTGCCTAGATTTTAAAGGTTAGATTGAAATTTAGAATAACCCTAACCCTAACCCTACACTAATTCTAACCCTAACCTTAACCTAATACCTATTTGAGTTAGAAATATTAATACCCCTTCCATCCAAATCTAAATATTGGTCTAACTTCACTCATCAATTTTTTCTCCATTGCTACTGTTTGACCCATCATGATCTCGCACTCATCCTTATCCTAATTCTAACTATAACCCTAATCCTAACTATAACCCAAACCCTAACTATAATTATACTCCTAACCCTAACATTAAACCAAACTCTAATTTAAATTCTAATACAAATAGGATTAACAAAATAGAGGAAACCTAATTATAACCAAACATAATTTTAATCTTGATCGCAATTGTATCCCTAAACTGAACCCTAAGTGTAACTCCAACCCTAATTGTAATTCAAACCCAAATTGTAACTATCACCCTAACCCTTAACCTTAATTCTGACAATAATTTTAACCCTAACAATAACCCTAACCCTAGTACTAACCTTAACATAACCCTTATTAAAATTATTGTGAGGTGTACATTATATTTTTAGAATCTTAATAGCTTCCTCTATAAACCCTTTTCATGAAATTGTGAAAAATTTTAGGATAACGTTAAATGGGTGGTTTTGCAAGTTTCTTTGGCAAGTTTTGTGACTCCCACTTGCCCAAATATGAGGTAGTCCCAGGATTTTTGGAGGGAATCCATATTTGAACTAGAAATATTAACACCCCTTCCATCCAAATCTAAATATTAGTCTAACTTTCACCCATCGAGTTTTTCTCAATTGCGACCCATCATGATCTCGTACTCACCCTTATCATATTCTAACTATAACCCTAATTCTAACTTATAACCCTAATCCTAACTATAACCAAAATCCTAACTGTAATTATACTCACAACCCTAAGCTTAAACTAAACCCTAATTTAAACCCTAATACAAATATGATTAACAAAAGATAGAATTTAAAAATCTATTATAATTTTCAATCCAAAAAAATTTAACCATAGGTACTCTTCCTAACCTATAGGGTCTAAACATTTAAGAAATAAAATATTAAAATTCTAATTTAATTAGATAAATATAAAAAAATTATGGATTTAACCTCCTCCTCTATCCTCATCTATAACAATTAACAAATTCAATTAAAAATAATAATAATTAAAATCCATTGCACTTAAATAAAATTAAATCCCATTCAAAATAATAAAAAATTTTAAACATGGAATAAATAAATCTAAATATGAAGAACAAATAATACTATTATATGATTAAATAATATATAAGAGTTTCTAAAATTTAAATCAATTTATTTCATTCTAATTAGAGTGAGCTTGTTTTAAGAATTAATAACTAACTTACTAATAAATTTCTACAACTTTCTAAGTTAATTAAAAAACAAAAAGTATAAAAGCTTTTCTTCCCACTTACCATTTCATTTTCTCTTAAAGGCAATCTATTGAGTGGATTTTAATAGTATAGTGAAATAAATGTTTTACTTATATTTCTATAATATAATTTGAAGTGCTTATATAAAAATTTTACATAATATTTTTTAAATATATTTAAGATATGTAAAATATATTATGAATATATTAAAAAAATTATAAATTCAACTATTTTAAAATAATGATTCTATAATATAATTTTGAAGTGTTTATATAAAAATTTTACATAATATTTTTAAAATATATTAAGATTGTAAATATATTATGAATATATTAAAAAGAAATTCTAAATTAAAATTATTTAAAATGCTGGTATAATTTGCATCCTAATCTATTTATATGGACCAAGAGTTTCAATCCAAAAAAATTAACCATACCTACTCTTCGTAACATAGGTCTAAAGAAATAAATATTAAAATTCTAATTTAATTAGATAATATAAATAAATTATGGATTTAACCTGCTTCTCTACATGGTGATCTATACAAATTAACAAATTCAATTAAAAATAATAATAATTAAAATCCATTACTCAAATAAAATTAAATTCCCATAAAGATTTTAAACATGGAATAAATAAATCCAAATATGAAGAATAAGCCAAATAATACTATAATATGAATTAATAATAAGAGTTTAATACTATAATATGATTTAAAACAATTTACAAAGAATAATAATTTATCATCTATTATGGTGTATGGGTAGTGTTTAGCAAAGCCTATTTTTTTTTTGGAAGCTGAAAGAGAATTTTATTAAATATAAAAATAAAATTATATAAAAATAATGTTGGTAAAAGGGGGACTCTCACGAGGTAAGTGGGACATTAACACACATTAAATATATATATATATAAACATAATTGATAGTAAATATATAATATATAATATATATAATATGTATAATATATTATATAATATTATATTATATATTGTAATAGTAATTATTACAATATATTATATAATATATATAATATTATATATTATATAATAGTAGGTTGCATGGCTTGCTTTATTTTTCCATAACTGTCCAAAATCATAAATCCAATTAATTTTTGTACTCAAAAACATATTTTATTTTTGTTCTTTTTGTAACTGATACCATAAATTAAGAGTGGGTTTGGACTCTAGAAAGAACATCCCTTAATTTTAGCCTCATTTATTTAATTCCAATCTAAAAAACAAAAAAAAAATTATTTCAATTTGCATTAATATCTTCCAATTTGTTGGCATTTATAAATTACTTGTAGTTAGAATATTTGATATGCTCACATGAGTTAATTTAAAGAGATGTGAGACATTTCATATTCTTCAAAAGGAATAAAGATTTCACTCCGTAACTGCCAAAGTTTTTCTATTTTCTATCCATTTGGCTTCCACGAATTTACTTATTTTTGTTTAACGTGATAAAGATTTCACTCCATAATTGCCCAAGTTTTTCTATTTATCTATCTATTTAGCCGAACTTATTTATTTACACATTTTATGAATGTTTGTTTACTTGGGAATCTAAATCTTAATTGCTGACGGGAATCTGAATCTTTTAGCCTTGTTGTGATTGTAGAATGCCTCTTGGCGTAATGAATTTATTTATTTACACATGTTATGAATTTTGTTTATTTGGGAATCTGAATCTTAATTGTTTATGGGAATATGAATCTTTCAAGCCATTGCTATGAGTGTAGAACACCTCTCGGTGTAATTAAAATTCACCTCTACATATAGATCCAGAGCCAATTTTTTTAACTCTGCAAATAAATATAAAAAAAGAGCACCACATTGCACTTCCATCCTCTGCAGAGACTTCTCTGTATTTAAAGATTTCAATGTTGCATGTAAGCTCCAATGGCTACCTTCACAGTGCCATATGAGTTGTCTAATTGCCTTTTCATGGAAGGACAATTTTTTAAAATTTCTTAGGAAATAAAAGATGGATTTTTTTTCAGCTTTTGTGGGGATAAATTGATAAGAATTTGTCGTAGCTTAAATACTGTGGTTTTTTAAGAAACCACTTAAATAATAATGTCTTTTTTTAAATAGTGGAAAGCATTCATCCATCTTTGGTAGTTTTAATTTAATTAATTGATTAATAATAGTTATGATTTTTCATAATCTATAAAATCTAAATAGAATCTCCTTGATATAAATCTCTTACATTAATAAAAAATATATTTTTGTATTCTTAAAGTAATAGTTACAATCAAATGGTTGCCATTTTGACATGTGGATAACATCAAGTTTAGTTATTTTAATGTTAATTCTAAATATATATTTATTTTTAAATTTATTATTATTAGTTTTTTAAAAATTCCTTATATTTTTATTATGTTATGAATAAAATTTATTGATTTGTTATGGGTGAAATTAACTTAACTTTATTTACTTTCATGAGTTGAGTGTTATGGATTTGATTAAATTAGTAATTAAATAATCATAGTGCTTTATTTTTATGGATTTGATTAATTGTTTTTCTTTTGTTTAATTTTATTTAAATGGTAAAGAATTGTTTTTTCTCTTTAAACTAATCATTTAGTTATTTGAGTAAATGGTATTTATTAATTTTACAAATTTTGTCTAGTAGATTTAATTATATATTCATTGAAATTCATATATATATATATATATAAGTCTCCAAAATGGATCTTCATTGTTCACTATTAGGTTGAACCTCCTCTTCTTCTAAAAATCTAGATCTCCATAAATCTAAATTCCATATCATAAAAATACTATATAATTAATTCATTTCAAATTCTCTCTTCTATTAACTTGCATGCTAAAAAATAAAAATATTCAAAAAATCATGTACCCCAAAAGGATTGACTATAACCCACAAAATTTGAATAGAAACTTAGCAAAAAAAAAGAGCAGAAATTTGTATATCTCTCCTACATTGGCCAAAACAATTAAGAGAAAATAAAAAGATAAATGAGATAGAATTTTTTTATGTTATGTTTATTAGAGGCGTTCTACAATGGCAACAAAGACCTCAAAGATTCAGATTCGCATAAACATTTAGATTCTAAAACAAAAATCATAAAATATTTAAATAAATAAATTGTGTGTAAATAAGATTCGTGTGGAAACTAAAACTATAGAACCAACAAAGAAATTGGAAAAAATAAAAAAAGAAATTGGAGAAAATTAAAAAAAAATCTAAAAGGAAATTAGAAAAAATAAAAAATAAAAAATAAAAACCAAAAACAATTAGAAACCATTGTAAGGAGAAAAAGCTAGAGAAAATCACAAAAATTTGAACCAAAAAAGAAATTGAAAAAATAAAAATAATAATAATATAAAATAATATAATATAATAATATAATATAATATGATATTTTAATAATGAGAGAAATGAAATAGGGGAATGGAGGATGTGCGCGGGAGCTCTGTGCAGTCCTGCGACCTGTAGCAGGTCGCGGTCTGCATGTGCTTATTCTTTATTGCATGCATTTTTTCTTTGTAGATCAGGCTCTGTGGGCTCTTTTCAGTAAGGGGTGGGGTTTTTTAGCTTTTGGGGGGGGGGGGGGGGCGGAGGGCGGTTTCTTTCTTGAGTGTGTGCATTGTTCAGTGTAGGTGTGGGGTGCAAGGGCTTGAGGGGATTTTCTAATGGCAGGGTCTGTGCCTTTGGGTGAGACGTCGGGGGATGCTGCTATGGCAAGGGTTGGTGATGGGATTCCTCATCCATCCCCACCTGATGTTGGGGTTTTTAGCACTAGTGCTTTGAAATTGCACAAGATAAACAGATGCTTGGAAAGAGCTCAAGTTCATCCAAAGCTGGTGATTCAAACAGAGGTGGTAGCCGAGGACCTGGAGTATTATAGAAAACATGTTTTAATATGTAAATTTATGGGATTGAGGGTTTTGATGCCTTTTCTGGAACCCTGGATTCACAAGTCATGGAATCCAGAAGGTAATTTTGAAATCTTGCTAGCTGTGAATAACTCCTTTCTAGTGGTCTTTTCGTGTATCTCCAATCATAACAAGGTTTTTGAGGGGAGGGCCCTACTTTTATAATCAAGTTGGCCTTTTCATGAAGCCTTGGCATGCAGGCTTTAATTTGGCGGAGGACCTGCCCTTGAAGGTGCCGGTGTGGGTTCATTTCCTCGATTATCGTTGGAATGTTGGAGACATGATATTCTACAATCAATTGCATTGCTGCCGGGAAGCCTATTGGCTCGTCTCAGCAAACTCTAGAGAAGCAATTTTTTTCCTATGCCCGGTCTGTGTGGAGATTGATCTGAGCTAGCGTCTACCAGATTCTATTAATCTAACTGTTGGGTCTAGCTCCTAGACTCAATAGTTAGACTATGAGACTTTACCTTTTAGGTGCTGGTTGTGCCATGAGTATGGCCATCTTCAAAGGAGGTGCCCTCGTGCCTCGGGTGCTGGTGGTTTAGATAATGTGAAGGCTTCATCTAATCCAAGGGCGGAAAAGGGTAAAGCACCCATGCAGGGGGTGGTACCAGATAAAGATGGGTTTGTGCCAGTTAAGGCATGAAACAAGAATCAAGGTCATAAGAGGACTCTTCAGGATCGCTAAGAGGAGGAGACTTTTAACAAGTTTGAGGCTTTGGATGAATTAGTCCATGAGGAGGGGGTTTCTTTTGACATGCATGTTGAAGCTTCTCCTTTAGTTGATCATAATTCTGAGTCTTTACATGTCACTACCTCAGTCCTAGTTCCTGTGGTGGCTTCCGGGGTGGTGATGGATTCAGTTACTTCTCCCCTCGATGTTGGGTTTGGGGACTCTTGTGGTTTGGTGGAAACCCCCATGGCCTCTTCGGATGAAAGGGTGAGCTTAGGTTTGGAAGACTCTGGTAAGAAAAAAGCCCTCTCTTCTTCTCCTAATCTGGGTCTACAACAAAAATCCCTGAAAAAGTGTGCTCCTGATAAGCCCCAAAAGGTGGGGAGGAAGAAGGATCAGGAGAAAGTTAAGATGGTTGGAGAGACATTGGTGGAATCTGGGTTGGTGAAGACATTGGATACTCACTTCTCTCACCCTCATGATGATTGTGTTATCATAGAATGTAAGGGGTATGAATAGAATCCCTAGACAAAAGGTTATTCAGGACTTGGTTAGAGTTCATTCTCCGGATGTGGTTTTCCTCCAGGAGATGAAGTTATCTGTGGATGGTATGATGTAGTGTGTTTCTAAGATTTGGAATAGAGGGTTTTGCCAGTGTGTGGGTGTGCAAGGTAGCTCAGGGGGTCTTGCTTGCCTCTGGGATCCTTAGCAAATTTCTCCCATTTGGTGGATCTCTAGTAGATTTTCCATTTCTCTGGTTGCAATTAGTTTGGAGATGGGAGAAAGAATTCTTCTTTCTAACATTTATGCTTCAACGGATGTCCCTAGTAAGACTCTCCTATGATCTCATATCAATCTTCTGAGATCATTGGATCCTTTCCTCCCCTAGATTATGGTAGGTGACTTCAATGCAATTGCCTCCCTCAAGGAGAAAAATAGGGGTGTACCTCATTTGGACCCCTCTTCTGATCTTCTAAGGGATAATTTGGCTCGGCTCCGGCTTGTGGATATCAAACCTTTGAATGGCATGTTTACTTGGAATAATAGGAGGCTTGGGATGATGCCATTTTTGAACGGTTAGACAAGTTTCTTGTTTCCTATTTTTGGGTGGGTGACAAGTGGCTGTCAAGTTCTGAAATTTTAGATTGGCGCAGATCAGACCATTGGCCAATCAAATTCTCTACCCATTTGGCTGGTGGTCCTAAGAAACAAACTTTTAGATTTCAGCTTATGTGGTTCAGGGAGGAGAGTCTTCTTGACTTGGTTTCTAGATGGTGGACTGAAGGACAACCTGCTTTTGGTACAGCTATGTACTCTTTTGTGAAGAGGCTTCAATATGTGAAGTATAAATTGAAACATTGGAATAAGTATCAGTTTGGCAACGTGTTTCAGCAGAAAAGGGTTGCCCAGGAGCGTTTGGATTCTATTACCAGGTAGATTCGGGACCAGGGTCTTGATGCGAATTTGAGTAGGCTTGATGTTAGTGCAATTAAAGACCTCGAGGAATGGGAGCTTCGTGAGGAAATTTTTTGGAAACAGAAGGCTCATGTTGATTGGCTTCAGGAAGGGGACATGAATACTTCCTTCTTTCATAATTCGGTGAAGGCTCGAAGACAAGGTAACTTTATCTCTTCTCTCTGCTCTCCTGAGGGTTCTATTCTTTCTTCCTCTTCAGGGATCTCTAGTGAGGCGGTTCATTTTTTCTCTGCTCTCTTTTCTGAAGATACCCCGCCTGCTAGTGAGGAGGAAGCTTCTATCCTGGCTTGTATTCCTTCTCTGGTGACTACGGATATGAATGCTTCTCTTCTTAAACCTATTTCTTTGAAGGATTTGGAAGATGTGGTGTTTCAGTTGAAAAAGGGAAGGCTCCTAGTCCTGATGGGTTCTCGGCTGAGTTCTTTAAGGAATTTTGGGAAGTCATCAACCTTGATCTATTGGAGGTGGTGCAAGAGTCTTTTAGGAATAAGAAAATGTTGCGAGCCATGAATGCCACGTTTCTTGCTCTTAGCCTAAAATGAGAGGGTACTGATTCTCTGGATCTTTTTTGACCAATTGCTTTGTGCAATGTGGTGTATAAAATCATTACAAAGCTAATTGCTGAACGTTTGAAGCCATGTCTAGATAAGTTGATCTCAGAGGAACAAGGGGACTTTATTGTGGGTAGACAGATTTTGGATAGAGTAGTTATTGTAGCTGAGATTATTCACTCTATGGCCTCTTCTAAGGAAAAGGCTATGTTTATAAAGTTGGACATGGCTAAAGCTTATGACAGAGTTAACTGGGGCTTTTTGATCAAAATTCTCAGAGCCTTTAGGTTCAGTTGTGAGTCGATTGATTGGGTCATGAGCTGTGTGAGGACTTCTTCATTTTCTGTTATCATAAATGGGGAGTCTTTGGATTTGTTTGGTGCTTTTAGAGGTCTTTGACAGGGGGACCCCTTATCCCCATATTTGTTCATCTTGATGGATGAAGGCTTGGGGAGATTCATGAAGTCCCGTGTTATGGATGGGCTCTTTCAGGGCTAGAAATAGAGCAATTCTCTTCCTCCTCAAACTCATCTTTAGTTTGTGGATGATACGGCTTTGATACGTGTTGCTAAGGTGGCTGAAATGGTTGCTTTGCATTAGATTTTGGATTGTTACTTGGTTGCCTCAGGTCAAAGCATTAATGAAAGTAAGTCTTGCATTTATTTCTTTAATACCCCCAGGCTTATTTAGCAGCGTATTGCTAGGATCTTAAGGTTTCAGGTGGGGAAACTTCCCTTTATATACCTTGGCATCCCTCTAGATGTGTGTCCACTTCCCAGGTGTTTTTGGCAAGATGTGATGGACAAATTTCATAGGGTGGTTTGTCACTGGACCTATAGATGGTTATCTATGGCTAGAAGAGTTACTCTGTTGAAGTCCGTGGTTCAGACCCTTCCTTTATATAGGTGCTTTGTGTTGACGGCTACCTCAAGTTTCATCAAAGATTTTGAGGGCCTTTATCAGCAATTTCTTTGGTCAAGTAATCTCCTTTCGAAGAAGTGGAGCTTAATTAAGTGGGAAGTTGTTTGTCGGCCAAAGAAGGATGGTGGTCTGGGTTTGTGTAGGATAGATTGGAATGGACAGGCTTTGGCTACTAAGCTATACTGGAGATGGTGTTCATATCAGCATCAGTATTGGGCCAGGATCCTTACCTTTAAGTACCTTGGGGAGGTGGAGGGTGCTGAGGTGCCTATTTTAGTCTTTCAGGGAGAGGTTCTATGATCTGGGATACTCTCAAGAGGGGGGCTGCGTAGGTTAAACAAGGCCTATTTTAGATCTGCAATAGAGGCTCTGATGCTCTTTTTTGGCATGACTCTTGGGATGGCTTCCTGCCTATCCTCTCCTCGCACCCTCACTTGGGGGACTTATGTAGGATTTTTGTTCAGGCTGGTTGGAGTAGAGTGATGGATTTCAAAGCCCCTCAGGCTTTGGGGTAGACTATTGTTTACCAGTGGAAGGATATGCAGGAATGGCCCATGGGTGGATCTTGAGGATAGGAGGGAGTTGTCCTCCATTTTGGCTGATAGAGTCTGTTGTTCTCTCCCAGAGTGGATGTGCTGGCTTGGGGTTCGGATCCAAAGGGGAAGTTCACTGTTGCTTAAGGGTATTATGTTTTGGAAAGACAGGCTTGGGGTAGTGCTGAGGTTCCTTGGTGGAAAATATTTGGAATAAATTCTCTTGGCCAAATGTAATTTCTTTCTTGGCTGGTGGTTTTATGGCAGGTGTTTGGACTTGGGATAACCTCTGTAAGCATGGCTTCCAAGGTCCTTCCTTATGCTTCTTATGTCTAAAAGATGTTGAGACTATTTCACATCTTTTCTTCCAATGCCCTTTTGCTAGGACTATTTGGCATTTTTGGTGGGGGGGCGTGGAGTTTGTAGTGCAAGCACCCCTTCTTCTCTGGAGGAGTTTTGGTGAGACTTTGGGCATATTCTAGTGAGGACTTCATTTCTACACATAACATGGCCAATTGGCCCTAGTCTGATTATATGGCACATCTGGTTGGAGCCCAACCGTAGGGTCTTTTGGATAAGAGTTGCTGGTGGTCAAGTTTGGTCTCATATTCTTGGGGCTTTACAGGAGACCTGTGTACTAAATGTGATCTGTCTGCCTCGGTGGATCCTGGTGATATTAGAGTGATTCTCAATTTGGGGATTCTTGTTGGGGGTCCCGGAAGGCCCAAGATTGGGTGGAGCAAGTGTTCTAGAAGGAAGGTTTCTAGGGAAGGGCATTGGTTGCTCCCTCCCACTGGAGTCTTGAAAATCAATACTGATGGGTCTACAAGGGGTAACCTTGGGCATGCTGGTATTGGTGGGGTGGGTAGAGACAGTTCTGGGGTGGTTGTATTTTTCTTCTCAGAATATAGGGGGCTGCACTCTAATAATCTTATGGATGCCTTGGCTATTCTTTTGGATTTGAAGAAGGCATATGCCCTTGGCTAGAATAAGATTATCTATGATTCAGATTCTTAGGTGGTGATAGACTTGATAAATAGAAGGTAGTTTGATGATGTTAGTTGGCAGCTTGCGGTGGTGGCTAAGTAAATCACCAGTCTTGGAAATTTATTTGATTCTATCACCTTCTCTCATATCCCTCTAGAATGGAATAAGGTGGCTGATAGGTTGGCCAAATGGGCTTCTAAGAAGAATGGGACCTGGCTGGTGGATGATTGGGACAATTTACCTGGGGATCTTGCTTAGGATTTGGTGGACTTGGTCACGGAGGATGTGAGATGTTGCATGACCACTTCTTGATTTCTTGTTTGTTGTCTCTGGGCCCGTTTGGGCCTCTTGCTGCTTTTATGCTTTGTACTGTTCTCTTTGATTAATAAAGTTTTTACCCTCTTTTATTTGAAAAAAAAATATAATATAATAATATATAATCATATAAAATATAATATAATAGTATAATATAAAATATGCGTTTTTATTTTTTATTTTTTCCAATTTCTTTTTTGGTTCCATACTTTTTATGATTTTCTTACTTTCAATTTCTTTTTTGGTTTTTATTTTTTATTGTTTCCAATTTCTTTTTTGGTTCCATAGTTTTTGTAATTTTCTTATTATCAATTTATTTTTAAAATTAAAAAATAAAAACCATGGAAGAAAAAAAGTGTTAAGTAAACTATGGAAAAGAGATATCCCTTGGCATACTTTAGATATATTTTTTTAAACATAAATATACCAGCATATATACCTTATATATAATCCATATAATATATGCTGAGATTTATCATTTTTGAGGCATATTTTTTTGCTTTTTTTCTACTTTTTTGCTTTTTGTTTTTTCAAAAAAAAAAAGGCCTCAAAAATGATAAATCTGGGTGTATATTATATAGATTATATATAAGGTATATTATATTTAATTTATAGTTTTAGTAGGATATTATAATTTTAATTATTTGTTATCATATTATGATTATATTATTAGATTAATTTAATAGAGTTATAGTTTGATTATACACTATATTATAATTTAAATACAATTATAATTAAATAATAATTATCATACTAATAGTTTTTTAAATAGAATGTTATAAATTATAATATAGCAAATTTACATATTACAATAAAGGTTCGATTAATTTAATGAAGTCATTACGAAAAATTGTAATAAGAATTGAACACATTGCATTGAACATTGAAATGGTAAATACATGATTACTTTAATAATGCGCATTTACATATTACAATAAAGGTTCCATTAATTTAATGAAGTAATTATGAAAAATAGAAATAAGAATTGAACACATTACATTTAAGATTAGAATGGTAAATACATGATTAATTTAATAATGCACATTTACATATTACAATAAAGGTTCCATTATTTTAAGGAAGTCATTACGAAAAATAAAAATAAGAATTGAACACATTACAGTGAAGATTAAAATGGTAAATAGATGATTAATTTAACAATATTTGTGAAATTAATTTATTTCTAAACACTTTCAGCCTTTCTTGTTTTGCTTTCCTCTTTGTTAGTTGTTTTCCTTTCTTCATTTTTTCATATCTATCATATGTGAAGGGTGGCATAATTCACAGTCCTTTGAAAGACTTTACATGTGAAATTGCTACAAATGTCAATCTAGGTCTTTCAGTGAGTCCTATATCAACTATAGCTTTCTGGAGTGTTAATCCTTGCAACTTGTGTATTGCCAGAGCCCAAGCCAATCGTAATGATATCTATTTTGTGCTTCCCCTTTAAATATGTGTAATTGGTACTATATGCAGATGACGATCATCGAACGGTATTCCAAAGTCGCTGTCTAACTCAACAAGTACATAAGATGGTGGTTGTGGTGGTGCAGTGCCAGGCGAATATACAATATTTCATATATATCCAAGTGCTCCATTTACAAGTTCTGCTTCTATCCATAAGTTTGATGTTAACATTACTCTTGCATTATTACTCAGTAACAACTCCATATCAAGTTCATCATTCCCACTTCCTTCAATAGCACTTAGTTTTCTGGCTTTTATGGCAATGCTTCGTGTAACTGGATTTGACAATGTATATAATTTTTTTCTATTATGGTTGTGAACATTTTCATTTGTTGAAAACAAATGAACACTATTTTCAAATTCTTCATTCTCTGATGCATTGATTCTTGCATTTGTTCTTGACATAAGCATAATCCAATCATCGATTGTGGGGTTCATATCCTTAATGTTTGTTAGGATTTGATAAAATCTTTGTTGTTCTTCATTCTATCCATCTTGTCGGAAAACATGACTTAATGTAACGACCATTTTGAATTCTTCCCATAGTAGCTTCGCTAGCCTTTTGCTTTCATACGGGGCCTTGTCATTTACTGGAGGTAATTGTGCCAAGTCTCCAACTAAAATCATAGATATACCTGAATATAAAATATTTAATTAACTTGATAACCATGAATTTTAATAGAAGGATCTAAAATGGAACTGAATAAAAAAAATTATAATGTAAAGTTATGAAACTTAGCAATTTGAATCCAGAACTCACCTCCAAAACATTGGTTTCTATTTTCCAGGAATGCTGGTCGAAGCCTGGAATCTATGTTTTCAAGCAACCTCTCTCCAAGGAAACTCATGTTTCATCTATCAATATGTATCTGAAATGTGATATTTCTTCTTGGAAAGTTGTAAGTCTTGTACCCTCTAGTTAATTGAAATCTCTTATTGGAATACTTAGCTTTGAATGAATGGTTGAAGCACCAATGTTGAATGCTACAACTCTAGTAGGTGAAGTAGAAGTAGAGGAGATTGATTGGGAGAAGACAAATTTTCTAGTGCTTGAGTAATGGCACCAATCATGTAAAACTTACTTGTTCTTGCAGTGCCTTGAATTATCATGTAGAGGGGTATTTTATTTGTAGTTGATTGGTAATGTGACGTGATAATGTTGACCACTTTATGTTGTTGCTTGCTAAGACTTGTGTAGTCAACATATTGTGGAATATAATTGTGAATGAGGAAACCATTAACTTTCATATTGTTGATAAAATTTATTGCCTCATTTGTATAATCCTAACCTTTGAATCTATGAGACCAATCTATTTGTCTGTCTATATCTCTTCTGCACAACATATCTATCTCTGAAACTTGGATGATTTGGCCATGATGAAGTCGAGATGTAATTTCCCATTCATGTTCTATTGTGTTTTGTTCACCATTATCATTTGTTTCAGAATTAGAGTCACTAAGGATGTCATTATTTGCTAGAGGTGTTGTTCATTGTAGATGCTATGGATGATAGTTGAAGTTGTCCCACTGTGCCACTATTGATTCTTTGTCATGGCCAATGTCCCTTTGAATGTCACGAAATGGTTTGTAAAGTATCAATTTAGAGAAGCAAAAGTCTATCCATTTTTTAGAGTCACGTGCTAGGATTGAATAAAATCTTGGAAACACTCTTACCACAACAACATTTTCTCTTATATTCCATTTGTTTTCTCCTTTTCTTTTTTGATTATATATCCATGATTTTGCTGTGTCGATAAGTGATACAAATTCCATACTGAAAGGCCTATTCTTATATGCATCAATAAATGATATGGTTTGTTCTTCATTAATATCTTCATATTTTAAAACCACACATTTGAAGACCTCATTTGACACATTTAAGTTGACAAACCTTCTACTGCTCTTTGCTAGTGGAAGTTCCAACAACATGTGGCTTGTTTCTTGTGCTCCAATATCCCTTTCAATTATTGTTTTGGTGAGAAGCCTCTTATAAAATTTTGTAGCTAGTTCATGAGGATTCTCAATGTTTGCTAGACACATCAACATCTGGTGGTATGTTTCAGAGCTCTTTTCTACTTTGGATGCATACTTTGCGATATATTTTACTACAACATGTTTGGATAGAATAGGTTGCCAATCAATATTTGCTCTCCATAACTAGAGTATGTATCAATTCTAACTATTCAATCTGTCATCATTTCTTAATGGTGCAAATCTTTTTGCACCGCTTTGTATATCATCATATACTTTTGAATACTCTTTGTTTAATGGCCATGGAGCATTATACCTTTATTTCAAATTAAAAAAATATATTTTAAATTTTGTATTTAACTACAATAGTAAATTGTGTATAATAATTATCAAAAAATATATAACAATATATTTACCTGCATAGAAGTTCTCCTGCCCTTTTCCTTAGACATGCACCCTCTTTACACATTGTGTGTCTTTCAACAGTGTTCATTATCTCTTCATAGTCCTTTAATAAATCTATGTCTGCGAGCTGTCTAGTGTTCCTTAGACAAGGATGTTGAGGAAAATTATGGAATGCCTACAATTTATAACACAGTGTGTAATTCAATCATTTTTTTAAAATATGTAGATATACATCTGATCAAGAATATAATTTGAACTTATTTTAAACATACCTATATGTTTCATTGATGCATATCTTCTCTACAATTCTATGCATGAACAATATAGTGTAAATAAGCTTCAACATTCTTTTGTTGATCTCCATTTTCCCAATCAATTTTGTCCATATCTAGTGCTCCCTTAATCCATATGAACCCATGTACATGTGTTGAACCTCTATGTTGCCACTCGTATCTACATCAAAATCTGTAACATTCATGCCTTTTTTAAGTATCTCCTTTCTAAAGTATGTGTAGCGTAAATGCATGTATTGTGCTACAATGTGAGGGTAGTCGATCACATTTTGCTTTTGCCATGCTTGTGCTTCATGAGGATTAGTAGGTGGCATTCTAGGCATTAATGCATGTAAATTAGGCCAATACAAATCAGCTACACTCAAAGTAAAAAAAAATTATAGGCGTGCCTATCTGATGAATCATGTCTATTAGCTCTGTCTGACATTTTGCCCAATATGATCTAGTACCTCTAAAGCTGGTTCTAAATTGCATCAATTTGTCTGCCAAATGAGAGTTTGATAAGTTCTCCATGTGTTTACAAAGATCATTAATTGTTATTGGAATGTCTTATATACTTCTTTTTATAAATAGTGCCGACAAACTTTAGGAACGATGTCTCATAATCATATTCATCATGAAATGTCAGAATCTTAGATGGTTACCAAAGCGGTTATCTCTATAATGAAGTAGATGCTTCACAAACTCATGTAGATGTACTCTCCTGAGTCAAGGTTCCAACCAATCACATTTGCCATCTAGGAATAATGTTGGAAATGCCATATCTAGCAAACCTGTTGTTATGTACTCATTTATTGGTGAGCCACCAATAGTAGGCCAATCAATTAACGTAGTTGGATCTATGGTCAGATTCTTCACCCATGCCTGTATTAATTCCATTTCCCTTTGCGTATTTGGTGGTTTCGATGCCATCGATGTAGTGTGGTCAATAATATTTCCCTCATCTGTTTCGATCAGTGGACCAACATGTACAACCTGGTTGAGATTTGAATCAAATTCCATGTGTACGGTTCTGAGTTTCTTGAATATATTTTGGTCTAAGTTTGGTGATATATCATCTAGAGCATTTTCATCAATTGTAACATCAGAGTAGAACTTGTCATGTTCAATTTTGTACTGAAATGCTTTATATACTCATTGTCTATTAATCGTTAAGTTATAATTGGTTCCATGTTGATCCTTTCTACGAACAATAATAAGGGGGAGATCTTTAATAGTATGGAGTAGTTTTTTTGAAGCATTTTCTATATTTTGGGGAAATCTTATTGTGTGGCGTTTGTATTTAGACTATCCATTGATTGCATGTGTCACTTGCAAGATAGGGATGAATTGTGCAATCAACATTTCTTCCACCTGAGTGAGATTTGCATGTTTAATTGTTTGGGGACCTGGATCCGTATTGTTGGCATTTGAAAATCTATTATTCCCTTTTTCCTGTCTACACCTATTACAAACTAGACCTTGTGGCATGCGAAAGACTCTTATTCAAACATAGCATTCTTGGCAGATATAGCACATTACTGGTGAAACCAACTTATCTATTCATTGGTGAAATACCATTTGAATTCTTTCGAAGTCACTAGCAAGAAATCCATTCGGGTTCTCAAAGTTATCTTCATATTCATTTGATGTAGAATCCAAGTTTTATTGATTTGAATTTGGAGGGGTTTCTGCAACATAATCTACTGATTTGGAAACTTCTTTGATTTTAATTTGAATATTTTGCTCATTTACATATCCTTGGCTCTCCTCTAGTTGAGGAATTCTTCTTACCCTTTGCTCCTATTCAAAATGAGCTTGTTTCTCAGATGTTCATTGACGTGTATTTTTATTAAGATTTTCAATATTTGGTTCACCTTCATGCCATTTCTGTCTTTGTGAATTGGGTTGTTGTGGATCACTTGATTGCCTTTCCTGTCTTTGTGATTTGAATTTCTCAGCTTCCAATTCTTCTGTTGTTATGTGACCTAATTTTAATTTTGCATATCTCTTTTGATCTGCAGCATTACATTGTTACCTGTGCTCTTCCCTTTCTGCATCTATCATTTTTTCTTTTTGACATTTTTGATATTCTCATTGGTATTCCCTTTGGTATTCTTTTTGTTGTTCCTCAAATTCAAAGTTTCTTTTAGGTCAGCCCACAGCTAAAAAAATATAAACTATAGTTCAAATGATGTAGCACATGAATGCAAAAAAATATATTGAATTTAAAAGTAGATAGTGACATACAATTGTTTTAGCGTTTAGTGCTTGTGCTATTGTGAGGGTTACTATTGAGTTAGCAATATATTTAGGGTTTACAATTTGGGGTTTATGGTTGTCTTTCTATTAAAATAACACTTACTATTATTGTATAATATGTCTAATAAATTAAATAATTTCTCTTAAAATATTTATATAAGAAATCTACGCATTAAAATAATTATAATGAATCATAAAAACTTTTTTAAAAATACAACTAAAGCTTATATTATAACAAACAATAATTTAAAAATATAACTTTGGAATAATTTCGGATTTAAATACCTGAATTATGCTAATAGGTCTTTTGAAATGATGAGAATTTGTATAATGAGGTCTGAAAGAGTGTATGTTGTGGATCAATAATTTGAGTGTTCAAGTGAGGAGAAATATATATTATTGATAAAAAAGTTAAGAGAATTTAAGAAATAAGAAAATAATTGAAAAAAGTTATAACATTTTCAGTAATGGTTGAGAAATACAATTCAATAATTTAAATGTTCAAGGACAGGGACAACATATATATTTTTTAAATAACATAGTTTAATATATTAAAATATAGTTTTGAAAAGTTATAACATTTAAATAATAGTTGAAAAGTACAACTTATATGACAAGAAGATAGTATATTTTATCTAGAGTGAACTAATGTTATGCCTTTAAGTTGTTTTTTGGAAATTAGGGAAATATAACAATTCATCTATTAACAATAAAAATAATGGATATATATATTAATTGTAGGATGTGTGAAGACTCGAAAAACTTTAATCAAAAGTTAAGAAATATGTTGACATAAGAATCATTATTGTCTATTTCATGTACACATAAATATTTTTAACCATGAATATCATGCCCAAGTGCATAATATGCATGGCATGCATATACTCCATTAATTGGTTCATTGCAACATCTCCTTTTTTATGCTATTCACATGCCAACTAGTCATATGAATCAAATCCCATAACTTGATAGTTTCAGATGAAATGTAGTTTGCTACTGCTTCTACGTTCATATCTCCAACATCAGGTGACTCAACTAAATCATTAGATCTAGTTGAATGTTGTGGGGAGGTATTCGATACAGAAATGAAAGGAGTAAAATCTTTAGCATCACTTGTCAAATCTATATTAGATATTGGTGTGTACTCTTCAGAATCATTAGTTAGGTCTATTATTTCATTAACGTCAATAAGATTATCCATTACCTGTCAATAAGAAAAAACACATATATTAAATACATTATAACATTGAAATATATTTGAATGAAATCATTAATCACATAATTATTTAGTCATCTAATTAAACTTCTACAATATATTTTAAAAATAAAATGAATATATTTGTTGCATACAAAATTTTAATTTTGTACTCATCTTATAACTCAAAAGATATATTTAAAAAAAAACTTCATTAATCACATAATTATTTATTAATCTAATTTAAGTTCTACAATAAATTTTATAAATAAAATGAATATATTTGCTGTATACAGAATTTTAATTTTTTACTCATCTTATAACTCTTTAAATATATTTTAAAAAATTTTGACTTCCCCTAAAAAATTTTGAGTATTAAACATTTTAACCAAAAAATTTAAAAAGTGAGTACTCCAACTTTCATTCTGAAAAATGAGCTTAAAAAAACCTATCGATCAGTAAAAAATACAAATCTGTAGAAAGTAGCAACCACTTCAAAATGTAGCACCTGATTAATGAGAAATAGTACTAAATCAAACATTTAAATTGAAACTTGCATTTGAAATCTTAACCTAGTTTCCTACATTTCAAGCTTAATCTGATTTCTTAAGAAAAGAACCTTATAAAATATAACTTCATTTAAAATCTTAATCTGGTTTCGTACATTTGAAGCTTAATCTGATTTCTTAATTAAAAAAACATCAAAAATATAAAAAGCATAAAAAAGCTCTAATAGAAAGAGAACCAAAAGTTGTGGCCGGCAAAAGGCAGTTTAATTGTTGTATCCTTTATCCAAGCTCTGGAATGAGGAAATGATTTTTGTAATAAAAATTAAAATACAAATTAAAATATATTATCTAAATAATATTTATTATAATTATAATTTATATTATATGATAGAAAGCCCACGATGAGTGAAAAAAACCAGGAAAACGAAGAGGGGAATAGAGGTAGGGCAAAAACCAGGTCCGAAGAGGGACAGGATTCGAGTGAAGGTAAGGAGCCTTGAACATGGGTGGAAGAGGCAGAGTTAGAGTTTCCATTGAGCAGAGTTCAGGAACGAGCAGCATGAGAACCATGGAGAGTGAAGCACAGAAGACATGGGTGGAGATCTGAGGTTTTAAATAACCACCAAAACCATTAGTGGAAAAGATGGGAGCGAAAAGGAAACTACAAAAACCATGGTCGATTCGCGGAGGCTCCAGAGTGGGGATGGTGGAATCAATCCCTCTCTGGAGAGGGAGGTCTAGGTAAGAGGTCGACTGAATTCAGGTATGGCAATAAAAAAACCATGGTATTAAGTTTGAAGTTATTAAAAATGTCTATAGATCATTTGAAAAAGTTGGGAATAGTAGGGAAGTGGTTTGGCCCTAAACTAGATATGGAAGAGTTTAGAATATGGTGGCAGGAGAGGTGGGGGCAAGAAATGTCCATAAAAGCCCTAGCAAATGGATATTTTTTCATTTTTTGTCCTTTAGATAAGATTAAAACATAAATCCTAGATGGGATTTGGTTGCTGAATGGGTATGGTTTTTACTTGTGTGAATGGTTTGTGGGTTTTGATCCGATCAATCACAAGATAGATCGAGTTTAGGAATGGTATAGAATGCCAAACCTCCCATTGGAATTTTGGAAGCAAGAGGTTCTAGAAGAGATAGGAAACTATTTGGGGAAGTATATTTGTGCTGAGGAATGGAAAGATCCGTTCGGTGCGGGATTGCATGTCAGAATCTGCATTGAAAAAGGTCATCTTGTTCAACGATGGAGAGAAATAGAGATCTTCACAGACTAGGGTACTCTTAGACAACCCTTGGTCTTCGAATCTAAGCCGGGAAGTTCCTTATTAGCACCATTGGATGGCGAGCTCGGGATTTGGTCAGAGGGAGTGGACTAAGGGAGAAGTCAGGAAAAGGAGAAACCGATGGAAAAACCCTAGATAAGGCTTCAGAGAAGTTGAGCAGCGGGAAAGCAGAGGTGGACAGTCTACTGAAGGAGAAATCCCCAGGAGTGAAGGAGATAGATCCCAACCCTAGGTCAGGTGACTGTGCTGTTGGTGGGGAAAAGAAAGGTGAAAATGGCGACGAGGCTATGGAAGAAGAAAGTCAAAATTTTCTTAGCTTGGAGGATTTAGTCAATCTTTCTCAAAACATCAACAATAAGATCTCAGAAACTATAGATGCAATCAAACCTAATATGCAGACGGATGATTTGGACTCGCTATTAGAAGTTGGGAGTGAATTAGTTCAGCTAGTGAAGGCTGTCAAGGAGGGATCACTTAGGTCAGTGGATGATATCCTAGAAGGGGACTGGTTGACAAATAAAGAAACTGGGCTGGAAGTTTTCAGGAATGAAGATGAAGCAAATTCTATCAGTCTGTTACCTTGGGAAAGGAATATCAAGTGCAGACCTGGGGAAAGTTTAGGCATTGGCTTGAAAGATTTTGGGAGGTCCTCCCCAGATTGTGGTGAGCATAAGACTAGGGGTCGAATCCCTAATAAGGAGAAATTGAGATGGCATGGAGAAGCAAGTGGTCAATTGAAATTGAGGGATCTTCTGAAAGTAGGGAAGGGGGATCCCCCTCCTGAACATCAATGAGGATCATTTCCTGGAACGTTAGGGGCATGAATGCCCCTAATAAGAAGAGTCTTTTAAGACACAAACTGAAGACTCTTCTACCAGATATTTGCTTGATTCAGGAAACCAAATTAGGGGAAATGGATAACCAGCTCCTTGAAAAAAGTTTTAAACAGTGGAAGATGTCTAGGGTGAACTCTACAGGTCCCTCTGGCAGTCTATTAATGTTGTGGAGACCACAATCTGTTCTTCTGGAAGATGTAAGTTTTGGGACCGGGTGGCTTGCTAGTGGAGTTAGAAGCTTGGCTTCAAGCTTGGGTTTCCTCTTAGTTAATGTTTATGGTCCTAACTCCCAGATTCAGAAAAAGGAGCTTTGGGCGAATCTAAATACCTTGTGTGAAAACAGGGCTTGGGACTTTATCATTTTAGGGGGCGACTTTAATGCCATTCTGAGAGCTGAAGATAAATTGGGCGGAGTTGGCAGAAAACTTCAATCACAGAAAGATTTTGAAGTTTTTGTAGAGAGAAATACTTTGTTTGAAATTCAAATGGGCAATGGGAATTTCACATGGAACAATAGAAGAATGGGGTTCTGCAATATTGCAGAAAAACTTGACAGGTTTTTTGTTAAAGGGGATTTAAGTAACTTTCCTTTCATCTTGGATAGTAGGATCATCTTGGATTCAGGTTCGGATCACTTCCCAATCTATCTTCACATTTTGGGAGAGAGAAAACCAATTAGATGTCCATTTAAATTTGAAATTATGTGGTTCAAGGACCCTTCCTTCTTTGCATTAGTTGAAGAGTGCTGGAAAAAATGTAATCCTGGAGGAGTGGGGCTTTTTAACATTGTTACAAAGTTAAAATTTGTCAAAGTAAACCTAAGACAATGGAATAAAGAACAATTTAAGAATATCTTTGAATCCAAGCATCAGGTAGAAGCATAGCTGTAGGAACTTAATGAGAAGGTATGCAGAGAAGGGATGGATAACGAATCCTTTTTAAAGGAAAGAGATCTGATGGGGAAGTTAGAAGATTTGTTAGCCAAAGAGGAAGTGTTTTGGTGGCAAAAATCTAGAGAGGTTTGGCTGAAAGCTGGGGATACTAACACTAAATTCTTTCACAATTCAACCAAAATTCGAAGAGAAATCAATAGAATTTCGGTTATAAAAGATAGAGGGGGTAGGACCATTAAGAATCTGAAAGAAATTGGAGAAGCAGCAGTTGATTATTTTTAGGATCTGTTAAATGAAGAAGTAGGGTCAGATTTCCCAGCACAACAGGAGTTTCTAAGAGTCATCCCAAGACTAGATTCAGAGGATCAGAACTTAATGTTGACAAGTGAAATAGTGGAAGAAGAAATAAAAGTGGTCTTATTCCAACTAGGCCCGAATAAGGCCCCTGGTCTAGACAGGTTTCCAGCAGCTTTCTTTCAAAAATGTTGGAGTATTGTGGGTAAGGACTTAACTGCGGCCTATGAGGAATCCAGAAGGGAGGGGAAGGTCCTAAAGGAAATCAGTAACACCTTTCTAGCACTTATTCCCAAGAAAGACAAACCCACTTCTTTCGATGAAGTTAGACCAATATCCTTATGCAATGTGGTGTATAAAATCTTGGCAAAAGTTGTGGCAAATCAATTAAAAAAGATCCTTCCAGACATCATAGCGGAGGAGCAAATAGGTTTTGTTCCAAAAAGATCTATCTTGGACGGAGTAATTATAGCCCAAGAGGCCATCCATTCGGTTCTGAAAAATAAGTTTCCTTCCATGCTGGTCAAACTGGACATTCAGAAGGCTTACGACAAAGTAAACTAGAGATTTTTATTTAAAATCTTAGAAGCCTTTGGGTTTCAGAAAGAGTGGTTAAATTGGATTTTTGAGTGGATCTCGAGTCCTAGAATTTCAGTCCTTATCAACAGCTCCCCTGAAGGCTTCTTTAATATCTCAAGAGGTTTAAGACAAGGGGACCCCATCTCCCCATTTCTCTTTGTTATCATGGCTGATGCTTTGGGTAGAGTAGTATCTAAATCTTGCCAAGAAGGGTAGATCTCAGGTATTCAAATCACAAGGATTATGCCAAGATTTTCACATCAGCAGTTTGCAGATGATACTTTGCTTTTTGGGATTGCTCAGGAAGGCGAAGCTCTAAGGTTTAGAAGATCCTTGAACTATATTCAAGAGCTTCAGGGCAGGAAGTCAGCAAAGTAAAATCAGAAGTATTCTTCTTTAACACACCTCCTGGGAGAGAAGAAAAAATTCTCAGAATACTGTCATTTGAGAAAGGCTTGTTACCATGTAAATATCTGGGAATCCCCCTGGTGAAAGGGATTCTCCCCGGACTCTTGGGAACCACTCATAGAAAGGATCAAATCTAGGCTGGAATCCTGGAAAAATAAGTGGCTGTCATGGGCAGGGAGATTAACCCTCTTAAAGTTAGTCTTAACAGCTATGCCAACTTACATGATGTCGTGTTTACCTTTGTCTAGCAGAATTAATAAAGAGTTAATTCAGGTAATGAGAAACTTCTTCTGGAAAGGTTCAGTGGAACAGTTCAAATTTCCATTGGTAAGCTGGAAATCAGTTTGTGAGCTTAAAGAGAAGGATGGGGTTGGGGTTAAGGATCCTCTCAGACAAAACCAAGTGCTTGGGGTGAAGTTGGTCTGGATGATCCATGATAAGCCCAACCTTAAATGGGTCAGACTTATAAAAAATAAATATCTAGTCCAGGAAGATCATAGTATCTTCACGACAAGAGTTCTTCCAGCTGGATCTAGGATATGGAATTTCATCAGGCAGAGCAGAGACCTTATTTCAAGCCACCTTACATGGGAGGTTAAGGAAGGAAAGGATGCTAGGTTTTGGGATGATTCTTGGGAAGGGGGTCAGGTGTTGGGGAGGCTTGAGGATCTGGCTCCTATAAGAATTGCCACCAAATTGACTTGGGGAGATAAAGTCTTTAATTATCTCTCCTTCCCTGCTTCAACCCTCGAACCTCCCTCTTGGAAAAGTGTACGGGGAATGGGGTTGGATCCGGTAGTGGTAGAAAGGTTTGAGGAGGAGCTGAATCAACGACCTATATGCTTTTGAAGGGGAGGGGATAGGTTGAGATGGAACGCTTCAACATTGGGGGAGTATTCAGTTAAGGAAGGGTATAGGGCCCTTGCAGGGTTAAATGATCAACCAAGCTCCTTTCCAGCTAAGCTTTGTTGGAGTCAGCAATGTCTTCCAAAGGCAGGGGTTTTTTTGTGTGTGGCATCTCAGGGCAAAGCTTTAACAGTTGACAGGCTTAGAAGGATAGGATTTAAAGGACCTTCATGATGTGAGATGTGTAGAGAAGTAGAAGAAAATGGAGACCATCTATTTCTGCATTGTCCTTATATGTTTAGAGGGTGGCAGTGGTTAAAGGAAAAAATTCATTGGTGTTCAGCATCTCCAAGAACTTTATTGGAATGGTTGATTGCCTGGCCTATACTATCCCAAAAATCAATGTTTGGGGGATTATGGATTGCAGCCCCTTCCATTTTGGTTTGGGGAATCTGGAAAGAGCGTAACAGGCATATCTTCCAGGGGGCTGATATGCCTTGGGACCTTCTCACCCGCAAGATTGAATCAAGCCTGGTAGAAGTAGTAAATTCTTGTGTAGCAGATAAAAACTCTGGCCACCTCAGGTTTACAGGATGGGATGTAGAAATGTTGAAAAGCTGGCCGGGACTTTCTCCAGCTCGTATGGTTGGAGAAGGGGGTATCAAAACTATGGAGGCTAAGAAAAAGGTTAGATGGCATCCGCCTGAGGTAGGATGGATGAAGTTAAACTTTGATGGGGCTTCGCGAGGTAACCTTGGGCAGTCAGGGGTAGGATGTGTCATAAAGGATGCTGGCAGGATTTCGATGGGAAAATTAGCTGCCCCCTTGAGAATTGGCACCAATAATGAGGCAGAATTGCAGGCCCTAATTTTAGGATTAAGGCTGGGCAGGGAGATGAATATCAGATACTTGGAAATTGAGGGGGACTCTAGGATCATTATCAATGGGTTGAGGAGTAGGAAACTAGTCAATTGGAGACTCCAGGCCAGCTTGGACATGGCCTTATCTTTGCTTGAAGGTTTTGAGAAGGTAATATTCAACGATATACTGAGAGAAGGGAATCAAGAAGCTGATAGCTTGGCTAACCTCGAGGCTGACGGATTCTTGATCAGAGACATTTTGTCTAAGTAAGGATTGAAGTTAGCTTGGATTATATTAGAGTGGGTGGTTGGGTGGGAGCCTTGCCACCTCTTCACAGGTGGCAAGGCCGAGGCGGCAGAGGATGCAATTATTACTTGGCAGCGTGGATGGCTGGCATGAGGGGAAGGGACATGAGACTGGTATCTCCTCGAGAGTCTTGGTTGGCGTGAGTTGGAAGCTACTTCTAATGGGCATCGAGAAGCTTCAGAGGGGTATAGAATGTCCAGCGCCGAAGACAGAGCCTACAGACTAATCTCTTCTCCTTCAGTTGATCAATGTCATCACACTTTGTAGTCATTGTTTCAGCGGAAGCCATACGGTGTGGGGGCATGGAAACTCCTATCAGACTTACTAGTAAGAGAAGGCAGATGGCCTTCATTGGAGCAATAACAGATTTAAGGTTGCAAAGAATGTTAAGGCGACCTGATGAGTTGATGGTGGGTGCGGTGAAACTAATCCTTGGAAAATCCTTTCTGGTGAACAATGAAAGGTATAGAGTTGACACAGTTATATCTTCCAGGGTTCTTGCAATGTTACTTGAGCTAGGAACGGGCAAGGAGGAAGCTGGGGCAATAATGAGAGGGATTTTCAATCCTGAACACCTTGGTGACTTGGATTTCTCATTGCAAGTAGCAAGCCTTGGTGTAGGCATTCCACGTCCGTGGGATTGGGGTCTTCTGGCAGATGCAGGGGAAGTCATCAAGCTTTATCCTTTCATTCTGGACACAAAAGGCTTTAACCTTGTGTTGCTGAAAGACTAGGCGACGATTGTTGTCGATTTTATCAGGAAATCTTTAGGACTGGTGGCGACGGAGGACTTGGATTGGGTGGAGCTCTTCTGTCAGAAATTAGATGAGATTTTTCCGCAGTAAGGTTGTCTCTTCTTGCTTCGTTTTGCCGTAAAGAAGATAGGAACTTTTAGCTAAAGTTTACAGACTCTGTGTAAGAAGTCTTTTAGTGTTAACCCAGTATAGTTTTAGAATTTGTTTTCCATATAGTCAGTCAAGGAGTTATGTTTTAGTTCTCTTGGGTAGCCTTGGAAAGGCAATGCAAAATGTAATTTTTGTGAAAGCCGGGTGATGCTCTTTGTGTGAGTTTTCTATATAGCTGAAACCCGATTAAGAAGATATCCTTATACAGACCCTGCGTGGTCAAGATTAGCTACAGAAATATAGTCGTTTAGAGAGTAGACCCTACAAGGTCTCTAAAAATATTACAGGGTGGTCATAGTAGGATGGCAATGGGCTCAGAAACTTCGGATAGCCATTTTGGCAACAAACTTTGTAAAAATTTTTGAATATCAACATAATCATATTATTACGTACCAAAAAAAATTATAATTTATATTATAATTATAAAATACTGACTAAACCGTATATATTTGCTGCATAAGCATTTAGTTTTTTTAGTCATTTATAAGTCTTTATAAATTATATAGTTCATATATATAATCAATTTAGAATGACTGACCCAGTTGGATGAAAAGCTTATATATATATATATATATATATATATATATATATATATATATATATATATATATATATATATATATATATATTCTATAATTGTATAAATTGCAGCTACTCATCTAGATTAACCGCTACTCCTCTTAATTAACCGAACGAACAAATAGTGTAATTTTAATAACCTTAAAAAAGAAAATAAAAGGAAATAGAAATTTATTGTATACTTGATTGATACTCGCTGCACAATTGAATGCAAAGATTTCTGTTAATATGACTGCATGTGAATTGTCTTTTTTAAAAAGACAATGCAATGCAAAGTGTCTTGGTGACTACAAAAATAGTTTGTTTTAGTTTTCATCTTACTGTTGTTTAAATAGAGTTTAAAATATTTGTGTTTTAAAAAAAATAGCTTCTTCTTATCTACTTGTTGAAATATTTAGGAAAGTTGCCTCTTTATTTTAAAAATTGTATTTTTGCAACTACTTGCTTTATTATTAAAATACAATATTTAAGAATGTTGCTTCTTTATTTAAGAAAATGTCCTTTTTATTTTAAAAACTTAAGGTTTCTTTTATTTTTAAAATATGAAATTTCTATTATTTTTAAAAATTGCATTTTTGAAACTGCTTACTTTATTATGAAAACACAAATTTGGAAACTTTCCATTCATAATTTTTTTTATCCAGAATTTTTAATTGAATAATTTATTGAATTTTTAATTGTCAATGTGCTTTTTACAAAATAGAAAAGGCTTTATCTTTGTCAAAATATTTAAGAAAGTTTTCTCTTTATTTAAAAAAGTTGCATCTTTTTTACAAAATAAAAAAGGCTTATTTTGGAATTTAAAAAAAAAAAATATCCTTAAAATTTCGGCTCCTAAAAATATTATAGTAAGAAGATAATTTAAATAATATATAATATTATTTAATAAAATATTAGTGGTAATATTATAATAAGATAGATATTTTAAATAATATATAATTATATTTAATTACAATAAATGGTATAATATTATAATTATAAGTTTATATTAATGGTATTTAATTAAATATTAATTGTATAATATATATCTTATTTTTATTTGATTTTTGGAAATTTTCTTTTTTTAAATAATCCCTAAAATATCGGCCCCTAAAAAATTAGCTTTTGTATTTTTCTTTCACAGATATGCTAACCTCTTATAGGGGCCTGTGCTGCCATTGTAGTTTTAACAAGTTTAAAATAGTAATAGAAAATTGCTTTATTAACTCCTAAAATGGGTTTTAGTGGAGTTAAGATGTTTTATTATTCAGGGCTTAAATTTGACAGTTGACACTACCTGTCAAGAAGCTTTTTTGTGATGGTCATCTATTTGAAGTTGCCTTTCAAATATTAAAGCTTACTTATTTTAGGAAAAAATATATAGACTAAATATATATATATATATATAAAATAGTAATTACATAGAAATTTTGATAGTTTAAAAAAAAAAATTACCTTTCAAGTGATACAATCTTCTTAAAATTTTAATTGTATTTTACGGCTAAAATGACTAAATACAACCATACAACCATCAAATTTAGGCCCTATAATATTATTATTCTTTTTTAATTTTAATTGTTGCCTTTTATTAAGTTGTACTCATAGTGGTATATGATTAAGTTTAGAAATAAATATTTCTATAATTTTAATCTTCATTATTATTACTTCCATGATTTATTTTAGTTTGAAGTTTTTATTAAATTTTAATGTAAGTGAGGTTTTGATTTTATTTATTATGTTCTATTAAAGTAGGAGTAATGGATTTAATTATTGTATTAAATGGGTTTGTTTATCATCTTAAAATGCCATAGAGGAATGTATTTAATTATAAGATTTATTTATGATTAAATCTTTTAGTTATAATAAGGGTTAGGGTTAGGTTGAGAATTAGAATTAAGGTCAAGGTTAGCCTTAAAATTAGGGTTAAGGCTAAAATTAGAGTTACAAATAGGGTTAGGGTTAGTGTTAGAATTAGAGTTAGGGTTATGGTAAGAGTTAGAATTATGGTTACAATTAGGGTTAAGGTTAGTATTAAGGTTAGGGTTGATGGAGATTGATTGTCATCGATGTCAAAAAGGTGTTGAGTCTTCATATGGCAGCATGTGTTCTTGTGTTTGGTCTTCATATGACAAGATGCCATGTTTCAGGTGTTCATCATGATCTTCATATGGTTGAGGTGAATATAGATGTGGTCTTCAATTAGGATCATTATGAAGAGTTCATATGCTCTTGTAGGGTTGTTTATAGTTGGTGTTACAGTGTATGTTCCAATGGATCTTAGGATGTGCTCATCATCATATATTATACTTTCAAGATATGCCTCAAGATAAGGTTTTTGGTGATATATTGTTGTTGATGTGCCTCAAGGTTGTAACAGGTTGATTGCTTCATTCTGATGGCAATTTTGGTTGTCAGAGTTGTGTTGGTAGTTGCCTGGTTTTCAGTTGGTGTTTAAAGGATGTCTCTTCAAGAGGTTTGTTTTGGTCTTCATGTTATATGTCATGATAAAGTCATCATATCATTATATATTCTCTTTATGATTGTTGTTGATAGTGATAGAGGTAATCTAAGGATAAGTAATGATGCGTGCTACCCATTTGAAGATGGAATTGATCACCTTTCATGATTTGGTGTTTGCTTATACATGATGATTATGTCACAAGTTTTTCAAAGGTAAAGGTATAGTATTTGAAGGTTGTAGGTTGCTAGAACAGAGGCATAATGAAGCCTTATTTGATCTAAATTGAATGCTAGAAGAAATGGAATTAGGGTTTGTGGTTATCAAATTCTATACTTTTTTGTTACTCTAAAATGTCTCTAAAAACCCTATAAACTTTGTCACATTTAACCGTCATACAAAAAGGCACTTTATGTTTTAATTTTATGGTGACTTGGTATTACAAGTCACCATCTCTTAAGGTGACCCTCTAATGGGTTTAAGACCATGGGGCAACTGACCCCTTCACCCTACTAGACTAATTCTCCCGGTCTTTGTTATGAGCGCATCAAGTGCCAAAACAAGATCGATGGTCTTCTTTGAATATTCGAGGCGCGATTATGGAATCAATGGTTGAAGTTTAATTTGTTGACCCTACTACCCTATTCCTCCTTTGATGTGCTCATGGTCATCATTTGCTTTAAACTGCAGATTAAGAGCTATTTTTAAGTCTTTTAAAAAGGCTATTTTTTGTATAGTTAAAAGTCAGTTTTTTGTTGAAAATTTTAAAAGCAAAATTTGAAGATTTCTTTCTAATTTTTAATATCTCTAGTGCAACTGAAGATTTTATTAAGGAGAGTTGTTTGTTTCTAAAATAAGAAGAGGAGTCTTTTTAGTGGTGAGAAGATTAAGAGTTCTTTTTACTAATGTTTTTTTGGAGAATCTTTTCTTGCAGAGAGAGAGTTCGAATGTAAAATTTTTCTTTATGCAGATGGTTTTTTTGGTGAAGAGAATCAAAATCTTGTAATGAAGAATATGAAAAGTTTTTTTTTTCCAGAGAATGATTTTGTTTATGGAGAGAAAATGAAAAAAGATGCAGAGTGGCTTTTGATAAAAAAAGGATCATATAAAGATTTTTGCAGGTGAACAAATATTGAAGAAATGTGAAAGAAAGTGAAAAGTTTTGAGGAGCATGAAATGAAAGGTTTTATTGCAAAATTGGATATTAGTTTTTAGGAGGGCAATTTGATTTTTTTTTTTTTGTAGATGTTTTTTTTGAGAAGGGGATTTCAAGATGAAATGATATTTTTCATGTCAAGACAATTTGTTTTTTATTTTGCAGTCAGAGGAAGATGAATAGGCATTCAATGAGGAGGAATATATTTTTAATGTTACAATTTCTTCATGAATTGAGATGGATGGAAGTTGTTTTACAGAGGACATGAATATAAAAAGATATTCTTTTTATCATTTTATTGTAGGTGCTTGAAAAATGTAATTGTAAGAATGACATATGCAAATAAAAGGGATGTGATGGCAGAAAATCATGATGATGATGTGTTTGAGATTTTGAGTTGAGATGAATTCAATATAGGAGATAATTGCAAATTAAATGATGGCAGAACATGTATGCAGATGTAGTTTGAAGACATACACAGAGATATCAATTTTGATTTTTTAAGGCAAGGTAAAAGATGAAATTACAGATGAAGAAGTTTGTATTGAATGATGCAGAGATAAAACACTAAATTGTCTAGAAATAGAGTAACACTCTAATTTTGTTTATATCTTCTAATGGTGATTGTATTTTCTAGTGACGCATATTGTAGCTAGTAAGTCTTCTTTGTAGCCAGTGAGGGTTGCCTGCTCAGTGAGACCTATATGTAGCCAGTGAGGCATGTTTTTCAGTTAAGCCAGTGAGGCAGTTTTGAGTGTTTTTTCTACGCCAAGAAGGTTTTCCACTCATGAAAAACTTGTGTCATGATTCATGTTGATTGCTTCTGTGTGTGTATATATTAATGTTTTGTTCATAAGGTTCTATTCACAATATTCATCATCATACTTGTGCATATGTACTTGACAGATTTTTTATGTCTCTCATATTATTTGTCTTGCAAATTAAAAGGTGCAAAAAGATTTGAAAAGAATATACAACACTGATTCGCCCCCCCCTTGAGTGTTGTCCTGGACTCCAACAAGTGGTATCAGAGCCAGGTTCCCTTTTTGAAGTCTAATAGGCTTGGGTAGGTTCTGTTAGTGGAGTACCATGGGAAAGAGTAGAAGAAATAAGAACATGAGAAATGTCAAGTCACATTCTGATGAAAAGGTGCAGTCTGTATCAAATTTAGATGTTGATAGAAATGTCTCACAAGTTGAGACATGTATTAAATTAGAGAAAGTGTTTTTAGATGTTCCTTTCTTTGATGGTTCAGACTTCCCTATTTGGTGTTTTAGGATGCAAGCTTATCTATTTGCATTAGGATATGGTGTATGGATGTCTATTGAGAATGGTTATTTTATTTCCTCTCTATCACCTAATGATACAAGTAATAAAGAGGCTTATGAGTACAATGACATTGCAAAGAAGGCTATTTTATCTGGATAATCTAATGAAGTTTCTTGCAAAGTGATGTATTGTGATACAGCTCAGGATATGTGGAAGGAATTGAAAACAATTTATCAAGATGATGCACTTGAAGAAGAGGTCAACTTGGTGTGTAAGTAAAGTGACAATGATAGAACACAATCACATGAAGAAGTTAAGGTCCAATCTAATTCAGAAGAAGGTAATATTATGAGTGATTATGATTAGGAGTTTGATGAATATGATTGTGAGGTTGATGTTGAAGGAGAGCTCATATGTGCTCTAAGTGAACTCAGGAAGTATAAAAAGGAGAACCAAAAATTACAATTGTAGCTACAATAAGAAAAAGACTTAAAAGACAAAGCACTCTTTGAACTTGAAGAGGCAGGAAGTCAGATTGTGAGTTTAAGGACACAAATTGATGATTCAGAAAAAATGATTATCAGACTAAAGACTAAAATTGAGGAAGCTAAGAGGATAGCTAATATATCAAAATCTAACCTTGAGGTTAAAAGGATTGAAAATCTGAAATTAGAGGGTGAAATTGTCAATCTGAGAAAAGATTATGAAGGTCTCAAAGTTTTGTCCAAGAAGTATCAAGAATTTGAAGAAAGTACATACAAGTTACATGAGATGCTGGGTAAATAGAGGCATCATAAAAACACAATTGGTTTAGGATATGAAGAAGGAGAGTGTTCCAAAGCCAAAGAGACTCCCAGAAGGAAAATTGATTTAAATCATCATGTTGCTGCTCCCAAAGGTAAAAAGAAGTGTGAAGCTGAGAAGAAAACTAAAGATGAGTTTGTAATGCATAATCAAAGAAGATCTACTTCAGTAAGACAAGCATTTATGTATAGGTATAACTATTCATTTAATGGTTATTGTTATACCTGTAATCATTTTGGACACAAGGTAGTTGATTATAGAAGGAATGCTAACCTTGTATGTTACAAGTGCAATAATGTTGGTCATATACAAAGAAATTGTAAAATGCATAGAAGGTATGATCCTGCATGGAAGCATAACATAAATGCTCAAGGGATGTCAAAAAGGTATTATCAATCATTTGATTATCATCACAATATAATTTGTTATAATTGCAACTCTTTTGGACACAAAGCACATAGTTGCAGAAAAGCATCATCTGATTTGATAGGTTGGAAATGGAAAGAGGCTAAAAAAGTTTGGAGGAAGAAAGATCCTATAAAAGTGTTGAAGCAAAAACAAAGTCATGGGAAGACAAATCCTAAACTTGTGTATCTTGCACAAGTTACATCATCAGTTGCATAACATAAGCATGATGTGAGGGGGAGTTGTTCATGTCCTATCAATTATCCCCAAGAAGTTTCAGGAAGGAGATCATTTTGTGTTTGTCAATATGATGATCTTGTCTTGTTTTTCATGCTATTGGTTCTTACCTGATAATGTTTGAAATGAATTTCATAATGGTATTGATAACTATGTTGCTTTTTAGTGTATGTAAGTGATGCAGGTGATCAGTGGTTCATGTTGTTATTATGCTTACAAGATGTTGAAAAGATATTCAAGGCTTCATTGTACAGAGAGCTTGATAATATTATATTGTTCATATCATGATGTTATAGTTCAAAGTGTCTTTGATATGTTTGTAAGAATGTGAAGTGTTGTTGCAAAAAGAACTTGATGGTGCATATAGTATGTTGATGTGCAAAATTGATGGGCTGATTTGAATAATGATTGACACGATCTTATACTGGCCGAGGAAGTTGGAAATAGAAGAAGGTAATTCATAGCATATGTCTCTACATTTGGATTTGTAAAGGTATTGATAGTAGTTTTGTATATATCATATTTGATATGATGTTGTAAAAAGTGTCATGTGTAAGAACAGGAGGATGGTCTTCATCAAAGTAGTCTTCATTCTTTTCAGGATGATCTTCATTCTTTATCATGCCAAGAATTGTGTTCAAGAGTAAATTGGTTGAAGGGGGGGCAAATAGACTTGATCCTTTATCATTAGATGTCAAAAAGGGGGAGAGAGAGAAAATGCATCATATAGTTTTGCCATCAATAAAAAAGGGGGAGATTAATGGAGATTGATTGTCATTGATGTCGAAAAGGTGTTGAGTCTTCATATGGTAGGATGTGTTCTTGTGTTTGGTATTAATATGACAAGATGTCATGTTTTAGGTGTTCATCATGATCTTCATATGGTTGAGGTGAATTCAGATGTGGTCTTCAATCAAGATCATTATGAATAGTTCATATTCTCTTGTAGGGTTGTTTATAGTTGGTGTTACAATGTATGTGTTATGCAAATTTTTGCATACCATTCAGAACTTTTCATTTATGTGTTGGATTGTCCTAATTCTTGATTCTTTTCCTAGTTTCTTTGTTCACTTGATTAGTGGCAGTTTAAGGTCCACATTAAGATTGAGACATAACTCATGGTGCACACTAGAAGCAATGCCTGAATTCATAAGGACCCTCCAAGCAAGAGCTTCATATTAATTGATGGTGGTTTTCATATGGAGGTTGTAAGTACTTAAAATTTAGGTCTTGGTCTATTATTTCAAAATACAACCTATGCCATATAAGGCCCGACTGAGTATGAATAAAGTTTTGGTAATACATAGAGTGTGCCATTCACAAGCCACTAAGTTTCAAGCACATAAAAAGAAGTGCACATCTCAGAAATAAGGTGATTGGCAAGAAACTAAGGTAGCGACTAAGTTTCAAGCACATAGAAAGAAGGTACAAGCTTTCAAACATAGAGACAACTAGTTAAAAGAATGAAGCAGTCATTCCAAATAGCATGAGCAATAGTAAGATGATGGCACGTCCATTTCAAAGGCATTAGCGTTGCCACACAAAGATGTTGCTATCTAAAATGTGTACGTATAGTATCAGCCACTTTTGTCTTCAGAAGCACAGCACATAAGTAACGACTTATTGTAAGTTAACACGTCCTCTCAAAATCATAGCGTAGCTCATAAATGACATCACCATTTTAGATACAAGTTCATAACCAATAAAGAACGTCACCAATTTTTAAAGGGAAGAAAGCCAATGGGTATGGAAGTTTGGCCTTTTCTTAGCAGAGGTTCAGCTTCATAAGTCATGTGACCTACATACACTATAACATTTAGGCATTAACAAAGTGTCTATGAAATAGGACGGATCCTATAGAAGTAATTACCAACAATTGAAAGGCATTCAGCTCGGTCAGTAGCCTACTCAATTTAAATAACCTGACCATATGAGAAGCTTAGCTCACGAAAAGTTGGCACTGGAGATAGAATGAAGGTGCTCAACCTATTATGAAGAAACCATCTTCAACAACATAGCATCAACTTCAAGTCATTTCAGATGCAAGGCTAATCATTAGTGGAGGAATACGATGGCACAGGTGTATAGTGTGAGTCATAGATTGATAATGGCATTTGTAATGAAGATGATGCCATTTAAATATAAGTGTAAAGGAAATCAAAACATAGAAGAATGAAGGCTCTTCTCGGTAGATCGATGTGATATGAAGCTTTCAAATAAGCTATTTAGGAAGTCACGGTTTCAACCTCATAATGAGTTGGGAGCATCTGCTAAGTTACTATTGACAAAGATAAGGCTGTGACATTGATAGGTACATCCATTATATTGCTAAGTCACTCAAAGTTGAGGCAGTTTAATATAAACATGTGCAGCCATTAATGAACAAATCAACTGCTAGAGTTAAAGCACAACATACTCTTGAAGGATACAACATTATAATAGTTGGCATTGCTTCTAAGTTGAGTCTCAGCCATTATGATAGGAAGGGAAAGCAATTTGTTAAAGCATTACGCTGCCAGAAGTAAAGTTGTAAATGCTGATCATGTGAAGAGAGATCCAGGATAAAGGCTTGGTCAAAGAGAAACGCCATCCAGTTTAAAGGATCAGCCTTTAAAGGATAAGCTCACCATATCTGAAGAGCGGCCAACTACAGAGGAGCGGCATTTCTAAAGCTCAAAGCATTTGACAAAATCCAATATAACATGGCATACATTATATAAGATTCACGCTGCTGTTGAATGAAGAGGCGATACCATCAAAACAAAATCAAGCATCAGGTAGGAAGGTTTCAATGTAGCCAAAATGGGGCTCATGAGACATAAAATGTAATTTTGAATGGTATGATCTCATAAACATCAATGCACATGCCAGTAAACAAGCCTCTCCATTCAAAAATAGAGACACACACATAATATAATGTATTCATCTACCATAAGAAGGCGACCTTCATGAAGGCGCAACCTTTTAGAATAGACAGAGGCAAAACAAATAGCACTGTGAAAAGATCTAGGCGCAGACCTCCTAAGGAATATGTGCAACTCACAATAATGAAACTGCTTGTGTCAAGAAAGGCATGATACATAAAGGTTTAGTCCCAACCATTAATAGAAGACACTGAACAATGTAAGTAAAAATGCACAGCAAAATGACACCAAAGAATGACACTTGGAGGCACCCAAAAAGTTTGAGAAGAGGCATAGAAGGCTCTAGAGGAAGCACATGGAAGCTTTGATAAAAGGAAGCAAGGAAAGCAGTAGAGTTCCCCATGTGGCTTAAGCCGAATAAAGATAAATGTCTCATTTCATTTTATTTTAAATTTATAAATGCATTAAATACACGGTGGACCCCTGTTACATAAAGCTTAATGCTTTATTTCATAATAGTTTCTCATATTTTAAAAGGCCATGGGAGATTATCTTAGTTTTGAATAAAGGTTAAAATCTTTATGAAAATAAAGAGAAAGTGGAACCCGAAAGTAATAAGTTAAGTGCTTTATGGTATGTGACTCTATGCTCATAGGAGATAGAAGGTGAAACCCTAAAATGTAACTATTTTATTTTCACTATATAGTAAGAGAAGAGAGAGCGGTGGGAGATTTTCCTTCTTACACAGGCAAGGAGATATTTTCCAGCCGCTGATACAAAAGAAATTTTTAGTTGTAGATGCCATTAGTGCCAGATTTTATGCCGAATTTCATGAAGACAGTTGCAGATTTTTGGGAGGTAGTTGAGATATTTTCTTGGGTTTTTGGGGTAATAAAAAGGTAGATCCGGGTTAGATACAAGAGAGTTTCATAGCTCCAGAGTTATATAGCCAGATCACATTTTTAGAGCAGCAAGCAGATGTTTTCTTTTGCCTTAGCAGTGTCTTTTCAAATGAGAATGTAATATGTTATTTTGAGATGTTCAGCCTCTGTAACATGTTACTATTCAAATAATGAGAATGTTGTTCTATGCATAGTTGAGTTGATTTTTTTTTCTTATTTCTTTTGCCTTTGATAGATCTAATTTAATAAATAGGATAATTAATCATGCATTTTTCTCTTTAATTTTCCTAGTCCATCTTACAGGGTTTAATCATTGTGTAATCAGGTTAAGTTTCAAATCTAGTGCATCGCCATAGATTTAGGTTTTAATATTGTATCTGTAATCTTATTTCTTCCTAACCTTTTTCTTAAACCCCCATTGAAGAACGAAAGAGCCAGCTTCCCTAAAATTTGGAGGTCACTCTGAGAAGCAATCCCACATTTTAGAGTTTCCCATGTTGCTCTTGGATTAGACCCACAAATTTATGCTTCAACAATTTTTGGCATGCCCAGTGGGACTGAATTCAAAGACTTGGATCTTTGTGTTAATTGAATATTTGCACTGTAGTTTTGTGGTTTTGATGGAAAATCATAGAAATATCTGCTCATAGGAGCATGAATCATCCATCTGGTGACTCTATTGGTAGATCTTTCTTGAATCTTTGCTCCTACAGACTATGGCAACCCCTAGTATTTATGTGCATCTAAATATTCAAAGAGATCTACCTATTGTGACTTGGTATTCAAGTCCTCTTGTTCTTCAGTAGCAGGGTCAAGTTTCTGACACAGCTTCGAAGGCATTACCTCACTTTCTTGGAGATGGCTCAGTTTCTCCTATTGATTACATTCAAGATGTAGCCATTCTATGCTCTGTTCATAATGTCACGACTAAGAATCATGCCCTCCTATTGCTGGCATCTTCTCTCAAAGGCAAAGCAAAAGAATGGAACAGAAGTTTGCAGCCTAGTTCGATCACTAGATGGGATAAGCTTGGTGGTCTCATCTACAATCAGTTCAGAGAGAGGACAGATGTTAGTACCCTCACTTAGAATCTCATCACCATCAAAAGGCATCTGATGGAGCCCATACATGATTTCAATTCAAGATTTGACAAGTTATGGAAGAAATTCTCTGTTGATATTAGGCCATATCTAGTCTTTGCATTTCTTTACTATTTAAAAGCTTTAGATCCTGAGATCTCCATGATGATCTAAGCCTTAGGAGGTGAAACTTTACCCTAGTCATATGACCTTGCTATTAAGGCTTAAAGTAACCTCATGGTAGCTGGTAAGCTATCTCCTCTGTCTTTAATACCTTTAATGCCACCTTCAAGTTACTTGTCTCAGACTCTTTCTTGTAGCTAGATGCATATAGATTTTAGTCCACCCACCCTCCCTACTGATTTGCCAAATCATGAGGAGATGACTACAGTAAGAGAACTTATAAGAACCCTCATCCATGAGCTTGATGAGTTAAAATGTCAAAGCATATATAATGTTGATCCATATGTCATGCCTTAAGATCCTTATGAACAGCCATACCAGTGTGGTCAGATTACAGAAGAGATCCTTCCTCATGCCAAGAAACTACCCCATTATCTTGATAATTATGTATTACAAGCCTCTGTACCTATAAGTCAGCCCATAGAGATCATACATCAGGTTCTCTGTCACTTTGATATAAAGGAGGAATTAGGTTTCAAAGATCAAGATACAAGAAGAGAAGTGACCCCTATCTATTCAGTATGTCCTTCTAGTCTTCAGCATCAAGTACCTATGGCAAGATGTGATTCAAAATTTCTATCAAGCGAGGAAGGAGACTCAAAAGTTGATTATGAAGTGACACTTCTAGAAGCTGAAAAGTACTTTGAGAGGGGCTTTGAAGCTGAAAAGTACTGGGTAAACAATGATACATAGTCTGGACCTTATCTTGAGGAAGAGGTTGTAAGAGAGTCTTCTGCAAAGTCTATCAAGAATGATTATCTTTATTTCTGTCATAAGTTATCACACTTTCAAGAAGATAACATAGAGATGCATAAGCAACAATTGGAGCAGGATGAAGATTTATTCTCAATTTTGCAATAAGGTTATCGGATTCTTGATGCGGAGGATCCTACTATTGAACATGTGAATGGCTACTTTGCAAGGCCTATTGAAGATGATTATAAAGAGAATTTTGAAACAAAGTTAGATGCAAGAGATGATCTGTTTTCTATTCTTGAAGGTGGTTATACTCTTCTTTTTAATGGAGATTCACAACTACAAAATGATGAGGTCCAGAGATACATCTGCAAAGGTGAAGAGTCATATACTAGGTCACATTGTACTCCTTTCTTCTTTCAAGAAGGAACCCCAATCAAGTTTAAAGTTGTGATGGGTAGCTCTGTTACATGTACACCTATTTTTGACACTATCATGAGTTATGAACCTATTAAAAGGTCATGAAAAGAAGTCATTGATAAAGTTCAATTGGCAAAATCTTTCAAATGCAACCAGAAGAATGAGCTTTAGAGCTTAGTTTTCCCTTCCAACCCTCCACTAAAGTAGGAACAACATGTTGATCATCATGACTGGTGTTTTGAAACAAAGAAAGACTCTCTGGAGTGTAGAGAAGTAAAAAGGTACAAAATATTGTTATATTTCTTCATACAGTTTGTCTGGTTCATTTTCAATTTGATGCGGATTCACTGGAGAAACATTACTAGATATGGTAGTTACTTTGCCACTCCTATGAATGGGCATATTCCCCTATGTTTCAGTTGTCAGTAATTTAGATTCAGTATTCAAAATAAGCTACCGCAGTAGCATTAAATTTCAGTTCAGTTTGTTTCTTTCAATAATGTCAGTTACTGCAACAAAGTTCATATTGTTTAGCTCTGTGTCAATTTCAAAGGTTTGAATGATCAGTTATAGTTTCAGATCTGGAATGTATTTAGTTTAGCATAAGTTTCAGCTTCATCTTTAGGGCATGTTGCACCAGTTTTGCTTGCATAGTTGTTGGCTACGTATGTGTCTTCAAGAGATGACATTTTCTGCATTAAATACTTGACTTTATATACCCAATGATTAAGGTATTGATATGCAAAGCCAGAAATTATGGGTTCTGACTGAGCAGGCCCACTCTCCCAACTCGTCACCAAGAACTATTATGCAAATTTTTGTATACCATTCAAAACTTTTCATTTATGTGTTGGATTGTCCTGATTCTTGTTTCTTTTCCTAGTTTCTTTGTTCACTTGATTAGTGGTAGTTTAAGGGCCACATTAAGATTGATATGTAGTGCCCCGCCACGAACACCTTGGAAGACAACACATCTAAGCAAGCAAAGCGGAATTTTTTTTTTTTGAATAAGATAACAAGTAAGGTTTAGCAGTTCAATACACATCATTAACTATCATCTTGTCTCCCAAGGTGTCATGGTTGCACTACTTGACAAATGACTAACATAATATACATGCATAACTAACTAACATCGACAAATCATTCTAATTCTATTACAATATTGATTATACACATACATCTCCATTTTGCGACATCAATTAGATACTCAACTTTAATCAAGATTACATGCACATATTCCAAGTCTATACAAATGAGTACATCATTATGTAATTCACATCATTACTATTCTGATTACATTTGAATACATACAATCTGAATCAACTGATACACCGGCTAGAACATGAGTACAATAAGTGTCTTCAAAAATAGGTACAAGATCAGATGTCTGATTCACAAGAAGTGTCCCCTCCTGCTTGCAAGTAGCGGCAAGGGAAAAAACCAATGGATAAAGCTCTTCCACCCAACCATGTGGAACCCTGAGGTCCACCCCCTGAGCTAGAAGTTAACATGAGGTCCCCACTACAACATATGGTCAAGTAGACAGTAGGCTATGAGACAACACATGACTATCACAAGTCACCATCACAAACAACACAACAATACTTCTAGAGGCAACACTTAGCAAATGGGGAGAGTACAACTAGGGAGTGCTAGACTATAGTAAGGAGAGTGTCATCGCATGGTCCTAACATGGGTTACCCAGGCAGTCTCTCTCTAGACACCGGCCCCATAGGGTGACGCATGCGGAATCAATCTTCCTTTTGTGATGACAAGGAAGTAGATCTGCTAATCCCAGCCTTCTCCCCTCATCCTTACTCTGAACTAGCACTACAGGCATGAGTGAGGAACCAAACATTTTATTATCTTGTTAATGTGAAAACTACCCAACCCCTAGGTATTTTATTATGTTATCACTGGGTTACCTTGGCTAGCCACTTGGCATTGGCCCCCACATTGGAAGCCACTCCCTTACCTACAACTAGGAAACCCTACACAACAAGCATAGCAAGACATCACAACAATGAGGGTATGGAACCATGTAAGGCATTGACCATCTTGCATAACAACTATCCTTATATAACAATACAAAGCATTAACCCTCCATAACATAATTATAAGGGCAGGACTCCTAGACCATTGCCCATGATAACACATATTCATTACAACTCTAAGATTTCTATGTCACCCTATTCCATATCTTACCACAAAACTGGATACAAGACTAGTACAACTAGTTGGATAACAATACAACTGCAAGAAGTGCATTTATCATTCATTTGTCATTTAGTCCATACATAACTAGAGATGACAAGGCTTCTTATAACATCATGATCTCAAGACATTTAACAACACAACACATGAATTCAAGACATCCCAAGCTAAGCCTCTGGAACTCTAGCCACATGGGAAGATACACAATCAAAGGCTATAAGAACGGTTCTATGACCCACAGATTGAATTAACATATTATGAGAATCAATTATACTTATGATCAAATTATGCCTTCTTACAACTACTTCCACTATAGCAATTTGCACTGGACTAAGTTGTTACATTGGTATATCAATCATCAAGATCAAGCTTGTCGTTTGATCGTATTCTTACAAGGGATAAATCTATGACTTACATTAAAGTGAATTATGTTTAAATATGTATTAAAAATAATCATTTAATTAATCTACATGATACAATTATCATTGACGTAACTAAAGTAAACTTCTATTGTCAGTATTATAATCTCAAATTGATTAAATGATTATAAGGAAGGTTTAAATTCATTTCATACGAATAAGTTTGAGTATTCTGATTTAATTTATAACCAAGAGAGGAATAATGTAAATCACTTCTACGTAATTAACGATTACAACTACCTATAGTTCTCATACCATTTTCTATCTATCACAACATTAATGAGAATATCAAAGTATATTTACAACGAATGAAATCTAGTTCAACAAGTCATTAATAAAGAGAAGGTGATAGATTTAAATACTATGTTAAATACATTTATCCATTCTACGAAACAACATATTGAATATTTATTTATCCCGAATCTGATATACAGTCTTACCTTATCGTGTTCCATTTAAATTTATCATTTAATAATCCCGATAATAGATTATATCAATTTCGTTGGCTTGATTTAAATAAATCACGTGATACAAATAATAATAATAATAATAATAATAATAATAATAATAATAATAGTGATAACAATAATGATATTAAAATTCCACAGATCATTAAATAATTAACGTTACACCTATTTACAAATTTACTGTATATAATTAACCACCCCATTCTAACATTATATAAATTATATCATTGCATTATGATTCATATTGACAGATCAAAAAAAATCTCATAATTTAATCCCGTAGTCTCCAAAATTTAATTTAATTGTGTCATGTGAATAATTATAATGTTCATCCTACATTTAATTTAAACTACTAATCAAATAGTGATTGAACTCAAAGTAAGAATGAATATAAGCATAAAGTTTGTATAGAGAAAAGAACATTGATTTAAATCTGGGGAATATAATAGAACAAACTACTCAAGACACAACAATTTACTCATGAAAGGCAACCTAAAGATAAGAACTCTCTCCTTGGCGAGTGAATCCTATGCGTGGGAATTGCCGTGGCAAACAAACCTAACCCTAAAGTGCCATTGGCATTTCTCTAATCATCAGCGTATTGTGTCGGGAGGTGCAATCTACGCACAACAATGGATTGGTGATGGCTCAAGAAACTTTCAAGCAAAAATGCAAATTGCAGGTGTATAACCAGACGCTCTGCATCTGATAGATATTATAGTGGAAATGCTCTAATAGACGCGTGCGCATGGTGGAGAAGTGAAGGAGTGGCACGGTTGGGTTGCCTATTTATACCTGTCGCAACACTTGATTATTAAAAGATCAATAATGATTATTACTGTTTGACCCAGTTACATATATATAATGCAAATTTTATTAAGGAAATGCAAATATTATAGGGTCATGTTCCCACTTCAGTGCTTGTGCTAGAATACAACTATTGTGTAATTGAAAATGATGAACCTAACTGTTTTCTACCTTTGTTTGATGGATTTTTTGAAGTAAAATATCATGACGAGGCTACAAAAGTCCATCTCTCCCAAGGTCCAATTTGAGGAGAATATGTAGAGTTTGTTGCCAAGGATCGATATTTTTCTTCAACATGTTCACTACGGTGATGATCCAGTGCTTGAAGAGTCTCAACCGACACCAATTCTAGGCTTGGAGAGCCAAATACAAATGATTGAGATTCTTCTTCCACTTCAGCTGCGTTCAGATGATAATGTTTCATCTGAGGTGAATTCAGTCCAAGACTTCGTTGTTTTCAGAACATATAGTTGAGCGTTGGCAGAAAATCTGACCGGGATAATGGAGCTGAAGGCTAGGTCACGTCTGCATATCTGTTGAGAGTAATAAAGAGACCCAAACCTAAGGGGATACAAACCTAAGGGTGTAAAATCATCTCGTTCTCACAATGGAAAACTCATTCCATTAGATAGACAATTCAGACTCCAAGTCAAAACTCTGGGGTGCAATGGCACACCCATTCGGAGACACTAAATTTCACAAAAGGAACAATGAAACATCTAGAAGAAGTTTTACTCCAAATTAACATCTAGCTATGTAACCTGTAACTGGTGCGGTCCGACAAAGTCAGGTCTCACAGATGTGATTAAATTCATTTCATTTTGCTGCTACGTTGTGGAAGGTCTAAACTCCAAAACACGCAAAAATGGTTGCAATAATTGGCGCTTAGAGGTATCGCGTGTGGTGAGTTATAACATAATAAATGGAGCGCTGGACAGCAGCATAGTATTAGCTGCAATGTAAGCCCTACGTTACTTCTCAAATGCGGGTATAGTTGACTGGGGGCACACACTAGTTTTAATGCCATGGAAGCCCTCTGATGGAAAACATTTACTAAGAGTATCACCAGAAAAGACCCTTTGACAAGAGTACATGACAATGTTATAAAGGAACACACTAAAAGTGTAGGTTAGTGAATGTGGGCCGAGGCTCAGTGGATTGAAATCACAGAGAATAGAGAAAAGATCTTTGTGATTTAAGTGCAAAATGGTCAATTGGGTGGAACTATGCAGAATGCACGGAGGTGGAGACTGGGGAACCACTAAAATGAATCTGAAGTAGAATGGAAATTTGTGACAAGTTTCAGACTAAATATAGGTTGGCGGTCATGAGGATTTCAAGTCTGCCATTAAAAGAAATCTAACACCAACCCTGAGTAAATCCCTTCTATGGAGAAAACACAATTAACCTAATTCTGTTAAAATTTCATAAGAAATAGGCATATATCATATATAGTGCATACCTGAAATTTGTTAAGCTTTTCCCAAAATCTCTTCTCCTCTGCAAGCCCCTCCTTCCTTCTCTTCTAGAAAACTCCCCCAACTAGGACTCAGCTCCCCGGATAAATGCCGGGGACATTCTGACATCCTACTTTCTCAAAACTCGGAATTGACTCCTCGGGTAAATGCAAAGACATTCCTTCCTTTCCCCCACAACCCACTCTCTCGTGGGGTGCAAATATAACTATATCCAAGACTCCGAATTCCTCAATTTTACAAATGATGGCACCTGATATAAATTTGCATATCCCCAAATATGACAACCCTAATTTTTTAAACCAAAAAAATGTTAGCGATATTTATCGGAAACTGATTATGTTTAATAATGTACCTAAATAATCATAGTGATAATAATAGTAATAGAGATGGCAATAACAAACCTATGGGTCATTGGATAATAATTATTTTTATCCATTGAGAAGCAATTTTATTAATTCTTGACTTAATTTAATTTCTTTTTATATAATAAATATCTATTCAATAAAGAACTAAATAAACTCATCATGATTCGATATAAATTTGATAGATTTGGTCGGATCTCTCCCTCCAAGACATGGTCATTTTACCCTTATCAATTCCATTTTACCATTAAAATATCCGTAATCCAAATTTACCACACAATTACTTTAGCTTAGATTAATTTTATCAACGTTAAAGATGTTTATTCATTTTCACATATGCATTTGTTTTCTGTTTAATTTTAATCCGCTACAATTTGCAATTTAATATTTCATTAAATCATTTATCTAGTTTAATTTATTTATTTACCAATTATCAATAATTAACTTATTTATAATTAATAAACCACACACATAATCCCCCTAGCAATGTTTATTTAATTTAAGCTTTAATTTAACCTTATTTAAATGAAATATTAATCATGCATGGATTGACACTCAAATTGGATATACCCTAATTTACAAGGTGATACCTGACCCAAGAGAAGCCACAGGACATAACGACAAATGATGACAACAGTCCCACTGATGGTGACTACAGGGTACAACACTGAAAGCTCATCCTCCTTGAGGATGTTGAGTAATTAGGGGAACCTCATGTCAACTTCAATCCACAATTCCATTGGCTAGGGCACGCTCAGACCTGGTAATTCAGGTGGAGTCGATGCCTGGTACCTGCATCCTGCAATGAACAACAAGGTTGTGCATATATACATATAGAACCATGTAATCACAAGAATAATGAACAGAAGTCGCAGCGTGGTAGGGTACTCAGACACGAGTAATGCAACACTGTTTCATTCAAGTAACACATCATTAAATAACTAATACAAGACATACATCATAATTATGATCGAACAACATATTAGACTAAAAGTAACATCAATCCATAATCATGTCCATCAACTGTGAAAGCACAAAGTACAAGTAATCAAGCATCATCCTAACATAGATCCATAATCAGCTAGCATAATATCAAAGAGTCCATCAAGCTCAAGGAGATCATAAACCATAACGTAAAAGTCCAAACATCCTGAAACTGTAAACATGCGCTACAAGACTATCATCTAAACCAGAATTATCATAGGAAACACAAAAATAACATCTGTCGCAGGCAAAAAGCGAGGGGCATTACATCCTCCCCCCTAGAACTAGGCTTACTCCTAGAAGCCTACAAATAAGTGAGGATATAACTCCCTCATTCTGGTAGCATCCTCCCAAGTAGCGGAGGTCTCATCATTAGGATCCCATTGGATCCTGACCTGCTCCATGTCTCTGCCCCTGAGAGCAAGTCTCCTGTGCTAAAGAATGCCTACGGGCTCCAAAGCCAGCTGCTTGTCCTCTATCTGTAGAGCAGTCCAATCAAGAATATGAGCAATATCTGGATAGTAAGGTCTAAGTACCGAAACATGAAACACATCATGGATGTGTAAAAGGCTAGGCAGAAAAGCAAGATGATAAGCAACTGGACCGATCATCTCCAACACCTCAAAAGGTCCAACAAAGCACAGTGCTAGCTTAGAGCCCTTCCCATAGCGGATCGGACTCTTTCGCGGTTGCACACGCAAGAACACTCGATCTCCAATGGAAAACTGACGATCGATCCTATGAGCATCTGCATACTTTTTCTGCCTATCCTAAGCTGCCACCAAATGCTCTCTAATCCTCTCAACCTACTGCTCCATATCTCTAAGCATATCTGAACCCAGAAGAACTCTATCCTCCAAACGATCCCAACACAAGGGGGTCCTACAAGGACGACCATATAAGGCCTGGAAGGGAGACATGCCAATAGAACTATGATAACCATTATTATAGGCAAACTCAACTAGGTAAAGGTAGTCCTCCCAATGGCTCTGCTGATCCATAACATACATCCTCAACATATCCTCGAGGACCTGATTAACCCTCTCAGTCTGACCATCAGTCTCAGGATGATAAGCTGAAAAGTTCAGCTGTGTTCCCAAGGCATGTTGCAAGGAAGTCCAAAGGGCGGAAGTGAACACTGGATCTTTGTCAGAGATGATCCTATGAGGAATCCCATGAAGTCTGACGATGTCCTCCATGAATACTCTAGCCACCGTAGAGGCATTGTAAGAAGCACGGACAGGAGAAAAGTGAGCTACCTTCGTTAACCTATCCACAGTGACCATAATAGCATCATGTCGTCGAGAGGACATCAGCAAACCAACAATGAAGTCTATCGAAATGATATCCCACTTCCACTATGGAATCAAATGAGGCTGCAAAAGACCTGCAGGGTGCTGGTGCTCTGCCTTCACCCTCTGACACTCAAGACATCTCGACACAAAATCAGCAATATCCCGCTTCATGACACTCCAAAAGTACAGTTGACACAGATCTGCATGCATCTTCTTAACACCTGGATGAACGGAATAGGTTGCCCGATGTGCCTCCGACAGAACTAGGGTGCGAAGACCCTCAGAATTAGGGACATAGATGTGACCCAAATGTCACAAAAGACCATCTGACTCAAAAGAGTAACCAGGGAATCTACCTTCTAAAGGTCTACCTGACTCAATCTCGGTCCTCACCTCCTGGCACCAACTGTCAGAAGGAAGAGCAGTAAGAATCTATCCTCTCAAATCAACTGTAAGCGAGACTGCTGAGATCTCATGCCTTCGACGACTAAGAGCATCTGCTACCACATTCTCTTTGCCCTGAATATATTTGACCTCGAAGTCATACTCACACAAGAACTCCATCCAACGTCTTTGCTTGGCATTCAAGTTTGGTTGTGTGAAAATATATTGCAAACTACGATGATCATTGTATAGCTTAAATCGATGCCCTAATAGAAAATGCCTCCATCTCACCAAGGCATGCACAACTGCTGCCAACTCCAGGTCATGAGTGGGATAGTTCAGCTCATGATCCTTGAGCTTGCGAGACTCATAGGCAATCATGCGACCATCCTCCATTAGAACTGCCCCCAAACCCTCCAAGGAAGCATCGGTACAAACAACAAAGTCCCTATCAGGATCAGGAACTGTAAGTATAGGTGCACTGGTCAGTTGCTCCTTAAGGGTCTGAAAGGCTTCCTGAAACTTCTCTGACCTAACAAACTTTTTCCCTTTCCTCTGAAGAGAAGTAATGGGATGAGCAATTCTTGAAAACCCCATGACGAAGCGACGATAGTAACCTGCCAACCGCATAAAACTACGAACCTCAGAAACATTGGTGGGTGCAGGCCAGTCCATAATAGCTTGGATCTTCGAGGGATCTACCGCAATACCCTCTCTAGAGATAACATGACCCAAATACTTAACCTCTGTCTGGAAGAATGCACATTTTGACAAATTCGTATAAAGTTGATTTTCTTTCAGACACTACAACACTTGACGCAAATGCTGCTCGTGTTCCTCCATAGTCCTTGAAGAGATCAATATATCATCAAGAAATATGAGAACAAATCGGTCAAGATAGGTGCAAAACACACCATTCATTAAGCTCATGAAAACTGAAGGTGCATTGGTCAACCTGAATGGTACCACTATGAACTCATAATGTCCATAACGGGTGCGAAATGTTGTTTTGTGAATATTTGCCTCAAAAATCCACAACTGGTAATATCCTGACTTAAGGTCAATCTTAGAGAATATCTTCGTTCCCTTAATCTGGTAAAACAAATCATGGATCCGAGGCAAGGGATACCTATTTCTCACTGTTACCTTGTTGAGCTGCCGATAGTCGATACATAGCCGTAGAGATCCATCTTTCTTCTTCACAAAGATCATAGGCGCTCCCCAAGGAGACACACTAGGTCGAATGAACCCCTTGGCTAGTAGCTCCTCTAACTGCAGTCGAAGCTCCTTGAGCTCCTGAGTGGTCATCCTGTATGGAGCTCTTGAGGTAGGCTCTGCACTAGGAATTAGATCAATCCTGAAAGCAATGTCACGCTTAGGTGGCATCACTGGAATGTTAGAAGGAAAAACATCCGCATACTCTCTCAAGAGTGGGTGATCATCAAGAGATGCCTCTCGACTCTCTTCCATATCCAAATCACTAACAGTCACTGCAAAAAGTTGACATCCCTGACGTATACATCTCTTGAGTTGCATAACAGAGACCATACATAGGGAAATAGGCCTCTGAACTCCTACGACCTCAACCTCAACACCAGAATCAACCATGCATCTAACCATTTTATGCCAACAATCTATCACTGTCTAATGGGCCTCCAGCCAATCTATCCCCAAAACTATGTCATATGAACCCAAGGGTAGAATGCGAAGGTCCATAGAAGTAGATAGAGAGTCAATCTTCAATTTACAATCTGAAACTAGAGACTCAACCGCTACCTTAGCCCCAGAAGCTAACTTAACCTACCACCTATCATCTTGCTTTGTTGCCACTAAGCCACAATGCTCCACAAGGGAAGGAGATATAAATGAATCAGATGCACCAGAGTCGAATAGAACAGAAAAATCAATACCTCGCATGCGACCAGAAGCCTCCACGATGGTGCCTTGATATTCTGCCTGCCGATCATCTACCGCTGCAAAGACTAGATGTGACCTGCCTACATCACCAACCGTTGGCTCAAATGCTGCCGGTCGATGTCCAAATCTTGATGCACCCTTCTGCGGGCACTGTCTGGCAATATGGCCCTGTTGGCCGCAAGAGAAGCACCCGGTGCCTCTACCAAATCCACCGTTACCCCGGAAAGAACTAGACTGTTGGAAACTGCCCCTGCTTACTGTAGACTACGCACTCTGGGCTGACTGATCATAATGGTTGCGCTTGTTGCGCTACCAAGACCGGTCCCTCTTATTTTGAAACCTATTTCCTTGCTGATGCTGAGAGTTCTTCGATTTGGATTGCGAATACTGCTGCTGCTAACCATTCTTTAAGTGTGCATGAGAACCTGATGCCTGGGCATGACCACCTCGAGAACCATGTCCTGACGAAGGTGCACTGCCAATGCGCACACTGGTATGCCCACTGAGGGCCATAGCCAAGTTCTCCTCCACTAGTCGGGCTTTCTCCACGGCACCCTCCATGGTCTTAGGTTCGAATACACGAACCCCTCCACTAATCCAGGCATTCAAGCTCCTGATAAAATGCTGCACCAACATGGGCTCGTCGTCCCTGATACCTGCATACTGTTTGAGCTCATAAAATCTGCACTCGTACTGCTCAACTCTCATGGCCAATCTGTTGAGAGTAATAAAGACACCCAAACCTAAGGGTGTAAAATCATCTCGTTCTCACAATGGAAAACTCGTTCCATTAGATAGACAATTTAGACTCCAAGTCAAAACTCTGGGGTGCAATGGGACACCCATTCAGAGACACTCAATTTCACAAAAGGAACAATGAAACATCTAGAAGAAGTTTTACTCCAAATGAACTTCTAGCTGTGTAACCTGTAACCGATGTGGTCTGACAGAGTCAGGTCTCAGGGACGTGATTAAATTCATTTCATTTCGCTGCTACGCTATGGAATGTCTAAACTCCAAAACACAGAAAAATGGTTGCAATAATTGGCGCTTAGAGGTATCACGTGTGGTGAGTTATAACATAATAAATGGAGCGCTGGACAGCAGCACAGTATTAGCTGCAATGTAAGCTCTAGCTTACTTCTTAGATGCGGGTATAGTTGACTGGGGGCACGCACCAGTTTTAATGCCATGGGAGCCCTCTGATGGAAAACGTTTACTGAGAGGATCACCAGGCAAGACCATCTGATAAGAGGACATGACCATGTTATTAAGGAACACACTAAAAGCGTAGGTTAGTGAATGTGGGCCGAGGCTCAGTGGATTGAAATCACGGAGAATAGAGAAAAGATCTTTGTGATTTAAGTGCAAAATGGTCAATTGGGTGGAACTGTGCAGAATGCATGGAGGTGGAGACTGGGGAACCACTAAAATGAATCTAAAGCAGAATGGAAATTTGTGACAAGTTTTAGACTGAGTATAGGTTGGCGGTCACAAGGATTTCAAGTCTGCCAGTAACAGAAATCTAACACCAACCCTGAGTAAATCCCTTCAATGGAGAAAACACAATTAACCTAATTCTGTTAAAATTTCATAAGAAATAGGCATATATCATATATAGTGCATACCTGAAATTTGTTAAGCTTTTCCCAAAATCTCCTCTCCTCTACAAGCCCCTCCTTCCTTCTTTTCCAGAAAACTCCTCCAACCAGGACTCAGCTCCCCGAATAAATGCCGGGGACATTTTGACATCCCACTTTCTCAAAACCCGAAATGGACTCCTCGGGTAAATGCAGAGACATTCCTTCTTTTCCCCCACAACCACTCTCTCGTGGGGTGCAAAATTAACTATATCCGAGACTCCCAATTCCTCAATTTTACAAATGACGACACCTAATATAAATTTGCATATCCCCAAATATGACAACCCTAATTTTTTAAACCAAAAAAATGTTAGTGATATTTATCAGAAACTAATTATGTTTAATAATGTACCTAAATAATCATAGTGATAATAATAGTAATAGAGATGGCAATAACAAACCCATGGGTCATTGGATAATAATTATTTTTATCCATTGAGAAGCAATTTTATTAATTCTTGACTTAATTTAATTTCTTTTTATATAATAAATATCTATTCAATAAAGAACTAAATAAACTCATCATGATCCGATATAAATTTGATAGATTTGGTCGGATCTCTCCCTCCAAGACATGGTCATTTTACCCTTATCAATTCCATTTTACCATTAAAATATCCGTAATCCAAATTTACCACCCAATTACTTTAGCTTAGATTTATTTTATCAACGTTAAAGATGTTTATTCATTTTCACATATGCATTTGTTTTCTGTTGAATTTTAATCTGCTACAATTTGCAATTTAATATTTCGTTAAATCATTTATCTAGTTTAATTTATTTATTTACCAATTATCAATAATTAACTTATTTATAATTAATAAACCACACACATAATCCCCCTAGCAATGTTTATTTAATTTAAGCTTTAATTTAACCTTATTTAAATGAAATATTAATCATGCATGGATTGACACTCAAATTGGATATACCCTAATTTACAAGGTGATACTTGACCCAAGAGAAGCCACAGGACATAACGACAAATGACGACAACAGTCCCACTGATGGTGACGACAGGGTACAACACTGAAAGCTCATCCTCCTTGAGGATGTTGACTAATTAGGGGAACCTCATGTCAACTCCAATCCACAATTCCATTGGCTAGGACAAGCTTAGACCTGGTAATTCAGGTGGAGTCGATGCACGGTACCTGCATCCTGCAATGAACAATAAGGTTGTGCATATATACATATATAACCATGTAATCACAAGCATAATGAATGGAAGTCGCAGCGTGGCAGGGTACTCAGACACGAGTAATGCAACATTGTTTCATTCAAGTAACACATCATTTACTAACTAATACCAGACATACATCATAATCATGATCGAACAACATATTAAACTAAAAGTAACATCAATCCATAATCATGTCCATCAACTGTAAAAGCAGAAAGTACAAGTAATCAAGCATCATCCTAACATAGATCCATAATCAGCTAGCATAATATCAAAGAGTCCATCAAGCTCAAGGAGATCATAAACCATAACGTAAAAGTCCAAACATCCTAAAATTTTAAACATGCGCTACAAGACTATCATCTAAACCAGAATTGTCATAGGAAACACGAAAATAACATCTGTCGCAGGCAAAAAGCGAGGGGCATTACATCCTCCCCCCTAGAACTAGGCTTACTCCTGGAAGCCTGCAAATAAGTGAGGATATAATTCCCTCATTCTGGTAGCATCCTCCCAAGTAGCGGAGGTCTCATCATTAGGATCCCATTGGATCCTGACTTGCTCCACATCTCTGCCCCTGAGAGCGAGTCTCTTGTGTTGAAGAATGCATACGGGCACCAAAGCCAGTTGCCCGTCCTCTACCTGTAGAGCAGTCCAATCAAGAATATGAGCAATATCTGGATAGTAAGGTCTAAGTATCGAAACATGAAACACATCATGGATGCGTGAAAGGCTAGGCGGAAAAGCAAGACGATAAGTAACTGGACCGATCCTCTCCAACTCCTCAAAAGGTCCAACAAAGTGCAGTGCTAGCTTAGGTGAAATGCTGTTTTGTGAATATTTGCCTCAAAAATCCGCAACTGGTGATATCCTGACTTAAGGTCAATCTTAGAGAATACCTTTGTTCCCTTAATCTGGTAAAACAAATCATGGATCCGAGGCAAGGGATACCTATTTCTCACCATTACCTTGTTGAGTTGCCGATAGTCGATACATAGTCGTAGAGATCCATCTTTCTTCTTCACAAAGATCATAGATGCTCCCCAAGGAGACACACTAGGTCGAATGAACCCCTTGGCTAGTAGCTCCTCTAACTGCAGTCGAAGCTCCTTGAGCTCCTGAGTGGTCATCCTATATGGAGCTCTTGAGATAGGCTCTGCTCCAGGAATTAGATCAATCCTTAAATCGATGTCACGCTTAGGTGGCATCCCTGGAATGTCAAAAGGAAAAACATCTACATACTCTCTCAAGAGTGGGTGATCGTCAAGAGATGCCTCTCGACTCTCTTCCATATCCAAATCACTAACAGTCACTGCAAAAAGCTGACATCCCTAACACATACATCTCTTGAGTTGCATAGCAGAGACCATACGTAGGGAAATAGGCCTCTGAACTCCTACAACCTCAACCTCAACACCAGAATCATCCACACATCTAACTATTTTATGCCGACAATCTATCACTGTCTAATGGGCCTCTAGCCAATCCATCCCCAAAACTATGTCATATGAACCCAGGGGTAGAATGCGAAGGTCCACAGAAGTAGATAGAGAGCCAATCTTCAATTTACACTCTAAAACTAGAGACTCAACCGGTACCTTAGCCCCAGAAGCTAACTCAACCTGCCACCTATCATCTTGCTTTGTTGCCACTAAGCCACAACGCTCCAGAAGGGAAGGAGATATAAATGAATCAGATGCACCAGAGTCGAATAGAACAAAAAAATCAATACCTCGCATGCAACCAGAAGCCTCCACCACGGTGCCCTAATATTCTGCCTGCCGGTCATCTACCACTGCAAAGACTCGATGTGACCTACCTACATCACCAACCGTTGGCTCAGATGCCGCCAGTCGATGTCCAAATCCTAATGCACCCTTCTGCGGGCATTGTCTGGCAATATGGCCCTGTTGGCTGCAAGAGAAGTACCCGGTGCCTCTACCAAATCCACCATTACCCCAGAAAGAACTAGACTATTGGAAACTGCCCCTGGTTACTGTAGACTGCGCACTCTGGGCTGACTAATCATAACGGTTGCACTTGTTGTGCTGCCAAGACCGGTGCCTCTTATTTTGAAACCTATTTCCCTGTTGATACTGAGAGTTCTTCGGTTTGGACTGCGAATACTACTGCTGCTGACCACTCTTTAAGTGTGCATGAGAACCTGATGCCTGGGTGTGACCACCTCAAGAACCATGTCCTGACGAAGGTGCACTGCTAATGCGCACACCGGTATGCCCACCGAGGGCCATAGCCAAGTTCTCCTCCACTAGCTGGGCTTTCTCCATGGCAACCTCCATGGTCTTAGGTTTGAATACACGAACCCCTCCACTAATCCGGGCATTCAAGCCCCTGATAAAATGCTGCACCAACATGGGCTCATCATCCCCGATACCTGCATACTATTTGAGCTCATAAAATCTGCGCTCATACTGCTTAACTCTCATGGCCAACTGCCTCAGCTCATGAAACTCGTCTGCCCAACACTACCTCCAATAGTCAGAAAGGAAGCGAGCTCTGAATCTATCTTCAAACAACTCCCAAGACACCATGCCAATGTCCAAATGCAGCTTCTGCTCCTCTAGCCTCCACCAATTCGAGGCAAACCCTTGAAGGTGTAAAATAGCACATCTGGGTTTCGTATTGCTGCCGTACGGATGCATGGCGAAACATCTGCCTATGTCCAACAACTAAGTCTTTGCCTCAAGTCCTCTACCAGTTCCATCAAAGATGGGAGGACGTGCTCTTAGTAAGTCCCTCATATGGTTGGCTTGCATGGCCTCCTGCTCGGTTGTCAATTCCCTACACCTAGGAGACCTTTCTCTCTCTCTAGGACCTGACTGGTCTACCTCCTAACCACCTCTGGGCTGCTCACCCACCTGTCTGGGACCTAAATAGGCAAGGGCTTCCTCGAGAATCTATCTCAACTGGGCTCCATCAGGCTGACCCTGACCTTCCATGTTCTGACCACCGCCATCATGACCACTCCCATGAGGAGAACTGGGAGGAGGAATACTGCCACCACCTCTCCCACGACCCCTTCCTCTACCCCGACGTCGACCCTACGTCTAGGCATCTTCCCTACATAGAAAAGGGCAAATATTATATTAAGAAAAGGGTCGCATCATGAGTTAAATTGTACTATAGAGTTTAAGCACAACATTTTATAATGGGCTCAAATTCAACCAAGGTAACCAGCGTTTAAACTTGGCTCTGATACCAGATGTAGTGCCCTGCCACGAACACCTTGGAAGACAACACATCTAAGCAAGCAAAGTGGAATTTTTTTTTTGAATAAGATAACAAGTAAGGTTTAGCAGTTCAATACACATCATTAACTATCATCTTGTCTCCCAAGGTGTCATGGTTGCACTACTTGACAAATGACCAACATAATATACATGCATAACTAACTACATCGACAAATCATTCTAATTCTATTACAATATTGATTATACACATACATCTCCATTTCATGACATCAATTAGATACTCAACTTTAATCAAGATTACATGCACATATTCCTAGTCTATACAAGTTAGTACATCATTCTATAATTCACATCCTTACTATTCTGATTACATTTGAATACATACAATCTGAACCAACTGATACACCGGCTAGAACATGAGCACAATAAGTTTCTTCAAAAATAGGTACAAGATTTGATGTCTGATTCACAACGAGTGTCCCCTCCTGCTTGCAAGTAACGGCAAGGGAAAAAACCAATGGATAAAGCTCTTCCACCCAACCATGTGGAACCCTGAGGTCCACCCCCCGAGCTAGGAGTTAACATGAGGTCCCCACTACAACATACGGTCAGGTAGACAGTAGGCTATGAGACAACACATGACTATCACAAGTCACCATCACAAACAACACAACAGTACTTCCAGAGGCAACACTTAGCAAATGGGGAGAGTACAACTAGGGAGTGCTAGACTGTAGTAAGGAGAGTGTCAACGCATGGTCCTAACACGGGTTACCCGGGCAGTCTCTCTCTAGACATCGGCCCCCATCTATGGTTACCCGAGTAGTCTCTTTCTAGACACCGGCCCCATAGGGTGATGCATGCGGAATCAATCTTCCTTTCGTGATGACAAGGAAGTAGATCTGCCAATCCTTGCCTTCTCCCCTCATCCTTAGTCTAAACTAGCACTACAGGCATGAGTGAGGAACCAAACATCTTATTATCTTGTTAATGTGAAAACTACCCAACCCCTAGGTATTTTATTAAGTTATCACTGAATTACCAACTCCCAGTGGGTTACCCTGGCTAGCCAGTTGGCACCGGCCCCCACATTGGAAGCCACTCCCTTACCTACAACTAGGAAACCCTACACAACAAGCATAGCAAGACATCACAACAACGAGGGTATGAAACCATGCAAGGCATTGACCATCTTTCATAAAAACTATCCTTATATAACAATACAAAGCATTAACCCTCCATAACATAATTATAAGGGCAGGACTCCTAGACCATTGCCCATGATAACACATATTCATTACAACTCTAAGATTTCCATGTCACCCTATTCCATATCTTACCACAAAACTGGATACAACACTAGTAGAACCAGTTGGATAACAATACAACTGCAAGAAGTGCATTTATCATTCATTTGTCATTTAGTCCATACATAACTAGAGACGACAAGGCTTCTTATAACATCATGATCTCAAGACATTTAACAACACAACACATGAATTCAAGACATCCCAAGCTAAGCCTCTCGAACTCTAGCCACATGGGAAGATACACAATCAAAAGCTATAAGAACAGTTTTATGACCCACAGATTGAATTAATATATTACAAGAAGCAATTATACTTATGATCAAATTATGCCTTCTTACAACTACTTCCACTATAGCAATTTGCACTGGACTAAGTTGTTACATTGGTATATCAATCATCAAGATCAAGCTTGTCATTTGATCGTATTCTTACAAGGGATAAATCTATGACTTACATTAAAGTGAATTATGTTTAAATATGTATTAAAAATAATCATTTAATTAATCTACATGATACAATTATCATTGACGTAACTAAAGTAAACTTCTATTGTCAGTATTATAATCTCAAATTGATTAAATGATTATAAGGAAGGTTTAAATTCGTTTCATATGGATAAGTTTGAGTATTCCGATTTAATTTATAACCAAGAGAGGAACAATGTAAATCACTTCTACGTAATTAACGATTACAACTACCTATAGTTCTCATACCATTGTCTATCTATCACAACATTCATGAGAATATCAAAGTATATTTACAACGAACGAAATCTAGTTCAACAAGTCATTAATAAAGAGAAGGTGATAGATTTAAATACTACGTTAAATACATTTATCCATTCTACGAATCAACATATTGAATATTCATTTATCCCGAATCTGATATACAATCTTACCTTATCGTGTTCCATTTAAATTTATCATTTAATAATCCCGATAATAGATTATATCAATTTTGTTGGCTTGATTTAAATAAATCACGTGATACAAATAATAATAATAACAAGAATAAGAATAATAAGAATAAGAATAATAATAATAGTAATAATAATAATAATAGTGATAACAATAATGATATTAAAATTCCACAGATCGTTAAATAATTAACGTTACACCTATTTACAAATCTACTGTATATAGTTAACCATCCCATTCTAACATTATATAAATTGTATCATTGCATTATGATTCATATTAACCATGTTGACAGATCAAAAAAGATCTCATAATTTAATCCCGTAGTCTCCGAAATTTAATTTAATTGCATCATGTGAATAATTATAATGTTCATCCTACATTTAATTTAAACTACTAATCAAATAGTGATTGAACTCAAAGTAAGAATGAATATAAGCATAAAGTTTGTATAGAGAAAAGAACATTGATTTAAATCTATGGAGTATAATAGAACAAACTACTCAAGACACGGCAAATTACTCATGAAAGGCAACCTAAAGGTAAGAACTCTCTCCTTGGCGAGTGAATCCTATGCGTGGGAATTACCGTGGTAAACAAACCTAACCCTAAAGTGCCATTGGCGTTTCTCTAATCATCAGCGTATTGTGTGGGGAGGTACAAGCTACACACAGCAATGGATTGGTGACGGCTCAAGAAACTTTCAAGCAAAAATGTAGATTGCAGGTGTATAACCAGACGCTCAGCATCTGACAGATATTATAGTGGAAATGCCCTGATAGACGCGTGCGCAAGGTGGAGAAGTGAAGGCGTGGCACGATTGGGTTGCCTATTTATACCTGTCGCAACACTTGATTATTAAAAGATCAATAATGATTATTGCTGTTTGACCCAGTTACATATATATAATGCAAATTTTATTGAGGAAATACAAATATTAGAGGGTCATGTTCCCACTTCAGTGCTTGTGCTAGAATACAACTATTGTGTAATTTAAAATGATGAACCTAACTGTTTTCTACCTTCGTTTGATGGATTCTTTGAAGTAAAATGTCATGACGAGGCTACAAAAGTCCATCTCTCCCAAGGTCCAATCTGAGGAGAATATGTAGAGTTTGTTGCCAAGGATCGATATTTTTCTTCAACATGTTCACTGTGGTGATGTTCCAGTGCTTGAAGAGTCTCAACCGACACCAATTCTAGGCTTGGAGAGTCAAATACAAACGATTGAGATTCTTCTTCCACTTCAGCTGTGTTTAGATGATAATGTTTCATCTGAGGTGAATTCAGTCCAAGACTTCGTTGTTTTCAGAACATATAGTTGAGCATTGGCAAAAAATCTAACCAGGATAATGGAGCTGAAGGCTAGGGCACGTCTGCATATCTGTTGAGAGTAATAAAGAGACCCAAACCTAAGGGGATACAAACCTAAAGGTGTAAAATCATCTCATTCTCACAATGGAAAACTCGTTCCATTAGACAGACAATTTAGACTCCAAGTTAGAACTCTGGGGTGCAATGGGACACCCATTCGGAGACACTGAATTTCACAAAAGGAACAATGAAACATCTAGAAGAAGTTTTACTCCAAATTAACATCTAGCTGTGTAACCTGTAACCAGTGTGGTCCGACAGAGTCAGGTCTCACGGACGTGATTAAATTCATTTCATTTCACAGCTACATTGTGGAAGGTCTAAACTCCAAAACATGCAAAAATGGTTACAATAATTGGTGCTTAGAGGTATCGCGAGTGGTGAGTTATAACATAATAAATGGAGCACTGGACAGCATCATAGTATTAGCTGCAATGTAAGCCCTACCTTACTTCTTAGATGTGGCTATAGTTGACTGGGGGCACGCACCAGTTTTAATGCCATGGAAGCCCTCTGATGGAAAACGTTTACTGAGAGGATCACCAGGCAAGACCCTCTAACAAGAGGACATGACCATGTTATTAAGGAACACACTAAAAGCGTAGGTTAGTGAATGTGGGCGGAGGCTCAGTGGATTGAAATCATGGAGAATAGAGATAAGATCTTTGTGATTTAAGTGCAAAATGGTCAATTGTGTGGAACTGTACAGAATGCATGGAGGTGGAGACTGGGGAACCACTAAAATGAATATGAAGTAGAATGGAAATTTGTGACAAATTTCAGATTGAATATAGGTTGGCGGTCACGAGGATTTCAAGTCTGCCATTAACAGAAATCTAACACCAACCCTGAGTAAATCCCTTCAATGGATAAAACACAATTAACCTAATTCTGTTAAAATTTCATAAGACATAGGCATATATCATATATAGTGCATACCTGAAATTTGGTAAGCTTTTCCCAAAATCTCTTCTCCTCTACAAGCCCCTCCTTCCTTCTCTTCCAGAAAACTCCCCCAACTAGGACTTAGCTCCCCGGATAAATGCCGGGGACATTCTGACATCCCACTTTCTCAAAACCCGGAATGGACTCCTCGGGTAAATGCAGAGACATTCCTTCCTTTCCCCGACAACCCACTCTCTCATGGGGTGCAAAATTAACTGTATCTGAGACTCCCAATTCCTCAATTTTACAAATTACGGCACCTGATATAAATTTGCATATCCCCAAATATGACAACCCTAATTTTTTAAACCAAAAAAATGTTAGCGATATTTATCAGAAACTGATTATGTTTAATAATGTACTTAAATAATCATAGTGATAATAATAGTAATAGAGATGGCAATAACAAACCCATGGGTCATTGGATAATAATTATTTTTATCCATTGAGAAGCAATTTTATTAATTCTTGACTTAATTTAATTTCTTTTTATATAATAAATATCTATTCAATAAAGAACTAAATAAACTCATCATGATCCGATATAAATTTGATAGATTTGGTCGGATCTCTCCCTCCAAGACATGGTCATTTTACCCTTATCAATTCCATTTTACCATTAAAATATCCGTAATCCAAATTTACCACACAATTACTTTAGCTTAGATTTATTTTATCAACGTTAAAGATGTTTATTCATTTTCACATATGCATTTGTTTTCTATTTAATTTTAATCCGCTACAATTTGCAATTTAATATTTCGTTAAATCATTTATCTAGTTTAATTTATTTATTTACCAATTATCAATAATTAACTTATTTATAATTAATAAACCACACACATAATCCCCCTAGCAATGTTTATTTAATTTAAGCTTTAATTTAACCTTATTTAAATGAAATATTAATCATGCATGGATTGACAATCAAATTGGATATACCCTAATTTAGAAGGTGATACCTGACCCAAGAGAAGCCATAGGACATAACGACAAATGACGACAACAGTCCCACTGATGGTGACGACAGGGTACAACACTGAAAGCTCATCCTCCTTGAGGATGTTGACTAATTAGGGGAACCTCATGTCAACTCCAATCCACAATTCCATTGGCTAGGGCATGCTCAGACCTGGTAATTCAGGTGGAGTCAATGCCCGTACCTGCATCTTGCAACGAACAACAAGGTTGTGCATATATACATATATAACCATGTAATCACAAGCATAATGAACGGAAGTCGCAGCATGGCAGGGTACTCAGACACAAGTAATGCAACACTGTTCCGTTCAAGTAACACATCATTAAATAACTAATACTAGACATACATCATAATCATGATCGAACAACATATTAAAGTAAAAGTAACATCAATCCATAATCATTTCCATCAATTGTGAAAGCACAAAGTACAAGTAATCAAGCATCATCCTAACATAGATCCATAATCAACTAGCATAATATCAAAGAGTCCATCAAGCTCAAGGAGATCATAAACCATAACGTAAAAGTCCAAACATCTCGAAACTGTAAACATGCGCTACAAGACTATCATCTAAACCAGAACTGTCATAGGAAACACGAAAATAACATCTGTCGCAGGCAAAAAGCAAGGGGCATTACATGATACATAAGTCATGGTGTACATTGAAAGAAATGCCTGAATTCATATGTACCCTCCAAGCAAGAGCTTTTTATTAATTGATGGTGGTTTTCATATGAAGGTTGTAAGAACTTAAAATTCAAGTCTTGGTCTATTATTTCAAAATATAGCCTATGTCATATAAGGCTCGGTCAAGTATTAATAAAATTTTTGTAATACATAGAGTGTGCCATTCACAAGACACTAAGTTTCAAGCACACAGAAAGAAGTGCACATCTCAGAAATAAGGTGATCGACAAGAAACTAAGGCAGCTATTGAGTTTCAAGCACACAAAAAGAAGGCACGAGCTTTCAAATATAGAGACAGCTAGTTAAAAGAATGAACTAGTCATTCCAAATAGCATGAGCAATAGTAAGATGATGGCATGTCCATTTCAAAGGCATCAGCCTTGCCACTCAAAGACACTGCTATCTAAAATGTGTAGGTCTAGTATCGGCCACTTTTGTCTTCAGAAGCACAACACATAAGTAACGGCTTATTGTAAGTTAACACGACCTCTCAAAATCATAGTGCAGCTCATAAATGGCATCACCATTTCAGATGCAAGTTCATAACCAATAAAGAACATCACCAATATTTAAAGGGAACGCAGCCAATGGGTATGGAAGTTCGGCCTTTTCTTAACAGAACTTGAGATTCATAAGTCATGTGACGTAGAAACATTGTAACATTTAGGTATCAACGAAGTGTCTATGAAATAGGACACATCCTATAGAAGTAAATACCGACAATTGAAAAGCATTTGGCTCGGTCAATGGCCTACCCAATTGAAATAACCTAACCATATGAGAAGCTCATCTCACCAAAAGTTGGCCCTGGAGATAGAACGAAGGTGCTCGACCTATTATGAAGAAACCATCTTCAACAACATAGCATCAACTTCAAGTCATTTTAGATGCAAGGCTCAACCATTAGTGGAGGAATATGGTGGCACAGGTGTATAGTGTGAGTCACAGATTGATGATGGCATTTGTAATGAAGATGATGCTATTTAAATGTAAGTGTAAAGCAAATCAAAACATAGAAGAATGAAGGCTCTTCTCTGTAGATCGACGTGATGTGAAGCTTTCAAATAAGCTATTTAGGAAGGCATGGTTTTAGCCTCATAATGAGTTAAGAGCATCTGCTAAGTCACTGTTAACAAAGATAAGGCCACAACATTGATAGGTGCAACCACTAAATTGCTATGTCACTCAAAGTTAAGGCAGTTCAATATAAACATGTGCAGCCATTAATGAACAAATCAACTGCTAGAGTTAAAGCACAACATACTCTTGAAGGATACAACATTATAAGAGTTGGCATGGCTTCTAAGTTGAGTGTCAGCCATTATGATAGGAAGGGCAGTTAATTCCTTAAAGCATTATGCTGCCAGAAGTAAAGTCATAAATGATGATTATGTGAAGAGAGATCCAGTATAAAGGCTTGGTCAAAGAGAAATGCCATCCAGTTTAAAGGCTCAACCTTTAAAGGATAAGCTCCCCATATCTGAAGAGTGGCCAACTACAGAGGAGCGGTATTTCTAAATCTCAAAGCATTTGACATAAGCCAATATAACATGCCATACATTATATAAAACTCACGCTACTGTTGAATGAAGAGGTGGTACCATCAAATAGAATCAAGCATTAGGTAGGGAGGTTTCAACGTAGCCAAAATGGGTCTCATGAGACACCAAATGTAATTTTGAATGGTATGATCTCATAAACATCAATGCACATGCCAGTAAACAAGCTTCTCCATTCAAAAATAGAGATACACACACAATATAATGTATTCAGCTAACATAAGAAGGTGGCCTTCATGAAGGCACAACCTTTTAGAATAGACAGAGGGAAACAAATAGCGTTGTGAAAAGATCCAGGCACGACCTTCATAAGGAATAGGTGCAGGTCACAATAATGAAACTACTTGTGTCAAGAAAGGCACGATACAGAAAGGTTCAATCCCAGCCATTAACATAAGACACAGAATAATGTAAATAAAAATGCACGGCAAAATGACATCGAAGAATGACACTTGGAGGCACCCGAAAAGTTTGAGAAGAGGCAAAGAAGGCTTTGGAGGTGTTGGTTTACTAATTTTCCATTTAACTCTATATTCTTTCACCCAAACAAATTACAAATGTAACCACAGTTGAGTTAATAATAATAATGTTTTATTACCAACTCTCTGCTTATTTTACAAGGTGGCAGCTACCTTCGATTGATATTCAACAAACCAAAATTCTATGATGCTTTTAACCAGAAAGCTTTGAAAGGAGATTTTCATACAAATAAACTAACTAATACTCATAGAAGCTCAAAGACTCTGACCAATAACAATCGAAAAAGAGAAGATTCTAAATTATAATCACTAGAACATATCCATTCAAAGATAGATATCCACAGCAACAAAATTACCAACTGAATTCTCCAACATAAAGAAAGATCACCACAAATATGGCATCCAACATAAGTAGAATGATAGCTTAAACATTATAGCACAAAGATCATATATGTATGAACCACTCCAACTATGTATCCTTTCTATATATTGAAGTAAACTGAAATCAAAACAAAACATACGAGATATCTAACTAAATTGAGAAAATCAAAGTTTGCCAAACCAAAAAGATCATTTGCTTGTTCCTCATTACATATTTATAAGCATAAAATAATAACTATCTTTTAAAAGATGAACGGTTTCTTGAGGACAACCGTTTTTATAAAATAAAGTCTTTTAAATTTTGCTAGATAACTTGAAAAAGCATAAAAGAAATAAACTTAATTCGCCACCCCTTCATTTTCTTTGGGGTCTTCAATGCTTTCCACCGCTTGGTCTTCTGCCATCTTTTCCCTTACCTTCAACCTGAGCTTGTACTCCCGATACTTTGTGATAATAGTGGTAATACTCTTGCTTCCTAGAACAGTAGTGTTCTACAATCTGGTCCTAAACTTGGCCAAGTTCTTACCTAATCTTGCCATAGTCTCCTAGATCATCTCATCCCTGTTTCTGTAACCATTAAGATAAACCTGCTTATAGCCCAATTTGCTCAGCGATTCTCTAGAAATAGTCTCAGGATCATCAAGTTCATTACAAAGCATGTCTTTGACTTCTTGGTTGATATCCTTGGGGTCACGCAGGTTTACTCCAAAATCATTTAAAATATTTATTTCAAGAGCATTACAATCCCTTTGAATACCAACCATTAAATCTAGGTATTCTTGTAGGGCCTTGTTGATCTGATCAATGAGATTGTCATACATATTGAGCTTCCAGTCCAATGAGTCAACCCAGGATAAATCAATTTCATGGGGGTCAGTAGCCAAATTCTCCTTTGCGAGTGTTATGGAGTCCAATGCTGCTAACTCAACAACTTCTCTCGAAAGCACATAAGTACTTCCTTGTTCCTTTCTTACTTGCTAGAGCTCATTGACCAATTCTTTTCTTTTATTATGTATGAGAGAATAGCTTTGTATCATCTTAGTCAAGAAAACTAAAATATCACAAGACAATTTTTTGACCCACTCATTAATAGCCTTGGCAAAATTTTGACTTGCTTTGATCTACTTGATAGTGTTTGCATCAATCCCAATGACCTCTAAATTAGGGACTTCCTGAGAAGAAGTTGCCACAATTGATTGGATGAATTGGCTCAAAGACAAGATTTGAGATTGGAGTTTTATATTTTCTTTCCTTTCTTCCTTAGCCCTTTTAATCAAAACATTGAGAGAATAATTTGCATGGTATGACTCCCCCTCAAGAGTGGAAGGGCCCAAGTCAATATGACTTATTTTATAATCTGCCTCGGCTATGTCATTTTCATCCAAATCTTTTATGGGGTCAACAATTTCCAACACATAGTGGCCAGAATTAGCATCATTTATCATTCTAGACATTCTCCTAGCCTTCTTAGGCTTTGAAGTCCCTTACAAGAGCATAGTGACAGTATTAATTTCTTTGGCCGCAGTGAGAACAATTATCCTCTTTTTCTCTACCACCTTTTTAAGCTAGCTGGGAGAAGAAGTCACCACAGTAGTATTTATATTGTCAGATGCAGATTTATTTCTATCTTCTAGTGGGGAAGCAACAAGAATTTATTCATTATCAGGACAAGAGGATACATCAAGAAAATTTGGAAAAGAACTATCATTAATAATTGAATAAAAAATGGGGTCAGGATTCATAGCCACCTTATGAACATTTCCTTTTCTCACAAGAGGGTTGTCTAATTCACTTCCTAATTTCAATTTGAGAGCATCATTAGTCCTCTCACCATCACCTCTTGACTATGAATTAGAAACAAATTGTGGCATGTCATGTGACTATGTGGAACTCTGAGCAGCAAAATTCTGAACCGTTTTTTGTCCAGTAGCCCTTGAACTACCTAATTCATGAGGTGAACCTGCATGTCCATGCCACTTACCAACCAACCATTCCTCAGTTCTCTTAATCACTGGTGCAGAACGAACATATATATCCACAACCTCCTTCTCAAACCAATTTATATGAGGAAGGGGTTTTGATAGCAAATTATGGTATTCCACATCAATTACTTCAGAATTCTCCTCAACTTTTTCTGGAATACGAATGGGTAAACCGAACGTCTGGATTTGACTTATGGTAAGTCTCATGTAAGTTCTTCTTAGAACTTCATGGTCATCCACACTATCTTCCCAGAAGTCCTCTAGGCTCAAACGATGCTCATAAGAGCTACAGCCATAGAAGTTCTACTTAACATAATTCTTGCTGTCAAGTGTTGCCTTGAAGATAAAGAGTGAAGATTAAATTCTGCCAATGCATGTTCGGCTCCTTTAGCAGCATCTTTATTTTTACAAGAATAAATTGATAAAGACAATGGAAATGTGTAGGCCTTCTTTCTCATAATCTGGTATTTAACATTTACAATAGTCATTTGTCTACAAACTTCCAAAAAGACAATGTAGTCACTAGGGTACTGAGGCGGCTTGGTTGGGGCTGACTCATAACCCCCTAATCTCAGGTAAGTGAACCTATCAAATTGGATGTAAAAACTCCTAAATTGCATGATCAGAGATGCAACCTCAGGAGAAACCCTTATTTTAGAATCACAGTTTAACTTTCTCACCAGAAACATTAAAAAAGCATCATTAACCTGATGAAAATCTTTCATCCCAACATCTTTTGTAAACTGAGGAAAATAAGCATACACAGGTGTATCTAAGGTTAAAGACCCACGAGTCCTCAACCCAGCCCAGACAACCTCTCGACTAGCTAGAACATATACCAAATAGGAGCACATGTGAAATGCAGAGGTCTTTTCAAATTTCAACAATTGTTCATTCAAGTGATGGCTTATTATTTCAGCACAATCAATAAACTAACCTTCACTACATATCAACAATATGAAGCGGCACATCCAAAATTCAAAGCAGCTAGCTCATTTTCACTACCCACCACCCTGTGCAACAGAGTGATAATATAAAAAATTTCATCCTTAAAATGTGCTCTTTTAAGTGTAGGGAGAAGCTGAGACTTACCTCTTTTCTCTGATTTTAGTTAGTTGCACGCAATAGAATTTTTGCACCAATCTTCATTCTCCTTGAAAAATTCTGCACCCAGGGCTACAAACATGACTTCATATTTCTCTTACCTTGGAATCATCAATGCACGCAAGATAGATTTAGAATCAATCCTCGCGGCCACCACACCTTCTTTAGTCTTGATCTCTAAATTCTCAGGGTCGTATCTCTCCATGCATGCAACAATTAAATCTTCACAACACACTGAAACAGGGAAACCTACTGCATGAGCCAAACTGCTCTATAGGATTTTTTCTACAAATGATGACCTATCTTCCTACTGCAGATGAGACCAAAATTTTGCCAAGTCTATGTGTCCAAGTTCAGTGTCTCTTATTTTGTATCATTTGCTCTTAATTTCAGAGTGGGAGGAGACACCCTAAAATTTGAATTTCATTACAGCGACCAAGCACCAAGGACTATAATAGAGAATTGTGGAAGTGACAATTAAGAATAGAAGGAAAGAAATAGAACACTTAGATGATTTTGGCACAAAAAATGAAATGATGTGAGGTTATAGCATCCTGCCATGCTTTTAAATACTAGGTTGTCACGTATTATTTCTGCGCCTTGAGAAATTAATTCAAAGATTTTCTCATTTTTCAAAAATTCATTGAACGACACTTCACACTGGTAGCGTACAACAATTTAAATAATCATTAATTATCTTGGTTTCCGGTCCACCACTTAACCATCATTGGATCGTGAGAAGTGAGAACTTCAGAACCTTAAGTCATGGGTTATAAAGTTTGGAAAACCTGCAACTCAGTGACAACACAAGAGAAACAAGGGGGCAACATAACCTAACACAAGGGATGTGAAGTCGTAGGATTGCGGGGTTTCAAAACTTTAGAACCTAGTGATAAGGTTAGAAAACTTAAGGATGTAGCGACTAGGTTAGGAAACTTGTACTATCCACAACTTCAAACATATTTTTAAGGCACAACAGTAGAGACTCACGAAACCTTTGAGACTTAGAAACTTAAAGTACCATGTGGCTAAATAATAGAAACAAAAGGGGGGGTAAAAGGAGGAAGCATGTGGAAACTGCGGTAAAAGGAAACAAGGAAAGCAGTGGAGTTCCCCATGTGGCTTGAGCTAAATAAAGATAAATGTCTCATTTCATTTTATTTTAAATTCATAAATGCATCAAATACACAGTGGGCCCCTGTTACATAAAGCTTAATGATTTATTTCAAAAGAGTTTCTTAGATTTTAAAAGGCCACGGGAGATTATCTTAGTTCTAAATAAAGGTTAAAATCTTTATTAAAATAAAGAGAAAGTGGGACCCAAAAGCAATAGGTTAAGTGCTTTATGGTACGTGACTCTATGCTCATGGGAGATAGAAGATGAAACCCTAAAATGTAGCCATTTTATTTTCACCATATAGTAAGAGAAGAGAGAGTGGCGGGAGATTTTCCTTCTCACACAGGCAAGGAGATATTTTCCAGCCACTGATACAAAAGAAATTTTCAGTTGCAAATGCCGTTAGTGCCAGATTTTATGCAAAATTTCATGGAGATAGTTGTAGATTTTTGGGAGGCAGTTGAGATATTTTCCTGGGTTTTCAGGGTTATAAAAAGGCAGATCCGGGTTAGATATAGGAGAGTTTCATAGTTCCAGAGTTACATAGACATATCATATTTTTAGAGCAGCAAGCAGATGTTTTTTTGCCTTAGTGGTGTCTTTTCAAATGAGAATGTAATATGTTATTTTGTGCAGATCATCAGCCTCTGTAACCTATTACTATTCAAATAATGAGAATGTTGTTCTGTGGATAGCTGAGTTGATTTCTATTTCTTGTTTCTTTAAGTTTCTATTTCTTTTGCCTCTGATAGATCTAATTTAATAAACTAGATAATTACTCATGCATTTTGCTCTTTAATTTTCCCAGTCTATCTTATAGGGTTTAATCATTGTGTAACCGGGTTAAGTTTCAAATCTGGTGCATTGCCATAGATTTAGATTTTAATATTGTATCTATAATCCTGTTTCTTCCTAACCTTTTTCTTAAACCCCCATTGAAGAATAGAAGAGTCAGCTTCCCTAAAATTTGGAGGTCACTCTGAGAAGCAATCCCACATTTCAGAGTTTCCCATGTTGTTGCTAGATTAGACCCACAAATTTATGCTTCAATAGTATGTTCCAATGGATCTCAGGATGTGCTCATCATCATACATTATGCTTTAAAGATATGCCTCAAGACAAGGTGGTTAGTGATATATTGTTGTTGATGTACCTCAAGGTTGTAATAGGTTGATTGCTTCATTCTGATGGTAGTTTTGGTTGTCAGAGTTGTGTTGGTGGTTGCCTAGTTTTTAGTTGGTGTTTAAAGGATGTCTCTTCAAGAGGTTTGTTTTGGTCTTCATGTCATATGTCATTAGGAGTTGGACAAAGTCATCATATCATCATATATTCTCTTTATGATTGTTACTGATAGTGACAGAGGTAATTTGAGGATAAGTAATGATGTGTACTACCAATTTGAAGATGGAATTGATTACCTTTCATGATTTGGTGTTTTCTTATATGTGATGATTATGTCACAAGTTTTTCAAAGGTAAAGATATAGGTTTTAAAGGTTGTAGGTTACTAGAACATAGGCATAATGAAGCCTTATCTGATCCAAATTGAATGCCAGAAGAAATGGAATTAGGGTTTGTGGTTATAAAATTCTATACTTCTTCATTACTCCAAAAAGTCTCTAAAAACCCTATAATCTTTGTCACATTTAAGCATCATACAAAAAGGCACTTTATATTTTAATTTTATGTTGACTTGGTATTCCAAGTCACCATCACTTAAGGTGACCTTCTAATGGGTTTAAGACCATGGGGAAACCGGCCCCTTCACCTTGCTAGATCGATTCTCCTGGTCTTTGTTATGAGCGCATCAGGCACCAAAAGAAGATTGATAGTTTTCTTTGAATATTCAATGAGGTGTGATTATGGAATCGATGGTTGAAGTTTAATTTATTGACCCTATTGCCCTGTTCATCCTTTGATGTGCTTGTGGCCATCATTTTCTTTAAACTGCAAAATAAGAGCTATTTTTAAGCCTTTTAAAAAGGCTATTTTTGGTATATTTAAAAGGCACTTTTTTGTTGGAGATTTTAAAAGCAAATTTTGAAAATTTCTTTCTAATTTTTAATACCTCTCATGTAACTGAAGATTTTATTAAGGAGAGTTGTTTGTTTCTAAAATAAGAAGAGGAGTTTTTTTAGTGGTGAGAAGATTAAGAGTTCTTTTTAATAATGTTTTTTTTTGGAGAATCTTTTCTTGCAGAGAGAGTCTGAATGTAAAATTTTTCTTTATGCAAATAGTTTCTTTGGTGAAGATAATCCAAACCTTGTAATGAAGAATATGAAAAGTTTTTTTTAGGAGAATGATTTTGTTTATGGAGAGAAAATAAAAAAGATGTAGAGTGGCTTTTGATAAAAAAAAAGGATGATATAGAGATTTTTACAGGGGAACAAATATTGAAGAAATGTGAAAGAAATTGAAAAGTTTTGAGGAGCATGAAATGAAAGGTTTTATTGCAAAATTGGATATTAGTTTTTATCAGGGCAGTTTGACTTTTTTTTTTGTTGTAGATGTTTTTTTTTTGAGAAGGGGATTTCATGATGAAATGATAGTTTTCATGTCAAGACAATTTTATTTTCATTTTGCAATCAAAGGAAGATGAATAGTCATTCAATGAGGAGGAATATGTTTTTAATGTTACAATTTCTTCATGAATTGAGATGGATGGAAGTTCTTTGCAGAGGAGAGGAATATAAAAAGATATTATTTTTATCATTTTATTGCAGGTGCTTGAAAAATGTAATTGTAAGAATGACATATGCAGATAAAAGGGATGTGATGACAGAAAATCATGATGATGATGTGTGAGATTTTGAGTTGAGATGAATTCAATACAGGAGATAATTGAAAATTAATTGGTGGAAGAGCATGTATGCAGATGTAGTTTGAAGACATACACACAAAGATATCAATTTTGATTTTTGAAGGCAAGGTAAAAGATGAAATTACAGATGAAGTTTGTATTGAATGATACAGAGATAGAACACTGAATTGTCTAGAAACAAAGTAACCCTCTGATTTTGTTTATATCTTCTAATGGTGATTGTATTTGCTAGTAAGGAAAATTGTAGCCAGTGAGGCTTCTTTGTAGCCATTGAGGCTTTCTTGGTCAGTGAGACCTATATGTAGCCAGTGATACATGTTTTTCAGTTAAGCCAGTGAGGTAGTTTTGAGTGGTTTTTCTACCCCAAGAGTGTTTTCCACTCGTGAAAAACTTATGCCATAATTCATGTTGATTGCTTCTGTGTGTGTGTATATTAATGTTTTGTTCATAAGGTTCTGTTCACACTATTCATCATCATACTTGTGCATATGTACTTGATAGATTTTTGATGTCTCATATTCTTTGTCTTGTAAATTAAAAGGTGCAAAAAGATTTGAAAAGAATATACAACACTGATTCACCCGCCCCCTCTCAGTGTTGTCCTGGACTCCAACAAGGGTTAGGATTTGAATTATGGTCACCATTAGGGTTAGAGATAGGGTTAAGGTTAGGGTTAAAATTAGAGTTATGTTTAAGGTTACAGTTAAAAATAGGGTGAGAATTAGAATGAGAATTAGGTTCAAAATTAGGGTTAGGGATATAAATAACGTTAGAGTTAGGCTTAGGGTTCATATCAGTGTTAGAATTAAATTTATGAATAGAATTAGGGTTAGAATTATGAATCAAATTAGTTTTAGAATCAAGTTTATGGTGAGGGTTAGAATTATGTATAGAATTAGGGTTAGAATTATGAATAGAATTAAGGTTAAGTAGATCTACAGATAGAATTAGGGTTAGGTTTAGAATTACTATCAAGATTAACATTAAGGTTAGGGTTATAGTTACAATTTCATTTTAAATTAGAGGTTAGGGCTACAATTAGGGTTAGGGTTAGGGTTAGGGTTTAGGTTCAATTTAGAATTAGGGTTACAAATAAGGTTAGTTTTATGCTCAGGGATAGAATTAGGCTTAGGGTTAGAATTATAGTTAGAATTAGGGTTATCATTAGGGTTAGAATTATGGTTAGAATTAGATTTAGAGTTTGATTTATGGTTAGAATTAGATTTATTATCAGGATTAAGGTTAGGGTTAGTATATGGTTAGAATTAGAGTTAGGGTTAGAATTAGAGCTAAGGTTAGCATTATTGTCAGGATTAAGGTTAGGGTTATCATTACAATTTGGATTGAATTACAAGTTAAGGATACAATTAGGGTTAGGGTTATGGTTTAGGTTAGATTTATGGTTCAATCTATGATTAGAATTAGAATTAGGGTTATAGTTTCTTTAAAATTAGGGTTAGGGTTAGGGTTATAATTAAAATAGGGTTAGAATTATGTTTATGGTTAGAATTAGGTTTGGTGTTACAAATAAGGTTAAAAATTAAGTTATGATTACGGTTACGGTTGGGATTAGGGTTAGAATTATGAATATTATTAGGGTTAAGTACATCTAGGGTTAGAATTAGGGTTAGGATTAAGGTGAAATTTAAGGTTATAGTTATTATTACAATTAGGTCTAGAATTAGGGTTACAACAATGGTTAGAATTAGGGTTGGGGTTAGGGTAACAATTACGGATAGATCTAGAAATTAACTAGATCTATGTTTAGAATTAGGGTTAGGGTTAGAATTAAGGTTTGGAATATAATTAGTGGTATTATTAGGGTTAGAATTATGGTCAAAATTGGGGTTATGGTTACAATTAGAATTAGTGTGAGAATTAGGGTTAGGGCTAGGGTTTAGGTTAGAATTAGGGTTACGATTGGGGTTAGAATTAGGGTTAGTATTGGCCTAAATGTTAGGGTTAGGTTTAGGGTTGGGTTAGAATTACGTTTTGGTTAGAATTGAGGTTAGAATTATGGTTAGTATTAGGGATACAATTAAGGTTAGGGTTACAATTACATTTAGGGATAGCGTTAGATTTATGATTACAAATATAATTAACAAAAAATAGGGTTAGGGTTAAGGATAAAATCAAGATTATCAATACAATTATGGTTAGAGATAGAATTAGGGTTTAGGTTAGAATTAGGGTTAAGTAGATCTAGGGTTAGAAATAGAGTTAGTGGTATAATTACGGTTAGGGTTATAATTAGGATTACTATTAGGGTTAGAATTATGATTAAATTTAGGGTTATAACCTTGACCTTAACTATATTCATAAACAAAACCCTGATTCTAATCTAACCCTGGTTCTAACCCTAATCCAAATCCTAATTGTAATCATAACCCTCAATCTAACCCCAATCCTAATTCTAAACATAATCAAATGATTATAGTTAGAATTGGTTTATAATCCTAAAACTATATCTAACCCTATTAATAAACCTTATATCCTAAACTAATCCCTAAATGAAACCATAATTCTAAATCTAACCTTCATTCAAACCTTAACAAATAATATAATTAGGGTTAGGACCTTTATAGTTAGGGTTAGTTTAGTATAAAATATGCCGGGAGATATATTATAATATATAATCATAATTATTATATATATTATAATAATTATATATTATGTATAATTATAATTATTATATAATATATTATAATAATTATATTATATATAATTATAACTATTATATAATATTTTATAATAATATATCTAACCTATGTTATAATATTATATTATATAATAATAATTCTTAATAAGGTATATAATATAGTTAGAATTATGCTTGCACTGCGGATGCTACTAGTATACCTATATTTTAAAAATATATCTAAAGTACACCGAGAGATATCCTTCTCAAGGCACCTATGTGTTGTAAATTGATTAAAAAATAGGTGCCTCGATAAGGATATCTCTCAGCGTACTTTAGATATATTTTTTAAAATATAGGTATACTAGTCTACTAGCAATTAGACGATGGTGTGTAATGGGTATGCTGAATAGTTGGGGACGTTGAATAATCATGTATTTAAGTGACTGATGATTGTATTGTATCTCTATGGTCCAGTCCTTTTTTGTTTTCTCATGTGTTGTGAATTAATTTGCATAATCATAATGGATGCTATCTGCTTTAAATGTGAGCTTTCATGTTTGGTGTGTAGGCTCTATTTACATGGATCAACTTTTTAGATTCTTGTTCATACAGTAGACTTAGGTTTTCCTAGTTGCCATAAAGTGGAATAGAGAGAGACAAAGTTAGAAAGAGAAAGGGGAAACAAAAGAAAGAGAGATATAGGAAGGAAGAAGGTGAGAGAGAGAGAGAGAGAGAGAGAGAGAGAGAGAGAGAGAGAGAGAGAGAGAGAGAGAGCTTGATAGGAAGAGAAAGATGGTGAGAAAGAGAGATAGATATACAAAGAGATAAAGAGGGAGAGAGAAAGATGGTGAGAAAGATAGATAGATATACAAAGAGACAAAGAGGCAGATAGAAAGAGGAAGAGACATAGTGTAGGGCCCCTCTTTGGTGTTGTCATTTTGATAGGATTGTTGTACATTTTGGTTCACTATAGACTTTTGGCATGGTGAATTATATAGTTGGCTATCTTGGTTATTTGATTTTGATGTAGACCCATGGATGTTATGTTTATATATATGCTCTTGGATATTACATGCTTTATTTGATTTCATGTGATGTTGTTAGATCTTTCTCTATATATGTAAGTAGCATCTTGCCTTTGACTTATGGTTGTATATATGTAATCCTCAGATTTCATGGCAAAGGTTGCTTACTCTTTTATAAATGATGTCATTTATGGATTATATGTATCTAGTTGTAGTTGTAGTTAGAATTGTGATATTCAGATTTAGTGATAATGAAAATGTGTGTGTGTTCCTTTTTTTTATGATCTAGCATTGAATTGTTTATACTTATATATATGATGTAGCTGTGGTTAATTTCATGTTTTTACTTTGGCTATTTGTTGTTAATTGTACTAATGGTGTAACATTGAGTGTGCATATAGAGTGTTATGTGTTAGTGTCATTTGAAAAGTATTGTGTGATGTATTATGTGTTGGTGGGAAGTTAATTAACCTATTAAATTTATTTTTTAGTTCATATTGTGCCTATTATTAGAAGAAAAATCAAACATTATTATAGACATAGGTGGACACCTCAAGGGAATGCAATAAAAATTGAAAAAAATAAAAATTAGGCACTTTTAAAATTGCATTAAAATTGACGATGTGAATTCATTTTAAAATATGAAAATCTAGTTGATGGTAAGGCACTTGTTGCCCATCCAATATGATAGAATTATGCCTTCATTTGAACACATGCTGCCTATTTGAATGGACACATCCTACCTACAGGGACACCTATAATTGAGGTAGAAAGGAGGAGGTAAAAAAGAAAAAAAAAGGAGCTTACTGAGAAGAAAAAATAAAAAAGAAAAAAAAAGGATTGGGAGTAGCAAACCTGGAGGATCTAGAGCTTTTTGTGGAGCTGAATCAACCTACAGAAAATTCTAGGTGGGATTTGTGTGATTAATTCTTCCTTAGTTGTTGTGTCAATTACTGCTATAGTTTTCTTGTGTAGAATGTGGTTGTACTATGTGTTGTATATTATGTTAGAGGGATTGAAGAGTAGTCATTGCTGTTATAAATCTGTTTTAAGGGGTAGGAGAAGAGGTCCTGAAAGTGATTGATGGGTAAGAGTACCCCTAATCTTTTACTGCTGAAAACTGAGCAATTAAATGGGTAAGAGTACCCAATTCTCAGATAATTATTATTTTTTTCTGAAAGGGTATGAGTACCCTAGATGCCAAATGGAAAGAGCTCAAAATGAATGGGTAAGAGTACCCTTGTAAAAAATATTACACATTTACATTTTTGAGAAGGCCAATTATCACTTCAGGATGCCAACTTCTTCTACACCCTTGTGGTCTTATATGAAGCCTTCTTGTGACTGTGTGTTGTTGTGGATACCTTGTGATTGCGCTAACATCTATGTGAAATCATCTATGTGAAATCTGATGTGTGTATGTGTCTGTAATTCATTGTAAGGGTTGAGGTCTTGTGTTATGTTGCACCTGGAACTTCCATGTTTTCCCCTAGCTCAGGGGTGGGCAATCTCTTCCCTAGGCTAGGTGGTTAGCATCACTGGCCACCAGAAGACTACATTTTGTTTCCTTGTCAATATAGGTCTGCAAGCTATGAGACTGATAGGAGCCCACTACAGTCCTAAAGTTACAGTTATGGATTGCTGAGAGGAAATTCTATAGCCTAGTTTGTTTCATATATATATATTATTTCCTGAGTGAAGAGTGAAAGAATTAAGTTAGATCTGCAATATGGTAAAAATTCTGTAGTAAATGTTTCCCCTAATTCTCAAAGACTAAATAAAAGAAATTTTGCAAGCCATGATGATAAGTATTGTTCAGCTAGTGTAATGACCTTATTATTCTCTGTAGTAGGCAAGCTGATGTATTAAGATATAAAGAAATCTAGGTAATGACCTCATTATTTTTGTAGCAAGTGAATTTTCTGTAGTTGGAAAAGCTCATATGAATGGAATCAACTTGTACTATTTATGAATTTTAGATGCATGTTTGAAGAAGGAATGTAAATTCTGCTCGAAAACATTTATTGAAATAGTTGAAAAGTCAAGGAAAAGGAAAAAAGAAAGAGTAATACATGTTCAAGTTATATTCCTTTTGTTTCTTAAGACTGTACAACAAAAAATACAAACCATGCTAGTAGAACAACAGTTCTTGGTTTATGATTGCAACCCTGAAATTTGTGAATCTTTTTGACAATGTTACTGGCTAGATTGAATAGCCACGTTCATAACTAACCAAATCCTTTATTGTGTTTTGTACTCATTCTGCTGGTAAGAAAATGAATAGAGTCTAGATAGAGTGAGTAAGTCATTGAAAGAACAGATACTAATCTTGGATTCTTGTAGGTTTAAAAAAAATCTAGTATTATGGGTTTATTTCCTATGCTGAAAATTCCACGAGCCTTTAGCTTTACGGTTGTTCCCATGAAGGGGTATCTTCAAACTGAGAATAAACAGGGTTACCAACCTAGTCAAGGCAGATCTGGTTGCATTCCTCCATGGTACGCCCTGTCGTCCCTATGTAAGCCAAACAAAACCACCAAAGGATATAAAACAAATACATATACCTTCAGCGAAATAGAAACAACATAAAAAAAAGAGGGCTTAACATAAGTGTGCAGCATTTTTAGGATACAGATCAAAATCAACATCACTGTGGTTACCCAGTGTCTTCTAGGACATAAAGCAAGTAGCGCCGATGTAAAACTCCTAATCCTATATTCATATGTGATTTTCAGGTACCCAGAAAAAAAGAAAATAAAAAGAAACCATGTAAACAACAACGCAGAAAGAAAAGGATTCTATAGAATAACTCCAGCATCTACCAGCACAAAACATCTGTTAGTAATCTATTTGACACAATTACAATAAAATAAATATGATAATATGCAATGTTTGGTATTTCTTCACTAAGCTAGGTAAGAAACAAGCTAGATTGAAGGTTCGTTCATGGATTTAGCCATTATGTCGACAAAAACAAATTCCGACGCCTTGTATCTAGTAGGCCCTAAACTATACAAAATGAAATCTATCCAAGTCTCATGGATATAAAAAGTTGCCCTAGTGCCTGGGTGCTAATCTTTTTCTTCCAGGCGTGTATCCTTCCTTCGCTATGTTTGTTCCGCTCAGCCAGAGAGGAGAAAGGCGCTGCTGGTTCTGTGAACTCCATTGCTCTTCGCATCTGCAACCTGGCTGTGGGTGCTCAGTAGGGCAGAATAGATCTTTTCTTGCTGAAAGTGCTTTAGGGTTAGGTTGTAAAGACAAAGGAGATCTCCACCGTTGATTTGGTAGGTTTCCCCACCGAAAAACAAAAATAATAATAAATATCTATAATCCTTATTTCATCGACTTAGCTGGAGGCAGCATTTGCTTCTTTAAAAAAAAAAAAAATTATGGAAACTATTTTCCTCTAACGCCTTAGGACGATTACCCCCTTCAGATAATAATGGATTTCCTTGCTTTTTATAATACTATTTAATAATTGTTTTGTTATGGAATATAATTAAATTGAAGGATTAATCGATTTTAAATTGGTTGTATTTTCATAGGTAGTTTGGCCAGCAAATGATCTTTTGGTTGTAGAGATGATTTTAGATGGGTAGATAATGAATTTAATATTTTATACATTTGTATACATTACAAAAAATTTTAAAAATAAAAAAAAATAAAATAAAATAAAAGGATAATAACTACGTTGTGAAAATGTTCAATTCATCTAAACTATATTTTATAATTATTGATTCTATGCTTTATGCATAGGATTTATGTCCTAGTAAATGGCAAACATAATTAGACGGGAAATTTATACTTTAAAAAAAATATTTAACTTAGTCTGCTATATTAACATATCGGTGAATTTTAATTATTTAAGATGATTGTTATCCATTGGAAAAATTTATTTAACTTAGTTTAATATATATATATATATATATATATATATATATATATATATATATATATATATATATATATATATATATATATATATATATATATATATATATATATATATATATATAATGAAGTTTAAGAGACCTTATTTAATTATCCATTTATAAATAAACATGATGTAAGTTTATTTAGTTTACCTAGTGAAGTAAGTAGTACGCTTTTAGTGTGGCATTGTAAAAAAAAAATTAACGTTTAGGTCCTATTTTACTTGTCGTGATTTGACAAGAATTACATTAGGAGAAAAATTAAAATGTTTTAAACCTAAATTTGATCTACATTAATCATAAAAAAGATGTCTTGCTTGTGCATGGGATGTTACATAGGTATCAGAGTGAGGTTCCCAACTCTGGGAAGTCTAGGAACAATCGTTCAAACTTGTATTTAATATTAATTCATCTTGCCTATAGGATGTCACATAGAGAGGGGAGAGTAGATTCTCCCACTAGAGGTTTAGGTGGAGCACGACTGCCAGAGGGACCAGCAGAATCACATCACTCTAAGAGTATTGATCAGATTAGGGGACATGACTATGGTCCCTAATTCTTCAGGCCTTACAAGGCCTAATGGGGGTACTTGAGACTAGACTTCCTCTAGTTGTAGAGAGACCTCAAGGGGATTGACCTGGGGGTAGAGAGCATATACTAGGGTTCCAAGAGCGGAGTAGGAGTCTCCCGTGTATGCCGTTCATCTAGGAGGGCAAGGGGCATCATCCTCCATCACCTCGACACACTCAGACTTAGACAACACTAGATATAGCACCAGGGGGTTCCCGAGGGACTGAGGATAGGATTCGGGAGTTGCTTTGATTATAGCCTCCCACTTTTTTAGGAGCCACCAACGGGGTGGAGGCAAAGTCTTGGATACTCAGTTTGGAGGGGTGTTTTCGGTTATAACCTATCATGAGCAACCTAAGGCCATATTTGCAATTCATTAATTGAGGGGACCCACTTCTACTTGGTGGCAATAGGAGGAGCGGAAGCATCGCTTGTCAATAGACACACTGACTTGGGAGAAATTCTTGGAGCACTTTAGAGCACGCTACATTTTTGAGCATTTTAGACAGAGGCGCATTGATGAGTCCCACGATTTATAGCAGAGGGGCCTCACAGTGGCCCAATATGAGAATAGATTTTTTGAGCTCCAGTAATATGTGGATTATATTCAGGACAAGAAGCTTGTTGTCCACCATTTCATTAGGGGTCTGAACCCCAGCATTGTAGGATCCATTCGGATGGCCGATCTAGTGGATTTTGGTGATGCTATGGAGAAGGCTCTTATAGCTGAGGAGATACAAGGGAGGTCCTAGGAGGCACGAGAGCAGTTTAGAAATCACAACCAGGGGCATCAGGATTCTTCCACTCTGCATGTTTCACACCCCTCTAAGGGGGAATTTAGGTTTTCTTCAAGACCCCCGAGGGTACCTTAGTGACAACAACAGTAGCAGTAGAGGCACAGTCCTAGGCCACAAAAAGGTAAGTAGAGTAGTCAAACTAGGCCTTGGAAGTCTCAAGGAACCCTTAGAGATCAGAGGGCTCATGGACAGGCACAAAGGCCACTATGGGGTTACCAAACGTACAGGGGAGGTTTTAGCACTATTTCTAGAGGAGGGCCATCTCAGGTTGGCAAGGCTCAATCCACATAGGGATGTTCCAGAGGAGCTTGTTTCGTATGTGGGGAGTTGGGACACTTACTTAGAGAGTGCCCATAGGGATTTGAAGCAGGTGGACCCCGCACGACAAGTTCAGAGAAGACAGTGGGTGATGTGGGGATGACCCACAGGGTTTTTGCAGCTGTCGAGAACTGCCAAGCCGATCATTATGCCACTATTATCAAGGCTCCATGTATGATTGGTGATGCATCTATTAGTGTTTTATTTGATTCCGGAGCATCTGATTCTTTTATTTCCCCCACTATTGTGGAATGTTGCAGGCTAATGGCATGTAGGCAAGACTATAGGTGGGAGGTTGAGTTAGTATCAGGGGCTAAAGTGGTGGTGGACTCTATGGTGAGAGATTGTATGATTTCATTTGGGACCTTCACTACATCAGTGGATCTTCGGATTACCCCGTTGGGGTCGTATGATATAGTATTGGGCATGGATTGGCTTGACACACACCAGGCTAGGATAGATTGCAGGCATAAGAGGATTGAGTGTATTGATGATTAGGGCATGCCAGTGGTGCTATCAAGGGTACAGAGACCTATATCCCTTCGTATGATATCCACTATGCAGTTGAAGCGGAGCATGCGTAAGGGGTGCCAGATGTTCACCATTACCATTAGAGACACATCAGAGGGACTGGAATATATATCATTAGACGACCACCCTATTCTCAGAGAGTTTGTAGATGTTTTCCCATCAGAGTTGATAGGGATGCTGCCCCATTGTTAGGTGGACTTTCATATTGATTTGGTTCCAGGGGCACAGCTGGTTTCACTGACAACTTACATGATGACCAATTACGAGGTCAGTGAGCTTAAGATTCAGTTGGAGGAGTTGTTAGAGAAGGGCCACATCCATCCTAACATCTCACCTTGGGATGCACTAGTCATCTTTGTTAAGAAAAAGGACAAGTCCCTTCGATTATGTATCGATTACAGACAGCTGAATAAGTTAATGATCAAGATTCATTACCCTTTGTTGAGGATTGACAACCTATTTGACTAGATGAGGGGAGCCAAAGTGTTCTCCAAGGTAGATTTGAAATCTGGTTACCATCATCTAAAGATTGTTGAGGCTGACATTCATAAGACTGCATTCAAGACTCGGTATGGTCACTATGAGTTTACAGTAGTACCTTTCAAATTGACGAATGCCCCCGCAGTGTTCATGAGTTTGATGAATGGGGTATTCCGCACCTTTTTGGATCATTTTGTATTGATGTATTGATTTACTCTCGCTTAGAGGAGCAACACGAGGATCATTTGAGGCAGGTACTGTAATGTTTGAGGAGACAACAACTTTATGCCAATTTAGCCAAGTGTGCATTCTTCTAGTCTGAGGTACAGTATGTAGGGCACATTATATTTGGTGATAGCATCTTAGTAGATCCATCAAAGATTAGGACACTTATAGAGTGGCCAGCACCCACCAGCATCTCAAAGGTTAGGAGTTTCATGGGTTTGGCAGGGTATTTCCACAGATTTGTGGAGGGTTTCTCTAGGATAGAACACCCCATTACTCCCCTTCAGTGCAAAGGGAAGAGATTTGAGTGGACAGAGCAGTGTGAGAGGGAATTTCAGACCCTCAAGGAGTGTCTTACTAGTGCTCCCATTTTAGCAGTACCAGACGTGACTTAATATTTTGTGGTGTGTACAGATGCTTCATTGGATGGTATAGGTATAGTACTTATGCAGGAGGGATGAGTTATTGTGTATGAGTTGCAGAAACTCAAGTCTCATGAGTAGAATTATCCTACACATGATTTAGAGCTTGCGGCCGTAGTACATGCACTCATTAGATGGAGACATTTCCTCCTTGGATATCATTTTGAGCTACATTCTAACCACTGTAGTCTTCAGTATATATTCACTCAGTCAAATCTGAATGCATGACAAAGACGGTGGATGGAGCTTTGGTATGAGTACGATTTTGATGTGCACTATATCAAGGGAAAGGAGAATGTAGTGGCAAATGCGTTGAGTAGGAGACGTCATGAGATCATGGCAATTACATTGGGTATAGATTTGAGGTCACGTATTCTTCAACAGTTGCTAGAGGATGACTGGTATAAGGAGATTCAGAGTTTGATGTAGTCACAGAGGGCCCTTGAGGGAAAGTATTTAGTTTTGTTCTTGAGGTAGATGGTTTGTTACAATTCAGGGGGCTTATCTATGTGCCTCAGAGTGGGGATGTATGGAGGTTGATTCTCTCAAAGGCTCATAGGGCACCTTATACAACACACCCAAGAGTTAGGAAGATGCATTCTGACCTTTGATAGCTACATTACTAGCCAGGCATGTGTAGAGATATTATAGAGTTTGTAGCTCGATGCCTTGAGTGCTAGAGGGTCAAGGCCAAGCACCAGCATCTTGTAGGATTGTTGTACCCCCATGAGGTTCCAGAGTGGAAGTGGGATACTATTTCCATAGATTTTATAGTTGGTCTACCCATGTCGACTCGACACCATGACGCCATCATGGTGACAGTTGACAAGTTGACCAAGGTAGCCCACTTCTCACCCATTTGAACCACCTATACAACATCAGTCGTTGCACATGTATTTATGGATGAGATTGTTAGATTGCATGGGGTACCTCGCAGGATCATATCAGACAGGGATCTAGTGTTTACTTCTACCTTTTGGACAACACTTTAGCAATCCTTGGGCACCCAGCTCAATTTTAGTACAGCTTACCATCCTAATATTAGGGTTCAGGGAGATCAAAGCAATAAACACTAACAATTATATGTAGATTAAATAACCCAAATATAACAATGAGGAATAACATAAAAGAGATCAACATAGAAATTTAATGTGGTTCACATAATATGGGCTACATCCATAGAAACTCAGCCATCCAATGATTTTATTATCCAGTGCAAAACATATTACAATCTCATGAATACATCACCGTAACATATATCCTAGCTGCTTATAACAAGATTTTTGGAAGCTTCTAGAATTAGGGTTTTGCAATGTTGTTTTTCTTTTATTAGGTAACAAAAATTAACAACCAACTCTGATTATGCAAAAAAGAGGGAAACAAAAGTTTTTCGGGGGTTGCGCCCTTGAACCCTTGCTTCTCGGGGGCTGCTGCCCCCAAACCCTAGCAAGGATACATAACTTGTGTATAGTACTTGCATGATCAGTTGCCACATACCAACAATCTCCCACTTGGAGATTGATCAAGCTCCACACCAAACAATCTCCCACTTGGAGACTGATCCTGGATGACACCGCTATGCTTGCAGCTCCCACTGGATTACAGGTCTGGCTGGTTTCTTATATCCACCATTATCAGTCGTGAAGGCCAATGGAAACTAATGAGGAAATTATTTTCTCCCCTGTAATTGCCTTTGTGAACATATCTGCAGGATTCTAACTTGTGTGAATTTTCTCTAGCTTCAACTTCCCATCCTCCAAAACTGACCGGATGAAGTGGTATCTGAGCTGTATGTGCTTAATTTTTGAATGTAGAGCTAAGTTCTTAGCAAGATGAATGACACTCTGGCTATCAGTGTACAAAGGGTTATCTTCTTGTCATTGCCCCAATTCCTCTAGAAAATGTTGTAACCAAATCAGCTCCTTGCTAGCTTTTGTAGTAGCAACATACTCATCTTCAATGGTTGAAAGCACAACAACCTTTTACAGTCTTGAAATCCAACTGAATGTAGTACCTTCTACAGTAAAAACATACCCTGTAGTACTCCTCCTACTATCAATATCACCTGCTAGATCAGAGTCAACATATCCTTTTAGAGAAGAATTTGTTCCTCCAAAACATAGTTTCTTTGAAGTAGTACCTCTCAAATATCAGAGAATCTATTTTACAACATTCCAATGTTATATTCCCAAATTGCTCATATACCTACTCACAACTGGCCTTGTGTATACCATTGCATACATCAAGCTACCAACTGTTGATGCATATTGTATCTTAGACATTTTTTCTTCCTCCTCTTGTGTCTTTGGACACATCTCCTTAGTCAACTTAAAATGACTAGGCAAAGGTGTATTAAATGCTTTTGCATTCTACATGTGTTAAACCTTTTCAACACCTTCTCTAAATACTCACTTTGAGACAAAAGTAATTTTCTATTTGTCCTATCCTGTGTGATCCTCATACCAAGGATTTGTTTTACTGCACCCAAATCCTTCATAGCAAATGAATTTGCTAATTTCTGCTTAAGTTCATTAATATGTTGCATGTTAGACCCGACAACAAGCATGCCATCAACATAAAGCAATAGGATAATATAGATTCCATTACCCAATTTCTTAAAATAAACACAATAATCAAAATGACATCTTTTGTAACCTTGTTCAGCCATAAAACTATCAAATTTCAGATACCATTGCCGAAGTGCTTGCTTCAGGCCATATAAACTCTTCTTTAACCTACACACAAAATCCTCCTTACTGTTGACCTCATATCCCTATGGTTGCTGCATGTATATTTCCTCTTTCAAATCCCCATGGAGAAAAGTTGTTTTCACATCTAACTATTTAAGATGCAAGTCTTCCACAGCCATAAGCCTTATAATAGTTCAAATAGAAGTCATCTTTACAACTCGAGAAAATATTTTATCAAAATCTATACATTTTTTCTATGCAAAACCTTTTACCACGAGTTTGACCTTATATCTTTTCTTGCATCCATCTTCTTCCTTCAACTTATAAATCCATTTATTTGGTAATGCTCTTTTACCTATAGGCAATTGGACTAAGTCCCAAGTCTGATTCTGCAACAAGGAATCCATTTCCTCTTTCATGCCTAGCTCCCACTGCTTTTTGGTATCTACCTGCATTACTTCTTCATAACTTTCAGGTTCACTAGAATCAGTTAATAATTTAGAATATAATGATGGAGAAAATATTTCTGGAGGTCTAGTTATCCTTGTAGAACATCTAACACTTACATGAGTTTGTGGGATAACTTGTTGTTGCTAAGCATCAGGTACCACTGGCATTTTATTTTCTGGAATCTCATCTAGCACCAAATATTCCTTTTTGGCTTGTTCATGCTTCTTTTCTTGCATCTGATCCTTATACATGACCTTCTCATTGAATATAACATCTCTGCTCCTAATGATTTTATGATTTTCATACTACCATAACCGATAACCAGATTCATCTACTCCATATCCAATGAAGGTACATTTTTTAGACTTAGCCTCAAGCTTCGTTCTATTTTCAATATCAACATGGACAAAAGCTTCACAACAAAAGGTTTTTAGAAATGAATAGTTTACCTTTTTACCCATCCATGCCTCCTCTGGAATGCCACCATTGAAAGGATTTGAAGGTCCCCTGTTTATTAAATAAACAACGGTATGTACAACATCTGTCCAAAAGTGTAAGGGTAGTCCAGCCTACAATCTCATGCTCCTTGCATGCTCCATAATGGTCCTATTCATCCTCTCAGACACACCATTTTCTTGTGGGGTTCTAGGAACTATTTTCTGCCTATGGATTCTATTGTATGAATAGTAATTCTCAAATTCTCTACTGCAATACTCGCCTCCATTATTAGATCTAAGACACTTCAACTTTTTTCCTGTCTCATTCTCAACCAAAGCTTTCTTTTAAAAGTTTCAAATACTTTTAATTTTTATTTTAGGAAATACACCCATGTTTTCCTAGTTGCATCATCAATAAAAGTAACATAATAGAGAGAACCACCAAGAGAAGATATCTAAGCTGGTCCCCATACATCTGAATGCATAAGCTCTAATTTCTCACTCTTCTTTTCTTTCCCAACTTTGAGAAATCAGACTCTTTTCTATTTTCCATAAACACAATTTTCACATAACTCCAAGTCAATCTTCTTAAGACTTGGTACCAACTTTCTAGAGTGAAGGATCTTCATCCCTTTCTCACTCATGTGCCCAAGTCTATGGTGCTACAATTTTGCTTCTGTCATTATAGCAAGTGCTATAACTATCTCAGTAGCAACTGTTTCTGTAGAAGCTAAGGTAGAATAAGTATTACCAGTACACAAATACAATGTGTGTGCCTTTTCACCTTTAGCTACTACTAATGCACCTTTAGTGACCTTCTAGACTTTGTTTGAAAAAGTAACTATATAGCCTTCACTACCCAGTTGTCCTGCAGGGATTAAATTCCTTCTCAAATTTGGAGCATGCCTTACCTTCTGTAGCAACCATTCATTTCCATTCTGTAACTTGATTTTTATTTTTCCTTTTCCATCAATCTGACAGGGTTCATCATCACCCAAATATACCTGTCCAAAATTACCTTGAACATAATCTATAAAATATTTCCTATGGGGTGTGGCATGAAATGAAGCCCCTGAATCTATTACCCAGGAATCATTAGCATTGTCTAAACACAAAATTAAAGCATCCTGTAATTTATTACTTGCAACGTTAGCTTCCTTACTGCCATCATGTTGTCCATCTCCATCTCCTTGTTTTCCCTTTCAAGACCAGCAATCCTTCTTCAAGTGTCCTAGCTTTCCATAGTGCCAGCAATCCATTCTTCCTCTGGATTTAGATCTATCTTTCTTCGACTTCCATTGTGACTTCCCATGATTTGTAGGGCTTTTTCCTCTTTCCTTTGTTCTTCCCCTGTTCTCTATAGTCAAAGCATTGCCAGATGTTGAAATCTCACTTGTGCTTTTCCATTGCATTTCCTCACTAAGGATAACACCAACAACATCATCAAATTTCAAAGTATTTGAATCAGAGACATTCAAAACACTGCCTGATGTGGATCCCCCTGAGCTTTTCCATCACATTTCCTCGTTAAGGATAACACCAACAACATCATCAAATTTCAAAGTATTTGAACCAGAGACAAAGTTACTTACAGCCATTACCAAGCTATTCCATCTTTCTGGTAAAGAACATAAAACTAAGAGAGCCCTTACCTCTTCATCAAATTTCACTTTTACAGAAGTTAACTGACTAGTAATCGTATTAAACTCATTTAAATGATCTGACATAGATCCACCTTCAATCATTTTTAGATTAAACAAATGCTTCATGAGAAATACCTTATTAGAGGCTACAGATTTTTCATACAATTTAGCCAAAGCTTTCATTAGACCATCTGTTGTTGTCACTTCTATTATATTGAATGTGACAGATGGTGCCAGGCACAACTGAATGGTTCCCAGTGCCTTTCTTTCTAGAAGATCCCAATCCTCATCAGTCATTGCTACCAGTTTCTTAGCTTTTCCTTTCAACGTCCTCCATAAATCATTCTGATAGAGATAATCCTCCATCTGCATCTTCCATAATTGATAGTTCTACCCATTGAATTTATCTACCTTCAATTTACCCTCATCCCCCATTGCTCCTACTTAACTGTGAGACTCCCACTCAACCATGAGACCTTCATGCAGATGATAATCAAACACAACTTGCTCTAATACCAGTTGTTAAGGTTCAGGAAGATCAAAGCAATAAACACTAGCAATTATATGCAGATTAAATAACCCAAATATAACAATGAGGAATAACACAGAAGAAATCAACACAAAAATTTAAGGTGGTTCACCCAATATGGGCTACATCCACACAAACTTAGTCATCTAATGATTTTATTATCCAGTGCAAAATAGATTACAATCTCACAAATACATCACCATAACATACATCCCAGACACTTATAACAAGCTTTCTAGAAGCTTCTGGAATTAGGGTTTTGCAATGTTGTTTTTCTTTAATCGGTTAACAAAAATTAACGACCAACTCTGATCGTGAAAAAAGAGGGAATTTTTTTTTGGGGGCTACCGTCCCTGAACCCCCGCTTCTTGAGGGCTGGTGCCTCCAAAGCCCCGCTCGGGGCCCGGTCTGGCCCCAAACCTTGGCAAGGATACATAACATGTGTGTAGTACTTGCATGATCAGTCGCCACATACTAACAATATCCCACTTGGAGATTGATCAAGCTCCACACCAAACACCTAAGACATATGGATAGACAGAGAGGGTTAATCAAGTGCTTGAGGGTATGTTGAGGATTTATGTTATGGATCATCAGTCTAGGTGGGAGGAGTACTTGTACCTAGTGGAGTTTGCTTACAATAACAGTTTTCACAGTTCATTGGGTATGGCACCTTATCAAACATTGTATGGCAGACCGTGCAGGACTCCATTGAGTTGGGATTGCTTGGAGGATAGAATTTCTATTGGGCTAGAGCTATTATAGTATATGGAGAGACATGTATCAGTGATATGTCAGAGGTTATAGGAGGCCCAGGATTGACAGAAGAACTATGCAGACACTAAGAGGATAGATCGGTCTTTTTCAGTGGGTGACATAGTCTTCTTGAGGGTGTGACCGCATAAGAGTCCAATCCGTATGGAAAGGGCTCTAAGCTAGCACCTTGTTTTGTGGGCCCCTTTGAGATATTGGAGCGGATAGGACCTATAACCTATCTTTTAGCCTTGGCACCTAGATTGTCATGCATTCATGATGTATTTCATGTTTCTATTTTGAGACGCTACATTCATGATCCTTCTCATGTTTTGAAATGGGATGCTCTTCAGGTAGACGAGAACGGATAGCTGAGATTGGAGCCCATTCATATCTTGGCTCATCAGTCCCTAGGCCTTCAAGGTCGAGAGATGGATTAGGTCCAGGTCTAGTGGGATAGATATGACGAGACTGCTGCCACTTGGGAGGACACTGCTATTATGAGGACTCTCCATCCTCACCTTTTTTGAGGACTTCCAGGAGGAAGACCTAGCCTAGGGTGGGTAGATGTAGGGCCCCTCTTTGGTGTTGTCATTATGACAGGATTGTTGTACATTTTGGTCACTATAGACTTTTGACATGGCGAGTTATACGGTTGGCTATCTTGGTTATTTGATTTTGATATAGACCCATGGATGTTATGTTTATATATATATGCACTTGGATATTACATGCTTTATTTGATTTCATGTGATGTTGTCAGATCTTTCTCTGTATATGTAAGTAGTATCTTGCCTTTGACTTATGGTTGTATATATGTAATCCTCGGATTTCATGGCAGAGGTTTCCTACTCTTTTATAAATGATGTCATTTATGGATTATATGTATCTAGTTATAGTTAGAATTGTGATATTCAGATTTAATGATAATGAAAATATGTGTGTGTTCCTTTTTTTTTATGATCTAGCATTGAATTATTTATATCTATATATATGATGTAGCTGTGGTTAATTTCATGTTTTTGCTTTGGCTATTTGTTGTTAAATGTACTGACGGTGTAGCATCGAGTATGTGCAGCGAGATAGTGAAAATGGGGGAAACATGTGGAGTTCCATTGTAAGTTTCCCAGTGAGCCGGCCTAACCTGTATGAAGGCATAGGCCTAATGTTAGTCATGTAAAGATGTCTTATCAAGTAACTTCGGATAGAGTGGTCTTAGGCTGTGTGTGTTGTGCATATAGAGTGTTATGTGTTAGTGTCATTTGAAAAGTGTTGTGTAATGTATTATGTGTTGGTGGGAAGTTAATTAACCTATTGAATTTACTGTTTAGTCCAAATTGTGCGTGTTATTAGAAGAAAAATCAAACATTATTATAGACATAGGTGGACACCTCAAGGGAATGCAATAAAAATTGAAAAAAAATAAAAATTAGGCACTTTTAAAATTGCATTAAAATTGAGGATGGGAATTTATTTTAAAAATTGAAAATCTAGCTGATGGTAAGACACTTGTTGCCCATCCAACATGACAGCATGATGCCTTCATTTGAACACATGCTACCTATTTGAATGGACACATGTTACCTATAGGGACAACTGTAATTGAGGTAGAAAGGAGGAGGTAAAAAGGAAAAAAAAAAGGGGAGTTTGCAGGGGGGTAATTTTTTTGGAGGGATTACCCCAGAAGAAAACAAAGAGGATTAGGAGCAAAATCAACCTCAGAAAATTCCAGGTTGGAAATCATAACTTAAATACCTTAAAATTTATATGGGATTTGTGTGATTAATTCTTCCTTAGTTGTTGTGTCAATTTCTGCTATAGTTTTCTTGTTGGTAGAATGTGGTTATACTATGTGTTGTATATTATGTTAGAGGGATTGAAGAGTAGTCATTGTTGTTATAAATATGTTTGAGGGGTAGGAGAAGAGGTCCTGAAGGTGATTGATGGGTAAGAGTACTCCTAATCATTTATAGCTGAAATCTGAGCAATTAAATGGGTAAGAGTACCCAATAGAAAAACAAATGGGTTAGAGTACCCTTTCAAAAATATTACACATTTACATTTCTGAGAAGGCCAATTATCACTTTAGGATGCCAACTTCCCCTTGTGAAGGTCTTATACGAAGCCTTCTTGTGACTACTGACATCTATGTGAAATCTGATGTGTGTATGTGTCTGTAATTCATTGTAAGGGGTGAGGGCTTGTGTTATGTTGCCCCTGGAACTTCCATGTTTTCTCCTAGCTCAGGGGTGGGCAGTCTCTACCCTAGGCTGGGTGGTGAGCATCACTGGCCACTAGAAGACTACATTTTGTTTCCTTGTCAATACAGGTCTGCAAGCTATGAGACTTATAGGAGCCCATTGCAGTCCTAAAGTTTACAGCTATGGATTGCTGAGAGGAAATTTTGTAGCCTAGTCTGTTTCATATATATATTTTATTTCCTGAGTGAAAATTGAAATTATTAAGTTAGATCTGCAATATGGTAAAACTATGTAGTAAATGTTTCCCCTAATTCTCAAAGGCTAAATAAAAGAAATTGTATAAATGATAACTATTGTTTAGCTGGTGTATTATGATAAAAGAAATTGTGTAATGACCTTATTATTCTCTATAGTAGGCAAGCTGATGTATTAAGATATAAAGAAAGCTACGCAATGACCTCATTATTTCTGTAGCAAGTGATTTTTCTGTAGTTGTAAAAGCTCATATGAATGGAATCAACTTGTACTATTTATGAATTTTATATGCATGTTTGAAGAAGGAATGTAAATTCTGCTGGAAAACAATTATTGACATAGTAGAAAAGTCAAGGAAAAGAAGGAAAGAAAGAGTAATACATGTTCAAGTTGTATTCCTTTTGTTTCTTAAGACTGCAACCACATCTTATACAAAAAAAATATAAACCATGCTAGTAGAACAACACTTCTTGGTTTCTGATTGCAACCCTGAAATTTGTGAATCTTTTTGACAATGTTACTGGCTGGATTGAATAGCCACGTTCATAACCAGCCAGATCCTCTATTGTGTTTTGTACTCATTCTGCTGGTAAGAAAATGAATAGAGTCTAGAGAGAGTAAGTCATTGTAAGAATAGATACTAATCTTGGAGTCCTCCAGGTTTAAAAAGAAAAATCTAGTATTATGAGTTTATATCCTATGCTGAAAATTCCATGAGCCTTTAGCTTTACGGCTGTTCCCACTAATGGGTATCTTCAAACTGAGAATAAACAGGGTTACCGACCAGTCAAGGGGGATCTGGTTGCATTCCTCCATGGTACGCCCTGTCGTCCCTGCATAAGCCAAACAAAACCACCAAAGGATATAAAAAAAAATACATATACCTTCAGCGAAACAGAAACAACACAAAGAAAAGAGGGCTTAACATAAGCGTGCAACATTTTTAGGATACAGATCAAAAGCAGCGTTGCTGTGGTTATCGAGTGTCTTCTAGGACATAAAGCAAGCAGCGCCGATGTAAAACTCCTAATCGTATGTGATTTTTAGGCACCCAAAAAATAAAAAAAATAAAAAGAAACCATGTAGACAACAACAGCACAGAAAGAAAAGGATTCTATAGAATATCTCCAGCATCTACCAGCACAAAACGTCTGTTAGTAATCTATTTGACACAATTACAATAAAATAAATATGATAATATGCAATGTTTGGTATTTCTTCGCTAAGCTAGGTAAGAAACAAGCTAGATTGAAGGTTCGTTCATGGATTTAGCCATTATGTCGACAAAAAAAAATTCCAACGCCATGTATCTTGTAGGCCCTAAACTATACAAAATGAAATCTATCCAAGTATCATGGATATAAAAAGTTGCCCTAGTGCCTGGGTGCTAATCTTTTTCTTCCAGGTGTGTATCTTTCGTTTGCTATGTTTGTTCCGCTCAGCCAGAGAGGAGAAAGGCGCGGCTGGTTCTGTGAACTCCATTGCTCTCCGCATCCCCTGGCTGTGGCAGCTCAGTAGGGTAGAAAAGATCTTTTCTTGCTGAAAGTGCTTTAGGGTTCGGTTGAAAAGACAAAGGAGATCTCCACCGTTGATTTGGTAGATTTCCCCACAAAAATAATAATAATAAATATCTATATATCTTCTTACACCTAATCCTTATTTTATCAACTTAGCCAGAGGGAGCCTTTTCTTCTTTTTAAAATAAAAAAAATTTATGGAAACTATTTTCCTCTAACGCCTTAGGAAGATTACCCCCTTCAGATAATAATGGATTTCCTTGGTTTTTATAATCACTATTTAATAATTATTTTGTTATAGAATATAATTAAATTGAAGGATTAAGCAAGTTTAAATTGGTTGTATTTTTGTAGGTAGTTTGGCCAGCAAATGATCTTTTACTTGTGGAGATGATTTTAGATGGGTAGATAATGAATTTAATATTTTATACATTTGTATACATTACCAAAAAAAATTAAAAAGATAATAACTACGTTGTGAAAATGTTCAATTCATCTAAACTTTATTTTATAATTATTGGTTATATGTTTTATGCATAGGATTTATGTCTAGAAATTTATACTTTTCAAAAAAAATTATTTAACTTCGTACTATTGTAATGAGTTCACATTTATCTAGTTATTAATCTATTGATTGCAAACCAATCAAAAGACATGATTATTTTTAACAAAAAATTATTGAAAAATGATTTATCTGTATTGTCATTGGCTAAAAAAAATGACCTCTTCTCTAGGACCTGATTCTCCACCTTGTTCTTGGGAACTTGATTCCCCTTGGCTTCTTTGAAACTGATTTCTGCCTCTAAAACTACCCCTACCTCTAAAATTTCTGCCACCTCTTCCTTTATTCTGCTGCTCACCTTTCCTCTTCAACTTCTGTTCAACCCTCAATGCCATTTAAAGGCATTTGTCTACGGTTTTAGGGGTTAGTATACTGATTTCATCTTGTATACTAAACTTCAAACCATTTAGATACCTTGCCACTTTACCTTTTTCATCCTCCATATATCCACAACGAAGAGAGAACTTGTGAAACTTCTCAGTGTAGGTGACCACATCCAAAACTCTTTACTTGAGATTTTACATCTTCTTGTAGATCTACAGCTCATAGTCTGATGGAAGGAATTGGGACTTGATCCTTTCCAACATTCTGCTCCATGAAGAGATCATGCTCTTCCCATTCTTTACCCTCTCACCTTGGATGTAATTCCACCATGTAAGGGCAGGACCTTTAAGTTTAGTTTTTGCAAACTTCACCCTCTTGTTCTCAGGAACTTCTTTGTATTCAAAGTAGTTATTTAGGGCCTCAATCCACTCCATAACTTCATCATCATTCATCTTACCACTAAACATTGGAATCTCCATCTGAGCCTTTGAAGAATCTTTGCCAATTGCCCTGATGGCTTTAAGGAAATGTTTCTAATCTGCAGGTACCTCTACCTCTTCTTGATCTTCTTCTTCCTCCTCTTTTTCTTCTTGTTTATCAGAACCTTCATCTATCCTCTTCCCTTTCCTCAATGCCTTCAACTCTTCTAGGAGTTCTTCCTTGATTCCACTCTTAAACTTTTCTTCCATCTCCTTGAACTTCTTAACCACCTCAGTGGTCATCCCTTTTGGAGGCATGTTGCTAGCCTGTCCTTCACTCTCCTATTCTAACATAAACCAGGTCTTACACAACCAAAAATAGAACCTTTAATGGTTCTAATACCACTATGATGTAGAGGACTTAGGATAGGTTGAGGATTCCACCGTTTGACAAGGTTTTCTTCTCACACTCAAAAACCAAATTTAATGATCATCATGCAAAAGTGGGAACAACAGTTAGTTTTCTTGAAATCATCATGTTGAACCTTGTTTGGCTTTCCATATGACACATTGAAACCATTTTCTAAGGCTATAAAAGCTTTGAATTGGGACTTCCTTCTTTAAGCCACTAAACTCCTTGTAGCCCTTGAAATAACAACAATCAGAAATAACTCTTGATACAAGTCTGCAAACTCAAATCTTAGACAATCCTAAAACACCCTTTTGGATTTCCTACAACATATCCCAAATTGGGTATGGGTTGTTTTGGAAAATATAGCCTAACCTATAGCCCCTCCTAGTAGCCTAAAGCCCCAATTAGCCCTCTTTTGTGAAGCAACCACCCTCCATTTTTATTATAGTACTCAACCAATCATTTAGGCATCTTAGGGGCATGATAAAACCAAGGATTCCTCAAGTTTTGGGTCTCCAAAATGGACTGCAATGGATTGGTCTTATGTTGTTCCCTTTCTAGGCTTCTATGCAACACCTAACACATGAGGATGTTAGGTTTCTTCAAAAAAACTTCCTCCTTCTCAGATCCCCTACCCAAATCTTATCATAACACATTAAAACCAACTTAAAAAAATCCATTCCACTGATCAGGAGTGAGTCAAACCAGTGGAATGGAGAGAAAAGGCATAACTTCTATCAGAAACCCTAGATGAGGCTTTTTCAGACCTTTTTTCAGAAAAGTGCAATTATCTATGCTCTAGAAATGTTTCAAGAACCCAAACCAAATGCAAAAGGAAGCCAACTCATTCTACTATCATGCCATCATCGTGACTTTCCACAATCTATCCATGCAGGCACAGGGTAAGGCCTGTAGCAGCGAATTACATAGTAAGTTAGGCAGAAAATTAAACTTCCTTGTTTATTTTCCCTTCCCAATCACTTTAAACTCCCCTTCTACATTGCAATGATCATGTTCAAGGCTTTTTAAACCTGCATACATCTTGACAGACCTCTTGGAAGATAGTTTTGGTCGATGGGAAGGTATATAACTACTCTTCAACCATCTAACTACACTATTATGTTATGGACTGCAACTAATGACAATGATTTGTCATATGTAAAGTGGGGTGGCATACAACCAAAGTCTTCAAACACCATTACAAAAAACACAAGCCTTGGACAAGGCATTAGACCTCTTGACACCTCCCTACATGCCTTAGAAAGGTTTACAACCATGAATCTTTATGACTACCTCAACTATGACAGCAACATGGCATCCATTTGCAATGGCCCTTATTACAATGCATGAAAATGGTCTTCAAGACATTATTGAATCAACAAGACAACGTCAACAACATGAAGACAAGACATAAATCCATATGGTCTCCTTGGTGCTCCTGCACCAATTACCTATGTGATAGTCTTCTACCTCAAACCAATATTTAATCTTATAATTGTGGGGAAATTATGGAACTATGGAAAAGTGTGTAGAGACTCCAAATGATGAGATTGTTTCATCTTTTATCAAAAAACCAAGTTGAGTTGTGAAGTCAAAGTTTTCTGAAGTACGAAGCCTCTATGCTTTCACGTAAGCAAGGCCATCTGAGATGACCCCCCAAGGCTTAGGTCAAGTCCTTAGGACCTATTTTCCTTACTTTTTCATTCAATCATGTATACTCTTTCATTGTAATGTTACACTCAAGAAACCAATTTAAAAAATTACTCTGACCTCTTTACAAATTGTAATGTACTATCTTTTGAATCCTGCTGCTATGTTCCTTAGTTGTTTCCCTTGTGTATGGGTGTTTTTGGATCAACATTGTTGTAAATTATGTTTATTTGTGTTGTGTCCATGTTAACATGTTGTGGGCATGACATTATGTATTAGAGCCAGGTTTTATAACTCTAGGAACTATGGGAATTATTTATACAGGCTAACCTTGAGAGTGCTCATGTCTTGTCTATTATGTAGTCCTTGTGTTTATTTCCCTTTAATGTGGACTAGGATGAAGTTCCATCATCTCGTGTATTGTGATTATGTTGGTGGGTAGAATGTGAACCTTAACATGTGAGTGGATAGCGCCTGCTACCTGCTCACACCTTGTGCACCCTTTGGGTGTGAAGTAGATAGGATAGAATTTAAATGAAAACCTATTTGTTAGTATATGTACCTTGAGATTCTTGCACCATATTGGGGGTATCTTTATGGTTCCACACTTGTGTCTTATATTCATGTATTGTATGGAAAAACCTTTATTTATTATATTGTTAAATTTACTCTATTGATGGTTAAAAAAGATAATGCCAATTGATGTGATCAATTTATTAGACAATTTTGAAGCATTCAAATCACATTGTTTTAGATTGGAGATTGTATTATCTTAGATTGGAAATTTATAGGGAAATGAGAATCATACTTTTATTAAATAGCTATTAGGTGGTAAATCAGATGCAACTTGATTTTCATATTTTATTTATTTCTCTTATCCACTTAGTTGTATAAGACTTGTTGTTAGTGTGTTTAACAAATTTATGAATGAATTGTTCTCATGAACATAGAAAGGCTTTAACTAGACTTTGGGATGTGTTAGATAGCCTATAAGAATTCAACTATTAATTAATGTATACATGAGTGCCCTTGTGAATGATTTTGGTGGAACTTTTAAGATAATTTGATTATATATGGTATAGTAATTGGAATTTTTTTGCCTCAAGAAATAGTTTTTTTTTTATTAGTTGATATTGTATTATGACTTATTGGAAATTTCTTGAAAAGAGTATTAATTGCATAATAGATTGTATGTAAAAAATTTGGTTTCTATATTAAATAGTGAACAAGAAAAAGAATTATATTTCTTGTACTATGTTATGGATGATAGTGGTCACTTGAATAATTATCCTAGATGATATTGTGATGTTGTAATACATGTGTGATGAGTATATGTGTTGTGATGTGTAAATACCAGTGAATGTTGTAGTCATACTTCAAGTATGTGAAATGCCCTTGTGATATTTGTGTATATATGTGTGAATGACCCTTTTGACCTAGCAGAGAAACATTAAAGAAATATGTTTTGGAGTGTGTTATATGGAGATGTGTATGTCACCCTTCATGTCCTTAGATGATGTGATGTCCTAGTGTCACCCATATTTGAGGACAATTCCTCATGGTCACTTTGGAGTAGAGTCCCTTTTAACCTTTTTTCCTTCTATTGTTCCATGGGTTGAGGATGGACCCTAATGTGCCTGAGCCTATTCTCATTTCTAGTTATAGACACTTGGTAGTTCATATGACATGAGCAATGGGGACACTATTGATGTTGGGTAATTGATGTCATCATAGATTTCTAGTATTTTGAGAGCTACTATTAGTTATGAGATACCAGCATTACACTGGATACAGATAGTTTTATAACATTTGATTTTGAGATTCTAGATTGGTTGCGAACAAGGGATTGGTAACTTTAGGCATTGACACATTATGTGCTATTAGGATGTTTAAAGAGATGATAGACATGAATTAAGATAAGTGAGACATGGCAATTTAGATGACAAATCGATAAAATGATAGTTTATGTGTAATGAGACAATAGTAATTAATACTTTGTTAATAGGATGACATGACTTTTGATGTGGCTATTAGTATAAGTATGAGGTGTATTGTTCACTACTTGGGTGGTGCTACCACAATAATGGGTTAGACTTTCTGGGACATCCTAATTTTTGGTGAAATCACATATTTTTAGAAAATGTAATGATTTAAGCCTTGAAAAGTTCTATTTAAAAGATTTTAATTGAAGAGGGTTTGATCAAACCCCCTTAGATTCAAACCCCTTTGGATAGAAATCCGCTAGTTTTAAACCATACCTATAATGGAGTCTTCTCTACACCTATCAAAATATTAATAAAAAATCATTTTTGATTTATCTTTTGAGGGATCAAATGAATTCATTTAAAATTTATGCTTTTTAAGTATGTAGTCCTTATTATAAGCTTCCCAAAAAATTTCATTTTAAATATATTTAATTTGATTATTATATTTATTGTTTATTTCTTGTGAATGTATGTTTTTCACCGAACATCAAGTTCTCTATTCTACACACATGGAAAATTAGTAAATTACTGAAACAAAATTCTAAAAAATATCTATGGACTAGGTATTGATGTCCTTGTTTCAACAAAATAAAAAAAATTAAATTTTGATACATACAAAAAAAGTTATGTTTTACGGAATATGCCTATGTCTAAATTATAATTGGTTTCACTTCAAAAATTAATTAAAAAATATATATTCAACAAAACATTATGAAACCAAATGCATACACTATATATTGGTGTTACCAATCTAAATTAAAAAGAATTCAAATTTTATCCTTTGTAGAAAAAAAGTTATGTGCTATGGAATACACATCACTTTAAAAAAATGTTGTTTACTATTAAAAACCAATTATCAAAGGAGATGCAAAAACATTTACAATTTAATTCCAATTTTTTTAAAAAATATATATTTAGAATCTACAAACAAAATCTCACAAATCACTAGTTTACATCATCTTCAAATTCTTAATGGTTTAGCAGATATAGGTGTCAGAATGTGAAGATTTAGTTCAAAATATTGATTTCAATGTCAAGTTTGGCCAGAAAGTGTAACCCATTATTGTTGTAGATGACTTTATACATACATGTTATCTCACAAACATGATACATGTTAACCATATAGGCTTGTGGGTTCTCTTTTGTGAGGTGGATGTTAGATCTTATAGATGAATCATATGTGGCATATCTTAGTGGACCTTGGTATGATGGCAGAATTTCGGGTTGTGTGGGACATGCTTATTATCACAAGGTGATTCTTCACTGATTTTTCTATGGTTTGAGACCACCATATTAATTCATGTGGTTTGAGACCATGATGTTATTCTGTGGTTTGAGAACACCATATTATTTCATGTGGTTTGAGACCACCCTATTATTTCATGTGGTTTGAGACCACCATGATGTAGGATGCTAATATCTTACGTGGTTTGAGACCACTATATGATTTACTTATTTTGTTGGTAGTAAGTCCACCCAAATTCACCTCCTCCCCTTAGGTGGCCTTGTTGCAAGGTCGCAAGGTGATCGTGGGTAAATGCACATAGTTGAGTGCACTTAAGGTGGAATTTTCAGACTTAAACAAAAAATTGAAATTGGGAAAAGTGAAATAGGATCCCACTTTTTATGAAACGAGATCCCGTTTTGATTCGGGATCTCGAGCCAAAAGTGGGATCTCATTTTATAAAAATGGGATCCTATTTCATAAAGGGATTAAATATGAAAAACAAAATGGGATCCCATTTTGAAACAGGATCACGTTTTAAAACAGGATCTTGTTTCAAAATGAGATCCCATTTTCAAATATGATCATGTTTTAAAATGGGATCTTGTTTCAAAATGGGATCCTGTTACTTAAAATTTGAATTTTGTGCCCAGTTTTTTCTTTTTTAACTAGTTCAGGAAAAGGGTTGGGGACCTGAACCTAGGCTTTGCAGGTTGAAGGTCCTGTCAATGTCACAACAAAATAGTGACTTTGGGCATATGTCTGAAGACCTTTTTGTAGGCTTTTTTGGCAAAATTAAAACCCATTATAGATGAGACAATGTAGATTCCAAATATGTAATTTTTTTTACAATTGGATTATTTTTTCTATTTTTCAATTAATTTATGATGAAACAAGTCCATAAACTTGAATTATCAGGGTTTTTTAGTATTTTAGTAACTTTTTATTAAAATAATTTTTTGAAAAAAATTATACGAAAATGTACTTCAGACAATTCTTTTTAATTATAATTTTTTTTTTAAATGATAAAGTTTAGGTCATCTTATGCATGACGTACACAACGATTTTTTAAAACAGCAAATATGGCCAATAAAAAATTAAAAAAATATATATTAAATAAAAAATTAGAAAAATATATGGAAAACGTGCTTCAGTGAGTTACAAATATTTTCCCAAAAGGATTTAGAAAAATATGATTATTTAGGTCAAAATATGGATGACGTACACATGCACGGTATAGTTAAAAAAAGTGACTTTTAAATAGTGGTTTTTAGAAAGGCCTACTGAAAATCATTTTGTATCATCTGGGTATTCAAATAAATTACATATTTGGAAACTAAACTCCGTGTACTACATTTCATGATTAGTGACTTTTTCCAAGATCATGTCTCTAAGTGCTTCAAATTTTGATGTCAAATGTGACAGATTCAAAAATCATGGAAAAGACTTCGACTTTTTGGCCAAAAAGTGGACTCAACTTCTTGCACACAGCCTCATAATGCACAATTTTTGAGAGACTATTAGATTATTTATTATGTGTTGAATACTTGCTTATAAGCCAGTAGTATTTTGCTACTTGGGGATAATTAGCCATTTTAATGTTTAGATAGTGCTTTTTCCTCAAGGACATGTTCTTAGATAAACTCAAGATGATGGAATGATTGTTATTTGCTTTCCACTTCTTCTACGATTCATTATATTTTATTTTATTTTATTTTATTGAGGTTTAAATTATGAGTTTGCTTTACTTCTTTAACTTTCTTATTTTGAGGTACTTTGATGTTTTAACTGCTGGTATGTGTGGAATCATGTGACTACTATTTACAGTCATATCCTAGAGGGATTATTGACAGGTTGTATAGAGGAGTAGATGGCCTGGAGAATTTTGTTCTTACTAGGGAATATATGGTGGGATCATTTGAGAGGACCCTGAGACCATACTTCCTAATTTGATACTAGCATAGTGGATTCTACATGGCATGGTTATTCATTGGTTATTTGGAACTATGGTATGGATAACATTGGTTTCCTTTGGAGGTGAGATTATATGATGTTACGCTAAATTGGATATTGGCATAGTAGTTACTACATGGTATGGTTATTCATTCATTAGTTATTTGGCTCAATGACACTATGGAATTACTCTGTGGTACAAATGTTGCAATTGTTCTCCTCGTAATACCCATTCTTTATGAGCCTTGTGGTGGGAGGCATGTGATGTCTTTATGATGAGTATAGGTTGATCCATGTGAGTATCATCTTCTTCGTGTGTATTTTACTTATGTGAGATATGTGATGTGAATGAACCTCTACTTTATAAGATGTGTGAAAATGAATTAAATTACTTGAGCATTGGGGTCTCTACACTCTAGTCTTATTGATAAGAATTTAAATTGGTGTAAGGTACGTTGGGTTCTTAGAGTATATTGTTTTATTGGTACAAGATGAGTTATAATTATTTTCTCCTCTTGAGGACTTCCATAAGGAAGTCTAATCCTAGGGGGAGAATGTAAGGCCTCCATTTATATTGAACTACTATGAGCATGATTGTTAAAGTAATAAACTAATGTCAAAGGGGGAGTAATGACCTTGCAACTATATTTGCTTGGTGACAGGTTTGTATGGTGGTGTGACAAGTTTGTAAGGTTTGAATGGTGGTGGTGGTTTACAATTATGAAATGTGAATGTTGCAAAAGTGAAATGTTGCCATCAATGCCAAAGGTGGAGTTTGTTAGAAAGATTACATTTGTGTTGGCATTGATGTCAACATCAATTATGTAATGTGGATTATTGAGGTTTGGATGATTAGGGTTTCATTATGTTACATTTATTATCACAAGGTCTTTGAATGCTATAGTGATCTCAGATCTTGGTTTATATAGGTATGTTAGTGATGGAGTGAACTTAGTTGGATTTTCTCAATGGATTGCTCAATGAATGATCGGTTGTATACATGTCTAGTAGTGTAGATGCAACATATTATGGATGTCAAAGGTTGGTTGCACTCATTAGTCAAAGTAATCATCAAGGACTCATAATTAAGGACTCATCAGTAGAAGTAAGTGATATTATAAATTGAACAATGCTTGTATTAGTCAAGTCTATTGCAGTGATCAATGTCAGGTGACAATGTTAGGGGAGATTACAAAATGCATTTGTTGCAAAGGTTTGTTTGTTTCATGTTTAAAGGACTTTCTTTATCTTGTCACCATTATGAATTTGCAGAGATAATTTATAGGTGATCAAGATCAAGTTTTCTTGTTAGCATATTAGGGTTTGTTAATATATGGAGACCTAATCTCTAAGTGCTAAAACCCTAAATCTCTCTAAAGAAAAGTGTTTCTTTCAAAATCAAAACGTCTTCATCATTTCACTATTTCTCTGCAACAAAAGTGATTGGCAGAATTTAGGGTTTAGTGGTATTTCAAGTCAGTGCTATGTGATGAAAAGTTAGGGTTTTGATAAATATTTGAAAACCTAAAATCTACATTACTAAAACCCTAATGGTCACCTAAACCTAGAATACAAGTTAAAAAGAACTTAAGTTATGACGAGTTCTTTTTGTTTTAATTTTAAGGTGACTTGATGTAGTCGGTAATAGATCACTTAAGTGATCACTTAATGGGGTCAAGGTCATGATGCAACAAACCCCTCACCCTAGTGGTGACCGATTGGTCTTATGAAGTATTTGTATTAGGGCGCCAATAGAAAAATCAACAGTGGAAATTTAATTTATCTAGGGCACAAATCTTAAAATCAATGGTAGATATTCAAACATCTAATGGCCATCTTACAAGTACCACATTTGACAATAAGATGCATGTTTCCTCCATTTGAAAGTAGTTTGGTTAGTTCTAATAACTGCTTTGGTAGTGAATACTAAGCAGTTTAAAAACCAATATGGAAAAGTGAGAAAAGGCCTTTTTTTTAGAAGTTAGTTGTGAATATAAATGGTGAATCTTCTTGTGTGCAAAGTTTTTCCTGATGAGTTTCTCAAAATATTTTATAAATCAGAGGAGATAAAGTTTGTGAAGTATTGTAGTTAGGATTAAGTGATCCAATATAGCAAAGTAGTGATGTGTTGATGGAGCTTTGAAGAAATGAATATTTGCATATGAGTGTTGATAAGTCCTCTACAAAAACGTTTGTGAAAGGTAATAGTATATGTTTGGAGACATATTGATATATTCAAATGTATTGAGAGCTTGTAATTGATAGAGAAATGATTGCAGAGGTGTGTGTGAGGGTTTTATAAATAAGTGTGTGATGCAGGTGATTCATATTTTATCTATGATGAGCTTGATAAAATTTTGAAGAATCATTCTTTGTAAAGTTGGTAAAAGAAGAAAATGATTATGGGGTATAGATATATCTGTGTTTTTTTTTGTAAATAAAGTAGTGTACTTTTGTTGGGTGTATGATGGTTTTGAAGAGTTATTCTTTGAAAAGTTAGTAAAGGAAGAGTGAGTTACTATTTTGAATATCTTCACATAGAGAAGGTGAGTGAGTGAGAGTTAAAGAATCCATCTGTAACCTTTGATGATATTGTAAACAGAGTAGAACTCTGTATGTTTACTTGTTTTGTATGGAGTTTGCACTTCCTTCTGTGTGGAGTTGGTGCTCCCTTTTATGTGGAGTTGGAGCTCCCTTTTTCTAAGGAATTAGTGTTCTTGTAAGCATTGTAATTATTAAGATTCAACATTATAATTAGTGAGATTCAACTGTGTAATTAGTGAGATTATCTCTCAGTGAGACACTGCAATAAAGTTCTTTTGTGAGGTTGGACAGTGGGTTTTCCTTGATTAGGGCTTTCCACTTAAATCTTCTGTCATGGTGTCTTGTCTTATGGTTTATTTTCCATGATCTTCTAATTGCTTTGTTATTTTGAAATAGTGGCTTTTTGTGAGTATTTACAGAATTGGTAAAACAAGTTTTCTATATCATTGATTCACCCCCTCCCCTCTCAGTGGTATTGTATTCCGACAAGGATACCATTTGACTATCAAAATATCACCATTTGAAGCCATGTATGATCAAAATTGTACTACACCTATTTCTTGGTCTGATCCCATCCATAACATTTGGTATGAAAAAGAAAATTTGTTAGAGATGGAAGAAATTATTACTAAAATTATACAAAACATGTAGGTTTCCTAGGATAGGTATCAAAGTTGGGATGATACAAAAATTTCTATTCGACGATTTGATGTTAGTGGTCAAGTTTTTCTTCTAGAGTAAAACCTAAAAGGAGATCCTTAAAACTGGGTAAATATGCTATAATAGCTCCTCATTTTTGTGGACCTTTTGAAATTGTATTCCGACAAGGATACCATTCAACTATCAAAATATCACCATTTGAAGCCATGTATGATCAAAATTGTACTACACCTATTTCTTGTTCTGATCCCATCCATAACATTTAGTATGAAAAAGAAAATTTGTTAGAGATGCAAGAAATTATTACTAAAATTATACAAAACATGTAGGTTTCCTAGGATAGGTATCAAATTTGGGATGATACAAAAATTTCTATTCGACGGTTTGATGTTAGTGGTCAAGTTTTTCATCTATAGTAAAACCTAAAAGGAGATCCTTAAAACTTGGTAAATATGCTAAAATAGCTCCTCATTTTTGTGGACCTTTTGAAATTGTAAAAAAGGGTCATGTGTAGCTTATAGACTTGTGTTACAACCACAAGTACAAATCCATAATGTATTTCATGTGAGTTCACTTAAAATATATATCTATAGTTCTAATCATGCTATTAATTGGTAAAATATTTATTTGAACCTAATTGTGAATTTAAAATTGTGCATAACAGTATTATTGAAATAAGATCTAGAAATTTAATAAATAGAACTGTAGATGAAGTTAAAATAAAAGGACTCACTGTAATATTAATAGTGCTACCTAGGAAAAGGTTGATTATATCAAGCATCAATATCCATATTTATTTGACTAAACACTATTGATTTCAATTATGATGTAGATAAATCTCATTCTCCTAAGGGTAGCAACTAATTTATAGGGAGATAAAGGTTATAGAACTATTTAGCAAATAAACATTCAATTGAAAATAATTATTATATGGGTAAAATGTATTTAAGAGTGAAAGAAATTTCTAAAATATTATTATATTCGGTAAAGAGGTGAAATGGAAAATGATGTAAATATTTGTAAATCCCGAGAGTGAAGAAAGAAATAAGTTATTTTCTATTTTTTTTAGGTAGAAACATAAAATTAAATGTCATGTATAAAAAATTTGATTAAAAGTATAATAATATCTTTTTTCTTTGAATGAGTATATTGTTGGTTGGATAACTACACATAAAACATTATAAAAATCTACTATTAGTTGAGCTGGGAGAAAGAGAAAATTTTCAAGGCTATTTTGATCAAGATTAAGAAGTGGACATAGGAGAGGACATACAGAGTATGTCTAACTCAGGGTACAAAGCACACTCAGGATGGTCCTAGCCAGGACTTGTAGTGCATAGGTATATGCTATGTTTTTACAAAGATAGCTCCTAAAGTGTTCCATGACTTAGAAATCTTGGATTAATTTGGCTAGAAAATAGAGCAACTTACTCAGTAAAAGGAAAAATAGATATTAATCTAAACTTTTGATGAAAATAAATTATTTATTAATATTATTTAAGATATATTATTTTAAAAAGATGCATATTATTTTTAATCAATCTCAATTAAACAATACATAATTGTGTGAAATTATTGAGATATATTTGTGAACTAAAATTACTCATTGTATTTTTTTTAAATCACTTAAAAGGTAAAAGGCTCATCATAGAACCTTGAGAAGGTATAACCACTTGGATTTAAGGATGGATGTTTCAAGCTACATTTAGCTATTGTGATTGGAGAATATTTTTCTTAAGGCATAAGTAATTTAGAAGAAATTAGTAAAGATAAGCTCATGTGATAAACAATTGAGAGTGGCCATAGAAGAGAACCTAACCATTTTTTGAATCTTGTGGGAAGAAGTTATATAGAAAAAATTTGTCTTTGGTGATGTACAAGTAGAAAATAGTTGGAATATGTGGTGGTATAAATGTTTCCCTAAGGGGAAAAGTTTTAGTGAAAATTTTGTTCTTGGAAGAAGTTTAATAACTTTGTTGAGAAGAAAGAATTTGATTAATAAGAGATTTTTTTGTCTATCATTCAATGTCAAGGAGGGACATTACAATTCAAGAATGAATTGATGATTCATTAGGAACTTGGAAATATTAGTTGGACCTATTTGGAACATGTGTGTAAAATTTAATGAATGGATAACATTAATTAATTCTAAGTTAGAAAGGAAAAATTTGGTCCTTGCTTGATTTATGAATTATTGTGTATTATTCTTTGTATGAATTATGGATGGGACTCCATGTGATTCTATTTTGAGAACCACCCTATGGGGTGTCTTTTTGTCTTGCTAGATAATGATTTTATTTAATGACTCTCTTTTATGATTCCATGTATAAATTTTAGCTAAGTCTTGATGACTTTGGTATGATGCCATGATGACACATGTACACATAAGTGTGAATTCCAATCCTAGTAATGGCTGGAAAATCAATGATGATGCAAGTGGGTTGTAAGATTAGTTTTGTGTACTTGCTTCATGCACCGATTGGGCAATAAAATCTTTGGTGATTTTGTGTTAGGAATGATTTTTGATAGCATGAGTTTTCTTTATGACTATTATGGATCTAACTTTCTTGTGGTTAGTAATTAAGAATTGTGATTCGTATATATGAATTTCCTACGTGATGTTATCCTTTGTTTAGTTTCTCATGCAAAGTAATTCTATTTATGTTATGAAGCATGAAGGTAAGCTATCATGTTTGTGTAGCAAATATTTTGTTATTGAGATTAATTTATGTTAATATGTTCCCTTTGGGGTGTTGGCATTTGATTTTCATTGATGTCAACAATGGTTGGAGAATACATTTGGTTGTTATTAATATCAACTATGTTTATTGTATGGATGTCATGTTGTAATTAGTTCGGACAACTAAGAGGTGGGGGGGTGAATTAGCTGTTCCACAAATTAACCTTTTTCTTCCTTTACTCTTCTTTATCAACTTTCAATTAGATTAGTGATGTAAACATTAAAGCATTAATTAACAACACATGAGCAGAAGCAATTTGAACACACATAACACCAAAATTTTTACATGGAAACTCGGTTAAGGGAAAACCATGGTGGGGGTTAATGGATAAGATTCATACCCTATTAAAAGTACTCGAAAGAAAATAGAAGGCACATGCCTTCAGGCTTACTGCCTAGAGCTCACTACTCAAAAGCAGCTCACTGCCTATAGGAGGCTCACTACCTAAAAGAGTTTATGTTTAACACATAAATAATGAACTAAGAAATATCATCATCTTCATGCCTGGTTCAGTCCCATTGAGGGATCACTTACTTCTACTCTATCCCCCAAACACTTCTTTGCTATATCTTCATCCTTTACTGCTCTTGTTCTTCTACTTATCATCTTCTCTGCTTTGCCTTTGTACCTCTCTTAGGATTTTATCATTTTCACACACGGACCATTTCCACAACTCAAATGCATGCCTTTATATGCTTCATCAACCTTAGAATAAATATCAAGGTCAGCACTCCAAACATCTGACTTAATGTGAATCACTAAACTGTTGGCCAAACATAGGTAAGACTTGAATCTATTTTCAAAAACACACCACGCTCCAGAGAATTGTTCGTAGATCATCTACAACACACTTGAATCATCTGGTCTACCAAGACTGGGAAGAACAACAACATCAAGGAGGAAATCTTCAACAATGAGCTCAATCTTCAATGCGGACCTCCAATACAATAGTCACATGACCCAGAGACCTCACAAGCACATTAAATTCAACAAAGACATCCACACTCCTCCAAATCATCAATCACTTGCATCTTCATCTGAAACCTCAAGAACACTGTCTGCTATGACTGTCAACCTAGAAAGGTTGCTTACAGACCTCTAAACCATGAACCACTTGAGTTGATGATACACATTGGCTTCCTAAACATGCCTCTAGATCCACAGATCATAATATTTCAATGCATAGCAGTCCAAACCAATTTCCTGTCACCCTATCTCTTCTGAACACTACAAAACCTGATTCTATTCAGAAGGCCATAACTTCTTGAAATCTTTATGCAGACCTCCCAAAACTTAATTGGAGCTACTTCATATAATCCTCTACAGAACCATATGGTCCATATATATTTTTTCTTCATTAACTTTATCAATATCCTCAACATTCCAGTCTTCTAAACAGGCAACAAAATAGGATACAGTTGACACCAATAGCAACAAGGATATGTTGACATCAATGACAACACCGATTAGGCACATGTTTGTAACAATCTCCCACTTTGTCATTGATGGAAACATATGATCTGAAAAATTGATTCAACCATCAAGACAAGAACTTCTCCTCCTTTCTCTTATCACTTCTACAACTACTTTATTAACTTCTCCTCCTTTCATCAACAACTAGGTTTTTACATAACTTCTCTCACCCTTTGACATCAATGGAAAAGGGCAAATATTTCTAATCTTTTATCCCCCTTTGTTCTAGACTAATTGTCAATAATTTGCATAATGACTACTCACCCTGAGCTGTATCTCCTTAACATCAATCCGGATCATAAGATGTGACTGTGAATTCCACTGGACTAATGCACCCTAGTGCATCTTAGTTCTGAACATGAGGGGTAATAACCCCTAAATTCTCTTTGAGATACTCAAAAGTATCCTTAGGAAGATGCTTGATGAATATATCTGCAATCTAATCCTTCGAAGAAATAAATTTCAATCTAAATTCATTTTCATTTACCTTCTCTCTTAATAAATGAAACTTAATGGATATGTATTTTTTCTTTGAATGCAACATCAGATTCTTGGAGAGGTTTATTGCACTTAAATTATCATAGAAGATTATAACAGGCTCCTCAAATACCACTCTGATATCCTTCAACATTTGCTTCATCCACAAAACTTGAGTGCAATTACTTGCTGCTGCTATGTGTTCTGCCTCTTTAGTAGACAGAGATATTGCCTCTTACATTTTGCTCAACCAAGAAACTAATCTTCTTCCCAAGAAGAATGCACCACCACTAGTACTTTTCTTGTCATCCACATCTCCTACCCAATCAACATCAGTATATGCTTGAAGAGTGAAGTCATTGTCCTTTGGATACCACAAGCCATAGTCAAGTGTCCTTTTAAGATATCTAACAATTCTCTTATCTGCTACTACATGGGATTCTCTAGGATCAGCTTGAAATCTAGCAACAATTCCAACTGCATTCATGATATCAGGTCTGTCTGAGTCAGATAGAGCAGTCCTCCAACCATTGACCTATACCTTTTCTGATTTTCCTTAGGGGAATCATCATCTTTACTCAACTTACATCTGGTTACCATGGGTGTACCCATCGACTTCAGGTCTTCCATCCCAAACTTTTTCAACAATTCTCTCACATACTTAGATTGAGATATGAAGATACCTTTATCTGACTGAGTGAATTAAAGACCTAAGAAGAAATTCATTTCACCAAACATTGACATTTTAAATTCACTTTTGATCTGATCAGCAAATGTCTTGCACATACTCTCATTTCCACCAAAAATGATATCTTCAACAAATACCTCAACAATCAGAATGTGCTCATGGTAAATCTTGAAGTAGAGATTACTATTAGCATAGCCTTTGCTAAAACCTAATTTTAGTAGATACTTATCTAATCTTGCATACCAGGTTCTTGGAGCTTGTTTGAGTCCATACAGTGCTTTCTTCAATCTGCAGACCATATCTTTTTTATCAGACAACTGAAATCCTGTCAGTTTCTTAATGTAGACTTCTTTAAACTCTCTATTCAGAAATGCTAACCTGACATCCATCTGATATACCTTGAAGTCTTTATAAGCAATGAATTGAAGAAATAATCTAACTGCTTCTATTCTTGCCACCACAGCAAAAGTTTCTTCAAAATCAATTCCTTCCACTTGAGAATATCCTTTTCATACCAACCTTGCTTTATTTCTTAAAACTTCACCATCTTCATTTAGTTTATTCTGGAAGACCCACTTGGTTCCAATCACATTTTTATTTTCTAGACTAGAAACAAGATCCCAAGTGTGATTCTTTTCAATTTGCATTAATTCTTCTTCCATTCCTTTTACCCAATTTTCATCATTGTAAGATCCACTTACTAATTTTGGTTCAACCTTTGAAATCAAACAAATCTCCTCTTGATCTTCAGCAATTCTTCTCCTAGTTCGAACACCTTTATATCTATCTCCTATGATCTAATCTTCAGGATGATTCATTCTTACATACCTAGGAGTTTTGGGATTTAGTTGAACCTCTATTTCTTGAGCTTGTTCTTCAACATTTGTACTATCCTCTTGGGTTGCTGGATTTTCTGGATCAATCAGAAATTGAGTCTAGGTTTGAACTTGTCTTCCTTGACTTTGACTTTCATCTTGATCATCTGATTCATATCCTCAAGACCTGGAATGTCCTTCTTTTCTCTCATCAACTCTAACATTTGCACTTTCAACAATTTTTTTCAATCTTTTGTTAAAGCACCAGTATGCCTTGCTTTGAGTAGAGTAACCCAGAAATATCCCTTCATCACTTCTTGCTTCAAACTTGATTAGATCCTCATCTCTTTTGATATAGCATTTACTACCAAAAACTCTAAAATGCTTCACTTTAGGAGGATGACCAAACCATAGTTCATAAGGGGTCTTACCAGAACTACCTTTGATCTACACTCGGTTGAGAGTGTAAATAGTAGTACTCAGAGCTTCTCTCCAATAGACTTATGGAACATTTGCTTCCATCATCATGGTCCTGGCAACTTCTTGAATGGTCTGGTTCTTTCTTTCCACAACTCCATTCTATTGAGGAGTCCTAGGAGCAAATAACTATCTTTTTATTCCTTGTTTCTCACAGAATGTATTAAACTCACTAGAGGTAAACTCTCCACCTCTATCGGATCTCAGATACTTTATCTTCACACCAATCTCATTCTCCACCATGACCTTGAACACTTTGAATTTGTCAAGAGCTTCTAATTTTTCTTTCAAGAAGGTTACCCACATCATCTGAGAGTAATCATCAATCAGTAACATAAAATATGTCTCCTTGCACACTCCTAATTCTAGCAGGACCACAAAGATCAGTATGCACAAGTTCCAACAATCCACTTGATGACTATTCCTTACTCGTGAATGAAGTTCTATTCTGTATACCCCATTGACATTCTCTACACATGCTATCAATAGGTTTCACAAGTCTTGGAAGATCTCTTACAGCATGAGTGGGACTTATCTTGATAATGTTATCAAAATTCACATGACACATTCTTCTATGCCAGAGCCAACTCTGATCAACCTGAGAAATTAAGCAACTTTTACCAGAACTAATTAAATGAAAGATGTTGGCTCTAGTTTGAGTACAAGATGCAATTTTAGTTTTGGGACTTTCTAAGATCTAGCATTTTCCATCCTTGAATCAGAGATCGTAACCCTTGTCAATCAACTATTCAACAATGAGAAGATTATGCTTTAATCCTTCAACATACAAAACATCATTAGTGTTATTCTTACCATCAAAAGAGATGGATCCTCTACCACAGATTTTACCAGCTAAGTTGTCTCCAAACTTCACAAGTCCACCTTCATATGTTTCAAAGCTTACAAACTTACTCTTATCACTAGTCATATGATGAGAGAATCCACTATCAATCACCCATTCATCCTTTTCTACAACCTGAGCAGCCAAAGCACTTTCTACATTTCCACAACTAGTAAATTCAGTAGGCACCAAACCTTCTTCTTTGATAGCAATGAAAAACCAATCATTATTAGTGGAACTTCCATGATCAGATTCATCATCTGTAACTCCTTCTTCACCAGCTTCTTGGACAATAACATTTCTTCTAACCTATAGATCTATTAGGGTTTGTCCTTGAAACCCTCTCTGGACACCTTGAGGCAAAATGACCAATCTTATTACAAGCAAAACATTTGAATGGTAACTTTCCTTCATACTTACCGGATGCTCTTGGCAATCTTTTGGAAAAAAGGGCTTCAAGATCACCAAGATCAGTTTCATTATCTTCAAGATCCTTCCTTGCATTCACAAATATGTTTGATCTTCTTGAAGAGCTTTCACCTGGATCATATCTTTGCTTCCCATGAAAATTGGCTTTAAATGTAGATTCAGATTTAGGAAGAGAATCACCAAACTCACTCAATTCAAAAGCTGAAATTTTTCCAATCAACTGATCTCTTGTAACTTTAGAGATAGTACTGATCTCTTGTATAGATGCAACCTTATGTTTGCATGAATCAGGTAAGGATATGAGCACTTTTGCAACAATATCTAATTCTTCCAAAGTTCCACCAGCACACCTGATACCACACACAAGTTCATTTATCTTTTCCGTGAAAGTCGTGATGTTTTCATCTTCACTCATTCTCAAATTTTCATATCTTCCTCTCAGACTTTGTAGTTTGACACATTTGATATATTCATCACCTTCATAAAGATTTTTCAACTTCTTCCATATTTCATGAGAAGTTTTTAGTGCAAAGACATTTGTCATTTCTGTATCAGTCAAGGCACTCAACAAGGCTTCTTTAGCTCAAATTTTATTTTTAGCATCTTTGAGTTCATCTGGAGTTGAAGGACATTCTCCGGAGGATTATATCCATCCTTAGTTATTAACCAATAAGCATCACACATGCACTACAAATGACACTCCATGCAACTCTTCCAAAGAGATTAATTTGTTCCATCAAATCTCAGACTATCCTTCTTGTAAGTCGACATCCTAGATCTCCTCGAGTGGTTAAACTTCTTTTAGAGGAACTGGCTCTGATACCAATTGTTGGAATGAGTCTGGACAACTTAGAGGGCAGGGTGAATTAGTTGTCCAACAAATTAACCTTTTTCTTCCTTTACTCTTCTTTATGAACTTTCAATAACATTAGTGATGTAAACATTAAAGCATGAATTAACAACACATGAGTAGAAGAAATTTGAACACACATAACACCAAAATTTTTACGTGGAAACCCAATAAAAGGAAAACCATGGTGGGGGTTAACCCACAAGATTTGTACCCTGTTAAAAGTAATTAGAAGAAATGAGAAGGCACATGCCTTTGGAAGCACTTCCCAGAGCTCACTGCACAAAAGAGGCTCACTTCCTACAAGAGGCTCACTACCTACAGGAGGCTCACTACCTACAAGAATTTATGTTTAACACATAAATAATGAACTAAGAAATAGCATCTTCTTGATGCCTGGTTCAGTCCCATTGAAGGCTCAATTACTTCTACTTTGTCCCCCAAACACTTCTTTGCTATATCTTCGTCCTTTACTGCTCTTGTTCTTCTGCTTCTCCTCTTCTCTACTCTATCTTTGTACCTCTCTTAGGATTTTATCATTTTTGCACAAGGACCATTTTCCACAACTCAATTGCACACCTTTATATGCTTCATCAACCTTGGAATAAACATCAAGGTTGGCACTCCAAACATCTGACTTAATGTGAATCACTAAACAGTGGGCCAAACATAGCTAAGACTTGAATCTTCTTTCAAAAACATACCATGCTCTAGAGAATTGTTCTTAGATCATCTGTAACATGCTTGAATACTCTGGTCAGCCAAGACTGGGAAGAACAACATCAAGGAAGAAATCTTCAACAATGAGCTCAATCTGCAATGCGGACCTCCAACAAAATAGTCACATGATCCAGAGACCTCCACAAGAACATTAAATTCAACAAAGACATCCGTACTCCTCCAAATCATTAGAATTACTTACATCTTCATCTAGAACCTCAAGAACATTGTCTGCTATGACTGTCAACCTAGAAAGATTGCTTGCGGACCTCCAAAGCATGAACCACTTGAGTTAATGATACACACTGGCTTTCTAAGCATGCCTCTAGATCTGTAGATCATAATATTTCAATGCGGAGCAATCTAGACCAATTTATTGTCACTCTGTCTCTTTTGAACACTGCAAAACCTAGTTCTACTCAGAAGGTGATAACTTCTTCAAATCTTTATGTGGACCTCCCAAAATGTATCTGGAGATACTTCAGAGAATCCTCTACACAACCATATGGTGGTTATACATTTTTCTTCATTAATTTTCTCAATATCATCAACATTCCAGTCTTCTAAACAGGCAACAAAATAGGATATAGTTGACACCAATGGCAACAAGGATATGTTGACATCAATGACAACACCGATTAGCCACATATTTGCAACAATCTCCCCCTTTGTCATTGATGGCAACATATGATGTGAAAAATTGAATCAACCATCAAAATAAGAACTTCTCCTCCTTTCTCTTATCACTTCTGCAACTACTTTCTTCACTGCTCCCCCTTTCATCAGCAACTAGTTTTTCACATAACTTCTCTCACCCTTTGACATCAATGGCAAAGGGCACATATTTGCAATCTTTTCTCCCCCTTTGTTCTAGACTTATATTGAATAATTTGCATACTGACTACTCCCCCTGAGTAGTATCTCCTTAACATCAATCTAGATCACAAGATGTGACTGTGAATTCCACCAAACTGATGCACCCTAGTGCATCTTAGTTCTGAACAGGAGGGGTAATAACCCCTAACTTTTCTTTCAGATACTCAAAAGTATCCTTAGGCAAATACTTGATTAATATATCTATAATCTGATCCTTTGAAGAAACAAACTCCAATCTGACTTGATTTTCATTTACCTTGTCTCTTAAGAAATTAAACTTAATGGATATGTGTTTTGTCTTTGAATGCAACACTAGAGTCTTGGAGATTTTTATTGCACTTGAATTATCACAGAAGATTGTAATAGGATCCTTAAATACCACTCTAATATCCTTCAACATTTGCTTCATCCAAAAAACTTGAGTACAATTACTTACTGCTACTATGTACTCTACCTTTGCAATAGACAGAGATATTGCCTCTTGCTTTTTGCTCAACCAAGAAACCAATCTTCTTCCCAAGAACAATGCACCACCACTAGTACTTTTCTTGTCATCCACATCTCCTTCCCAATTAGCATCAGTATATGCATCAAGAGTGAAGTCATTGTCCTTTGGATACCACAATCCATAGTCAAGTGTCCCTTTAAGATATTTGAAAATTCTCTTGACTGCTACTACATGGGATTCTCTAGGATCAGCTTGAAATCTAGCAACAAGTCCAACTGCATTAATGATATCAAGTCTGGTATGAGTCAGATAGAGCAGTCCTCCAATCACTGACCTATACCTTTTCTAATTTGCCTTCAAGGAATCATCATCTTTACCTAACTTACATCTGGTTACCATGGGTGTACCCACTAGCTTTGAGTCTTCCATCCCAAAAATTTTCAACAATTCTCTCACATACTTAGATTGATATATGAAGATACCTTTATCTGAATAAGTGAATTGCAAACTTAAGAAGAAATTCATTTCACCAAACATTGATATTTCAAATTCACTTTTCATTTGATTAGCAAATGTCTTGCACATACTCTCATTTCCACCAAAAATGATATCATCAACAAATAGCTCAACAATCAGAATGTGTTCATGGTCAATCTTGAAGTAGAGATTACTATCAGGAGTTCCTTTACTAAAACCTAATTTTAGTAGATACTTATCTAATCTTGCATACGAGGCTCTTCAAGCTTGTTTGAGTCCATATAGTGCTTTCCTCAATCTGTAGAACATATCTTTTTAATTAGACAACTGAAATCCTTCTGGTTGCTCAATGTAGACTTCTTCTAACTCTCCATTTAGAAATGCTTACTTGACATCCATTTGATATACCTAGAAGTCTTTATAAGCAATGAATGCAAGAAATAATCTAACTGCTTCTACTCTTGCCACCAGAGCAAAATTTTCTTGAAAATCAATTCCTTCCACTTGAGAATATCCTTTGCATACTGATGCAGAGCATCTAGGACTACAGAGGGACACCTCAAGAACTCCAAAGCAATGACTCACAATGTTCATTATCTCTGACAGAAATCAGGCTTCTAACAATGAAAGGTTTAAACACAACAACATATACATGCTCATGTCATGAAGAGAGAGGACTTCAGGGCACTTATCTCAGGGTGTCTAACTCCATTCAATGTTTCATCCTACCCACTGTGCAGGGTCTGCAGGACAACAGTCTCATAGATTGTCACAACACTACTACTCCATTGGAAAGACAGTCACACCAACCTCCTAAAGTATTCTCTAGTAAGACAAACTTAGTCTCACACAACAAGCCAAAGCAATATCATACTACATACATCTAATGCCTTCCTTGACAAAGCAATACTATACCAAACTTACCTAGTGTCTTCCTTGTGGTGGCTATCTCCTGGGAGGGCTGTCAGAGGTAGCATAAGGTAAAATGGACTGTTATCTTAGAGAGATTTCTTCCTACCCTTGTCATAGATCCATGATCAGATCTAGGGTTCTTCCCACCAGTCTCTACACTTACATTCACCAACTTTCCACTTTCACAGTCATTGGACTCCACCCTTCTACTGCTGTCCTTCTCTAACTTCTAACACATGGTTCTACAAAGTCATTAACATGACAAATTCACTCTACACTATTCTCCTGCCTCCACATTCCTCACAAGCCTATGCATTATCTAGTATACAACCCATTCCACTGATCAAAAATAGGAAAGATGAGTGGAATGAGAACTACATCAGCTTCTCAGAGAAAGCCCTAACTTAGGTTTTCCAACCCACTTGCAGAGGAAAGAGAAATACAGAGATATACAAGAGTGTAAAAAGCCCAAACAACTTGCAAGTGATAGGTAGCTCACCCACCTAACTCTCCATCATAGACACCAATCACCACTCAGCCGTATAGGTACGGAGCATGCAAGAGAATAGTGATTTTCTAACTGTGACAGTAGGTTTAATGAGTAGTATGGCAATCTACCATCATAGCATGGCTTCCTTCAATCCCAAGGGCACAAACTCACCTCAATGGATAGCCAATCCAATGATCCTCACTCCCAAACATTCAACACTCCATGACAGAGCTGTATTGTACAGTAGTATGGGCTCAAAATGCACAAGAATATAGAAACTACAGAAAAAGACAAGAAAATAGAAGTTTCTTGTTATTTCCTTCAATTCCACCAGTTGTTCTTCACAATACACCTAGGCATGCTTAAAATAAGCCTCAACAATTGCATGAAGTCGAGTGGGAGTGGTTGGGGTCGAGGAAATTGCCGCAACTATCAAACTTCCTCTTGATTTCTAACTGCAGCACTAAATGACTATTTTAGTAACTATCCTCTTTAGGACTTTAGTGATGTTTTATGTCTAAACAATGTTTTGTTTAACATTTGATTAACCTTGGACAAGGTTTTAACCCACCTCCTAACCTTTGACATGCCTTCAACCTAGAGGATTACCTCCTACATACCCTAGGAGGACTACAAACTTAGAGAAATATATGACTACCTTAACAAAATGACTGTCCTTCTTAGGACTTACAACATAAGAATAGATTCTAGACACTTGGACATAGTCCCTTATCCAAGCATGGCTTTCAATCCTTATTACAACATTGAATGGTCTCAAGGACCTTATTGAACAAAACAAACTACTAGAAGATCAAACAAAACCTAGATGTCTTGGTGCTCCTACACCATACTCCCCAGCATAATGAAAACTCTTGTCCCAAGAGTTATGGGATCTACTCCAACCAATCTTCAATCTTGTTGGAATGTTCCTCTGACTAGGAAACATGAATTCTCCAAGTGTGATCCTTCTCCTTCTCCAACCTGCATGGCTCTTGTAAACATTGTTAGTACCATAAAACTTGTTTTGGTGTCCTTGCCTAGGACCCTGCTGCTGCAATGTTTTTGTTCTTCCCAACTGGAGGTTCTGATTTATTCCTCTCTATACTATCTTCTATTTGCCTTCCTTCTTCTACCTCCTTATAGGGTAATCAATGTCCCCAACCTTGACATAACTCAAGTCCCAACCTGCTGCTCTTTAGGGTTGTCTTCCATCTTCTTCAGCTGCAACTGTTCCTGCTGTTTCCCATCATCCTTAACCTGCACATTCAACTTCAACTTCTCTCCAAAACAAATAGTAACATGTTCCTTCTTGTCTTCATGAGGTAAAGGCACTAATTTGAACTTTCTACCATCTTTGTGCACCAAATAGTCATTATTATAACCATCATGAATTGTCCTTCTCAAATGCTGTCATGGTCTACCCTAGATTATATGCCCACATGTCATTGGAATGACATCACACAAAACATAGTCCTTGATGAGGGTCGTTGCAGTCCTCATCATTTAATTTTAATAATATCAATCCAAGGTGGTGTCCATGGCTGTATGTAAAAGGGAGAAGGAATAACTTGCATGGTAGTCTTTTCTACATAAGGGATTTGGCAATTGCATGAAACAAACTGGGTTTAAAATCTGCTGAAAAAGACAACCTAATTTAAGGAAAGCAATAACTTGAACAACTGATCTAATTCTGGAATAAAGGAATAGCTAAAGGAATTTTGAATAAACAAATTGCATAATAGAAAAGCAACTAAACAAACTAAGAAATGTAGTCTCTGCCCTTCGGTTGGAGTGGGCCCTTGCTCCTTCCTCTAGAGAGACTAATCAATTCCAGCAATCAACAAATTCATAGAACAACTTCTTTTATTCAAAACCTTCAAGATCCAAAATACATGCTATTGTAAAAACAGAGTTCTTATTTCCTTCAATGAATTCTTTTACAACTTCCCCTCCCTTTCTATTCTACGCCATAGTTCTTTATATATAACTATGGTTATTAAATTCTAATTGAGAGTCTCTCTAGAGTAGAGAACTTATTCATGCAACTAACTAAACTTATTTATCTAGTTAACTAAACTTATTCATTTATTTAACTGATTATACAATTGCTAATTACAAGGCAAAACATGCAGTCTTTTAGAAAGACATGCAATGACACTAAGTGTGTATTGTTTGCATAGAATAATTACTCATAATTAGATCCATTAATTTAGGAGTAATTATAGTCAATCTATCCTTCAGAAAATCTTGGAGTGTGTGCTGGTAGATTGGAAGAATTCGCAGCAATTTCATAAAGTATTTCTGGAACATCTTCGGAGCTTGTGGAACAGTCAACTTCTGTCATAAACTACTCATTTAATTTACAAGATCTCCTCCAATGATTTTTGGGTTTTATTCCTCTAACTTTGATCTTTTCCAGATCATTTTGAATTTCTAAATTTGGTTAAGAAACGAGAGAGATGTCATAGTTTTACTGAAACTGGTTTTCTTGACTTTTCTGTTCTGCATCTTCACGTTTTGTAATAGTCAACTTATATCATTAACTATTCATTCATTTTAATGAATCTCTTCAAAATGCCTTCATAGATTTGTTCCTCTCTCTTTAAGCTTTTTGGATCATTTTGAAATTCTAATTTTCGTTAAGAAATGAGTGAGATATTGCAGTTTTACTGAAACTGCATTTTTGACTTCTGCATCTCCAGCGCTCTGTGCATCTCCAGTGCTCTATACATCTCCGAAGCTCTGTCCATCTCTGACGCTCTATCCATCTCCAACACTCTATGCATCTTCGGAGCTTTGTGCATCTCCGGAGCTCTGTCCATCTCTGGCACTCTGTCCATCTCTGGTGCTCTATGCATCTTCGGAGCTTTGTCTATCTCTAGAGCTCTGTCCATTGCCAGTGCTCTATGCATCTCCAGAGCTTTGTCTATCTCTGGTGCTCTGTGTATCTTTGGAGCTCTATGCATCTCTGGATCTCTGGGCATCTCCAGAGCTCTGTCCATTTCCGGCGCTCTGTGCATCTCTGGAGCTCTGTCCATCTCTGGAGCTCTGTAATTCTGAAACTCTGCAACTTAACATAAAATAGACTTTCTCTTCACTTTATTGATAAAATAAATGCTGATCTCAAAATGAACATGTAATATCAAGATAAACTCATGCATGGCATTGATCATTGCATTTAGACAAGTTTATTTGATATTTAGCTACAAATCTTCAAACCCATACTCAAGTACACTTCAAAAACTAATTTAATGAAGAGAAAATAAATGCTTTTATTTGACTAAAAATGAGACACTTTATGGTCTCATCATCTCCCCCACACTTAAGAGGTTGTAGGTCCTCCTGCACTTCATAATCATCTTTTTGAGGTAACCTCTTTACTTTTATTGCAGTTGCTCTGGAGATGCCTTATAGTTGTTGATCTGGTGTTCTCTGGAACATTTGGTCTAATGATCTTTGGAATTACCATTCTGATAATATCTGGAACTCATACCCTGTTGTGCATCTGCAAATCTGATACCATGTTGATCCCTGGAGTTGGTGCTTGCTGTTCATCTCTAGAGCTAATACGTTGCTGATCTCTAAAGCTAATACTCTGTTGATCTCTAGAGCTATTGTTCTGTTGATCTCCAGAGCTGATACCTTGCTATCCATCTTAGTCTTCCATGTGACCATCATGCACTAATTGGTTCTCCATCTTTTAGCCCATGTTTTGCATGATGCATGCAAAGAGGTCTTCAACTCCTTCAAATGCCAAAATATCTGCAAGAGTTCTTGGAAGCAGCAAATTGTATAGAAAAAGCATGTGCAAAGCACTTATTTGACAAAAAAAAGAAACCTAACCTAACCTACTCTACTTAGTGATGTAGAGTTAGGTTACACAAAACCATTGACTAGTTGGGGAAAATAACTTCCTTTTCTCAAAATATGGATCCATGCATTTAACTTTCTAAAAGAAAAGGAAAACCATGAGAAGAAGATGATTGAAAATTTGAACTTTGATGCTTCACCTTCCTCTGAAATAACAGGCTTCTCCATAATTTCTGACTCTAGTACATGCATGGGCTGAGTGGAGAGATCTTGCAACCCTTCCTTGCATTCTGGTGCATGCATGATTAGAGACATCACTTTGTTGTTCATGTGATGATTGGAGAGATCTTGAAACCCTTCCTCGTATTCTGGTACATGCATGATTAGAGGCAGCTCCTTGTTGTTCTTCAAATATCTGATCAGTCAGCCATCCTTGGACTTTGAAGGCATCCAAATAATACTCTACCATACAAGATCCTCCAGTGGAGACAAGATTTCTTCATTATATTCATTACCTATTGCAAGCAATAGGGCATCAATGTCTCCTTCTAAAATGCATTTTTCCTTGCTGGACATTGGAGTCATGGTCATCCAATTGAAGAGGCTGCACAAGAGCTGAAATTATAGAACAACAAAATTTTTCACCTTCTTTGCATGCAAGAACCTTATGATTTGGATCTATTGTTTGGGGAGGTTTTTTTTTTTTGCATACAGATCTCTTTTGAGGAACTTCTTTTATCTACCTAAACTTCAAAACAATAAATCTAAAAAGACTATCAAACTAATTTTCCCCTCTTTTTGACCTATTGTCACTAGATCAACAGCTCCCTAATGACACCTATCCCCAGCAACGGTGCCAAAAATGATGAGGGTCGTTGCAGTCCTCATCATTTGATTTTAATAATATCAATCCAAGGCGGTGTCCATGGCTGTATGCAAAAGGAAGAAGGAATAACTTGCATGGCAGTCTTTTCTACAGAAGGGATTTGGTAATTGCATGAAACAAACTAGATTTAAAATCTGCTGAAAAAGACAACCTAATTTAAGAAAAGCAATAACTTGAACAACTGATCTAATTCTGGAATAAAGGAACAGCTAAAGGAATTTTGAATAAACAAATTGCATAATAGCAAAGCAACTAAACAAACTAAGAAATGTAGTCTCTGCCCTTCGGTTGGAGTGGGCCCTTGCTCCTTCCTCTGGAGAGACTAATCAATTTCAGCAATCAACAAATTCGTAGAACAACTTCTTTTATTCAAAACCTTCAAGATCCAAAATACATGCTGTTGTAAAAATAGAGTTCTTATTTCCTTCAATGAATTCTTTTACAACTTCCCCTCCCTTTCTATTCTACGCCATAGTTCTTTATATATAACTATGGTTATTAAATTCTAATTGAGAGTCTCTCTAGAGTAGAGAACTTATTCATGCAGCTAAATAAACTTATTTATCTAGTTAACTAAACTTATTCATTTAGTTAACTGATTATACAATTGCTGATTACAAGGCAAAACATGCAGTCTTTTAGAAAGACATGCAATGACACTAAGTGTGTATTCTTTACATGGAATAATTACTCATAATTAGATCCATTAATTTAGGAGTAATTATAGTCAATCTATCCTTCAAAAAATCTTGGAGTGTGTGTTGGTAGATTGGAAGAATTTGCAGCAATTTCATAAAGTATTTCTGGAACATTTTCAGAGCTTGTGGAACATTCAACTTCTATCATATATTGCTCATTTAATTTACGAGATCTCCTCCAATGATTTCTAGGTTTTGTTCCCCTAACTTTCATCTTTCCTGATCATTTTGAATTTCTAAATTTTGTTAAGAAACGAGAGAGCTATCATAGTTTTACTAAAACTGGTTTTCTTGACTTTTCTATTCTCCGTCTTCGCGTTCTATAACAGTCAACTTATATCATTAACCATTTATTCATTTTAATGAATCTCTTCAAAATTCCTTCATATATTTGTTCCTCTCTCTTTAAGATTTCTGGATCATTTTGAAATTCTAATTTTCGTTAAGAAATGAGTGAGATATTGCAGTTTTACTGAAACTGCATTTTTGACTTCTGTATCTCCAGCACTCTGTGCATCTCCAGTGCTCTGTACATCTCCAAAGCTCTGTCCATCTCCAGCGCTCTATCCATCTCCAGTACTCTATTCATCTTTGGAGCTTTGTGCATCTCTGGAGCTCTGTGCATCTCCAGAGCTCTATCCATCTCCGGTGCTCTGTCCATCTCTGGCGCTCTATGCATCTTCAGAGCTTTGTCCATCTCTGAAGCTCTGTCCATCGCTGGTGCTTTGTGCATCTCTGGAGCTCTATCCATCTCCAAAGCTCTGTCCATCTCTGGTGCTCTATGCATCTCTAGAGATCTGTGCATCTCTGGAGCTCTGTGCATCTCCAGAGCTCTATGCATCTCTGGAACTCTGTGCATCTCTGGAGCTCTGTGCATCTCTAGAGCTCTGTCCATCTCTGGAGCTCTGTAATTCAAAAACTCTACAACTTAACATAAAATAGATTTTCTCTTCACTTTATTGATAAAATAAATGCTAATCTCAAAGTGAACATGTAATATCAAGATAAACTCATGCATGGCATTGATCGTTGCATTTAGACAAGTTTATTTGATATTTAGCTACAAATCTTCAAACCCATACTCAAGTGCACTTCAAAAACTAATTTAATGAAGAGAAAATATATGCTTTTATTTTACTAAAGATGAGACACTTTGACCTGCAAAAACTCCTTACCTTTCTCATTACTATTTTGTACTTCATTAGTAGGTTTGCCCCTACCTCTATATCCTCTACCACTACCTCCTTGTCTTTCTTGCTTCCTCTTTACCCTTTATTCAGCCTTGATGGCTAACTAAAAACATTCTCCAAGTGATTTTGGTACTATCAAACCAATTTCATCTTGCAAGTTATACCTAAGCCCATTAAGGTATCTTGCCACTTTCTCTTCTTCATCTTCCAATCCTCCTCTAATACTAAGCTTATGAAATTGCTTAGTATAGGACATAACATCCATGTCCTTTTGCTTCAAATTTTGCCTCATCCTCTTTGTTTGAATGGAGTAATCAGATGGAAGGAACTGATCCTTCATCATATCCTTCATCCTACCCCAAGAAGTGATTCTTGTTCCACCTCTAGCCACTCTTTCTGTTTGCACACTACTCCACCATGTGAGTGTTGTTCCTCTCAATTTTGTTTTTGCAAATTTGATCTTCTTCTCATCACTCATTTCCTCATACTCAAAGAAATTTTCCAGGGCATCTATCCACCCTAATACCTCTTCACTATCCATCTTCCCCTGATAGATAGGTAACTCTATGTTTGCCTTTGTTCCACTTCCTTGGACTGCCTTTAACAATCTGACAAATTTCTTCTCTTCAGTGTCCAACTCATCCTCAGGAGGATTCTCATTTGCCTCCTCATCTCCTTCTTGATCATCTTGCTCATCCCTTCTAGGATTCTTCTCCAATGCTTCCAATCTTGCCAAGATTGATGCATTCTCTCTTCTCACTTGCCTCAACTCTCTTTCCCTTGCAGCATCCTGTTCTCTTCTCTCCCTCAACTCTTTTTCTCTAGCCTCTAAGGCTTCTCTCAACTCATTATTCTCCCTAGTCATCTGATTCTTTAGAGGCATCCTTACAACTCTCACAAACCCTTACTGTTTCACAAGACCCTACTACACCCTCAAGGATCTACTTGCTTTCTCTGATACCACAAATGATGTAGAGCATTTAGGACTATAGAGGGACACCTCAAGAACTCTACAACAATGACTCACAATGTTCACTGTCTCTGACAGAAATCATGCTTCTAACAATGAATGGTTTAAACACAACAACATATACATGCTCATGTCATGAAGAGAGAGGACTTCAGGGCACTTATCTCAGGGTATCTAACTCCATTCAATGTTTCATCCTACCCACTGTGCAGGGTCTGCAGGACAGCAGTCTCATAGATTGTCACAACACTACTACTCCATTGGAAAGCCAGTCACACCAACCTCCTAAAGTATCCTCTAGTAAGACAAACTCAGTCTCACACAATAAGCCAAAGCAATATCATACTACATACATCTAATGCCTTCCTTGACAAAGCAATACTATACCAAACTTACCCAGTGTCTTCCTTGTGGTGGCTGTCTCTTGGGAGGACTGTCAGAGGTAGCATAAGGTAAAATGGACTGTTATCTTAGAGAGATTTCTTCCTACCCTTGTCATAGATCCATGATCAGATCTAGGGTTCTTCCCACCAGTCTCTACACTTACATTCACCAACTTTCCACTTTCACAGTCATTGGACTCCATCCTTCTACTGCTATCCTTCTCTAACTTCTAACACATGGTTTTGCAGAGTCATTAACATGACAAATTCACTCTACACCATTCTCCTACCTCCACATTCCTCACAAGCCTGTGCATTGTCTAGTATACAACCCATTCCACTAATCAGAAACAAGGAAAGATGAGTGGAATGAGGAGAATTCCATCGGCTTCTCAGAGAAAGCCCTAACTTAGGTTTTCCAACCCACTTGCAGAGGAAAGAGAAATATAGAGATATACAAGAGTGTCAAGAGCCCAAACAACTTGCAAGTGATAGGTAACTCACCCACCTAACTCTCCATCATAGACACCAATCACCACTCAGCCGTACAGGTACAGAGCATGCAAGAGAACAATGATTTTCTAACTGTGACAGTAGGTTTAATGAGCAGTATGGCAATCTACCATCATAGCATGGCTTCCTTCAATCCCAAGGGCACAAACTCACCTCAATGGATAGCCAATCCAATGATCCTCACTGCCAAACATTCAACACTCCATGACAGAGCCGTATTGTATAGTAGTATGGGCTCAAAATGCACAAGAATACATAAACTATAGAAAAAGACAAGAAAATAGAAGTTTCTTGTTATTTCCTTCAATTCCACTAGTTGTTCTTCACAATACACCTAGGCAAGCTTAAAATAAGCCTCAACAATTGTTTGAAGTTGAGTGGGAGTGGTTGGGGTCGAGGAAACTGCCCCAACCATCGAACTTCCTCTTGATTTCTAACTGCAGCACTAAATGACTGTTTTAGTAACTGTCCTCTTTAGGACTATAGTGATGTTTTATGTCTAAACAATGTTTTGTTTAACATTTGATTAACCTTGGATAAGGTTTTAACCCACCTCCTAACCTTTGACATGCCTTCAACCTAGAGGATTGCCTCCTACATACCCTAGGAGGACTACAAACTTAGAGAAATATATGACTACCTTAACAAAATGACTGTCCTTCTTAGGACTTACAACATAATAATAGATTCTAGACAATTGGACATAGTCCCTTATACAAGCATGGCTTTCAAGCCTTATTACAACATTGAATGGTCTCAAGGACCTTATTGAACAAAACAAACTACTAGAAGATCAAACAAAACCTAGATGTCTTGGTGCTCCTGCACCACATACCAACCTTGTTTTGTTTCTTAAAACTTCACCATCTTCATTTAGTTTATTCTAGAAGACCCACTTGGTTCCAATCACATTTTTGTCTTGAGGTCTAGGAGCAAGATCCCAAGTGTGATTCTTTTCAATTTGCATTAATTCTTCTTCCATTGCTTTTACCCAATTTTCATCATTGCAAGCTTCACTTACTGATTTTGGTTCAACCTTTGAAATCAAACAAATCTCCTCTTGGTCTTCAGTAATTCTTCTCCTAGTTCGACAATCTTTAAATCTATCTCCTATGATTTGATCTTCAGGATGATTCAGTCTTACATACCTATGTGTTTTGAGATTTATTTGAACCTCTATTTCTTGAGCTTGTTCTTCAGCATCTGCACTATCCTCTTGAGTTTTTGTATTTTCTAGATCAATCTGAATCTAAGTCTAGGTTTGAACTTATATTCCTTGACTTTGACTTTCATCTTGGTCATCTGATTCATATCTGCAAGACCTGGAATGTCCTTCTTTGCTCTCATCAACTCTAACATTTGCACTTTCAACAATCTTTTTCAATCTTTTGTTAAAGCACCAGTATGCCTTTATTTGAGTAGAGTAAGCCAAAAATATCCTTTCACCACTTCTTGTTTCAAACTTGCCTAGATCCTCATCTCTTTTGATATATCTTTTACTACCAAAAAATCTAAAATACTTCACAGTAGGAGGATGACCAAACCATAGTTCATAAGGGGTCTTACAAAAATTGCCTTTGATCTACACTCAGTTGACAGTGTAAATAGCAGTACTCACAACTTCTCTTCAATAGACTTGTGAAACATTTGCTTCCATCATCATGGTCTTGGCAACTTCTTGAAAGGTCCATTTCTTTCTTTCCACAACTCCACTCTATTGAGGAGTCCTAGGAGAAGATAACTATCTTTTTATTCCTTGCTTCTCACAGAATGTATCAAACTCACCGGAGGTAAACTCTCAATGTCTATCAGATCTCAAAGACTTTATATTCACACTAATGTCATTCTCCACCATGACCTTGAACACTTTGAATTTGTTAGGAGCTTCTAATTTTTCTTTAAAGAAGTCTACCCACATAATCTGGGAGTAATCATCAATCGGCAACATAAAATATCTGTCTCCTTGCACACTCCTAATACTAGTAGGACCACAAAGATCAATATGCAAGAATTCCAAGAATCCACTTGATGACTATTCTTTACTCTTGAATGAAGTTTTGTTTTGTTTACCCAATTGACATTATCTGCACATGCTATCAGTAGGTTTCACAAGTCTTGGAAGATCTCTTACAGCCTGAGTGGAACTTATCTTGACAATGTTATAAAAATTCACATGACACATTCTCCTATGCTAGAGCCAAATCTGATAGACTTGAGCAATTAAGCGACTTTTACCAGAACTACTTAAATGAAAGATGTTACCTCTAGTTTGAGTACTAGATGCAATTTCAGTTCTGGAGCTTTCCAAGATTCTGCATTTTCCATCCTTCAATCAGAGATCATAACCCTTGTCAACCAATTGTCCAACATTGAGAAGATTATGCTTTAATCCTTCCACATACATAACATCATTAGTGTTATTCTTACCATCAAAAGAGATGGATCTTTTGCCACATATTCTACCAGCTAAGTTGTCTCCAAACTTCACAAGTCCACCTTCATATTTTTCAAAGCTTACAAACTTACTTTTATCACCAGTCATATGATGAGAGCATCCACTGTCAATCACCCATTCATCATTTTCTACAACTTGAGTAGCCAAAGCACTTTCTACATTTGCACAACTAGTAAATTTAGTAGGCACTAGATCTTCTTCTTTGATAGAAATGAACACCCAATCATTATCAATGGAACTTCCATGATTAGATTCATCATCTGTGACTCCTTCTTCACCATCTTCTTGGATAGTAACTGTTGTCACATAGAATTACACCCTACTTGGAGAGAGTCCAAGCATTCTAATGACACAGTGGGAATGATCTCAAAGTGTGGGACTTTGTAAATTGAGATCAGACCTCTAGAGAAGGCTGGTTCCTCATTCTAAGCCTAATTCTTAGAGAAATACTATCTCAACCTAGTACTAATACTTGCAGGGGGAAAGGGTTAGAAGGAAAATAAAATAAAAGGGGTGATACACTAGATTTAGTGAGCGATGATGATTCTGGAAGAGACATAACAATGATCTCAATCATGAAGGGAGTTCACATACACTTATAAGGCTGATTGATGCTTTGATATGAAGATCTAACCCATAGAAGAGACACTTTACTCATAGAATAGATTATAAATTCAAGTAAAACATATAAATTAGGACAAGAGAGAGGTAAGAAATCATGCATATATTGATCATGAAGGTCAGAAACCATTACAATACAAAACAACCAGTAGCAGGAAAAGACACAATATAGATAATTACATTCATTGGTGGATAAATAGGAAGACAACAAAGGCCAGATTCAGGCATAGTGAGTCACATTCCTTTACGCTACAATTACACTAAGAGGTCTGACTACAAGAAATTTAGCAACATAACAGCCTAAAATTTTCATCCTCCTGAATAATGAGGTTACAATGCATTTTATAGATCAAATTCCTGTGCAGAAGGCGTTGAAGTCACTCCAGAGGATCTGAGGTCATTAATGCAGGAATATGGGTGCATAGATAGGGGCATGGTGAAAGGACATGAACCATGTCACTGGCATGTCTGCAACTTGAGAAATGGTTACCCACATGCAAAGGAGGACAAAACATGAAGGAAGGAGCATAAAAGTCATCGCAGACCACAGGGATGTCTTCCAACAAGCCAGAGGAACCCATATGCATTGAAGAATAGAGCCATCCACCATGATTGCATTTGTAAAGCTCACCAATTGGAATAAATGCAACATATCAACCTTTGCAACACGCCAAGGGGTTGCTAAGATGTCTTATCGGCCGCGCATGCATATATAGATCATATTTGAAAGCGAGGATAATCCCCCTCAAAAATCTTGCCAAATGAAAGAGGAGGTGAAAAAGGCACTTTTGCCATTTGAAGCTACTGAAATTCCTCCAGATGAGGGAGATATCTGCGATCAAAGTTGCAGCCAACTACATCCTGCACTTGTATATCGATTTGCATCTACAATTGTATCTAATCATGCATATGCAATTGTATATGCATGTTACACTATTAGGTTCACTTTATGCATTTATGCAATTTCATTTCCTTTCACTTTTTGCATGTGTGATTTTTTGTATATGTAACTGCATATGCAAATGTATATGTAAATACAATTACATATACATACAAACACAAACCTCAATGAGAAATCCACAATTTTTAACTTTCTTCCCACATCCGGTTTGAATATGCACTTTTGTATGTTGTATCGCCCTTTGAATCACTTTTGAATCTCCTTGACACATGTCATCATTCCAAAAGCTCCTCAAGTCGTGGCTCCATCGCTGCAAAATAGACTGCTAAGTTGCTAGGACCCACCACTACATCCTCCTTTTGAATTGGCCTTTGAAAGGGCCTTTGAATCTATAGTTGTATATGCAATTGTATATCGATACAATTGCCATGCATACAAGGGCATACCTCAAATCTTTTGTGAAACAAATTGGAATTGCAATCGGGTTCGGCCCTGTATATGCTCTTTGTATACCAGTTTGTATATAATACATATACATATGCAATATACATCCGTGGACCCCAACCTAAAATTTGCCAGAACCAATTCTTCAGTCACGTCTAGATTGTATCTTTATCTTTTGCATCACCTTTTGTATATTGCATATACAATGCAATATACAAACAAAACCGCATACATATGCCTTTACATCTAAAACCAATTGCATTTTTCTTTCGGGTTTGGAATTGCATCATCTTTGTCTATGCAATTGTATATGAGATACAATCACCGAATATACAAAAGAGGACCTTACTTTTTGCATGTTGCCTTGTATATGACCTTGTATATGTAATTGTATGCGCAATATGCAAACAAAGATACATACAAAAAAAATGCATACAAAGAACCCGATGTACAATAAAACATTGTACATGATCCACATATAAATAAGATTGTATCTGAGATACAATTTTGACCAAATGCTAGAAAAACCCTCAAACAAATGATGACATCATCATCATATGCATTAAAATGACTAAGTATAAAATTGGGATATCCTTGCGATGCAAGATACTTGAAGCTTAAGGATTTCTGGGTTTTTCTAGGTTTTCTGCAGGGATTTTCTAGGTGAGATTTTGGGAAATTCTGCAAGGTTTAGGGTTGGTGAAATGTGGGATTTAATCCTTCCTCCTTCTATTTAGGCTTTCTCTGATCAGATTTCTCTTATAGGAGGGGAACAAGAGTATTTTGGGGCCAGACAAAATATAACAACATTTTTGGCGACCTCTCGTGGATGTTTGCCTGCTAAACAAATTGATCAGTGGCCTTATGCATCCATTGGGCATGGAGTCAAAAGAGACTGCACCAAGAACAGAGGAACTGGAACACTGGGTAAGCTACCAAGCCAAAACAAAAAACAACAAGCAAGCATGTATCTCCTAATGAGAATACAACAGAGTCCAATGACACTTATTGAAGGGAACCTACCTTATTTACAAGACCTCACAATCACGCTAAAAGTAGGGTTTGAGATGAATCACATTGACTGGGATGGGCAGGACCTCACCATTCAGCCTAGAAAGTTGAAATACAGTAGATTGCTTGCAACTGATGATGATGTAAGGGCCACTCCACAAGGCATCAAACTTTGAATGTCTTCCAGCTTTCTCTCTATCTGCATCCCACTTCAACACTATATCTCCTTCACTGAATGCTTTGTTAGTAGATTTTTTGTCAAAGGCTCTCTTAACCTAATCTTGGTGAGCCTCAAGAGTTCTCATGGCAACATCTCTCTTTTCTACAAGTTCCTTCAATTCTGCAAGCCTGGCGATCATAGCATCATTTTCTATTAACTCTAGCTATTGCGCCAACTCAAGAGAAGGAATCTCTAATAACAATGGAACCCTCACTTCCCTTCCATATACCAACATGAAAGGGGAATTACCTATGGCTCTTTTGGGAGTGATTCTATCAGGCCAAAGAGTAGTCTTCAACTTAGAATACCAAGTTCTTTGATTATCTTCCACGGTCTTCTTGATAATCTTGATTAAGTTTTTGTTGGTGGACTCAGCCAAACTATTGCCCTAAGGATAGTAGTTTGATGAGGTCTTCATGTACTCTCCATGATTCAGTGCCCATTCACCAACCTTTGTGCCTATGAAGGCCTTAGCATTATCAGAAATGATGGTGGATGGCACACCAAACCTTGTGGCTATACCTTCAAGGAAATCCACAATAGATGCCTTTGTAGCATCCTTCAATGCAACTGCCTCTATCCATCTAGTGAAATAATCAGTGGCTACAAGGATCCATTTATGGCCTGCATTGGAAGGGGGATTGATCACTCTAATGAAGTCTAAACCCCATTGAGAAAAAAATTGCTCTGTTTTGATTGGATGAAGGGGAAGAGCTGCCAGTCTCTGCTTTCCAGCAAATAATGCACATTCTTTACAATTTATGATCCACTTATGCACATCACTGAATAAACTAGGCCAGTAATAACCAGCCCTAATGATTTTCATTGTAGTTGTTCTAGGAGAATAATGGCCACCAACAGGGCCATTATGAAATTCTTCTAGTACTCTTGAAGTTTGATCTTGCGTTATACACCTAAGAAGAACTCTACTGATGTCTTTTCTAAACAAGACATCATCAATAATAACATAAGGGATGGATTGAAGTTTGAAATACCTTCTTTTTTATTGATTCAATCCATCTGGACATCTACCTAATTGTAGGAATGTGATGATGTCGTGATGCCAGTCAGTTGGAGTATGAGGCTCAACTGATTGTGCATGTTCTTGAACATATACAACATCACTTCTACCATTGACATCTGCTTCCATTTCTTCACATAGACCTTTTCCATGAATCAGTCTGGCAATGCTAATGTTGATGTCATACTCCATTACCTTGGTGATCCACCCAACTCTTTTCTCGTTCATATCCTTGCTCAAGAGAAACTCTTTGGCATTAGGGTGATTCACCATCAATTGAATTTTTTTGTTGGAGACCATATGCCTAAACTTCTTCAAGGCTTTTACTATAGAGAACACTTGTCTTTCTATGAAGTCATTATTCAATTCATATCCCTTGAGAGGCTGGTTAAAGAAAGAAATTGGCTACTCCAACTTCTCCTCATTTTGTTGTGTCAGGATAGCTGATATACCCTCCTTGCCTCCAAAGGCATAAAGGATGAAATTTTTCTCATAATTAGGATTTATCAGTGTAGGATCTTGTCCAATAGCTTGTTTGATAGCTTCAAAACTATCATTTCCTTCCTTGGACCAAATGAAAGCAACATTCTATTTCAGCATGGCCATGAGGGGTTTTGCTATTGAGGCAAAATCAGGTATGAACCTTCTCACAAAATTGATCTTCCCTAGGAAACTCTGCAGACCTTTCTTATGGATAGGAAGGGGAAGAGAAAGAATGGCACTTGTTCTCTCTAGATCAATGGCCAATCCTTCTTTGGAGACCACATGTCCTAGAAATTTACCTTCAGGGACAACAAATATACACTTCTTGGGATTTAGTGATATCCCAAACTCTTTGCATCTTTCAAAGAGTTTTCTGAAATGACCCAAATGGTTAGTTCCATGGTTAGAATACACTATCAAATAATCAAGATACACCAAGATAAAATCATTTATCAGGCATTTGAAAGCCAAATTCATTGCTCTTTGAAAGTTGGCTCCAACATTTGTCAGTCCAAAAGGCATCTTTTGATAGGCCAAAGTACCCCATTTGGTGGTAAAGGCCATTTTGTAATGATCCGATTCCTTCACTAGGATTTGATTGTAACCTGAGTAGCCATCTAGGAGTGAAAACATTTTAGTACCTTCTACTATTTGTAGGATCTACTCCATGGAAGGGAGTGGGTAGTGGTCTTTAAGTGAGGCTTTGTTCAAGTCTCTAAAGTCCACACATAGTCTAATTTCTCCATTCTTTTTCCTAACTAGATCTAAGTTGGCTACCCAAGAGGAATGTGTAATAGGATAAATGATCTTAGCCTCTATGAGCTTGGATAGGTCCTTTCTCATTAATGGTTCTTGTTATCACCTAGATTTGCACCCTTGTTGCTATTATAAAACTTTAGCAATCTAGAGAAACATGGGAATGATCTCGAAGTGTGGGACCTTGGGAATTGAGATCAAACCTCCGGAGAAGGCCAGCTTCCTCTTTCTAAGCCTAATGCTTAGAGAAATGCATCTAAACCTAGTGCTAATGCTTGCTGGGAAAAGGGTTAGAGGGAATGCTGAAATGAAAAAGTGATACACCAGATTTAAATGTGTTTGGCTGCAACTAAATCGACACAGTAATAATCTCACAGCTGGAAAGACTTACGCAGACTCATATTGATTCTAACAGAGGTCAGGATAGAATAATGGAGGAATGAAAGGGACCATTTTGTCCGCAATACACAACTTACATTAATCCAAAGAATAGACACAGTGCTAAAATCATAAAAGAGAGGCAAAATACCAGTTTATGTTGATTATAGAGGCCAAGTAGCCATTACAAAATAGCCTAGAAGAAAAACCAACCAACAATACATCTATTTTACATGTATATATATCATTTTACATTTTTTTAGTCGGTTACAATCAATTCGCCCATGGGCTCTATCAGAAAATGCCATTGCTAGAAGGGACGACTACCTGCAAGAATTTATGGTGTGAAATATCTGGAACAGGGGCAGTGAGAGATATTTCTAGATCTTTAATGTGAGCTATTGAATCATCAACCTGCACTTATAAATGCCACAAATATCTGCATTTGCATATATCAATTTGGTTGCTGAAACGTCTAGTTGACAAAGCATGCAAATCTAGATCCAAAATTTGAAAGTGAAAATATACCCCTCAAAAACCTACCAAATGAAAGAGGAGGCAAAAATAAGCACTTTTACCTTTTGAAGCATGTTGAAATTCACCAGAATGAGAGAGATATAGGTGGTCAAAGTTATGGTCAACTACATCTATATATCGCTTTGCACATGTGACCTGAATCGCCATCTAAATGACATTTGAATCTGCCTTTGCATATGTAAAGTGCTTTCTATGTACCGGGCTATCGAGGTGACCTCTAGTTGAGTCTCCAATATGTAAAGTCCTACCGAAATATTCGTTGTGTGTGTGCTTGCATTCGGCATCTAAATCGGCCTTTGAAATGCCTTTGTATATTCATTTGTATATCACCTTGCATATACAATACAATGGCTACATACAAGAGCAGGCCCCTTTTGAATTGACCTTTGAATCGACCCTTAGTATATTTGATTGTATATTCAAAGATACAATCGCAAATATACATACAATGTGGAGCTCAAAAGATTATCAGCCATATTGTAACTTGAGAATAGGTCCAGCCCTTGTATACTTTCCCCCTTTGCATATCGGCATTGTATATCACATATACAATGTAAAAATACAAGCAAAAACCACATACAATCGTACTTGTACATTGCAATCATGCCTCTAACCTTTGTATGTAAGAGGACCCCACCAATTGTATCTTTGTATGTGCAAACAAATAATGTGTACATACAAACAAAGATGCAAACAAACATCCACCTTAATAAATCAAAATGCAAACTCTTTTTGGGTCCGGGCCTTGTATGTTAGGAATGCATATGCCCCTTGTATATGTGATTGTATGTTCAAAGATACAATTGAATATACATACAATTGGTGGGCCCTAGGCTTTTTATCTCTTCCTTGCATCTTTTCTTTATATGCTTCAGATACAAACGCCTTTGTATATAGACTTGTATGTCTGCTTTGTATGTCAGCTTTGCATCTATGAATTGTATATGAGATACAATCGCCTTTGTATGTGCGGACCCCACATTTTGGATCACCACCCTTTTATATGTGCTTGTATATCACATATACAATGTGACTTGTATATGAGATACAATTGCCTTTGTATATTCATTTGTATATCGCCTTGCATCTAACCCTTGCATCTGATCGATGTACATTCACCTTTGTATATGGCCTTTGCATATTTACTTTGTATATGCGAACATACAATGGTGAATGTATATGCGAATATACATTTGAAAATGCATACAAAATACTAAGCATGAAACTGAGAAATCCTTGCGATGGAAAATACTTGAAGCTAAAAGATTTCTGGGTTTTTCTCAATTTTTTGCAAGGAGTCTTTAGGTGAGATATTTGGGATTTTTTGCAAGGCACAACATGAATAATTTAAAGTATTTAAGCCTTGTAGGGTCATTTCCAAATGATTTTCAAGGAAAATATAAGGTGAACTATTTAACTCTGGATAGAGGAAAATAGGTCAACAGTTCTATTTTAGGGTTGACAGGCCTTCGCTTTTGGCAGACAGGCTTGGCATTAGGATCTAGGCCAATGGTGTGTTGGATTAAACCAGGATCAAAACATTTCAAATCCCTATAATCCCAAGCAATTAGATCATTAAATTCATCACAAAGCCTAATGAAACCTTGCCTTTTAGCTTGAGTATTTACCTTACCATGTTTTAGAAAGTTGCAATGTGCAGCCTCTACCTCTTCGTAGTCTTGCTTCTTTACTGTCATATTCATCCTTTCTTTCTTTTGCTGATCATCAGGCCCAAACATGCTTTCTAGGATGATCAGGCCTCTAGGCAATTTGTTGGTTTTTAGTTGGATGATCTAATCACCATATTGTTCTTGCAAAACTGACTAATTTTTGGCAACAAACTCTACCTCATCTTGCAAGAAACCCACAATTTGCTGGTCACTATCAAACACTTGCTAGCTTATCACATTGTCAGGCACAACAGGCCTAACCACAATCTTTACATGCTAATCTGAAACTTGTTTGACATTCAGAGGAATATCAAACTAGGTAACAACCGCAGCCAACCTATTAGCATCCTTGTTCTTCTGTCTAGGGATTGCCTGAATGCTGAAGGCATCAAAGTCCTCAATCAGGTCCCAGACTCTATGTTTGTATGACTTTAGCAAGTCATTATTTGAAGAACTTAACTTTCTGATTTGGTGAACAAGTTCACTGTCACCAAATACTTGCATAATTTTAATACCTCTTTTATTAGCTAGCTATATGCCCTGAATCAAAGCTACATATTTAGCCACATTGTTAGTCTAGCTGAACTGTAGTCTGAATGAAGGGAAATAACTTTCTTTTTGGGGTAAAATCTGTACAACCCCAAAACTTACTCCATTTTTACTTCTAGAGCCATCAAAGTACATCTTCCATATCCCCCTCAGATCTGATCTTTTCTTTTCAAGATTGGGGATAATAGGATCTTCCTCATGGATACAATAAGTACCCAGCCTTGTATCTTTTATACAATTGGGAGTGTCAAACTAAAAGCAATCAGCCCACTCATCAAGTAGGATATCTGGTACTTCATCCACAGGTGTGGTAACCTCATGTTTATTGTTATCTTTCTCCTCCAACTCATGTATTGTACAATTCATGTTGTCAGGGTTTCGAGAGTAGGGATCTATGTGGTCATTAGCAATTGGTTCAACCCTAATGGTCCCTTTGGCACCATATCTGGTTCTAAAAAACATATGTGACTAGTCAGATGACAAATATCCACCTATTTTTGTAGTGAAATCCCTAGACAAACAAATACCAAAGTATGTTTGGAGGTCAATAACAAATATATCTTGTGAAACAGAGCAGCTAGGGCATGCATGTAAGGTGAGCTCTAGACCTTTAATAATGGCTACTATCTTGACAGTAGTACCATCCAATTACACTACACCCTTGTTGACAGGATCATACTCTATTCCTAATATTTTAGCAATAACCTTTGGCATGACAAAGGTACCCGCCCCTGAATCTATCATATAGTTATGCAGCAATTTGTCACCTATGACTAGGGAAACATAGAATGGTGGGGGCTTCTTAGCTTTGCTTGTACTTACCTCTTCCTTGGGCTGACATAGATTAATTGCGGCAGCAGTCCTTTCACTTGACAATTCTGCACCGTCATGACTGATATTAGTTAGAGCCTCTTGGAGCAAGTTCCTTTGAGATGGAATCAGCAATGCATCCCACATGCTAACACCTATGTTTGTTTTCTTCATCTACTCCACTATATTGAAAGGTGTTTGGCTACCCTTATGAGATGTTGTAGTGAATACAGGGTCACTTCTATTTTGTTGTTCTTTATTTGGTCTGACTATTGAGGCTGAGTTAGCCTTACCAACAGTTGGATCTGCTTGTTTTGATGAAATAATAGACACCTTTTCCTTTGCAGGTTGGATTGGGTTTACATTAGGAATGGGTGATTGGCTGATTGCAGGCACTAATGTGTCTTCAACAACTCTTCTCTTTGATCTTGTATTGAATACAACCCAACCAGAACTTTGATTAACAAAATAGTGATCATCATAAGTCCAATTCATTAGAGTTGCATCATTTTGTATTTGTTCTTGACTATGAACCACTCCTTGGTTAATGTTAACCTGATGCTCTGAGCTTGATGGCTGATCTTACATTGTCAAAGCGTGACTAAAATGTCCTCCTTGGCACAAATTTTGGTCATTTGGTTGATTACAAGGGTGACACCAATCACTATCTTGAGCTAGATTGTTTTGGATCGGCACAAGGGGTCCTAAAGTGGTAGTTGCATTAGGATTAACATCATTGACAGGTCTAATGTAGCTAGGCTACCCTTGCCTTTGTACATTATACTAATATGGCGGCATGTTCTGTTGATAACCCTGATTGAAGGGTTAATAATGCTGATTAGGCTGCTGATATGGCTAGCTTGGTTGTGCATTCTGCCTCCTCACCAATGTGAACTCATTAGTTAACTTTCTGATCTAAGCATCTCTCTCCTCTATTTCTTCAAATGTAGGTGAAGCTAGAGAGGGGATAGGGTTGACTGTAGTGGGAATTGGAGCAATAGCAGCAAGCTGCATGACATGGGTTTCTGGAAACAGAGGCATAGGTGGCCTTACAGCAATCTTCCCTATCTGAATTAGGCAATTTTCTACCCTGATGGCTATATCATAGGCGTCAGGCAATACAACTCCACGCATAGATTGAATTATAATTGCAATATCTAGATTTAAAGAGCTCAAATAATTTATAAATGCAGTGTTTGGAGAGGGCTTCACCAGCTAAGGGATCTTGTCATATGTCTGCTAAAAATGGTAGTTAAAATCTACCATGTACTCATGTGGAGCCCTCTTGATTGAAGCCAACTATTCCATAAGTGACAAATGGTCACTTCTATCTTCAAAGAGTTGGCACAATTTAGTGCCCAAGTCATCCTGTTTATGTATTAAATTAGGTTGGAGGCCTCTATACCACTATAAGGCCTTGCCTTTGAAAGATGAGGCCAATAATCTCATGGCCATGTTGTCAGCAGTGACATGATGGACTGAATAAACACTGGCAACATGTTGTATGTGCTCAGTAGGGGTGGTAGAGTTCTCGCCATTGAGATATAGTATAGCCTTCAAGGCTAATGTAGGAATGTCATCATACTGGGTTAGGTCCAAAGGGCTATCTCCATGAAATGCAACAAATGGCAGATTCCTTGCCATGTTAGGTATGTTCAGGTTGATAACAAAGGGGATATGAAGAGTTCTGACTGTATGTTGAGACCTAACCTAAGAATCTAATGGAGGAGGAGTGGACTATGCCCTTATATAATTTAAATGATGGTTTGTATTTTTCCTTACAGGGGACCTAGATAATATTATTCTTCTCCTTTTATCAGCAAATGATAGTTCAACAAATTGGAAGTTACCTCTAGAAGAAGACCTTGTCTGCATAGGCATGAAGCATTGAAATATGATGAAGGAACTGGATCATTAGAGAGACTCCAGGTGTTTGTTGACACTTTCACATCAGCATGTAGACCAAGAGTGACAGCAAATCGTTAGTCTAGCTATCATCTAGAGCAAAGTAGTCCCTATTGGAAACAATGCTAATAATTGAGGGGGGGTGAATCATTTATCTTATAACTTTTCTACTTTTCTTTTCTTTTCTTAACTTATCATTTAATGTTATACCAAAGCAAGGTAATCATAAGAGCTAAAAAATAAATTAACACATAACACAAGGATTTTTACATGGAAACCCTATTAAGAGAAAAACCATGGGGTGACTAACCCAAGATTGTATTCTCTGTTAAAAGAATAAAGAGTACAGATTTGGTACTTGCCAATTAGGGCTCACTGTCCGAGCACACTGCTCACAAAAGGCCCACTGCCTACAAGAGACTTACAATCTACAAATGCTTACAGATGATACCAAGGTGTTTGAACTGATCAACAACATCTATGCATGCATGATTTCAGTTCCCATAGGTACAGTATATTGATCTGGCACATTTCATTCTTCCTCTACTCAATATTACTTTGTTGTCACATTTCGGGCTTGAATTACTACCCTCACACTTGACTCTGCTTTTCTTCGCACTTAATTATTCATACTGTTACTTCCACACTTCACAAGGTTGAATCCATTGGGCATATATATCTGCATCAAGGAATTTCAACAACTTCTTAGTCGACAACAAGAACACTTGAGATATTTGCAAGTTATTGATCTGTCAGCTGAATCCATGCTTGATTAGTGATGCAAATCAAAGACATAGGCATATAAGTCATTAATTATGTTGGTCAACAATGTATAATGCCACAAATTGCTTGATCAATAGCTTTTACACATCCGGATTGAGATCTGATACTCTGTCAGTCAGTTCTCCCTCTGTCTGCTCTGCCTAATTGGGACCCAATACTCAGAAGCTCATATCTTTTTCATGCTTTATCACTGGAGGCTATATCTCTGGAATACAATAGTCATGATACCCCTCTTGACTTATCCAAGTCCATAGCTTTCTAAGTTACATCATTTGAGAGATCCGACCTGATTGTCGGATCTTGTTACATACTCTATTCTTGTTTACCGGACCAAAACAATTTCCATCCTCACTTCTGGTATAGGCATATTATGTGCTGCGGATGTGTAGAATAGACTTTGTTTCCATTAATGACAACACTTATGAAGCCACATAGTGTCTCTTGCCAACAATCTCCCCCTTTGGCATTGATAGCAACACTTAGTGAAAAATGGCTAAGTGTTGCAGTAACTCCCCCTTAGCTTTTGCTTTGTCTCTTGCACTATTTTACTGGAGCTCCCCCTTTGCTGGATTCCACATTTTTCACTACTCTTCACTCTCCCTTTGACATCAATGGAAAAGGGTGGAATCCACATACAAAAATTTTGCAAAAATTATTCTATACATGGCCGCATAAGTATATACAAATCATATGTTATACTTAGATATACTTAAGTATATATGCAAAGGTTGTCTTCAACTCAATGATTTCTATGGCCCAACTCCTCTTCATTCTATCCAAAATGAAGATGTGTCCACTTAACAAAAATGCATATGCTTCTGCTCTTTTTAAGTCTGTTGGATCACTGGTCCAGACTGTGTTTTGTGCCTCTGTCAAGGCATCATGCATTGCCTCTAACTTAGGGACGATTATCCCTCTGAGCTCACTCATTCTATTCATTATGTTCTTTTTCTCCTTAACTAGTTCTTTAATTTCATTTATTATAGCAATCGCTTGACATTCATGATTCACCAAAGAGGTAGTAAGGGGATCAAAATTCTAAGATAAACTTAATAGTTTTCCTTCTTGTTCTTTCACTTTCTTCTCAATGTCCTCTGTCACTTTGGGCCAAGTTAAACAAAATTTATATATGTCCCCACCATCTTTAAAAGCATTTTCAAGGCTCTTTATGCCAATGCCTAAGGTTCTTCTATCATTAGTAATTAGCCCTTGTACTTCACTAAACCTCTTTCCCAAGAACTCCTTCCGGACCTTAGTTTCTGCCAATTTCTCTAAGGATTCAAAATAAGTGTTAACATAATTGACAAAGTTTTTTAGATTACCAGATGGAGAGACAAAAGGATCATTTTAGGTTGGCATAATCTTCTCCAGCATCCCTGATGTAATCTCTAACAGCTCACAATCCTCCATGTGAGATTTTAGAAGTTTCTCTTTTGCTTTGGCCTAAGCAAAAGATGCCACCTCCATTATCTAAACCAGAGATAGAGAGTCAAAGTTTAGTGGCCCTTGAATTAACTCAGGTTCATCTAGCTCCATTACTTCTTTGTCCAAGAAATTTTGTACTGTCTCTATAGTGTCTCTTGCAGACTCTACTTCCTTCCTTTTGGGGACATCCGGACTGACTTGCTTATTGATCTTTATTTCTTCTACTTGTCCTTCCTTTTTTTGGAGCAAGGGAGTCTAGTGCCATAGATGGCTCTTCATCATTTTTCTTTAATCCTTTGACATCCTTGTCAGAAAATGTCTCTTCTTTTTGTTCTTCCTCTTCTGGAACAGAGGAATCTAATTCCTGAGATGATTCTTCATCATCTTTCTTTAATCCTTCAACATCCATGTTGGAAGGCTCTTCATATGTTTCCTCTATAATGGGAAGATTGAATCCTTTCAAGGCATTCCGGAGAATTTCTTTTATTTCATCAGCTATTTGATTAGTTTCTCCAATCATGAGTTTGTTCATCCAGGACTTGCTCCTAAAATCATCTTTAGAATCCTTGAACACCATGTCCATTTGTTTTGGAGTGATAGAGGGGCGTAGTTATATTACTATCTGCTCTTGGATCTCCAAGTCTTTTGTCTTTGCATTCTCTTTTCTTTGTTCCATATCTTCTTCTAGGCTCTTAGGAATTAAGGAAATTATTTCAATGAATGCTTTGTTATAGATATTCAAATACTTGACAATTACCTCCTTCTGAATTTTCTTGTCAGAATCATTGTATTCATCATAGAACTCTGTCACTGGCTATAGGTTCCCATCCATAGTAACTACCTTGATGGTGTAATCAATGGGAAGAGTGGGATTTTCAACAAATTCCTCTGCCTTCTCTTCCTGATTTCTACTAGTAGAGTACTTCCTGGATGTTCTCTTCTTCTTCATTTTCCTGATTTCCTCAACTGATTCTATTTCTTCATCATCCTTATGGCTTGTATATGTCCTTGTGGCTTTGGTCTTCATCCTCTTTTCTCCTTTTTTGGATGAATTGACTTCCGGTTTGGTAGACTTTGAGCTTTTAGAGGCAATAGGAGTAGAGCTCTTAGAGGATCTAGTCTAAGGGGAGGTTTGCATAGGAACACTTTCTTTCTTTGCTTCTTGTCTTTCTTTTTCTGCCTTCTTCATTTTGTCTTTGTTAGCATCTAGAGCCTCTTTTGATATGCCAAATCTTTTGGCAATTTTTTCAACTTCCTTTCTTACTTTTCTCTTCATCTTTAGTTGTCTTAACTCAACATGGATTTTTATTCTTAGCTCTTCAAAGGTGCCAAACCTTTCTACTTCAGTGTCCTTAGGCTGGCTCAACAAGTGTTGAATATGCAGCTCCAAGATTTTTACACCAACCTAATATCCCATAGGCATTATCCATACAATTCTTGGCTCAACTGCCTCCATTAGGCATTAATCAGTGTCAACCATGAAGCAGACTGTATCTTTGTATTTGTCAACTATTGTTTGTGGTATTCTTTCTCTAGTGTGCATCATGCTTTGAAAATTCTTAAAGTAACCCTAGAGAGCTTTGTTTTGGGCTTAAGCATCACCAAGTCCATACATGTAATCTTTGATATGAATTGCAATGGGTTTATCATTTTGCTAGACCCAACCATTTGATCCAGGTAGCTCATTCATATAGTAGAAGAACAAACACAATATTATACTACCATATTTAAAGGAATTTTTCTTATCCTTTTTGATCTTCTGCAAGTTCTCCATCAGTTGATTTAGAAGAAGCTCACATAGACCATAATCTGCATCTTCCCTTAACATATGATATGTAGCATAGATTGTTGTACCAGACATAGAATTCTCCCTACTCAAGTGGTAGATTTTGTAGCCAATTATCATTAAAAAAAACTGTACATCTGGATCTGTGATGTCATCTATAGTCATTACTCTTTTGTCAAATTTTGATCTGGTGGATTCAGTTACCATTTGATTCTTCACAGATTTAAGTGCGGGTACCCCACCAGATGAATGCAGTCTAGTCACTGCCTTGATGGCATCTTTAGTTATATTGAATGGCCTCATTAGCCACATAAAATTATCATGCATCCTACTTAGAACATACCAGACCCAATCCTCTTCTGCAAAACATGGAAAATGTATGCAATGTCCGAAGTGTTTGTCTCGGAAGGTCTTGAATTTAGGTTTGAGTTCAAAATTTTCATCTATTAACTATTTGTGATAAATATCGATGAACTTTGAATCTCCAAAATATTCAATGTTTGCATGGATATAAACCCTAGCATCTTCTACATGCAAGACTCCATGCGGAATACTAGAAAATGCACCCAAGGAATCAACTTCTAGAGATTTGTAAGGGTGTTTCTTCAATTTTGGTCTCAGCCTATCATAAATATTGACAACCATTGGAGTAGCCATTTTTGTAAGAGATCCAGAGAGAGATTTTAGAAGGGAAGTACCTTTTCACGCTTTAGGGTTTGAAGCAAAGGTCAGAGCACTTCACTGGTTGAATTTGATCTTTAGTTGAACTTGATTGAACTATAGAATCTTCTTCTGAAAGCTCTTCCTATCTTCTTTGTGAGTGCAAGCATGTAGATAATGAGTGAAAGAACCCTTTTATCTTTGTGTAAACCCTAATTCCTTTTGTAATAAATGCACAAGGTTTTAAGTCATCCGGTTACCCTGCTTCTCAAATGAGATTTTCTTGGATTGTCTTGTAGATCTTCAAATCATTGTCTATGAGGATTGACAACACATCTTCACCTTTTTCAAACATGCCATAGGTTCACAGATTAAAATATTTCAATTCTGGATCATACCAAATCTATCTGTGAAATTCTGCTTTACTGGATAGCTACCGATAGGATCTCCTCATAACTAGCTCAAATATGCATGCAGATTTGTCAAATTTTGACTAGATGACCTTCAAGTGAATCTCCTCAAACCCTTTAAAGGACAACCTCTTATCTTGACTCAAAGTGCCAAATTCAGGCACTCACTGGCTAGCTGGGGGAAAGAGATCTTCCTTGTAGCTCCCCCTAAGCCAAGGCTTACTTTTTAGTTTTCGGAAGGAATATCAGCACCAGATTTTGGTGCGGATCCATCCCCAATATTCATTGTACTCCTTTTTACCCAAATCTTGCTCATATCCTTTTGAACTTCATGAGCATTTACTTTATATTTTCCTTTATCCTATTTTTGATCATGTTCCACTAGACCCTTTTTATCCTAATGTTTGTTGCTGCAGAATTTGGCAATATGACTGGATCTATTACAATTATAACACACAACATTTCTTTTCTTATTTGAATGATATCCTTTTGATCTACACTCAATAGCCATATGTCCAATTCTATTGCATACAAAGAATTTACCATTGAAAGAATTGTTCATTTGCATATTTATGCATTCATGAGATTATGACCATACCTTTCGCAACTGAAACATTGATCAGAGAAGGATGGATTGAATTGATTCATTCTATTTTTGTACTAGATTGCTTTATGACCAAACTTGTTGCAATTGAAGCAGTATCCATTGAAGGATGGATATCTTTGAGCATTTAGTTACCTTACCAAAGGTCTTCTACGCCTATTTCTCTAATTTCCTAATCCAGAGTTCTTCTAACCAGATCCAGAGCTTTCACCTTTCTCATATCCCAAGCCACACTTATCATCTACCCTCTTTTGGATTTCAAGAAGAACTTCAAGTTGGGCTGAGCTTATCTTGAACTTTTATTTGTATTCATTTGCAGTTTGAAGATCTTGTTTAAGAGTGTCTATCTAATTCTCAAGTTGTTCTTCATTGTCTCTAGCTTCTTCAAGATTAGATTCAAGATGCTTGATTATTGTATCCATTTTGTGGTAGTCCTCTGTTTTCTCCTTGAGGAATTTTTTTAGATTATCTTCAATCTTTCTCTTTTCTCTAATTTCTTGGGTGAATCTCATAACCCCTAAATCCATTTCATGCCTTACCATAATGACTTCTTTTTTCAACTTCTCACATAGCTTATTTTCTCGTTCAGATCTTCATCAGTATTATTGACTTCACTATGATTGCCTAATTTTTGGATTAGTTCCTTTCTCTTTTTTACATAAATACTAATCTTTTCTTTTATCTCATTTATGAAATCATCAGATTGTTTGAGTCTTTCTCTCAAATTATTGACTTCAGAGTGGGATTGTTCAAGATCATCTAGGGCAGACTGAAGTTGTTCCTTCATACCATATACATCCACTGAGATTCCCAGATCTTCCTCAATCTGTTAGGCTTGATTAGAGGAACTAGGCTCTGATACCAATTGTTGGAAACAATGTAGATAATTGAGAGGGGGGTGAATCAGTTATCTTATACTTTTCTACTTTTCTTTTCTTTTCTTAACTTATCATTTAATGTTATACCAAAGCAAGGTAATCATAAGAGCTGAAAAAGAAATTAACACATAACACAAGATTTTTATGTGGAAATCCTATTAAGGGAAAAACCACGGGGTGACTAGCCCAAGATTGTATTCTCTATTAAAAGAATAAAGAGTACAGATTTGGCACTTGCTAATTAGGGCTCACTGCCCAAGCACACTGCTCACAAAAGGCCCACTGCTGACAAGAGACTTACAGTCTACAAATGCTTACAGATGATACCAAGGTGTTTGAACTAATGAAGAGCATCTATGCATGCAAGATTTTAGTTGCAGTTAGGTATAGTATACTGATCTGGCACATTTCATTCTTCCTCTGCTCAATATTACTTTCCTATCACATTCCAGGCTTGAATTACTATCTTCGCACTTGACTCTGCTTTTCTTCATACTTAATTATCCATACTGTTACTTCCATACCTTCACAAGCTTGAATCCATTGGGCATATATATCTACATCAAGGATTTCCAACAACTTCTTAGTCAACAACAAAAACACTTGAGATATTTGCAAGTTATTGATCTGTCGGTTGAATCCATGCTTGATTAGTGATGCGCATCAAAGACAGGCATAGAAGTCATTAATTATGTCATCCAACAATGTATAATGCCACAAATTTCTTGATCAACACCTTTTGCACATCTGGATTGAGATCTAATACTCTACCGGTCAGTTCTTCCTCTGTCTGCTCTACCTGACTAGGACCTAACACTTAGAAGCTCATATCTTTTTCATGCTTTATCACCGGAGGCTAAATCTCTGGAATACAATAGTCATGATACCCCTCTTGACTTATCCAAGTCCACAACTTTTTGAGTTGCATCATCTGAGAGATCTAGACCTGATTGTTGGATCTTGTTACATACTTTGTTTTTGTTTACCAGACCAAAACAATTTCCACCCTGACTTCCAGTATAGGCATATTATGTGTTACGGATGTGTAGAATAGACTTCATTACCATCAATGACAACACTTATGAAGCCACATAGTATCTCTTGCCAACAGTCCCACCAGGCATGCCAAGAACTATTGTCACATAGAATTGCACCCTCCTTGGAGAGAGTCCAAGCATTCTAATGACAATGGGAATGATCTCAAAGTGTGAGACTTTGCAAATTGAGATCAGACCTCCAGAGAAGGCTGGTTCCTCATTCTAATCCTAATGCTTAGAGAAATAATATCTAAATCTAGTGCTAATACTTGCAAGGGGAAAGGGATAGAAGGCAACTGAAATAAAAGTGGTGATACACCAGATTTAGTGATTGATGATGATCTTGGAAGAGACACAACAATGATCTTCATGTGTTTTACTTGAATTTATAATCTATTATGTGAGTAAAGCATCTCCTCTATGGGTTAGATCTTCATATCAAAGCCTCAATCAGCCCTATAAGTCATCCATACGCATTAAAGAATAGAGCCATCCACCATGATTGCATCTACAAAGCTTACCAACTAGAATAAATGCAACATATCAACCTCTACAACACGCCAAGGGGTTGTTGAGATGTCCTGTCGGCTGAGCATTCATATATAGATCATATTTGAAAGTGAGGATAATCCTCCTCAAAAAGCCCACCAAATGAAAGAGGAGGTGAAAATAGGCACTTTTGCCTTTTGAAGCATGCTGAAATTCCTCCAGATGAGGGAGATATCCATAGTCAAAGTTGCAATCAACTATATCCTGCACTTGTATATCACATTGCATTTACAATTGTATCTAATCATGCATATGCAATTGTATATGCACTTTACACTGTTAGGTTCACTTTATGCATTTATGCAATTTTATTTCTTTTCACTTTTTTCATGTGTGATTTTTTGTATATGCAACTGGATATGCAAATATAATCGCATATACATACAAATGCAAACCTCACTAAGAAATCCACAATTTTTAACTTTCTGCCCGTATCCGGTTTGAATATGCACTTTTGTATGTTGTATCATCCTTTGAATTGCTTTTGAATCTCCTTGACACGTGTCATCATTCCATTGGGTCCTCAAGTTGTGGCTCCATCACTGCAAAATAGACTGCTGAGTTATTGGGACCCACTAATGCATCCTCCTTTTGAAAGGGCCTTTGAAAGGGCCTTTGAATATATAGTTGTATATGAAATTGTATATCGATACAATTGCCATGCATACAAGGGTGGACCTCAAATCTTTTGTGAAACAAATTGGAACAGCAATCGGATTCGGCCCTCTATATGTTCTTTGTATATCACTTTGTATATCACATATACATATGCAATATACATCCACAGACCCCAACCTGAAATCTATCAGAACCAATTCTTCAGTCGTATCCAGATTGTATCTTTATCTTTTGCATCACCTTTTGTATATTGCATATACAATGCAATATACAAACAAAACCGCATACATATACGTTTGCATCTAAAACCAATTACATTTTTCTTTTAGGTCTGGATTTGCATTTGCACCTTTGCATCATCTTTGTATATGAAATTGTATATGAGATACAATCACTTAATATACAAAAGGGGACCTTACTTTTTGCATAACTTTTTGCATGTTGCCTTGGATATGACCTTGTATATGAAATTGTATGCGTAATATGCAAACATAGATATATACAAAAAAAGTGCATACAAAGAACTTGATGTATAGTAAAACATTATACATGACCTAGATATAAATAAGATTGTATCTGAGATACAATTTTGACCAAATGCCAAAAAAACCCCCAAACAAATAATGAAATTATCATCATATGCATTAAAATGACTAAGTATAAAAGTGGGAAATCCTTGCGATGTAAGATACTTGAAGCTTAAGGATTTCTGGGTTTCTTTGGGTTTTCTATAGGGATTCTCCAGGTGAGATTTTTGGAAATTCTGCAAGGATTAGCATTGGGGAAATGTGGGATTTAATCCTTCCTCCTTCTGTTTAGGCTTTCTCTGGTCAGATTTCTTTGATAGAAGGAGGGGAACAAGAATACTTTGGGGCTAGGAAAAATATGACAACAATAACATTTCTTCTGACATCTAGATCTATTAGGGTTTGTCCTTGAAACCCTCTCTGGACAGCTTGAGGCAAAATGACCAATCTTATTACAAGAAAAATATTTGAATGGCAACTTTCCTTCATACTTACCATATGCTCTTTGCAATCATTTGGAAAAAAAGGCTTCAAGATCACCAAGCTGAGTTTCATTATCTTCAAGATCCTTCCTTGCATTCATAAATTTGTTTGATCTTCTTGAAGAGCTTTCACCCAGATCATATCTTTGCTTCCAATGAACATTGGCTTTAAATGTAGATTCAGACTTAGGAAGAGAATCACCAAACTCACTCAATTCAAAAGCTAAAATTTTGCCAATCAACTGATCTCTTGTAACTTTAGAGATAGTCCTGATCTGCTCTACAGCAGCAACCTTATGTTTGCATGAATTAGGTAAAGATTTGAGCACTTTTGCAACAATCTCTAATTCTTCCAAAGTTCCACCAGCACACCTGATACCACACACAAGTTCATTTATCTTTTGCATGAAGGTCATGATGCTTTCATCTTAGATCTACTCGAGCAGTTAAACTTCTTTTAGAGGAAGTGGCTCTGATACCAATTGTTGGAATCAGTCCAGACAGCTTAGAGGGGGGTGAATCAGTTGTCCCATAAATTAAACTTTTTCTTCCTTTAGTCTTCTTTATCAACATTCAATTAGATTAGTGATGTAAACATTAAAGCATGAATTAACAACACATGAGCAAAAGCAATTTGAACACACATGACACCAAAATTTTTATGTGGAAACCTGGTTAAGGGAAAACCATGGTGGGGGTTAACCAACAAGATTTGTACCCTGTTAAAAGTACTTAGAACAAAAGAAAAGGCACATGCCTTCAGGCACACTGCCTAGAGCTTACTGCTCAAAAGAGGCTCACTACCTACAAGAATTTATGTTTAACATAGAATAATGAACTGAGAAATAGCATCTTCTTGATGCCTGGTTCAGTCCCATTGAAGGCTCACTTACTTTTGTTCTATCCCCCAAACACTTCTTTGATATATCCTCTTCCTTTACTACTCTTGTTCTTCTGCTTCTCCTCTTCTTTACTGTGCCTTTGTACCTCTCTTAAGATTTTATCATTTTCGCACAAGGACCATTTTCCACAACTCAAGTACATGCCTTTATATGCTTCATCAACCTTGGAATAAACATCATGGTTAGCACTCCAAACATCTGACATAATATGACTCACTACACTATTTGCCAAACATAGCGAAGACTTGAATCTTCTTTCAACAACACGCCATGCTCCAGATAATTGCTCTTAGATCATCCACAACACGCTTGAAACATCCGATCGGCCAAGACTAGGAAAAACAACAACATCAAGGAAGAAATCTTAAAAAATGAGCTCAATCTTCAATGTGGACCTCCAACACAACAGTCACATGATCCAAAGACCTCCACAAGCACACTGAATTCAATAAAGACATCTGCACTCCTCCAAATCATCAGAATCACTTGCATCTTCATCTAGAACCTCAAGAACACTGTCTTCTATGACTATCAACCTAGAAAGATTATTTGTGGACCTCCCAACCATGAACCACTTGAGTTGATGATACACACTGGCTTCCTAGACATGCCTCTAGATCCACAGATCATAATATTTCAATGTGGAGCAATCCGGAACAATTTCCTATCACTCTGTCTCCTTTGAACACTACAAAAACTAGTTCTACTTAGAAGGCCATAACTTCATCAAATCTTTATGTGGACCTCCCAAAACATAACTGGAGCTACTTCAGACAATCCTCTACATAACCATATAGTCTATATACTTTTTTCTTCATTAATTTTCTCAATATCTTCAACATTCCAGTCTTCTAAACAGACAACAAAATAGGATATAGTTGACACCAATGGCAACAAGGATATGTTGACATCAATGACAACACCAATTAGGCACATATTTGCAACAATCTCCCCCTTTGTCATTGATGGTAACATATGAGGTGAAATACTGACTCAACCATCAAGACAAGAACTTCTCCCCGTTTCTCTTATCACTTCTGCAACTACTTTGTTCACTGCTCTCCCTTTCATCAGCAACTAGTTTTTCACATATCTTCTCTCCCCCTTTGACATCAATGGTAAAGGGCACATATTTGCATTATTTTCTCCCCCTTTGTTCCAGACTGATCTTCAATAATTTGTATATTGACTACTCCCCCTAAGTAGTATCTACTTAACATCAATCTGGATCACAAGATGTGACTATGAATTCCACTAGACTGATGCACCCTAGTGCATCTTAGTTATGAAAAGGAGGGGTAATAACTCCTAACTTCTCCTTGATATACTCAAAAGTATCCTTAGGAAGATGCTTGATGAATATATCTGTAATCTGATCCTTTGAATAAACAAACTCTAATTTGACTTCATTTTCATTTACCTTCCCTCTTAAGAAATGAAACTTAATGGATATGTGCTTTGTCTTTGAATGCAACATCAGATTCTAGGAGATGTTTATTGCACTTGAATTATCACAGAAGATTGTAATAGGCTCCTCAAATACCACTCTGATATCCTTCAACATTTGCTTCATCCACAAAACTTGAGTGTAATTACTTGTTGTTGATATGTACTTTACCTCTGCAGTAGACAGAGATATTGCCTCTTGCTTTTTCCTCAATGAAGAAACCAATCTTCTTCCCAAGAAGAATGCACCACCACTAGTACTTTTCTTTTCGTCCACATCTCCTACCCAATTACCATTCATATATGCATGATGAGTGAAGTCATTATCCTTTGGATACCATAAGCCATAGTCAAGTGTCCCTTTAAGATATCTAAAAATTCTCTTGACTACTACTACATGGGATTCTCTAGGATCAGCTTGAAATCTAGCAACAAGTCCAACTACATTCATGATATCAGGTCTGGTTTGAGTTAGATAGAGTAGTCCTCCAAACATTGACCTATACCTTTTCTGATTTTCCTTAGGGGAATCATCATCTTTACTCAACTTACATCTGGTTACCATGGGTGTACCCACTGGCTTTGAGTCCTTCATCCCAAACATTTTCAACAATTCTCTCACATGCTTAGATTGAGATATGAAGATACCCTTATATGACTGAGTGAACTAAAGACCTAAGAAGAACATCATTTCACCAAACATTGACATTTCAAATTCACTTTTCATCTTATCAGCAAATGTATTGCACATACTCTCATTTACACAAAAAATTATATCATCAACAAATAGCTCAACAATCAAATTGTGCTCATGGTCATTCTTGAAGTAGAGATTACTGTCAGCAAACCTAATTTTAGCAGATACTTATCTAATCTTGCATACCAGGCTCTTGGAGCTTGTTTGAGTCCATACAGTGCTTTCCTCAATCTGCAGACCATATCTTTTTGATTAGACAATTGAAATCCTTCTGGTTGGTCAATGTATACTTCTTCCAACCCTCCATTTAGAAATGCTAACTTGACATCCATCTGATATACCTTGAAGTCTTTTAAGCAATGAATGCAAGAAATAATCTAACTACTTCTATTCTTGCCACTAGACTAAAAGTTTCTTCAAAATCAATTCCTTCCACTTCAGAATATTCTTTGCATACCAACCTTGCTTTGTTTATTACAACTTCACCATCTTCATTTAGTTTATTCTGGAAGACCCACTTGGTTCCAATCACATTTTTGTGTTCAGGTCTAGGAACAAGATCCCAAGTGTGATTCTTTTCAATTTGTATTAATCCTTCTTCCATTGCTTTTACCCAATTTTCATCATTGCAAGCCTCACTTACTTATTTTGGTTCAACATTTGAAATCAAACAAATATCCTCTTGATCTTCAGCAATTCTTCTCCTAGTTTGAACACCTTTATATCTATCCCCTATGATCTGATCTTTAGGATGATTCAGGCTTACATACCTAAGAGTTTTGGGATTTATTTGAACCTTCATTTCTTGAGCTTGTTCTTCAATATCTACATTATCCTATTGAGTTGGTGGATTTTCCAGATCAATTTGAATATGAATCTAGGTTTGAACTTGTCTTTCTTGACTTTGACTTTCATCTTGATCATCTAATTCATATCTACAAGACCTGGAATGTCCTTTGCTCTCATCAACTTTAAAATTTGCACTTTCAACAATCTTTTTTAATCTTTTGTTAAAGCACCAGTATGCCTTGCATTGAGTAGAGTAACCCAGAAATATCCCTTCATCACTTCTTGCTTCAAACTTGCCTAGATCCTCATCTCTTTTGATATAGCATTTACTACCAAAAACTCTAAAATACTTCATATTAGGAGGATGACCAAACCATAGTTCATAAGGGGTCTTACCAGAATTGCCTTTGATCTACACTCGATTGAGAGTGTAAATAGCAGTACTCACAACTTCTCTCCAATAGACTTGTGGAACATTTTCTTCCATCATCATGTTCCTGGCAGCTTCTTGAATGGTCTAATTTTTTCTTTCCACAACTCCATTCTACTGAGGAGTCCTAGGAGTAGATAACTGTCTTTTTATTCCTTACTTCTCACAGAATGTTTAAAACTCACCGGAGGTAAACTCTCCACCTCTGTTGGATCTTAGACACTTTATTTTCATACCAATCTCATTCTCCACCATGACCTTGAACACTTTAAATTTGTCAGGAGCTTCTAATTCTTCTTTCAAGAAGGCTACCCATATCATCTAGGAATAATAATCAATCTGCAACATAAAAGATCTGTCTCCTTGCACACTCCTAATTCTAGGACACAAAGATTAGTATGCACGAGTTCCAACAATCCACTTGATGACTATTCTTTACTCTTGAATGAAGTTCTATTCTATTTACCTAATTGACATTCTCTGCACATGCTATCAGTAGGTTTCACAAGTCTTGGAAGATCTCTTACAGCCTCAGTGGAACTTATCTTGACAATGTTACGAAAATTCACATGACACATTCTCCTATGCCAAAGTCAACTCTGATCAACCTAAGCAATTAAGCAACTTTTACCATAACTACATAAATGAAAGATGTTACCTCTAGTATGAGTACCAGATGCAATTTCAGTCCCAAACCTTTCCAAGATTCTATGTTTTCCATCCTTGAATCGAAGATCATAACCCTTGTTGACCAACTATCCAACACTAAGAAGATTATTCTTTAATCCTTCCGCATACATAACATCATTAGTGTTATTCTTACCATCAAAGGAGATGGATCCTCTACCACTGATTCTACCAACTGAGTTGTCTCCAAACTTCACAAGTCCACCTTCATATTTTTCAAAACTTACAAACTTACTTTTATCACCAGTCATATGATGAGAGCATCCACTATCAATCATCCATTCATACTTTTCTACAACTTGAGAAGCCCAAGCACTTTCGACATTTGCATAGATAGTAAATTTAGTAGGCACCAGATCTTCTTCTTTGATAGCAATGAACACCCAATCATTATCAGTGGAACTTCCATAATCAGATTCATCATCTGTGACTCCTTCTTCACAAGCTTCTTGGACAATAACATTTGTTCTTACATCTAGATCTGTTAGGGTTTGTCCTTGAAACCCTCTCCAGACACCTTGAGGCAAAATGACCAATCTTATTACAAGTAAAACATTTGAATGGCAACTTTCCTTCATACTTACCGGATGCTCTTTACAATCTTTTAGCAAAAAGGGCTTCAAGATCACCAAGCTCAGTTTCATTATCTTCAAGATCCTTCCATGCATTCACAAATCTATTTGATCTTCTTAAAGAGCTTTCACCTAGATCATATCTTTTCTTCCCATGAACATTGGCTTTAAATGCAGATTCAGACTTAGGAAGAGAATCAACAAACTCACTCAATTCAAAAGGTGATTTTTTTCCAATCAACTGATCTCTTGTAACTTTAGAGACAATCATGATCTCCTCTATAGCAACAACCTTATGTTTGCATGAATCAAGTAAGGATCTGAGCACTTTTGCAACAATCTCTAATTCTTTCAAAGTTCCACCAGCACACATGATACCACACACAAGTTCATTTATCTTTTGCATGAAGATCATGATGTTTTCATCTTTACTCATTCTCAAATTTTCATATCTTCCTCTCAGACTTTGTAGTTTGGCACATTTGACATATTCATCACCTTCATAAAGATTTTCTAACTTCTTCTAGATTTTAGGAGCAGTTTTCAGTCCAAAGACATTTGTCATTTCTATATCGGTCAAGGCACTCAACAAGGATTCTTTAGCTTGAATTTTATTTTTAACATCTTTTAGTTCATCTGGAGTTGAAGGACCTTTCTATGGAGGATTATATCCATCCTTTGTTACTAAGCAATAAGCATCACCCATGCACTACAAATGACACTCCATGCAACTCTTCCAAAGAGAGTAATTTGTTCCATCAAATCTCAGACTATTCTTCTTGTAAGTTGACATCCTAGATCTCCTCGTACGATTAAGCTTCTTTTAGAGGAACTAGCTCTGATACCAATTGTTTGAATTAGTCTAAACAACTTAGAGGGGTGTGAATCAGTTGTCCCACAAATTAGCCTTTTTCTTCCTTTACTCTTCTTTATCAACTTTAAATTAGATAAGTAATGTAAACATTAAAGCATGAATTAACAACACATGAGTAGAAGCAATTTGAACACACATAACACTAGAATTTTTACGTGGAAACTTGGTTAAGGGAAAACCACAGTGGGGGTTAACCCACAAGATTTGTACCCTATTAAAAGTACTTAGAAGAAAAGAGAAGGCATATGCCTTCGAGCGCACTACCCAGAGCTCATTGCTCAAAGAGACTCACTGCCTACAAGAATTTATGTTTAACATAGAAATAATGAACTGAGATATAGCATCTTCTTCATGCCTGGTTCAGTCCCATTGAAGGCTCACTTACTTGTTCTCTATCCCCCAAACACTTATTCTCTATATCTTCATCCTTTACTGCTCTTGTTCTTTTGCTTCTCCTCTTCTCTGCTATGCCTTTGTACCTCTTAGGATTTTATCATTTTCACACAAGGACCATTTTCCACAACTCAACTGTATGCCTTTATGTGCTTCATCAACATTAGAATAAGAAGCAAGGTTGGCAGTCCAAACATCTGACTTAATGCGAATCACTAAGTTGTCAGCCAAACATAGCTAAGACTTGAATCTTCTTTCAACAACACGCCATGAACTAGAGAATTGCTCTTAGATCATCCCCAACATGCTTGAATCATCCTGTCAGCCAAGACTGGGAAGAACAACAACATCAAGGAAGAAATATTTAACAATTAGCTCAATCTTCAATGTGGACCTCCAACATAGTAGTCACATGATCCAGAGACCTCCACAAGCACATTGAGTTCAACAAAGACATCCGTACTCCTCCAAATCATCAGAATCACTTGCATCTTCATTTAGAACCTCAAGAACACTATCTGCTATGACTGTCAACCTAGAAAGATTGCTTGCAGACCTCCAAACCACTAACCACTTGAGTTGTTGATACACACTAACTTCCAAAATATGCCTCTAGATCCATAGATCATAATATATCAATGTGGAACAATCTAGACCAATTTCCTGTCACTTTGTCTCTTTTGAACACTTTAAAACTTGGTTCTACTCAGAAGGCCATAACTTCTTCAAATCTTTATGAGGACCTCCCAAAACATAACTAGAGATACTTCAAACAATCCTCTACACAACCATATGGTCTGTATACATTTTTCTTCATTAATTTTCTCAATATCCTCAACATTCCATTCTTCTAAACAGGTAACAAAATAAGATACAGTTTACACCAATGGCAACAAGGATATGTTGACATCAATGACAACACCGATTAGGAACATATTTGCAACAATCTCCCCCTTTGTCATTGATGGCAACATATGATGTGAAAAACTAATTCAACCATTAAGACAAGAACTTCTCCCCTTTCTCTTATCACTATTGCAACTACTTTCTTCATTGCTCCCCCTTTCATCAGCAACTAGTTTTTCACATAACTTCTCTCCCCCTTTGACATTAATAGCAAAGGGCACATATTTGTAGTCTTTTCTCCCCCTTTGTTCTAGACTGATCTTCAATAATTTGCATACTGACTACTCCCCCTGAGTAGTATCTCCTTAACATCAATTTGGATCACAAGATGTGACTGTGAATTCCATCAGATTGATGCACCCTAGTGCATCTTAGTTCTAAACAAGAAGGGTAATAACCCCTAACTTCTCTCTGATATACTCAAAAGTAGCCTTAGGAAGAGGCTTGGTGAATATATCCACAATCTGATCCTTTGAAGAAACAAACTCCAATCTAAATTCATTTTCATTTACCTTCTCTCTTATGAAATGAAACTTAATGGATATGTGTTTTGTCTTTGAATGCAACACCGGATTCTTGGAGATGTTTATTGCACAAGTTGAATTATCATAGAAGGTTGTAACAGGCTCCTTAAATTCCACTCTGATATCCTTCAGCATTTGCTTCATCCACAAAACTTGAGTGCGATTACTTGTTGCTGCTATGTACTCTGTCTCCATAGTAGATAGAGATATTGCCTCTTTCTTTTTGCTCAACCAAGAAACCAATCTTCTTCCCAAGAAGAATGCACCACCACTAGTACTTTTCTTGTCATCTACATCTCTTGCCCAATCAGTATCAGTATATGCATGAAGAGTGAAGTCATTGTCCTTTGGATACCACAAGCCATAGTCAAGTGTCCCTTTAATATATCTAAAAGTTCTCTTGACTACTACTACATGGGATTCTCTAGGATCATCTTGAAATCTAGCAACAAGTCCAACTAGATTCATGATATCATGTCTGGTCTAAGTCAGGTAGAGTAGTCCTCCAATCATTGACCTATACCTTTTTCTAATTTGCCTTAGGGGAATCATCATCTTTACTCAACTTACATCCTGTTACCATGGGTGTACCCACTAGCTTTGATTTTTCCATCCCAAACTTTTTCAACAATTCTCTCACATACTTAGATTGAGATATGAAGATACCTTTATCTAACTGAGTGAATTGCAGACCTAAGAAGAAATTCATTTCACCAAACATTGACATTTGAAATTCTCTTTTGATCTGATTAGGAAATGTCTTGCACATACTCTCATTTCCACCAAAAATGATATCAGAAACAAATACCTCAACAATCAGAATGTGCTCATGGTCAATCTTGAAGTAGAGATACTATCAGCAGTGCCTTTGCTAAAACCTAATTTTAGTAGATACTTATCTAATCTTGCATACCATCCTCTTGGAGCTTGTTTGGGTCTATACAGTACTTTCCTCAATCTGTAGACCATATCTTTTTAATTAGACAACTGAAATCCTTCCGGTTGTAACATGTCATGAACAAGAAGAAGTATTTCCTTTAGACACAAGTATTGTATAGATGTTGTAGAAGAAGACAATTACATATGCTCTCCTTTGCACTCTCCAGTTGTTGGGACATGATTATGTCATGGAGCATATAGAAGAATGTAATAACCAAGTTTCTACCACCACCATTCGAGACAAAAATCCTAACTACATCGTCACTACTCATTGTGGTCACATATCTATTCGAGGAGCCCAAACCGATGATCAACCTTCTATCTCCACACCCATAATTCACCCACCCACAAAAAAATACAACCTCCTTATACACCTTGGAAAATTACCCATCCAAATCTCCATCCTTGAAGTGCTTCATACATCACTCCTCCACAAAGAAGTTTGTGAGAAAGCTTTGATGGAGAATCACATTCTCAATGACTTGAATGTCAATCAATTCTAGGCTATGGTAGGACACCTTTCAACACTCCATCATCTCACCTTCTCTGAACAAGATCTTCCCTCCACTAACACATCTCACAATGAAGCCCTCCACATCAAAGTACGCATATATAAACATACCATAAAATGAGTCTTAATAGATGGTGGCTCTCGCCTAAATCTTTGCACTCTCAAACTAATCAAATAAATAGGATATTTTGATGTGGTTGTAGACTCCAGTGAAATCATAACCATCAAAGCATATGATGACACTAGAAGACTATCTGAAGGGACTATCAAGTGTCCAATTCAAGGTGAACATAAGATTTTGGAGACCAAATATCAAGTTCTTGATCATAATCTCCCTTATAACATCATCCTAGGCCGCCCATGGATCCATGCCATGTAGGCTGTTCCATCCACCTTTCACCAATGCCTTAAAGTACCATATAATGGCGCTGAGATTACCATCTACACTTATCCTCATCCTTTCCATTATTGTAGTTTCTTGAAAGGGCATGAAAAACCCCTTTGCCCATATAATAATGCCATCAAACCATCTATCTCTCATCCAAAACTATCCATATCATAAATCAATCCCTCCAACATTGCATCCACCTCCTCACCATCACCTATCCCAAAGATCAAGATCAAAGCTAGTGACATACGGTGTGGAGAATACAACCTACATGAAACATTTTGAGTAGGACAACTTCTACCATCTCCTAAAACATTTGGTGCATTTAAGACAAAGGAAATCCTCATGGTGACCATCAAATGCAAACCATCTCCAATCTTTAAGAAAATACACCTCATGGAACAAGATATCCTTGAAGATGCTTCATCATGGCTATATAGAGATGAAGATGAAAAAAAAAAAGCTCCTGTCCTACCTACTAAGAAGTACTAAAAGGGTCCAAATATTATCAAACAACTAAGCTACATAGGATAAGGCGGTATGGGCCTTCACGAACAAGGGATCCTTGAACCAATCCAAGCTATAAAGAATCCCTATCATGAAGGATTAGGGTATGGAAAACAAGATTCCACCCCCACCAAACTTGAATATATCTTAAGTGATGTTGCAAGAGCCTTTCCTATAATTCAGAACACCAATGAAGAGGATTATCAAGACTCTTTTACCAATTTCACTAAACTACTTGAATTCTCCATTTGTACCATTTATAGCCAATCAACCATGCTATCATCATCTAATGACCTTCCACTTGTCTACCCCCAACTTATTGATTGGGACCAACAAGGACCCCTCATCCTAGATGTCACACAAAATGATGAAGCAATAGCTGAATTGATGGGGGTTAGACACCATATACCCTTGGGAGATTGGAAAGCTAGTTATATCATGGAACTCAACACATCTGCCCACTTCGAGGAGATCTCCACATCTCTTAGTCGTAAAAACATAAAATGACATCCCCTAGTGAAAACCACTTCATGGCACTTTCGAATGATAAAAAGTAAAAATAAAGAATGTATCTCCTAGTGAAAACCTCCCTAAGGCACCAAGAGATGAGACAATGAATCTCCCAGAAATCCTAGAGTGATAGTAATAAAGATCATCAATCCTTGTGGAAGAATCACAAGAGATGAACCTTGGTACCAAAGAATCACCAAACATCACCTTTTGGGCAGCTTCCCTCACATCAACATAACAAGAGGCCTTCTTGGCATTCTTCAAAGCATGAAGCCACAACTTTACATGGACATATGCTGACATGCAAGGATTAGATCCAATATTCATCCTCCATCACCTCGCAGTACATCCTAATGTGAAGCCAGTAAAGAAAAAATTGAGAAAAAATGAATCAAGTAGAATTTCTTGTCAAAGTAAGATCAAAAATCTCTTAGGCGTGGGATTCATCTACCCTATTAATTATCTAGAATGGGTATCAAACATTATGCATGTAGACAAAGTCACTAGGGGCATCCACATGAGTATGAATTTTAGACGCCTTAACAAAGCATATCCTAAGGATGACTTTCATCTACTAAACATTGACATCATAGTCGATTTAACATTTGGGCATAAAATGTTGTTACTTATGGATGGATTTTTAGGTTATAATCAAATTAGGATCACTAAGGAAGACCAACATAAGGCAACATTCATTTATCCATGGGGAACATACTGCTAGGTTGTTATGCCCTTTGACCTTAAAAATGCCAGAGCTACCTATCAAAGAGCTATGATAGTGATATTCCATGACCTATTCCACAACATAATGGAAGACTATGTTAATGACCTATTGGAAAAATTAAAAAAAAAAGAGAGATGAACACCTACAAGTGCTAGATAAAATCTTTTATCAGCTAGAAGAATACAAAGTGCATCTCAATCTAATGAAATATGTTTTCAAAGTCACCTCAGGAAAACTCCTTGCCTATGAGGTACCAAAGTGGATCTAGCATAGGTAAAAGTAATAGTTGAAATGCCTCCACCTAAGAACCTGAAGCAACTATGTAGCCTTGAAGGGAAACTCTAGTCTATCAGACACTTCATAACATAGATAGCCAATAAATGACAACCATTTCAACATCTCCTTTGTAAAAATGTAGAATTATATGGGATGATAATTACAAAAAGACCTTTGAACAATTGAAGGAACATCCCGCTATGCCACCATTTCTTATACCACCAAAGCAAGGAAAATCCTTGTTACTCTATATTTCGACAATAGAAACAGAAATAGGGGCATTGTAAGCACAACAAGATGATCAAGGAAAAGGGTTATCTACTATATTAGTCACACCTTAGTGACAAATGAGCTTAATTACACACCTATTGAAAGGGCATGCCTCACAATCATCTTCACTTCCTAGAAATTAAGACATTACACGTTCAATCATAGGAGAAATCTCATAGAAAAGATCGATCCACTAAAGTACTTATTATCCTGAGAAGCTCTTACAAGATGCATGGCTAAGTGGGTGATGATCCATAGTGAGCTTGATATTGAGTACATAGAAATAAAGGCAATCAAAGGACAAGTAATAGTAGATCAACTAGCAGACACACCAATCCCAACAAAGTATCCACTTCTCTCTAAATTTCTAGATGATTCAATCCACACAGTGGCAGCTATAATAGAATGGAAAATGTATTTTGATGGATCATACACACATCGTGGCTCGGGGGTTGGAATCTTTTTTGTCACCTCTCAAGGAGATTGCATCCTGAAATCCTACAAAATCGCATTTCCTTTTACAAACAACGTAGTCAAATATGAGGCACTCATCATAGGGCTTCGTATGGCCATCGCATAGAAAATCAAGAATCTCATGGTATATGGTGATTCCCAATTAGTTATCAAATAGGTCAAAAATGAGTATAAGACAAAGGATGACAAGCTCCTACCCTATAAATAGGATGGTAGATGACTTCAAAGAATATTTCCATGAAATCGACTTTGACCAAGTCTTGAGGTTAAATAGAAAAGAAGCAAATGCCATGGACACTATAAGAGGTTTGCTAGACATGTAGAAGAACAATTAGCAACGTAAGTTTCTCATCAAAGAATTGCAAATGCTAGCTTATGATGTTCCACAATCCGAATTGGTATGCGACATTGTTTGTCCCTTATCCCTGTGCTATCAATATATCTACCAATACCTCCATGAAAACATCCTTCCACCTAATCTATCATCCACCCAACATCAAACATTCATCCATCAAACCTCCCGTTTCACCCTAATTGGCGACGCATTATATCGGAAGTGTCTTGATGGTACCCTTATAAGGTGTCTTGATTCTTGAAATTCTCAAACTGCCTTACAAGAGGTAAATGAATGTATATGTGGGGCACACTCTAGTGGACCTACCCATGCAAAGAAGATTCTAAGAACAAGATATTATTGGCCGACATTAGATAGTGATGCACTCAAATTTGTGAAGAAATTTCTTCCTTGTTTGCAACACAGAGATCTCATTCATGCTTTGTGACAAGAATTGCAACCCATTAGAACTTTCTGGCCCTTTTTAGAATGGTGGCTCGATCTCATCAGAAAAATCTATCTACCATCATCAACAGGACATAAGTTCTTTATCACTACTACCAAATACTTCACTAAATGAGTGGAAGCCATTCCACTCACCTACACCATTGGTATCTAAATAGCAAAACTCATCTTCCACTATATCATATGTCATTATGGCATCCCTCTCACCATCATCATTGATAATCAGAAACCATTTAAAAATCAAGAAGTCCACACCCTTTGTCAAAGTTTCCATATCCAAAATCATTTTTCCACTCCATATTACCCTTAAGGTAACAGCGAGGTTGAAGCTTCAAACAAAACTATCCTCAAAATTTTGAAGAAAATAGTGAATGAAGCTAGTCATGACTAGCACCTACAACTTAACCCCACTCTTTAGGCTTATCGCACTAGCATTCATACTCCCACAAGAGATGCACAATACCCCCTTGTACTTAGTTCCAAAGCCATCCTATCCATCGAGGTTGAACTCAAGATCCCCTCTCTTCAAATTTTATTGCATAATCTCATTGATGAGGAGTATTAGGTTGCATGTCTGAATGAGCTAGAACTCCCAGATGAAAAATGCCTCAATGCTCTTAACTATTTGCAAGCATATCAGAATCACCTCTAAAGAAGCTATAACAATAAAATCAAGACCTGCTAATTTGAAATAGGCGACCTTGTCCTCGTGGAAAACTATAAAAATTTACAAGAGTGACACAAGAAAGGCGAGTTTGAACGCAATTGGTTGTGACCCTTTGTAATAAAAACTAGCTATAGCTCAGGAGCTTACTAGCTAGAAACACCTAAGGGGTAGCCTCTAAATGACACAATGAACATCATGCATCTCATGAAGTTCTATACTTAACCCATCAGATATCCTAATCAAAAAAGCAAAAATATCCAAAAATATCCAAAAAAAATTGAGTGCAATAAATTCATCCAATGGTGAAAACAACTTTTGTGGTGCCTTGGATAAGTAGCATGGTGAAAAATTGTTTCAGGCGCCTTGTTCAGTGGCCACTTCTACCATCTAATAAGTCCCCACCTAGGTAAATCACTCCATACCACTTCCATCCCATGGCTTGGTATTGCAAACATTCACCATCAAACATCCCAGCCTTCATCACCCACCCAAGGCATATACCTGGATAAGTAGATCCTTGTATGCCTTCCTTGTACAACAAAATATCTAGAAAATCCAAAAACATTAGAAAATATAGAAAATCCAAAAAATTAGAAAATCTAGAAAACCCCAAAATATCAAAATATCCACAAAATCCCAAAAATATTAGAAAATAAAAAAAATCCCAACATCCCAAACCCATCACACATCATCATAAAAAATTAGAACTACATATCATCATCACCTACATTGTAATGTGCCTTGGTTTCATGTATACAGGGTATGTAGGCAGTCTAGAGAATGAAGGAAGTATCTAGTATGCATGTAATAAGATGCACCCATCCAACTCTGCTTGGATGGTCCCTATCCCTTGGGCTTGCACTTGAGCCAAATGTAATACTCACTAGGTATACTAGGAAAGCATCATCCTTCATGTAAAATCATCAATCATCAAATCCACTTTAACCACAACTTATGACCTATATCTTTTTGCCCATCTTTCAAATTTATCCTAATCATCCAATTGATCATTGCCTTACGGATATATCATTCCTACAATAGGTATAATCCATCAATCCACACCTATCTTGGCAAGAGATACAATGGCTCTTAGTTTGGTCAGTTGATCTTTTTGGTTACTGATTTTATCTATTGTCCCATTCAAAGGATAATTTCAAAACTACCTTGATCTTACTATATCATGATATGTGTTGAAAATACCTTGAAGGGGGCATGGTCATTGCTTTTGTTTGTTGTGCTTGTGGGTTGTTCTCATTATTCCAATTTGACATTCATATCTTGTGAAATGTAGGGTTGGTTTGAGAATATTGATCTCCTTTTACATCTATGGTTCATCATATCTTTTGTCTACTAAGGGCTTATGCTATGGATTCACCTCATTCTCTAGACAAGGTTGTACTATCTAGGGCATGCATGGGATCATCCTATTTTTGTAGGTCTAGTCCATGGAAAAGATGAATATACATCATCACCTTAGTCTTTCATACCTTGGTGAAAATATCCTTTTTGCTATAATAAACCCAAAATTTCTCTAAATTAATATCAACACAATTTCCTTATCCCAATCTCCACCCACCAAATTATGTGGTTAATATCACCTTGGCTTTGCATTAATGACAAGCAAGACCTAACCATCAAATTCAATCCAATCCTAACCATCTAACTTAACTATCCAATTTTAACCCTCCCAATGTAATCCTACCCATCCTACCCATCCCATATCATCCCATCCCTATTCAATCCAACCTACCCAACTGAAAGGTTGATTTATATCATAAAAGTAGCATGAAGTGGCTGAGGATTTGCCATTTCCAATTCCCCCATGCATCTAACATCCCCCACCCCTCAAAATGACTCTAACAACGTATGCATCATGACCAACATTGTCCATCTTGCATACACAGTATCATCATTCAAACATAAATCATATCATCATCATCATACCACAATATCATACGTATTAGCACCATCCATCCCATAATGCATAAATCCATAACCATTACATAATCAAATAACCATCATAATCCCATTACTTACATCATAAATAACATCATAGCATCACATCATTTATCCATCTATACATAATCCACATCATTATCCACATAATCCACATCATAATCCATATAATCCATGCATAATCCATGAAAAAAATATCAACATACATATAAATCTACATCATACATCCATAAAACATGTGTATGCATAAAAATATAGCGTCTTACAACAACATAGTGCATCCATAATAAAATCATCATCAAAGCATTATGTATATCCATACATATGCATATCCATCACATCCATAACCATAATAAACATCTACATCATAAATGAATCTATATATCCATATTATAATCAAAACATAAGTGCATCCATAAGAATAATAAATGTATCCACTAATAATGTGTAAGCAGACCACATCACCTCCATCCCCTCCTCATGCAGCTCCTCCATCACCCCCTAGCCACTCTAGGGCATGGTCTCGTTCAGCATTCACTATATCTAGCTCTGCCTGTAGCTAGCTAACTTGGTCCTCCAAGCTTGCCACCTGAGCCCTCAAGGTATCTCTATCCTCCTCCTCATCCCTCATCCTTTGTTGTACTGTACATCCATCCCCTCTATCGCTCCCATATCTATCTCTATCCTCCTCTACCTCCTCCACAATCAGCTCATCCTCCACCTCTACTTCATCTGTATCTGGCTCACCATCAAGAATGGTTAGCTACATAGGTCTTGTCTGCATCCACCAAGTATCATAAGAAACAATATTCCCATCATCTACCACCACCAAACACCAATATTTTGCACACACAATTTACTAGGAAAGTAAAGAACATGAAATACAAGAATGGACATTTTTTTAATCATTTGATAATCATCAATAAATAGAAGTACATATTTTTAAATATATTTCAACCTTGAAATTACTTATATTCAAAGATAACTTGTAGTGATAAGATTTCACTTTACATTTACACATACATTGCTCTAGGCAAAAGCATAATTTTACATTGTAATCATATCATAAAACTTTATATAAAAAGTATTGTCTCTGGAATCTTGATAACTATCATTCAAATCTTGGTGAGTCTCAGACGGTCATAGACCAGTAGTCCCTCGTACACCTTCCTTCCTGGAAGTGGCCCTTCCCTTCACAAAGAGAATAGACATGTGTATCTAACAAATTGCCATCTGAGTCCTAGTGTTGTGTCCTACATAACTCAATCTACCATATGACTCTAGACAACCTTCTAGCTAAGTATAATCTTACTGACTAGTTACGCCATCTAGCACCATGAACCGACTAATAGATGCAGAGACAAATGCATCACTTTGGCCGATGTTTGCAATAAACATAGTCGTGTGTTCACATACCTCTAAATAAACTTGAAGACTATCTCATCCTATAGTTTAATTTCTTTTAGCTAATAACTCTAGAAATACTTGTTTGATCTTTACTCAATTTTTAGTCCATACAACTTAGAAATATTCCTTATCTGGGTTATATTCACAATATGCAAATTTAGATATCTTTATCTTTCTCAAGAGTCACTTATTGCATATTTGTAATTTATAAAGGTATTTGACCTTCTATCTTTTAATCTCTACTCAATAATAACCATACTTGGTATACATATAGAAAATATTGACATTCTAAGAACATAGTGCTTTCTTAGTTATTTAATAATGTCAATATCTATATGGTTTCTCGAATCTTTCGACTGTTGACCAAAGAACATACTAGACTATATAAAATTATAAATGACTTGAGAGTTGAAGCATTCTAATCCCTTTAGATAAAAGCTAGGGTTCTCAACTTCTCTAATCCAATATTTTGCAATAATAAATACCCTTAAAAACTAATAAAGGTTATAACAAAAATATTACAAGAATAAGGTGTCCACTCATCGAATATTGACTACCTAGTCATTTGATCGATTCCACCTTCCGTATAGTCCTCAAAGTCACAAAAGGTAATAGAATAAACATATAAATCATTAAATAAGTTTAATCCAATAAAGGATAACTAAGAAATAATGTCTTTGACCTAATGGTCATCTTTTGTTCACCAATATAGGTAAAATTAAGAATGATAGAACAACATAATAATACACCAATTCAAATGAATAAACATATTGGTTGATACATAAAAATAATAATAGTTTAAATGTTTCTAATGATATATCAATCATCTAATAATATTTAGCATAAGGAACAATCTTTCCCAAAGTTTTCATTTAAGAAACAAGAACAAACTCAAATGAGTTAACAGATAAAGTATATTTATATCAAATCATCTAGTATCATCTATAAGATGTATAACAACAATCCTAAGAGGCTCATCTTTTTGTCTAAGGAAAGATTCCAATAAGTTAAGAGAAATAAAGACAACTTTATAATTAATTGTTGTCCTTAGTAAAAGATACTCTTGGATATCTAACATAGTTAACTAGACTTCTGTCAATAGTTTAGGCACATTTGGATTAACTAATCTTTTGCATAACACTCTAATGCTTAGAGTCCACAAAACACTAAGAAAAGTTTTCTATTTAAAACTGTAAGTTAACCTAGTAAGATATTAGTCTTTTGGCTTAACACAACCCAATTTGTCTATATGACATTTGACCTATATAGGATATATTGACTAATTACCATTCGGTATACATAGACTATACCGTCTGATTGGCATTTGGCCTACATGGAATATATTTACATTTATCCAAAAACAAATAATAAAGCTCTTCTAATAATAGAATATGAGACTAACAGTAAGCTATATCAACAGATAATCGTAACTCTACATTGGACAAATACTATCGAGGCACTTGATAGATATGGCCAATGATTATCTCTAAATGCTGAGATAGAATTAAACCAACTGATGAAACAAAGAACTAAGACATTTATAGTTTTAGTTTCCTCTCACGAAAAGATTACTAAGTCTTCTAACATAGAGTTGCAAAGTCCTCGAATGAAAGACACAAAGATGAGTAAGTCTTCAATAATGAGATTCAATACAAGAAAGTATAGATAATACATAAATCATATTGGAACATAGAAATATAGAGAGCCTTCAAATTCCAAAATATGAAGCTATTTTACACTCTCATCATTCTAAGGAAAAAAAAACAATACCAAAGTTGTCATTGACTATATAGTAATAAGAGAATAACTTCTCAACTTATACTTAGAGGAATAACATATCTTCAATGCTCATAACACAAAAAAAAAGGATTACACCTCTGCGAGGCTCAGATCAAAACAAAGTATTATTTACTCAATAAACTTAAAAAAAAAGGAAATGAAGAACCTATGTAAACAATGATCCACTAGGCTCCAATACTCTCGACCTTCATTGGTCTTACTTCTACTCTATTCTCTTTCCCACAATAACTTATCTCTAACATGTAGAGAGCTTCTGTGGTAGAAAAATAGAGCACACTACCTCAGCCGCATTCCATCATCTAATATTAAAGCCTCATCATGATTCCTCATGATGGCTTGCGTTATGGAAATGAATGATAATAAATAAACTCTTAGGACTCGATCAATAAGACACACCACGTATGTAGGAGATAAAAATACCACTTACCACACAATAGTAACACCATAATAACTCATAACTCTTTCATTAACAAGTCTTTGACCTATCTCAATAGATCTTAATAGATACCAAACATTATATATATATATATATAATACATCATAAAGAAATCATAGATGATGTATACCCTACATTGTTTCCTAACATTAATGAGATATAAGGACGGGGTTGAGATATTCTCACCCTCTTTGTCTTGCAATATAACAAAAATAGATAAGCATAAATAACATAATTGGACACTGTAAAAGAATCTCAATAGAAAATTACCAAAGAAGAGATAATTAACCAAACACATATAATCATTCTTTTTTTTAATCAATAAGGATGCATAGCATCATAATATATTATATTAAAATAGTATAGAATTTACTTATTACAAAAAAACCCTTCTAGCCAAGATCTGAACAACTCTATCCAAAGAAAATGCCAAAAAAAGCCCATAAAGCTAGATATACATTGATGAAGAACAAAAACCGAAAACCCTTAATATGAGAAAATTAAGCATTTCCCATATTAAGGTCTGCAACTCAAAACCCAGGAAGAATAGTAGGATCATCCTCTGCCATGACTAGTTCATTTTCAACAACAAAAGGGGCCGCTGGTGGTTGAAAGTGTGTCAGAAAAGTCCAGGCATTGAAGACTTCTTCCATCTTCTTATGCATACAATGACCAAAAGCATATTTGTGAGATTGAAGAGAATTTTCAAAGAGCTCTCTATTACCTATTTGCAGGCTGGAAACCATGGATTGGAACACATAGTTGTAGCTAGGTTTTTTAATTAGATCATCTCAAAGGAACAATCCCCCAATTAAAGCCAACCCATCATGAATATTATAATTAGTGACAGCCTCAAACAATTTAGCCTCTGGAACTAGAAAGTCATGAACATAAAGGGTGACTAAACATTTAACCATGTCTACATTCTAGAATATGTCCATAGCATTGGACAAAAAGTGGGAAACCAAATGAGAGGGAAAGCTTACCATGGATTGATAGAGGAATTCTTTGTCACAAACCTCCATCAGTGCATCTTTGACCTCTTCATCATATAGTTTAAATTCCCTCACCATTAATTCTAAGTTGATATTGCCATGTAGGGGTTGTTCCCAGTGCTGAACCAGAAGAAAGAGTCACCCATTTCATGGAATGAGAGACATAGTTAAGAATCTGTAGAAGGGGAAGACAATAAAACTGCAATAGGGAAAGAATGGTAGAGAGGCCACCATTGTCATTAGAATAAAAAGGGACCCACATGAACTAGAGTAATGATGAAGAGTCCTTCGAGCAGGCGAAGCCATAAATGAGAGGCAAATGAGATCTTGTAGAGAGTGAAAAGATCCACTCACACCATATATCGTACCTAGAAATGAATGTGTCCATGGGAATAAAACGTGTGGGAAGCTTGAGAAAGCAGTGCCACTTGGAAGGCGGCAGCAAGTGCCACATTGCAAAGGGTTCAAAATTCAAAAGATAACCTATCAAACAAAAAAAAACATTAGAAAAAGCAAGCCATTAGGATCCCATAGTCATCTCCTCTTTGATGGTCTCCACAAAATCCAGAAATTGGTCAATATTATTTTGATTGATATTCAATGAATCCTCCCCTTTTAGAAGACAAGTAAAATTTTCTAGGATGTTTGATGCTTTGTTTCCCTCTCTTAGAGTATGTGTGCAAAGAAAACCTTCAAAATGAGATAGAAGGCACCATGCTTCACTTAGACTATAACATAGTTTCCAATTATTCATAGATTTTTTTTACAAGCATGAATAATAACTTGGGAATCACCTTCCAGAATTAGAAGTTTAATTTCTAAACTTATTGCTGTTTGGATTCTGAAGAGAAAGGCTTGAGCTTCAAAAATATTATTTGTCCCATCAACCACCCCAGTAGCTTTGGCACACAGAAGATTTCCACTATGATTTCTGACCACACAACCAATCCCAGACTTTCCTAGATTCCCCTTAGAAGACCGATCAACATTAATTTTAATCCAACCATAGGATGGGGGGATCCAATGAATATTTTTCCTATCAACAAAAGAAAGTAGAAGATTTTGAACCAAGGCAACCCAGTGTTACAACATGAAGGTATTTCCATTTTTTCAGCATAGCATCATCCCAAACTATAAAGTTTGTTCCTAAATTTCCATACACCTATGACATAACCAGTTCTGAAAAGGAGATTTCTATTTTAGAAATTAGTTTTTCCCAAGAGCCAAATATTCCAAGTAATAATAGGAGCCACATCCCAAACGGGGAAGAATAAAGATTTTTTGAAGAGGATGGGCCAACTTTGAAGAAAAACCAAAAGAGTGTTTGGTGTTGGGGCCAACCAATTTACTTTATTAAAGAACCAATTCCATCACTCCAAAGTAAAAGGACAGAGGAGAAAAAGATGATTAATAGATTCAAAATTTAGTCCACACAAGAGACATTTGAAATGATCAACCATGCCTAGTTTTACCAAATGGTCACTAGTGAGAATCTTGTTTTTCAAGGCCAAACAAGAAAAGGCTCCTACTTTTGTTAGACATGCCTTGCCCTAACATAAATTAGAAGGTCAATCTGCATCTCTATTAGAAGAAGAAACCAAAGAAAGATAACCTTGTTTTACCGTGTAAGAACCTGGTTTGGATGGGCACCAGAACAACTTGTTTGTTTTAGAAGGGAGGAAGATTTTTCTATTCCTTAATACTTTTGAAAGAAGTGCTTTCTAATGTTGAGGGAAATTTAGATTTGAAAAATCTTTCCAAATGACAGATTTTTTGAAAATCCTAGTCTGATCATCATGTAAAACTAAATAGTCTTTCACATGAGTACCCTAATTTAGGCAGAGATAATCTTTTTCTTGTTGTAGCCTAGGAAATGAATCCAATTTAGTGTATCCATTCCAAGAATCTTCCCAAAGAGAGCTTTCTCTCCATTATGTATTTCCCAGGAGAGAAAAGGGAGAATAACTTCTCTACATTTCACAATGAAGTTCCAAATTTTTGAACTAATAGATGGATTAGCCACCATGAAGATTCTTTTCATTTCCTGAGAGTCAAGATACTTAGTCTGCATTATTTTACACCATTTTTGATTTGGTTTTTCAAACATTTGCTAAGCCATTTTTTCCCTTAAAGCTAAACTTTGAGCATCTAAGTTCTGAATTCCTATTCCACCATTTAACTTAGGCTTGCAAACTTTGTCTAAAGAAATTAAAGAGACAATTTTTTTCCTTAGAATCTTGATTTCCTCTCCACAGGAAATTTATTACAATTTTTTGGAAATTTGCAATAATGCCCTTTGGCATATTTAACACTAACATCATGTAAATAGGAATGGCAAATAGTACAACTTTAATCATGGTGAGCTTACCGGAGAACAATCACTCTTGAATCAAGAAAAATGTCTACTATCATCTACATCTTATTGATGGATGACTAAGCTTTCAAGATTTTTCAACAAAATCTAAGATAAAGGATTAATGACATCAAATCAACTTTTGTTGAATCAAGAAATAAGTAAGGCCAAAAGTCAGAATCAACTTACCAAACTTAATAGGGCTTACTAAACTATGCAAATCAAGTCTTAGATGGAAACTCCCTATTCTTTCCATATGTCTATTCACCTCTCTCCCATGATGCTCTCCCTCTCTTTCTTGGAGGGTGGAAAACCTATTTCTTGAATACAACTTGCAATCATCAGATTGGGATTAGTGTATCATTAGTTAAAACATATTCATCATGAATAAACAATTATGAAAACATATAATCATATGTCTAAGTTCTATGAATATTCTCAAACTTATGAAATCATAGATTTATCTTAACATTTTCACTTAACATCAAATCATTAAATCAACCCAAAATTATCTACTAATTACTTGTAAGTTAAAGTAAAACATAGTCAAAATTAGGGATGTGACAAGACAACTGCATGTAAGCCTGCAAAATCCAAAAGTGCCAATTGAGAATCCATCTTTGATGGACATAAGGGATAAGAAAAAATAATAGTAATCTATAGCAAGTCTTGCCACACACCAAACTCTCACAAATCCTGAGAGGGCACGTATCGATCTATAATATGCTTGATCCTCCCTATGAGGTACCAAGGCTACCGGGTATATTGCATTTGTGTATCATCATCAATCCATGGCTTGGAGCCTATGTAGGGCCGCCACACCACCATCGTCACCTCATGAAACTTTTACCTCAAATACCATATACTCCCTAACTTCTAATGTTGGAGAGCACCAGTCTATGCCATCACCCAAGGCTCAAATTATTGCCTCACATGAGGACATATGGGCCTCATGATAGCTATATGCTTCCATGCCCATACATGTAAGAATGTCACACCACAACCAAGACTTGCTCCACCTCTGTACACCACCATATGCATCTCGTGGTAAAGTTGGGCCAACAAACATGGCTCCTAGGCATATAATGCGTTATGTCACCATCTTCTTGATGCAGTCCCCCCATCCATCTAGAAACCCTCACAAGCACCGATTTGGCATCAGAATCCCCCCAACCAACCCAAATAAGTACAAGGTATAATCACTGAAACCTCCAGCATGAGAAGCATCCCATATCATCTCTTACTGATCTTGGTTTGTCACCACCTGTGCTGGGGTGAATACTCAATCCAGTGCTGGAAAACCTATCATAGTATCATAGATAACCCACTCACCATGAATGGGGATCTATAGGATTTGTAATGCCCCGCCATGAAACTCTAGAGAACAACACATTTATACTAAATGCAATAGGATATATATATATATATATATATATATATATATATATATATATATATATATATATATATATATATATATATATATTAAAGATAGAAATAACAAAGTAATAATAACACATCATTTAAACTAATGTCTGCTCCTCTAAGTTAACATGGTTGCATTACTTGACAAAACAATTAACATAATCTAACACACATCATGAATTAACATTAGTAACTCATTGTAAACCTAATGCACTAAATTAATAATCATTTACATCTACATAACATCATATAAGTATTCATCAGGATCTAGTACATAGTTACCATTTCTCCTGACATATAAATACAACATTACATTGTTACATTATCATCTTCTGAATACATATGAATACATACATTATGAATAATCTGATACACAGGATAGCACATGAGCATAATAACTGTCTCCATAAACAGGTACATGATTTGAATCTGCTACAAGAGTTACCACCTTCTTGCACATGAACAAAGGCAAGGAGAAACCAATGGAGATAAAGCACATCCACTCAACCATGTGGAACCCTAAGGTCCACCCCCCATGCTAGGAGATAACATAAGGTCCCAAAACATCATACAGTCAGGTAGACAATTGCCTAACAGGAAGAAAGACTGAACAAGACTCCATTACAACACATGACAACACCACAAGCAACTCAAAATCACTTCCAGAGGCAACACATGATGAATGGGGAGAGTACAACTAGGGAATGCTAGGCTGCAGTAGGAAGAGTGTCATCGCATGGTCCTGACATGGGTTATCCTAACAGCCTCTCACTAGGCGCCAGCCCCCATATATGGTTATCCTGACAGCCTCTCACTAGGCGCTGGCCCCATAGGGTGACACATGCGGAATCAACCTTCCTTTCGTGAGGACAAGGAAGTTGATCTTGCCAACCAAGCCTTCTCTACCCATCCTAAGTCTAAACGAGCACTACAGGCATGGGAGAGGAAATCTAATTATCTTGTTAATGTGTAATTTACCCTTTTCCCCCCTGTTCATTTTTAGATTCTCACTTAATTAACAACTTTCAATGGGTTATCCTGACAGCCACTTTGGGTGTTGGCCCCACACTGAAAGCCACTCCCCTACCTACATCTAGAAACCCTAACCATGAAGCAAGACAGTCACTATCATACTGATAAGTATACATAAACAATGCAAGGCATTTACCTTCTTGCTTATTAAACATAATCACAAGGACCAACCTTTACTTCATTGTCCCCAAAACTTTTAGGTAATCAATCAAAATAACCATAACAACACATATCTAGAGCAAGGTATGGGTCATCTTGCTCCCAAATCTCAACCATGAACAAAATAGTTTCTCATTATGATTTCCAAGATCTCCCCATTACAATACTAAACACAAGCTCGATATCAACACATACGTGAAGGAGATTTAAACCCATCATAACATATTCACAACACAGTATGTACAACATCTCACATTATTGTTTACCAAGACCTACATACGTAGACAAGAGAAATCATGATCTTGCAACATCTTCATTTCAAGACAGCTATGAACAGAATACATGCCATCGAATCATATTACGTTATGCCTCTGGAACCTAAACATGACAATTTGCACATAGACCAACTCACATGAAAATTTCGCTTGTAATATGCGATTTCAGCTAATCAACTCATTGACAACATAGGTTGTTCTAACTAGAGCAATTCAATCTCTTAGTTATCCAGTTACCTATAATTTTTACTTATAAGTCTAAATTTTTGATTACATTTATTTAACCTAATTCCAATCTTTCAATCCAATTTCAACTTAACAAAATCATTATGAAAAATATCTTTGCAAAAATCAAACCAAACTAGATTAAATTTCATCTACACTGATTATATTGCCATACCCAATTACATTTAATTGTAATAGCAACTAGATTCAAGTTATATCTCCACCAAGGATTCATAAAACCTAGGTCTAGTTTAATTAATATTAATTCTATCTATTATATTAATCACTCATCAATTACATATAACCGTCAAGCTAAACAATGCATAGATAATACTAATTACAAATACTTATAACTTAAATGCTAATTACAACATTTATAATCCAAACCCATATATCATATTTCTACTAACAAAACCATTATAATAGAATCGATGCCATATTACAGTAAATATGCGATCATATTGATTAGTTTAATAAAATTTCGTATTAAACTATAACAACTACGTTTCTTTTGTTTCATAAGTTAATATCTATATCATATATATATACTCCAACAAACTCATCTACTAAATCATGTATCTTAAATATGCACGGATTCATATTTAATTTATAATTAATAATTGATACCTATACAAATATCCATATGACATAAATGTTTATATACATGTTCATGCACTTGTGTAGGTTATTCCTATCCTCAAGGTAAGATTTGGTCAATCAACCTTCAAATTTTGGACGGTTTATAAACAACACTATTCTACCTTTGAGTAGCAGCCACACCCTTCCATTTCTTCAAGCGATGACTTCATAGACCACCACACCCAAATTGAAACACCTTTGTTATACATGGCTGGAGTCTCACCTAGAGGATGGAGTTTGATAGACTTAAGGAGTATGCACATCGAATTAAATGGGTTATCTAGATTTGGATTATGGTCGATCAAGAATACTGTGAAGATTTGAACAACCAAAGAACAAGACACCCAAAATATAAATTGACTAAATGAAGAGCTAATAAGATGTTTAATACAATCTACTACAAGAATTAGATCCTGAAGAATCTATGCAAAAGTGGGCAGTTTTATAGGATCCAAAGTCCATATTTATTTGAGACCTTAATGCACATAAGAAAAATATTTCCATCTAGATCTAATAGAAGGCAGAAGTAAGGAATACTCTAATGGACAAGGTACTTGAACTGTTTGACAAGGTTCAAAGATACTTACGTACACAAAGAACATCATTAGTTTATCTATTAGAGGATATGAACAAACTAACAGATCCTTAGCAAGATGACTTCGTAACCCCTTTTAAAAACAGATAAAAACCATCGTTTCTAAGATCCAACACCAACATTTAGCAATTATAAGATTATATAGAAATCTTAATACTAATATATAGATAACATATGATTATATGCAAACCTTAATGCCAATATATATGGTGATTACTATCTTATAATTATAGGAAGATCTAATGTAAAAATAAAAAATATAATTCATGCTATGATGATCTAGGTTTATGACATGTAAAGAAGGCAACAAATATGCTTCTTTCAAGATTTACATTGAAATGTTTGCTTTTCCAATTTCACAAGCAACAACCCTTAGAAAAACAACCTTTACATTTAATAAATAAAGGATACATATAATATTTAGAACATACAATATTTACATTTAACCAATAAAGAAAAACATATAATATTTATATTTAATCAATAAAGAAAAACATATAAAATTTACATTTAATCAATAAAAAAAATATATAATATTTATATTTAATTAATAAAGAAAACATGGTACCTCAATCGCAATATCCCACTAATGGTAGAATCCTTGAATGAGAATCATAAAATGAACAAGTCACCCCCACTCCATGAAGAGTTTTTAAAGAGAAGGAATGAGTAACTTCCTACCCAAAACTAACTCAACCACCCAACTAACTCAACCACCCAACTAATTCAACCAACCACCTAATTCAACCAACCACCTTCCCATTTTCGTCACTTTTGTAAGTGGGGCTTAAAGGAGGGTCTAAAAACTTTTTAAAATATTATAAATGACAAAAATAAACTTCTTACCTATGTACCTTGGACATAAGATAATTTTTCAAACATAAAATACAACTTAGACCTCTTAAAAACACTTAAAAATCATTTTAAAAGTTACAAGGTTAAATCCCACACAAGAACATAATCATTTTATCACATAAAACTAAAAATAATATTTCTTAACATCATGGCCAATAGACCTTAGGGCCCCATGCCTAGGTCAGACATCACACAGAAAGACATAAAGTGGCTAAATGACCACCATCATCCATTGACATAATAATTCTACATGTACACTCAACAAGAAGTGTTAGTACAATATATAGCCAAAATATATCCATCATAAATAACATATTATCACAAATCCATTAGTAACCATAGTGTAACGCTAAATCAATACACTCTTGATCCACTTGTTAGGCATCGTCAATTAGATGATAGGATTGTCTCCTCTCTACTCTAGGGTCTGGTTAGTGCATTTACTAGTGTTCAGTGACCTTCCCTAATTAAATCAATTTAATAGTAGTAACAAAATAATTCATATTCAAACAACTTTAAATAATTATTTTGAACTAGGTAATTATCAATTACCAATTTAATCTTATTAAATATTAATAATAATAATAAGAATATTATATGACCTTATTAAATATTAAAGTGGGTCAAATATTAGTATGACTATATAATGAAATATAGGCATACAATATAACCCACTGAGGAGGACAGCTGTTAAAAGCCAAATCAAACATGTTCACAAGCCAGGGCCAAACATGCACTTAACCAATAGGCTTCATCAAATATCAATCAGTTGCAAGACCTGACATACTGACAGAACTAACAGGTTGAACTAGACATGTCATGCATCCTGATCGAGGGTGATGACTTGAGATGTGGGACCTTAAGTTATCTCCGGAACAACTTATCCATTGGGTTTAGGGCACGCTTAGACCTATTAATTCAGGTGGAGTCGATGCCCGATACCTGCATCCTGCAACAAATGACACAGTCAAGCATATATAGACACACAAAAGTTGACACTAGGTGAAAAAGGAATCACAATATCGAAGGGCACTCGCAAGCGAGTGATACGACATCGTCCTTTCCACATCATATCAATCTAGATTACATAACACATAACAGTAACCAAGTCAAATCTACCTCGTTATTTGAACAGAAAATACATTGAACATATAGGTGCATGAAATTGAATAAGTCTCAGAAGTACCATCATAACAAATAAATCTAACAGAATCAGTCCATGAGATCCATTCTAACATATAGCAATTGTAGTAAGATCGACATCTTAATCGTAGGAATGCAAAACAATGTCAAAGCCTTACCTTAATTATTCCCGTTATTTTACCTTCATATTCATGCGCCTTGATCAGTTCACCTGTACATCCAAGGTGGGAATGGAGGGGCACTACATCCTCCCCCCTAAAACTTGACTTACTCCTGGAAGTCACAGACTAGGGTGGAAACATAACACATTAGTATTACAATTTTCTATTGCCAACATACGCATTCACATTAACCAATTGTTCCCAAGACAAGCACAATCGTTCAATACAGGCATAAAAGACATCAATTCCTTACCCTTAAGATGTGTCATGTAATCTACTTATAACCAATTGCATGTATTTTGAGCATTTCATTCGGTTCAAGGATCTATGTTTACATATTATCAAGGAAAATTACATCTTATTTCTTATTTCCACCATGGTTCTGACTAATCACCAAGCATTCAAGTACAATTCTCCATAGAGTCCGCCCTTGTACACACTATCAGAGGTTCGAAATGAACGTGATAGAAACAACACTTGACACAATACAGGGCTAACAAAAACAAACATTCGGAATAGTCACCATCAAAGTTTTAAAGAAGGTGAAAACCCAAGTGGGAAAATAACGAAATCCAATCTTAAGTCACAAAATGCCGTCAATTTCCAACAATAACTCAAGTATAGAGAAAAGAGTTTTGGTGACCACTCCTGTCATAAGAAATTTCAAAGAAAACAAATTCATTGTTAGCCCCTAACAACACATGAAACGACCATCAAAATTTTAAATTAACCAAATTGCAAACAAACCCACATCACAATGTGGATAAATTTAGTCACAAAAAGGGAGTATCCGCTACACAACACCTAGGACACAAGGTCTAGAATGCGTTAGAGAACGTATGCCAACACATAGATAATTAGGTTATCTACACCCTTATACCTAAACAACTTTTATACAAGGATTTACGGAAACAAAATAATTACTTATTGACAACAATTTCTACCTTAATGCAATGCAATTTCTTTATGTGAAGAAGAATAGATAATATTGCACCCAAGAACCTACTTAATCAAGGCTACATTTTACTTAAAGTATCACATTTATATGAGATGGATCTAACACAAGCTCCAATTTGATCTCCTGCATTCAGTTTTTACATACATACACAATGATAACTTTCATAATCTACAAAGGAACTTCCACATGAAGTCCTGGCCACAAAAAAAAAAAAAAAAAGATGTCAAACTACTACTTTAAGATGCCCACACAAGACAATACCACTTAACCACATGTCTTACAATGCATGATGCCTCCAAATATTTAAATCATTCCAATACTTACACAAATAATATCATTAACATATAGATGGTATGGTGCTTCCACACCCTAAACATAACCTCACAAGGTATGGTTACTTCACCAAACCAGGGAAGACAAACACCACTAACCTTTTTCAATACCCTACATAAAATGGGTTTAGGATATTCACATCACTAGAGGGCAAATTCCACTCTCTTGATTCCATGCACTATAAGTAAACGTGCCTCTAGCTTCTAAAGCACTAAAGACCACAAGAGGAACTTGAGGTCTCAAAAATCAGCAAGCACTAGTGTTCAGGGAACACATATGGTTAGATATATCATCTCATTTTTCCATAACAGACACACAAGTAGAAAAAAACATAAAGGATTTATTTCTTCTACAGTCAAGAACAAGTCTGTAAATTTATCATCCTTCTAATACCATACTAAGGCTCTTAAGTGAGAGGTACTATTACCAACTCACCATAAGGAGAGAAATGTTTAACCTAAACAACAACAAGAACCAGAGATCCCAGTGTTGCAAACCTTTTCTCTGATACCAGATGTAACACCCTACCATGAAACTCTAGAGAACAACACATTTATACTAAATGCAACAGGATAATTTTTTTTTTTAAAAGATAGAAATAACAAAGTAATAATAACACATCATTTAAACTAATGACTTGTCCTCTAAGTTAACATGGTTGTATTACTTGACAAAACAATTAACATAATCTAACACACATCATGAATTAACATCAGTAACTCATTATAAACCTAATGCACTAAATTAATAATCATTTACATCTACATAACATCATATAAGTATTCATTAGGATCTAGTACATAGTTACCATTTCTCCCGACATATAAATACAACATTACATTGTTGCATTATCATCTTCTGAATACATATGAATACATACATTATGAATAATCTGATACACAGGATAGCACACTAGCATAATAACTGTCTCCATAAATAGGTACATGATCTGAATCTGCTACAAGAGTTACCACCTTCTTGCACACGAACAAAGGCAAGGAGAAACCAATGGAGATAAAGCACATCTACCCGACCATGTGGAACCCTAAGGTCCACCCCCCATGCTAGGAGATAACATAAGGTCCCAAAACATCATACAGTCAGGTAGATAATTGCCTAACAGGAACAAAGACTGAACGAGACTCCATTACAACACATGACAACACCACAAGCAACTCAAAATCACTTCCAGAGGCAACACATGACAAATGGGTAGAGTACAACTAGGGAATGCTAGGCTGCAGTAGGAAGAGTGTCATCGCATGGTCCTGACATGGTTATCCTGATAGCCTCTCACTAGGCGTCGGCCCCATAGGGTGACACATGTGGAATCAACCTTCCTTTCGTGAGGACAAGGAAGTTGATCTTGCCAACCAGGCCTTCTCTACCCATCCTTAGTCTAAACGAGCACTACAGGCATGGGAGAGGAAATCCAATTATCTTGTTAATGTGTAATTTACCCTTTTCCCCACTGTTCATTTTTAGGTTCTCACTTAATTAACAACTTTCAATGGGTTATCCTAACAGCCACTTTGGGTGCTAGCCCCACACTGAAAGCCACTCCCCTACCTACATCTAGAAACCCTAACCATGAAGCAAGACAATCACTATCATACTGATAAGTATACATAAACAATGCAAGGCATTTACCTTCTTGCTTATTAAACATAATCACAAGGACCAACCTTTACTTCATTATCCCCAAAACTTTCAGTTAATCAATCACAATAACCATAACAACACATATCCAGAGCAAGGTATGGGTCATCTTGCTCCCAAATCTCAACCATGAACAAAATAGTTTCTCATTATGATTTCCAAGATCTCCCCATTACAATACTAAACACAAGCTCGATACCAACACATATGTGAAGGAGATTTAAACCCATCATAACATATTCACAACACAGTATGTACAACATCTCACATTATTGTTTACCAAGACCTACATATGTAGACAAGAGAAATCATGTTCTTGCAACATCTTCATTTCAAGACACCTATGAACAGAATACATGCCATCGAATCATATTACCTTATGCCTCTGGAACCTAAACTTGACAATTTACACATAGACCAACTCACATGAAAATTTTGATTGTAATATGTGATTTTAGCTAATCAACTCATTGACAACATAGGTTGTTCTAACTAGAGCAATTCAATCTCTTAGTTATCCAGTTACCTATAATTTTTACTTATAAGTCTAAATTTTTGATTACATTTATTTAACCTAATTCCAATCTTTCAATCCAATTTCAACTTAACAAAATCATTATGAAAAACATCTTTGCAAAAATCAAACCAAACTAGATTAAATTTCATCTACACTGATTATATTGCCATATCCAATTACATTTAATTGTAATAGCAACTAGATTCAAGTTATATCTCCACCAAGGATTCATAAAACCTAGGTCTAGTTTAATTAATATTAATTCTAACTATTATATTAATCACTCATCAATTACATATAACCGTCAAGCTAAACAATGGATAGATAATACTAATTACAAATACTTATAACTTAAATGCTAATTCCAACATTTATAATCCAAACCCATCTATCATATTTCTACTAACAAAACTATTATAATAGAATCAATGCCATATTACAGTAAATATGCAATCATATCGATTAGTTTAATAAACATTTGTATTAAACTATAACAACTATGTTTCTTTTGTTTCATAAGTTAATATCTATATCATATATATATACTCCAACAAACTCATCTACTAAATCGTGTTTCTTAACTATGCATGGATTCATATTTAATTTATAATTAATAATTGATACCTATACAAATATCCATATGACATAAATGTTTATATACATGTTCATGCACTTGTGTAGGTTATTCCTATCCTTAAGGTAAGATTTGGTCAATCAACCTTCAAATTTTGGATGGTTTATAAACAACACCATTCTGCCTTTGAGTAGCAGCCACACCCTTTCCATTTCTTCAAGCAATGACTTCATAGACCACCACACCCAAATTGAAACACCTTTGTTATACATGTCTGGAGTCTCATCTAGAGGATGGAGTTTGACAGACTTAAGGAGTATGCACACCGAATTAAATGGGTTATCTAGATTTGGATTATGGTCGATCAAGAATACTGTGAAGATTTGAACAACCAAAGAACAAGACACCCAGAATATAAATTGACTAAATGAAGAGCTAATAAGATGTTTAATACAATCTACTATAAGAATTGGATCCTGAAGAATCTATGCAAAAGTGGGCAGTTTTATAGGATCCAAAGTCCATATTTATTTGAGACCTTAATGCACATAAGAAAAATGTTTCCATCTAGATCTAATAGAAGGTAGAAGTAAGGAATACTCTAATGGACAAGGTACTTGAACTGTTTGACAAGGTTCAAAGATACTTACGTACACAAAGAACATCATTAGTTTATCTATTAGAGGATATGAACAAACTAACAGATCCTTAGCAAGATGACTTCATAACCCCTTTTAAAAACAGATAAAAACCATCGTTTCTAAGATCCAACACCAACATTTAGCAATTATAAGATTATATAGAAATCTTAATACTAATATATAGATAACATATGATTATATGCAAACCTTAATGCCAATATATATGGCGATTACTATCTTATAATTATAGGAAGATCTAATGTAAAAATAAAAAATATAATTCATGCTATGATGATCTAGGTTTATGACATGCAAATAAGGCAACAAATATGCTTCTTTCAAGATTTACATTGAAATGTTTGCTTTTCTAATTTCACAAGCAACAACCCTTAGAAAAACAACCTTTACATTTAATAAATAAAGGATACATATAATATTTAGAACATACAATATTTACATTTAACCAATAAAGAAAAACATATAATATTTATATTTAATCAATAAAGAAAAACATATAAAATTTACATTTAATCAATAAAGAAAAACATATAATATTTATATTTAATTAATAAAGAAAATATGATACCTCAATCGCAATATCCCACTAATGGTAGAATCCTTGAATGCAATTCATAAAATGAGCAAGTCACCCCCACTCCATGAAGAGTTTTTAAAGAAAAGGAAAGAGTAACTTCCTACCCAAAACTAACTCAACCACCCAACTAACTCAACCACCCAACTAATTCAACCAACCACCTAATTCAACCAACCACCTTCCCATTTTCGTCACTTTTGTAAGTGGGGCTTAAAGGAGGGTCTAAAAACCTTTTAAAATATTATAAATGACAAAAATAAACTTCTTACCTATGTACCTTGGACATAAGACAATTTTTCAAACATAAAATACAACTTAGACCTCTTAAAAACACTTAAAAATTATTTTAAAAGTTACAAGGTGAAATCCCACACAAGAACATAAACATTTTATCACATAAAACTAAAAATAATATTTCTTAATATCATGGCCAATAGACCTTAGGGCCCCATGCCTAGGTCATACATCACATAGAAAGACATAAAGTGGCTAAATGACTACCATCATCCATTGACATAATAATTCTACATGTACACTCAACAAGAAGTGTTAGTACAATATATAGCCAAAATATATCCATCATAAATAACATATTATCACAAATCCATTAGTAACCATAGTGTAACGCTAAATCAATACACTCTTGATCCACTTGTTAGGCTTCATCAATTAGATGATAGGATTGTCTCCTCTCTACTCTAGGGTTTGGTTAGTGTGTTTACTAGTGTTCAGCGACCTTCCCTAATTAAATCAATTTAATAGTAGTAATAAAATAATTCATATTCAAACAACTTTAAATAATTATTTTGAACTAGGTAATTATCAATTACCAATTTAATCTTATTAAATATTAATAATAATAATAATATTGTATGACCTTATTAAATATTAAAGTGGGTCAAATATTAGTATGACTATATAATGAAATATAGGCATACAACATAACCCACTGAGGAGGATAGCTGTTAAAAGCCAAATCAAACATGTTCAAAAGCTAGGGCCAAACACGCACTTAACCAATAGGCTCCATCAAATATCAATCAGTTGCAAAACCTGACATACTGACATAACTGACAGGTTGAACTAGACATGTCATGCATCCTGATCGAGGGTGATGACTTGAGATGTGGGACCTTAAGTTATCTCTAGAACAACTTATCCATTGGGTTTAGGGCACACTTAGACCTGTTAATTCAGGTGGAGTCGATGCCCAATACCTGCATCCTGCAACAAATGACACAGTCAAGCATATATAGACACACAAAAGCTGACACTAGGTGAAAATGGAATCACAATATCGTAGGGCACTCGCAAGTGAGTGATATGACATCATCCTTTCCACATCATATCAATCTAGATTACATAACACATAATCGTAACCAAGTCAAATCTACCTCATTATTTGAATAGAACATACATTGAACATATAGGTGCATGAAATTGAATAAGTCTCAGAAGTACCATCATAAAAAATAAATCTAACAGAATCAGTCCATGAGATCCATTCTAACATATAACAATTGTAGTAAGATCAACATCTTAATCATAGGAATGCAAAACAATGTCAATGCCTTACCTTAATTATTCCTGTTATTTTACCTTCATATTCATGCGCCTTGATTAGTTCACCTGTACATCCAAGGTGGGAATAGAGGGGCACTATAGGATCTGCCACCCATCCTCTAGGGTGATGCTCATGTCACCCATAGGAAGTAAAAAGGTGTAGGTCTCACTCTGCCACCTCTCCACCAACGCTATCATAATTGATCAGTGAGCCCTCAACCAAGGCACATCTGACACAAACCTAAGACTAACTACTCACAAGCAAAAGCACATCACTAGAAAAATTAGGTATCCCTACACTCCAGTCATGGTCACCTCTCTCGTGACTGAATATCTAGCAAGTTAACATGTGTTCAAAAAATAATAGAAATTAATGTTTTTTCTAAAAAACTACGCCTTGGTGCTAAACCATTAACTTATGGCACTAAACTAGATAAATGTGCTAATCCCTTTATCAAATGCATAATCTAGATAATGGTGCTAAACCATATATTGATGGCACTAATCTATCTAATTGAACTGATCTAGCTAATTGCACTGATACTTAGCCCCTTGGTGCTAATCTAGTTGATAGTGCTATTCCTCCATCTCCAAGCGCTAATCCACCTGAACAACCCCACAACCCTATGGCTCGACACTAATCAATCCATTTACGCTAGTCTACCAACCCTATTCACTAATTGAAACAATGGCACTAAACAAAATGTATGTGCTAATTGAGATGATTGTGCTAAACTATCCAGATACCCCGGTGCTAATCCACCTAATAGCACTAATCCACTGATATTTGGTACTAAACTAACATTTCCCCACTTGGCCCTTATAAGGTAATCTAGCCTAAGGTGCTAATGCACCAATCTATTGTGGTGTGTGGTTGTGCACTAGCACTAAACCCCTAACCTACCCTTTTCCAACCCCATAACTAACTCAAATCCCAAAAATGATAAAGCAGGGTTAGACGACATACCCATGCGCTAGCCTCCTCCATCTTCTAGTCTCTGTGCCGGCTTCCTCCATCCTCTGGTACTCTCAAACTTGCTCTGATCGATGTTGGTGTCATGGGAAGCTTGGTTGCGCCATTGTTCTTTCTCTTCTCTCTCTAGTCCAGTCAGCTTAGGTGTGCAAATGTGGCATGTTGGGCCCACTTTTGCCTATCTATAATTTACATGTTAGCCCTAATTTACCATTTCTTCTCCTCAGGCCATAAATCTTACCCATTTTCCTTTGTTTCTTCTCCTATCAACCCCATTTTCCATCCTGAATCCCTTTTTAACCACCATTCTCTCCTTTTCAAGAGTTCACTTGAAAAAAATATTTTTTCAACCTACCTCTTGAGGGGGCATCCCTCATTCACTTCCACCCTTTCCTGTCAGTTGAGGCAAAATTCTTTGACCTCACATCATGATTCCCTACTCGGTCACCATGCCACATCAAAGAAGGGAAAAATGTACACACCTAAAAATATCCCGACCTCATAAGCTATTTTCCCACATCCTTACACTACTAATTACCCCCTTCACCAATTAATTAAATAAAATCAAAATTATTTAATTAATGTATCCTAAGCCATCCCAAACCACTCATTGTAGTCATTCATCACTAATCATTCCCTCCTAATGAATTAATTCATTACTAAACCTTACAACATCATTCATCATTAATTAAATAAATATTCTAAATATTTATTTTATTAATTTCTGTATTTACTAACCAAGATTAATTAAATAAAACATGTTTATAATTTAATTAATCTCCCCTAGCCTATGACCTAAACTTAGCTTAATCAAGAATAAATACCAATTATTTAATTATCTACTCTAGCCTACCTAACCCCTAGACCTAAATTAATTAAATAAATCTTTATTTAATTAATTTTCACCTCTCATTAACTCGCTCAGTAATTTTTTACAGCCACATTACTTAATTTAAACACTTAATTAAGTGGGTCAAACCTTGATTAACACCTCCCCCACACCTTTTGAATGAAAAGAAATATTTTATTCAAAGGAATCACATGACCCTTCCACCTCACCTTTCACCTTTAACGTTAGCTCTCTTTTATGCAAAAAGCTCACATACGTGTTTGCCAAATGATCACATCTATCACATGCCATCCCATTTACCAATAAAACTAATTTTTTTATTCCACCTTCTCCCAAGGAAATTATTATTACTATTTCCTCACAAGTCTTAATTCTAATTAATGTAAAGCCTTCCCAAGGTGAATTTAAAATTACAGAATAATCACAACCCTTCATTTTTGTTGATGAAGATGTAGCCCTCCATCTCATCTCTTCATCTCCACCCTTGGATCTCAACTTTCAATCTCCACCCTTGATCTAGAATCCCTCCTAAATGCTTATAAATACAGGCCCATCCAAGCCATTTTCAAACATAAGTTTTATGCAACATCATATGCCAAAATCTCTCCCAAATCCTTAGCCAAATCCTCCATCCATTTCATATTGTGTTGAATTTGAGAGAAATCCATATAATTGAATTCTACTTAGCTAAAGCTAGGAGAGCCTTGGGTGCATCTCTCCTCAACCTTATCAAGGAGTGACAGAGATTGGAGGAATTTGAAGGTATAATTCTTGTATTTTGAGTTTCCTTTCATGTTTTCTTTTCGTTGAAATATTTTTCATCTTCACTAGATACAAATCATCACCAAAATGAATATTAAGCAATTAGGTACATCCAACAATTAACCAAGAGCATTTCTTGCAATCCTAAAGAGAAAATTACATAATGAGTACAATCAAAAGTTGTCCACCTACTTTTAGCAATTCCATCTCAATATAAGGCACAAGAATGAGATTTGCAATTGGGTTGTCGACTGTCTTAGTTGACCTCCAATCACAAAATTGTCAACAACATAGCAATGACATTGATTTAGTAACACTCATTAGGAATTGGTTGTAAGAAAATTGGTATCTAATTTTTATCTACAAGACAAACTTATGTGTCATTTCAGACATTTTTTAAATTCATCAAGACAACATCAAAAGATGGTCTAGAAGACACAATTCATTTTGACATGGAGAAAAATATGGGAAAGTTATTTCCATTGGTCAAACATGTGGAAGAACATAAGCAAGTAAATCAATTCGTGAATCTAGTACCAATCCCTACCAAACCGTGAGATTTAGTTTTAAAGGTTTTCATTTCAGGGCTTACTACCAAAAGGATAGTAACAAATTGAAATTATAATTATGTCTATGTAGTGGTTGGCAAGTTATCCAAGATGGAAATTATAACACCCTGTAATAAAAACATCTTCAAAATCCACTGCTAAGATCATCTCCAGTAACATGTGGGTTCACTTCAAGTTTCCAAAAGACCATTGTGTCAATAAGATACAATAACTTTCTTGAGTATCTTCTAGTTCACTCTCCAGTCCACGATGAATACAAAACTATCGAAGTCAACTTCCTCCTATTAAAAAAATGGAGAAACAAAGGTAGCTAGAGACACTAATTGTATACCTCCTTGGAATGCACCACTTAAACAATCTACATATATGGGACAAGAGTCTTCCATACATTCAACATAGCTACAACAAAGACCTTCAAAACTCAATTGGATGCACCCTTTCATATGTGTCTTGGTTTCCAACAATTGGCCACAATTCATGTTAGCCTTGCCTTTGACTTCTACTGAAGATTGATGGATTCCATATTCAACAATAAACATATGATAATCTAGAGAATACTATTGCCAATTGTGAGCACTGCTAGGTCCAACACAAAGTCATTCCTTAGTATCAAATTGGTGAAATGGTGTGGCTACATTCCAGAAGGAGATACTAAAGGGGCATCGAATACATCCAAACTACTCAAATATGTTCCTTACACCACTAAGAAAGTCTAAGATAACACTTTCAATCTCAACCTTCCACCATAAATAAGATTACACCCCATCATCATTGTGGACCTTCTATCATATTTTTGAGTATTATTTTGACACATCAAATGCAGTAAAATAATTACAATTTATAGAGTCAAACCTTGACTAGACAAGCCAAATGGTGGGAAATAGACTAGGTGCCCTTGAAACCAAATAATATCATGCTACCATGTTGTGAAATAGGATCAACTCATCCACAAGGAAAAATGGTTGGAGAAAAATTAGATACAGGAAACTTCTACCTTTGGTGTATGAAATTGATGCAAAGGAACTTATCCCTTTTAAAGGAGAGGCAAATTATTTGAGTGGCAATTTTAGAAAAGGTTTAGGCAAAAATAAAAAAAGATTAAGTCAACTTGTAGAGGGTGTAACTTCTGTAACAATGATTGAAATTTGAAAATTTCTAATGCATTTGAAATCTTAGACCATGTACATCAAGGAGATGTTGTCTATTGCAATCGTCTCAATCTTCCTCTTGAGAGCGGTGCTCTGAAGGGTGCTAGTTAGGTCATGAGAAATAGATGTAGACATCCTCTTTAGAACATAAATAGGGAGGGGTGTTGGTGTCCTCCTCCACAAGGAGTGTTTAAAATCAATACGGATGGTTCTTCTTAGAGAAATCCTGGTCATGCTAGTATTGGTGGAGTTGGGCAGGATAGTACAGGGACTATTCAATTTATCTTTTCTTTTTATAAGGGTATGCATACTAACAATTTGATGGAGGCTCTTGCCATTTTATATGTATTGGGGAATGGTTGCGATCTTGGGTGGAGAAGGATCATTTGTGAATCTGATTCTTAGGTGGTGGTGACTTTGTTGAATAGGCAACAATTAGAAGATGTTAGATGGCATTTAGCTTTGATTATTAAACAAATTCTTAATTTGTGTGCTTCTCTAGAATCTGTTACTTTTAGTCACATTCCTAGAGAATGGAATGGAGTAGTAGATTATTTGGCCAAATGGACCTCATATTAATGCAAAATTGGAACATTGTGGATAGGGGTCAATTACCCCTGGATATGTCTCAAATGTTGGACCACTTAGTGGAGATTGATAGGGTTGTGTAATGCCCTTTCTTTGTACTTATTTTGTTTTAGTTTGAATAAATTTTTACCCCTCTTTTAGTTTAAATCTTAGACCATGTAGATCGTGATGTAAGGGTGTCCAACTTAGTTTGACAAATTTTGACCCCCCAAAAACCACCCCAAAAGGACCAAAATTCAAGTATAATTGCCAAATTTATTTTTACTTATATACTAACCCAGGTTTTTTAGTCCATGCATAATGAATGAATTATTAAATTGCCAAGGCTGAACACTTCATTTCTATATGCACTTGTCTATAGCTATCAAGGTACTTCATCTAAAAAAAGAGTAAAATGATTTCATGGAAAAACTTCTAACTGCAAAGATGTCACATTTACATAGATAAAACCAATTTAACATTAATCTTCCATTTACATTGCATCATATATCATTTGTATTTATTGGATTCAAGCATCTTGATTTTTTTTCATTGTGTTTGTAATACTTTAAGTTATTTATAGTTTAGTGTGTTGTCCACCATTTTCCTAATTAAATCCAAATTGAACATTTACAAGATTACATGCATAAATCTCTACTAACATGCTTTTATTTTTGTTTTAAACCCTATAGACCCTAGCTATGCCTCAAGAAGTCCCTCACTCAACTCCTAGAAAAAGGAGATAGTAATCCATTTCAAGAGATTCAAATAAAAAAAGGTCATGAATCAATATTGGAGGTAATACTAGTGTGAGGACCGCCCTTTTTACTTCTGTTGTTATGACTATTTACATTACGGTTATTGTTACTTTTTATATTTGTGGGATAGCAATTCCCGGAATTGTCAAACTATTAAACTTTATTATGATTTCGGAAAAACTAATTGGGTGATGTTTGGATAAGTTTACATTTCAAAAAAGTTAATTAGGTGATGATGGAAAATTGTAATATGATTTCATTTATGTTAATTAGAACTATGTCATGATAATGCATGTTTTTAAGTTGCTTCGGCTATGATGATTATATGTGGATGCTGATCTTGTAATTTAGTGTGCAGGAGTTACTAATCGAACCACAGATTTTCGGAGATCATTCCGCACCTTGTTATTTGTTATTCCCTGTTAAGCCGATCTGGTTCCATGAGGAACCAAGATCTCTCTGTGTTTGATGTGATGTTGTAATATGGTCTTTCGTATGGTCGAGTGGGTTAGGTTACCCTCATGTAACACTATTTTATGATTTGTGTTGTAAAAAGATTGAATTTGAATTTCTTTATTTTATTTAAATCTATGAAGCCTTTTCTTGTGCTTTACCTTGACCAGGGGTATCTTGTATGGGTTAAAGTTGACCCTGGGTTATACCCCATGGGTCCAGGGACCCATTTGGCATGGGTAACCCTTGGGTAACCTCCATCTAGTCATCTTAACTTCCCCCTGAAGTTACGTGGCGAAAATTGGAGGTATGGAGGGGACATGATGGGTTGTACCAACACCCAACCCATCCCTCTTCAATCCCCAAGGTAAGAGATGACTACAAGCCCATCCATTATTGAAGGATTGACTTGAAGTCACCCTCTCCATTAGTGAGATTCCCCCATGTGTTGTGGGGCCATCCATGTGAAGGAGGGAAGAAGAGGCATGGGTCACCTATCTTTTACTCCTTTAACTCCTTTTATTTCTCCCATGCGTAAGAGAAATGACATGAGGAGAGGGATAAGGAGTACTCTAGGGATGGGTGAGTGACATAAGCCACCAAGACAGAATAGTGGTTTTGGGGGAGGGTGAGGAGGTGACAAGTGTCACCTCCCCATTCCTCTAAACTGAAAAGAATTTGGGTTATTTGTTTCCAATTTTGGGATGAGAGGGAGTTAGTTGAATTTTGGGGGAGAGTTTTATCATTTTTGCCAAAAATAGGAAAGTTAGCTTGGAGGAGAGGGAAGGAAGAGGGAGTTGGTGGTGAAGGTTGGAAGAGAACTCAGTGGAGCTCTGCAACAATTTCATTCCATGAGGGCTTGTAAGGTTGGTTTGATTTTCACCTTTCTTTCGTATATCTGAATGTGTATGTAAAGTGTGTGAAAGATGCTTATTTGTTTGTGTTTTAGATTTGTTTTCTGTGGGGTTTGTTGTCAGGTTGTTTGACAGAGCTTCTCCCACTTGGGAGAAATGCTCATCAAGTTTGGGGTAGGGGAGGAGAGATCCTCCTCGGGTGCATACCTATTTTCCATCTTTTGGGATGTTGAAAGCCTTGAGGGCATGTATCTGTGACTGTATCTTTGACTTGAGAGTCAAATACAGGTTTCTTAAAAATTTGTGATCAAACTTGGTTTGAGGCCAAGAGAAAATTGTGTTGGTTAAATTATCTGTAAGGGTGACACTCTGGAGTCGAGTGTGTCCACTCTCCTGCCCCTTATGAAACTCACTGTTGTTGAGTTTTCGTGTTGTGTAATTTATCCATGGGTGTTTGTGTGCTTTGGGTTTGTTGTTGTTCCTATTGTGAAGTGGATTGCTTGAGTTTACCCAGGTGTGAGTATGGTCTCCTTAGCTCGGGGGTGACCCTTTTGCGGGTCTATGGAAGGGAGGAGAGCTAGATGAGTGGTGTTTTCTTCTTGGTTTGTCTTTGATATGCAGGTTTTCGCTTGAAGCTCATGGTCGGATTTGGAGGAGTGCTGTATTTAGGGAGACTATATTTCATCCTTGCTATAAGGAGAGTTTGGTTCTTTGAGTTACATTCTATTTAAGTTCATTATGGAGAGATCCTCTCTCTCTGAAGTTGTAAAATGGGAAAGAGAGAAATTCTTCCCTTCAGTGGTGTTTGTAGTTGTGAGATTTAACAGTTATGTTTATTTTGAAATATCTGTTGTTGAATAGTGAAATTGTATGTTGATCTTGACCAAGGTGTTAAAAGTTTAACTATAGCATTGTTAGGAGATGGTTGGAGGAAACTATGTATTTTGTAATATCTATATATGTAAATTGAATCAGTTGAGAGTCAATGTGTTATTAATTATTCTTTCCATTTTCAGTTTAAATCAATATATGTTAAGATGAACTTTGCAAGTTAGAAAAAGAGAAGAAAAGCAAAAGAAAAAAAAAAAGAAAACAAATAAATCGATTTTTAACATTAATTGTATGAAGTTTAATTTTCCGTATTAAGCTTATATATTCCTTAATTAAATTGCAAAAGACAGTTTAAGAAATTTACGTTAAATTCCCTGTATTTACAATGTTATGTATTGTTGATATTAAATGGACTGGGATTGAAAATGACAGACAAATAGAGTTTATGTCTTTCTTTGCATTTAAAATTTTCAATTCTTTAAGAAACGGTATTTGTAAATCGCATTTGAAAGAATTATTGTTGTTCTCTGAATTGAATTGTTCAATTATAAATTGAAAATGTGATTAAAAGATAATATAGCTTTACTGTTATTTTCTTTTATTATTTCCTCTATGTTATGAAGTTACCCGTGAAAATCATTAATAAGATTGTGAATTAGAGTTATATTTAATAGTCTTATTTAATTACTTCTCTGTATTTTTATTTATTTCTCTGAAAACAAAAAAAAAATCAGAGAGTTAGTTTGGGATATATATATATATATATATATATATATATATATATATATATATATATATATATATATATATATATATATATATATATATATATATATATATATATATATATATATATATATATATATATATATATATATATATATATATATGAGGTTAATTAACATAGGTTAAATTCGCAGTATACAAAATAAAATAAAAACAAAGATGCATTCGCTGTGGTTTGCTATTACACAGCATACTAGGGATTAAGTGGAGTGGTGGTGGGAAGGGTGGAACCTTCCCACCACCGCCGAATATCCTTTTGGGTGTGGGTGGGGGCTCCGCCCCTCCCCACACCCCCGCCAAACATTAAACCCCGGCCGAGCTCCTCCCACAGCGCAGTTTATCCTTGTGCTCCCCTAACGCTCGCGCACCACCATCCGCCTCCTCTGTGCGGCTTGCGCCACCTCCACCGTGGCTCCCACCGCCACGAACTCCACCCCCATCCCCCATTTCGGACGACGCCCCCCACTCTGCCTCGCCCCGTGCTCTCTGTCCGCAGCCACAACGTGGCCTTTGCCATCTCAAAACCGCCGCCTCGCCCATGGCCACCGCCATGATTACCTGTCACACAAAACCAAAACAAAAAAAAGGGTTAGGGCACAATGCCTTGGTAAATGGTTTTAGGGCTTGCTATTGGAAAATGATTTAGCCAAATAACATAAGAAATATTTTCATGATTTGGCCTCTATTTTATAAAGAGGAGAGCCACTTACAAGCAATAACAATAGTATATATATATGTATATATATATATAATTATATATATATATGTATATATATATTACTATATTATATAAAAAGAGATAGACGAATAACAGTGTAATAATAACAATAATAATAATCCTTATTTAAATGAATAAAATAATCTAACAACGGTAACTAATAATAATAAATAATGGTAATTATTTAATAATAATATATATTTATATATCTATTTATATGTGTATATACAATCGGTATATATACATATATAGGTACATACATCAATTAATTAAGTAATATAATTCACCAGAGGGGCCGTTTTCTCTTTCCAATAATAAGAGAAAATAAAATTATAATTAAAGGAGAAAGCATAACGAAATATATTATAATACTCCGGAAAGAGTTTCTCGGAAGTTTCCACTATCAACGCGATTCAATAACCGGGAAAATGAAGAGGAAAATTTCACGTCACCTTGCTTAAAAGATCACTGGAAATAAACTAAGAAGCCATCACAGACATTCCATGTGAGGCCATTTTAATCTCAACTGTAGTAAACGTCCAGATAAGTAAACCTGTAAGAGAGTGAAAAGAAGAAAAACTAACATTGGAAAACACAGAGGAGAAAATGTGCGACATTTCCCACATGGGATAAGAGAACTAAGTTGATGGACCCTTCCGCTAAATTTGCTTAGGAACAAGTTTAATTAATACATACGTAGAGGAGAAACCTAGATCGGAGAAAACTAGGAGACCGAGTCCAGCGAAGTAGTAAGACCTGGACCATCCGGAAGTTAGTTTTAATGTCAACAATAGATACAGTGATAACCCTGATTGATGTAAAATATGAAGAAAGGACCGGATAAACATAAAGAAAGCATAGAAAACGAAAGAGAGAGAGACCGAAATATAAATAAACTAATTTATCAGAGAAATAGTTAAGGTGAGCGTGATAAAAATACAATCAAAATTAAGACCCAGAGAAAAGGGAAGAGAGAGCAAACGAACCGCCTTGTTGAGAATGCTAAGTCGTAGGAGGAGTATGTTTCAGGAAGCAAGAGAGGAGACAGACAACCGTGCCTTGCTGAAAAATGATTAAATAGGGAGATCACGAGTCAGTTTAGTCGGAACAAGGCGTCGTGGGAAGTTGTTAATCTATCAGTGAACCACATGCGTAAAATAGTGTTGAGTAATTCCCACTTACGCCGTAAGGCGTTATGCTGCCAGAATTTGCTGAGATTTAGATTTAGGAACCTTGATAGTGTAACCCTTGTAGTGACGTTAACGGCATTGTAGAGACCCCCCTTGTTGGTCTGCTTGCGTCTGGTTGCACGCAATTGTACTTGTACCCCGCCGACGACTGTAGAATTTTCGCCTTGAGTGAACACCACCGAGCATGCTTACGCATGCGAGGGGGTTTTTAGGGAAGCTTGAGAAAATTTTTGATGTTTCGTGTCATAACCCCATGATCAGATGTGGCTATGACACGTGTGATGTGTGTTGTGACCACATGGAAAATGTGGGCATGACAACTAGTTATTTATATTTTTGAATAATTTGAGGAATAATTGATGCAACAACATCATAGCATTTGAGAAATCTTGCATTAGCCAAAAAAAGTTTCTTTTTATTTTGTTGTGTTTTGGTTGGAAGTGTGCATTTTCAGTTTTGATGTGTGGTTCTAGTTGTATGTGTTTGGGAGTTTGAGTAACCTACAAAGTCCCTACCAAGGATATACATTGTGACATTTGTGCCATATACAGGCACACAAGTTGAAGTAGACACTTGCATAAGTGTTGACAAAGACAACCTTTGTGGAATAAAAAATAGAAGTACATGGTCAACTATTGAGAGAGTGAAGCATACAATTAGTTGGATAAAATGAATCTTACATTTGACTAGAGGATGAAGCATCAGGTTTCTTGAAGGTTTAATTATAAATAAGTGGCATTGCAAGATTGACTCTTTTGTTATCTACACATCGTTGGAAGAGCAAGAGTTGCCTATGACTAGTTTTAATGGCCAAAGAAAAGAGGAAGCATACAAATAGTGAGATTTGGATTTGATGGTGAGAAAAAAGTAATTCTCAGGGCATGTCCCCATGCTGTTGGTTAGCCATTTTTGGCTAGTAGCCACTGCTCAATTTTTTTAGGAGATATTTTCTGAGCTAGTGACCCCATGAATATTTTTTTCTTCTTATCTTAAACAGTTATCTTAATTTGTAGTTTTTATTATATAAAAAAATAAAAACAAAATGTTTTAATTATCTTAATTTAGAAGAAAATTTAAAAGAAAGGGGGGGAGGAAATATATGTAGCCACATGGCATATTTTTCATTATGCAATGGCTTCTTATTTCTAGCCCCCCTTTTTTTCCATAGCTTATTTGCAATTCCTAAATAGTAGTTGCTCCACGAAAATAGGGAAATATTCTATATTATCCTTTTCCCATAATTGTAAATTTCCATGGGGCTACTCCAATTGCTTGAATTTGCCTTAAATTTAAGCAAAAAAATAGCTTAAGCAGTAGCATGGGGACATGGGGTTAGGTATAGTTGTGCTTGTAAAAAAGGGTTAGATTGTACTGCAGATACTCTACAAGTAAACTGGTTATTCTTATTAGGCTATGTAGTGTAGATTGTTTAGGATCAACCAATTTTGGAGTGGCCCATAAGATGAAACCCCTTCCTGGTAATTGTGTTTGTTGTGAAACCATTCATGTAGGACTTGGTGAGTATTGTATCAATGATCTTCTCTTTACAGGTTGACTATAACTACTTGAATATTTTTTTCTGCTTATCTTAAACAGTTATCTTAATTTGTAGTTTTTATTATATAAAAAAATAAAAACAAAATGTTTTAATTATCTTAATTTAGAAGAAAATTTAAAAGAAAGGGGGGAGGAAATATATGTAGCCACATGGCATATTTTTCATTATGCAATGGCTTCTTATTTCCAGCCCCCCTTTTTTTCCATAGCTTATTTGCAATTCCTAAATAGTAGTTGCTCCACGAAAATAGGGAAATATTCTATATTATCCTTTTCCCATAATTGTAAATTTCCATGGGGCTACTCCAATTGCTTGAATTTGCCTTAAATTTAAGCAGAAAAATAGCTTAAGCAGCAGCATGGGGACATGGGGTTAGGTATAGTTGTGCTTGTAAAAAAGGGTTAGATTGTACTGCAGATACTCTACAAGTAAACCGATTATTCTTATTAGGCTATGTAGTGTAGGTTGTTTAGGATCAACCAATTTTGGAGTGGCCCATAAGATGAAACCCCTTCCTGGTAATTGTGTTTATTGTGAAACCATTCATGTAGGACTTGGTGAGTATTGTATCAATGATCTTCTCTTTACAGGTCGACTATAACTACTTGAATATTTTTTTCTGCTTATCTTAAATAGTTATCTTAATTTGTAGTTTTTATTATATAAAAAAATAAAAACAAAATGTTTTAATTATCTTAATTTAGAAGAAAATTTAAAAGAAAGGGGGGGAGGAAATATATGTAGTCACATGGCATATTTTTCATTATGCAATGGCTTCTTATTTCTAGCCCCCCTTTTTTTCCATAGCTTATTTGCAATTCCTAAATAGTAGTTGCTCCATGAAAATAGGGAAATATTCTATATTATCCTTTTCCCATAATTGTAAATTTCCATGGGGCTACTCCAATTGCTTGAATTTGCCTTAAATTTAAGCAGAAAAATAGCTTAAGCAGCAGTATGGGGACATGGGGTTAGGTATAGTTGTGCTTGTAAAAAAGGGTTAGATTGTACTGCAGATACTCTACAAGTAAACCGATTATTCTTATTAGGCTATGTAGTGTAGGTTGTTTAGGATCAACTAATTTTGGAGTGGCCCATAAGATGAAACCCCTTCCTGGTAATTGTGTTTGTTGTGAAACCATTCGTGTAGGACTTGGTGAGTATTGTATCAATGATCTTCTCTTTACAGGTCGACTATAACTACTGAAGATTTCTTTGGCCCATGACTAGCAGAGACAACAACTAGATACAGTTTCAAGTTAGGAGTGGATGTAGCTCAAGAGACTATTCTCACCAAAGGTTCATACAAGTCGTGAAAGGTTATCATCTATTATTACAGAGTGATCAGGTATTACAAGGTTCATATAGATGAGACAATTCATTTTGACATGGAGAAAACTACATGAAAGTTATTTCCATTGGTTAAAGATGTGGAAGAACATAAACAAGTAAATCAAGTCATGAATCTAGTACCAATTGGCAACACCTACCAAAAAGGCTTTCATTTCAAGACTTACAACCAAAAAGATAGTTACAAATTGAAATTATAATTATGTCTATGTAGTGGTTGGCGGGTTCTCCAAGATGGAAATTATAACACCCTGTAAGAAAAACATCTTTAGAATCCACTTCTAAGATCATTTCTAGTAACATGTAGGTTCACTTCAAGTTTCCAAAAGACCGTTGTGTCAATAAGATACAATAGCTTTCTTGAGTATCTTCTAGTTCACTCTCTAGTCTATGATGACTACCAAACTATCCAAGTCAACTTCCTCCTATTAAATAAATGGACAAACAATGATAGCATGCCACATGATTGTGTACCTCCTTGGGATGTACCACTTAAACAATCCACATATATGGGACAAGAGTCTTCCACACATTCAGCATAGCTACAACAAAGACCTTCAAAAAGTAATTGGATGTGCCCTTTTAGATGTGTTTTGGCTTCCAGAAATTGGTCACAATTTATATTAGCCTTGCCTTTGGCTTCTACTAGAGATTGATGGATTCCATATTCAATAATAGACATATGATAATCTAGAGAATACTAGTGCCAACTGTGAGCACTGCCAGGTCCAACACAAGGTCATTCCTCAGTATCAAATTGGCAAAATGGTGTGGCTACATTCCAAAGGAGATACTAAAGGGGCATCTAATACATCCAAACTACTTAAATATATTCCTTACACCACTAAGCAAGTTCAAGATAATGCTTTCAATCTCAACCTTCCACCATAAAGAAAATTGCACCACATCTTCATTGTGGAGCTTCTTCCATCATATTTCCCACCATTATTCTGACACATCAAATGCAGAAAAATAATTACAATTTCCATAGTCAAACCTTGAGTAGACAAGTCAAATGGTGAGAAATAGACTAGGAGCCCTCGAAACTAAATAATACCATGCTATCAGGTTGTTAAAGAGTGTAATGCCCCGCAAAGAAATCCTAGAGACAAGCTCAACTAGGCAATGAAAAAAGGCAAATATTTTTTTTCTTAACAGAGAAATATCAACAATAAGCAAATTATGTTTATTATAACATCTAAGTTAAGAATTATCCTCTAGGGGTTACATAGCTACATTAATAAATGACAAGACCTAACTAACATTATGAGTTACCTAACAACCATAGATTAATCTAAGTCTATTTGCATCAGATGAATATACACATACAATTCCATATTATAACATGAGATAAGTATTCATTAAGGTCATGTATAAAGGATTACAAGAAATTATCAGGAATAATAAAAGATACATTTTTAATAAACAAGTAAAGTTTATTTTACACCACCAAGTTAGATGATCCTATATTACTCACTTCTATAATGTGGCCACTGATAACCAACAATTTGGTTTCTAGCTAACTAGTGTATAAATGATATAAATAGAGATACAACATAATTTACAAATACATAATAAAAGATCCTTTCAGTTAGAAACAAGACATCTCACATGCAATTACAACCAAGTATAACAAGAACCATATACCCATCCTTAGCATAGTGGACAACATATTCTTTGCTCTAGTAAGCTGCTCAGTTAATAGACGTGTATCTTCTTAACTTTAGAATCCTACATGGCTTAGAGATCTCATAGTGCAAATCTAATGAAACATTAGTCCTACATAGTTACTAATTTACATAAAATAAATATCAACTACTTAAAATTACAAGCCTAAGGCCCTAGGGGCTGACCTAATGTCTCAGGGGCTCATCCACGATGGCCTTGCTTACGTACGTGTAGCGCAGAGACATCGCAGTTTGGGGCATGAACACAAAACATAACTATCACCTGAAATCAACATTTTCTCAACTTAGACACAGATTTGAATCAGTACTCACAAGCCTCTAGCTAGGAAGTGAGCCAAAAAAAAATTAGAAGTTTTTTTCTTAACACCTCTCTAAGGAGGGAAAGAAACACTATTAGAATTTTAAACTTCGAAAAAGGAGAATTGCCCTGCAAATATCTGGGTTTACCACTCACAAAAGGGGAAAGACCGGGAAAAATTTGGGACTCTCTTCTAGATCAGATTAAAGTGAAATTGGCTTCATGGAGGAGAAAATGGTTCTCTTGGGTAGGCTGGCTAACTATGCTCAAGGCAGTTATTATAGCAATCCCAGTTTACACAATGTCTTGCTTCCCTCTTTCTATGGCAGCCCTTAATGAACTCAATAAGAAAATGAGAACATTTTTCTGGCAAGGAAGTTTAGATCAGCATAAATTTTCTCTAATAAAATGGTCACATGTCTGCGAACCCAAAGAAGCTGATGGAAAAAGGCTTAAAGATCTTTTTGCCCATAATGTGGCATTAGGAGAGAAATTAGTTTGGACTATTCATTCAAATCCTGAGTTAAAATGCATAAAATTGGTAAAGGAAAAATTTATGGAGGAGGATGAAAATAGCATCTTCACTTCTAGCCAGCTTCCGAAAGGATTGAGAACTTGGAACTTTATCGTAAGTTGCAGAAGTTTGATATCAAGTCAGCTAACCTAGGAAATAAGAGACGATAGTAGAGCATGTTTTTGGGAAGATTCGTGGGATGGTCAAACTATCTTAGCTTCCAGAGATGACTTGAATTAGGTCAGATTAATCACTAAGCAGGCATGGGGAGATTTGGTAAGAGATTTTGCTACGAATTCTCTGACTTCAGTCAAAGCATTCATAAAATGGAAGAATGTTAGGACCCTAGGTGTGGACGATAGACTCACAGAAGAGTTTTTAGCAACATTGAGGAATCGATGAATGATTTTCAGAGAAGGGGCAGATGAGTTGAGGTGGAACGCTTCCCCCTCTAGACAATACAATGTAAAGGAAGGGTATAGAGTGCTCAAAGGGGAGCAAGGGATAGAATCAAGTCTTCCTTTCAATCTTTGTTAGACTAAGTTCTGCCTTCCCAAGGTAGGAATTTTCGCTTGGGCTATTGCTAGGGGATGAGTTCTCATAGCTGACAGATTTATGAAAATGGGATATGTCGGTCCTTCAAGGTGTGTGCTCTACAGAAAAGAAGAGGAATCAAGAAATCATCTTTTTCTTAATTGTGAGTTTGCGCTTAATACCTGGAAGTGGGTTTGTTCCAAATTAAAGTGGTAAACAGCATTCCTAGCCAAACTGCTAGACTTTCTCCTAGCTTGGCCATTGATCCTTCAAAGCTCACTGTTTGGTGGATTGTGGAGCATCTATCCCTCAATGGTTTTATGGGAAATTTGGAAAGAAAGGAACAAAAAAATCTTTTAGGAGAAGGAAGGAACTTTTCCATCCTTCTTGAACAAAGTGGAGGCCAATATCGTAGAGGTATTGAATGCAAGGTTAGCTGGAGGAGGACAAAAGAATCAAATTTTTTTTGGATGGGATGCGGATATGAGGAAATCTTGGCCAGGTTTAAGGATTCCGGCTATAGTAAACTAGAAGGCCACCAGGGAAGACAGGTTTCTATTCAAATGGTGCCCTCCTAATTTTGAATGGTTCAAATTAAACTTCAATGGGGCCTCGTGGGGGAATCCTGGAGCCTTCGGGGTGGGATGTATTATTAGGAACTGGGAAGGCAAAACCTTAGGTAGATTGGCCCAAAAATTGTCAGATGGGTCCAATAATGTAGCTGAATTTCAAGCATTAATCCTTGGAGTAATTTTTTGTAGAGAATTGAGTATTTGTAAGCTAGAGACTGAAGCGAATTCTTTGCTTACAATCAATGGGTTGAGGACTAGAAGGTTGGACAATTGGAGACTAAAGGCAATGTTGGAACAAGCATTATAGATCTCAGATTCTTTTGAGTGTATCCAGATCAAGCACATACTTAGGAAAGGGAACAAGGAAGTGGATGTTCTACTAAACCTGGTAGTTGAAGGAAAAGAGTGCAAAGAAGTGTTGGAGATTGATTGACCAAATGGTAATCATCTTCCCTTTCTTTTCTAGTAGTGGGACGATGGGCGTGAGTCCTTCCACACATAATGGTGTGGAAGCACTGGGGTCTCAGTTTTACAAGTGGCAGTCTGAGTAGTTGGCAGCCAGCTAGGATTTGGTAGGAATGACACCTGGGTATAGACAGGAACTTTCTTGAGTGGTAAGAGTAATTAATCCTCCATCACACTCAGCTCATTTCACATGCCTAAAGGAATGGATTACAATGATGAAACTCCAAGTTCATTTTAGACACCTCGCAACTTAAGGGCAAGGAGCTAGCTCACAGAAGCAGACAAAGTTAAGCGGCCTTGAACAGTCTGGAAGGGTAGAAGATGGGATTGTTGACATGATTGAAGATTAGGGTGGAGTAAGAGCCATTTCTTTTCGTAGTATTGCCTATCTTTGAGAAGCATTGTGAAATGATAGAGAAACTGAAGGTTTTACGGTTCTCAGCAAATTGGTTTCAGTGTGCAGGAATGGATGCCCCCATTCAGTTGGTTAGCAGCAAGAGGCAGATCACTTTTCTAGGGGGCATCACTGATCTCCACCTTAAATGCCTCCTAAAATGCCAGGATGAACTCGTGCTGGGGGCAGTCAAGATGGTTTTGGGCAAGGTGTTTGTGGACGGTAGCGAACGATATTATGTACACACAAACATAAGTTCCTAGTTTGTGGCTACTTTGTTAGAATTGAATGTGGCAAAGACTTGGGTGAACATGGTGGCTAGAAGACTCTTCATACCTAGTGTGCTGGGAGGACTGGAGGAGACTCTAGAGATCGCTGCATTTGGTGAAGGCATGCCGCGGCTATGAGATATTCCCTTTTTGTAGTAGCCTGGAGGTGTAGTGAAATACTTCTTGTTCATTCTTCACCTAAGGGGGCTAGACCTAGTATGGTTTAGACAACACGCTAGGGTGACAGAGAATTTTCTATTACAGTATTTCCAGATCATGGAGACTCATGGCTTGGACTGGATGGGTTATTTCAACATGAAATTGCATAACTATGAACTGGAGGTGTAAAGTGTTAGGGTTTTCCTATCTACTGTCTTTTTCTAGTATGGATATATGTTCTTAGGTTGGGGTAAATAGTGGTTTTATAGCAGTTTCAATAGTGATTAAATATCAGTATTTGTTTGTAGCTGGTCTTGCCCTGTGTGGCATGTTTTCTCAGTCATCTCAGTCTGGTTAATTGCTGCTATAGGTTGCCAATGAAAAAACTCAGAATTGGTATCTGTATTTTTTTGATAATCAATATAAATCAGCTCCTTATTATGTAGCAAAAAAAAAACATGACTACCCAATAGCCATAAAATGGTCATAACTCTCTTATTTCTAAGCAAAATTTAAAAATTTAAATTGTTCTGGAAAGATAAGACAGAGGGGAGTAAAACCTAGAAGAGAATTAGATAGATTCATTACCATTCAAAATTTGTTCTTATTGTAAACTATCTATTATATTGATTTCAGGATAGTCCAAATTAGTGCAACAACAAAAGAAATGAAAATATATGACTCCATACTTATTATTAATTTTCTTTTTGCAAATTAGAGACTCTAAAATATAAAAAATATGATTAAAGAAAAGAAACAAAAGGATAAAATATCCCTATCAAAATTTGTAGAATCAAAAATTATTGCACTAGAAAAACAATCATTCATACCCCAGTTTCCTGAACTTAAATCTTCTTTTTTTTTCTCCTCTAATTTAACATCCAATCTCTGTTAGTGTAGGTTTTTATTTCCTAGATGGGTTATTTATTTTTCCTATATTCCTAGGTTTTTCCTACACTTCTATTAATCTCGCTTAGGTTAATAAAGCACGTCTTATTAGGTGAGTGGTTGCGAGGTGTCACCTTCCTACATGTGAGCATCCATTAGCTGTCTTGGGAAGATACTTTGCTATCTTTAGTCCGATAGATGGTTGCTCCTCATTGGTCGGTGTTGCCACCTCCTCTCTCTTCCTAGTCTATATAAGCATGTTACCTGGCTTGTATTTTGTATCTTTTGCTTTTGCATCCTCTTAATGCTATTTTACTTCTAGCATTTGCATTACTCTCTTGGAGACTAACTCTGTGTTGCTATTTTGATTTCGTATCATTTGCATTCATAGTTTTAATATATATTCTTTGCACTAGTTTTATGGGTTATTAATCTTTTCAGATTCTAACATGGTATCAGAGCTATTCTATGTGTAAGAGTATATTTTAGTTTCCATATTTGAGAGATTTAGGGGGGGGCTAATAAATCTTATTGCAGGTTTTTGAAAAACCCACTATGCTCTTCTCTTGCATCTTCGGATGATCTTGAGAATCAGAAAAGTTTGACAGAAATTTTTTTAATCTCTGGGGTTGCACATGTGTTTTATGAAATCTAGGTGATTGTAGCATTTCTGGTTATACTGGCAGCATTTCTAGCTATTCCAACGCGTCCAGGAGGCTTAAGAAAGTCAGATTTGGCTTTCGTTTCACCGAAATCAGAGATCGTCATACACAGTTGCGGAACCAAGGTTTCGAGCTCGAATCTGACAACCAGCTTGCATATTTGGTCTTTTGAATCAATATTGCAGGTTCTAGCATCTGATTCATCCTTTGCATGTCATTTTTTGGTTGCTGGGGTCATTTTTTGTAGCTAAAGGCATTCAGTTTACACTAGAGCAACATCGTCTGTGTATTTGCAAGAAAAATGCCTTCTGAGTTTTGTTCACAGCTCAGAAAAACCATCTGGGTATCTTTCCATTTTTGCATGCAGTCTGTATATTTTGCAGAAATGCACTCAGAAAGCTACAGCAGGACCCCTCTCTGTTGGCAGCTGCAGTTTTGAAGACAGTTTTCAAATGCTCCGTTCTTGCTCATACGGACTCCTTTTCCCACGAAATGTTTTTTGATTTTGGCTATTTTTTCGTGCTCTATGCACTAGTGTAGTCATTTTTTGATTTTGATGCCAAGATTTTTTAGAAATTGCAGATTCTCAATCATGACATTGCACGGTTCTCATTTTGGGAACTTCGGAGGATCATAACTTTCACATACGACCTCGTATCGAGGCGATTCTTTTTTTGAAAGTGCATGATTTTTTGAGTAGATCGCAGTGGTGCTATTTATTTCTCTAGATTTTATGCCAAAGTTGTATTTTCAGCATATGCTCTTCATGAGGGTTTTGTAAATGCATTGAAATCAAAACCACTTAGTATTTATTGCTAGTGGTAGTTGTAAACGCACTAATATAAAGTGCCAAATCATATTTTCTTAGGGGGGGTTCTTTGATTGAGTGAAAAGGGGGGGTTGTCTTGGTTGGGTTCTCTTCTTTTCAGCACTTCTTCTCTGCATTTCTTCATCATGGATCAAACAAATCTGCCCATCCTAACTCCGTACAATTACTTTGAGTGGAAATCACGCATGACAATTCACTTAAGGAAAGCTAGATTAAATAGGATAACTATGGGACTTGAAACTGAACCTGCTAAAGATGAAGATAAGCCTAAGTGGTTTAACAAATGTGATGAGGCATATGGAACATTGTGTTTGTCTATTTCTCCTAATTTGCTCTTTCACATTGAGTCTTTGAATACACCAAATGAAATCTAGACAAAGCTAGAAACACTATTTGGCACACAAGATTCAATGAGGGGTCATATGTTGGAAAATGAACTAATTAGTTTAAGTCCAGGCAGTTTCAACACAATCCAGGATTTCTTCACCAAATTGAAATCACTAAGGCTGTAGTTAAAACAATGTGGAATTGAAAAGAAAGATGAACAACTGATTCTTAGTATTCTCTCTAAGCTAAGTTTAGAATATTCTGTGTTTGTTTCTACTTTCTATGCTACTAAGGGTGCACTTGGTACTCAATTCACCATGCCATCTTTAGATGATTTTGCTATCAATCTCACTCAGGAACAGGACAAGCTAATCCAGATGGGCACTCTTAAGTCCTCTAAGTCACATGCCTTGGCTGCCAACCAAGGCACAAAAGAACAGAAAGGACAAAGTAGTAACAACAATAGTAAGGATAAGAAACAAAAGAATAGCAAGGAGAAGAAGGATCAGATAACGGTTGCTTCAAAAGAAACTAATGAGACCCAATATTCCAAGGGTGACAAGCCTAAGAAAGAGAGGGTCCAATGTGCCTATTGTAAAAGACCCGGTCATGATGAACATAAATGTTTGAAGAAACAAATTGATCACTTGACACACATTCTTGGGAAGAATAATAAAAGTGTTCCTGAGTCTGTCAAACAGAGTTCTAATGAGTTGTCTAATAAGGCAAAAGAAAACAGCAAGGGAAAAGGAAAGGGCAAGGCCCTTGTTGCAGTTGCTTCTTCACCATCCACTTGGGTTCTTGATTCAGGTGCTTCGCACCACATGGCTTCATCTAAGGAAGAACTTGCATCCTTGGAGCCGTGTACTATGCCTTCTATTTTGATGGATGATAACACTCCTGTTGAAGTGTGTGGGAGAGGGTCTGTTGATGTGGGGGATGGCACATTCCATGATGTTCTTTGTGTGCCCTCATTATCAACTAATCTCCTATCGGTATACCAGATCACTCACACAGGTTCAGGCAAGCGGGTTGAGTTCACTCCTGATTCAGTGGAGATTCATGAGTTGCACAGTGGTTCTATAGTTGCAGTTGGGAGAGTAGATCATTAGTCACGGCTCTATCTATTTTCTCACTTTGTTCCTGATCCTCCTTCGACTATTTTGCTCACTCATTCTAATGATGTGAGTAGATTATGGCATGAGCGGTTTGGCCATCTTAACTTCCGCTACTTGCAGTAGCTCAACCAGTAGAGCATGGTCATAGGGTTGCCTTCAATTCAGTTTTCAGGTGGTGTTTTCCAAGGTTGCATTCTTGGTAAGCATCCTAAGGAAAAGTTTGACAAAGGTAAGGCATGGAGAGCTTCACAGATACTGGAGTTAGTTCACAGTGATTTGGCTGGTCCATTTCAGCATCCTTCTTTCAGCAGGGCTAGATATGTCCTCACATTCATTGATGACTTTTCTCAAAATACTTGGGTGTACTTTCTCAAATAGAAGTCAGAGGTATTTGATCATTTTTAGGACTTCAAGACTTTTATAGAGAAGCAATCCAGGAAAGCCATCAAAGTTTTGCGCACTGACAATGGTGGTGAATATGTCAACCATCGGTTTGAGAGGTTTTGCACTTCAGAGGGGATTGATTTGCAGCATTCAGTTCCATACAATCCTCAGCAGAATGGTGTTGCAGAACAAAAGAATAGGTCCTTGAAGGAAATGGCGAACTGCATGATTCACTCCAGATCTCTTGCACCACAGTATTGGGCAGAGGCTATTAATTGTGCTTGTTATATCCAGAACCGTGTTCCTTACTGAGCCTTGAAGGGAGTCACTCCTTTTGAAGCCTGGAGCGGTCGGAAACCATCAGTTAAGCACTTTCAAGTTTTTGGTTCTCCTGCATGGGTCCACATTCCTACAGAGAAACGCAAGGCCTTGGATCCGCAGAGCAGACCTTGCATATTTGTAGGTTATCCTGATGGTGTGAAGGGTTATCGGTTGCTCCACCCTACCACACATGAGTTGTTCATTGAGAGGAGTGTTCAGTTTGAGGAGGGCTCTTTGAGCTCACTTTCTATCACTTCTCCAACTCCTTCTACTTTGACATTGGAGTCACTTGGGATACATGACAGATCTTCTGATGAGTCAGCTTCACCTGAGCAGTCTTCTACCTCCACTTCTGATGCAGAGAGTGATTCAGAGGATTCACCTCCTTCCTCTCCTAGTCATCATTCAGAAGTTGATGATTCTCCTCCAGATTCTCCATCTTCTGGTCCACTTTGGGCTAGACAGACCTTGTAGTCTACAGGTGATTGGGTTGGGGATCCATCAGACACCAGGTGGACTCATTCACAGTTCCAGGATGCTCCACATGTCTTCATTGCTACTACCTCAGATCCACAGTCTTTTCATGAGGCTTCTGGTATTCCTGAGTGGGATACAGCTATGCAGGAGGAGTATAGTTCCTTGATGAGGAACCACACTTGAGATCTTGTCCCTCTTCCTAAGGGAAGAAAACTTGTTCGATGTAAGTGGATCTATCAGAAAAAATTTGCAGCAGATGGGTTGGTTGACAAGCATAAGTCTCGCTTGGTCGCCAAAGGATTCTCCCAAGTTCCTGGGATTGACTACTCTGAGACTTTTGTGCCAGTTGCCCGAATGAATTCCATCCGACTTGTTCTTGCCATTGCTACAGCTAATCATTGGGAAGTACACCAGATGGATGTGAAGAGTGCTTTTCTTCACGGTGACCTTCAGGAGGAGATATACATGGAGTAGCCACAGGGGTTCCTTCAGGATTCTTCACTTGTGTGCCATCTTCAGAAGTCTCTCTATGGCCTCAAATAGGCTCCTCGGGCCTAGTATGCCAAGATGGATTCCTTCCTTCTATCAGTTCACTTGGTGCCATTCTGATCCCAATGTCTACATTATGCAGCAGGCTGATTCACTCCTATTTTTGGTTCTGTATGTTGATGACTTACTAATCACAGGGAGTTCTTCATCCACCATTGGGGCTGTCAAAACTGCCCTTCATGACAGGTTTTTGATGACTGACTTGGGCTTGTTGCATTACTTTCTCAGGATTGAGATTTACTAGTCTTCTTTCAGGATCACCATCACACAGTCCAAGTATGCTCTAGATTTGCTCTCGAGGTTTCATATGGCTGACTGTAAGCCTGCTCCGACTCCCTTTCTTTCTAGAGTCAAACTTGAGGCTCAGTGTTCTTCTCCACTTGTTGATGGCACTTTGTACCGATAGCTTGTTGGGAGTCTCATTTATCTGACTCATACAAGACCTGACATTTCATATGCTGTAGGCATGGTTTCACGATTCATGCAGGAGCCTCATGAGCTGCACTGGAAAGCAGCCAAGCAGATCCTTCACTACATTCAGGGTTCTCACAATTTTGGGATTCACTATGCAGTGGGTATTGAGCTTGACTTGGTGGGCTACACAGATTCAGATTGGGCGGGCGATTCTCAAGATCGCAAGTCTACTTCAGGTTACAGCTTCTCCCTTGGTTCAGGTCCTGTTTGTTGGTCGAGCAAGAAGCAATCTGCTATTGCTCTATCTTCTACTGAGGCCGAGTATCAGGGGGCTGTGAATGCCTCTACTGAGGCCATTTGGCTTCAGAATCTTCTCACTGAGTTTGGCATCCCGATCAGATGGCCATCAGTCATATTTTGTGACAACCAGAGTGCCATTCAGATCTCACAAAATCTGGTCCATCATCAGCGGACCAAACACATAGAGGTTCACATGCACTACATCCGGGAGCTCATCCATGGCCACGTCATCGACCTTCGCTACTGTCTGACTTCTGAGTAGGTTGCTGATATCTTCACCAAACCCTTCACTGAGAGCAAGTTCCTTCATTTGCGAGCTTTGCTGGGGGTGCGGGATGCTTCATCTTCTGGGGGGGCTTCTTCCTCTCACTCGGAGTCCTGACTCTCTCTACTTTTGGGGGGTCTCTTTTCTCTCTCTTCGGGGGGGGACTTTTATGTACATGGGTACCTCATCAGGCTTGATTTGCCGGGACCCATTTCTCCATCCACCTAAGCTTCACTTATGGGGGGTGTTAGTGTAGGTTTTTATTTCCTAGATGGGTTATTTATTTTTCCTATATTCCTAGGTTTTTCCTACACTTCTATTAATCTCACTTAGGTTAATAAAGCATGTCTTATTAGGTGAGTGGTTGCGAGGTGTCACCTTCCTACATGTGAGCATCCATTAGCTATCTTGGGAAGATACTTTGCTATCTTTAGTCTGATAGATGGTTGCTCCTCATTGGTCGGTGTTGCCACCTACTCTCTCTTCCTAGTCTATATAAGCATGCTACCTGGCTTGTATTTTGTATCTTTTGCTTTTTCATCCTCTTAATGCTATTTTTCTTCTAGCATTTGCATTACTCTCTTGGAGACTAACTCTGTGTTGCTATTTTGATTTCGTATCATTTGCATTCATAGTTTTAATATCTATTCTTTGCACTAGTTTTCTGGGTTATTAATCTTTTCAGATTCTAACAATCTCCATAAAAAAAACTTCCCTATTCTTATTTTTATTTTCGACTCAATGAAAGCAAATAGTTTAACAATTTTCTGCAGGAATGATAAACATGCAACAATGCCTTCCTATCTTATGAAGAATTATTCAACAAAATCCATTAAAATTCTATTCCACAAGAGAATAGAGTTTCAACAAGATCCCTTTAAAAATTCATGGACAATCAATATAGAAGAAAATCAAGCAAAATTGCATACCTAAAAGTTCTCACCTCTTCTATACTCCAAGCTATGGAGATCCATTTATTCTCATACCCCATCGTCTTACACAGGGACAATTTTCTCATTAAAATTATTGATGAAACTAAATAATTTTTGTATTATTCATCTAATCTATTTTTCTTTAGAATCTTCTCCATCCACAATTCTCCTAGACCAGATGTTAAGACAAATTCCATGTCTTGCCATCATTCTTCTAAAGCTGATCCAATAAGGCCAACTAAATCTGCGAGCTTCCAAAAAAAACACCTCACCTCCATCAAGAGCATTGACAACCATGAGTGCACCCTGAGAGACCTTCTAATCTTTCAACCTGTACCCAAAAAGACATGCAGAGATATCTTCTCCTCCTCCCCTTCTACTGTCAAAAACTCTTATTTAGAGATTACTCCTGGCATCTTTTCAAATGCACGCTCAAAAATAAATTAGTGAAAGTATTTAATCCCCATAACTTCTCCTCACTCAAAATAAAATAATATATCCATTTAAATGCCACTATTCCACTTTTCTTTTCCACCCCTATTTTCTAAAATGGGACAAGGTGTGATAACAAAAATAATTAATTCTAAATGATGGATAGAGGTCAAAATGGAAATCACATAATGACAAACACTTAGAAAGGAATCTTTCTTTAAAAAAAAATATCAAAATAATTACTAAATATTTATCACAATTAGATGTGTGACTTAGTTTATTTTGCAAATAAAATAAATGTAAATATTTAAAAAATTATTGGGGCTGTCAAATTAATAACTACTTTATTTTTGTTTTATGACAAATTATAATTATCTTTTATAATTTATTTTTATAGCCTTTTATCAAAACATATTCTTATTTATTTACATTAATAATCATCTTTACAATTCCATTTTTAAAACTTTTATTTATCTAAAGTGCTTTCTTAACTTAATAATTTTATTTAATGCAGCAATTAACCAAAATATTAATCAAACAATTGCAACTTAAATAATCCAAGTATCAAAAAATACTTGACCACTATCATGACGATACTAACAGCACTAGTAGGGTATCAAACTGGGTACTCATCCTCTTCAAGGATGATGGCTAGGATAGGGGACCAAGTGCTATGCCCGATCAACTGATCCATTGGGTCTTCAAGGTATGCTCAAACCTACAAATTTAGGTGGAGATGTAACCTAGTACCCATGAAAGTACTAACTGAAGCTCATGTTCCATCTTCATCTTTAGGTTCCTTATCTAGGCTACCTACACAACCAAAATGAAAATGAAGGGGCACTACATCCCCCCCCCCTAAAACTTGACTTACTCCTGGAAGTTGCAAACTAGGGTGGAAACATAACATGTTAGTACCAACATCAAAGTTGATTCATCTCATAAAAATAATATACACTAGTTTGACTATGGAAAGGATTTATAAAATATAAACTTATATACTCCATTTCAAACACAATCTACCCTTCTAGTTTTTTATGTCACAATAGTAATACAATCAAAATATGCATTTCAAAATCCTTACATGATAGCATTGACACCCATCAGTTTTTTCAGGACAAAGAAAACATTACACTTTTTAATCCTAACTAGTAGGAATTCTTATATCATAAACATATAAAATTTTCAATTTTCAAATACATCACCATTCCAATTCCTCTTTCACTTTGCTAGTAAGTAATCGATAGGTCAGAACGCTACATTTTCACAAAATATCAACATATTTATTCACATAAAACACACATTTTTCAATAAATATCCATCATTTATAAACAAGACATTTTACTTTAATTATTTTTCAACACTAAATCTCATAACATATTCAACAAAAGATCATGATTTTTCACCTTTTTGAAGCATACAACCAATATTTGTCATTTTATAAGTAATATATTCATGATTTAACAAACATTCTTCACATACACACCAATTCACATTACCGATAATCACATCACAAGGCTACACAAGGGTCCATCTAGACACTAAAAAGTAGCATACTACTCCATAATACACATTCCATGAGCCAAGAGCCAAAATCCATCTCACATAATCCATACCTCACACTCAGTGGCTTGTTGGTATTTGGCCACACGCATAGGGTGAGACCATCCAATCAAGACCACAATGACCTCTCTCTTGTTGTATAAGGTGGTTAGCCTCCAAGAGATAGTCATCACACATAGGTGGGTAGTGGATCCTAGCTGTATAACAACATCACATAACCCCATCCTCAATGTTCCCTATGTCTGCTTCCTCATATACACTCACCAAGTCTGCCTCATAAGTCCTTGGAGGGGAATCACAATACGACAAATGGCTAACATTAAAAAAAATAAGGATAAACTAGTTTAGCCACCAAAGTCATAAAAAAAGATTAAATAATAATTTAATTTCAACAATAAGGCAAAAAAATGTGCATATTTTCAACACTAAATCAGATGTAACCATGAGGGTTACTTGCAAATAAGATCACAAATTATGGCAAAACAATCACAATCAAATAGAAACAAAGTGTCGGCCTTCACAACCGATAGAAAATCATCAATAACCATAGAGAAAGTTCACAATCTATGAAATTGTACTATACAACATTGTGTGACTAGATACTAGCCACTAAATGAGGAAGGAGGAAACAATGAAATGCTATAGCAGTAGCCCTCATGTGGTGTGGAGTGAGCATGCCATCCACATGGCTAAGAGTATACTCCTTGGCTACACCCTGCATCATGTTGTCATGCGGCATGGACTAGCCAAGTGGCCCACGCACTCCTTGGCTGCCTGCATGGAATGTGCACCTTGGCTACATTCTGCATCGCGTCTTACCACGACATGGTCATACACCAGTCAAAGTAGGCACATACTAGCCACATACTACATGGTAGTGTGTGTGTGGCTTCGTAGAAGTAGACACACGTAGAACACACCCCACATAGAGATACCTCATGGAAAAGGCACATGCAAGTACTCATCGTAGCTAGAGGTATACATGGCTAGGACATACCCATATGCTAGCCAACCCAAACACCGTCGAAAGCAAACATGAGTATCCCTCTACAAGTGTGCGAGGCCCCATTATGCTCATCACACAAGTAGGCTATAACACAATCTCATAGTGCACCTTCACGTGTCTAAGCACATGGCATCGTGTCCTCAAGTCTACCTCACTACCATCAACAACACAACATCATCACCAACACTGTGTCAGAACATCGGTGAGGTGTGGCATCATACCTATTGCATCATGTTGGAACATGTCTAGATACATAATCTATCTCAGCATAGGTAACAAACCTCCCTCCACATGCTGGACCTCAAATAAACATGGGGCATATGGTCTCACTTGGGTTATCCATGTAGGTCCCTTTCACCTTAGACCCCAGCCCCGAAGTGGCGACACATGTCATCACATAGTTCTAGTTGGGTTGTCCATGCAGGTCCTAGACCCTAGCCCCCAACTGATAACTGATGTGGCATATCATACCTTTCGTGAAGACAAGGTAGATGATCATCCAAGAAATACTATCAAGATGCTCAAGAACTGTGGGGATTAGGCTAACACATATGGATTAAGTACCCTGATCCATCATAAGGGGAAGTAGTGAGTACTTTTCCTTGGGTTCAGTTGAGGAGGAAACCACTCTGCGCCATAATATACGTACGCTGTACACTCCGCCCAAGGAACTTTGTGGCTACTCCTACCCCTTCATGGACTAAGGGGCTAGAGAACCAAAAGAAGAGAATCTATGAATCTAACTTTTGGCTACTCTTATATATATTTTCAACCACACATGGGTTGGCCCTGTTGCAAGTATGGGCCTAACCGGTGTTGTCATTGATGTCAACATACTCCTGTTCCATTGATGACAAGGATTGGATGAGCTATGTGCTGAGGATATTGAGCAAATTAGTCATATTAGGAATAGAGAAGAACAGTGAAGACAGTAAGGTAAAGATCCAAGATAAGATGACTATCAGAGGATACGGTTCAAAGTGTTTGTAGATATGAGTCTCAAGATGATCCAGTAAAGATTTTAGAGGTCCGCATTAAGATCTGAAGAAGTTATGGCTGCTCAAGTAGAACTGGTTCCGGTAGGTGTTCAGAGGTGACTGAATGACACAGATAGGTCCGGTGGGATCCAGAAATGCAATATCCTATTCTACGGATTTGGTGGAGTGTTTAGGGAGTAAATGTGAAGAAACAACTCAATTGGTTTGTGGTCTGGAGGTCCGCAAGTATCTATTCCATTATGACAGTGATGACAGTCTGTGTTCTTGAGGTTCCAGATGAAGGAGATAAGGATTTTAGTAAGAAGATGAAGTGTGGATGTTCTTGGTGATTCAGGAAAGCTTGTGGTGGTCTTAGGATCATGTCTAGTTCATGTTGATGGTCCACATTAGAGTTTGAGCTTGCAATTTCTAGATGATGGTGTTCTTCTTAAGTTTGGCTGACTGGATGAATTACACATCTTGTGGTAGATGTTTACCGACTTAGATGATTATTCCTAAGTCGATGTCTTGTATAAATAAGGAGTTGTAAAGTCATTTCAAAGTGTGCCTTGTGGAGATGTGAGTGTGGTAGCAAGGAAGAGAGTGAAAGACAGAGCAGAAGTTTTTGGGCTTAAATGGAAATGATTCAAGCATGGTGAAGATGCTATTCTCTAGTTCAAGTATGTGATACTTATTATCTTGTAGATAGTGAGTCTCTTGTAGGCAGTGAGCCCTAATTGGCATGTGCCATTTTGTTCTTTCTATTCTTCTAACAAAGAATACAATCTTGGGTTAATCAGCCCATGGTTTTTCCCTTAACTGGGTTTTCCACGTCAAAATCTTGGTGTCTTATGTGTTGATGTGTTTCTGCTCTTGATTCAATACTTTATGTTTCCATGATTGATTTATTAATATGCTGCTAAATCATAAAGTGTATTTAAGTGTTTAATTGGAAGAAAGCTTTAGACAATTGATTCACCCCCCTCTCAGTTGTCTATCCTGAATCTAACAGTAACAAACATACAAACACACATAATGGTACAGTTAATCCCACACCTAAAATACACATATTCCCCATGGATGGGTACCCACTATCTCCATCCTAGGGGCACACAAACAAAGTATGGGGTATTCACAACACTCAACCAATGCACATTTACTGGTTCCTCACATTTACAGGTTCCTCACATTTACAGGGGAGGATTACATTTACATACACAATTCCATTACTACCATAAGTACATTTGTTTCCATAACATTACTTGTTATCCACTTCCTTTTTCTAGTTTCCTTTCACTCTACCTTTTCTACATATCACATGATGCTAAATGTCAATGTCATGATCATCTACCAACACATCAAGCTGGGTGTTTAGATTAAAACATGGTATCTAACACAAAAGTTCCTATCACATGCATAAAAAGAATTACTATAACGAGACATGGGCGACAACATTAACTAGAGATCCTAGTGCTGAAACATGGCGCTGATACCAAATGTAATGCCCCGCCAAGAAACCCTAGAGACAAGCCCAACTAGGCAATGCAAAAAGGCAAATATTTTTTTTCTTAATAGAGAAATATCAACGATAAGAAAATTATGTTTATTATAACATCTATGTTAAGCTTTATCCTCTAGGGGTTACATGGCTGCATTACTAAATAACAAGACCTAACTAACATTATGAGTTACCTAACAACCATAGATCAATCTAAGTCTATTTGCATTAAATGAATATACACATACAATTCCATATTATAACATGAGATAAGTATTCATTAAGACCGTGTATGAAGGATTACAAGAAATTATTATGAATAAATAAAAGATACATGTTTGATAAACAAGAAAGGCTTATTTTACAACACCAAGTTAGATGATCCTATATTACTCACTTCTATAATGTGGCCACTGATAACCAAATGCTACAATTCGATTTCTAGCTAACTAGTGTATAAATGATATAAACACAAATATAACCTAATTTACAAATACATAATAAAAGATCCTTTCAGTTAAAAACAAAACATCTCTCATGCAATTACAACCAAGTATAACAAGAACTATATACCCATCCTTAGCATAGCAGAAAACATATTCTTTGCTCTAGTAAACTGCTCAATTAACAGATGTTTATTTTCTTAACTTTAGAATCCTGAATGGCTTAGAGATCTCATACTGTACATCTAATGAAACATTAGTCCTGCATAGTTACTAATTTACATAAAACAAATATCAACTACTTAAAATGACAAGCCTAAGGCCCTAGGGGCCAACCTAATGTCTCGGGGGCTCATCCATGATTGCCTTGCCTATGTACGTGTAGCACAGAGACATCGTGGTTCAGGGTATGAACACAAAACATAACTATCACCTAAAATCGACATTTTCTCAACTTAGAAACACATTTGTCTATAAATCTTAAGGTCAGTCAATGTTTGAGGTTTACACAAACTTCATATAAAAATTTCTCAACATAAAAGTTCTTTACAAACTAATATATAAATCCACAACATATCTTCTTTTCAATGTAAATGAATACTTATTTCTTTAAGCTAATAAAATCATCAATCTTTGTGAAAGCATAAATAAGGAATGCTTTACAATTATCTCAACAAATCTTATGTAACTCAATCTTGCCCAACATACTAGTTACTAACCAATCACCTCTTAACAAGGTCACAATCCACACTAAACTATAGCCATGATGCAATCCATATGTCATTACTTCTACCATCCATTAATTGTATGACAATAATTCCAAAACCATAATTAAAATTATTTTAAAACCAAACACTAGAATTTTGAAGTCACATTATACTAATTAATTAAACTTGGTAAATTAATATCTTAGATAACTACCAATTGAATATTATTTAATATTCATGTATTTAAATTTTACAATTAAATTATTAATATCCACACCCAATAATTAAATCACATCTAATTTCACCCATTTAAAATAACATGTCATTTATTAAAGATTTCCTTTCTCAATAATGAAGTACTTAATTTATAGTACATCCCTAAATAATAGGAATTTATAAAATAAAATAAATGTTAAATATAGCACATCCCCAATAATAGGGAAAATAAAATAAAACTATGTTAATCAATTCAATAGTGCATTTAGAATTTATTCCAAAGTATTCTACTTTTCAGACTAATTAGACAATAAAAATCAATAAGATTTGGTATAAAACAATAGAAATTGATTTTAAAATAAATCAAAGTTATTCTTGAATCTATCATTGCAAAAGGATTTCAGATTTAAACAAAGTAAAGCATATAATAATGCAACTCAGACATACTAGTATGAATCAATACTAAGTGATTTCAAAGAAAAATCAAAACTATATTTTATCACATTTATAAATGCAATAGGATAATAGAAAAATTATCTACTATGTATAATTTACTATTATTCCTAATTAAACGATTTATTTTATAGAAGTAAAAATACAATACAATTTCCTAATTAATTAAAAAAAACATTAAATATGGATTATTCATATCTTCCATTAAAATATCGAAATGAAAATAGATAAATAAATAAACAAATCTTTGCTGATAAAACATGACTACCTAGAAGCCATAAAATGGTCATAACTCTCACATTTCTAAACAAAATTTAAAAATTTAAATTGTTCTCGAAAGATAAGACATAGGGGAGTAAAACCCAGAAGTGAATTAGATAGATTCATTACCATTAACAATCCATTCTTACTGTAAACTATCTATTATATTGATTTCAGGATAGTCCAGATTAGTGGAACAACAAACAAAAATAAAAATATATTACTCCATACTTATTATTATTATTATTTTGCAAATTAGAGACTCTAAAATGTAAAAACATATGATTAAAGAAAAGAAACAAAAGGATAAAATATCCCTATAGAAACTTGCAGAATAAAAAATTATTGCATTAGCAAAACAATCATTCATACCCCAGTTTCCTAAACTTAAATCTTCTTTTTTTTTTCTCCTCTAATTTAACATCCAATCTCCATAAAAAAACTTCCCTATTCTTATTTTTATTTCTGACTCAATGAAAGCAAACAGTTTAACAATTTTCTATAGGAATGATAAACATGCAACAATGCCTTCCTATCTTATGAAGAATTATTCAACAAAATCCTTTAAAATGCTATTCCACAAGAGAACAGAGTTTCAAAAAGATCCCTTTAAGAATTCATAGACAATCAATATAGAAGAAAATCAAGCAAAACTGCATACCTAAAAGTTCTGGCCTCTTCTATACACCAAGCTATGGAGATCCATTTATTCTCATACCCCATCATCTTACACAGGGACAATTTTCTCATGAAAATTATTGATAAACTAAATAATTTCTGTATTATTCATCTAATCTTTTGTTCTTTAGAATCTTCTCCATCCACAATTCTTCTAGACCATATGTTAAGCCAAATTCTATGTCTTTCCATCATTCTTCCAAAGCTGATCCAATAAGGCCAACTAAATCTGCAAACTTTCAAGAAAACACCTCACCTCCTTCAAGAGCATTGGCAACCATTAGTGCACCCTGAGAGACCGTCCAATCTTTCAACCTGTACCCAAAAAGACATGTAGAGACATTTTGTCCTCTTCCCCTTCTATTGTCAAAACTCTTACTTAGAGATTACTCCTGACATGTTTTCACACGCATGCTCATAAATAAATTAGTGAAAGTATTTAATCACCATAACTTCTCCTCACTCAAAATAAAATAGTATAGCCATTTAAATGCCACTATTCCACTTTTCTTTTCCACCACCTATTTTCTAAAATGGGACAAGGTGTGATAAGGGAAATAATTAATTTTGAATGATGGCTTGAGGTCAAAATGGAAATCACATAATGACAAACACTTACAAAGGAATCTTTCTTTTAAAAAAATATCAAAATAATTACTAAATATTTATCACAATTAGATGTGTGACTTAGTTTATTTTACAAATAAAATAAATGCAAATATTTAAAAATTTCTTGGGACTGTCAAATTAATAATTACTTTATATTTGGTTTATGACAAATTATAATTATCTTTTATAATTTATTTTTATAGCCTTTTATCAAAACATATTCTTATTTATTTACATTAATAATCATCTTTACAATTCCATTTTTACAATTTTTTTTTATCTAAAGTGCTTTCTTAACTTATTAAATTTATTTAATGCAACAATTAACCGAAACATTAATCAAACAATAGCAACTTAAATAATCAAAATATCAAAAAATACCTGACCACTATCACAACCATACTGACAGTACTGGCGGGGTATCAAACCGGCTACTCATCCTCTTCGAGGATGATGGATAGGATAGGGGACCAAGTGCTATATCTGATCAACTAATCCATTGGGTTTTCGAGGTACCCTCAAACTTGGCAATTCAGGTGGAGACGTAACCTAGTACCCATGAAAGTACTAACTAAAGCTCATGTTCTATCTTCATCTTCAGGTTCCTTAGCCAGGCTACATGCACAACCAAAATGAAAATGAAGGGGGCACTACATCCTCCCCTCCTAAAGCTTGATTTACTCCTAGAAATCTCAAACTAGGGTGGAAATATAACATGTTAGTACCAACATCAAAGTTGATTCATCTCATAAAAATAATATACACTAGTATGACTATGGAAAGGATTTGTAAAATATAAACTTATATACTCCATTTCAAACATAATCTACCCTTCTAGATTTTGATGTCACAATAGTAATACAATCAAAATATGCATTTCAAAATCCTTACATGATAGCATTGACAACCATCAGTTTCTTTAGGACAAAGAAAATATTGCACTTTTTAATCCTAACTAGTAGGAATTGTTATATAATAAACATATAAAATATTCAATTTTTAAATACATCGCCATTGCAATTCCTCTTTCACTTTGCTATTAAGCAATCAATAGGTCATAATGCTACATTTTCACAAAATATCAACATATTTATTTACATAAAACACACATTTTCCGTTAAATATCCATCATTTATTAACAAGACATTTTACTTTAATTATTTTTCAGCACTAAATCTCATAACATATTCAACAAAAGATCATGATTTTTCACCTTTTTGAAGCATGCAATCACAATTTGTCATTTCATAAGTAATATTCTCATGATTTAACATACATTCTTCACATACACACCAAATCACATCACCGGTAATCACATCACAAGGCTACACAAAGATCCATCTGGACACTAAAAAGTAGCATACTACTCCATAATACATATTCCATGAGCCAAGAACCAAAATCCATCTCACATAATCCATACCTCACACTCAGTGGCTTGTTGGTGTTAGGCCACATGCATAGGGCGAGACCATCCAATCAAGACCATAATGACCTCTCTCTTGTTGTATAAGTTGGTTAGCCTCCAAGAGATAGTCATCACACATAGGTGGGTAGTGGATCCTAGTTGTATAACAACCTCACATACCCCCATCCTCAAGGTTCACTACATCTACTTCCTCGTATACACTCACCAAGTCCGCCTCATATGTCCTTGGAGAGGAATCACAATACGACACATGGTTGACATCGAAAAAAATAAGGATAAACTAGTTTAGCCACCAAAGTCATAAAGAAAGATTAAATAAAAATTTAATTTCAACATTAAGGCAAGAAATGCACTCTGTTAGGTTAAAATTGGATCAACAATGAATATGCAATTATAATCAAATACCCAAAACTTCAATAAAATAGTGAACTAGGGAGATTCAATAAAATAAAGCAATGAACAACAAAGCAAACCTTCCTTAGATCAAAACTTCCATTCATCACCTATCACAATCCTTCTTCTATGTATGAAATAGGGCCCTCGGAGAGTGCACTTCCTTTCTATGCTTCAAGAATGTCAATTGAGAATGGTAGTGATAATATCGCAATGAAGAGGAGCTTCACAACGATGGTAGTAGTGTGTAGTGCATAGTACTGAATGTGATCACAAGTAATGAAGGAATTGGTGCCAAAGGTGCACTGTAATTCCTACAGAGTAACAATACTTAAAGCTTGGATGAATGAAATGGAAGAATGAGATTGTACTTATAGACTTGAGATAATGAAGATCAATGGTATAGAGAGACTGAGAAGATCAATGATTGAGAACAGTTGAGGAATGTGCAATAAATAAGAAGAAGACATGTGTCTTGATTTCTTTTGCATGAGAGGAGTTAACAAGAATAGAAGAATGAGTTCAAGCAATTAAAAGAATATAATAATCAGCTAAGTGATTTAAAACAAGAAGAAGGGATTTGCATGAGAATAAAAAGATATTTTGCTTTATTAAATATTAGGAATATTTAATTGCATGTGCACAAAGATTTGAATTATATTTAGAGATAACTTAATTTAGAAGAAAAGACAACTTAAATAAATATTTGATTTATTTAAATTTAGAGAAGATATTATTGGAAGAAAACAATTAAATAATTGGAATTATTTAATTTAGAAGATTAGAAAGCAAATTAAATAAATAAATTTATTTAATTGTCGTGCATGATTTGGAAGAATAAATAAAATATTTGATTATATTTTATTTTGGAGATTAAGAGGATTTAAATAAATTTGATTTGATTTATTCAAATTTGGAGGAATGAATTAAATAATTAAGAATTATTTAATTGTTTGGAAGAATTTAATTAAATAAAGAGTTTTATTTAATTTGTTGGAAGAATATGAAACAAATAAATAAATTGATTTATTTATTTATTGATAGAGGAATTAGATGGGAATAAATATTAAAAATATTTATCTAGACTAAATCATGTCATTTTTAGGCGTATACATTTTGCCCCTCTTTGATGCAATCCAGTTTACGGCATTGCTTCAATGAATAGATAGTCTGACAATGATACATGCCATAGTTTGCCCCTAGTACAAGTTATGACGATAAGATGTTAGGGTAAAATTGGATCAACAATGAATATGCAATAATAATCAAATACCCAAAACTTCAATGAAATAGTGAACTAACGAGATTCAATAAAATAAAGCAATGAACAACAAAGCAAACCTTCCTTAGATCGAAGCTTCTATTGATCGCCTATCACAATCATTCTTCTATGTATGAAATAGGGCCCTCAGAGAGTGTACTTCCTTGCTATGCTTCAAGAATGTCAATTGAGAATGGCAGTGATAATATCGCAATGAAGAGGAGCTTCACAACGATGGTAGTAGTGCGTAGTGCGTAGTAGTGAATGTGATCACAAGCAATGAAGGAATTGGTGCCAAAGGAATTGGTGCCAAAGGTGTGCTGTAATTCCTACAGAGTAACAATACTTAAAGCTTGGATGAATGAAATAGAAGAATGAGGTTGTACTTATAGACTTGAGAGAATGAAGATCAATGGTATAGAGAGAATGAGAAGATCAACGATTGAGAATAGTTGAGGAATGTGCAATGAATAAGAAGAAGACATGTATCTTTCTTTCTTTTGCATGAGAGGAGTTAACAAGAATAGAAGAATGAGTTAAAGCAATTAAAAAAATATAATAATCAGTTAAGTAATTTAAAACAAGAAGGAGGGATTTGGATGAGAATAAGAAGATATTTTGTTTTATTAAATATTAGAAATATTTAATTGCATGTGCACAAAGATTTGAATTATATTTAGAGATAACTCAATTTAGAAGAAAAGACAACTTAAATAAATATTTGATTTATTTAAATTTAGAGAAGATATTATTGGAAGAAAACAATTAAATAATTGTAATTATTTAATTTAGAAGATTAGAAAGAAAATCAAATAGATAAATTTATTTAATTGTTGTGCATGATTTGGAAGAATAAATAAAATATTTGATTATATTTTATTTTTAGAGATTAAGAGGATTTAAATAAATTTGGTTTGATTTATTCAAATTTAGAGGAATGATTTGATTTAATTAAATAATTAAGAATTATTTAATTGTTTGGAAGAATTTAATTAAATAAAGAGTTTTATTTAATTTGTTGGAATAATATGAATCAAATAAATAAATTGATTTATTTATTTATTGATAGAGGAATTAGAAGGGAATAAATATTAGGAATATTTATCTAGACCGAATCGTGTCATTTTTTGGCATATACATTTTGCCTATCTTTGATGCAATACAGTTTACGGCATTGCTTCAAAGAATAGATAGTCTAACAATGATACATGCCCCAGTTTGCCCCTAGTACAGGTTATGACGATAGGATGCCCCCTCTGGAGATTGGACGAGAAGAAGGCAAAAGGGCATGAGATAGAGAATCTCACGAAGAAGAAGGTGAGGTTTGAAGAAAAATTGAATGATATGTGATGCAAGATAGAATGATAACACACACAAACAAGTAAGCAAGTATGTGCAAATGATTCAAGAACAAACAAGGTATTGTCCTTGTCCAGTGGTAAATGAACGATATACTGATAACGATATACAACAGTGTTGTCATGGTGGGGAACGATATATCCCTAGACCAACATGGCAGGTGTGTTGTCATGGCGGGGAAAAATAGATCCCTAGAGAAACATGAAGGATAATGCCTAGTTTCAGAAAATGAAACATGTTATGTAAGACACATGTGTTGGTCTGATTTTGACAATGTTACATCTTGTATAAGACAAATGTTTGATTATAATTGATCGAGTTGGTTTATGACTAGACAAGGATCAAGACCACTGATTATGATTAGATCATTTGACAAGATTGACTTTGATTTGATTGGTATGAATTAATGATGGACCTTGCATCTGGATCACTACTCGGACTGACTGGATTGAGAAGAATGGATGACAACGATAGATAGAATTTTGATTAATAGAAGAATGACTCAACAGAAGGACTCACAAGCTTTTATTTGTATTGATACTCTGCATTGTTGGATTTTTATTGCATGGGGTATGGTATGGATCATGCTTTTATGGAAATTTTTATTGCATGGGATATGGATGCTTTTGTGGATGCCTCGTGGATGTGAATGTTTTTGCCATCTTGATATTGCAGGTATTTTGAAGCACTTATTTCATCATTAGGCTTTTTTGTTTTTTTGGTAATTTTTCTAAATGTTGTAAGAAAATACAAGCATCTAGGTATAATTGAACCGAGATGACTTGAGTATAGCTTACATGGATTTTTCTTTAGCAAGTTAATACAAGCATCTAGGTATAATTGAATTGAGATGACCTCAGTATTTCTTGTGTTTCAACAGACAAGGATTGCCCTCTTTCATATTAGACCTCTGAAGTCCTTGATGATCTTTTGTTGATCATGTCATTAGATAAGGCTTCACATTACTAAAGTTTAATCCACAAACAACAAACAAAGAAAATAATCATGCCCCCATCATAGCATCTCTAGCTTTTGGCATCCTCGAGTAGCGTAGAAAGGCACGATAGAAAAAATTGAGACTCCGTATGTTAACCTAACCAACACAAAACATTCTTGAATTTAGATGTGTTTGTTTCTTGCCATAATTTGGGTAAAATCATTTAGAAGTCCCTACGTGTTTTTATGCTTTTGCCTTAGATAGGTTAATGTTTTACGTTAGGAGTTCTCCTTGAAAATAGGTTTTGATTCTGCTTGCTTTCCTGGTGAGAAGATTCTACAATCTTTATTGGTGAGATGGACCCTAAGGGACTGACCTAGTGCCTCGGGGGCTCATTGCTAAATGGCCTTACCTATGTGACGACGTAGAGGCAACGTAGTTCGGGGTAAACCCTAATGGACCATGGATGGACTAGAAGAAAGATGACAAGGAATGGGATGGATGGGACCATGGGAGCCTCAGGGGTGCATTTGAGAAATGGCCTTGCCTATGTGACAACATAGAGGCAACGTAGTTCATGGACTCGGACCATGGATGGACTAGAGGATAGAGGACAAGACATGGGATGGACAAGGAAGCCTCGGGGGCATACTGAAAATGGTCTTGCCTACGTGACAATGCAGAGGCAACATAGTTCACAGATTGATTTCGATGGACCTAGGATATGGATCGAATGAGACATGATATGGAATAGATATGGATCAGACAAGACACAATATGGAATAGATATGGATCAGATAAGACATGATATGGAACATATATGGATTAGACAAGACACAATATGGAACAGATATGGATCAGATAAGACACGATATATAATAGATATGGATTAGAAAAGACACGATATGGAACATATATGGATCAGATGATACTAATGACAAGGAAACACCATGGATAGGTAGATGTGTGGGTGATAAAGAATAGGTAGAAGAAATCAAGGATGTGATCTCCAAGGACTATGTCGCATAGGAATAATGTGCCCCATTGTAGGTAAATACTTAGGACTTTTTTCATGACAAAGCTTATGACGATAGGAGGATGAGAGGGTAATGAAGGATTTGCATGGTTTGGAGGGATAAGGTATGTCAAGAGACATCCAAAACATTTGTCAAAATTGTGCCCCCAATATTTATTAAGACCAAAGAAATAGAGGAATGGAAGATTAGGATGGATAGACTGGATAGTATAGGTATGCAAAGGATAGGATAGGAAATGGTACAGAAGGAAACTGATAGGAGAAGAGTGATATGCCAGTGAGAAAAGGTGCCCCCAAGTGTAGGTGACATAGAAGATCAACTTACACATGACGCCTGTTTGCCAGGTTTTCATCATGATACTTATCTAAGGTGCCTGTTTGCCAGATTTTCACCATTGAACGAAGGGATTTTTAAATACTTTTTTCATTTTTTTTTTTGGATAGGAGAGGGTGGAAAATGGAAGAGGCCTGAGTGCTTGGTTCCATGAAAGGTGATAGTCCCACTAGAAAGATGCTGTCGCATGGACCATGTCAAGTGCTCTCATAGATGTTGGTAGGAGATTGCATGACAGTGAGATGGAGAAGGTAGATAGTGGATTGCGAAAGGTACTATAGTAGATGATGATGCAGAATATGGAGGGAAGGCTTATGCAAAATCATGGACCATAGGAATAGGATGATGAAGACATGTAGGATAATAGTGGAAGGAAGGGGAGATGGAGGTATATGGAAATGTTATGGGATGGAAGGGAATCATGACCAACGGTTGCACATACCATGATAAGCATTGAAGTTGGTGATGGAAAAGTAGTGTAGGAAGTAACAGAGATTTTTGCTTGTGGATGAATGACTTAGGCGTGTAGGGATCCACATAGACTGAGTATTTTTCTGCACTTTTCTTGTCATGTGGGATGGAAGAATTTGAGACTTTTGGATGAAATGGGAGAAAGTGGATGGTTGGGATTCTTGAGAGGTAGATGCCTCGTGTAGCTTGAGGGATTTTTTCTTAGGAACCCAAACCATTTTGTTTTTGGATAGTACCTGTGAGGGTATGGGTTTGGGTGTATGTAGCTCTTGTGTAGCTTTTGGAGTAATCATTTGTTGGATGCAGACCCACACCTTTTTCAGCTTGGTGTATAGGTGTGTGGGTGTAAGCCCCTCTTGAGAAGGATGCTTCTTTGATTCTTGGCTTTTGTATCCTAGGTCATGAGGACTCTTAGGATTTTTGACTTGATAGGTAGAGGTATCCAAATTTTTATGGTTGAATTCTCTTGAGATGGTGGAAGTAGAGTTGGAGGAAGTTCTTTTTTTAGACAACATGTGCATTGGTTGGTCGTGATTGGGATTGTTAGAAGATTTATTGGTGGATGGATAAGGTGTTGGAAGAAGTGGTAGTAGAATGTATGGAGGGATATTAGGAGTTGGAAGTAGTGGAGGTAGATTGGATGGTGGGAGGTGTATGGTCACATGCTTTTGACAATTGTAGGATGATGGAGGTGGAATGGCGACATATGTTTTGGGGATATGAAAGGATTTGTAGTGGAAAGTGGAGGATTTAGAAGGAGTGGAGGAAGTACCAACATCTTGAGATTGTTCACCTTGGGGTGTGTATCCAAGGCCATATAGAGGAGGAACATTGACATGGACGGGCTCCAAAATACCTTGTTCGTGAAGGCCTAAGCCTTTACCTTGATAGTTCATATGTTGGAGTATACATTGGACAATGGGATTATGTGTATGTGGAACACTAAACAGAAGTTCTTTATTGGATGGAGAAGATGAGCTAAAGGATAATGCTTGTTGGTGTTCTAAGGAGGAACACTCATGAATGAAGGTAGTAAGACCAAGGATATATGGTGGAAGATTTGTAGCATGGTCGATAATGGATGGTGGAGTATTTTTGGTTTGATCTTCTATGCTTGCTTGGGAGGTAAGTGTCTCATCAAGGGAAGTGGAAGTTGTTGAATCTTGGATAGGACTAGATGGGGTTATAAGATCAAGACCATGGAACGCATAATGTGGGCTAAGAGGATCATCATGATCTGCTTGATCATAGATAGGCTCGTGATCATATATGGGATCTTGATCATATATAGGATTTAGTGTGATGGAATTAAGGTGCTCTTGTATAGGTTTGTCATCAACGATAATATCCTGAGATGTTATGGAGGGGCTGAAATTGGATCTCTAGCTCATGTATAGGATCAAGTTGCTCATGGATAGCTTCTTCATCAAAGGTGGTATCTTGGTCATGGAAGAGATATAGGTTATGAATGGTTTGAAATTAGATTTCTTGCTCATGTATAGGTATAGGATCATCGAAAAGATAAAGGTTATGTAAGGGTTAGATGGGAGTACTTTGATCTTGATTTAGACCAGGGGTTGATGTTTCCACATGCTCTAAAGTGTGCTCTTGACATAACTCTTGATGTGCCTGAATTGAAGTTGAGGTAGAAGACTCTTGGATAGGCTCTTGGTCAACAACATGAAGGTGCGACAGACCTTGACTTTGGTGCATGGTAGGAGGTTCTTCAATATGCTCAAGGGGTTACAGGTTACATGATGAGGTTATAGTAATGGACATGCTTGAAGGTTCTTTGATAAGGTCAAGGACCAAAATTTGGGGATATGGTTGACTTTTTGCTAGTAGCCCTTGGATCACATCATTGGTAGGTGCACAGGAAGAGGAGTGAGGTAATGGATGAGTGGGTTTGGAGTTCTCCATATCTTTTCTTTTGCTGTGTAAATCTAGAAAACATCTTTCCCAAAAATCATCTGATGTTTTTTTGGTTGTCCATTTAGAGCTCGGGGAACTCGATGGTGGTGTTGGTGTAGGATTGGTATGCTTTGGGATAGGTGTCTTAGAAGATAGTGAAGGAGGACTAGTAGACAGAGTGGTATTCAATTTCCAACTTGAGGTGGTGCTTGCCTTGTCATGAGCATCATTAAGACGGGAAATAGATGTATGAGTTTGGGGCGAGGGGTAGCTAGTACTAACACGTTCAACTTGTAAGATTGTCATTTCTTGTTGTATCACTTGGAGTTCTTGAGCAATTGCTATATGATCTTGGGGCGAGGCGTCGAAGTCTAATTGCTCTCGTAGGTATTGGAGTTCTTGAGCAATTACTTCTGATTAGTTTGTCATTTCAACAGAAATTAACACAAGACTAAAATGGGTACCTAGAAAACCTAAAAATTTTCTCTGAAAATATGTGGAAATACTCACTGTCACATATGCACCGGAATAGATGCGCTGTAGAAACTGGTAAATGCGCACGAAGTTGGGATAGAAGCGCCGCACTAGTAAAATGTAAATGTGCTATAACAGGCGGTAAAAATACTACGGGTTGATATAGATGCGCTGCAGGTTGGCACAAATGCATTGCAATAGAGGATGAATGCATTGCTCTAGCTTTTCTTAGTGTTTTTGTAATTTTTTTGGAAAATTTTGATGTTTTTGGTACTTTGGTTGCAAGAAGGTCTTTTTCTGACTTGATTTTCTAAACTTATGGCAAGAAGACACAATAAACACAAAGAATTTTTTTTATGGTTTTTTTTATTTTTTTATGATTTTTTTGACTCTATTAGGACTAAAAGGAAAAACAAGCACAAATCCTAGGCTTCAAATGGATAACAAGGGTTTTTGGCCACTAGAACAAAGGTTTTTAATGAAGGCAACTGTTTGAGTGGTTATACAACCGTTTGAGTGGTTATACATGTGGTAGCACTACTCTTTGTTATGTAGTCTCCCAGCCTGCAAGGGTTGCGCCTTGGAGGGTTTTGGGGGAGGTTGGCTGTCGGTATAACAAAACTTCACTCATTGTTCGAACCTTTCACTCCAAACACAATTTATTTATAGTGGATTGGAAGGGCTTGGAATCTAGCCTGTTACCACTTAGGGTCGTTCTTACTTGGATGAACGGTATCCAAGAGCAGGCCCCTCTAAAAGAAAAACACATGTAAAAATGATATGTCTGGCATTTTGATCACCCAAGATAGGGGAGAGCATAGGCCTAGTATCATTCACAAAACACAGAATACAGTTGTTCTTTTCCCCTAGTTAAAATGAAAAAACTAGATGAGCTATCTACTTGGGCAAGCACAAAACTTTGAAGTGATAACAAGATAGCAATGGTCCAATTTTAACCAAGTTAGCAATGATGAGTTTAATTTTATCCGCATAGCACGAGTTGTTAACTTTGAAATGATGGTCAATCGAGATAGTAATGGTTCAATTTTACCCATATAGCAATGATGAGTTTAATTTTATCCATGTAGCATGAGTTGTTAAATTTGAAGTGATGGTCAATCGAGATAGCAATGGTTTAGTTTTACCCAGATAGCAATGATGAGTTCAATTTTATTTAGATAGCAATAACTTTGAAAAGATAGCAATAGCAATGATTCAATGATATGCAAGATAGCAATGATTCAATTACCACTTTCCTAGTTAAACTATGTGAGATTTGCATGAGCATCCATTTTACTTTCCCTTTTAGAAATCGCAATGTGAACTAACAAGTGCAACTATATGAATCTAAACCAGTACCTAGCCTACAAAATAGATCAAGAGAGTTCTTGCAAAGACGTCAGTGTTACAAAAATCTCCTAGAAAACCCTAAAATCACTGCCTACAACAGATGCGCCGCTTCAAAGATTGAATGCATAGAAACAGTGAACAGAAGTGCAGCAATTACATATGCACTGGAACAGAGGACAAAAGCACTGAAATATAGTGTATATGCACTAAAGTACTAGATGTGTTATTTTAGATGGCAAAAGCGCTATAACAGAGTATATATACGCTGCAGTAATGAAAGCACCGTAACAGTTGATAGATGTGTGTTAGGAAGTGATGGATGCACTATTTCCTCCTGTGTATGGCCTTCTAAAACACAAAAACTCAGTTTTTGGGTTAGATTTGGGGCTAGGCCCCATGGTGGGCACAAAAAATAGTTTTTGTGTTTTAGATTTGGGGCTAGGCCCCACGGTCGGCGCCAAACATATTATGGTAAAATTGGATCAACAATGAATATGCAATAATAATCAAATACCCAAAACATTAATGAAACAGTGAACTAAGGAGATTCAATAAAATAAAGCAATGAACAACAAAGAAAACCTTCCTTAGATCGAAGCTTCCATTGATCGCGTATCACAAACATTCTTGTATGTATGAAATAGGGCCCTCAGAGAGTGCGCTTCCTTGCTATGCTTCAAGAATGTCAATTGAGAACGGTAGTGATAATATCACAATGAAGAGGAGCTTCACAATGATGGTAGTAGTGCATAGTGCGTAGTAGTGAATGTGATCACAAGCAATGAAGGTATTGGTGCCAAAGGCACACTGTAACTCCTGTAGAGTAACAATACTTAAATCATGGATGAATGAAATTGAAGAATGAGGTTGTACTTATAGACTTAAGAGAATGAAGATCAATGGTATAGAGAGAATGAGAAGATCAATGATTAAGAACATTTGAGGAATGTGCAATGAATAAGAAGAAGACATGTGTCTTGCTTTCGTTTGCATGTGAGGAGTTAACAAGAATAGAAGAATGAGTTAAAGCAATTAAAAGAATATAATAATCAGTTAAGTGATTTAAAACAAGAAGAAGGGATTTGCATGACAATAAGAAGATATTTTTCTTTATTAAATATTAGGAATATTTAATTGCATGTGCACAAAGATTTGAATTATATTTAGAGATAACTAAATTTAGAGGAAAAGACAACTTAAATAAATATTTGATTTATTTAAATTTAGAGAAGATATTATTGGAAGAAAACAATTTAATAATTGGAATTATTTAATTTAGAAGATTAGAAAGCAAATTAAATAAATAAATTTATTTAATTGTTGTGCATGATTTGGAAGAATAAATAAAATATTTGATTATATTTTATTTTTGGAGATTAAGAGGATTAAAATAAATTTGATTTGATTTATTCAAATTTGGAGGAATGATTTGATTTAATTAAATAATTAAGAATTATTTAATTGTTTGGAAGAATTTAATTAAATAAAGAGTTTTATTTAATTTGTTGGAAGAATATGAATCAAATAAATAAATTGATTTATTTATTTATTGATAGAGGAATTAGTAGGGAATAAATATTAAGAATATTTATCTAAACCGAATCATGTCATTTTTTGGTGTATACACATTCATTTTCAACACTAAATTAGATGTAACCATGAGGGTTACTTGCAAATAAGATCACAAAGTGTGGCTAAACCATCACAACCAAATAGAAATTAATTGTTTTCCTTCACAACTAATAGAAAATCATCAATAACCATAGAGAAAGTCCACAATCTATGAAATTGCACTTTACAACACTGTGTGACTAGATACTAGCCACCAAACAAGGAAGGATGAAACAACATCATGCTATTGCAGTAGCCCTCATGTGGTACGGAGTGAGCATGCCATCCACATGGCTCAGAGTTTACTCCTCGGCTACACCCTGCATCACGTCGTCACGTGGCATGGACTCACCAAGTGGTCCACACATTCCTAGGTTGTCCGCATCGAATGTGCACCTCGGCCACATTCTACATCGCATCTTAGTGTGGTATGGTCATACACCAGCTGAAGAAGGTACGTACTAGCCTTATACCACATGGCGGTGTGTCTATGGCTCTGCGGAAGTAGGCACACACATAACACACCCCTTATAGTGATACCTCATGGAAAAGGCACACGTAGGTACTCATTGTAGCCAAAGGTATATATGGCTAGGACATACCCATATGCTAGCTGACCCAAACACTATCGAAAGCAAACATTAGTATCCCTCTACAAGTGTGCAAGGCCCCATTACGCTTATCACACAAGTAGGCTATAACACAATCTCATAGTGCACCTTCACGTGTCTAAAGACATGGCATCATGTCCTTGAGTCTAGCTTGCTACCATCAGCAACATGACATCATCACCAACACTATGTTAGAACATCAGTGAGGTATGGCATCGTACCTATTGCATCATGTTGGAACATGTGCAGATACGAAATCTATCTCAGCATAGGTAACAAACCTCCCTCCACATGCTGGACCTTAAATAAACATGGGGCACATGGTCTCACTTGGGTTATCCATGCAGGTCCCTTTCACCCTACACCCCGACCCCCAAGTGGTGACACATGTCATCACATAGTTCCAGTTGGGTTGTCCATGCAGGTCCTAGACCCCGGCCCCCAACTGACAACTCATGTGGCATATCATACCTTTTGTGAAGACAAAGTAGATGATCATCCAAGAAATACAAGCAAGATGCTCAAGAACTGTGGGGATTAGGCTAACACATATGGATCAAGTACCCTGATCCATCATAAGGGGAAGTAGTGAGTACTTTTGCTTGGGTTCAGTTGAGTGGGAAACCACTCTGTGCCGCAATATGCGTACGCTGCACACTCTTCTCAAGGAGCTTTGTGGCTACTACTACCCCTTCATAGATTGAGGGGCTAGAGAACCAAAAGAAGAAAATCTAGGAATCTAAATTTTGGCTACTCTTATACATATTTTCAACCACACATGGGTTGGCCCTCAATTAGGTAACAAATATACAAACACACATAATGGTATGGTTAATCCCACACCTAAAATACACATATTCCCCATGGATGGGTACCCAGTATTTCCATCCAAGGGTCACACAAAGCAAGTACAGGGTATTCACAACACTCAACCAATGCACATTTACTGGTTCCTCACATTTATAGGGGAGTATTACATTTACATACACAATTCTATTACTACCATAAGTACATTTATTTCCATAACATTACTTTTTATCCATTTCCTTTTTCTAGTTTCCTTTCACTCTACCTTTTCTACATATCACATGATGCTAAATGTCAATGTCATGATCATCTACCAACACATCAAGCTGGGTGTTTAGATTAAAACATTGTATCGAACAAAAAAGTTCATATCACATGCATACAAAGAATTACTATAACTAGACATGGGCAACAACACTAACTAGAGATCCCAATGTTGAAACCTAGCTCTGACACCAAATGTCATGCCCCGCCAAGAAACCCTAGAGACAAGCTGAACTAGGCAATGCAAAAAGGCAAATATTTGTTTTCTTAACAGAGAAATATCAACAATGAGCAAATTATGTTTATTATAACATCTAAGTTCAGCTTTATTATCCAGGGGTTACCCGGCTGCATTACTAAATAATAAGACCTAACTAACATTATTAGTTACCTAACCACCATAGATCAATCCAAGTCTATTTGCATCAGATGAATATACACATATAATTCCATATTATATCATGAGATAAGTATTCATTATGGTCATCTATAAAGGATTACAAGAAATTATCATGTATAATAAAAGATACATGTTTGATAAACAAGCAAGGTTTATTTTACAACACCAAGTTAGATGATCCTATATTACTCACTTCTATAATGTGGCCACTGATAACCAAATGCTACAATTCAGTTTCTAACTAACTAGTGTAAAAATGATATGAACAGAGATACAACCTAATTTACAAATAGATGATAAAAGATCCTTTCAGTTAGAAACAAGACATTTCTCGTGCAATTACAACCAAGTATAACAAGAACCATATACCCATCCTTAGCATAGTGGAAAACATATTCTTTTCTCCAGTGAGCTGCTTAGTTAACAGGCATGTATCTTCTTAACTTTAGAATCCTGAATGGCTTAGAGATCTCATACTGCACATCTAATGAAACATTAGTCCTGCATAGTTACTAATTTACATAAAACAAATATAACTTGCTTAAAATGACAAGCCTAAGGCCCTAGGGGCCGACCTAATGTCTCGAGGGCTCATCCATGATGACCTTGCCTACGTACATGTAGTGCAGAGACATCGTGGTTTGGGGCATGAACACAAAACATAACTATCACCTGAATTTGACATTTTCTCAACCTAGACACACATTTGTCTATAAATCTTAAGGTTAGTGAATGTTTGATGTTTACACAAACTTCGCATAAAAAATTTCTCAACATAAAAGTTCTTTACAAACTCATATATAAATCCACAACATATCTTCTTTTCAATGTAAAAGAACACTTATTTCTTCAAGATAATAAAATCATCAATCTTTGTGAAAGATTAAATAAAGAATGCTTTACAATTATCTCAACAAATCTTGAGTAACTCAATCTTGCACAACATACTAGTTACTAACTAATCACCTCATAACAAGGTCACAATCCACACTAAACTATAGCCATGATGCAATCCATATGTCATTACTTCTACCATCCATTAATTGTATGACAATAATTCCAAAACCATAATTAAAATTATTTTAAAACCAAACACTAGAATTTTAAAGTCACATTATACTAATTAATTAAACTTGGTAAATTAATATCTTAGATAACTACCAATTGAATATTATTTAATATTCTTGTATTTAAATTTTACAATTAAATTATTAATATCCACACCCAATAATTAAATCACATCTAATTTCAACCATTCAAAATAACATGTCATTTATTAAAGATTTCCTTTCTCAATAATGAAGTACTTAATTTATAGTACATCCCTAAATAATAGGAATTTATAAAATAAAATAAATGTTAAATATAGTACATGCCGAATAATAGGGAAAATAAAATAAAACTATGATATCAATTCAAAATTGCATTTAGATTTTATTCCAACTAATTAGACAATACAAATCAATAAGATTCGGTAGAAAACAATACAAATTGATTTCAAATTAAATCAAAGTTATTCTTGAATCTATCATTGCAAAATGATTTCAGATTTAAACAAAGTAAAACATATAATAATGCAATTCAGAGATACTAGTATGAAACAATACTAAGTGATCTCAAAGAAAAATCAAAACTATATTTTATCACATTTATAAATGCAATAGGATAATAGAAAAATTATTCTACTATCTATAATTCACTATTATTCCCTATCAAACCATTTATTTTATAAAGGTAAAAAGACAATGCAATTTCCTAATTAATTAAAAAAAAAAACATTAAATATGGATTATTCAAATCTTTCATTCAAAAATCAAAATGAAAATAGATAAATAAATAAACGAATCTTTGTTGATAAAACATGACAACTGAGCAGCCATAAAATTGTCATAACTCTCTTATTTCTAAACGAAATTGAAAAATTTAAACTGTTCTGGAAATATAAGGCATAGGGGAGTAAAACCCAGAAGTGAATTAGATAGATTCATTAGCATTAAAAATTTGTTCTTATTGTAAACTATCTATTATATTGATTTCAGGATAGTTTAGATTAGTGCAACAACAAAAGAAAATGAAAATATATGACTTCATACTTATTAATTTTTTTTTTTTTGCAAATTAGAGACTATAAAATAAAAAAAAATATGGTTAAAGAAAATGAACAAAAGGATAAAATATCCCTATCAAACTTTAAAGAATAAAAAATTATATTTTACCAAAATAATCATTCATACCCCAGTTTCGTGAACTTAAATCTTCTTTTTTTTTCTCCTCTGATTTAACATCCAATCTCCATAAAACAAAGTTCTCTATTCTTATTTTTATTTCCAACTCAATGAAAGCAAACAGTTTAACAATTTTCTATAGGAATGATAAGCATGCAACAATGCCTTCCTATCTTATGACAAATTATTCAACAAAATCTATTAAAATTCTATTCCACAAGAGAACAAAGTTTCAACAAGATTCCTTTAAGAATTCATGGACAATTAATACAGAAGAAAATCTGGAAAACTTGCATACCTGAAAGTTCTCACCTCTTCTATACACCAAGCTGTGGAGATTCATTTATTCTCATACCTAATCATCTTGCATAGGAACAATTTTCTCATGAAAATTATTGATGAAGCTAAATAATTTCTATATTATTTATCTAGTCTATTTTTCTTTAGAATCTTCTCGACCCACAATTCTTCTAGATGAGATGTTAAGCAAAATTCCATGTCATTCCATCATTCTTCCAAAGATGATCCAATAAGGCCAACTAAATCTGCGAGCTTCCAAGAAAAAACCTCACCTCCTTCAAGAGCATTGACAACCATGAGTGCACCTTGAGAGACCTTCCAATCTTTCAACCTGTATCCAAAAAGATATGTAGAGATATCTTCTCCTCCTCCCCTTCTATTGTCAAAAACTCTTATTTAGAGATTACTCCTGGCATCTTTTCAAACACATGCTTAGAAATAAATTAGTAAAAGTATTTAATCCCCATAACTTCTCCTCACTCAAAATAAAATAGTATAGCCATTTAAATGCCACTATTCTACTTTTCTTTTCCACCACCTATTTTCTAAAATGGGACAAGGTGTGATAATGGAAATAATTAATTCTGAATGATGGATTGAGGTGAAAATACAAATCACATAAAGACAAACATTTAGAATGGAATCTTCTTTTAAAAAATATCAAAATAATTACTACATATTTATCACAATTAGATGTGTGACTTAGTTTCTTTTGTAAATAAAATAAATGCAAATATTTAAAAATTTATTGGGACTGTCAAATTAATAATTACTTTATATTTTTTCAATGACAAATTATAATTATCTTTTATAATTTATTTTTATAGCTTTTATCAAAACATATTCTTATTTATTTACATTAATAATCATCTTTACAATTCTATTTTTACAAGTTTTTTTTATCTAAAGTGCTGTCTCAACTTAATAATTTTATTTAATGCAGCAATTAACCGAAATATTAATCAAAAAATTGCAACTTAAATATTCCAAATATCAAAAAATACCTGACCACTATCACGACCATACCGACGGTACTAACAAGGTATCAAACCGGGTACTCATCCTCTTCAAAGATGATGGCTAGGATAGGGGACCAAGTGCTATCTCCGATCAACTGATCCATTAGGTTTTCAAGGTATGCTCAGACCTGCCAATTCAGGTGGCGATGTAACCTAGTACCCATGAAAGTACTAATTGAAGCTCATGTTCCATCTTCATCTTCAGGTTCCTTAGCCAGGATACCTACACAACTGAAATGAAAATAGAGGGACACTACATCCTCCCCCTCTCAAACTCAACTTACTCCAAGAAGTCATAAACTAGGTTGGAAACAAAATACATTAGTACCAACAGCAAAGTTGATTCATCTCATAAAAATAATATGCACTAGTTTGACTATGGAAAGGATTTATAAAATATAAACTTTATACTCCATTTCAAACATAATCTACCCTTCTAGTTTTCGATGTTACAACAATAATACAATCAAAACTTGCATTTCAAAATCCTTACATAATAGCATTAACACCCATCAGTTTCTTCAGGACAAAGAAAACATTGCACTTTTTATTTCTAACTAGTAGGAATTCTTATATCATAAACATATAAAATGTTCAATTTTCAAGTACATCACCATTGCAATTCCTCTTTCACTTTGCTATTAAGCAATCAATAGGTCAGAATGCTACATTTTCACAAAATATCAACGTATTTATTCACATAAAAGACACATTTTCCGTTAAATATCCATTATTTATAAACAAGACATTTTACTTTAATTATTTTTCAACACTAAATCTCATAACATATTCAACAAAAAATCATGAATTTTCACCTTTTTGAAGCATGCAAGCACAATTTGTCAATTCATAAGTAATATATTCATGATTTAACATACATTCTTCGCATACACACCAATTCACATCACTGGTAATCACATCACAAGGCTACACAAGGGTCCATCTGGACATCGAAAAGGAGCATACTACTCCATAATACACATGCTATGAGCAAAGAGCCAAAATCCATCTCACATAATCCATACCTCACACTTAGTGGTTTGTTAGTATTAGGCCACACACATAGGGTGAGACCATCCAATCAAGACCATAATGACCTCTCTCTTGTTGTATAAGGTGGTTAGCCTCCAAGAGATAGCCATCACACATAGGTGAGTAGTGGATCCTAACTATATAACAGCCTCACATACCCCCATCCTCAAGGTTCCCTATGTCTGGTTCCTCGTATACACTCACCAAGTCCACCTCATACGTCCTTGGAGAGGAATCACAATACGACACATGGCCGACATAAAAAAAAATAAGGATAAAGTAGTTTAGCCACCAAAGTCATAAAGAAAGATTAAATAATAATTCAATTTCAACAATAAGGCAAGAAATGTGCCCATTTTCAACACTAAATTAGATGTAACCATGAGCATTACTTGCAAATAAAATCATAAAGTGTGGCTAAACCATCACAATCAAATAGAAACAAAGTGTCGTCCTTCACAACCAATAGAAAATCATCAATAACAATAGAGAAAGTCCACAAGCTACGAAATTGCACTGCACAACACTGTGTGACTAGATACTAGCCACCAAACAAGGAAAGAGGAAACAACGTCATGCTATAGTATTAGCCCTCATGTGGTGCAAAGTGAGCATGCCATCCACATGGCTCAGAATGTACTGCTTGGCTACACCCTGCATCGCGTCGTGACGTGGCATGGACTAGCCAAGTTGCACACGCACTCCTTGGCTACCCGCATGGAATGTGCACCTCGGCCACATTCTGCATCATGTCTCAGTATAGAATGGTCATACACCAGACGGAGAAGGCACGTACTAGCCGTATACCACATGGTGGTGTGTCTGTGGCTTCATGGAAGTAGGCACTCACAGAACACACCCCGCATAGGGATACCTCGTGGAAAAGGCACATGCAGGTACTTGCCGTAGCTAGAGGTATACATGGCTAGGACATACCCATATGCTAGCCGACCCAAACACTATTGAAAGAAAACATGAGTATCCCTCTACAAGTGTGCGAGGCCCCATTACGCTCATCACACAAGTAGGCTATAACATAATCTCATAGTGTACCTTCACATGTCTAAGCACATGGCATCGTGTCCTCGAGTCTAGTTCGCTATCATCAGAAACACGGTATCATCACCAACACTATGTCAAAACATTAGTGAGGTGTGGCATCATACCTATTGCATTATGTTGGAACATGTATAGATACGAAATCTATCTCAGCATAGGTAACAAACCTCCCTCCACATGCTAGACCTCAAATAAACATGGGGCACATGGTCTCACTTGGGTTATCCATGCAGGTCCCTTTCACCCTAGACCCCGGCCCCCAAGTGGCAACACATGCAATCACATAGTTCTAGTTGGGTTGTCCATGTAGGTCCTAGACCCCAGCCCCCAACTGACAACTCATGTGGCATATCATACCTTTCGTGAAGACAAGGTAGATGATCATCCAAGAAATACCATCAAGATGCTCAAAAACTATGGGGATTAGGCTAACACATATGGATCAAGTACCCTGATCCATCATAAGGGGTAGTAGTGAGTACTTTTCCTCAGGTTTGGTTGAGTGGGAAACCAATCTGCACTGCATATATGCATACGCTGCACACTCCACCCAAGGAACTTCGTGGCTGCTACTACCCCTTCACAGACTGAGGGGCTAGAGAACCAAAAGAAGAGAATCTATGAATCTAACTTTTGGCTATTCTTATATATATTTTCAACCACACATGGGTTGGCCCTCAATCAAGTAACAAACATACAAATACACATAATGGTATAGTTAATCCCACACCTAAAATACACATATTCCCCATGGATGGGTACCCAGTATCTCCATCCCAAGGGCACACAAAGAAAGTATGGGGTATTCACAACACTCAACCAATGCACATTTACTGGTTCCTCCCATTTGTATAGGGGAGGATTACATTTACATACACAATTCCATTACTACCATAAGTACATTTATTTCCATAACATTATTGTTATCCACTTCTTTTTTCTAGTTTCCTTTCACTCTACCTTTTCTACATATCACATGATGCTAAATGTCAATGTCATGATCATCTACCAACACATCAAACTGGGTGTTTAGATTAAAACATGGTATCCAACACAAAAGTTCCTATCACATGCATAAAAAGAATTACTATAACTAGACATGGGCGACAACATTAACCAGAGATCCCAGTGCTAAAACATAGCTCTGATACCAAATGTAATGCACCACTAAGAAACCCTAGAGACAAACTCAACTAGGCAATTCAAAAAGGAAAATATTTTTTTTCTTAACAGAGAAATATCAACAATAAGCAAATTATGTTTATTATAACATCTAAGTTAAGCTTTATCATCTAGGGGTTACACAGCTGCATTATGAAAGAACAAGACCTAACTAACATTATGAGTTACCTAACAACCATAGTTCAATCCAAGTCTATTTGCATCAGATGAATATACACATACAATTCCATATTATAACATGAGATAAGTATTCATTAAAGTCGTGTATAAAGGATTACAAGAAATTATCATGAATAATAAAAGATACATGTTTGATAAACAAGCAAGGTTTATTTTACAACACTAAATTAGATGATCCTATATTACTCACTTCTATAATGTGGCCACTGATAACCAAATGCTACAATTCAGTTTCTAGCTAACTAGTATATAGATGATATAGACAGAGATACAACCTAAAAATACATAATAAAATATCCTTTTAGTTAGAAACAAGACATCTCTCATGCAATTACAACCAAGTATAACAAGAACAATATACTCGTCCTTAGCATAGTGGAAAACATATCCTTTGCTCCAGTAAGCTACTCAATTAACAAACGTGTATCTTCTTAACTTTAGAACCTTGCATGGCTTAGAGATCCCATATTGCACATCTAATGAAACATTAGTCCTACATAGTTACTAATTTACATAAAACAAATATCAACTGCTTAAAATGACAAGCCTAAGGCCCTAGGGGCCGACCTAATGTCTCGAGGGCTCGCCACAATGGCCTTGCCTACGTATGTAAAGATATCGTGGTTCAGGGCATGAACACAAAACATAACTATCACCTAAAATTGACATTTTCTCAACTTAGACACACATTTGTGTATAAATCTTAAGGTCAATCGATGTTTGAGGTTTGCACAAACTTCGCATAAAAATTTATCAACATAAAAGTTCTTTACAAACTAATATATAAATCCACAACATATCTTCTTTTCAATGTAAAACAATACTTATTTCTTCAGGCTAATAAAATCATCAATCTTTGTGAAAGCATAAATAAAGAATACTTTACAATTATCTCAACAAATCTTGAGTAACTCACTCTTGTACAACATACTAGTTACTAACCAATCACCTCATAACAAGGTGACAATCCACACTAAACTATAGCCATGATGCAATCCATATGTCATTACTTGTATCATCCATTAATTATATGACCATAATTCCAAAACCATAATTAAAATTATTCTATAACCAAACACTATAATTTTGAAGTCACATTATACTAATTAATTAAACTTGGTAAATAAATATCTTAGATAACTACCAATTGAATATTATTTAATATTCTTGTATTTAAATTTTACAATTAAATTATTAATATCCACACCCAATAATTAAATCACATCTAATTTCAACCATTTAAAATAACATGTCATTTATTAAAGATTTCTTTTCTCAATAATGAAGTACTTAATTTATAGTACATCCCAAAATAATAGGAATTTATAAAATAAAATAAATGTTAACTATAGCACATCGCCAATAATAGGGAAAATAAAATAAAACTATGTTAATCAATTCAAAATTGCATTTAGATTTTTTTCCAAATCAATAAGATTTGGTAGAAAACAATACAAATTGATTTCAAAATAAATCAAAGTTATTCTTGAATCTATCATTTCAAAATGATTTTAGATTTAAACAAAGTAAAACATATAATAATGCAATTTAGACATACTAGTATGAAACAATACTCAGTGAATCACATTTATAAATGCAATAGGATAATAGAAAAATTATTAATAGGAATTTATAAAATAAAATAAATGTTAAATATAGCACATCGCCAATAATAGGGAAAATAAAATAAAACTATGTTAATCAATTCAAAATTGCATTTAGATTTTTTTCCAAATCAATAAGATTTGGTAGAAAACAATACAAATTGATTTCAAAATAAATCAAAGTTATTCTTGAATCTATTATTGCAAAATGATTTTAGATTTAAACAAAGTAAAACATATAATAATGCAATTTAGACATACTAGTATGAAACAATACTCAGTGAATCACATTTATAAATGCAATAGGATAATAGAAAAATTATTCTACTATGTATAATTCACTGTTATTCCCAATTAAACCATTTATTTTATAAAGGTAAAAAGACAATACAATTTCCTAATTAATAAAAAAAAAATGGATTATTCAAATCTCTCATTAAAATATCCAAATGAAAATAGATAAATAAATAGATAAATCTTTGCTGATAAAACATGACTACCCAGCAACCATAAAATGGTCATAACTCTCTTAGTTCTAAACGAAATTTAAAAATTTAAATTGTTATGGAAAGATAAGACATAAGGGAGTGAAACCCATAAGTGAATTAGATAGATTCATTACCATTAAAAACCTGTTCTTATTGTAAACTATCTATTATATTGATTTCAGTATAGTCCATATTAGTGCAACAACAAAAAAAATGAAAATATATGACTACATACTTATTATTATTATTATTATTATGCAAATTAGAGATAGTATGATTAAAGAAAAGAAACAAAAGGATAAAATATCCTATCAAAATTTGCAGAATAAAAAATTATTGCATTAGCAAAACAATCATTTAATACCCAATGAACTTAAATCTTCTTTCTTTTCTTCCTCTGATTTAACATCCAATCTCCATAAAAAAAAGTTTCCTATTCTTATTTTTATTTCTGACTCAATGAAAGCAAACAGTTTAACAATTTTCTACAAGAATGATAAACATGCAACAATGCCTTCCTATCTTTTGAAGAATTATCCAACAAAATCCATTAAAATTCTATTCCACAAGAGAACAAAGTTTCAAAAAGATCCCTTTAAGAATTCATGGACAATCAATACAGAAGAAAATTAAGCAAAATTGCATACCTAAAAGTTATTGCCTCTTCTATACACCAAGCTATGGAAATCCATTTATTCTCATACCCCCATCATCTTACATAGGGACAATTTTGTCATGAAAATTATTGATGAAACTAAATAATTTCTGTATTACTCATCTAATCTTTCTTTCTTTAGAATCTTCTCCATCCACAATTCTTCTAGACCAAATGTTAAACCAAATTCCATGTTTTGCCATCATTCTTCCAAAGCTAATCCAATAAGGCCAACTAAATCTTCAAGCTTGAACCAAGAAAACACCTCACCTCCTTCAAGAGTATTGACAACCATGAGTGCACCATAAGAGACCTTCCAATCTTTCAACCTGTATGCAAAAGGACATGCAGAGATATCTTCTCCTCCTCCCCTTCTATTGTCAAAAACTCTAATTTAGACATTACTCCTAGCATCTTTTCAAATGCACGCTCAGAAATAAATTAGTGAAAGTATTTAATCCCCATAACTTCTCCTCACTCAAAATAAAATAGTATAGCCATTTAAATGTGACTATTCCACTTTTCTTTTCCACCACATATTTTCTAAAATGGGACAAGGTGTGATAATTGAAATAATTAATTCTGAATGATGGCTTGAGGTCAAAATGGAAATCACATAATGACAAACAATCTTTCTTTTAAAAAAAATATCAAAATAATTACTAAATATTTATCACAATTAAATGTGTGACTTAGTTTATTTTGCAAATAAAATAAATGCAAATATTTAAAAATTTATTGGGATTGTCAATTAATAATTACTTTATATTTGTTTAATGACAAATTATAATTATCTTTTATAATTTATTTTTATAGCCTTTTGTCAAAACATATTCTTATTTATTTATATTAATAATCATATTTACAAATCCATTTTTACAACTTTTATTTATCTAAAGTGCTTTCTTAACTTAATAATTTTATTTAATGCAGCAATTAACCGAAACATTAATCAAACAATTGTAACTTATAATGGAGATGTAATCTAGTACCCACAAAAGTACTAACTGAAGCTCATGTTCTATCTTCATCTTTAGGTTCCTTAGCCAGGCTACCTGCACAACCAAAATGAAAACGAAGGTGCACTACAAAGAGGATCAACTCATTCACAAGGCAAAATGGTTCAGACAAAATTAGATAAAGGAAACTTCTAGCTTTGGTCTATGAAAATTAGATAAAGGAAACTTTTAGCTTTGGTCTACGAAATTGATGCAAATGAAGTCATCCCTTTTAAAGGAGAGGCAACTTATTTGAGTGGCAATATTGGAAAATAATTCAAACAAAAATAACAATAGATTAGGTCAACTTGTAGAGGGTGTAACTACTTCAACAATGATTATAAATTATTACCCAAAAAATTATTTTACAGAAACTTATATAAAGATCCTTGAGCTATGACAACCTATATAATTAGACCTCAAACTCACATGCCAGAAACAAATCTGATCTATACTCATAAGTTCAGAAAAAATAATTTAATTCCTCAAACTCACATGCCAGAAACAAATCTGATCTAAACTCATAAGTTCATAAAAAATAATTTAATTCCTGCAAGAAATATATAGACACATTCAAACAAAGTTAGGTTCAGACAAAATTAGATAAAGGAAACTTCTAGCTTTGGTCTATGAAAATTAGATAAAGGAAACTTCTAGCTTTGGTCTATGAAATTGATGCAAATGAAGTCATCCCTTTTAAAGGAGAGGCAAATTATTTGAGTGGCAATATTGGAAAATAATTCAAGCAAAAATAACAATAGATTAGGTCAACTTGTAGAGGGTGTAACTACTTCAACAATGATTATAAATTATTACCCAAAAAATTATTTTACAGAAACTTATATAAAGATCCTTGAGCTATGACAACCTATATAATTAAACCTCAAACTCACATGCCAGAAACAAATCTGATCTAAACTCATAAGTTCATAAAAAGTATGGAATAAGTGATATAGGAGCATGCTAGGGGTTGAGCTCTCTTGCACATCATCCAAAAGAATTCCATTCATTGTGTTTTGATATGGAGTGTGTGGTATGTATTTTTTGCATGTTCAGAATCCTAAGTAATCTACCACAAAGTCCATTGGTTGTGATATTGGTGCCATATGAGGCACACGACCTAAAGCAGGCTCTTGCCCATGTTAAGACAAAGTTACTCCTCATAGAACTACATAAGGCAGAGTGTGTCACCAAAGTTTTGCATATTGTCATTCAAGCTTAGGGAAGCCACATAGGATCTAGTCCACACATCAAAGTATAGATATATTAAGGATCCATTCTCTGGCCGACAAGTTGAAAATGACAAACACCCTTTTGTAAGTTATGTCAGACTATTCTGAATAGTCTGAAGTGTTTCAGTGGGATTTAGAGGCATACAAGAGCAGCATAGAATCTACAAAACTGCTAGGTGGAAGCTGAAGCATCAGGTTTCTTTAATCTTAGGTCACATATGTGTGTTGCAATAAGGAACTTCTAAATCCCACATCCATGGGAAGGCCAATAGTCACCACATCAGGATTAAAGTGATATCTTTCTTTTCTAGAAGTTGGTGGAGTCAAAGCTTAAGGGGAACTAAAGTCTTTACAAGAGTCAAATGAACTTGTAAAAGAGTTAGATTGTAAGGAAACTTGTCTTTGCAACTTGGGTGAATATTTATTGGGTTGGGCGGTGTATGCTATTCGGGTCTGATATAATTTTCGAGTGGCCCATAGAATGTACAATTCTTCTACAAATATTAAACATGTATTTTTGAAATTCTTTGTTATTATTCTATGTTCTTTTGTTGTCTCGGCAACTGCTAACCCATTGTTCACTTGACCTGCTTACCATTTACATCAAAAAGATGCATTTCTTGCTTTAAAAGATTGTGTTTCAAAGAATTCATTTTCTAGTAGAAATTATATTTTCCACCAAAGCATACACAAGTTTCTAACAGGAAGTTGCTTAAGAAAAAATAAGGTCAATCTATCACTTGGTCACAATGAATAAAACCACCACAAAGTGTGAGATTTTTTCATTCAAAACATAACCTAATTTAAAGTTTTTCAATAGAAGGCTTGTATCAGAAATATAAACAGTCTAATTTCCAAGTATCTACACCCTGATCATAAATGGTTGCTCATCCTCGAAATAAAACCGTGACTTCTGAGTAAAAGAGATCAACAAAAAATAATTGTGAACCAACGAGAGTTCTTATCTCCGCTGGTGCATTGATAATGAGTTGAAAGAGTCTCACTTCACCGCTCTCTGTAACGAAACTTCATTAGTAATTATGTACATCAACATTACGAATTAAATGGAACCAAAACATACATCACCAAATACGTTGAGTAATAGAATATGTGCCAAGACACTATAAATGAATTATTTTATTGAAGGGTTACCATGCCATATTTTATACTATTTGGAAATATTGAAATGTATACAAATTAGTGAATTTTCTCAAGTAATAATACAAGCTCCTGCTTTTATAGGTAGGGCTATTAATAACTTTTTTGACAATAAGTTTTATCTGAGTAAGTGCTTATATTTTCTAATGGCAAGCATAATTAATTGATGCAAACATAGGTTAGCCCTATAATAACAATTTGCTTATCAAGCCACACATGATTACTAAGTACTAACAATCTCAGAAGCCAAATCGTTATCAATCATTTCTTTCAGCATTTTAATTTTTAAAAACTATGTTCTTGTGAACTTGAACTTGAACCTGAATTTGAACTTGTATAAATAAACAATTCAAGTTGCAGGTTTGTAATGTGAAGGCAAAAGCAAAAATAAACAATTGTAAGAGTAAGAGTAAGAGTGTGACCTAGGTTCAAATCTTTACCTTGACTTTAGTGGATATTTATTTGGTTTTCTTAAATCTTTAACTCTAATAATTTATGGGCAACCTAATAGTATGTGAGATTACCTCATACTCCCCGTCTATAGGAAACATCTAACTGTACTTGAAATACAAAGCATACATACCCTATCTCTACAAAATTCAAACTTATAACCTCTCTATCAAAAACACATATCTCTTTGAAAAATCTATAAAATCTATAAACCTAATGGGCACCTAAAATGTTAAGTTCAAGTCTCTTCAAAAGCTCCCTTGGTTGTGACCTGAAAGCTTCAGTCAATTAGAAAAACTCTTTGCGATCATGTGGCTTGATTTTCTTGTTAAGCAAGGGACTTAAAGAAATTAAAAAGAAATCAGAAACAGAACAGGGCACAATCTTAAAAACAAATGATGCAGCAACAGCAAAGAGCCTTTCAGAACACGAAAAGATTGAAATAATTTAGGGGAAAATGTGTGAAATTGAAGGCCCCGAGGCCTCTTGGCAGAAGTCAAAGGCGGTGTGGAAGGCCCATTGTCCTGCTCCACTTTCTCATTCTTGCTTTGCTCCATATGCTGCTGCTCACATATACCACATTCACATACATGCTCTGCTCCATATGCTGCTGCTGCAGCATCCGAATTTGTACTATGTAAGAGCAGCATCGATGGCAAGGAAAATCTATTTAAACCAGGGAATTGAAGTTGGGGTTTTCAGAAAGAAGGAATGGTGTTGCTCCCCCACATTTTTGTAAAAGCAGTGGGTCTACTGCTCGACATATACTCCAGCAATTGGAAAAAATTGGCATTGGTGGAAGACGCATCACTTCCAACGGCCAAAGGGATCTTGACCAAGGTGCTGCACCCTGAACAATATGTGATTGGATTTGCTGTTTTCACATGGAAAAGCATTTTCAATTTGTTCTCATTTGGTTGAATTTTATACAGATCTTACTCGGTTTTTTTAGGTCTATGCAATGTATTGCAAATGTACTTCATGCAACAATGCTTTGAGAAAACTGGGTTGCAGTTTAGTTATGTTTTATAAAATAAAAATAAATAAATAAATACTCAAAAAGAAATTAGAAATAGAAGAGGCACAATCTGAAAAAAAAATGATGCAGCAACAGCGAAAGGCCTTTAAGAAAACTAAAAGATTGAAATAATTTAGCAGAAAATGTACCATATTGAATAGTCTGAGTTGCTGTTACAGAACCCACGACACTCTCCATTGACTGTGAAACCACATTCACATTCGCATTGACATTCTGGCTCCGTCGCTGCAGCGGATACTCATTCATATTCTGATTCACCTTCAGGTGCAGATGATTCACATTCTGCTGTTGCTGCTGTGGATTATCTTCCATGTTGGGGGCTACTGTAATATTCTTTCGATTCAAGCTCAGTTATCCTTGAATTGAAGATAGGTAACTATATATAGAAGAAAAAAATCGTATATTTTTTAATCAACAGCCACCCCATGATTCTTTATTTCACTGCTGTTATTTCTATTTATGTGCGGAGAGGCGTTTCTTTATTTCCCTTGATAGAAGATCTTATGCGCTACAAATACTGCACATTATGAGACGTTATGTTCAGAGGAGGTTTAAGCAAAAGCTCATCGCTTTAGGATGGGAGAGATATACATATTAGTATATTTATATTTAAAAATATATATTTATAGTACGCTGAGATATCTTCCAATTTTTTTTGTTTTTTGCTTTTTGATTTTGATTTTTTTATTTTTAATAAATTACTTGCTGCTAGAATATTTGCATTTTGGTTTAAAATAGAACAAACATCTTATAAATTACTCACATCTACAATATTTACATTTTTGTTTAAAATAGAAAAAAACATCTTTGAGAGTGGTGTGTGCATTTATTGTGGTGTTTCATTTTGATACTCTATCTTTATAATCTCATGCATTTATTTTTTAGATTGGAATCTTATATTTATGGATAATTCTTAAGGTGAGGATTTTTCTAATTCCTTCTATAAATTACTCACATTTACAATATTTACATTTTTGTTTAAAATAGAAAAAAACATCTTTGAGAGTGGTGTGTGCATTTATTGTGGTGTTTCATTTTGATACTCTATCTTTATAATCTCATGCATTTATTTTTTAGATTGGAATCTTATAATTACGGATAATTCTTAAGGTGAGGATTTTTCTAATTCCTTCTATTTAATTTAAGAAATGTTTTGGTTTGAAGAGATTGTCAAAATTTATATAGGATTATGATGATATGTATATTTGGTTTATATATAATTTTAAAGGTGTGTCATAGTATTTTAAGGGTACGTTTGGATGGTTGATATTAAATATAATATATCTAAAGTATGCCTAGAGATATCCTTTTCAAGGCATCTAATGTTAGGATTAATGATTAAAAAATAGGCGCCTCAGAAGATATCTCTCACGTACTTTAGATATATTATATTTAATATAAATATGCTAGTACTAACCCTAACAATTCTAATCTAAACCTAACCCTAACCCCATTTTTAACCCCTAGCTCTAATTCTAAATGTAATCATAATCTAATTCTATCCCTAACCCTAACCCTAACCCTACCTTGATTTGCAACATCTAAACAATATTCTTTTAACCCTAAGCTTAACCTTTGTCTTATAATGGAGAGTTATAGGTTTGGTATTTCTTACTTATGATGACTGGTATGGATATAAGAATTTAGGATTGTCTCGTGTTTCTCTTATGGAGAGTTTTGTAAAATAAGTTAAGTTGAATGTTGTGGAAAAGCTACATATATTGTATTAAATTATTTAAGATTGGGTACTTAGATGATCAAGATTCACAATATTTTTCATTAATATTAAATAGTTATCTCGTAAGAATAGTTAGTCTAAGTCCTCAACTATAAATACAAATAACTACATATTCTCTTAATTTTGGAAGATTTTTAAGGATATTTCTTTTTCATTTTTTTCATTTTATAAAAAACTACAAATTTGTATTTCTTGTTTTTGATGTTAAATTAAATAGATTATGACTTTCTTTTGAGATGCTTTCTTTTTTTAACCATTGTCTTTCTTTCTTTTCTTATTAAAATATTGATTTTCCCTTTTTATTTTAAAGTTTCATTTTCTTTTTATAATATTTTTAAAATATAAATTATTATTATTATTAATTATAAATTTTTATTTCCATATTTTTATATATAGTTAAAGATAATGTAGATTTTTTTGTCCTACTAAAAATAAAAAAATATTGATGGGATATTATTCTTTTTTATTTGTTAAGATTTGTTTTACAAATTTTATTTGAAAAGAACTTTAAAATAATTTGTTTTTGTTTCTTATAATTTAATTTTTTAAAATAATAATTAAGTTATCTATCAAAATAATAATTAAAGAAATATGTATAAAGATAAATTAAATATTTTAATGAAAGCCTAAAATAAGAAAGTAAAACACATCATAAAAAATAATTAATAAAACAAGGAGTTACAATTAAAAAGGTACACTTAAATAGCCAATAGTTGATTTGCATAAGACATAATTTTATGAATCGATTTTTTTAATCCTTTAAATATTACAAATATATATATATATATATATATATATATATATATATATATATATATATATATATATATATATATATATATATATATATATATATATATATATATATATATATATATATATAATTTCATTCATGGAAGAATGACACTCATACCCTGCAATAGGAAAGATATAATTCTTGTTTGAGGAAAAACATATATGCTAGTTTATTGTGTAGGTTTGAAGCTTCAAATTTCTCAACCCAAAACAATGAAGCCAAGATTTGGGCACAACTCCATAAGCCATTGGAATTTGGCATCATTTAGTACTGCAACATGATCTAAAAAATATGTTCATAGATTGGAGAGACGCTGCAAAGTGTGGAGAGAAGCAGACAGTCATCTTTTTGTTTATTCTACATAACAGAAATTGAGATGGGTTATATCCTTCCACAAGATTACAGTTTATAAAATAGTAACCTTACCCTAATATAATTTAAAACATGCTCTTTTAAAAATATTGTAAAAAGAGAACCCTAATCTCATTTTCTTTTCTTTTATTTTTTCTTGTTGGAATTTTTTTTCTTTTGTGCTCTCATCTCCACCCCTACTGTGAGTGTAGTTCACCTCTCCACAAAAAAAATGCAAGTACTTACATGCAGATACTACAATTGCACACCCCCCTACACTTAGAGGCGTCTTCAACCTTCTCTCCACTCCTCGGACTTATAGGCACCTTCAACCTTCTCTCCATATTTTCCAAGCATGCGATGATTAGTCAAGGTTTTGGTTGTCCTAAAAAACAAAGTTGATTAAACCTTACAGCTATAAAGAGATATATGGCTGACAGCATGAAATGGAATGGTGATTGAAAAGCAATAGATGGCCGGTTAAGCAAGCACTTGGGGTAAAAGTGCATTGTGCATGTTTTGCCCTCCCTAACATTTCTGCAAGACACCATGAACTCCATTGTCTTCTGTCAGTATTGTACCACTGAAAACATTGATTAAAGTTGCTAACATAGAAAGCCATGAAAGTAAATAATGGTGTAGAATACATACCTGTTGGCAGGGCTTTCCATTTTTAGAATCATAAACCCTTCCTCCGATAACATGAACTCCTAGAGACTTGGTCTATTTGTTGGCTCCTCCTCCTTTCTTTAATCACTTGTTGCTCACAATCACCATTTTCATTTTCTTTCATCACTTGTTGCTAGCAATCACCATTTTCATCTACTTTAGCAATGGAGTGCTACTCCTTTGGCAATGATAGCTTCCTTTTAACACTCCCGAAAGTAGTAGAAGGGTGATCTTGTTTAGAATTACTTAGTACAAAGCCTTTTATTATATTTCGAGGTGGAGAAAGTGCCATGACGATAGCAATAAGCCCCTACACTCACAAGATATCCTATAAGTTAAAAACAACAACAATTCATTAGATTCAAAACTGTAAAGAAAGGGTTTCTTCAAAAATCAAGATGAAGAAGCAATGGCATCCACCACGCCTAAGGCAGCCATTATGAGGGGCATATTGTTAGTTTTGAAATACCAGAAATAAATGAAAGGCCAGAAATAACACAGAGAAAAGAAGCCGCCAAGAAAAAAGATCTACAATATTTATTTAATTGTTTAAATGCAATTTTTTTTTTGGTTGATATTTACAACCAAAAAATGAGTGCTCTCATCTCCACCCCCACTATGACTGTAGTTTGCCTCTCAACAAAATAATTTTATTTATACTAAGGTATGTCATAGTAATTTAAGGCACCTTTGAATGGATAGCCATCATAAAAAATTTGCTTGACAAGAAAGATCGACCATCAAATTTAAGCCTTGACACAACTAGCTTCCATAAATTTTGGAGCCTACATGCAACTACAAAATTCATGGGACCCCTTGTTTTAAAATGTTCCTAAAAATTTTCAACAACACCCTTAAGATAATTTAGGAAGCCCCCTTCCATGCGATTGTTTCCTTATTCTCCCTTATCTTCCTTAAATGTCTCCTCCACTCCCCCTATATTCTCTCCATCATTCCCTATTTTATTGGAAAATTATTCTATGTTTATCTCCACTTACATATTATTATTTTTATTTCTTACAATAAATAATTATCTATTAATGTGTTGCATGCAATAACTCTATTGCAAGCTTTTATAGAAGCTTCTATTTATTTCTATTGGAGGAAAGGAATGAGGAGGGTTCACATAACTGGGACTTCATTTCTTGGATTTTATAGAAGATTTTATGCTAAAGATGAATGTTGAAGATGAATTAGACTTGAATATTTGTTATATAATAAAATATGTTAAATCTTATGTAAATCATGAAATGTATAGATAGTATATTTGCAATAAAGTTTTTTTTTCAACATGTCTATCACTTAATTGGATTTTGTTTAGATATTATTAATATTTTTTAAAAGTAATTATAATTATATTAGGGAACTCAAACATTATCCAATTTAATTATCAAATAGTTAGTAGCAATTTTATATCTCATTCACATTAAAAAGTGATAAATAGTTGTCCTATTTTTAACACCTAAAAGGTTAGGGGATATTGCAAGAGATATATAGAGAGAAAGAGAGAGAGATATAGGAGAGAAAGAGACAAAAGAGAGATAATTAGAGAAAAAATATATATAACCAAAAAATCTTAGGTTTAGAGTTAGGGATAATATAAGGGCTAAAATTAGGGTTAGGGATAGTCTTGTGAACACATAGACAAAGACAAAGATAAAGAGATAGAGAGAGGGAGGGAGTGAAAAAGCATGAGAGATATATAGAGGGAGAAAATGATGGAGATATGGATAGATAGAAAGAGGCAAGAGATATAATTAGGGTAAATATATATAACCAAAAAACATTAGGATTAATATTAGGGTTATAGTTACAATTAGGGCTAGAGTTAGAATCATGGTTTGAGTTAGGGATATAATTATGATTAGGGTTACATATATAATAAGGGTTAAGGTTAGAATTAGAGTTAGGGTTAGAAATAGGGATAGGAATATAATTAAGGTTCCATTATGGTTAGAATTAGGGTTAGGGTTATAATTAGAATTAGAGTTTAGATTAGAATTAGGGTTAGGGTAAGGATAGAATTAAGGTTAGCAATATAATTAGGGTTTGGGATAGAACTAGGGTTACAAATATAATTAGGGTAAGGGTTAGAGTTTCAGTTAGGCTTAGGGTTAGAATAATGGTTAGGATTAGAATTAGGATTAGGGTTAGGGTTAGTGTTAGGGTCAGAATTAGGGTTAGAATTAGGGTTAGGGATACAATTGGAGTTAGGGATAGAATTGGAGTTAGGGTTAGAGATGGAATTAGGGTTATGGGTATAGTTATAATTAGAGAAAATATATAACTAAAAAATAATATTACGATTAGAAATAGGGTTACAATTAAGGATATAATTAATGTTATTAGTAGTGTGAGGGTTAGGTTTATAATTAAGGTAAATATTATTAAGAAAATAGGGTTAGAGTTGGAATTAGGGTTGGAGTTAGGGATAGAATTATTGTTAGGGTTAGAATTAAGGCTATAGATATAGTTAGGGTCAAGGTTAGAATTAGGATCAGGGTTAGATTTATAGTTAGAATTAGGGTTAGAAACTTGAAGAAAATATATTAAAAAATATGATGGTTGTTAGAATAAGGGAAAATATATAGAACCAAAAAACATTAGGGTTAAGATTACAGTTAAAATTAGAATTAGGTTAGGGTTAGCAATGGAATTAGACTTAGGGATAGAATTAAAGTTAGGGTTACAATTATGGCAAACATTTATAGAAAAAAATGACTAAGGTTAGAATTATGATTGGTGTTAGGGATACAATTATGATTAGGGGATTGGTGTTAGGGATACAATTATGATTAGGGTTAAGTTTAGGGATACAATTACAATTAGGATTATGGTTAGAGATAGAATTAGGGTGAAAAATATAATTACATTTAGGATTACTAAATTAGGGAAAGCATATATAGAGAGACAAAGAGGTAAAGAGTGAGGGAGGGAAGGAGAAAGTGCAAGAGATGTAGAGAGACCAAAAGATAGAGATATATAGGAGAGAAAGAGGCCGAGAGAGAGATAATTCTGGGTTGAATATATAACCAAAAAATATTAGGGTTATAACCACAATTAGGGTTAGAGTTACACATAGAATAAGGGTTAAAATCAGGGTTAGGGATAGAATATTGTTAACATAGAGACAAAGACAAAGATAAAGAGACTGAGGGAGGGAGAAAGCATGAGAGATATAGAGATAAAATCGTAGAGATCTAGATAGATACAAAGAGGCAGAGAAATATAATTAGGGAAAATATGAGACCAATAATACATTACCTAGGGTTATAGTTACAATTAGGGTTGGGATTAGGAAGAAAATTAGGGTTAACAACAAAATAATGGCTATTGATAGAATTAGAGTTAGGGGTTAGAAATAGTTAAAATATTTATACAAAAAACCATTAGGGTTGGAGTTGTAATTACAGTTGGATTTAAGGATAGAATTATGATTAGGGTAAGAATTAGGGTTATAAATATATTTAGGGTTAAGGTTTGAATTAGAGTTATAGTAAAAATAGGGTTAGGAATATAATTAATGTTAGCAATAGAGAGAGGGTCAATTTTACGATTAGGGTAAATATTATAAAAAAAATGTTAGGGTTAGAGTTAGAATTAGGGTTGGGGTTAGTGATAGAATTATGGTTAGGGATAGAATTTGGGATACAAATATAATTAGGGTCAAGGTTAGAATTAGGATTAGGGTTAGAAATTGAAAAATATATATAACAAAAATATGATGGTTGTTAGAATTCGGGAAAATTTATAGAAGAAAAAGATATTAGGTTTAAGATCATGGTTACAATTAGAATTAGGATTATGGTTAGGGCTAGGGATAGATATCTAGGGTTAGTAATAGAATAACATGTAGCATCACTTTAGACTTTATTGATTACATTTAGGATTCTAGTTAGGGGTGGTTAAATCCTCATTGGGTTAAATAGTCATATAGGCATTTCCCGTTTTGGTGGCTTCAACATGTTGTTGCTAGGTTCTGTGATGGGTGTATAGTTGTTGCAGGTTTTCAGTTATTACAGTGATCTCTAGGCTTTGGGCTAGGCCCATTTTTTAAAGGTTCCTGGTCCTTAAAACCATGTAATATAAATAATATATATAATATTAAATATGTGAATAATATTTAATACTTACATATTTATTTATTTATATATATTTATATATGTTCCATTATATATATATATATATATATATATATATATATATATATATATATATATATATATATATATATTACTCAATTATATTTATTTTACATATAATGTATAATATAATAATTATATGGCACTTGACAAATCAAAGGGTGTCAATATATTTTATCGAACTCATGCATTTCAACAAACTTTACAAATGAATATTCCAAATTTGAATCATGTTTGAACTTTAGGGTGTTCAACCACTTGAATGTCTTCTCCACTACAAACGCCACTTGAGAAATCGTTCCCAAAACTCCTAGTGAAACCCTTCCATCTTTGATTTCCTTGTATATCTATGTCAAATGAATAAGTTTTACATAACCAGAAAGTGGAACATAGAGAGAGAGAGAGATGTCAAATGAATAAGTTTTACATAACTAGAAAGTGGAACATAGAGAGAGAGAGATTAACTTTCAATTAGTCATTTGTGCCAACAATTCAAAGATGACAAGTGTCCATGTGGAGCTACTCTTAGGGTGGCACATCATTTTATTACGAACTTGATAATTCACCTTTAAGACCTCTTCAACACACCCATTACATGCTAAAGAGAAGTAATCTCATGGATTGAAATAATTGCAGCATTTGCATAAAATGAAGGGTTAATATCACCAACCATATTAATTGTCCCATAGTTAATTTTACCACTTTCTTTTCATTGTTGTAGATTATCTCTCAATAGATAATAGCCTTAAATATATGACCCATTGACCAATTTGAAAGGTCCACAACTTACTGAACCCATTGGGGATTGATAGCTATAAATAGAGGCATGCTTTGTGCTCATTATTTTAACATTCATAAGGCATTCTAGGCCATCATTTACAAGAGTTATGTTGCCAAATTTAGACCAAAAGGTAATGTTTAAATAGAAATCATGTTTACTAAGTTTCAATCTCACTGGTACAATGAATCAATACATACCAAGTGTCGAAATAGACTACGCTGGCAAATGTCCACTTATTGATGTTGTAGACTTGTTTGTTTAAGTTCCCCAATATGTTTTTGATGAGAAGTTGGACACACAATAATATAATAGTTAGTAACTTGGACATAGAGCTATAGCTTAGGTCACATTTAGTTTGATAGATCTATTTATCTTCATTAGAATTAGCTACCATTGACTTGGTTGGATGTAACATAAAGATTTCTAGTGACAAAAAATGCTATATAGTCGTAGGCAAGATATTTTTAAGCAAAAATGATATGTAGACTTTATAGTTGAAGTTTATTGTTTGACATATAAATCAAAATCAAACTTGTTCACTTAAATAGTTGTGAAAATATTTTCCAAATAACTCAAGAATAAACCATGTTGCAACACACACAAAAGTTGAAATTACAAATGTAGAATATATACAAATTATTCCTTCTCAATGCTTTGTCACCAACCTATTCTCATGCATTTCAAATAAACAAGACCCATTTTATGCATATACTACAATAATGGCATCACAAGAAAATGTACGACTATTACAAGAAAAACCTTACAAAATAGGTTTTAACAAGTGACAAGTAGTACTTCATGTCACTTTGTGCAATACAAGCATGGGAATGCCAAATGAAATCTTGACTGTCAAACTCCTTCTAAAACATAGCAATGCAATTACACACCAAGAATCCAAACATGTCACATTTCCATGGGATGTTTCATTGAGTGATTCATGTCATTCACTTTACAACCTGACTATTGACCTTAAAGACCTCTTTTGTGTGCCCATTGCACACTAAGATGTTTATTAAGGAGGTTGAGAAGAATATTGTCATTGTATAGGTTGATTGGATGAAATTATTCAAAGTGGAAGTGATCAAAAGAATACATGAAAGGATTTCTTATTTCAAAGTGTTGGCATTTGTTATTATTTATATATATTATTAATAGAATTATAAAAATGTAATGGTATCATTTACTTTCTTGTATTTACCATGATCATTTTAGCTTTTATGTTAATCCTCAAATTTGAATAGGTAATTGTCATGAAAAAATTGAGATCAACTTTTGATCAATCATTTCATGATAATAATCAAACTAAACATGTGTCCATGGGGAACTATGCTCAAGGAAACATGTCATTTTCATGAGGAAATAGAGAGATAGAGAGGGAGACAAAGAGATATATCATGATAGAGAGATAGAGAGGAAAAGAGATGAGAGAAATTTGGAAGACATGGTTTTAGATAATTTGTTGAGAGAGGCCATGCAAAGGGGATGGGCATCATGATACCAAAAGAGCCAATTAGAAAGTTAGAGAGAGAGGGGGGAACAAAGAAGTGTATAGAGAAGGGGGAGAGAGATAAGTGCGACATAGAGAGATAGAAACAATAGAGAAACACACCACATATATATAGAGTGATAAAGGAAGAGAGAAAAATAGAGGGATATTAATAGAGAGGAAGAGAGAAAGAGCAATATAGCCAAAGATGGAGATAGAGAGGTAGATAGAGATAAATAAAATAAAGAGAGAGGGAAGGAGGAGAGGGGGGAGAAAGAGAGAAAGAGGAAGATAGAAGGAGAGGGGGTGAAGAGAGATAGAGAGAAGAGAGACTACCTTTTGATCAATTATTTTATGCCAACAATCCAAAGATGACTATTTATATATATTTGTTATTTAATCAATACTTTATATATAAAATCAACATTATATTTAGATTTGTTATTATGTATTGTATTCTATGCCATGTACTTTACTAAATATGCATATAACATAATATATAGTCCTTTGGAAAATCTTGAGACAAAATTATTAGCATCCAATACTTAAATGTGGATCATCGTCATTATCTTCATCATATTATCATTTTATGTTTTAAATTCCAAATAAATTTTCAAAGGGTAATGAAACTAGAGAAACCGAAGAGAATGTACATCAAGTGGCTAATACTTATAATGTCCCATCTGTTGGAACTAGATTTTTCATAAAATTTCTAAGCACCTTTTTCACATCTTTTGCCATAATATGTCATTCTACCCTAGAAAAAACTCATTTTCATCCTCTATTGCCATACCACTGCCATGTTAATCTAAATGCACATTACTCACATTATACCTCCCTACTACTAAACACTATTGAGAAGGCCGCAGTACCACGGCAAAAAGAACTACTATACCGCAATACCGAAGAATGTAAATATTATGTTGGCGATACCACAGTGAACCACTAGAAAACAAAAGATGCCTTACCATAATACCGTAAGGAATGAGAAGGTAGCTTATGGTAAGGAGGTAACCATGGAGATAACATTTGTGGTTACACCACTATACCTCGATGGATAGCAACACTGTTAGCGGTAGCGAGCTGACACTGGGATACCGCGAGGGTCTAAAAGGAAGAGAGGTAACATTAATAAAGGCACCAAAAGCTAACCCATGATACCCTGGATATAAATTTTTAACCGTGCAGTAGCATAGTAACATAAAAGGTGAGTCTTTTGACACACCATGATACTGTATGGGTAGAAGGAACAAGTTGAGATAGAATGGTATTTAAAGCTATCACTCTATTTAATGCATACCAGTCACATCACACCGAAATTTAAAGATTTGAAATCTGCATGGAGATTGAAATCGTGCGAACTGAATGAGCAAAGAATCAATTACACATTGGCCTTTGAAATAAGAAGAACAAAAAAAAATTCCATCATTCAGACTTGCATAGAATGAATCGTGTTGAACCTCAAGTTCTTAGTTGCGGGGAGATTCTCAGAAGCAATAATTCTGGGTAAGGTTTCTTTGTTTCCTCTCGTAAATTTATAAAGGAAATGGTACCTAAGAGGGAGACTATCATTAAGAAAGAGGAAACCAAAAGTACTAAAACACCATTGTAGTAACCTTTACTTTCTCTCTTACCTAGGTCAGTTGATAAGGGTCCAAAGAAGATATTCAGAGATTCAGCTTAGGGATGTAGGGACCCTAAAATGCCATAGTCAGGATGGGGCTCGTACTAGTATTTTTATAAGAATAGAGTAGAAAAGAGTCCCATTTCAAACCCTTGGAATCTAGACTTAGCTAAATTGATTGTCCCAGATGTTTTTGTTGATGTTGACCTAGTTAAAGGCTTTGCTTTAAAATATCATGCTCCAACCAAGACAATAAGGTTGCCAAATGGGAAGTGTTTGGTTGATATCTCTAGAGAGGCCATCATAAGGTGTTTCAGGTTGAATAAATAGGACATAGTTGAGATTAATTTATATAAACTAGAATAAGAATATAAGAGGCTTAGAAAGATTTACAAAATTGATGAACTCCCAGTGCACATGAAGAGAGGTGATGGAAATAGGGTAATACCCATTCCAGCCTCTAAGGCAGAACCCTTCCTAGTTGTAGAGTTCCAAGTCTATTTCCAAAATACCTACTATGCATTATGCCAGGTACTGGGGATAGATGCAGAGAATTGCATGCAGATAGGTCTAATGCACATGGAGATGATAATTCAACACCCACAAACCAATATGGAATTTGATTTTGCCTCTTTGATTGAAAACCAAATAAATGATGCTTTAATACAAGTCAGGGAAGCCAAGGTACCCCTTACATTCAAAAGGTAATCTATATTGTGTGATTTGATTTTGCACCAAAATGAAACCAAATGGATTGCTAGGATGAAATTGTGCACTCATCTGTGGAGAAAGGCTCCCTGTCTAGAATTGGTGTCATATTTGGGATAGTAGATGGAATGAATGCAATTATGTTATTTTTAGAGATGATTTTGTTTGCAGGGTGTTGAGAGCCCTTGGTTTTACACCCCAAAGGATGCCTCAATCCATCATGAAGTTTCTAAGGCCAGTACAATGCTTGCAAGATAAAGGATATACCCATAACTATGCAGATTGGTTCTACATGCCTGATCATATACTCATTAGGGTATATGGGTGCAATCAAGCCCCACATATACTTCTAAGTTTCCCCCTCCCAGGATCTACTTTTTAGAATTTATGTGGAAAATGTTATGGATGGAGTTTGACCTCATGAGGAATCAGAGGAAGGGTACATTTTTACCTGATTTCATAGTATTTGAGGATTTGTCCATAGGTTCTGACACATTGGAGGAATTACAAAAATTCATGAACTTAAATTATCCTCTCAAAGTGCGAAAGAAAGTGTTTGTGACCTTGAGGGGCACATAAAAATGATTAGGAGAACCCTGCTCACAAAAAGGGCTATCTCACATGACTTTGATCTTGATGAGGATGTAATAAAAAATTTAGTTTTCTTTGATGAAGTAATGCGAACTAGAAAGAGGTGGGAGACTATGATGAAACTAGAAGACATAAAGAAGAGTGGAGATCCAAGTTTCAAGGGGTATTTTGCTAAAGAACCCAACCTCATCAAAAGAATGCAACTGGTGATTAGTAAATTTGACTAACTATTCAAAATGGCCCAAGATGAAGGAATGGCCCCACCCCTTACACCTCATCAACCAACACCAGAAGTTTCTACATCTCAAGCATCTCCTCCACAGTTATCCCCTCCTTCTCCCATTAATGAAACCACAGACAAAGAAGATTGAGCCATTGGTGGAGTGTGAGTCCAGTGACAATGAGGAGGATGAGGCTACTTTAGTATTAATAGAAATAAGTGGGGTAGAAGAACAACAGAAGAATCAACAACCACCAGACCTAGAGGTTAGACTTCCAGATGATAAAATAGATGAAATACAGGAAGACAAAAGGTTGGTCGCCTCTCTACGGTTCTTAGAAGATGATAACTTTATTAACACTGTTGAATTTAGGGATTTTTGGATTAAAATGAAAATACAATAGTATGATGAGAAATTGAAGATCAATCTCATAGGGGCTGATGAATCCAAGCATGCTGAAATCCAAGCCTAGACATATTCTAAGCTTAATATTGACAATGTAAATATTATTCTCATAGAGGCTAAGGAAATAGTGTTAAAGAGCAACATATTGATCATACCTGGGATGGAGTTATCTAAGGTATTTCTATTAGACCAAATCAGATCTCAAGATGACCCCAATCTGGTAGTAGAGTTTGATTCAGAAGGAGTGTCAAGAATGGGTATAGTCCTACTACAAAAACCCTGGTACTATGGACAAAACAAAAAAGCACAAGGAAGCCTCACATTCTTGATGTGGTGTAGGAAATGAGGGGATCAACAATGGTCTAGACAATGAGAGACACAACTCCCACTAAGGCTGCCACCTTGACCATGCATTCTGCTATGTTTACCAAAGATATAGTAGAGAATATGGAAAGGAAAATTTATGAATATGAAAGAATATTAAGGTTGTAGAATGATGAGGTAAACAAATTGTTTATTGAAAATCTAAGACTGAAGCAATGAGTGCAAGTGCCCAGCATTGTCAAAGGCGAATAAATAGAGGTATATCACCCACTAGTAAAAGCAGAAGATCCACAAATTTAGCAGTTAAAGGATGAGATTGATAAATTAAATCAGCATAACATAAGTGATGTCAAACCTCATAATGTGGAAACCCTTAGAAAAATATTAGAACACATGGTTTGTATGTTGAAAGATAAATTAAGTGAGGTGCATGAGCATTTCAGTAATTTGATCAAAGCTGCAGAACATATAGATAATAATTTACCTATTCTCGAGAAACTGCAAAGAATATGGCAACCTAACTTCCACAAATTAACTACCTTATGTAAAGCTACCCACAGAGATACAAATGCTCCTCCAAGGATTAAGCTTACTCAGGAGATGGTAAAAAATATAATTGAAGAATATAAGCATCTTCTAGATGTCAAGAGGAAGGTGGAAAATAAGAAGAACACATTTGATGTTATCAAATGTCATTTCAACCCAATGATTGCCAAGGAGGGTAACCAGATGGAAAGCATAGATGAATGGAAAGGGGAGTTTGATCAAATGATGACTCAATGCCTAGCTCATATACAAAATGGTGGAGGTATATCAATCTCAATGAATTCAATACTTTGCTTGAGGGGATCATTCAGTTAGAGAAAGGCTATACCAAATTTGTGGTGGACATAAAAAATCTTCTGGATAATAGGTGGAAGAACCATCGCACTAGCATTATGACTGCCCAGGAATTCAAATGGCCTACTAATCTGACAATTCACAAATGGTAGGAGAAATATTTGGGTCTTGATGAAGAATGACAAGCACCTATCATAGAGTTGAAGCGCCTTGCCAGACTAGTGCTCATGGGTGCTCCTATAGGGATTAACAGGGCATGCTTTGTCATTAGTTAATTTATGTTTACATTTATCAACAAATATTTTAAAGTTGTTATGAAAAGTTGTAAGCAATTTGAAACTGTCTACTCCCTATATATATAGGATATGGACCAAAAGGGGAAAGGAGCATTTTTTTTTTTGGATTCAGCATATATATATATAGAACTATACTGAATATTCCAATTGCATATATACAATTTGGTGAAGAATCAATGGAAAATTGATAAACTTATGATCCTATTTGGTGTTATTATTTGTTGAATAAAAAACCAATTGCATGTTCTTGGCCATTACAGTTATCCTCAATTATCTGATTCCATTCCAAGTGAATGCTGCTTTCTGTAAGCCTTTATTGCTTGTGTGATTTATTTACCTGAAGTTCTCAAGTAGAATTTATAATTCAAGTAGATATATTATAGTAATTGAGTTAGCCCTTGGATAAATAAGAGAAACTACAATTCAATGTTGTTATACTATTTCCATTGGAATATAATTGATTGTTCAAATGAAGTTTGTATCAAGCATATACCTTGTTGTCAGTATTAACTTTGTGGATACATTCAATTGTCTCCTTCAAGTAAGGATTAGATGTACTTCTGGATAATTCATAGCAATCCAAATTTAGAATAGTGGATAAAGTAAAGAAGAGTTTGACAACCACATTCTTGCACCTTTGTACCAGATACAAGCCTCTTGTGTGCCAAATAATCAAGTATTCACCAAAAAATGATAAGTCATTAATTTCCATTACTCTATCACCCAAGTAAGGCACTGGTCATATTCATATTAAAACATAAATACATATCCATTACCTTAGGATCTTTTAACTACATCTATTAACCAAACATATTTATTTTACTTGATATTTCTTATACAATTTATAACAAATTTTCCATTAGGTCTATCTCACTCATAAAGTCGCCATTGTGAAATAGATCATAAAGTGGGAAGTATATCATAAATTTGCTCATCCACATAGGTACACCCACCTGGGTTAGGCAAAACCTAAAGAGTAGAAGATTCAATTATACTAATTGGTCTTTTTTGTTAGCCCAAAATGTACCAAGAGCTTGGCAACCCCTTGTGGTCTCCAACCAACATTTTTGAGACCTAACAGATTGGTGACTCTACTGGGGAGTCACACAACAAAATCTGGTAGGAAACCTAGTCCATAGAGTCAAAAAGTTGAAACTTTGCTGGTTAAGGAGAACATGGACACGAATCAATCCTCTTAAGTGAAGTGGTGACTCTATTCCACAATATAATCAATTAATGATGGACGATAGGAGATCTAAAGTTGATGGGAAAAAATTGCAATCATCGCAACCCCTAAGAGCTCCTTCAAAGAAAAATGGATTACCAAACCAATCTCAACAGAATTATACACAAGATGCCCTAGAAATTTCTTTTGAAAATCCTATCTTAACTCATAATAGTTTCACTCCTTTGCATGAATCAAATGAGACCCTAACCCAAAATTGTGGGTTATCTGATGATGTTTTAGCCTAATACAGGCCTGATCCCCAAAGATATCTTGATTATGAAGCAAAAGTTATGAGGGATATAGACTAAAGACAAGTAGAATATGACTATCAAATGTCATTACAAAAGGGAGAGAGATCTCAACAAGGATTTATAAATCAGGACCTGAATGATAGTCCAAATGATACAAGAAACAAAGATGAAATGCAATAGGACTTGTGCAAATTACAAGAGGAACTTGAGTTGATTAAACTAAGAGAAGCTGAGACTTTATTAAAATAAGAAATTCAACAGATGAAAGGTATAACAATAGTAGCTCCCCCAAAATATGTACCTCCACATAGACAAGGAGGGCATGCTCCAAGAAATATACAGCAAAACTTGCACCAAATTGCTGGTGGTTCTTCAAATCAACAACCATCATCTGCAAGTCATGTTCATCAGAATGTTCCCCCGAGAAATCCCAGACCACCTTTAACACAATCCATCCATACCCGCCCCCTAGCCAACAATATCCTAGGCCTCATAATTATCCTATCAATCCCCATATAAACCCACAACAGCAATATACTTACCATCAACCTCCATATGGATATCATTATTCCCTAATCTGCTACCCATGAATATGCCTCCAGAAAACCTTATGAACATATGTAGGTGGTTTGATCTAACAGGGTATAAATTATACCCATACCCTGCTGACACTAGCTGGAGGAATATGGTCACCAAGTTTACCGGGAACAATGCAATATCAGCTAAAGACTGTATTAGAAATTTTAAGGCATTTGTACAAGATATTGGTGTAGAACATGAAGATGTTAGAATGAGATTGTTTATGATGTCTTTAACAAGGATGCACAAGACTAGTTCAATAGCTTACCAGATGCCTCAATCAGTTCCTTAACAGATTTTCATGATCAATTTAAGGAACAATATGGTAATCAGTATGCCCCTGAGTTTGCCTTGCATGAGCTAATAAGACTCCAGAAGTACCAGAATGAATCAGTATATGATTTCACAATAAGATTCTCTAAACTGCATAACAAAGTACCACACGGATCCAAGTTGATTGACCCAATAGCTTGAAGTATTTATCTCAAAGCATTTGATCCTAAAACAATATATGAACTTAGAAACCGTTGCCCCAGGAGCTTAGCTGAAGCACAAAAAGTATCATTGACTATTGAAAACAATAGAAAAGCTGTAAGGATGATTGGAAAAAGAGATAATCGCAGAGTTCCTCAAAACCCCAACAATCATCAGAATAAGCAAGAGAACTAATACAAGAATGAAAGACCTAGGTTGCATGACATGCCTTATAATACTAATTGGAAAGATGGTAAACCTGTAGAACAAACCAGAAGACAAAATTATGGCAAGGATACCCCTGATCCTCTAAAAAGGAATGGGGCACACATAGTAGAAGACAACCCCTTGTGCTTGGTATGTAATTTGCCTCATTCACTTGAGTATTGTATAGTGGCCAAATCAGTACAACAAGAGGAAATGTCTTATGACTATGAGAGATATAATAACACCATAAATATGCTAGAATTTACACCCTATTAGATATATGGAGAATATTCTTCTGTAGAAGAAGAAAGGTATGAGTATGATGTAGCTAATTAGAAGTATAATGTTAATATGGGAAGGTAAGAAATATTCTCAGATAGAGAAGATGAGTATGAGAAAAATTATTCACCTCATGCTCCACTCCACTAGCAGTGGAGGAACCCCACTGAGGAAGAAAGGAAGACCCTTACCATGTCTGTTGTGGCACAAGAAAAAAGCAACTACAATCTGAGGAACAAAACTATCAACGCAGAACAAGGGACACCAAGAAGTATTTTTGTATAGAACTAGGATCAGAATAAAACCACCACTAAGAAAGCTAAAACATCACAAGGGATGACAAAATTTGATCAAAACTAGACTAAAGACAAAATGCCTATTCAAGATAAAGGGACAATTAGAAAAAAAAAAAAAATCAAGCTAGGGACAAAACTCCTATTGAAAATAAACATGTTAGAGCAGATAAAGCTGATCAGATATCAACATCCACATTTGACATAGCCCAAGCAGTAGCTCAAGTAAAAATATCAGTGCCACTTTTTGAAATGATGAAAGTTGACCAATACAAAGATATAGTGATAAAAATGATAATCAACGTACCTAGCAAACAACATGAGAAATCTAGAAACAAGGTGAATAATGGTCAACAAGAAGAAATCAAAACCCCTGAAGTCTATCTTGGTGATACTCTTACAAAAAACCCATCTCAGATTGATCCCTTTTATAATACATTGGTAATAAACAACAAATTAGTTAGAAATTGCATGGTTAATTTAGGAGCAGCCATGAATATAGTGCCATTGATAGTTATGAAGGAACTAGGGATGTGGGTTGACACCACTTATGGAAAATGCTATGCAATGGACAACAGATCAATACCAGTTGTAGGAATCATGTGGGATGTTGAAATCAAATTATTTGTTTACCCTGAGTCAAGTTACAAAATTGATATTACTGTGGTTGACATTCCACCTTATTATGGAATGTTACTATCAAGACAATGGGATACTGTTGTGGGAGGAAGTGTTCAACTTGATATGTCCTATGCCACTATACCTCTAGGGGGAAGAGATGTAAAGCTTTATAGACAACCAAGATATGCAAATATTTTGGAAACTATCAACCCAAATCATATGACTTGCTTTTGTTATGTGGATCTTGGTACATTCAGAATTAAGGAAAACTACCCGAGCCTGAGAAATAGTAATCCTATACAAAAGGAAGCGTAATCTGACGAAAATAGAGTATGGAACATGTACTTTGATGGTACATGTAGTAAAGCAGGAAATGGGGCAGGAGTATTATTTATCTCTCCAACTGGGAAGACTTTTAAATTCTCTTTCTTCCTAGCATTTGAATGCACTAATAACATAGTAGAATATGAAGCATTGCTAACATGATTGAATATTGCTAGAAGATACGACATTAAACTGTTGGCTGTCTTCGGAGATTCAAAATTAATTATTTCACAAATCAAAGGAAAATATTCTTCAAAGAATAAGAGCTTAAAGTAATACAAAAATGTTGTATGGGATGACATTGAGATGTTTGATGCTTTCTCCATAAACTGGGTGGACAAGTCAAAAAACATAATGGCTGATTTTCTGGCTAATATAGCATTGAAGAGGGATGATGTTACTCTTGTAGGAATAACTGAAATTAAACTCAAAGATAGACCTGCTATCCTAGATAATATATACAACTGGCAAGTATTTAATGATGAAGATGATTTCCTTAGATTCATACACTATGTTGACCAGTATGAGAATCAAGAGATTGATTTCAATGCACATGTTGAAGAAATAGATGGTAAACAAACCTTATTTGGAAAAGAGATTGTACAATTAAAAACAAACAAGATTCACAGAGGGTTAGTAGCTTTAGAGAAGGTATTTGACCATAATGATCGATCTCTAGTTAAGCAAGCCCCTACTAAGAAAGAAGATCTTGAAGAAATCAATTTGGGTACTGAATTAGCTCCCAAGAAGGTATACATTGGAAAGAAGATTAGCTCAACAATGAGAAAGATGCTGATTGCATTGCTCAGGAGATACAAACATGTTTTTGTATGGTCCTATTATGACCTCAAAGCATATAGGGAGGATTTGTTCCAACATGAAATACCTCTCAAACCAGATGTTAAGCCTTTCAGACAAAAGTAGAGGCCCATTAATCCTATCTTGGAACCAAAAATGCATGAGGAGTTGATGAAATTGAGAGAAGGGGGCATAATCAAACCTAGCAGACATTCAACCTGGGTATCAAATTTGGTTCCTGTGAGAAAGAAAAATGGAGATATCAGATTGTGTATTAACTTTCAGAATTTGAATATGGCATCTCTTAAAGACAACTACCCCCTGCCTAACATGGAAGCAGTATTGCAGAGAGTTACAAGGTGTGAATTATTGTCCATGATGGATGGATTCTCTGGGTATAATCAAGTCAAGGTGATAGAATCTGAGTAGTACAAGACTGCATTTACCACTCCTTGGGGAACATATGTGTATGTAAGGATGTCATTTGGTCTCACCAATGCAAGAGCCACCTTTCAAAGAGCAATGGATGTGGCATTTGTTGAATTGATAAATATTATAATGGTGGTATATCAAGATGATATTACTACTTACTCCAAGAAAGCAGAAGATCATGTTGATCATTTAGAAAGAATATTCGTTAAAGCCTTGGAGTATGGTATTAGCTTGAACCCTAGGAAATGTTAGTTTGTTGTTACTAAGGGTAAACTCTTAGGGCATGTAGTGTCAAAAGAGGGAGTCAAAATAGATCCTAAGAGAGTGGAAGCTATAGACAAAGTACCCATACCCAATCCTTCTTTGGGTAGATTAATTTTGTCAGGAGGTTTGTATCAAACTTAACTGAGAAACCCATATCAAATATGCTTAAGAAAGGAGAAAAAATTGACTGGACTACAGAAGCATTGGATGCCTTTTCATCTATAAAAAGAGCCATTAAAGAGGTCCCAATCCTCAAATCGCTTGATTTATCTAAACCTCTCCAAATATTCTCATTTGCTTCCCTCCATACTATAGAGATTGTTATGTTACAAAAAAATGATGAAGGCCATGAGCAACCTGTATCATTCTTTAGTAAGTCATTGTAGGGATCAGAGCTTAAATATGACATTATGGAAAAGCAAGCTTATGCTTCAGTCAAGGCTATGAAAGCTTTCAAGTCATACTTGGTTGGAGCCAAAGTAGTGGCATATGTACCACATGCAACTATGAAGGATATCATGGTACAAACTGAGGTAATAGGAAGGAGGTGTAGATGGATTAACAAGATTCAAGAATTCAATATGGAACTTCAAATTACTAAATTGGTCAGGGGACAAGGCTTGGCCAAATTAATGGCAGAAACAAATATAGAGGCTAATCACATTTGCATTGTGGAAGAAGATGGTAACACACATTCAAGTATTGAACACACCCCATGGTATAGAGATATAGCATATTATCTTAAACATATGGAGTGTCCTGTGGGAATGAATGACAATCAGAAAAGAACATTAAAATTACAAGCATCCAAGTATGTCTTCATAGAAGGAGATTTATTTTGGAAGAACAAAGATGGAGTATTATTACTATGCCTTGATGAAACACAAGCATGACAAGCCTTGAGAGAAATGCATGAGGGGGTATGTGGAGGACATTATTAAAAAAAGAGCACATCACATAAAATCCTTAGAGCAAGTTATTACTGGCCTAAAGGATTCAATGATGCATTTACATATGTAAGAAAATGTGAACCTTGCCAAAAGTTCTCAAGGAAGCTACAATATCAAGGAGCTTTACCATTAAGGCCATTGTAGATAGATGCCCCTTTTCACCAATGGGGACTTGAATTCATTGGTGAAAAATAGGAAAGATCTAGTGGAGGACATAGATGGATACTTGTAGCCACAGATTATTTTACTAAGTGGGTAGAAGCAATTCCAACGAGACAGGCCACTAGTAAAGTGGTGATAAATTTTCTTATGGAGAACATCATAACCAAATTTGGTACACCAGTGAGGTTGATCACAGATAATGGAATGTGTTTGAGATCTGGAGAATTTAAGGATTTCTGCAAAACATATGGTATTCATGTTTTTTATGCCATTCCTTTCCATCTGCAAGCCAATGGTCAGGCAGAGTCAAGTAATAAAAGTCTTTTGAAGATTATAAAAAGGATGTTAGAAGGAAATCATAAAGCATGGGAGTCAAAATTAAGAATGGGAGTATGGGCTGACATAATCACTATTAAGAAGGCAATTGGAAAGTCTCTGTTTGAATTAGTATATGGGACACAGGATAGAATGCCATTTCAGAATCTATTACCAGTTTGCCAATTCATCCTCAAAGAAGAATTGGATGTTCCAAAACCAATGGAAGAAAGAATGTAACAACTGGCAGAATTGGACGAGGTAAGAAGGATGGCTCATAAGAAAAACATAAAATTATAGTCACAAGTAAAATACCTGTTTGATAAGAAGGCCAAGGGGAGAGAATTTGAAGTAAATGATCTTGTCTTAATGTGGAATTGAAGAGGTCAAGAGAAAGGAAAGCATGGGATGTTTGACGCCTTATGGCTAGGACCTTTCATTGTTGTTACTAAAGGAGGAGAAGACTCATACTATTTGCAAAATATGTTAGGAGAAGTGTAGGAATTGCTAGTGCATGGATAATTCCTAAAGCTTTTCTTTTCATAAATAATTTCCATGCACAGTGATACAAAAAGAGTTAAGTATGGCCGATGCATGGACAATATAAAAATGATGTTAGAAGGAAATAAGAAATCATGGGATTCAAAATTAAGAATGGCAGTATGGGCTGATAGAATCACTGTAAAGAGGGCAATTGGAAGGTCTCCATTTGAATTAGTATATGGGACACAGGCTAGAATGCCATTTTAGAATCTATTACTAATTCACCAATTCATCCTTAAAGAAGACTTGGATGTTCTAGAACTAATGGAAGAAAGAATGGAACAACCGACAAAATTGGACGAGGTAAGAAGGATGGCTCAGAAGCAAAACATCAAATTATAGTCACAAGTAAAATACCTGTTTGACAAGAAGGCCAAGGGGAGAGAATTTGAAGTAAATGATCTTGTACTAAAGTGGAATTCTAGAGGTCAAGAGAAAGGAAAACATGGGAAGTTTGAAGCCTTATGGATAGGGCCTTTCATTATTGTTGCTAAAGGAGGAGAAGACTCATACTATTTGCAAAATATGTCAGGAGAGGAGTAGGAATTGCTAGTGCATGGATAATTCGTAAAGCTTTTCTTTTCATAAATAATTTCCATGCACAATGATACAAAAAGAGTCAAGTATGGCCGGTGCATGGGCAATACTTGATAAGCTCTTAAAATTTCTTTCCATGCACAATAGTTTAGGATAATGTAAAAGACACTGGGATTTGAAGGTACATGGACAAACCTAGAGCTTTATAAACCAAAAATAAAATTTTCCATTAGAAATAGAATAGGAATATTCCCCATTCACATCATTCATCACCCTTGTATCCTATTTCCATTTTATCATTTCCCCCACATTCATCAAAGATGCATAATATAGAGAACAGTTGGTTTGCTCCCAGAGATATTCTAGATTCTTCCAATGATTGGTAAAATCATTCGTCCCCAATTAGAGTCACTGTTGGAACTAGGATTTTCATAAAATTTCTAAGCACCTTTTTCACATGTTTTGCCATAATAAGTCATTTTGCCATAGAAAAAACTCATTTTCATCCTCTACCGCCATACCACTACCATGTTAATCAAAATGCACATTACTCACATTATACCTCCCTACTACTAAACACTATTGAGAAGGTTGCAATACCATGGTGAAAAGAACTACTATACCGCAATACTGAAGCATGTAAATATTATGTTGGCGATACCACGGTGAACCACTAGAAGACAAAAGATGCCTTACCATGATACCGTAAGGAATGAGAAGGTAGCTTATGGTAAGGAGGTAACCATGGAGATAGCATTTGCAGTTACACCACTATACCTCGATGGATAGCACCATTGTCAGCGGTAGCGAGGCGACATCAGGATATCGTGAGGGTCTAAAGGAAACCCTGTGGTAAAGAGGTAACATTAATAAAGGTACCAAAAGCTAACCTGTGATACCATGGATATAAATTTTTAACCATGCGGTAACACAGTAACATAAAAGGTGAGTCTTTTGACACACCATGATACTGTATGGGTAGAAGGAACAAGTTGAGGTAGCACGGTATTTAAAGCTATCACTCTATTTAATGTATACTAGTCACATCATGCCAAAATTCAAAGATTTGAAATCTGCATGGAGATTGAAATCATGCAAACTAAATGAGCAAAGAATCAATTGCGCATTGGCCTCTAAAATAAGAAGAACAAAAAAAAATCCATCATTTAGACATGCATATAAAGAATTGTGTTGAAGCGCAATTTCTCAGCTGTGGGGAGATTCTCAGAAGCAATAATTCCAGCTAAGGTTTCTTCATTTCCTCCTATAAATTTATAAAGGAAATCGCACCTAAGAAGGAAACTGGCAATAAGAAAGAGGAAACCAAAAGTAATAAAACATCATTGTAGCAACCTTTACTTTCTCTCTTACCTAGGTCAGTTGACAACGATCCAAAGAAGATATTTAGAGATTCAGCTAAGTGATGTAGGGACCCTAAAATGCCACAGTCAGGATGGGGCTTTTACTAGTATTTCTATAAGAACAAAGTAGAAAAGAGTCCCATTTCAAACCCTTGGAATCTAGACTTAGCTAAATTGATTGTCCCAGATGTTTTTGTTGATGTTGACCTAGTTAAAGCCCTTGCTTCAAAATATCATGCTCCAACCAAGACAGTAAGGTTGCCAAATGGGGAGTGTTTGGTTGATATATCTAGAGAGGCCATCATAAGGTGTTTCGGATTGAATAAACAAGCCATAGTTGAGATTAATTTGGATAAACTAGAACAAGAATATAAGTGTCTTAGAAAGACATATAGAATTGATGAACTCCTAGTGCACATGAAGAGAGGTGATGGAAATAGGGTAATACCCATTCTAGCCTCTAAAGCAGAACCCTTCCTAGTTGCAGAGTTCTAGGTCTATTTCCAAAAGACCTACTATGCATTATTCCAGGGATTGGGGATAGATGCAGAGAATTGCATGCAAATAGGTCTAATGGGCATGGCAATGATAATTCAGCACCCACAAACCAATATGGAATTTGATTTTGCCTCTTTGATTGAAAACCAAATACATGATGGTTTAATACAAGTCAGGGAAGACAAGGTGCCCCTTACATTTAGAAGGTAATCTATATTGTGTCATTTGATTTTGCACTAGAATGAAACCAAAAGGACTGCTAGGATGAAATTGTTCACTCATCTATGTGGAGAAAGGCTCCCTGTCCAGAATTGGTGCCATATTTGGGACAGTAGATAGAATGAACGCAATTGTTTTATTTTTAGAGACAATTTTGTTTGCAAGGTGTTGAGAGCCCTTGGTTTTACATCCCAAAGGATGCCTCAATCCATCATGGAGGTTCTGAGGCCTGTACAATGCTTGCTAGATAAAGGATATACCCATAACTATGCATATTGGTTCTACATGCCTAAGCATATTGTCCTTAGGGTATATGGGTGCAATCAAGCCCCACATATACTTCTGAAGTTTCCCCCTCCCAGGATCTACTTTTTAGAATTTATGTGGCAAATGTTATGGATGGAGTTTAACCTCATGAGGAATCAGAGGAAGGGTACATTTTTACCTGATTTGACAATATTTGAGGATTTGTCCATAGGTTCTGACACATTGAAGGAATTACAAAAATTCATGAAGTTAAATTATCCTCTCAAAAGTATGAAAGAAAGAGTTTGTGACCTTGAGGGGCACATAAACATGATTAGGAGAACCCTGCTCACAAATTGGGCTATCTCACATGACTTTGATCCTGATGAGGATGTAATAAGAAATTTAGTTTTCTTTGATGAAGTAATGCGAACTAGAAAGAGGTGGGAGACTATGATGAAACTAGAAGATAGAAAGAAGAGCAAAGATCCAAGTTTCAAGGGGTATTTTGCTGAAGAACCCAACCTCATCAAAAGAATGTAATTGGTGATTAGTAAATTTGACTAACTATTCAAAATGGCCCAGGATGAAGGAATGGTCCCATCCCCTACACCTCATCAACCAACACCAGAAGTTTCTACATCTCAAGCATCTCCTCCATAGTTATCCCCTCCTTCTCCCACTAATGAAACATAGGCAAATAAATAGAAGATTGAGCCATTGATGGAGTATGACTTCGATGACAATGAGGAGGATGAGTCTGCTTTAGTATTATAGAGATAAGTGGGGTAGAAGAATAGTAGAAGAATCAATAGCCAACAGACCTAGAGGTTAGACTTCCAGATGATAAAACAGATGAAATATAGGAAGATGAAAGGTTGGTCACCTCTCTACGGTTCGTAGAAGATGATAACTTTATTGACACTATTGAATTCAAGGATTTTTGGATCAAAATGAAAATGTAGTAGTATGATGAAAAATTGAAGATCAATCTCATAGCGACTGAGGAATCCAAGCATGCTGAAATCCAAGCCAAGACATATGTTGAGCTTAATATTGATAATATAAATATTACTCCCGCAGATGCTAGGGAAATAGTGTTAAAGAGCAACATATTGATCATACCTGGGGTGGAGTTATATAAGATATTTCTTTTAGACCAAATCAGATCTTAGGATGACCCCATGCTGGTAGTAGAGTTTGATTCAGAAGGAGTGTCAGGGACTAGGTATAGTCCTACTACAAAAACCCTGGCACTGTGGACAAAACAAAAAAGCACAAGGAAGCCTCGCATTCTTGATGTTTTGCAGGAAATGAGGGGATTAGCAATGGTCTAGACAATGAGAGACACAACTCCCATTGAGGCTGCCACCTTGACCATGCATTCTGCTATGTTAACCAAAGATATAGTAGAGAATATGGAAAGGAAAATATATGAATATGAAAGAAGATTAAGGTTTATGAATGATGAGATAAACAAATTGTTTATTGAAAATGTAAGACTGAAGTAGCAAGTACAAGTGCCCAACATTGTCAGAGGGGATGAAATAGAGGTATATCACCCACCAGTAAAAGTAGAAGATCCACAAATTCAGCAGTTAAAGGATGAGATTGATAAATTAAATCAACATAACACAAGTGATGTCAAACCTCATATTGTGGAAACCCTTAGAAAAATATTAGAACATAAGGTTTGTATGTTGAAAGATAAATTAAGTGAGGTGCATGAGCATTCAGTAATTTGATCAAAGCTGTAGAACAAATAGAGAATAATTTACCTATTCTCGAGAAACTGCAAAGAATATGGCAACCTACCTTCTACAAATTAACTACCGTATGTAAAGCTACCCACAAAGATACATATGCTCCTCCAAGGATTAAGCTTACTCAAGAGATGGTAAAAAATATAATTGAAGAATATAAGTATCTTATGGATGTCAAGAGGAAGGTGGAAAATAAGAAGAGCAAATTTGATGTTATCAAATGTCATTTTAGCCCAATGATTACTAAGGAGGGTAACCAGCTGAAAAGCATAGATGACTGGAAAGGGAAGTTTGATCAGATGATTACTCAATTCCTGGCTCATATACAGAATGGTGGAGGTATCAATCTCAATGAATTCAATATTTTGCTTGATGGGATCATTCAGTTAGACAATGGCTATACCAAATTTGTGGTGGACAGCACAAATATTCTGGATAATAGGTGGAAGAATCATCTCACTAGCATCATGACTACCCAGGAATTCAAATGGCCTACTGATTTGACAATTGACAAATGGCAGGAGAAATATTTGGGTCCTGATGAAGAATGACGAGCACCTATCATAGAGTTGAAGTGCCTTGCAAGACCAGCAGTCACGGGTGCTCCTATAGGGATTAACAAGGCGTGCTTTGTCATTAGTTAATTTATGTTTATGTTTATGAACAAATTTTGTAAAGTTGTTATGAAAAGTTGTAACCAATTTGAAACTGTCCACTCCCTATATATATAGGATACGGACCAAAAGGGCAAAGGAGTATTTTTCTTTTGGATTCAACATATATATAGAAATATACTCAATATACCAGTTGCATAAATACAATTTGGTGAAGAATAAATGGAAAATCGATGAAGTTATTATCCTATTTGGTGTTATTATTTGTTGAAGTAAAAGCCAATTGCATGTTCTTGAGCATTACAGTTATCCTCAATTATCTGATTCCATTCCAAGTGAATGTTTTTTTTGTAATCTTTTATTGCTTGTGTGATTTATTTACCTAAATTTCTCAAGTAGAATTTATAATTCAAGTAGATATATCATAGTAATTGAGTGAGCCCTTGGATAAATAAGAGAAACTGCAATTCAACATTGTTATACTATCTCCATTGAAATATAATTAATTGTTCAAATGAAGTGTGTATCAAGCATATACCTTGTTGTCAGTATTAACTATGTGGATGCATTCAATTGTATCCTTCAAGTAAGGATTAGAAGTACTTTTGGATAATTCACAACAATCCAAATATAAAATAGTGGATAAAGTAAAGAAGAGTTTGACAACCACATTCTTGCACCCTTTTACCAGAGACAAGCCTCTTGTGTGCGAAATAATCAAGTATTCACCTAAAAATGATCATTCTTTAATTTCCATTACTCTATCACCCAAGGCACTGGTCATATTCATATTAAAACATAAATACATATCCATTACCTTAGGATCTTTTAACTACATCTTTTAATTGAACATATTTATTTTACTTGATATTGCTTATACAATTTATACCAAATTTTCATTAGGTCTATCCCACTCATAAAATCACCATTGTGAAATAGATCATAAATTGGGAAGTATATCATAAATCTGCTCATCCACATAGGTACACCCACCTAGGTCTGGCAAAACCTAAAGAGTAGAAGATTCAATTATACTAATTGGTCTTGTTCATTCATTAGCCCAAAACAAGGGCTTGGCAACCCCTTGTGGTCTGGAACCAGGCTTGATGAATTTATTGAAAAAAAGGTTCCAACATAAAAAAATTAATGAAATCATAGGTGGTAAGTAGAAACAACTAGTTCCCAGCTATCACTGCTCTTTAAAAAAATCTCCACATTATTTTTATTATAATATTTTAATCAACAAATATATTTGCATAGTTAAAATATATTCAAACTACCAACAAAACTCAAATATGTAGTAACAAACTTTTCAACAAAACATGGCTGAGCTGTAGCAAAGTTCCAGCCCAATGTTGGTAGGACGGATTTAGAAAATAGGGGTTTTCATGGGACATAGTTGCAGCAACAAAAGCAAGAAAATACTTGCAGAAGAACAACCAAAATTGATTTAGGTACATTGGCAAAGTCAATCAACCAATAAGGCTCAATTTCTATGACAACTAAAGAATATGGATATGAAAATGGAATATCCCCAAGCGCCTTAGAAACTTTGTTGTTACACATTCATCATATGCTTGGAAAAAAAATAGAAAATTGTCCATGTTCTACCATGTGATGAAGGATTTGAATCTGAGAAGAATTAGAGAGATTGTTGTAGATAGATCTTTGGACTTACCATTATGTAATTAAACAAACATAATACTGAGCAAGTAACAACTATTAAGTGCAAAGAAGTTTATTTTTTGCATATTCTTAAGCTACCACAAAACTGTATTTCCCATAACATAGGGTGAATACTGTGAAAACGTAAGCATGTAAAATTTTACAAGTAAACAGGGAAAAAATTACTTGGAGAGTTAGAAAGATGGATGAAGAAGGGATACATTTTGCAGTGGAGAAAAAATCAATAAATATAAACCATTAATTTACTCGAGGGCACCACTCTCTAAACTTGTAAAACTTTTGTGGAAGATAACTTTTGATTAAATAAATTGAACGAGGGGAAGACATTATTTGTTTTTTTCACACGAAGGGCACGGGAAAAAATTCTAATAGCTTAGTAAAAAATTAACGATTCTATATCTTAAAATATGAAATGAGTTATTCATTTTGGTTATATCCCCCTGGCAACATTTATTTGAAAAAATAGAAATTAGGTTTAAATGCACGAAACAAAGGAAAGATTTTTTTTTTTTTTTAACACAGGAACAACATGGAAAAGTAGGTAGGCAAGATGACGAATTTTTGGGGAGCAAAAGTTCCCATTTTTTTAAATCAATGTCAGGATATTTACTTTTCAAATTGATTGAGAATGCCCATATAATTTGATATGCATGCTCATGATAAATTCACACACATCAAAGGGGAAGATAAAATATAATGGTGAAATGTGCATACCCATACTGTTTCCCATTTAGTTATGTGCCCACCTAGGTGGAATGTCTAAAATGCAATAACATATCAAGAAGTGGCTCACTCTTGTGCTAGGTTTGATCCATAATCCAATCCCTATCTATACCCATTCTATTCTCATTTACACTTATCCCCATACACTAGTCATTTACTCACCATTATTACACCTCCATTTGCATTTACTTTTGTCCATCTTATCAATACCTCAAATTACCATTTTATTGCCAAGGTTCATTTCCACATGACACAAGACTTGACTAGTTCAATCTTAAGGCTCGTGAGAATGAACCCAAACTTTAAACATTCAAATTAAAATCTCAACTTTCCTACACCTTTCTAAGTTAGTTGTTATGGACCAACTTAACACATGTTTATGTGACATGTTGCTATGCCATGATATTAAAGACATTCAATGTGCCATTAATGTACATGTTGGAAAGTGAATAAAAAGGATACATAGAGCACACTTTGATTTTCTAAAGGACAAGAGAACCACATTTGTATAAAGAACACTTGTGTGTTGGTGAATGTTGTCTTCAAATATTCACTTAAAGTCATAAAGTCAATCCATCCAAGGGTCTAACCTCTAAACTTGACCCTAGCAATATGTCAGACTCCCATAAGGTGTTTATAAACAATGTCACCCCTACAAGCTTACTAGACATCAGAGATTAGGTTAAACAAGTTTCAAAAGTTTACATTTTGCCAGTTTAGATCCACGTATCAGAATCCAAATCCATGGTAGTTAGGATTCAACGTACAACGGTTGAGATTGAACCTAGAAGTTTTCTATATTAGTTTTAATTCTAAAACAAGTCATCATATCAAAGAATGAAAATTTCAAGATAGAAACAAAATCAATTTATATGACATCAAAAAATTATTCAGTAATCAATTTTAAAAGTAAATACTTCAAACACTTACATTTAATTTCTTAATATCTATTAAGAATATCAACCTTTATTATTTTATCTAAAATAATTTATAATTAACATGTAAAACATTTTATTTTCCTTATAGCACTAAAGAGCTATTTTTTCACTCCCTTTTTGCAGTACTTCGTTTATTGCGTTGGATTTATTTTTGTACTTTTAACAAAATTACATATTTTTTAATGCTTATGCAAGAAGCCAAAATTGTTAAAACATTGTTTCTCTATATAGATAAAAGTTCTACTAGCATACCTATATTTAAAAAATTATATCTAAAGTACGCTGAGAGATATCCTTCTTGAGGCGCCTATTCCACCTATGTGAGGTAAATTGATTAAAAAATAGGTGCCTAGAGAAGGATATCTTTCGGCGTACTTTAGATATATTTTTTAAATATAGGTATGCTAGTAGCATCCGCAGCGGCAAGCCCAATTCTAACTATATTATATAATTATAAGAAATTATTATAATTATATAATATAATATTATAATATAGATTAAATATATTATTTATAATATATTGTATAAATATTTATATTTATTATAAATATATTATTATAATTATAATATTTATTGATTAAAAATATATAATATTATAATTAGGGTTAGAGTTCTAATCCTAACTCTAGCCCTAACCCTAAAACTCTAATGCTTACCCTAATTTAGTAACCCTAATTCTATTTCTAAGCCTAACCCCAACCCTAATTACAACCCTAATCAAACGTAATCCTAACCCTAACCCTAACCCTAACCTTAATTCTAATCATAATCCTAAATATCATTGTAAGTTCCCTAACCTTTATTATAACTCTAACCCTAGTTTTGACCCTAATTCTCATTCTAATTGTCACCCTTTTTTAAACTATAACCTAAATTCTAATTATAATTCTAACCTTAATCCTAACCCTAATTATAACCCTAATCATAACCCTAGTCTAGCTGTAACCCTAATTCTAGCACTAACCCTAACCCTAATTTTAACTCTAATGCTTACCCTAATTTAGTAACCCTAATTCTAATTCTAACCCTAACCTCAACTCTTATCCTAAGCTTGATCCTAATTGAAACCCTAACCCTAACCTTAATACTAAACTTAACCCTAATTATAACCCTGACCTTAATTCTAATTTTAACATTAACCCTAATTATAGTCATAACCCTAATTCTAACCCTAACCCAAATCCCAACCCTAATTATAATCCTAACCCTAACCCTAACCCTAACCCTAATCCTAATTTTAACCCTAACCGCTATTCTAACACTAATTCTTACTCAATCTCTAACCCTAATTCTAACGGTAACCCTAACCCTAAAATTTAGGCCAATACTAACCCAAATTTTAACCCTAACCCTAATTCTAATCATAGTTCTAACCATATTCCTAACCTAAACCCTAATCTAGACCCTAATTGTAATAATGTGTAACCCTAATTCTAAATTGAACCTTAATTCCAACTGTAATTATAATCCTAACCCCAATTATGATTCTACCATAACTATAATTGTAATTTTAAATCTAACAATAATCATAATTCTAACCCTTACCTTAATCTTAATTCTAACTATGATTTTAGCCCTAACCCAAATTCTAACCCTAAGTCTAGCCATAACCATAACCCTAACTGTAACTGTAATGCTTACCATAACTTTAATTCTTACCCTAATTCTAACAGTAACCCACCTTAATTCTAACCCTACTTCTAATAGGAACCCTAATCCTAACTCTAACCCTAACCCTAATGGCAACTCTAATCATATCCATGATTCTACCCTAATTATAACACTAATTTTAAATATAACAATAACAATAATCCTAACCCTTACCTTCATCCTAATTCTAACTATTATTTTAACTCTAACCTGAATTCTAACCCTAACTCTAGACCTAACCCTAACCCTAACCCTAACCCTAACTGTAACTCTAATGCTTACCCTAATTTAGTAACCCCAATTCTAACTCTAACCCTAACTTCAATTCCAACTCTAAGCCTAATTATAACCCTAACCTGATTCTAACATTAACCCTAATTCTAACCCTAACCCTTACCCTAATGGTAACCCTAACCCTACACACGTTAATAATTATAATCCCAACTCTAATTTGCTAAGTCTAAACATTTTTCAATTATAATTCTAATAATAATCCCCCTTAATTATAACTCTAATTCTAATAGGAACCCTAATCCTAACTCTAACCCTAACCCTAATTCTAATCATAACCGTGATTCTACCCTAACTATAAGCCTAATTTTAAATCTAACAAAAACCATAATTCTAACTATGATTTTAATGTTAACACTAACCTGAATTGTAACCCTGACCCTAGCCCTAACCTAACCCTAATAGCAATTCTAATGCTTACCCTAATTCTAATTATAATTCTAACCCTTATCCTAACTATAATTCTAATTGTAATTCCAACCCCAAATCTAATTATAACCCTAACCCTAATTCTAACCCTAACCCTAACCCTTATTATAACCCTAAACATATGATGAAGGGGTAAATCAAAAACACACAATAACAGATATTGAACATAGCAAATAGAACTTTCTTTCATTGAACTAGGCAACTCATTACATTACAGAAGCTCAATTACAATCAAAGGATGAATCCTCTACTAGCTGCAACACATTACAGCTTTCGCAACCTCAAGACTCTTGAATCTTCAGCCTTCTGTAACCCCAAATCAGGTAGGGTTTCTATTTCCCACCTCTTCTTGACTCTACACTAGCCACCCTTAACTCTACCACTGCCCAAGGTTCCCAAAATAGTCATAAATAGCACTTTTTGGCGGCCTCCAGCTAAATTTCAAATTTTGCAACTCCCTTCAAAAGTAGGTCAACTTCCGAGAAGCATAACTTTTGATCCGGGTGTCCGATTGACAAACCGTTTTAAGCGCAGGAAAGCTCGCAATGCAAACTATCACGTTGGAAATTCATAAATTAATTTTCTTCAACTTTTCAAGACGTTATGAGAAGTTTTAGTGCCTCATATCTTGTTCCAAAAATTTTTAGGGGCTTTTCAGAAAACAAAAACTTTAATATCTTTCAGCTCACAAATGATCTTTGCCTGATTCCTTTGCCAAAGGTCTTATATTTCCATTATGCAACTTTCTGGAAGTTTTGTTTCATTACGTGCCCAAATACAAACTTTCTAAAAATAGCAGGTACACTTTCCTAATTAGGCAGGTCACTATTTTTAGCAGTTTTGGAAAAACTGAAAGTCCTACATTATTATTCTAGATATTATAGAACTAAAAACACTAATTATGGGAAGAAATGAGAACAGCTACAATGATTTTGAATTAATTTCTTTTTGGGTGATGCAAGATTGCCCTTACACCACTGGATGCTCCTGCATCAGACACCCAGGGTAATTTGAGAAGTGACCCTATCACATCTCAGGTGTTTGTGTGAGGAAAACCCAAATGGTCAACCTCTGCCTTAGACAACCAAGAAGAATCTTCAACAGGCCTTCCTTTCCATTTCACTAGATATTCTTCGTATTGCTTGTTCCGAGTGCTCCTTCCCACATGACTATCCAAAATCTCTTCTATCTCCTCTGATCAAGTAGATGCCAAAATACTCCACTGCACTGCTATTGGTCCATCCTCTATTCCACCTTCATGATATTCTGATAAATCAGCAATTTTGAAAATAGGAGAAATATTGATCCTACTCGGGAGCTCTATCTCATATGCATTTCCTGAATCATGTTTCTTCAAAATTTTGCATGGTCCAAATTTCTTCATTTTTAATTTATTGTATGTTCCAACTGGGAACCTTTCTTTTCTCAAGTGAACCATGACTTCATCTCCCACCTGCAATTCCTTATATCTCCTCTTCTGATCTGCCTTAGCCTTGTACTGAATATTCATCTTATTAATGTGCTTTTTCACCTCTTCATGCACATTCTTCCTATGTTCTGCAAACTCTTCAGCCTCAGCACTTGTCTTTTCTCCTTTGTCTAGGTTCCTTAACTTTGAAGCATTTCTTGGACTATTCCCATATACAATTTGGAATGGTGATTTACCAGTACTCCTATTGATAGAATTATTGTAAGCAAATTCTGCCTGTTGTAAAATCAAATCCCATCCCTTGGGTTTATCTCCAACTAAGCATCATAGCAGGTTACCCAAACTTCTATTCACCACTTTAGTTTGTCCATCAGTCTGTGGATGGTGTGCAGAACTAAACTTCAAGTCTGTCTTTAATTTCTTCCACAATGTCCTCCAGAAATAACCAACAAACTTGGTATCTCGGTCTGAAAATATGCTTTTTGGTAGACCATGTAGTCGCACTACTTCCCTGAAAAATAACTCGGCAATATGAACAGCATCATTAGTCTTCTTACAAGGAATAAAATGTGCCATTTTTGAGAATCTGTCCACCACCACAAAAATAGAATCATGCCTTCTCTGTGTCCTTGGTAAACCAAGAACAAAATCCATACTAATATCATCCCATGGCTTCTTTGGTATAGGTAATGATTGATACAACCTCGTATTCTGACTTGTTCCTTTTGCCATCTGACATAATCAGCAACTCTGCACAAACTTCCTCACATCTTGCTGCAACTGTGGCCAATAATAATTTTCACCAATAATAGAAATGGTCTTATCTTGACCAAAGTGTCCAGCCAATCCTCCACTATGCTTCTCCTTAATCAGATTCTCTCTCATGGAACTCCTCAGAATGCACAACTGGTTTCCTCTAAACAACATGCCATCTTGGATTATGAATTCCAACCATTTTGTTCTATCCAAAGTAACAGGCTTCAGACAAGTTTTCCAGGCCTCTACAAAATATGGATCTTCAGGATACAAACTTTTGAGCTCATCGAACCCAACAACCTCTATCTTCATTTCTGTCAACAAATTTTGCCTTCTGCTCAAGGCATCTGCAACTCTGTTGGACTTCCCACTCCTCTGCTTCAAAACAAAGGTATAACTCTGCAAAAACTCAACCCATTTTAAGTGCCTTTGGTTCAACTTCCCTTGACTATTAAGATACTACAAAGCTTGATGATCAGTATATAAAACAAACTCTTTTGGCAACAAATAATGTCTCCATTTCTTCAAAGCCTGAACTATTGCATAAAATTCCTAATCATAAACAAAATACTTTTTCTTGGCATCATTAAGATTCTCACTAAAATAGGCAATGGGCTTACCTTCTTGGCTCAAAACAGCTCTTATACCACTACCACTAGCATCACAATCTACTTGAAATACCTTATTGGAATCTGGAAGTGCGATAACAAGTTATTCTATGACTTTCTACTTCAATGTATCAAAGCTCTTGTCTGCTCCTTTAGTCCATCTAAACTCTTTTCTATCTCCTCTCATTGTCTCAGTTAGGGGTGCACAAATGCTACTAAAATTCCTGATAAACTTTCTATAAAAACTTGCCAAACCATGAAAAGATCTTACCTCTGTTGCACTCCTTGGTGTAGGCCATTCAATGATAGCCCTTAGTTTTTCTGGGTCCATCTTAAGACCTTCCTCAGAGACAACAAATCCCAGGTATACCAACTCTTTCTTTGCAAAACTACATTTCTTCAGATTAATCAACAACTTCTCCTCCCTTAGCTTCTCTAGAACTCTTCTGATATGCATCAGATGCTCATCCTAGGTCTTACTAAAGATCAAAATATCATCCAAATAAATAATAACAAAACTTCCCAAAAATTCTTTTAGTACCTCATTCATGAGCTGCATGAATGTGCTCGGTGCATTGGTTAGCCGAAATGGCATGACTAACCACTCATACAGACCCTCCTTTATCTTGAAGGCTGTCTTCCATTCATGTTCTTCTCTGATTCAACTCTGGTGATACCCACTCTTCAGATCAATCTTCGTGAAGTACTTGGCTCCACTCAAACAATCCATTATGTCATCCATTCTCGGTAATGGAAATCTGTACTTGATTGTAATCTTGTTGATGGCTCAGGAATCTGTACACATCCTCCACTCTCCATCTTTCTTTGGTGCTAGTACTGTAGGTACTACACATGGACTTAGGCTCTCCCTTATCAGTCCCTTAACAACTCGTGAACTTGTCTATTCAGCTCTTCATTCTCTACATGGGTCATTCTATGGGCTACCTTGTTTGGTAAACTAGCTCCTGGTATCAAATCCATTTGATGACTTATCTTCCTTACTGGTGGTAAACCTTCTAGTACATTATCAGATATAATGTCTTGGAACTCTTCCAACATATCTGAAACTTCTGCTGGTACATCTTCACAGTTCTCTCGACTAATCTTGGGAATCAATGCAAAGCAATGACACTCATGCTTCATATCCTCCAAAAATTTTCTACCATCTACCAAGCAAATTCTGGCAGTACTACATACCTTTTCTTCCACCTCCTTCAAGGGCTTCAACTTATGACGAACTCCATCCTTTGTTAGGGAGTATGTATTTGCATGGCCATCATGGACAGTGCTCCTATCATACTGCCACGGCCTCCCAAATAACATATGACATGCATCCATCGGTATGAGGTCACACAGCACCTCATCATGGTAGTCACCAATCTTGAACTTCACTAAACATTGTTCATTGACCAAAGCTCTATGGTCCTTTTGCAACCATGCAATCTGGTATGGATGTGGATGCTTTCTTCTTGTCAACTTCAACTTGTCAACCATCTCCTCTGAAACAAGATTATCAGTGCTTCCACTGTCAATAATAATATCACAACACTTACCTTCACATTTGCACCTTGTGCAGAATAAACTCTTCCTCTGATTGGGTTCTTTCTCCTCATTCAACAAAGTTCTTCTTACAACTAGGGTTTCTCCCCTTTTTGCATCTTCAGAGTTCTCAGACTGTGCATCTTCATCCACATGTACAACTAATGCATTACCTTCAGGTCTTCTATTCATCCTTCCTTGATGTTGCGGACACTCGTATGCTTGATGCCTTTCTTCTCCACATTGGAAATAGGTTCCTCTAAAACCTCCTCTTCCAGGTCCTTGCCTAGGTCTGCCTCTTCCTCTTCCTCTTTGCTCACCATTGTTCTGGTCACGAGGGCAGTAGGTATTATAACCTCTCTGATTTCTAATGGTACTAGCTACTTCACTTTTCTTTGCATCTTCATTTCGGCCCCCATAGGGTCTTCCACCAGTCCTTCCACCTTGACCTCTTCCCCTTTGCTTGCTGTCAAATCTTTTATTCAGCTTCTCTTCCACCTTTAGGGAAAACTGGTACACATCTTCTATGGTGGTCATTCTAACCAAGCTCAACTCCTCTTGAATACTCGGCCTCAACCCATTAATGTAATGGGCTACCTTCTCCTTGTTGGGCTCTGCATGGCCTGTCCTGATAGTAATTTTATAAAACTCTTCTGTATACTCCTTAACAGACTTGTTACCTTGCTTTAGTCCTTGCAGCTTCTTCAGCAACTCCATCTCGTAGTCCACAAGAATGAACTACTTCTTCAGTTTCTCCACCATCCGATCCCATCTGGTGATCTTTTCTTTTTCTCTTCTATTCCTCTCTAATTGGACCTCCTTCCACCAAATATTGGCATGGCCCTTCAACTTTGTTTTTGCAAACTTAACCCGATCTGGGTCCTCCACATCTTCATACTCAAAATACTCCTCCATGTCATTGATCTAATCAATAAGTTGTTCTGGATTCAAATCTCTAGAATATGTAGAAACTTCGATCCTGGGCCTCTTTCCAATCTTTGAAATGGCCTTCAACAACCTAACTTCTGCAGCATCTCTGGTAGCTTCTTGTTCTTCCTCAGATAGCTCTTCTTCAGCTTCAGCTTCACTTTCTTCTCTTATCCTCAGCTCAAACCCTCTTCATAGCTCCTCTTGCAATGCATCGGTTTGCCTTTGTAGGGCTCTAAAAACCTCTTCTATCAAAGCATTCCTCCCACCACAGTTTCTTCGTGGAGGCATCTTGGTCTCCGCAACAAACCCACAACCTCAGGTCCTAGTGCAAACTGCCTCACGGTCGACGATCTATCTACACACTTAGGAACCCTTGCTCTGATACCACTTGATGAAGGGGTAAATCACAAAACACACAATAACAGATATTGAATACAGTAAATAGAACTTTCTTTTATTGAACTGGGCAACTCATTACATTACAGAGGCTCAATTACAATCAAAGGATGAATCCTCTACTGGTTGCAACACATTACAGCTTTCCCAACCTCAAGACTCTTCAATCTTCAGCCTTCTGTAACCCCAAATCAGGTAGGGTTTCTATTTCCCACCCCTTCTTGACTCTACACTGGCCCACCTTAACTCTACCACTGCCCAGGGTTCCCAAAATAGTCATAAATAGCACTTTTTGGCGGCCTCCAGCTAAATTTCAAATTTTGCAACTCCCTCCAAAAGTAGGACAACTTCCGGGAAGCATAACTTTTGATCCGGGTGTCCGATTGACAAACTATTTTAAGTGCCGGAAAGGTCGTGATGCGAACTATCATGCTGGGAATTTGTAAATGGATTTCTATCAACTTATTGAGATGTTATGAGAAGTTTTAGTGCCTCATATCTCATTCCAAAAAATTTCAGGGGCTTTTCAGAAAACAAAAACTTTAATATCTTTCAGATCACAAATGATCTTTGCCTAATTCCTTCACTAAAGGTCTTATATTTCCATTATGTAACTTTTTGGAAGTTTTTGCTTCATTTCGTGCCCAAATGCAAACTTTCTAAAAATAGTAGGTACACTTTCCTAATTAGGCAGGTCGCTATTTTTAGCAGTTTTGGAAAAACTGAAAGTCCTACATTATTATTCTAGATATTATGGAAGCAAAAACACTAATTATGGGAAGAAATGAGAACAACTACAATGATTTTGAATTAACTTCTTTTTGGGTGATGCAAGATTGCCCTTACACCACTGGATGCTCCTCCATCAACATAGCTTTAATTTTAACCCTAAGCTTGATCCTAATTCTTGCCACAATTCTAATAGTAACCCACCTTAATTCTAACTCTGATTGTAAATCTAACTTTAATTCTAATGTCATACACACCTTAATTCTAACCCTAATTGTAATAACAACCATAATCCTAACTCTAACCCTAACCCTAACCCTAATTCTAATCCTAACCCTGATTCTACCCTAACTATAGTTTCCTATATTAACCCTAACTATAACCCTAATTCTAACCCTAAATCTAGCCCTAACCCTAACACTAAAGTTATGTAACTCTAATGTTTACCTTAATTTAGTAACCCTAATTCTAACTCTAACCCTAATTCTAACACTAAACTTGACTCTAATTCTAATCCTAACCCTGATTTCAATCGTAATTCTAACCCTAATCCTTATTCTAACACTAACCCTAATTTTAATCCTAATTCTAATTCTTACCCAAACCCTAATTCTAATCTTAATTTTAATTCTAACCATACTTAAAACCCTAATTATATACCTAATTGCAACCCTAACCCTAAACCTGATTCTAAATATAACTCTAATACTAACACTAAATGAAACCCCAATCAAACCCTAACCCTAATTCTAACCTTAACTGTAAACATATTTCTAACCCTAACCCTACTTTTAACTCTAACACTAATTTTAATATTCACTTGAACCTGAACCCTAACCCTAATTTAAAACTTATAAATTTCTTCACTCTTGTCCATTTCTTTCCCACTTTTTATATCTAAATTTGAGGGATTGTAAATTCTTACTTATCATTATTCCATTATTATATCTTTTCTTTTAGAGTTTTGTGCTTTGTTGAGATATATCCTTTACCCAACATAGCCGCCATTGCCAATCCCATTAGGTTTCCAATTTCATATCTAATATACCACTAATTCTAACCCTAACCCTAGTTCTAACATTGGAGTTAGTGTTAGGGTTAGGGTTAAAATTATGGTTAGGGTTAGGGTTGGGTCATTTGAAATGCTTTCGTTGGTACAATATTAATTCCAAAATTTATATTAATATATAAAACCATTTGGTATGGAGTAACTGTTTAAAGACATCATTTGACATCATAAGACAAACATATAATATCTTCAAAAGATGGAAATCCCAATGTAAAATTTTAATATCAACATTCAATAATCTAAAACCAAAAATATTATGCCAAACAAGTACAAGGCCTCTTAGAAGGAGGAAATAGAAAAGTATAGTGGTTTGGATCTAGCCATTGATCAAAATAATTGAACAGAGTGCTTTGTTCTTGTGGTTTAATGAAATCCTTGAGCTTAGTAGTTTGGAAAAGATGTCGGTGTTTGTTTTTCTCTTTTGTGAGCTTCAACATCCTCTCTAGGCCTTTAAGGCAAGTTTGTGTAAGGCCTTTGTTGATAGTTGTAATCATATTAGTAAGGAGATTTATACAATCAAGATCGACAAAGTATTCCACTTGCTCATCACTGCCACCTATAATACCACTAACAATAGCATAAATTGCTTCTTCCTTTATACAATCTATTGCCTCTGTAAGGAGCCCCACAAGTGCAAAAATTACCCCTGTCTTTATTGTAAGCTCAATGTCATCTTGGGTGAGTGTTGTGATATTGGAAATGAACCTACAAATCTCCATATGAAGCTGTCTCATTATGTTCAAATCTCTCTTGTCACCACTTGAAATGATTGGCACAATACGTAATAGTACTCTGTCATTCACAATCTCTTTATGATTCCCATACTCTACAATGTTGGCCATAGTTTCCATGACAAAAAGTAGTATATGAGGAGATTCATGAAAGAGAAGTTGAATGAGGCATGGACAAATATTATTTCTAATGATAAATTCAAGACTGTCACCTTCTTCAGAAAAATACAAAATTATCTCGCAACTAAGCTTTAGCACTTGAAGGTCTTCCCCTATTTCAAGAAGTGGCTTCACAATTGTAAAAGCAATAACTGTGTGATTAGGTTTGCAACAAACAATGTATACAATTGCTTTTAGGGCAAGCCAAAAGAGCTTAAAAGGACATTTAGGATGATAGAAGAAAGGCAACAAATCAAAAATAATATCATGAGGGATGGCTTCAAAGTCGTGGGAGCGAAAAGCATGGTCTACAAGAATGGCTAAGGCATGAAGTGCCTCTTCCTTCACTTCTTCACTGGGGGAAGTCAAAAGGTTTCTTGAAAAAGGAACTTGCTCCACACCGTCTCTCATCCTTAGCTCTACCATTTTAGTAGAAACACCATGATCCTGACAACATAATGTAAATGGGTTAGAAATATCCATTAAGATAGATATATTTAATCAATTTGTAATGCACAATATAATTGTAAAATAAGTTAAAGTCCTAATTCAAAATAACTCTATAATGAAATTAATTAACACTAAAATAAAAATGATGAACCTACAATGTATATTTAATACTACATATGCATTCTATGACATTAAGTTAAGGTTCACTACTATTAACCCAATAATATAAAACTAACATTAGATTAGAATATTAAAACAAATCCCAACCAATTATTTAAAAAACTTTTAAAAAATAAAAATTTAATATTGTGGATACAATTTTATAATGTTCTTTTTCTAATTGTTTCAATTTGGACTAATCTTTTTTAATAATTCTTATGAGTAAACTCTCAAAGAGTAATTTTTTCAACAATTCCTCACTCAAATATTATGGATACAATTTTATAATTTTTTTTCTAATTGTTTTAATTTAGACTAATCTTTTTTAATAATTCTTATGTTTTAGGGAGGAATAAACTCTTTTATATGTTCCTTATTTTTAAGAAAAAATAATTTTTTTAAGAATAAACTCTTTAACAATTCCCTATTTTTTAAGAAAGAGTAATTTTTTTAACAATTCCTCACTCAACTAATACTACTCTTGTAACCTAATATAAAGAAGAGAGGAATAAACTCTTTTATATGTTCCCTATTTTTAAGAAAGAATAATTTTTTTAAGAATAAACTCTTTAACAATTCCCTATTTTTTAAGAAAAAGTAATTTTTTTACCAATTCCTACATATATAAAGAAGGGAAAGTAAATAAACTTTATTGGATGAATATTCAATTCTATTCACTAAGTTAATTAATTAGTGTATAAAAGATAATACTTTTAGATTTTTTTTCTAGACATGTTTTTAAAATTAAACAACATTTTTAAAAAAATATATAATGAGACATAAGTGAAGTTTTTTTCTAAAATAAATAAAATATAACTTAGATAATTTTAGGAAAAATATATTTAATTATGAGGACTTAAATGAAGTCCTATAAAAAGAGATTATGACTCACCATTTAAAAACATATATTTTATTAGATAGAAACCACAATTTAAAAAAGACACTCTAACAATAAAATTGAACAACTAAAAGATAGGATTTATTGGGCTCTTAAAATAGAAAAGCATATTATCTTACTAAATAATTTAGATATATTATAACTATGCTATAAGATTAAAACTTTATGTGTACTTTAGATATATTATATAATGATGCATTTCATTTAAAATATTGGCTTGAGCAACTCTGTTTAAAAAAAAGATTTAATTTTTAAATAATATATGTATTAAAATAATCTTAGATTTTGATTTTTAAATTTAAGTTAACATCATATAAAATTAAATTAGGCTATAATTTAGGAGGTGGTAGATAATCTTAGATTTTGATTTTTAAATTTAAGTTAACATCATATAAATTTAAATTGGGCTATAATTTAGGAGGTGGTAGAGTACTAATTTTAGAAAAATATTAAAACTTGCCAAATGACAAAAGGCATATAAAAAACATTCACTTTATTTGAAATAATTAAAATATAAAAATTACAAATAATAAATCCCCTACTTAAAAACTAACCTAATAATTTTATTATGCACTTCATAAATTTAAAAAAACATGATCATATTTTTAAACTAATAATAAAACAATCTCTTACTAAAAACTAACTCAAGTTAGCTACAAATAATAAATTTAGTTTATTTTATTGTATGATAAAAAATCTAGAGGAGACTCTCTGGAAGAAGCCATAGTCCACCTTCATGCCTGTGAGGTAATTTCTCTTTGTTTGCTTTTATTTGGTTTGCAATTTTAATTATTTATTATGCCTGTGAGTTAATTTCTCTCAGAATTTCTAATAAATTTATTTTCTCCAAGTTCAGATATATCTTTTAACCACTAATTCTTTATTTTGATTTTTTTTAATTTTAATTTTTGATTCATAGGAAAATGTATAAAATAAATTGAAGTCTTCCACCAAATTGAATTTTTGGCTGAGATGTATGGACAATCTACTATTTTAAGTCTCTGGTCTGATGTGAGATGATAAACTATCTGAGCAATAGGTTTAACCCCAAATAAAATATTCATTGCTAAACAGAACAGCAAGCTTGTCTTATGGAACTGTAACAAACTTATGTATATTCAATCCATGTTCCTTAGATATGTGAAGCTAAAGTAAAAATATCAATAAAATTTAAAACTGTAATAGGCTAACCTTCAATGTAATGACTCGTCATACAACCCTAGAGTGCTAGACTACAAGTGCAAAAGTTACAGCAATAATTTTTTTTTGATAGCAAGATAGTGCAAGGTAGTAACCAAACATACCATATTACACAGCATAAACAACATTACTCTTCTAACAACTCTAGGGAAAGATAACTACATTAATAAAAGAAAATAAAACTACAGAAGTTGTAATGCCCCGTCATGTAACCCTAGAGTGCTAGACTAAAAGTGCAAAAGTTACAGAAATAAATTTTTTTTGAAAGCAAGATAGTGCAAAGTAGTAACCAAACATATCATATTACACCCCATAAATGAAATTACTCTTCTAACCACTCTAGGGCAACATATCTGCATTAATGACAGAAAACAAAACTACAGAAGCAATAATCATTACACTGCTAGAATAGATACAAATAACTTTTACTGAAGCAGAATAGATTAATTACAGTCTCAGTACAGGATTACATGATTACAAGATTATAATGCCGATTATGTCAGTTTACAAAAGAATACATAAGAAGGTATACAACACCACCGAGGTAGGAGGCAAACTAGAACCGGAACACCTCTGCGCAGAATCTCAAACTGTATCTCCAAAAAGGACCAATGGATAGCTCTTACCACCCAACCATGTGGAACCCTAAGGCCCAGCCCTCCGAGCTAGGAGATAACGACAAGGATTCCACTAAGCCAAGAAACAACATCCAAAATAAATGAACAACAACTGACTTGACACAACTAACCATATCAACGTAATAGCACAAGTCAAGGCATCACTCCAGAGGTACCATGAAGAAACCAAAAGAACTGCATAAGCCAAAACATCACTCCAGAGGTACCACCAAGAAACAAAAGAACTGCATAAGCCAAAACATCACTCCAGATGTACCACCAAGAAACAAAAGAACTGCATAAGCCAAAACATCACTCCAGAGGTACCACCAAGAAACAAAAGAACTGCATAAGCCAAAACATCACTCCAGAGGTACCACCAAGAAATAAAAGAACTGCATAAGGAGAGTGTCATCGCATGGTCCTAACATGGGTTACCTAGGCTATCTATCACCAGAAGTTGGTCCCCATCTATGGTTACCCTGGCAGCCTCTCTCTAGGCACCGGCCCCATAGGGTGACACATGCAGAGCCGACAGGTCCTCTCATGGGGACAAGGAGGTTGACCTTGCCAACCAAGCCTTCTCATCCCATCCTTAGCCTGTGAGAGCACTCAAGGCATGGGTGAGGTCTATTACTTATCTTGTTAAGTGTTTTAATTTTCCCACCCCTCTTGATTAATTTATTAAATTTTCCACATACTTACAACTTCCATGGGGTTACCCAGGCAGCCTCTCACTAGGCACTGGCCCCACCATGAAAGCCACTCCCTTAGTGTTCTTGGGTCAAACATACATACCACAACATATAGGTATAAAAGTCACAAATTAGATCTGGGCCATAACACATGCCTTTCACTAGGCCACAACAAGAAGTCCATAATCTCTTCATAATGAAGAAAAACCATCAAGAACCAAGCACTATATCCAAGAGGCCATTTCCCATTCATTACAAGACACGGGAATCCAGTGAAGCCAATACAATGACTTGTCATAATTCAGAACCAAGGATCAAGACACCACACCTCTGGAGTTAGGTACAAACCAATGATGAAGAAACCATTAACAGCCAAGTACAATGCTCCCACAATAAGACACCAAGTAGCTATGACATCTCTTAAGATTCAAACTTCATAGTTAACCAAATCATGAATATGAGCTTAACCCCAAGGTAAGCACAATGATCCAAGTACAAAGATATGACCAGGAGGAAAACAAGCAAGTGGGATTCAGTAAATTCATAACTTGAAACATGGAAATGCACAAGGGATCTTCACTTTCTTTAAAAAAGATTATTCTAATTCCTAACAACTCCAAACATAATCCATTATCTCAAAGCAATTCAATAAGGTAATTCCATAATCCGTTAACTTCCTATCCACCAATAACAGTTACTTAAATGATAAAAGATGTAAGTATCTATGAGAACACTATTCTCCCCAATAGATCCCAAGCCTTGTCATAAACAACATGCAATTAACTCTAGGACATACGATAAAATACATTACCTACCTTAATGAGGAACTGGAAACAAACTTAAAATCATATCCCTAAGCAATAATAACTATACCAAAAGAATAATACAGTTGATGTCTACCTATTGCTAAATTAACAACATTGTAGGTATTCTAAGAGGAACATATTTGGATTTAAACCTAGTTCAATTTATATCAACCCTTTCTTGATTAAATCTTATTCCTCAAGATTAAACACTTGTATATATAAGAGACCTTTAAACCATCCCTAAAGCACAATAGGAAGGCTAGAGTTCTCATCTCATACCAACAAAGAATAGAACCTAACTCAATTAAGCATGATAAAGAAATACTGACTATTAAATGAAGATAAAAAAGTGAGACCTTCTCGACTATGACTAATCAAGAAAATATTGCAACTAAATAAAACTAAGTTAACAAATAAGATGAAAGTATTGCTATACCAAAACAAAGACAAATCTCTAAATTGTTATAAGCAAAACTCTAAATCACTAGGGATTAAACAAGGCAAGAAAGGTGAACCAAAATCCTAACATCCTTACTTAGCCAAAACAAGAAGGGTTATCGAATAACTCCATTACTAAAGCAATCCCAGATAAAAATGCTTTAATGCCACATAATATATTCAAACACAATTCCTTAATCTATAAAAGTATCTAATTTAATATGCTTTAATTTAACTTGCTTGATCTCCTTTCTATCTAATGCACAATATGCAAGAAAACCTAATAATCATCCATTAAATAAGGCAACAATAATTATACACCAATATAATTGATAAGCATAAACCTATATGTTACTAACCATAAATTTAAATAAAACTTCTTAGGCATCTAAGATTGATCTATAACATAAATCACTAATAAACATTTACCATCAAATAACATTTATTCACACCCTTTTCAAAACAACCAAAATAATGTATGCATAACAACTTCAAAACCAACATTATAACCCAACCATAATAAACCTGTATAATTTCCTAGAGATACAGATGCCCAACTAACCCTTTTCATCACAAATCAAAAACACTATAAAAGAGTAAGTATTTTACCCTATCAAATTGTATCGGATTCACTAAAAACCGACATTCAATTTTGTAATTTTAACACTATAATTTCTAGATGACGATTTACCGAGAAGTATATTTTTCTTAAACATAAACTACTATCTAACATTAACTAGATCACTAGGGCCCACAATCTATATTGTTAGAAACATTCTTGCATCTAACACATCCCTATGCAACTAGAATGGCAACATAAAGATTGGGTAAGATAATGCCATAATCACCCAAGTCATTCCATATGAAAGTTCAAGACTCTGGATTTGCCTTGTAGTTAACTGTGTTGTTCTGCAGTCCAAGTATATCTTTTATTTCATCTGTAGGTTGATCAAAACATTTCCAGGCAAATATGATGAGGTGAACATAACCTTTTCCCTTTCCCAACAGTCGTGACATATGAAAAATGTTCATGTTGGTGACATTTTATGCACAACAACCAGTGCTGAGACATTAGGTAAAATGAAACCATTATCACTGGGCAAGTCTTGTAGGAAATCAATGCACATAGTGGTCAATTTACTGAAGATGAGGCTTAGCTCCTAATAGAAGTTGTCTGTGATAAAAAGTAATCCTTGTGCAACTAATTTCTAAGAGACAAAAAAGCCAAGGAATCATTTGCTTATGAGAAATAGTATATATTGAGGTATCACATGCTAGTTCGAAACTTTTGTTTTTGGCTTCATCATAAATTTGCACATTTGTCCTACGTACAAACTTGGCTCATACTCAAGGTTGGAAAATTTTTCCATGCCAACCTTCCCTATTGAAAACTACACGTAACCCTTCCAAATTAGTTAGATATTTTATGGTCAAATTGTAGACAACACCTTCCAAACAATGCATCATGATCATCATTTATAGTTACAAGTGGCCAGTACATGAAATAAAACCAATGCTGCATTATGTTAGGCCCTTATAACATTAATATGAATTCTCACACAAAAACATTTCTCATTTTCATTGGATAGTTATTATTTAACCATATCCACAATCTAGTAGTAGAAGCTTGTAGTCTATGCCAATCAATCCACATGTGTCATCGATTCTAAATAGAGAGGGTTCCCAAACAATACCAACCATCCAAAATGTAGATAACATGGGTTTCAATTTGATACCTTATTCTTTCGAGGTTATTAACTGGATACAATTGCTTTCACTGAGGGCATTGTCGCCACAATGCTTTCTCCAATGATATGCCACATTATCATTTTCTAAAGTTCATCTCCAATAGTCTAAAAATTATCCATGAATCCAGAGTGATACCCAAAGTTTTCAATCATACTAGAGATTCATCTTGCATGGCCGTACGATAGTTAGGGAATGCACTAAAGCCCTAATGGCTTGTGGACAGTATGACAGGAAGAACAGAAGGAAGTTTGGTTGGAATGATCAATGGGTATGCAAGGATCACAGACTGCTTATAAAAAAAATGGCGTCATTTAAGCCAATTTACAGGCAATAGAAAATGGCAAGAAAAGTCATACTGAAAGGCGACCAAGCTACCTCATATGAACAAAGATATCATGGAGTGTTTAATATGCACGATAGATAAATAAACGAGTCATATTAACGGCTTAAGAAACTTTTCATCAAATGCCATTGGCATTAGACTCCATGGAAAAGCTCCCATCCTTTCCATAAAAATGAAGACTACGAAACTTAGCTCTGTGACCCAAGAATGAGTGAAGGAAAGATCATTTTATATACTGATGCATAAGGTGTAATAAACATAATTAGTTCACCCAAAAAAAAAAGGGTGTTCAATGCTGGTATACAGGATCCACGCAAAAATGGATTTGTTGACAAGGCTTTAGAACTAACATGCAATGTAAATTTGGCGGAATAAAGCTAGACTTCACATTTGTTGCTGCCATCTTCTATGCTCGCACCAGGTTGGGAGTTTGGAGCTAGGCATGGTCATCCAGATATCAGGTTGGTTATGCTCAGATAAACATGTATGCAACATGTAAAAAGACATAGACAAGGCACACAAATCATTTGATTGAATACCTCCAGTAATGCCGTAATCACAACACAGGCAGAAAGCTTAAAGCATAAGACAAATTCCATTCATAACTCAAATTGTAGGGTATGCGCATAATGGGTTTGTAGAAAAGGCTTAAACAAAAAAATGAAGAGAAGATTAGCTACGTTGAACGAACCAAAGAAAACCATTCGAATGAATGATGAAGTGAAGAGATAATATGACATACCAGATTTGCATGCATCGAATTCCTATGAAAACACTCCAGTGCTTCGAAACTTTCATCCATGAAATCTGCAAGTGTGTCCCCCTTTTCCATGACCCTTGCCCACACCTTCTGCCTACACCAAAATCAGAGCATTCCTTACGATGGGTACAGCTCCATCTCCCAAAACCTTTTATCTTCGCCCCCCTACCGTTCCCAAAATATTCCTCAAAGAGATTGATCCCCACAAGTTATAAAGGTCCATCAGTACCACATTCGTGTCAAAACATCTACATAATAGAGATATTATATATTGCTTAAATTTTCCAATATTAAGAGCGCCTCATTTAAGTGACAGTCCAAGTGAACAGTTTTGTCCACTATAATGTGGAAATATATATCCCCATAACAACATAATGGCATCAAATATCCTAGGCAATCTCATATTCTCTTGTATTTCCAGAGATATACTTAACTTATTTAATAAGTGCATCAACTACCCCAATGGTTCAATGCTCTAGTTTTGTCTTAGAAAAACTAATATACGTATTTCCATTCAAAGGGTGGTACTTCAATTTTTTGGAGTCATTAATTCTACCCATCTGAACAAGAGATAGTTCTCTAGTCCTAAAATGCAGATTTTAAAGTGAGGGCACACAAACTTTGAAAACAAACAAAACAAATTTCTCTCATGCATCCGTCTACTTTTTAATAAGTATAGCAGCACCATTTGCAAAGACAAACTTTCCTAGGCTTGATTTTATCTATCAAATGAAGAACATGATTTTAGAGCTGATTAGGATTTAATGAGCAACCAATTTAGGGTTTCAGAGAATACCATATACTGCAAATGTAAAATAGGAGGGGTTTCTGCAACATGCAAATGCGACCTTCCAAATACCACACTGTGCTGAAGAAAGCCCTACGAATGAATTTGAACTATAACCACTTTACTTTCAAGCACATGGGATAAATGCAAGCACTCCACGGATGCCTATTCTGAATTCAAAGAAGGGCACAACTAATCCCATGAATTAATTTTAAGGAACAAGATTGCTATGCTTTGATACATTTACGTCAAATAAAGCAAACTGACAATAAACCCAACTAAATTTATTACTAGGTAAGGCAAATCTAATTAATTATTTACCTCACCAACTATCTTATAACTGAGGAAGCAATTCGAGAACAACAATAGCAATGCAAGGATCCTCCCACTATGACAGTAACAACACAAAATGACTACACATGAAAGGCACAAGGACTAAAAACAACACACCTTTGCAATCATTACGATAGTTCATAACATATCATTAAAATGCAACAAACCGACCCATGATGGTCATCACACTATATGCTTTGAAGTAGCCAAAGAAGACCAAGGCTTATAAAATCCTCTCGAGAAAACCTTACAGAAGCAAGGCACGAGCTCAATTTTCTAACACCATGCCAAATAAAATTACAAATAACAAAACATCTGACAGTGACCCACAAGGACTAACTTAAGGCAACATTCATACGAAACTAACTCACAGAATGATAGAATAATCAAGCAATCACCAGACGGTGTCCGAGGTAATACATGACATCGGAAACTCATCTCAGCATAGCGATGATGACAAGGCTAAGCTGGTATATGGCCAATGTGTCATCCAATTCTTTTAAGCTAATTCAATAATTATCTAATAACAAAATAGGAGCATTATTAATTACCACTAGATCATTAAAGAATCTCCTAACCACACAGGAGCATAATTTAAACATTATAAAACATGACTTGACTAAACATCACGACACAAGATAACCAATCATAACAAGGCAAAGACCAAGTGTCCCAACATGACTCGAGACCACAATAGAAGACAAGGACTGACCTAGTGGATTAGACCTCGTGTTATCTCCCATCACTAATAACCATTGGTGAAAGAACCTGCTCAAACCTGCTATGTCAGGTGGAGTCGAGGTTTGGTACCTACAGCCTGCATCCAAACAACCGATTAAATACGATCAAGTACGTATATGTCAACACACAGAGAGTCAGAGAATCACGGCGCAGTAGGGTACTCGAAACGAGTAATGCTACACCGTCCCTACTCTTGGCTAAGATCATAACATTCAAAAATAGATATCTACGAATCTAATGAAACATGTAAATAATAATCCATTACTAAACTTATTCAACACATCATAGCTAAAGTACTCATAATGACATCATAACTCATAACAGATGGCTAAATATAGCAGTCAAACATCATTCATTAGATAAACATAGATCATAACCTACTAATCAACTATCTCAAAACTGAATCAATGAAATGAATGACTAACAACTATCTCTAACTGACAGAGAGCAATGCAGAACTACCTCCATCATAGGCTAACAACGAGGGGGGCACTACAGAAGTAATAACCATTACACTACTAAAATAGATACAAATAAATTTTACTATAGCAGGATAGATGAATTATAGAGTCTCAGTACAAGATTACCTAATTACAAGATTATAAGACCAATCATGTCAGTTTACAAAGAATACATAAGAAGGTATACAACTCTACTGGAGATAGAAAGTAAACTAAACTGGTACAGCTCTGCACAAAGCTCGATCTGAATCTCCAAGAATACCAATGGATAGCTCTGCCTCCCAACCATGTGGAACCCTAAGGTCCACCCCTCTGAGCTAGGAGATAACAACGAGGATTCCACTAAGCCAAGAACCAACATCAAAAAAATAAAGAAAGACAACTGACTTGGCACAACCGACCATATCAATCAAACTGCACAAGACAAGACATCACTCCAGAGGCACTACCAAGAAATGACAGAACTGCGTAAGGAGAGTGTCATCGCATGGTCCTACATGGGTTACCTAGGCTATCTATCCCCAGAAGCTGGCCCCCATCTATGGTTACCTTGGCAACCTCTCTCTAGCCACCAGCCCCATAGGGTGACACATGCGGAGCCGACAGGTCCTCTCATGGAGACAAGGAGGTCGGCCTTGCCAACCAGGCCTTCTCATCCCATCCTTAGCTTGTGAGAGCACTCAAGGCATGGGTGAGGTCTATTACTTATCTTGTTAAGTGTTTTAATACCCCAACCCTCTTGATTAAGTTATTAAGTTTTCCACATGCCTACAACTTCCATGGGGTTACCCAGGTGGCCTCTCACTAGGCACCGGCCCCACCATGAAAGCCATCCCCTTAGCATTCTCTAGTCAACATACATACCACAACATGGAAGGGAAAGTCACCAAACAGATCTGATCCATAGCTTATGCCATTCACTAGGCCACAACAATAAATCCATATAATCTCTTCAAAATTGAAGCAATATCAACAAGAACCAAGTACTGTATTCAAGAGACCATTCCCCAATTGTTGCAAGATGCGAAAATCCAGATAACCCAATGCCATAATTCAAACCAAAGTGAAGAACTACCCCTCTGGAGTTAGGTACACAGACACTATATCACAAAGAAGTTCCTCATCCAAAATGGAAACCAAGGGTTAACACTTGACACTTGTTTGCAACAAGAGATTCAAACTAAGAAATGAGCTTAGATCAATTGCATCATCCCTTCCCGTTACATTGCAAGGTTTCCCTCACATGAACAAGAGCCATAATATACCATATTAACTGAAATAACCCATAAGCATCATAGGCCTTGGAAATACAACTTAACCACATGACGAAAATTCATATCTGACAATGTATCATCTTCACAAGAAAACACACATAAACACAACTCACCTCCAAAATAGACACAAAGATCCAACACCAGCGACAAGGTGACAATCAGCATAAGAGATTCAATGAACTTCTATCCAGTCAAGGAAACAACTTACACCAAGTTATCACGAAAAGCAAAACTTCATAACTCTAGGAATTAATAAGGCAAGGAAGGAGGACCATAAACCAAACATTCCTTCTTCACAAAAGTCAAGGAAAGCTCAAAAAGTAATTCCATAGATCAAATCATTATAACACTAAATGGTGTAACTTATCATTCAGGATTTGCCACTTACCATTTCAATTAAAAACATCCATAAGCACTTATTTACAATAAGCCAGGTCCTTCTCTAACGTTAAACCAACTACAATCAAAATCAAACAACTGAAATATATATATATATATTTGTCCAATATCACAACTTTCCATCAAGCATCTTCCAACCTACAATTTCTAATGAACACGTTCATAAGAATAGGATAAATATCTAGATCGTATAAGTTACTAACGAAAATAAACTATTTACCTCATTCTACTAAATTAAACTCTTTATATATCCTTACAAGCTTAACTTCAAGCTCTACTTTGTTTCTTAAACATCCCGTTGCCAAAAGCATAAGTATCTCCTAATTACTTGTTACATAAACATATATTGTAAGACCAACCACAAGCCAATATCATTCTATGAATTTCAACTTCACATCAAACACTATACTTAATGCAGTTATGAAACAACCATTATAACCTATACAATTTCCTATAGGCTTAGATACCCAATTAACATTTTTATCATCACGAATCAAAACACTATAAAAGAATATGAATTTCACACTATCCATATGTATCAGATTTGCTAAGAAACCCAAATTCCAATTTTATAATCTAACACCATAATTTCTAAATGGCAATTTACCAAAAGTGTGTTTTGCTTAAGCATAAACTACTATCTAATATGATCACTAGGGTATAATTAAAACTTAATTAGAACACTATCATTACTTAAAGAACTAAAATAATTAAATCATTTAATAGAGAAGATAACTATTGGACATATACTTTCTTATATGGATAAGATAAAATAACAATCTTAACTAAAAGACGACTATAGACAATACACTTATACTCTCGATAAGAAAAACCCTGTGAAGATCATCCACATTTTTTTTTAAAGTGCTATCAATAAAATTCTTTCCTCAAGCCTCCATTATTGCCCTATTCAATACTTATATTTACAACATTTCAAAAGCTTTACTTCTATCTTACAAACTCCCATCGAACATTGACACCCTACAATTTTTCTAATAGGAGGGTTTCTACTATCACCTTACAAGAAACAATTCCCATACAAGAACATAGATTTATAATATTCTAATCTATAAGTATTCATTTTCAAGCCAATATAGATTTCTCGACTAACATGCTACCAAATAAAACTACTAGCCAACATATTGACAAGGAAGTGAATGTAATTATTTCAATTCGAATACGACACCCCCCTCGAAAGAATCTATTGATAGGAGTATGATGACTACTCAGAGACAGAGCAGAGCTTTAGCCCTGTCCAATGACACTTGCTAAACTTACTTTTCAAGAGTGGAGACATACCTGGCTGATGAGATGCATCATTTTAACTAGATCTACTCAATTAAATTGCAATATTGCATAAGACACCTGTTGAAACGGGCTCTTCATCAAGAACTTAGAAGCAAGCATAAGTGGACACTAAATACCTTCTCATGGCAGATAAAGAAAGATGCAATAGTTATTTATTGTTCCATAGTTCTGTGCTATAGTTTATACTTTGAAATAAAGACTAACTATATTCTATGTTCTATTACGACATCTTATATTCAGTATGCAGATGCCCCATGCACCACCTTATTACATCATACGTGACATAGTTCACAGTCCTATTAACAAACATGCTAGCGATTCACAACATTGTTAAAATGTCACTCTTACTTCACAACTAGACATCTGATACTACAAAACAATGCCTAAAATCTAATCTATCTGAAAAGGCATGTGAACTACAAATGCAAGAAGGATAATTTTGGCCAACACCTCTATTTGTTGGCTATGGCTAGAGCTTACATATGAGACTCGCCAGTATTTCAACCTAATAATTCCATAGATGGAAAACTATAGGATCTGAAGTATTTAAGAGTGATGATCAGGTCACTTGAAATTAGCCTTAAATATCTCATTTTAAATGATTCTATTTGTGTCTGTTGTTGAGGGCAATAACATCACTAGGACACTCTAAAGGAGAGAGGCTCTCAAAAAGATGCAGACACTCCTTATTCTCAGACCTGCAACCTGTTGTATCTTGTAGATAAAAAAAATACAATAGCAGCACTCAGAAGTTATATGGAAGGAAAAACTTACAGCAGAGATAATTTATGCTCAATTGCAACAATGACTAAGAGGAAAAACATAACATATTAATTAGAAACCAAAATGCTACACAACAATCTCTTCTTTATTTTCTAGAAACAGTTGGAGAATTTGGCTTGGAGGATGAATGCAGCAGGGTATTCTCTATATTGAAAACATTTACTGAATGCAGTGTAAGAGGAGGAAAGTAATCATTTCTCTACCATCATAGTGAAATTTTGACAAAAACTTTGGTCTGATAAACATATCCCACAGAGGAACTATTAAAGTTGTTAAGAACCTTTGAGCATGTGCTGATTGCTGAGATGTTGCATTTACAACAATAGGGGAGGAAAGGTACACAAAATGTGGAAGAATAGAAGGTGGCACGTGAATTGTTTTACAAACTGCCTAGCAGGAATGTGGTTTCATGGACAGCCACATCTTTGCCAACATTGCCTGTGCCAAAGGCAATCTAGAGGAGATGCGCCACTGTTGACAGAAATCCTAAAAGACGTGTTATCTCAATGAAAGAATGAATCCAAGTTGTGCTCGAAAATGGACCTTTTTGAAGACTTTAGAACTCTTAAACATAATCAAATGATAGGTGTGAACCAAAGTCCACCACCTACGTCAATATGCAGCCTGGACAGGGTAGGGCATCCATCATCCTAATGGAGGGGGATTTACCACACGTTATGTTTGAATGTGCTATCATAGAAGTATATGCAAAAATATGTGTGCATGAACAGACACATAACTATATAGTAGAATGCCTAAAGTAATGTGGGTTACATGGATGGCTATGATCATAGGATATGCACAAGAGGGATGTGTAAAAAGTCTTAGAAGCTTTTAAGAAAATGCACATGGCAAGAATGACGCCAGATGATAGTTTTACCAGGAACATTATTGACATTTTATTTCCCTCACATGATGCTTCACACCCACAACTTTTGTTATCTTTCACAGCAACTGGAAGACAACCAGGAATCCAACCATGGGAAAAAGAAGAACCAAAAAAAAAGTCTTACCTCCTTGGATCCCACCATTCTACCTCTGCATCATGCCTAAAACGTAGCCTCTACTCCACGTCCAAAAGGTATTTTGGATTTAAAAGAAGTAGTCGATAGAGAGGCATGAGACATGTTTGGAGTGACAAGGGTTTGTTTGTTGATCATTTGTCCTTAGCATCCACAGAGAGACGATTTGCATTGAGAAGGCCAACCAAGGGCCTTGCCTGGTGGCTTGAATATGTCAACACCCTGCATACAAGGCTCACAACCCTAATAGAAGGCCTGTGGCCTATATAGAAAGGAGCACAACCTATCTAAAAGGCATGCTGCCTTGCTAGTGGCCTACTTTGAAGGTCACCACTTGTACAAAAAAGAACCACAATGGCCTGCATTCGGCCACGCTTGTAGAGAAATCTAACTAGGGCTTACATTCTGCCAACAATGCCCTATGAAGAGTTTTACACCACCATAGGCTTAGCCCTACAACACATGGGAAGGGCAAAAATGAAGATAGCTCATCCCCAACAACTCTATTCACCTCCCACTGAAGAAAAATGAAACCCTCGTAAGTGTTCTGCCAGTCTCCAGAACCAACATGCAAAATAGTGATAGCACCCGTAAGGCACGTGGCTTGTTTGGCAGAGAGCCTTCAGGTGACCCGACATTGAATACAAGGACACAATAAAAGTAACAGTGGTCGCCAGCAGTCTATGCAAATCTCGGTGCAAGAGAATATGATATTTTCTTTATATCTCCTTGGTAATGAGTTCGCTTCTAAAACCTGATTCATGACAGCATTCCTTTTGCTGCTCTGAGAGAGAGAATAACACTCTTTTCTAGACATGGTTGATATGAATAATGAAATGATTGAGTAATCCAATGCTCTCATACATCTTTCGCTAAGCTAGAGATGTTGACAAAACTGGTGGGTTGGCACCTAGGCAACACTTGGAATCAAAATGTTTATGGTATACACCAGTTCTAGGCTTAAATAGCTCTAATGTTGTCTAGACTGACAAGGCAATGAGCAGAGTAATATTTATTGATGGGCTATAAATAAAATAGATTTAGGAATATGCATATGCATGTGCCTGGAAGCTTGCTTGAGGAAACCGAATCTAACAAGCTTGAGAAGTATAGATTAAGAACTATATTTATACAGTTGAAATGAATTAATAGATATAGAGAATTGGAGAGTTTGAATTGAAATTGAAGTGCAGAACACGTGTTGAGAGATTGAGATGAAGATTTAGATATTAATTAGTACTCCAAGTGTGGGCTTGTGCATCAAGCACATGTGAAATTAGGAAATCAAGGTATTCCTCATTATTCCCCCAATTTAATTAAAGTAGCCAAAGAAGACCAAGGCTTATAAAATCCTCTCGAGAAAACCATATAGAAATAAGGCACGAGCTCAATTTTCTAACACCATGCTGAATAAAATTACAAATAACAAAACATCTGACAACAGCCCACAAGGACTAACTCAACACAAAATTCATACGGAACTAACTCACAGAATGATAGAATAATCAAGCAATAACCAGATGGTTTCTGAGGTAATACATGACATTGGAAACTCATCTCAACATAGAGACGATGACAAGGCTAAGCTGGTATATGGCCAATGTGTCATCCAAATCTTTTAAGCTAATTCAATAATTATCTAGTAAACAAAATAGGAGCATTATTAATAACCACTAGTTCAATAAAGAATCTTCTAACCACACAAGAGAATAATTTTAACATTATAAAATATGACTTGACTAAACATTACAACACAACCTATCCCATCATCACAAGACAAGGACTAAGTATCCCAACACGACTCAAGACCACAATAGAAGACAAGGACCGACCTAGTGGATTAGACCTCGTGTTATCTCCCATCACTAATATCCATTGGTGAAAGAACCCGCTCAAACCTGCTATATCAGGTGGAGTCGAGGTTCGGTACCTACAGCGTGCATCCAAACAACTGATTAAATACGATCAAGTACGTATATGTCAACACATAGAGAGTTAGAGAATCACGGTGCAGCAGGGTACTCGAAACTACTAAACTTATTCAACACATCATAACTGAAGTACTCATAATGTCATCATAACTCATAACAGATGTCTAAAATATAGCAGTCAAACATTGTTCATCAGATAAACATAAATCATAACCTACAAATCAACTGTCTCAAAACTGAATCAATGAAAAGAATGATTAACATTTGTCTCTGACTGACAGAGAGAAATGCAGAACTACCACCATCACAAGCTAACAACGAGGGGGCACTACATTCAATTCCTGGAAAGCGATTCCACACTCTCTTTCAGCACTCCCTTTCAGGTCACCTCAAATCCTGCAATTTGATATTAAAAAAACATAAGAAGGAGACAATATAAATAGAGATGAATGTCTATTTGTTATAATGTTTCTTTCTTTGATTTTAGTGGATAGTGATGGCTTCTTTGAAACTGCCATCCATCAGGTTTGCATTTTATTTTATTTTATTTTTTATTCCATTCACCTTCTCTTTTTTATATATTTTTTTATTTTATAATATCTTTCAGCTCCCATCCGTGCTATATAACTGCCCAAGTTTTTCTATTTTTCTATCCATTTCACTTCCACGAATTTATTTATTCATTTTATGAATTTTATTTACATGGAATCTGAATCTTAATTGTTTACAGGAATTTGAATCTTTCAGCCCTTGCTGTGAGTGTAGAATGCCTCTGGTGTAATAACATATTATTCTCCACTCTATTTAAATATTACACCTCATTCATAACAAAAATTGATAAGTATTTGTCCTATTTTTACTGGCTAGAATTAACCTTTTAACCATTCAAATGGATGATATTTAAGAATAAACATTCTTCTCTAGCATTTTAAATGGTTTGCCAACGCTTAAAAATGTTGAAATATTCTTTATCATCGATTTCAAAAGTTCAGCAAAATATATTCTTATCAACATTTTCATGGTTCTTAAAACCTCTGAACAATTGAAATGCCCTTTGTTGGTGATTTCCTAGGTTAGTGAACTTCTAGAAATCCTAAGATACATGATTGGCGGTAGATTTAAAAGCTTGCAATCTTTCCAATTCACTAAAATACTCATTATCGATGCTTTTACTCAATTCGGCCTTCTATTATAATGTTTGATCATGAAGCCAAACTACCACGACCTTTAACCAACATACCTATGCAAATATGGGAGCTTTAGAACAGGTTATCAATATCTATCAAATCATAAAGGATACAAGATTTTAGTTATATGTACTTGTAGAGGCCATGGGATATTTTAACAGAATGTCTCAAAGAGATGCCATCTAATGGCTCATAATGATTATAGAATAGGTGCAAATTAGATTTGTTGAAAGGCTTTAAAAACTTTCAAGCAAATGTAATTGGAAGGCATAAAGATAAATTCAATTGTAGGATTACACACAAAACTATTTGAGTTTAATGCCATTAACAATCCTCAAGCAAGTATAGGTGCATGCTTAAGATAAATTGAAGATTGCAGACATTGGGATTTGTGTGCATGCTTTTAATAAAAGGCATACCATATTTGGAGCTTAAGAATTTTGTGTTATGAGTTCTTCTATGGTATTCTCCATTTGTAGGAAAGAAACACTCTGATACTTATGGTGGATTGCCAGAGTTGATTCCAAGTTTCCTCCAACACCAATAGTTTCTACAGTAGCAAAAGACTCATTTGACAGATATTGGTGAAAGATTTTTCTCAACATATGTATCTACAAAGACTTCTCCAACATCCCTAGATTCTTAAAAATGATGTTTCCAATGGTGTGTTAGTGGACATAAGATGACTCTAGAAAGTTCTGAAATACATATTTACCAGCAGTTGTATGGAATTTGTATAGGGTGAAATGTTAAATAATAGTGTGAACATAATATAGTCTGGTTAATGAAATTATAGAAAACATATTTAAATTAAAGAACTGATGCAAGTAGTTTTAAAATCAAAGCATTTATAGTCTTCATAATCTTCTGATGCAAGTAGTTTTAAAAAACAAACAAATAATTGAAATCACATTAAGAGACCAATAAATGGACATTAAGAGCTAACAATACTATCCATTCACATTCTAGTTCTACCAATTTATATTCACATGTTTAGTTGTATATTCTGGTTCTAATGCCCATTTATATTCACATTCTCATTCTGCTGAACTAGCCTGGCTTTAATGCCCATTTATATTCACCTAATGGGCATAAGAACCAAAATATACAGCTAAACATGAATATAAATGGATAGAACTAGAATGTGAATGGACAATATTATTAGCTCTTAATGTCCATTTAATGTCCATTTAATGTCCATTCATTGGTCTCTTCATGTGGTTTCAATTGTTGCTGCTACCAGATCATGCCTATTCATTTTTAGTTCTAATGTCCATTTATATTTTCGTTCCACTGTATATTCTAGTTCTAATGCCCATTTATATTCACATTATCATTCTACTAATCTTGCCAATTCATATTCGGGTTTTGCTTTATAGAATTAAAGGAATAATTCTGCATGTGAAAAGGTTCTCCTTTATAGAATTAAAGGAATAACTCTGAATGTGAAAAATAAATTAATTAATAGATATAGAAATAAGAAAAATAAAATTTTAATTTTTTTTAAATATATCCTATTAAAGTTTTAAATTTTAATTAATGATTGTTTTGGTAAAGAATTCATCTAAAATGTTCCATAGACATTGCCAGCTTACCATATGCATTTTTTCATGTTAAATAAAATTGGTAATAAGAATAAGATAGTAAAGTAACATAGCGGATGATAAAACAAAACAACATATGGTAAATGTGTAGCCCATGAAAAAGAAGGTAAGGATGTTTAGGGTTTAGTTTTAATGGTTTGTGTTGATCCTCATTTCACCACTAAACATTCAATGACATTCAATCGAGTAGAAAGTCTACTACAGATCTCCTATCAATTGAAAGATAGGGAAAGATTGGAATTATATGATTTTGTTGTTCAATTAAGTCTAATTATACTCAAAACCCTAATTTCATAAAATCCTAAACAAATGAACAAATTATGAAAATTGATCGCACACAGAGATATCAAATGACAATCAAATGCATACAAAATTTTGAAGTTCAAAAAATAGAAAAGTCAGGGACTAATGATAAAGTACCCTAGTCCAGTGCCATAGTTTTTATCAGGATCTGGGAATCTTTTCTAGATAACCTATTCCTGTTGTTCAGGAGATTTTCCTATTGTCAAATCTGGAGGACTAATCAATGGGTGCCTGAGTCTAGGTCCCTATTTTTCTTCTCTGATCTGCAATTCTAACAGTCTGTACTACTCTTGTGCAACTCCACTTCTTCTACTTTCGCAACTTGTAACCTGCAATCACAGAAAAATGGGTTGGGGGTTGTGGTGTTTAGAAGCTTGCCTTAATCAAGCCCCGGAGAGACATTCAAGTCTTCCAAACACCATTGTCAGATAAAGAGTGCGTATCCATGTGGGATAGAGGTAAAATCCAAATGATAAATGATACAAAACACAATTGATGTCACCTTGTAGTGAAGATCTCATGGAAAGAAGATTCTCTTCATGCCATCAGGAGATGGATACCAAATCTACAAATACAAACAAAAGAACAACACAAAAGTCTTCTCAGCCACACAATGGATGCCTTTGAATCACTTTCACACAAGCCACAAGTTCACAATATCCATCTAGTTTGCAAATAATAATCTAATCATGCTTATATATGCAACTACAAACATTCTCACTAAGAATTTTGTAACTCAAACTTACCTTGTCAGCACAGGACCTAAATAACAGTCATAAACCAACACTTTAAAATTGATCCTGACTTAAAATACAGCAGGGCTAGGGCATAGGCACCCAAGTCCTCCCCCCTATTTCAAGAAAGATTTATGTTAGGTGCATCCCCTGCGTCTTATTTGCCATTAAACTTCAAGGTTTTGTCATCGAGAGTCATCAAAATCATGCAAGATGCTCTAAATGCATTCTAAAGGACTCAAGAGCTAAACCTTAAGAGGAAAAAGCCCCCAAGGTTACTTTTTTTGACATAACATTTATCCCCCACTTTAATGTATGAATAAACACAAGGCCAATATATGCATTAAAGTACGGTCAACAAATACAGTAAACACATGAGGCACAGAGAAGACACACCAATCACAGAGAAGATAATAATAGACACGCAAAACACATAGAAGATAGTTAAAATAACACAAAACATAGAGAAGACAGTATCCAAGACACATAAAACATAGTGGATACAATGAATACAGTGATGATTTTTTTTCTTTTTCTTTTCATTTATAAAATGCAGATGTAAGTACAAGGAAAGTAAACACACCACCCATAATGCAGGAGGGAGTCATCACCACCAGTCTTTAAACTGCATATGGGGCAACAGACATGCAATACAAATCAAGTACACTGTACAAATCCTAAAGCATAGGAGGGACTCATCGCCACTAGTCTTTAGACTATGCTTGGGAACAAACATGCAATACACACACACTTGGAAGACATGGAGAAAATATGGTAGACAAGCAATGGAGTGTTCCTATTTCTAGGTTTATCACCATCTCAGGCATATTACAGGCTCACACCGACAATTGGGCTTCACCCCAACAATCACCAAAGACACGCTTAAGGGTTGAGTTAGTCAAAAAACTACTCCCAGCTCTGCAGAGGACTTTTTGAAAATGACAAGATGTGCACTCTCCACGAGAAATACACCATCCCCACCTCCACAGAGGGCTTAAGATAAATAGGATATACATGGTACCCTACCTCCGCAGAGGGCTTAAATGATTGCAATAGATTTCAGAAAAATCTCAGAGTGCAGGAGGGACTCATTGCCACTAGTCTTTAAACTGCACTTGAGAACAGACACACTTTGCTAGCATCTAGAACAGATAGCTTACCTTATATATGACCCCACTTTAAGGTGGCTGATATTAGGTATCTATATCAAGCATGTTAAGGTAGGAAGAAACCACACAAGGGAACACGAGCTCTCATAGTGCCCATGCCTTCTGGAGGTGACATGTACGTTACGATCACCAAATGTTCCCACAAACACATTCCTGCAAGAAAAGTGTTAGCGTCCATATAATCATGATAAACAAAAATGCATATGATCATTCACATAGAGAGCTGACATTATACTATGGATTTGGAGACCGAGTATAACCATGGGGCTATACCACATAAATCTCAAAACCGAGTGTAACCAAGCTAAGATTCAAAGATAAATAAAGTGCATGGAGCATCAATATTATTATGGTTTGTAAGTGTGATAAGACAACATCAAGATTACATGGAGTGATTCTACTAGTGAATCATCAGATAATATATATCAACCCCATCATCATGTATGGACTTGGTCCATTTATTGATTTCTCATTGAAGGGACACTAGGTCCGTATCAGTATAACATGTTTTTCATCATCCACCTGCTAGATAGAAACACTAGAGGAAGGGAAACAATAAATTGAGAGAGGAGAAACAAGTGCCTTAGGGACAGTCACGTAGGAGGGTGCCCCCAAGTCACCAACTGCAATGCTATGTCCATAAGACACAACACACAATAGTGAAAATAAAGGAGAAGCAATATAGAATAATGGTGATACAAATAGAAGAATGTCACAATAGAAACAGTCTCCCAGTATCCTGGACTTTATGAGAGAGTCAAGGGTCATCCCAGGAGGCCTAAACAACACATAACACATCATGGGGGAAACACAACATGCGAGGTAAAGGTTTAGAAATACTTACCTATTTCATCCCAATGCTAAGAACTTACATATTTAGGAAGAGGCCACCCTTGAGAGAAATTATAATATTGGCTACAATGAGTGTGGCTTAAAGATTTAGACATATTTACCTGATTCAAAGGGATGCTTCCTGGCAGACCATTCTAGTCTATCAACCAGGTTACCTCACATGTTGATTTGGTCTTGTTGAAATTGCATTAATATTGAGTTTAAGATGACAAAAGGCTTTGGTTAGTTTTAAAGAGTTGTATCCTATACTGGTTGTGTAATTAATTCTAACAACTTGTAAAGGTACTCTAATTCCATGTTGATTTACAATGTAACCGTTACCTACATAGTCATTATTTTTGTACAATATTTGAAATCCATGACCGTAAAGAGAGTCCATCTCTTTAGAAGATGGTGAAGCCTCATATGTCTCATAATTTGTAGTATAAGTGAGAGTATTGTCTTTGTTTTCTACCAAGGAGACTTTACATTTCTTAGATGTTTAAAAAGATTGTTTAGATGAGATCGATGCTAATTTTGATGTGTCAGGGTTATTAAGTTTATATTCTCCATGAATGGAAGGAGTAAAATCTAAGGAACCCTAATCATCACCAAAAAATGCATTCTATGGTATATAATTTTGCACAACATCCATTGTGGAAAGAGGCATTGATGAATCAGCTCATAAATTGTTTAAGCTCATATGATTGTAAACTTATTTTTGCATTTCAATATGTAAATAGTTATCCAATTTAGGATCAATATGAATGGTATGAAGTTTATCATTGAATATAAATTTTATTGAACGATGTAGGGTGGAAGGAACCACCCTAATGCATGAATCCAAGGTCTACCAAGAATCATGTTATAAGATAATGAGATAGGCATGACATGAATAAGAGTAGATACAATCATAGGACCCACCTTTATAGGTAAGGTTATAGTATCAACTGATTGACTACTATGATTATCAAAGCCACAAATGCTAAGTTTATTTGGTTTGATTTTTGATGTGTCAGTCTTGATTTTGTGTAGTAGGTCAATGATACAAACATTAAGAGCTAATCCATTGTCAATCATAACTTGTTTTATTAAGTTTTTGTGTATTGTAATAAAGATCATAAGTGGATCATATTGGTTTTGAACTTCAATTGGCGATAATTCATGTAGTTGAAAGAGAATAACTATATTTGTCGCATGCATACTATCCAATACTACTACTACATCATTACGCTTAGCAGTAGGTGGGACACTCACCTTTTGTAAAGCTTCTTGGAGCATTCCATGGTATGTAGGTGAAGTATGCATTAAATGCCAATGAGAGATCTTAGCCAAAGTAGCGTGAATCTATTTGACAAGATCATATTCTTGACCACTTGTATGAGTAAGATGAGGTGGTGGAGGGAGTATAGGTTGAGAATATGGAAGAGAGATAGGCACATGTGGTGCTTGTTTACTTTTCTTTTTATTATTGGATGTTGCGGTACATTTTGAACACCTTGACTTGTTTGAGTAATTTGTTGTGCATATTGGAAAATTCCATCGGGGTGTCTACCTTGAATTGTAATAACTGGTTTAAGCAAGAGGGTGCACTAGGTGCCCCTTTAAAAATCATCTTAGGAATATTGCTACAGAGTCTATTCATGAAGATTGAATCAATATTTTTTTCCTTTTGATTATACCCATTATCTATCCTTAAAGAATTTAATGTGAGAGACCATTTCGCATCCACTAATGCTACATCTTGGCGAGGGAGAGCATTGGAATGAGAGGAAGGTACTGTGTTGTTAAGAAAGAAAGGTGTTGTATAATTAATAAAGCTATCCACACTCTTCTCAACTAAGATCCTAGAACATTCAACTACTGGAGAAGTAGGATAATCTATGGAATCATCATCATCATCGTCACCATATGTTTTAGCTATCAAATCCAAAGCATTAATAGAACTTTCACTCTCATCATTCTCAATGTGTTTTGTTAAATCTTCTAGTACCCAAGGGTATGTTCTTATGAGAGATATGAAGTTGTAATAATCATATACATAGTCAAGGATTTCAAATGAAGAGGATTTAAATATATCCTTGTGATAGATAGCTTGTATATAAGTGAGAACATGAGGGTTCAGATAAAGAAATTTGTAGAAATTCTCAAAGTTTAGATATATGAATGTAAAGATACCAAAGAGCAATGGGATGAAGATATAATGGTGAAATGTCTTGTAATATCAATGTAAGATCAGATTCTAAAAGCTTTTCAAAAGTTATGCAAGAGACCAGTGCAAAACTATGTGTGGAAATGACCTAAAATGCTTGATTTTTTAACTTTTTTCAATGCATATAAGTGAAAGAAAAGGTGTTGTAAGGAAATTGATCAGGGGTAGAAAATAATATGTCTAATATCAGTCCAATAAATCAATAATATCCTTCACAACATGCTTTTGATGCAAATCTAGAATGATGACATGTGAAAACCTAGTGAAAATACACTAAAATATGCAATTCACAAATCTTCAATGCAAATACCCAATTAAAAGGGTGTTGTAAAGAATTTTAGAAGGTGTAGTAGATTATGGTAGTAATATAAGTCAACTAAAGCCATGAAATCTATCACAACACGCTTGGAGTACAAATCTAAGTCAAACCCTAGGGAAAATATAGTCAAAATATGTAATTTTTCACAAATTTTCAATGCAAAGGTCCAATAAGAAAAGTGTTGTAAAGTATTTGAAAATGGGAAGTAGATAATAACCCTAATAACATCCAATTAGTGTAGAAAAACCCTATAAAAAATGCCTATGGTTCAAATCTAGAGAGACAATAATGCCAAAATCTAGTGAAAAATCAAGGTTTTCAAACCTTAGGAATGAAATTCTACAAGAAAACCACTATGATGCAAAACTATAGTTATAAATCAGTCCTAATGAGTGTTTTAAAAGGGTAGTAAAATTTGAAACAAGATTTTGACTACAAACCCTAGCTAATGCAAAACTAGGTTATATGGAAAAATGCACAATTTCAAGCAATTTTTATCAAATTAATCATGAAAATGCAATCTAAATGAATGATGAATGAAATATTTATGTATTTTAAATTATATTTTATGGTAATGAAATAAATTTATTGACATTAAATGCCAACCAATTTAAATTATTTGAAAATGCAAGCTAACAATGCCAATTTTTTTTTAAAAAGGTAATTTTTCAAATGCAATAAGATGAACTATGAAATGAATGAATGAAATGAATGTAAATATAAAGAAAAACACTCAAAAAGGTGCAAAATTCAATAGAACATGGGTTCACCAAAATATTTAGGATGAAAAAGGAAGGTAAGGATGTTTAGGGTTTGGTTTTAATGGTTTGTTTTGATCCTCCTTTCACCACTAAACATTCAAGGACATTAAATCAAGTATAAAGTCTAATATAGATCTCATGTCACTTGGAACATAGGGGAAGATTTAGATTGTATTATTTTGTTGTTGAATTAAGTCCAATTATGCTCAAAACCCTAATTTCATAAAATCATAAACAAACAAACAAATTATAAAAAATGATCGCACATAGAGATATCAAATGACAATCAAATGCATACCATATTTCAAAGTTCATAAAATAGAAAAGTTGGGGACTAATGATTGGGTGCCATAGTCTGGTGCCATTGTTTTTGTTGGGATCTAGAAATGTTGTCTATAACATGTTCCTATTGTTCTAGAGATTTTCCTGTTGCGAGATCTAGAGGACTAATGAGTGGATGCCCAAGTCCAGGTCCCTATTTTCTTCTTGGATCTACAATTCCAATAGTCTCCACTACTCTCTTGTAACTCCACTTCTACTTTTGTAAGTTGTAACATGCAATCACGAAAAAATTGGTTGGGGGTTGTGGTATTTAGAGGTTTGCCTCAGTCAAGCCCCGGAGAGACATTCAAGTCTTCCAAACACTGTTGTTAGATAAAGAGTGCATATTAATATAGGATAGAGGCAAAAACCAAATGATAAATGATGGAAAGAAGATGCTCTTCATGCCATGAGGAGATGGATGCTAAACTTGCAAATACAAACACAAGAACAACACAAAAGTCTACTCTGCCACATAATGAATGCCTTTGAATCACTTTCACACAAGCCACAAGTTCACAATATCCATCTACTTTGCAAATGATAACCTAACCATGCTTATATATGCAACTACAAGCATTCCTGCTAAGAATTTCATAATTCAAACTTACCATGTCGACAAAGGACCTAAATAACGGTTATAAACTGACACTTTGAAATTGGTCCTGACCTAAACTAGGATAGGACTAGGGCATGGGCGCCCAAGTCCTCCCCCTATTTCAGGTAGGATTTATGTTAGGTGCATCCCCTAAGTCCTATTTTCCTTGAAACTTTAAGGTTTTCTCATCGGGAGTCATCAAAATCATGCAAGATGCTCTAAATGCATTCTAAAGGACTTGGGAGCTAAACCTTAAGAGAAAAAAGCCCCCAAGGTTTCTTTTTCTAACATAATAGTAAATAGGTCCAAATAAGGATGTAATATTCTCTATGGGGTGTTCTTTCATGTGAGCTCTTCAAAAATATTAGGACAAATAAAGCTTTAACTTTATTTTCCTATGAGATAAAATTTGATTAACAAATATTATAAAATAGTTATTTATAATAATTTTTTGGCTTTGACAAAGCTCTTGTTTTCTTTTTATTTTTTCCAAAAAGGTGGATGTTTATATCCTTTAGGAAAGGAAGTCAGATAGCATGTCAAAGTTTAATAGTGATATTTTTTTAAATGAGAAAGGTGGAGGCCACCCATAGATTAAATAAAGTAAATAAGTTTACAAATCAAAGCCATGAAAGTTGATGGAAAAAAGCAAAAAAATAAAGGGCCCTTAACTAGCCTAAAATACAACGTGGGGATAAAAGAAGTAATGTCTTCATAAATGAAAGGTGGCATGATAGAAAAAATTGACCAACTAAGATTTGACAAGAGAAGAACATTGCTATCTAGCTTCCAAGAATTATAAATGATAGTTGCTCCCCTCATACTTCAGTACCAATCCCCACAAGCAAAGTTAGAAGAACCTGTATATGCTGCATCTACAACCCCAGGATTGTTGGGGAAAGGCCCAAACAATACTCCTCATTTCACGTCATTTGCAAGCCATATTGTCAGTTGATGGGGCACATTAGGTAGCTCAAGGTGAACGACTTCCATCTCTTTATGATGATCAATCAACAAGTTGGCTAGGTTGTTAGTTACTCCATTAGTGTCTCTGAAGGCGTGTGAAATAATAAAATTATCAAAAGCATCCAACAAGGATACTACCTATTGAAGAATGTAGTTAATTGTCCAATTATATGAAGCCTTCACTTTCAAAGCATTAATAATTATAAGAGTCACCCTCAATCATAATGTTCTTGACACCAAAGATCACTGCCAATTGAAGCCTATGTACTAGAGCCCAAGATTTAGATACATTAGTCATTCCTTGAGGTATTTTAGTTAATTTTATAGCTACTAGAGATTTGTCACTCATCTTGATGACACAACCTATTCTAGACAGGCCTGGATTTCCTCTAAAGGCACCATCAAAGTTTAGCTTGTAGTATTGATGGGTAGGTGCAAGCCATGAAACTTTATCTCTTGAGGGATTTTTACCAAGAGTTATGTCATTCCCTTTAACACATGAGGATCTGAAAAGAGGCCAATTCCCCAATACAAAATCATCCCAGTTAGACCAACCTGAGATCTTGAACCCATTTCTACAAATTTTCATCTCAACCACTTCATATATAGCCTCCTCTAATTTGAGATAGACCATGTCCAAGAGTGGGCTTCATTCATGAAAATCCTATAATTTATCACCTGCCAAACATGCCAAATAAGTAGGGAAGGACCAACTACCCAAATGTAAGCAAAACGGGACTCTCCGAAAAGGATCAGCCCATTCCTAAACATGGACAGAAGAGACTCAAATAGAGGCATAACCCAATTCAATTTACTCAAGAGCCATAGCCACCAACTTCTACTAAATGGCAATGAAGAAAAATATGATCAACCGATTCTTCCATTTCACCATGTAGGATGCAAGGAAAATTGGTCCCTAATCCAATCCTCTTAATTCAATCTCCCATTAGAGTTTTATTGTGGAGAGCTAACCAGGTAAAAGCCCCCACTTTAGGTAGGATATCATCATTCCAACAAAGGTTGATAGGCCAATCTATCTTGACTTTGTGTGAGACACTTTGATATCCTTCTTTTACGTAATACACTCCTAACTTTGCACCTATCCAAATGAACTCATCATCTAAGTTGGAGAAGAGAACCATTCTACGAGCCAATAATCTTTCAAGAAGTAGTGTCTGATCAAGAGGAAAATCACAGTCACGTGTGCTTCTCCATGAAGGCTTCAAGGAGCTATGACTCACATCAATGCACTAGTAATCTTTAATTTTACTACCCCAGTGTCTTTTCAAATAAGTCTTGGCTTCCCTAATCTCTACCCACGAAGAGAGCTTGGGCTCCCCACTCCATGAATCATCCCAAAATTCACTCTTCTTACCATTGTGGATAATCCATGACAATGAGGGGAGAATGATCTGTCTACAATTGAGGATAAGATTCTAGATAGCTAAACCATAGGGAGGATTTTTGGTAGTGAAAATATGCTCTCTTTCAGATGAATCCAAATAGTTTCTTCTCATCAAGTGTGCCCATTTAGAATCTAGTTTAGTATATAAACCCCACACAAGTTTGGTTCTCAAAGCTTGATTATGGACACTTAAATCTAGGACACCTCCTCCCCCTTCCTCCTTTGGATTGCAAACATTATTCCACACCAAAAGATGTACTTGATTTCCCCCAAAAGATCCTTTCCACAAGAATTTTTTGCAAATTCTCTCTATCTCCTTACTCACACCTTTGGGAATTTGAAGGATTGACATCATATAAACTAGGACTAATGATAAAACTGCATTGATTAGTGTTAACCTACCTATGAGAGATAACCATCTCCCCTTCCATGATGCTTTCTTAGATTTTAAAGTGTTAACAACATTCTTCAAAAGACTATTCTTATATCTCCCATTGAAGAGAGGAATTCCTAGATACCTCCCTGGGAGACTCTCAATCTTAAAATTGAAAAGGCTCTCTATGTCATCTTAGACACCTGGTTCCATGTAGAAGAAATAGATCATGGATTTATGGTCATTGACCATTTGGCTAGAAGCCTTGCAGTATCTATCCACAGTCTCCTTTATCATCTTAGCTTCTCCCTTTGTGGCTTGACCAAAAAGAATGGTGTCATCTGTGAAGAAGGGCGTGCATGAAAGGGTCCTACAGTTCCTGTAGCTTTATGCCTTGCCAAATGACTCCTCTATTCTCCCTTCTTACAACCCATGTGAAAACTTCCGTCATCAGAATAAAGAGGTAAGGAGATATTGGATCCCCCTATCTCAATCCTCTTGAGGGCTCAAAGAAGTCTGATTCTCTACCATTAATCAAAATTGTGACCTTGTATCCCAAGATAAAAAGAGGAGATCTACTTGCATACATCTTTGGAGAAACCCAATCTAGCTAAAACTACCAAAAGGAATTTCCAATCAACTATATCATAAGCTTTTTCCATATCCAACTTGATAATCATGGAAGGTTCTTTATCTCTATTAACCAAGTGCATAATTTCATGGGTTAGAATTGCCCCTTCATTTGTTTGCTTTGCAGGAATGAAACCCCTTGTTCCTCTGAGATTAATGCAAACAAGAAAGGAGCTAGTCTCAGTGCAATAGCTTTAGAAATGATTTTGTAGACATAGTTACATAAAGAGATGGGCATGTAATCATCAAACATTTGTGGAAATTTGGATTTAGGAATAAGCATAAGGATAGTAGCTTTCAACTCCTTTAGAACATTCCTAGACTTTCTTAATTCTCCACAACTAGAAGAACATCTCTACCTATCATATCCTAGGATTTCTGAAAAAAGAGACCACTCCAACCATCTAGACCAGCTACTCTCTCACCAGGCATGGAGAAAATTACTTCCTTTACTTCATCTAATGAAAATGCTTTCATCAATTTCTTTTTATGAAGATCTATAACCAACTTCGAAACACAAGTTAAATCTGCCATAAAATTGACCCCTATAGTGACCTCCCTCAAGAGAAGCAATTTGAAGAAGCTCTTTTCTTCCCTCGGAATGCCTTCTTGATCTATAATCAGTGTCCCATCTGATGCTTCGATGGATCTTATTGAATTGATAGCTTTTATGACCTTAGAGGCTATATAAAAGAAGGATTGATTCTTATTTCCCTGTTTTACCCATGATTCTCTAGACCTTTGGTGCCAGAAGACTTCTTCACATTTTAAGATCTCCTCTAAATCCTTTCTCAAGGACTTTTCCTATTGAATAGACTCAGCATCCATGCCTATCTGAATTACCTTTTCCTTTAACAGTCTTAACTCTTGTTGCAGTCTGAATTTATCCCTGAAGATATTTTTGAAATGAGAGTCGTTCCAATAGACTATTTTCCTACAAAGGAATTCAAGCTTCCTTGAGAGTTGAAACACCTTGGAGCCCCTCATGAAAGGAGCCTCTTTCCACCATGCATCAATCTTCTAGAGGAAAGCAGCATCTCTAAACCATTTATTGATTGTAATCTAATTTTTCTCTTACCATGGGGTTTATCCAAACTAAATTTGATCTGAATTGGGAAATGGTCTGGGCCTACTAGTGGTAGAATGCCCAACTCCCAAGAGATATCATCAACCTTAAGGCACTCTTCTAAGGTAAAGAATCTATCTAAATGCTCAACAATCTTGCAAAAATCCCTTTGCCTATTTGTCCATGTAAATTAATCGTTTATTAGGATACAATCGACTAGGTTGTTTTGATCAACGAAAGCTTTAAAGTCTAGCATAGATCTAATCGAATGAGAAATTCTCCCTATTTTTTTCTGAGGCATCCAATATTGCATTGAAATCATCTCCTACAAGGATCCTTTCCTTCTCTAACAAACTTATCTAGGAAGAGATTTGGGACCATACTTGCTATCTTTGGTCTGCATTCATCAGACCGTAAACACAAATGATCCAAAGGTCAACATCCCTTATCAGGTTAGGAAATCTGCCTATCATGAAGTGGTTACACTTTTCTAGTGCCTCCATCTTTAGGAGATAACATCTCCATAAAATAGTTATACCCCCTGAAGCCCCACACGCAACAAATCAAGCAAAACCCCATCCCCACCAACTCTTGAAAACCAAATCACTTACCTCATAAGAAAACTTGGTTTCTTACAAAAAGATAATATCACTATTTTTCTCATCAATTTGTTTCTTGATGAGGCATCTCTTGTTAGGGGCATTGATTCCCCTAACATTTCACATAAGGATCTTCATGAGAGCAACCCGCTCTCCTCTTTAAGATATTTTTATCCAGAGTCTTTGCACATCCATCCAATACTTCCTTAACCTTCCTAGGTTTCCTCTGATGAGCACTCTTTCTCAGGCCTGAGATGGAGCTATCTTCTTTTCTATCTAGGAAATACCTAACGTTCTCCTCCCCCCATCATCCTCTTGAAGCACCTATGTAGCAATTTAATCACATAAATTGGTTGTCACTTTAATTAACACTTCATCTAGTAAAGCTTTCAGAGTCTCATCATCCTTGAATGTTTCTTTTAAGGAATTAGAGACTGTGACCTCTTTGTTCTCCTCACAGTTGACATTTACAGTCAGATCAAAGAATATTTGTTCATCCTTGAACACCTTCTCCTAAAAAGCCATGTCTTGAACCAAGTCATCTGAGAGTTCCCCTCCTTTGACACCCTCCCTAGATAGTGGGATTGTACTAGTCTCTGAAGGCTTAAATCCATTATCCCATTTACACAAAGTTTGAGTTTCTTGTTGGTTCTACACGTCCAAATGATCTCTGACATCCAAGGATTTAGATTTTGGAATGAAGTCTCCATTTACTTGATATTTCTTCTTATCCCTAGGTGTATCTTCCACATGAGGAGAAGAAACCACTTGTAAGTTGATTGTGACTTCATCACCTAGACCTTTTGCTTCATCAAAGATCTAACATGCATTCTCTACTCCCTTGTACAGGTTGTAACCTAAAGAAGAAGCAGGAATCTCTAAACTAATGGTTATATCACCATCCAATGAGAATGAGGGTGAAGGAGTACCTCTTACTTTACCTCCCTGAACTTCAAAAAGTTGTTCTAGTTCTTCACAGAGGTCTTGAGATGAGCCATCCCTTTCTATAGCTATGGAGTTTGTTGGGGGCACATTTCCCAACATTTTGTTCATTCAAATGAGATCCTCTTGTTCAAGGCTATCTTCAAATAATATTTCTTGAGTCCACTACCGTGATCTTGTCTCAAGAGTTATGCTTTGAGGTAAAAGTTCCTTTGTTTGATAGATGATACTAAGCCTTATAGTGAAAGACCAGAGAGGGTCTTCTAGAATCTCAAGCTCTTGAATGAAGCCTAGAACATTTTCTATAGTTGTCAGGGACTCTAGGTTTCTATATTCCATAGGTAAGAATGGGAGTTGGATCCAAAAGGGTAAAATAGGGATTTGTTCCTTTGTAACATCAAAGTGTTGTTTCCAAGATTGACAAAAATAACACTTTTGTCAAACTTCCATAATGTTTTCTCCAACAGAATGTCTCTACTATACTTATAAAGGAAGGAAAAGAAGAAGAATTCATCACCCAAAACACCGAACTCCTTGACCTCTGGCTATTTTTCAGAAAACCAAGCAATGAAGTTAGGAAAGGAGAAATGGGGTGATAATACCCTACCAATTAAAGTTGTTTCTTGTAAGAAGGACAATCTTTTTGAAAATTCTTCACTTTTTAGAGAGACGCTCAGCTTCTGAGAGTCTTCCCTTCTTATTTCAAAACCTAAATCTAAACCTAATGTAGATTTGGGATGTAAACACCATCCACATCAAAATAGTTTCTTAGATGCAAGTTTGTACCTTGAACCTTTCTTCAAGGTTCCTTAATCCTTCTAATTTTCCATCAAAACCATGCTTAATAGTCCATTTCCAAGACTTGAAACATCAATTTTTTTTAAAACAAACCATCCAAACAAAAAGATATAACTCTCAGAAGGAAAAAAGAAATCCTAGTGTATTGATATTTAAACAATAAATACCTGGAACCTCAAATAATCTAAAAAGGACTAAGGACTACTTACATCTTGTAGACCCATTGACTTTTTTGATTGCTGGGTCTATAAAAATATAAGAATTTATAAAAAGATATGACTTATGAATCTACTATAATTGATGCAACCATAGTTGGGAGCTTGATACTTTGTTTTTTTCAAATTGAGTTATTGAGTTCTTATTCTCTTTCATGTTGGATGCACAACCACTTCATCTTTTGAAAGACTCCAAAACACATTAAAAATTGTGATTTATGTTTTACTTAGGACCATAGAATTATAGATGGAACTTTTGCTAAAACCTAAATGGAGCATTTAGCCTAGTTGTTGTAGGATTTTAATCCTGTATTACGATGAAAGAGCTAGATGTGGCCACCATCTCTCAATAAAATATATGATAGAGACTAGAATATTAGTAACCCTAATGTTTTTGGATGTCAAGCTAACTTAAAAGTGAACACTTGAATATTAATATTAACTAGAATTTGTTCTCTTGTTAGGGATTGTCAGCACAATATGACAAAGAAAGTAAGTGATAGATTTATGTTAGATCCCCCATGAATATCAAATGATAAAGAAAAATGGAAGAGGAAAATAACAACACCCTATTGAGTAAAACCAGAGCTTCATCTCTTCTTCATAAACATAAATTTTTGACACCAAAAACAAAAGGAAACAAAGATTATATATATTAGAGTTGCATTCTTCTTTTTTTAACAGAGAAAAATTAATTACAGAACTCTTTTTTATTAAAAAGAGTTGCTACTCTTCATACAAGCATAAAACCATAAAATAGATCATTCTTTTTTTTGCAATTTCCTACACAGAATAATAAAATAGCAAACATATCTCCAAATGACTTGACTACAATTAAATTATGTATAAGGGCTTGCAAGTTGAGTCCTACATTGGAGAAGCTGAGCCATACAGAAGATGCTAGACCATACCTCCAAGACCATTCCTTGTAGAAAACATTAATAAAATATGATAGAGAATAGAGAGGATAGATCAAAGATTGGAGAGGATAGCATTTTTTTACAAATGTATTCAACATTCAATGAGATGAAATGTCTTGTCTGTTACAATGCTAGATGAACAATGAATAGAAGTTATTATGATGGTTGAGATTAATGCTTCTACACTCCCCCTTAATCACAACTGTTGCCATCTAGGACTCCCAAATGATCTCTTAGATACTCAAAGCTTACTTTTCCGAATGGCTTGATGAAGATATCTACATATTGATCTTGAGACCCACAAAAAACAAAAAAAAAATCTCCATTGTTGATTAGTTCTCTAATGAAGTGATGCCATGTGTCTATATGTTTACTTCTCTTATGAAAAACTAGATTCTTTGACAATTCTATAGCTGAGTTATTGTCACAATAGTTCTTTGTTGCCTCTTCTTGTTCTTGCTTGAGATCTTTCAACATTCTTCTCATCTAAAATGCTTGACATGATGCACCTATGGCTGCTAAATACTTTGCTTCAATAGATGAGAGAGTGACTATTGGTTCTTTCTTTGAAGCCCATGATACTACACATGTTCCAAAATGAAAAACATAACCAAAAGTGTGTTTCCTATCATCTATGCTTCCCGCACAATCACTATCAGTGTATCCTATCAACTTGAACTCATTTGATGTTGAAAACTGAATACCATACTTCCTAGTTCCACTCACATATCTAAGAGTTTTTTTTCCTACTTTCCAATGAGAAACTTTTGGAGATTTCGTGAACCTTGAAATGAGAGTAACTGCATACATAATATCTGGCCTTGTGGCGATTAAATACATGAGGTTGCCAACAAGCCTTTTATACAAAGTTGGATCAGTGTTGGGTCCATCATCATCCTTGCTTAATTTTAGTTTCGTGACAATTGATGTTGGAGCTGATTTACAATTTTCCATGTTAAACCTTTTCAAAATGTCATTTGCATACTTAGTTCTCAAGATGAATATACCATTACCATTTTGAATTACCTCAATGCCAAGAAAATACTTCATGAGGCCTTAATCAGTCATTTCAACCTCCTTTTTCATAGCACCTTTGAACAAATCAATCGCCAAATCTCCCATGAATATCTAATCATCAACATACAAGCAAACAATTTTGATTCACCTTGCTCATTCATCTTGGTATACAATGTAGGCTCACTGATACACCTATTGAAGCTATTTTGCAAAAGATAAGAGTCAATTTTGCTAGACCAAGCTCTTGGGGCTTGCTTGAGTCCATAGAGTGCCTTTTTCAATTTGTAAACTTTGTCTTCTTGACCCAAAATCTTATACCTAGGTGGCTGCTCGACATAAACTTCGTCTTCAAGATAACCATTCAAAAAATCTAATTTCACTTCCATTTGGTAAACTAGCCATTCGTTTTGAGCTGCTATTGCAAGTATTATTCTCACAGTGTCCAATCGTGCTACTAGAGCAAATGTCTCATTGTAATCAACCCCGGGCTATTGTGAATATCCCTTTGCCACTAGCCTTGCTTTATGGTTTTGTACATCACCATTTGCATTAAACATAGTCTTATAAACCCACCTCACTCCTATGATGTCCTCGTCTTTTGGAAAACTCACTAACTCCCATGTTTGATTCTTTTCAATTGCATCAATTTTATCATCCATTGCATTTACCCATTTTTCATCCTTAATTGCATCTTCATAATGAATTGGATCTTCTACTTGTGAATAAAATGCAAAAAGAGAAATCAGACCAGCATTGCTGTCACCTTCATTTTGATCATGAATGTCTCTCAAACTTCTAATTTTTTACCTCCTCAAGCTTGCCAATGTAGGATTTGACATATTGATTGAACTCAGACTTGTGGAATGTGGACTTGATAGTCTCACACCCTAATTGCCTATTGTAGATAGTGTTTGGTGTACATTTGAAGGAGTGGATTCTTGAATGTGTGGAGATGTCCTTACACTTGATGATGGTGTCATTTAATGACCACTTTGTTGAGCATGAATGGGTGTGGAAGGAGTCACATTTGATAGACTACCTGCTGGTATAAAAACTTCTCTATCTTCTTGTGGTAAGTTGGCTGCAATATTGATTATTTTCTCCAAACTTCCGTCCTATGCTTCATCTTCTATGAATTGCACATCTCTACTGATTATAACTTTCTTGGTTATTGAATTGTATAGTTTGTATGCCTTTGATTCATCACTATAACCAACAAATATACACTTTTTTCTGTTGTCCAATTTTCTTCTCAACTCATCCAGTACATGTGCATATTCCACACATCCAAATACTCTCATGTGAGAAACACTATGTTAGGAATCATATTCTACACACTCTTGGTTGGACATCTATTCATAAAGTAAGAAAGAAAAGTTCCCAGGTAAATTGCATGAAGGGCCAGGAATTGATGGGAAAAGAACTCCAACACCTGGATCATCAATAGCAATGCCATTGGGACATTTCTTCTTACCTTTGGGCTTCCCTTCCAGCCCCTTCTAAACACTCTCCTTTCCCTTTCCTTTCTTAGTCCCACCAGCAGGCTCCCCTTCCGGATTATCACTAGCTTTCAAAATAAGGTACCCATTTTATCATTAACATTTATTTCTTGGGACCCCTTCTCTTTTCTATTCTCTTTAACATTATCCTCCTTAAGGGGAGAACTGATAGACCAAGAACCATATTCCTTCTAACTCTAGTTCTTAAGGGTACACTTTCCATAACTTCTCTTCCTTTTTCTCGAAGTGTCACCCTTCTTAGCTTGAGAGGACCATGGAATAGAAATAACCTCCACTGAATCCTCCTCCTTGAACCAATAAGAGTCTTTCTTGTCCTCACCCATCTCACAATCAGTCGATTCAGTGTAGTCCACAATAGGATTTTTACCCTTCTTCATAGTGGTACCCCTAACCTCCAAGTTGGGAACTTGGGATTTGATATGATCCATAGTTAATAGGATCAACCCCTCATGCAAAATATGTAGCTTAGGTTTTCTCTTATTTTCCTTAATTGTGAACTCCGTTGATAAAAATAGATAGAAGGAAACTACCAATTTGTGCCTAAAATGGTTCAATAGCATAAAATGGTAGCTAAAGATTGTAGTGAGCCTAACTTCTAGGGATATATATTGCATAAGCACCTCAGCAACCTCCACCCATATAGGTTTTATAGACTTGAATTCATAGATTCCTAAGTGGAACTTCACTAACTAGTTTCTCTCATTCCCTTTGAAGAAAACCTTGAGTGCTGCTTGACCAGCTTTGTGGTCTTTGAACACCTTATTTCCCTCCTTTGATAGACCAGTGATATGAGCAATAAGCTCCTTAGTTATCTCCAATTCAACCCCATAAACTTTAACCTTCCTATCCCACCAACTTTTGAAAATTAAATTAGTGGCTATTAGATCCAACCCATGCATCTTTTCCATGAAAGGAACAAGCCCTCCTTCCTCCACCATCTTCCACAGTTCGGGGTTTCTATGAACCCCATGATAAGTCAAGGGCTCCACCTGATTTTTTCTCCTTCCATATCAGTTACAACAATTTTGTCTTTATCAATTTTCTAAAACAACTTTACAAAAGGATAAACACAAACCAATAGGTTTTGAACAGGAAGGTCCTCAAATCACCTAGAAAGTGTGTGGTCTTTTGGGTAGTAATCTTGATATTAGCCTCCATAATAAAAAAATGCACATGATATGCCTTTCTTATAAAGGCAAGGATGAGATGTATGATGTTGTAGTTATGTGACAAGTGTCTTAATCCTATGACATGAGGCAACTAGAGGATAATATGCCAACTATAGACAACTATCAACATCTAGAAACAACTAGAAATAACTAGAATGCTTCCTAAGTCAACTTAACATGGGAACATATATGAATAGGTCTAACTAATGACTAGTTAGATAATGTGTCTATTTCACACTACAAGCAATAAACTAGATAGGTAATAAACCTATTCACACCAAACCCCCCTTAAGTGCAACTTAGGGAGAAATAGGAAAATGAAAATGATGTAATGATGGATGAAGATGGGTCCTGTTGTGTGGTTACACAACACGCCCCATTTTGACTTGGCAAAACAGGGACCCAACTTTTGGCTTGTGTTGTCTGCTTTCTGGCGGTTTGGTAAAAATAGGTCAGGTGCATCATCATCATGAAGGTCAGGATGAGGTTGGTCATCATCATGAGGTTAGTTTGTCAAAGTTCATATTTTGTTTCTATGACCTCATGGTTAGAAAGAGCTTGAAATTCCATGCAGGTTTGCCTTTTACATCACTCAAAAATTCATCCATATGAGGGAGTTATGCACAGTCAAAGTTTTGGTCAAACCTGATATTCGCAAGAAGAGGGTCCCATCAATTCCTGGCCCTTCATGCAATTTACCTGGGAACTTTTGCTTTTCTTTCAACATGCTTCTTGCCATTTCCATGATTGTTCTATTCTTTCTTTCAGCTACCAAATTTTCTTGAGGCATGTATCTAGTTGTAAATTGCTTGTGAATCACATGGTCTTTGCAAAAATGTAGGAACTCTTTTGAGATGTATTCACCACCTCTATCTATTCTCAATGCTTTGATGTAGTGCCCACTTTGCTTCTCAACAAGAACATTGAATTGACGGAAGAAATCAAACACTTCATTCTATTTCGTTAGGATGTAGACCCATGTTTTCCTTGAATAGTCATCAATGAAATTTAAAAAGTAGTAGCTTCCACCAATTGAGGGTGTTTGCATAGGTCCACACAAATTTGAATGCATAATTTCAAGGGGTGCCTTTGTTATAATTAACTTACCTATTGGAAATGTCTCTCTATGTTTCTTTCCCAAGATGCATCCTTCACATATTCTTTCCAATTTCTCTATTAAAGGCAAACCTTTTACCATGCTCTTCCTATTTAGTAGATTTAAACCTCCAAAGTTGAGACACCCAAATCTTAGGTGCCATAACCAACTTTCATCTTTGATTTCTACTTGAAAGATTATTTGTGTGATTGCTGCAAGTTCTTCTTTATCCTCTTGTGGGTTCATTATGGCTTGTGCTTGAGCATATTCCACATTCAAATCTAGCTTAATCTTTAGGGGAAACATTCTATTATTTGTTATTTGCACTTTAGCAATGAGCTGGTTACTTGGAAATTTATCTAGAATAGTGTGTTCTTTGTTTTTGAAGAAGACTCTATACCTCTTTTGAACAAGCTGCCCAATGCTCATTAGATTGTTTTTTAGACTAGGCACAAAATACACATCTAAAATATACTTCTTCTCCCCTTATTTAGTTAGATTATTGATGTTCCTTTACCCATAATGGACACTTTGTTGTCATTACCCAATGTGACATATGATTTTATACTTTCATCTAAACTTGAGAACATTTCTAGGTTCCTGGTCATGTGATTGTTGCAACTTGAATCTAAGAACCATAAATCCATTTGATTCTCTTGTGCTACATTGCATATTATGAACATATTACTTTGATTTTGATTTTCTTTTGTGAAGTTTGCATTTGGTTTGATAAAATCATATTGATTCTTTCTACACTCATTTGAATAATGCCCATACTTTTTACAATAATGATATTGGATTTGAGATTTTTTATACCTTTGACCTTGTGGTGGATTTTGATATGGGTTTGGGCTTGAGTTTTGGCTTCTACCGCTTTCACTTGAGCTTGATGGGCTGCTTCTTCTGCCTCTATATGAATTCCTTCCTCTACCTCTGAAATTAGATCTTCCTCTGCCTCTACCATGGCTGATTGAAACTTGTGACTTGAATGCATGCTCTAATGAGGTGTTTGTTTACCTACTTAGCCTATGTTCATGTGAAATGAGAGATGCACGAAGCTCATCAACTAGAAGCTGTGAGAGGTTCTTTGTTTCCTCCATGGCTACAACAACTGATTCAAACTTAGTGGGTAAACTCCTTAGAATCTTTTCAACCACCTTCCTATCATCAAGAGTCTCCCCATGAGATCTGATTTGATTTACTAGTCCAATAATTTGACTAAAGAATGAATCTACTGATTCATTGTCCTTCATGTAGATTGTTTCAAAATCTCTTCTCAACATTTGCAACTTAGTTGTCTTCACTTTTGTCATTCCTTGATAACCTGTTTGGAGTATATCTCATGCTTGTTTAAACTTAGTTACTGCTAAATCCTTGGAAAAATGTTCTCATGCACTACTTTAAAGATGTAGAATAGAGATTTTGAATCCTTCTTCCTATTATCCCTCAACAAGTCTTTCTCTACTTGTGTCAATACATTGTATGCTGCTACATTTGTTGGTTCTGGAAATCCATTTTCAATAAGATCCCATATATCTTGAGAACAAAATAATGCCTTCATGGTGATTGCCCAATAATCATAGTTCCTCCCATTAATCATAGTTTGAGGATTTGTTAAGCTTGTGCATGCTGCCATTAATGACTATGATAATGTTTATCTTGATAACCATTTGTGATAATGCCTTGACTTTGATACCAGGTGAAGAAAAATGGCAGATGAAAATAAGAACACACTATTGAGTAAAACTAGAGCTTCAGGTCTTCCTCATAAACATAAATTTTTGACACCAAAAACCAAAGGAAACAAAGATTATATATATTAGAGCTATAGTCTGGTTTTTTTAATAAAGAAAAACATAGTTCCTTTTTATTGAAAATCTAGTTGTTGCTCTTCATACATGCATAAAACCATAAAATAGAGCATTCTTGTTTTTTGCAATGCCTTGCATAGAATAATAAAATAGCACACATATATCCAAATGACTTGACTACAATTAAATTATGGATAAGGTCTTGCAAGTTGAGTCCTACATTGGATAAGTTAAGCCATACAGAGGATTCTAGACCATACCTCCAAGACCATTCGCTGCATAAAACATTAATAAAATAGGAGAAAGAATAGAGAGGATAGATTAAACATTGGAGAGGTCAGCATTTTGTTTACAAAAGTCTTCAACATTCAATGAGATGCAATGTCCTATCTGCTACAATGTTGGATGAACAATGAATAGAAGTTATTACAGTGGTTGAGATTAATGCTCCAACAAATGATTGAGAATCAACTATTCTTATACATCACACTCATAAACATACATTCAAATATAAACACCATTATATGCTACAAACTCAAACATAGATTGGTTTTTCCTCCTTCAACAAAAAACATGGGAAACTCAAATTCTTATTGAAACATCCATTTTTTTTCGTTGCCTATGATAATAATAAATACTAGGAAATTGACTCCTTGAAAGAAAAATTGTTTTTAATCTTCTCTATGTTCTAAAATAATATTCTAAATAATAAAATATCTTAAATCCATATAAAAGACTTATCCTTTGTGATATATAAAATAATAAAATAAATATATTAGGAAAATATAAGAATATAAAAATTTAGTTTTAATATATTAAATGCTATCAACAACATTCAATAGCTAGATAAAATTAGAGCCTGCGCCCAGCTAAATTAGAGATAAAATATGCAAGTCCCATAATATTTCTTTGCATTTGCAAATAGCTAGGTGTCAGAATGAATCTCACATGCTCTAATTTTATCTATCTGGTGCATGTTTTGTCATTAGAGATAGTGAAATGAAAGAAATAGAGTGCAGTAGAGAGATGTGTTGTCATAACATCTGAAACCTCTAAATGGGTTTCAAAAGTGGAGTAGTGATGCAAGAAACCTTCCAATCTCTGTTTAGCTTCTACAAGTGTATTACTAGGCAAAAGTAGTCCATATAGAAGCCCTGGCAGTGCAAAAGCATATTTCTTGCTTCCCACAATGATAGCAGGGGAATCCCTCCCCACTGTCCATTAAAGATCGCAAACCAAGCACACAATAGTAGAGAGGGAAGACTGATTCTGCTCTATCACATGTAGAGCAAAGTCCCCACTCTACAATATGACGCTCTCTTTCCCATCAATCAAACATAGCTAAGCTTCTCTGATTCTCATAAGATCATTTCCACTTCCTACATAAGCCTCTAATCCACTTTCTATAGTAGCCGTTCTTGATTCACCCCTCATATCCCCAATTTAGCTACCTCTCAATAAAGCTACAATACAAAAAAGATACAAGAATCACAAACAAAACCCACTAAACTAAAAAAAACACACACATAAAAATCTTCTATATTACTTACACCTAAAGCTGGCATATAACCCTTTTTCCAAACTAGTATCCACATCTAAAGTAGATACATCCCTAGGCCATTGATTTATAATATTGAAACATAAAGGCAGTGCATACCATCAAACATGGAACAAGAGGACAAATTAATAAAGGAAACCAGAAAAGGGTAGATGATCTATAGCATGATTTAAAGCACTCTCCAATCCTTCAAATTATGTATTTACATGTAGCATGGTAATGGAATCCATTGATCTATATACATGCATGTATGTAATTAATAACCAACATCGAATGGATGGCTGGCTTTTTTTTCATCGTATGCGCCATATATATATCTCTCTCATGGAATTAGGATAGAAACAAGAGAAGAAATCTATGAAATTTGAATGGAAATTAATGTTAATATCAACAAATTGCCACATACCCTGGTCTTAGTCCATGTGTATTCAATTAACTACCATGCCACAATACCATATTGCTTGCTTCTGGGAGGTGGAATAGGCATATATTTTTTATGTTCACTTTATTTTTTGCCAAGGTGCCGCAGATAATCTATTTGCCACATCAACATTCCATGCCTGACACAAATTTCATCGAGTTTTAGCATCCTTTAACTAGAATCGGTCCCTTAGAATTTTTGTCTTGGATAATAAAAAGGCCAAAATTTCAAAAATGCATTGTGTTTGAGCTTGTGCGTTGGCTACAACTAAACATGTCATTGCCAACGTTCAATCTACAATTTGCATGACAAGAACAAGGTGTACAGATATAATAATAATATGGCTTTTATTTTACCTTTTATTTTTTAAATGTTCCTTTACCTAGAATCTAAAGTAAAGGATAATAAAATATTAAAATATGTTTTTAGTTTCTACATTAAACAGAGTGAAGAGGTTATTTTTTGAAAGCAGAAGGAGAGAGTTCTATGAAGGAAGGGATATATCCAAATATATATACATAGAGAGAGAAAGGGGAGAGGGGAGGTGGAAGAGATGGTGGGGTTGACATAATTAGATAGAGAGGGACAGACATAGATAAATGTAAAATAGACATAGAATCAGATAGAGAGGGGGAGAGATTAGAGAGAGAACAGACAAAGAGCTAGAGAGAGGAAGTTAGAAACAATTAGAGAGAAAGGTGGGGAGACAAAAGGGGGGAGAGAGAGGTGAAACATAAACAATGATATTGTCTCATCAAGCCAAGACATTTTTAACCATTGGGAGAGTAATTCTACCACCTACAAAAGAAAGATATATATTTTTGTTTATCACACCATGTTAAAGGATTGGTTGGAAACCATATCCTTGTTTATGTACAATGTTGAACTAAAATTTGTGGATTCAATATACCTTTTAGTTTCAAGTAGAGAACATTGAATTCAATTATTTTCAAATTTTACCTTTACCATTCATGAGAATTGAAAATACATTTCCTAAAACACAAAATCATTAGCCATCGTGGGATTAGAAAATGAAGCTTAACTACATAAATATAGAGAGAGGTAGAAAAGAGAGATGGGGTAGGGAGGGAGAAGGGGAGAAAGTGAGAGGAGACAAAGGGAGACAAATAGTGATAGAGAGGGAGAGATTGATATATAGAGGTAGAGATATAGAGAGATAGAGGGAGAGATAAAGAAAGAGAGATGGTAAATGTGAGAGATAGAGAAACATAGAGAGATAAAGAGATGACAAAGAGAAAGGAAGAGAGAAAGAGAGAATGGGAGATAAAGAGACATATACAAACAAAGAAGCAAAGATAGGGATAGAGGGATAGAGAGAGAGATAAAGATAAATAAAGATAGGGAGATAGAGACCGAGGGAGACAATGAGATCTAGAGAGATAAATGTGGAGAGAAAGAGATAGACATATAGAGAGATAAAGAGGGAGGGAGAGAGAGAGAGTGATGCAGAGGGCACAGTGGAAGTCAAGCAATTGAAACCTCCTTCACAACAATGGGCTTCAATTCCAAATTATTGTTTAGTCAACTTTAGCAACCCTTTGCCAAGACTTACTCCATCGGTGTAACTTAAAACTCTTCCACTGATCTGCATCTCTTCCCGATATGCTTAACACCAAGCTTTTTCTTCGACAAGACTTTCTCTATCAGCACTGTCTCCAAACTTCTCTCTGATGTACTGATCTTAATCTACGCTTGTCAGCCAAACAAGTCACTATTGGCAAAGCCTGACTAAGGTCTGCCGACACACTGTTTCCTCCTGATGCTTCGATGAGACACTAATTATCGTGAGGTTTTAAACTCTTTCACCGATAAGCTGATGCATTGTCTACTTGTATATGCATTAGTTGACATGCTATCGCTAGTAATCTAATGTATCTCCAACCTAGTTTCACCGATACGGTCGGTCATCCCTTGTATCTGACACAATGTATCTTCTTAATGTACATTTGCAAAATACATTCTCAATATACCTCTGCAATACACACACTCAACATGCTTTTATGAGATACACACAAGATGTATATTTGGTGAAATAACACAAATCTTATGCTGATGCATTTGGTCACCCTGACTACTTTTCGGGTAGACTACTACTTTCGCCTAGAAAACTAAATACTCTGCTGATAACCCCCAGTCTCGCCAATGATACTCCAACACTTAGGTAAAACTTCACTTCGCCTAATTTTTGACTAAACCCTAGCACATAGAAATGCTAGGCTCAACTAGCACATCCCACGCTCGATCCCAACACTAAACATAAACAAAAACAAAAAGAACACAAACTGTACAGACAAACCCATTCCATCGATTTCAAAGAAATTTTGTTGGTGGAATGGCTCAGTAATCCATCTGAATGACAAAATGGAAACTAATTACAGTGACATGGTGAGAGAACACAAAATAAAACAAGATCTTTTATTTATTTTGGGAACTTCTGCACTGAAAACAACTCTTCTATCTTCTCACTGTTGTTCTACCAAAAAACCACACAATTACTATACTACTCTTCTTCTCTCTTCTTTCCTTCTGTTCACTGAACTGTTTATACATGTTCTTGTTCGTGATAGTTTGCATCGGTGGGAATGCCAACCATTCTGCAATTGTCAACCCATTCAGTTACAATGTGTTTGCTCTTCCACTACTAGACACTACGACTTGTCCTGTTCCACTTGGACTCACACATGGAACTAGGCATTACAATTGGTCGCTTGGACCTTATACGACACCAAAACACTAAAATGAACATGAAATTAATTGAAGTAACTAGGTGCCACTACACCATACTCCCGGGGCTCAAAAGAACTCAACACCCTTGAGGAACCAAGTCTAAAATATTAAACCCATGCTTGATGATGTCTTCCTCGCTCATCCAGGTAGCATCTTCATCAGGCAAACCACGTCATTTGACCAGATATTGCTTGTAGGTTTTATGTCTGGTCTTGTTTTGAACCTTTGTGTCCAAAATACATTCCAGCTGTATTGGTTGACTCAGTGGGAGATCAGAAATCCATTCTGCATCCCCTGCTTCTATCACATCTGAACCAGCAATATTGTCTCCTTTCAATGGAAACAGGTTAGAGACATTGAAAATGGGCGATATTACTAAACCTGGAGGAAGTTCAATTTTGTATGCATTAGGCCCAAACCTATGTACAATCTTGCATGGATCCATCTTCTTCATAATAATCTTTGTGGGTTGCCCCTTTGGAAGTCTCTCTTTCTTCAGATATGCCATTACCAGATCCCCAACTTTGTATTGGACATCCCTTTTCTTCTGATCAGCTCTCTCCTTGTATTTCCTTGTGTTCTTCTAGATAGTTTCCCTTACAGCGTCATGGATATCCTTCATGCTGACTGTAAAATATTCTCCTTGTGCACTCCTTTTCTCCATGTTCTAGAGATCTCTCAACTATAAAATTCCCCTTGGGTGAATCCCATATACAACTTCGAAAGAACTCTTTCCTATGCTCCGATTGACAGAGGCATTGTATACAAATTATGCTTGTGGGAAGACCATATCCCATGCTTCTCCATGTTGTTTAGTCAAACACCTCAAAAGATTACATAGTGATCTGTTCACCACCTCAGTTTGTCCATCTATCTAAGGGTGATATGCAGATGTGAAAGACTATTGGGTGCCCAATTTCTTCCACAAAGTGCGCCAAAAATGTCCCACAAACATGGGATCTCTGTCAATGACAATATTCAATGGCAAACCATTTAAAGAATAGACTAGCAATGTGTGAAGCATCATTAGTACATTTACATGGCACAAAATGAGCCATTTTACTAAACCTGTCAACAACCACAAACACACTGTCAAATCCTATTTGAGTCTGGGGAAGACCCAAAACAAAATTCATACTAATGCACTCCCATGGCCTTTGAGGAATTAGAAGTGGTTGATAGAGACCTACATTTGATGGAGTCCCTTGGCTCTCTAGCAAATGTGACAATAGTCTACAAATTTTCGGACATCTGTTTGCATCTTAGGCTAGAAGTAAAGTCTTCTCACTTGCTCGAATGTCTTGTCTAGTCCAAAATGACCTCCAAGACTACCACAATGCTTATCTTTTATGATATTCTCCCTCATGGAACACCTAGGTACACACAGTTGGCTGCCTTTGAAAAGTAACCCTTGCTGTAACAAATATTCAGAAAAATCAGAATGATAGGAATCTGAAAATTGTGAACAAACTGTATATATCTCCTTGAAGTCCTCATCATCCTGGTACATATTCTTGAGAGAATCTACTCCCACACTTTGCAACTGGATTTCTTATATAGTGCACACTCTTCTGCTCAGAGAATCTACCACCTTGTTTGCTTGTCCCTTCTTATGTTTGATAGAAAAAGTATATACCTGGAGTTGTTCAACCCACTTCATATGCCTGTGGTTTATCTTCTCTTGTGAATTTAGAAAACTCAAAGCATGATTGTCAGTATAAAAAATGAATTCCTTGGGCAAGAGATAATGTCTCCATTTTTTCAATGCTTGAACCATTGCATACAATTCTAGATCATATGTGGAATACTTCCTTTTAGTGTCATTCAACTTCTCACTAAAGAAAGCAACAGGTCTACCTTCCTGACTCAAGACAACACTAATGGAAAGGTTACTGGCATCACATTCTACAGTGAACAACTTATTAAAATCAGGCAAAACCAAAATGGGTTTCTCTGCTATTTTCTGCTTGAGAATCTCAAAAGACTCATCAGCTGCTCTATTCCAAACAAACTTACATTTCTGTCCTCCTTTTATGGTATCTAGAATTGGTGCACAAATATGACTGAATCCTCTTATGCATTTCCTATAAAAAGTTGCTAACCCATGAAAACTTCTCACATCACTTATTGTTCTAGGTGCTGGCCAAGACAGAATAGCATTTACCTTTTCCAAATCCATTTTCAAACTACCCTGGGATATCACAAATCCAAGGTATGTGAGTTCTTCCTTCATGAAGACAATCTTCTCCATATTGATCATCAATTTCTCCTCATGCAGCTTCTTCAACACCTGTTCCAAATACTGCAAATGTTCTTCCTTTGTCGTGCTGAAAATTAGAATATCGTCAAGATAGACAACAAATTTACCAATAAAATCTTTCAATGCCTCATTCATTAGACACATGAAAGTGATTGGAGCATTGGAAAGTCCAAATGGCATCACAACCCACTCATAAAGACCCTCATTAGTCTTAAAGGTTGTCTTCCATTCATCCCCTTGTCTAATCCTAATCTGATGGTATCCACTTTTGAGATCAATTTTAGAAAAGTACCGAGCTCCTCCCAAAAAATCCATGAGGTCCTCTATTCTGGGCATAGGAAACCTATATCTAATGGTGATCTTATTGATGGCCTTGGAATCAGTGCATAAACTCCATTTGCCATCCTTCTTGGGAGCTAAAACTGTTGGTACAGCACATGGACTAAGACTTTTCCTCACCAGGCCTTTATCCAATAGTTCTTGTACTTGTTTAGCAATTTCCTCATTCTAAGCAAGTGTCATTTTATAGGTTAGTTTATTTGGCAATGTGGATCCTGGGATGAAGTCAATCTGATGACTTATGTCTCTCACAGGGGCTAGGGTATTGGGCATATCCTCCACCATGATACTCTTATACATGTCTAACAATTCTTGCACTTCCTTAGGGACTTTTTCCTTGATGTTTTTAGACAAATCAGAATTGTCTTTAGGTTTCAAAATTAGAGCATACCCCTAGGTTCCCTCTTCTTTCAAAGTATGGAGAAACTCTTTCCCACTCACTAACATGACACTTGATCCTACATTCTTGTCTACACCCTCTTCTGGTAAAGGATCCATCTTATACTGTCTACCATTCTTGGTGATAACAAAGGAATTAGATTTACCATCATGCTGAGCTTGTACATCATACTGCCAAGGTCTACCTAATAGTAAATGGCATGCATCCATGGGAATTATATGACACAACAGTTTGTTCCTATATTCCCCTATCTAAAATTTTACCCAAGCTTGTTCATCAACCAAGACTTGTTGCCCTTTGTTCAGCCAGGACACTTTGTATGGACTAACATGTGGCAATCTTTTCCAATTCAATTTTTCTACCATTTCTACTGAAACTAAATTCTCAGTTGAGCCAGAATCAACAATTACCTTATAGCTTTTGCCAGAAACTTTATACAAAGTTTTGAATAATGTCTTCTTCTGGAGTGGTTCCTTGTTCTATGGCACTTTCAGTACTGTTCTTCTCATCATGAGATTCTCTCCATCTTGTGCTAGAGCTGCACTTCCCATGGGTGAAGTCACACTCTGACAATCTTCTTCTTGAATTACCTGGCTCCTTCTCTCTCCTCCATGAGAGCTTGAGGCTTTCTCTGGACACTTGCCTGCTATATGGCCAATTTGGTTACAATTATAACATCTTCCTACGAAGACATTAGGACCTCTACCTGGTCCACCAAATTTGCCTCTCCCATTGGGTCTTCTTCCTCTGAAACCCTGTCTAGAACCAGATTCTCCACTATGTTCTTGCTGACTGGACTCCCCTTGATTCTTCTGGAACTGATTTCTGCCACCAAAGCTATTTCTACCTCTGGAGTTCCTTCCACCTCTACCTCTGTTATGTTGTTCTCCCTTTCTTTTCTGCTTCTCTTCTACTCTTAGTGCCACTTGGAAACACTTGTCCATGGTTTCTAGTGTCAAGAAGGTAATCTCATCTTGTATGCTATATTTTAGGCCATTAATATACTTGGCAATTCTTCCCTTTTCATCCTCAGCAAGTCCACACCTTAGAGACAATTTGTGAAATTCCTCTGTGTAGGTGGATACATCCATATCCTTCTGTTTGAGATTCTGCATTTTTCGGTATATCTATACTTCATAATCCACTGGTAGGAACTGAACCTTGATCCTCTTTACCATCCAACTCTAGGATGAGATCATGGTCTTGCCACTCTTCACCCTTTCTCCCTGGGTGTATTTCCACCACGTGAGTGCAACACCTTTCAATTTTGTCTTTGCAAACTTGACTCTTTTATTCTCTGGTACCTCCTTGTACTTGAAGTAATTGTTCAAAGCCTTGACCCATTTGATGACTTCATTTGCATCCATCTTTCTGCTAAACATCAGAATCTCCATTTTTGATTCAGATGACTCCTTACCGAGTGTCCTTATGGCTTCCAAAAATTGTTTCTAGTCTGCAGATATATCTACCTGTTCTGGGGTTGTTTCCTCTTCCCCATCTTCTTCTTCTTCATCAGACTCACCATCTAATTTCTTTCCTATCTTTAGTACCTTCAACTCAACCTGGAGTGTTTCCTTGACTCCAACCTTGACTCCAACCTTGATCATCTCTTCCATCTCTTGGAACTTCTTAAGAACTTCTACTATCATCCCCTTTGGAGGCATGGCACTGGCCTCTCCTTCGCTTTCTCTATCTGACATAAACATTCATAGATCTTTTAGAGCACATCACACATAGAATGTCTAAAGCTTTGATACCAAAATGATGTAGAGGGCACAATGGAAGTCAAGCAATTGAAACCTCCTTCATAATAATGGGCTTCAATTCCAAATTGTTGTTTAGTCAGCTTTAGCAACCCTTCGCCAAGACTTACTGCATCAGCGTAACTTAAAACTCTTCTACTGATCTGCATCTCTTCTTGATATGCTTAACACTGAGCTTTGTCTTCGGCAAGACTTTCTCTATTGGCACCGTCTCCAAACTTCTCTCTGATGTACCGATCTCAATCTATGCTAATTGGCCAGACAAGTCACTATCCGTGAAGCCTGACTAAGGTCTATCAACACACTGCTTCCTCCCGATGCTTCAGTGAGACACTAATCATCGGTGAGGTTTTAAACTCTTTCACCGATAAGATGATGCGTTGTCTACTTGTATATGCATTAGTTGACCTACTATCATTGGTAATCTAATGTATCTCCAACCCGATTTCACCGATACAGCTAGTCATCCCTTGTATCTGACACAATGTATCTTCTCAATGTACATTCACAACATACATTCTCAATATGCCTCTGCAATATACACACTCAACATGCTTTTGCGAGATACACAAAAGATGAATTTTTAGTGAAGCAACACAAATCTTACGCTGATGCACTTGGTCACCCTGACTACTCTTCGAGCAAACTACTACTTTCACCTGGAATACTAAATACTTTGCCAATAACCCCCAGTCTCACCGATGATACTCCAACACTTAGGAAAAAATTTACTTCGCCTAATTTTTGACTAAACCCTAGCACATAGAAATGCTAGGCTCGACTAACACATCCCACGCTCGATCCCAGCATTGAACATAAACAAAAACAAAAAGAACACAAATTGTATAGACATACCCATTCCACCGATTTTAAAGAAATCTCGTCGGTGGAATGGCTTAGTAATCCATCCGAAAGATAAAATGGAAACTAATTACAGTGACATGGTGAGAGAACACAAAACAAAACAAGATCTTTTATTTATTTTGGGAACTTCTGCACTAAAAACAACTCTTCTATCTTCTCACTATTGTTCTGCCACAGAACCACACAATTACTAAACTACTCTTCTTCTCTCTTCTTTCCTTCTGTTCACTAAACTGTTTATACATGTTCTTGTTCATGACAATTTGCATCGGTGGGAATGCCAACCATTTTACAACTGTCAACCCATTCAGTTACAATGCGTTTCCTCTTCCACTACCAGATACTACGACTTGTCCTATTCCATTCAGACTCACACATGGCACTAGGCCTTACAATTGGTCACTTGGACCTTATACAACACCAAAACATCAAAATGAACATGAAATTAAATAAAGTAACTAGGTGCCCCTACACCAGAGAGAGAGAGAGAGAGAGAGAGAGAGAGAGAGAGAGAGAGAGAGAGATGGGTGTTTAGTATTAAACTACTTCCCCCACCTTTTTTAAATATAGCATGCTTATATAAATTTTTTTAATTTAACAAAATAGAAGTTTTGGGACATTGATATTTGTTAAAAATACATTCTTATCCTTCTCTATAGGTATTTGTCAATTTTCCACAAGGGTTGTTCCCTGGATGGATTTTGCAAAAATTAAGTGCATTTTATGTCATGTTCCTGATAAAAAAAGTTTTGCCAAAGTGAGATTGAACACAACAGGTATTCACATATCATCTACTAATTCAAACAAAACAAATTTTTTTCCCTCCAAATTTAATATTTTTACACAAGTAGGAATTCTCATTCTAAAATTATAGCATGTCTAAATTTAATTTTAATCCATTTAACCTCCAAATTAAGCAAAGGTGTGAAATTATAAAAGTAATGAGAACCTATAACACCCTGCCCCACAGCCTCGAAGGGTAAGGGCCAAAAGAGAACCAAAATATTTTTTGACATAAGTAGATAACATACCCAGATATGGTTGTCGATTCAAGAGATCGACATCATTCATGGCCAAGTATGGCCTAATGCACAACCCGAAGGAGAGGACTAATTAACCCTCTAGAGAAAACATTACAAAACTATATTCATTTTAAACACCAAATCAAATGTTCCCAATCCCATATCTAATATAAACATGAATGCAAAATCATCATAGAACAAGCGGATCCAATACCCACATCAAAATCCGTAAACCAAATAGGAAACATCTCTTTTTTTCTCATTAACTTGCATGATTACATCTTCTCTCTTAAGTGAGTACAATTACATAAAAGAATATACAGTACAATAGCATATCCATAAGTATTATATACAAGTACAATAACATAGTCCTAAATATGATACAATGACTAAATAGGTACAACAACAAATAGGGTAACCTAGAGTGAGAACATCTCCAATCTGGTGCACCAATAACCTATTCTCTAGTCCCCAATGGTGGTGGCAACACCTCCCAACCATGTGGACTCATAAGAGACCACCCCACCATGCTCAAAGATAGTCACAAGGCCCAAACAAAAGTAACTAGGTAAGCGTATACATGATGTCCAACACTCACATCAATCACAGAGCAGACACAAATATCAATGCATATATCCAAAGTCATAACATAGAGATGCTCATCAAATATTATGTCGGCTACTACTTATGAATACCAAGGCACCAGACACTAGGGTGTAAATTAGATTAAAGGTTGTCATGTGTGCTCAAAGGGATGGCACCACATGGAGTCAAGTACACTACTCATACAGATGAAGAGACTCAAACATTCCTAAATCAACACCCCACAAATGGATAACTCAATGCCCCGTAGATGGATAGGCCTTCTCGTGTGCATCCTTAGCCTTTACAAGTGCTCAAGGCCATGCCCGAGGACTCAATAACCTAGACCTAAGCTCATCTCATTAAACCAAACAAGGTATACATGGCCAAATCAAAACAATTCAATAACCAATCACCATCCATGACAATCATTGATTAAATCCATCAAGTAAAAACCCCTATTTAAATATGCAAATTAGCCAAGGAAGAACAAGGTGATCTATAGGACAAAATCTTTCAATGATAGTGTAATTTTATTGAAAATAGCCCTTTGTCAGTAAGGACAGTTATGTAATAACTCCACTGACCCTAATTTGGTCACAATTCATGAAGGAGTGCAGAGACATAAGAAAAAGCACAACAAATGGTATTGCAAGGCTACTCATAGCGTAAAATTACATATTGTCAACCATATTTAACATAGAAAAGTAAAAATATTAAAAAGGCTTACAAAATGGAAAACTTAGTCATTTTCTCCTATAGTAGTTTTCTTAGATCCTTGTGTTGTGTGATAGATTTTCATAATTAGAAATTATGTGACCCAATTTTTCAATGCACAACCACATATCGATGTATCTAAGGTATTTTAGCTCCATAACATTCTTTAACTGAAAATGATGGTTTCCACAAGGCTGGTGATTTAACAAACACTAACCATAATGAGAAAATAGAAGGCCGCACACTTCTCTTAAGAAGAGTTTTAATAAAAGTCTCATCAGAGAAGTCAGCATATAAAAGAAGGGTTCCATGTGACTAGATCTCTTCAATCTCTATCGTGATGTCCTAGTTTTTTTGTGTATGGCTACGTCATTATATTCTCTATAAAATCAAACTTAGAAAACACATGATCGTTCTTTGAAAACCCTCATATCTAAAGAATACAAAAATAGTTCTGCATTTTAACAATAATTACAAGGACATAGGCAATGTAAATATCTTACATCGAAATAAATTTTGGCATATTTTTACAAAATGCAGTACTGGGTTTTAGATTTCTGTGGATAAGGAGATTGCAGCAAATAGACTTTAGTTTTTTTGAGCTAGAGAAAGAAATGAATGATGCACCTACCTTTTTAATTGGAAGAAATCGCATTTTCTAGTTGTTCTAAGGGTTTGGGATGAAGTGGAAAGAGAAATTGCCATGTCATAGAAGATCCATTGCCCTTGCTCTAGGGAGCCAACACCCCTGAGTATTGTGATGGCTAGGAAAGGGTGATTGAAAGGTTAGATGCCCTTGAAAGGGCAATTTGATCGCTGCCCTATGATTGCTATCCTATGACAACGAGTGAACCAGCTGTGAGTGTGGTCTATGGAGTTGCTCGATTGTTGGTTGTGTGTCTCATTTGGCAACAGGAAATGGCATTGGAAAGAACCCAACACATTTTACAATCCTCTCTCTAATGATTTCCTCTATCACACCTGATAAATGCAAGATGGTGAATCTAACCTATAACAGTGCCTTGTGAAACCCCATTCAACCCTATTTGAAGCGATAGTTTTGTAGAGGCCATTCATCCCTTCTATGCCATATAATGGCCCTTGTCACAGAATAAACAACAAGCCCCTCTCAAAAAAATTAAGGGACTTCCACTCCCTCACACCTAGCAAGAGTGAAAACCAACATAAATGGGCACATTAAGCTCTAAATCCTCCTATTCACCCCAAATCTTATTATCAATTTTTTTAAAGCCTCTAACTAGAAGAAGTGATCCATGCCTCAGTCTGCCCAAAAATCACATCTGTTGCTCACATTTCTGGCCGTTGTCCCATTCTTCCCCCATCAAATCTCCTCTAAGATCATGTTTAAGAAGTCTTCCAGGGATTTCATGGTGCTTATTGGTCCAAACAGTTGAAGTAGATCTATTTAAAATTTCTACACTCTAGATCCATACAAAAATTGAAGCAAATGTCAGTTTATCTGAACCCAACTATCAAAAGTGTTTCACGTTTCTATAGTTGTGAGGTTTTTTCATAAAAAAAGTAAAGAAGTGTAGTTGAGTTTGTTGTTCCTTCTATAAAGTGGAGTAGGTAAAATTGGAACAAGGGTTCATTAAAGCATGGGCTTGACTTGTAGTTGGAACAAATTGCATGCACCTTCCAAACTCTCCAAAAAAATCATAAATGCATTTACCTATCTCCTAGATATTTCTTCCAGCCTTAATCATATTCACCTAATGCTCCCCTAGGTCCATCATATGAGGTATGGTAGAGCATTTAAAACAATGAAAAACTCTGTTAATTTATGCCCCCACGTCCAACCAAAATGGGTGACACAACATAGATATTTTCTACCCACATTAACTCCTACACCAACTTCTCATTGCCATGGGTAGGGTCATTACATCCTACTCCCTACCTGACTAGGCTTACTCCTAGAAGCCTGCAAATGCTAAGATGTAGCCAAATCACACCCTAGTCCATGAAACCTGATACAATTATAAAAATTAGGTTATCACATGCACAACTACATGCAATTAGTCCCAAAACATGGGTAAGGAATAAGAAAGGCACTAATTCCTAGAAAATATACATTAGCATAAAATAATTTTTCCCAATCAAAATAAAAAATGATGCCAAGGAAGCCACATTGAACAATCAATGGAAACCAAGGAGAAACGCCTCAACCACCACAGTGGCAAACTACACATGATCATAAGGGGCAATCTAGACATTACCGTTAGGTAACTAGATGATAAGACAACACAAGAACACTGCACTAGCAGGGTACAATGGCTAGGGTAGGGAATAGGGCATGCGACTATCTCTAGTAACCACCATCAGGGATAAGAAGAGTATGCTCATGCCTGTGAGTCCAGGTGGAGTCGATACCTAATACCTGTATCACTCCGATCACACATCAAAGCACATGTGTATATAACATACATCATAGCTGAAGCAATAGTAAGCATGTAACCCAGCATGATAACCTATCATGTCAACAACATAATAATATTGAAATCCATCAAGGAAAAGCAACAAGCATCAATTTGCACATATATACCAGCATAAACCACACGGTTTTCTCGTAAATTGTAGCAAAATGCGCTTTTAATATACAAAATTTCTAGTTCTCTAACTTTTCATATGCATCTATTTATAAAATGGAGCACACATACACACATATACATAATTCCAACCTCTGATTTCATACCATGCATGATATCTCCTTACATATAATGTAATAGTTTGTCACTTTTCAAGGCATAATGATGCAAATTTGGTTCTCTTCTATATTTTTAATATGCAACTACATACATGACAATTGTACCACCTACATATACATACATACTCATTCACATCACAAGGTTACACTAGGGGTTCACGTGGATGTCATAGTACCATCCATATCCAACATATCCATGAGTCCATAACCAATAACCATGTCCAAAATCCATATCCATGTGTCTTGATGGCATTGACCCACCTAGTGAGCCCTTCTATACAAGCCACAATGACATATCTCTTGTTTGTGTAAGGTTTTCAGCCTCCAAGAGATAGTCAAACAATAGGAAGGTAGTGAATAAGATCTTAGAACAACTCACACATATGCCCATCCTCAAGGGTTTCCCTACGTCTACTTCCTTGTATACACTCAAACAAGTGGATATCACCATACCCGATGAGGAATCACATCACAACACAAGACTAGCATTCAAAACAAAAAATTCAATTAGTTTAGCCACCAAAATATAAATAAGGAAGAGTAAATCTCAATTCCAACAATAAGTAAGAAAAATGTGCATAAACTTCAACAATAAATAAAATGTAACCACAAGAGTTACATGTCAAGAAAATCATCCGTGACTAAACCAATACAAGAAAGATAAACCAAAGTGCTGGTCCACAAAAGCAAAGTAAACGTCACCAATAACTGAAAGAAAGATTCACACTCTTCAAAATATTCACATTACAACACTACATGACTATCGCTAGTCACCACATGAGGAAGGAGGAAAACAAGCATGACTATGTCAATAGTCCTTCATCTGGGTGTGGCCAACTCACGTAACATCCACATGGAAAGGTATTGTGCTAGAACTTCCAGGTCACATACCTCATATGGCGTGACCGTGCATGGTATACACCAAGAAAAAAAAGAACGAAATGGATGAATACTACATGGCAATGTCCTACTCATAGGAACATCCTGCATTGTGCGTGTCCATAGAGAAAGCACGTGTGGCTACACACCGATCTAGATGTGCACATGGATAGGTTCCACTCGCATGCCAACTGATCAAAATTAAGACCTTCTTGAGCAAACCCTCTACTTTGCGCGAGCAACCACTCCTCTTAGCACAAGTAGGAACACAACATATGTACTACATCGTCATGTATCTAGGTACATGGCATCATGTCCTCGAGCTCAGATCACTACCATCAGTGACACGGCATCCTGACCAGCACTATGTTGGAACACCAGTGGGGGGGTGGCATCATATCTAAAACAATCACATTAGGGTAAGATCGTAGATGTCACAAGTGCTCATACTGCAACTAATATCATCCTCAAGAACTAAGGGAATTAGGCTAACACTGTATGAACCAAGTATCTGGTCCATTAATAAGGGGAAGTAGTGAGTACTTTCCTGAGAGGTTGAAATGATTGTCATCATTTTGTGCCGCCATTATACGTTTGTCATTCAATTCCCTCCCAAGGAACTTTGTCGTTGCTACTACCCTCCATATATTGACCTATCAACAACCCTCAGGTTGGCAATCAAAAGGGTGACAACAGGAAAACACATAGATGGTATGATTTTCTCCCATACACATAATCCAAACATACCCTCCATGGATGGGTATACAGTATCACTATCCCATGGGCACACATCTCAAGCACTACTTAATCACAACACTCAATAGGAATACAATCACAATTTCTCTTACCTAGACATAACAATAGCCCACCTATGACTATGCAACATGATGCAAATATACACTTTACCCAAAAATAAGTACTCCCAAACATCCATTCCAATTTTCTCTTTTCACAAGGGAAACTCATTTACCCATAACATCATAGATTCAATTGCAATGCTTTCAACATAATGCAATAGTGCATGAACATGTATAGCATCATCACTATCTTTTTTACATCAATGCATAAACATAAGTAACATTTTTCACAATCATTATTACAGTCACTTCTATAATCACATAATGATATACATCTCATAATGACACATAATGTGACATCATGTCACAAGTCACAGAAATACCATTCATTCACAAGGGAATTGAATGCTAATAACATAATGGAATGAGTTTTGTTTGAGGAACTCTAATCATTTCTCTACATTCACATCCATACATATAAGTATAAGTAACCTCGACTATGTCAATGGCATTCAATTTCTCATCAAGCAAGATATGCAACATTCCTATTACCCTACATTAAGTATTTTTAGTTGCAGTAAAATACAAACATTCAGCTATAAAGTCTCATTGAAATCCACAATGCAATTGAGGAGATCAAATTTCATCAACAAGGTATATCCACCAAGCAATTACCATTCTCATGTACACTCATTAAGTAAGGAGGCACTAATAAACATTTAAGCACTCTCAATCCCTAACCATAACAAGCATAAGGTCTTCTTCACTCCCATCTTTTACTTATTGCAATTTTAACATACTAATCAAATCTATATGCCATTATTCTAACATCTTGTCAACTATTGACAACTACAAAGAAGAGAGAAAGATAGGTTTCATCTCAAGTCAAGACATTACATACCATCCAATGTTCATTATACAAACATGCAAATTCTACTAAGGGAAAGTTTAAGGCACCATTAGTATTCCAATAACTTCAATATGCTATCAAGGGTGATAAATGGTAGCAACTCAAGCACATTAAGAGGTTATAAGAAAAATCAACAATCATCCAATACTTACAAGAGAGTATGAAGCAATCAAACTAATCTTTCCACATCCACAAATAGCTACATCCTATCATCCTTTACACCTATAATACAAGAAGGAATTACAAGAGAAATTCATGATCAATTAGGGTCATTTCATTCACTAGCATCATAAAGGAAGACACAAGAAGAGCATATCCAAGCAAGGGTAATTAGGAAATCCCAAGTTACCTTCAACCCAAAAACACATGAGGCAAGACATTCCTACCCTCTTCTTATAACATGGGAGAGTGATCATTCTTAACCAAGGGAGACTCTCAACTAAGGTCAACACTCTAGTCCCATGAGTAAGGTAAGGCCAAGCATGTTATTTCCTCCACAATTTATAAGAATGGGGTTGTAACTTAACCCACTAATGCCATGCTAAGTCTTGAAAGCAATCAAGACTATAAAACAATATAACAAGCTCATGCCACACATGCCAAACACAACAAAGCATAGAAGGCTCAAGTACGCCAGAGCTCGTAGTGTGTTAACATGGGCTCTGATACCAGATGTAACATCTTTCCCTGCAACCTCGAAGGGTAAGGGCCAAAAGAGAACTAGAATTTTTTTTTTGACATAAGTAGATAACATACCCAGATACGGTTGTCGATTCGAGAGATCGACATCATTCATGGCCAAGTATGGTCGAATGCGCAACCCAAAGGAGAGGACTAATTCACCCTCCAAAGAAAACATTATAAAACTACATTTATTTTAAACACAAAATCAAATGTTCCTAATCCCATATCTAATATAGACATGAATCCAAAAGCATCATAAAATAAGCAGATCTGATACCCACATCGGAATCCGTAAACCAAATAGGAAACATCTCATTTCTTCTCATTAAATTGCATGATTACATCTTCTCTCTTAAGAGAGTACAATTACAGAAAAGAATATATAGTGCAATGGCATAGCCATAAGTATGATATACATGTACAATAACATAGTCCTGAATATGTTACAATGACTGAATAGGTACAACAACAGATAGGGTAATAGAGACTGAGAACATCTCCAATCTCATGCATCAATAAATTATTCACCAGTCCCCAATGGTAGTGGCAATGCCTCCTAACCATGTGGAGTCATAAGAGACCACCCCACCATGCTCAGAGATAGTCACAAGGCCCAAACAGAAGTAACCAGGTAAGGGTATACATGATGGCCAACACTCACATCAATCATAGAGCAGACATGGATATCAATGCATACATCCAAAGTCATAACATAGAGATGCTCATCAAATATAATGTCAGGTACTACTCATGACTACCAAGGCAGTAGACACTAGGGTGTAAATCATATGGAAATCATCATGTGAGCTTGAAGGGATGGCACAACATAGACTTAAGTACACTACTCATATAGACAAGGAGACTCAAACATGCCCAAATCAACGCACTGCAGATGGATAACTCAATGCCTCATAGATAGACAGGCCTTCTCATGTGCATCCTTAGCCTTTACAAGCACTCAAGGCCATGCCCAAGGACTCAATAACCTAGACCTAAGCTCATCTAATTAAACTAAATGAGGTATACATGGCCAAATCGAAACAATTTAATAAACTATCACAATCCATGACAATCAATGATTAAATCCATAAAATAAAAACCCTTATTTAAATATGCAAATCAGCCAAGGAAGAACAAGGTGACCCATAGGACAAAAGCTTTCGATGATAGTGTACTTTTATTGGAAATAGACCTTTGTCAGTAAGGACAGTTTTGTAATAACTCCAGTGACCCCAATTTGGTCACGATTCATGAAGGAGTGCATGGACATAAGAAAAAGCAGGACAAATGGTATTGCAAGGCTACTCATAGCCTAGAATTACATATTGTCAACCATATTTAACATAGCAAAGTAAAAATATTAAAAAGGCTTACAAAATGGAAAACATAGTCATTTTCTCCTACAGTAGCTTTCTTAGATCCTTGTGTTGCACGGAAGATTTTCATAATTAGAAATTATGTGACCCATTTTTTTAATGCACAACCATAGTTCAATGTATCTGAGGTATTTTAGTTCTATAACATTCTTTAAATCAAAACGATGGTTTCCACAAGGTAGGTGATTTAACAGACACTAACCATAATGAGAAAGCATAAGGCTGCACAATTCTCTTAAGAAGAGTTTTAACAAAAATCTCATCAAAGAAGTCATCGTATAACATAAGGGTTCCATGGGACTAGATCTCATCAATCTCTATCGTGACATCCTAGTTTCTTTTTGTATGGCTGCCTCATTATATTCTCTATAAAATTGAACTCAAAAAACACATGATTGTTCTTTGAAAATCCTCATATCTAAAGAATAAGGAAATAGTTCTGCATTTTAACAATAATTTCAAGGACACAGGCAATATAAATATCTTACATCGAATTAAATCTTGGCATATTTTTAAAAAATGTAGTACTGGGTTTTAGATTTCTATGGATAAGGAGATTGCAGCAAATAGACTTTAGCTTTTTGTGCTAGAGAAACAAATGACTTATGCACCTACCTTTTTGATTAGAAGAAATCGCATTATGTCATTGTTCTGAGGGTTCAGGATGAAGTGGAAAGCAAAGTTTCCCTACTATAGAAGATCCATTTCCCTTGCTCTAGGGAGCCAATGCCCCTGAGTATTGTGATGTCTAGGAAAGGGCGATTGAAAGGTTAGATGCCCTTGAAAGGGCAATTTGATTGCTTCCCTATGATTTCTATCCTATGACAACAAGTGAACCAGCTACGAGTGTGGCCTATGGAGAGGCTTGATTATAGGTTGTGTGTCTCATTTGGCACTAGGAAATGGCATTGGAAAGCACCCAATGCATTGTACAATCCTCTCTTTGATGACTTCCTCTCTCACACTTGAAAAATACAAGATGGTGAATCTAACCTGTGATAGTGCCTTGTGAAGCCCCATTCGGCCCTATTTGAAGTGATAGTTTTGTAGAGGGAATTTGGGCCTACTACACCATACAATGGCCCCTGTCATAGAAGAAACAACAAGCCCCTCTCGAAAACATTGAGGGCTTTCCACTCCCTCACACCTAGCAAGAGCGCCTACCAACATAAATGGCCACATTGAGCTCTAAATCCTCTTGTTCACCCCAAATCTAATTATCAATTTTTTTAAAGCCTCTAACTAGAAGAAGTGACCCATGCCTAAGTCTGCCAAAAAATCACATCTATTGGTCACATTTATGGTCATCGTCCCATTCTTCCCACATCAAATCTCCTCTAAAATCATGTTTAAGATGTCTTCCAGGGATTTCATGGAATTTATTGGTCTAAACACTTGAAGCAAATCTATCTCAAAGTTCTACACTCCAGATCCATACAAAAACTAAAGCAAATGTTAGTTTATCTGGACCTAACTATCAAAAATGTTTCACCTTTCTGTAGTTGTGAGGTTTTTTCATAAAAAAATAAAGAAGTGTAGTTGAGTTTGTCATTCCTTCTATAAAGTGGAGCAGGTAAAATTGGAATAAGGGTTAGTTAAAGCATGGGCTTGACTTGTAGTTAGAGCAAACTACACGCACCTTCCAAACTCTCCAGAAAAAACATAAATGCATTTACCTATCTCATTGATATTTCTTCCAGCCTTAATCATATTCACCTACTGCTCCCCCAGATCCATCATATGAGATATGGTAGAGCATTTAAAACAATGAAAAACTCCCTTACTTTATGCCCCCACGTCCAACCAAAATGGGCAACACAACACATATATTTTCTACCCACATTAACTCCTACACCAGCTTCTGATTGTCATGGGTAGGGTCGTTATAGAACTTTACTATGTTTGATTAACCTTTGTATCATGTGATGCCCGTTGAGAGAATGCATGATGGGTGGCTAGCAAATAAACATGATGTAGGAAGTGGTCACGCTTATATTTGCAAGAGAATGCCCATTCAATATAGGTGTGAAAATACATACATACTTCAAATAATATGCATATGTGACAACTAATGGAATACAAGTGTACACAAGTGTAGTGTATGAATAAGAATCTACAAAGGGGATGCATGCAAATAGAGACTAAACACTAAACATGAAAGCTCACACATTTGAAGTAGGTATTAGGCAAACACATGGATCTTGAAATATATTAAGATTATGTAAATTAATTCATAACACTCAAGAAAAAAATGACATCTGTCATAGGGATACAAGACACCCATCATTCAGTTAAATACATGGCAATTAAATCTCCACAACTCTTCAGCATACCCATTGCACACCAAGGTGTGATTGCCACTATGTTTATGCAATTACACTTAGTTTTGTCTCCTTCATACATCTTTAAATAATACAAATTTCTTTTCAAAAATAACTTATTTACAAGAAAATTAGTTTGATATAATGCAATTATTTTGTCTCATAAACTCTTAGCAAAGTTTTGAACTAAACCATTCATGAGGAATGAATTATAAAGATACAACCTAATAGTAAAACTAAAAATAGTTATTCATACAAAGTTTATGCTTGTAGCTATGTTTTCTACTTCAAATTGAAAAGTACTTTGAATCCATAAATTTTAGTTAACCTTTGGCATACTATACAGATATTCAAAGTAAAATTATGGTGGGATTTCTCAAACTCTTTAAGATTCCACTAACGACACACAATGTGATCTAGAACTCAAAATGTTACCAATCATGTAACATGTTGTGGTAAACAAAAAATTATATCTTTATTTTCTATAGAAAAATGTTTTGAAGATATACTTTCTTCGAGCTTTATCTTCTAAAATGGTTTCTTGTAATGGGTTTCATAGTAATAATTTTCTGGATCTAAGTGGTTTCTTTTATGACATTTGATTTTCTACAATCCTATAGGCTTTCATTCAATCCTTGCAAAGGTAAACCATGGTTAGCAAAACTAATCAAACTAATAACCCTAAGATTGTAATTAGCAACATCCAAGCCTGCAATTACTCCCATGTTGATTATACAAAAAAAATTCTTCATATACTGAAGATAATGTCCATATAGATCTACAATTGGCAACATCCACACTTGCAATTAGTCCCATGCTAATTCTATAAACTGATTTTCTACATAAAATCACAATAATAATAATGTTTGTAATATTCAATACTTGTTTTTTGTAGCCTCTTCACTTTGGGTGGGAACTTCTCTATGAAAAATAAGGAATTTATAATCTATTAAGTCTACATTGAATACAAAATGAAGGTTTCATTATTATTTCAAGTTACACTTAAATGCATTGCATGCCTTACATAATTCATTATCCATGGAAACTCTTAGAAAATAAAGGAATGTTTCACCTCTAGCACATCCCTTGTGTTCATGTTGTTGCCTATTACACTATTATAGGGGCTTCTACCTATTATTAGATCAACACCTCCAATTGAATTAATTATTTTATCAAGTATTTATTTTTTCAAATTTTGAACATCTTCCACCTCAATCAATTTACTCTTTTGATGTGTTTTTTCCACCCAACTTTTGAGGATAAGCTTGTTTTCTTTACAAATTTTTACAGCTACAACTAATTGGGTGGTATATGTTGAGAGATTGATGGAAATCTGTCATTGAAGTCTATGTGTTGGTAACATTAGATGAATGGAGAGACTAATGGATATTGAAGAGCATGACAGTGTATGGTGTTTTCATTGATGGTAACCCATTATAGAGATGCAGTAGTACTGGTCCAGAGAAGACCAAAGTACCAATGGTTTTATAAATTTGTCTAAGTTTTGGGGTACTATATTTAGTGTTTAGTGAACTAGTTTGACCTGCATTGTTCCATGATGAAGAATCTTGTCATGTGGTTCTAAGGTGTATTTGGTACCTACTCAAGAAGTCTAAATGCAAAGCTTCAAGGCTTGAAGTCCTCCAAAGTTGAAGATTGAATTGAGAGAGTGTCAGGCTTTGTAATGGTAGTATAATAATAGTGTTAGTGGTATATTGGAATGCTCTGCATTCCACCACAAATGGATATTTTTCTATGCAGTTTTGAGAGTAAGTTCACAGATGTCAAAAATATGTTCTCTCTGAGTGCCAAGCATTTTGGTGGTCCACGTGTTGAGTTGTGATTAAATAGTTGGTTCATTCTATTATTACTTCACCAATGGTGCCAACCCAAAGGTTTTGAGGTTGTGCAGAGTTGAGTTATGTATGGAGTAGAATTATGGGAGTAATTATAGGTTGTTCCAACCTATCACAATGTGTTAGATGCTTTGATTCTCTTTACAAAAGCATATAGGGCTGAGTTTTGTTCTAATAGATCAATAACTCACATGTTACATCTATTGTGCCAACCTATTTGATGTGTTGCTTGAATGTAGTATATATAGAAGATTAATTTCTTGTGTGTAGTGTTGAGGTGAAATAATTAAGTGCATTTTTGTGACATTCAATGTAGAGAAGGGCTAGATAAAATTAAGGTGAAGATGAAGTGTGTTAAGTCAGTTTTTTGAGCTTTAGTGGAATTGTATCTTTAGCATAGGTTAGATGCATTGTTAATAGTTCTCATTTGGTAGTGAGCCACCCTTTCTTGTATCTTTCTCTATTTAGGACAGTGAGTCCTTTAGTAGTGAGCATTTCTCTTGAGGACAGTGAGTCCATCATTTTGTATCAAAACTTGCATTATAATATATTGTGAACTAATTGTCATCGTCATTTTCCCTTTTTTGGGTTTTCCACATAAAAAATCTAGTAACCATGTTTTATGTGATTTAATGGTTTCTTTAATGCTTTACTTTCTTACTGCAAATTGAATATGCTATGTGAAATGAATGTTTAAATGTTTAAGTTGTTTTAGAGAATACTGATTCACCCCCCTCTCAATATTCTAGGTGTTCAATAATATACCCAAATTATTCAAAGGAACTTCTACACCCCCAATTCTAGTAAACAAAGAAAGCATATTGGTCCCCTTTAGATAGATACAGTTCAAAATAGAAAATGGTATCCTTTAATGAGCAAATAAGAGAAATTGTATTTTTCCTCTTCTTCTATTTTTACATCTATGGAAGCCAATTGACTCACTACTAGATGAAAAACATTTAAATATTTGGTTACACAATCTCCTTCATACATCTTTAAAGAATATAAATTTATTTTTAAAAATAACTTATTTACAAGACACTTGGTTTGATATAATGCAATAATTTTATCTCATAAACTCTTAACAATGTTTGAACTTAAACATTCATCAAGATTGAATTAGAAAGACATAACCTAATAGTAGATCCATCTCTTCTATTCAGCTTGTCCCATTCATATTGATCCATTATTGATGGCATAAAATTAAGTGCAACAATTAATATGACCCACTGGTCTATCTCCAATAAAAGAGAGAAGGGGAGAGAGAGGGATAGAGAAAAAAGGTAGAGAGGGAGATGTAAAGAGAGATATATAAAAAGATAAAAAGAAATAGAGAGATAGAGTGGGAGACAAAAAGATCAAGAGAAAGATAGAGAGGGAGATTGATAGACAAAAAATAATAGAGAAAGAGAGATAGAACAAAAGAGAGAGAGTGATAATAAATATAAAAGGGAAAGTCAGTCTCTCTTTTCTTTATCTCTTTCCCTTGATGTTTGTTATCTTTATTTCTCTCTCAATAAATAAAAGAGAGAGTGACTTTCCCTTAATATTTTTTATCTCTCTCTCTCTCCCTATATTTTTGTAAAAGTGCCATTTCATACTAAGAACCATTTTTAACATTGTAAAAGTATCATAGCTTAATCATTAAGGTAGGGTTTTCCATTAGAATTTTTTAACATAGCCCCAAGTATATCATACAATGTAACATCTTTTGCCACTATGTTTATGCAGTTAAGCTTCATTTTGTAATCCCATGATGGCCAATGATTTTGTGTTTCCAAAAGTGTCTCAAGAACACATGTATTGCTATATTCTTTCAATTCTACTGATTGATCCAGAAAACAACTATTCAGTATCAACAAAATTGTATTCTCTCTTATCAAGAATTTGGACCAGAACTTGAATATGGAAAATAATGAATTTATAATCTATTTAATTCCAAATTAGTATAAAATAAACATCTTATTATTCTATCAAGTTAAACTTGAATGCATTTCATTCCTTTTATAATTCACATTCCATGAAAACTCATATAAAGTGGTGGAATGCTTCCCCTCTAGCCCATCCCTTGTGTTCTTGTTCTTGCTTGTCAAATTATTATAGGGGCTTCCACCCATTATCATATCAAAACCTATAATTGAATTAATCATTTCATCAAGTCTTTCCTTTGTCAAATTCTACACATCTTTTAGGTAAATCAATTTACCCTTTTTATGTGTTTTTTGCCACAACTTTTGAGGATAAGCTTGTTTTCTTTACAATTTTTTTGTAGATACAATATAATTGAGTGGTATACCCAAATGGTGCAAAGTAACTGTGCTCACAAAGGATTGCACCCTGAATTCTAAGCCTTTGCAACATGGGAACATTCTTAGTTTGTGGATTTGTCTTTTATTAGCATGGACCTCCGGAAGAGCTAGCTCCCTTTAAATGCCCCTTTAGATCTATAAACTTGTGAGGAAAAGAGATAGAAGAATACTTGAATAAACCAAAAATGAACTAAAAATCTATCCTAAAGGGGGTGATGCACCAATATTTAAACTCTAATCTGTAATATGATTTACAATTATTCTTCAACAATGTTCGTACAACTCAAACTGATCAATTTTACTACAAAAGTGTTTCAAAGAAAAGCATGAAATGACTTGCATAACCTATAACCTATAATAAAATTAAAAATTTTATACTTGCATTCAAAGAATGAGATAGAAAAATTAGAGGTTTTATGATAAAACACAGTAAATTCCTATCAAATCACTGAATATGAGACAAGACATTTGAATCTGACTAGATCAACACATGATTGTATTCATAAATAGAAGGAATGCTCTGCAAAATAACAATAAACTCCTAGAAAATAAACTATTGCTACAGTAAAAACTGTAAAAATGGTTGAGTTACAAGTTTCAATTTCTCTCTCTGCAATGTACAAAGCTAGCGAAAAAGTAAGAACTGATAAAAAAACATGCGCTTTCTTCCCTCTAATACAAATATTTGTCCCAAAATGGTAAAGGGAAGTCAACTCCAGCTCAATTGGACACCAAATGATGTATGAATAAGTCTAAAAAGCAACTCCAAGTTGCTGGGCGAGCACAAGAGAAAAGCCTAAAATTAAGGCTCCAAAACTACTCCATGATGACCAAAAATAGCTCATAACTGCTCCTCCTGACATAGTTGACCCAAAAGAAAGACAAAAATAGCCTAGTTTGACCCCATGGCAAAAATAGAACAAGATACCTCTCCTGCATGAATCTATACTTTAGTTCAACTCCTCCTCTATTTTTGTATGATTAGAGAGCAAAAAATAAGCTATTTTAACAATTATTAAATGCAATCAATGTGATTTGTATTAATAGGTGTTGTGCAATGCTTATTTCTCCTCTAGGTTATTTCATAACAAGTATTAAGGCAATTTTTTAAATTATTGCACTTAATAATTGTTAAACTACATTATTTTGGGCTTCAATTGGTGCAAAAATAGAAAAGGAGTTACATGATTTACAATAGCCCTTAAGGCAAAAAATAAACCCTCTTCCAATCTCTCCATGCAAAAAAATACTTTATTCTACCCTTGGACATCAAGAAGGTCTACAAAATGCTCCAAAAAGCCTAATTGATGCAATAAAGTCAAAAGGGCCCACATTGCCTTCTCAAATCTTCAACCTTAGTCATAATCATTATGTTATTTCACCTTTAGGTAAAACAAACATTAGAAACTACAAATCACATCATTAAACTTCACAAAAAGCACATTATAAACACTTATGACTCCCTTGGCCTCCTCTAGTATCACTAGACATCATGATTTCAAGACTTGACCTGAGGCTCCGTTAGTCTACAAATGTTTTTCTTAAAATTAAAGTCAAAATACCTCCTTTAGCCACGAGCTAGGGTTTCAACACTTTGAACAAACATTCTTTCAGCCCTAACTTTTCATCATTTGCTTTTTTTTTTTTTTTCATTTTTCCTCTACAATTTCAAACTACTCCTATAGATTTCCTACCTTTTGGTAAGTGATTTCCTTATCTCTACTATTGTTTCTTCAAACAAATGGTAAAAAATAAATGTAGAATATCTTATATGCAATCTTATATGAGGAATCCATACCTTTTACTCTCTACAGGTAAGAAAATAATTAAAAGCTACTCTCTTGTGTATACTTTCTCTTTGATGAACATCTATGATGACGTTCAATGTTCTTCTTATGATGAGAAAATGGAAAAATGGACTCTTCACTGCTTTGTAAGATGGTAAACAATACCTTGCTACAACATTATTTTTGGTTGTACTATATGCGAGAAAAAGGGTAAAAACATTTTTATAAACTGTCATTTCAGTGAAAATGAGATACAAAACCCTCTATTTTTTGTGTGATATTCTCTCTCTGCTCTAGTTTTGAATGAAATGATAAAAAGGGGGTTTCTTGAAACTTTGAAGATGTATTGTGAAAATGTATTGTTTACCATGTCGGTGCATCCTAATTGCACACTGGTAATGAGCATTCCATACTTTTACCAAGGTTTACCTTGAGCCCTTAGAAAGGGTAGCATGCTCATAAGTTTGAAACAATTTTATTCATGATCTCCCTTATCACATTTAGCTATTTTTCTTCTCTTCAGGAGGAAAGCATTTTTCAAACCCTATCTGGGGTTTCACAGCTTCAAGAACCTATTATAGCTTCTTTATTGTTCTCAATAGCTATATCACTGTAGACCCTTTTGACTACTTTACTACTCTTTTATCCCCAGAATAAAATACCCTACCACGACCATGTAGATTTGTTATTGGTTTGTCAATAATGTGTCATTGGAAAGACTCATTCTTCATACTTATGTTGACTTTATGATGTTTATAGCTTCTGCATGTTATTATTTTTGTTGTCACAATCACCTTCTTTTGTTCCTCTGATGTTTTAGTATGCACTTAAACTCTAGTTAGATTGACTTTATAATCTTATGGTTGTCACTTGTCTGATTATTTTCCTTTCTTCTTACCTTCTCTGCTCACTTTTGATCCCTACACTTTAGACTAGATTTCAACTTTGATTATAGGTATAAAGTTGAGGTGTGAAAGCCTTAATCATGATTGTATCCAACCCTTAATAAATTCCCACTCACTTTGCTTTCTAAAACTCTATTTCCATAATGAATGAACTATTGGTGATAGTCCTCATGGGCACTATATGATGGCATGGCAGTCTTATATCCATGACTCCTTTACTTTGACTTAAAAAGTGTCTCCTCAACTACATCCAAATAGTTCTTGGACTTATTTATGAATAGGTGGTGATCCTAAGGGTAGATATGGGAGTGATGACCCTATTAGGACTTTAGTGAAGTCACTATTTTAGTTTTGACAGTGAGCAAACTTTTTATGGCAGTCCTCATTCTCTAATAAAATCAATCCTCTTTATTATAGAGCATTAGGAAAGTCCCTTGATATCTTTTGTGATATTTTATCACCTTTATACATTTATCCATGCTTTCACTGCTCCTTGGAACTAATTCATGGTATTACACCATAACACTTGTTAATTCACATAGTAAAACTGCTCCCCTCTTTACCCAAATGGATATTAGATCACCAAACCTACTGCAACACTATCGTAGTTTGAACTTCTTGAATACATAGGGTGTTGGTAGTCTTGGCTGTGATAACCATAAGATATGATCTTGGAAAAGTATCGTGATGTAGTTCTTAACCCATTTAGTTTTGTTTGTTAAGGGGGACAACCAAAATAATGAAATAGCAATACTAACTCATTCTTCCCTCCATAATTGATCCATTCTTTTCTTCATGATCAACCCTCATTATAACTATTGTTACCTGGTAGTGTGTGTTGTTCCTGTGACTTATCATCATGATGCTCTCCTCATCATTGTATAAAACATGATTGTTATCTTACTCTATTTTGTTCCTGTAGATGGTGCTTCAACTTCTTGACAGTCATACTATCTTCTCTAATACTTTATCAAGCCTCCTAGTTGAATTTTTCCTCCTATAGCTACTTGAAACACTTATGACTACTTCTCATGAATAGTGTGGGGCAACCTCTTGGTTTTGCTCAAACTTATGTGTTTGACATAATGGTAATCTTCCTTTATGCTCTTTGGACTTCTCTTCTCCATTTATATGCTCGTATAGCATGATGAAAAATATTTATTTTGTAGCAGTATAAAGTGATGCAAACTATGCATGAACCTCACTATATAATTGCTCCATTGTTTGGCAATCTTATCTCACTAGCACTATGCATGTATATGCTCCTATAGGTTCATATTTATGTTCTTTCATTGTTCATCCATTCATTGACTAATGTTGAGATTCTGATGTATGATATCTTAGTCATATAATCATGAAGGCTTGTTGTCTCCTTTTGCATTACTTGTCTTTTGCCACTATAAATGATGTTCTTTATTCAATGATTGTTCTTTTCTTCAATTGATCTACCTATTCATGGTCTTGGTATTATGGCTATAGTTGCTTCCTTTTGTATAAATGACAATGTATCCCCATTATGTTGAGCTGGGGGTGCCATGGTAGTTGATCATGTGATGCTCTTTTGTACTTGAAAGCTATCTCTTAAAGATTGTTGTTGTCATTTTATGTGGACTGCTACTCCATATTATGCATTGTGACCCCTTTATTCTTGTGACAACACTTTCCTTAGTAATTTATGTGTTGTCTCAAGCCTTCAAAATTATCTTTCTTTATTGACTGTTCTATTGTGACTTAGATAGATTGCTTCTTGAGAGCCCTTTTCCATGATGACTATACTCTTGCCTCAGCTACTCTTTTAGGCATCTTCATGATTGTTGCTACACCTTTGACTATGCTTGTTGCTTTTATTTGACTACTATAGATGTTCGCTGTCCTCTTTGACTAGCATGGTCTATGACTGCCCTTGGTTATTTTGATAACATTATGGCTACTATAACAAGTGACATGACATTAATAAATGATCTTGATGTACTTGTGCCTACACAATGAACAAACAACTTAGATAAAACATTGATGTTGAAGCCTCTCTTTTAATTGTTTGATCAAATTTTCTCCTTCCTATTTAATCTTATTCATCTGATGCTCTATTTATCTATTTCATTTTGTTGATTAGATGTAAAATAATAAGTACATTTTGAGTTACTACATATTGAAGTGGAGATGAAACCTTGAGCTCTAACATCACATTTTACTTCCTCGTGCAGGTTCAATTGGAGCTACCACTAGGATAGTAGGAGATCTTAGTGCAGACAATAGGATTCATCATTCACTCAGGTAATGATGGGTCCCATCTTTACTTTATATGCTTTCCTTGAGTTCAGATGTACTTATTGTTATGCATTGAATCATATACAGTTACTCCCACAGTTTGTGTGAAGCCATATAAACACTTCTCTTTTGAATATAAATAGTTATTTTAGGCAATGACTTGTGTATAATTTCTCTTTTGGTGAATCAATTGCATAACATGAACTAAACTCTATTGCATACAATGAGTGTTTTTAGTCATGAAAAACTTGACAAAGTTATATGTACCTTTATGAACTGCATCAAACTGCAATGATTGAATTGCAATAAACACAACTAAAACATGATTTGCAATGACTTAGTTTAGATTTTAACTTCACCTATCAGTCTTTGAATACCTCCTGCCCTATTGGGGTATCATGTCACCTTATCTAGCTCCTGTAGCTACTCAAATTGAGCTGATACATGATCTTGGTAGTGTTCTCTCTGCAAGGGTCATTTATTAAGATAGTAGGCCTTCTGGAGTGGATTGTGAAGCTAAATTTTTTCTCTCCCTTCCTTTTGAACTCCCTACTTCTCCAAAGAAACAAAGAAATTGTTGTTATAGCCCAACCTAGTTGGGCTACAAAGCACAATTTGGTAACATATTTGGCAACATCTATGCCAGTTTTTCTTGCTAAAACTCCAAGGTTAGTTGCCTAGTGAATCCATTGGGCAATAGAGTCCTTCCTTAGCCTTCACAACTCAAAAAGCTTCTTGACAACTCAACTACTAGAAAAACAATAGTAGCAGAAACAAAACTAAAAACAAAACAATGCTAGCTTCAAATAGAACCAACCAACTTTGCATCTGCACTTCTTGGAAAACAAAAACTCAAATGAAACTACTATGCATCCAACACTTATTAACTGAAAAACCTACCCTACTATGATACATTTGCAACTTCTACTTCTCAGAAACAATGCTTGAGGTGAATCCCATTGACTGGGATAGATAACACCTCTCCTTCCATAGTAGCCAGCTAGAAAGCATTGTGTTGTTTGCATTCAGCAATCATGAATGGGCATGTCCACATAGAATCAAACTTATTGTACTTAGTAGGTCTACTTTTTAGTTCATCCCACTTGAGAATAATGTCTCCTTCCTTCAAAACTCTGAATGTTGCCCTCCTATCAAATATCCTCTTCATTTTCACCTAGTACATCTCCAACTACTATGTTGTTTGCTTCCTTGTTTTTTCCTACTCTACTAGCTCAGCCAACCGTACCTTCATAGGACTGTCCTCCATTTACTCAAGCTCTTTCATGAGACTTAGGGTTGGCACCTAAGTTGAGATTGGTAGCTTAGCTTCTTTACCATGCACAAACATATATGAAGATTGACCATTTGACCTTTTAGGAGTCACTCTATCATCCCATAAGGCTGATTTTAACTTTGAATGCTAGGTTCTCTGATTATCTTCTTTTGTCTATTTGATGATGCTGAAGAGGTTTTTATTAGTGGACTCAGCCTGCACATTCCCCTGGGTGTAGTAATTTGATGAAGTGCTTAGGAAAACACCATGTTTGATGGCCTACTCAGTTATTTTTAGGCCAACAAAACCTAATGTATTATCTAAAATGATTGAATCTGATACACCAAACCTAGCTATTAAGTCTTCATAGAAATTCAATACAACACTCTCATTAGCTTCTTTCAAAGCTACTACCTTTGTCCACTTAGTAAAATAATCTATGGCTATTAATATTCATTTGTGACCAGAACATGAAGGTGGGTTAAGTGCTCCAATGAAATCAAGACCACACTTGGTAAAGAGTTGATCAGTTGAAATTGGTGGTAGTGGCATGACTGCTAGTTTTTGTTTGCCTGCAAATACATCACATTTCATGTACTTTCTTACCCAGGTATACACATCTTTGAAAAGATATGACCAGTAATATCCAACCTTCATGATCTTTAAGGTTGTTGTGCTGGCTACAAAGTGAGCATTAGCTAGTCCATCATGGAACTCATGCAAAAGTTTGTCAATCTAATATGTTTCAATGCATCTTAAGAGAACTCCATTGTAATTTTTTATAATCATTGACAATAACATATGGAATGGCCTGCAACCTATAATACCTTCTTTTTGCTACACTTAACCCTCTTGGGCACTCCCTAGTTTGTAAATAATGCATCATATCTCATGTCCATCCAGTGTTACTAGATAGAACAATAGGTATAACAAAAGTATCCGCCATTAAAACAACTTCTTCTGGCAGTTTTACATCATTTTCTGTTGTTTCAGCTAGTTGTTCACACAATCCTTTACCCATGACTAGCTTCGTGACTTTAATATCAACATCATACTCCATCACTTTCGTAACCCAACTAACTCTTTTATCTGTCAGATCCTTGTTCAACAAGAATTCTTTCACACTTTGATGGGCAACCATCAGCTGAATTTTATTATTTGATAACATGTGCCTAAATTTTTTAAGACTTCTTATTACAACAAGTACATGCTTTTCAACAAATGTGTATCTTTTCTCACAAACTTCAAATCCCTGGCTGAAAAAGGCTATTGGTTGCTCCTAGCCTTCCTTGTTTTTCTCAGTCAACATAGTAGAGAGAGTGTCAACTCCTCCATAGGCATACCGAATGAAATGTTTTAAAAAGTTTATATTTATTAATGTTGGAGATGTTGCTATATAGCTGCCTTGATGTCTTCAAAGCTGTCCTTTCCTTCTTTAGTCCAGCAGAAACTAATATTCTTTTTGAACATGGTTGTTAGAGGCTTCAATAAACTTTCAATATTGGGAATAAACTATCTAACCAAATTGATTCTTCCTAAGAAACTTTGTAGTCCCTTCTTATGGGTAGGCAAGGGTAAGGCTAAAATAACACTTACTCTTTCTGGATCAATTGTAATTCCATGTTTGGAAACAATGTGACCCAATAGCTTACCCACATGAATAACAAATATGTACTTTTTGGGGTTCACTGAGACTCCATATTCTCTACATCTTTCAAAGACTAGCATGAGATGAGAAAAGTGATCTTTTGCATTGGTGGAAAAAATAGTTATATCATGTAGAAAAACCTAAAAAATCTTGTTCATGATGCCTTGAAATACCTTATACATGGCTCTCTAAAAGGTTGCTCCATCATTTGACAACCCAAATGGCATCTTTTGATAATCCATACTACCCCATTTGGTTGTGAATGTTGTCTTATATTGGTCTTCCTCCTTAACCAAAATTTGGTTGTACCCTAAAAAGCCATCTAGTAAAGAAAACCTTCAGAACCTAAAACTACTTGCAGAATCCGCTCCATTGAGGGCAGCAGGTAGTGATTTTTCAATGATATGCTATTCAATTCCCTAAAATCAACACACAACCTGATCTCACCATTTTTATTCCTAACATGCACTAGATTGGACACCCAAGAATTATGTTTGATTGGAAAAATGGTGTTGCTTTGAATCAACTTGTTCAATTATGTTTTCATCATAACCTCTAGCTTGGGGTTAAGAGGCCTTTGCTTTTACCTCATTGGTTTTGCATGTGATTCTAGCTATATGGTATGCTGAGATAGCTCGAGGTTAAAACATTTGATGTCTTTGAACTCCCATACAACTACATCATCAAATTATTGGCATAATAACACAAAAGCATGCTTATCTTCAGGTGTACATACCTTTCCTAACTTGAGAAGTTTGAAAATCTCCACTGATTCATAGTGGTTCTGCTCGATAAGTATGCTGGCTTTCTCCTTCCTTAACTGATCATTTGAATTGAAGATTGACTCCAAAGTCACAAGACCTTTGGACAACTTATTTGTCCTAAGGTGTACAATCTGGTCTTCAAATTGTTGCTGCAATTTCTGCTAATTACAAGCTAAAAACATAGCTTCCTCAATGAGAAAATTTGCTAGATCTGGTCATCACATTAAAAAGTCTACCAATGTATGTTATTATTAGGAACTTATGGCCTTACAACCACCTTCACATACTGTTGTTGCTCAGTATTTCTAATTTCTTTGGGTATATCAAATTCAACCCCCATGGCAGCAAGTTTATCAGCCTGTTTATATTCTAGTTTCTAGGCACAGACAATGGGTTAAATGCATCAAAATCTTCAATTAAGTTCCATACTCTACGCTTATAAGAATTTAATATGTCATTTTTTGTGACATTAGTGCTCCTTACCTGATTTGCAACTAACTCATTGTCACTAAATACTTGTAAACACTTGATATTCTTTTTCTTGACCCATTCGAAGCCATGGATGAGTGCCTTATATTCATCTATACTGTTAGTCCAGCTAAATGTAAATACGAATGTTGTGTAGTACTTCTCATTTTTAGGTGAAATGAGCATATCTCCACCACCTGCACCAACTTTGCCTCTTGCCCCATCAAAGTACAGCTGCCATAAGTCATTATTTTATTGTCCCTCTTGCTATTTCTTCTCATTTTTTCCTTTCACCAGGTTAGGAACAAGGTGATTATGTTCATGAATCATGTAGATTCCTAACCCAACTTCCTACAATTGCTTGTAGTGGTCACCTTCATGGTTTTCTGATGCCCATTCATCTAAAAATAGGTCTACTATGCTCTCAATTAAGGTGTTACTTTCATGAATAGTAGGTTGTTCCTCCTCATGGTAGGTCAAATTAGTATTAACAACACTTGGAACATAAGGTTCAATGTGGTCCTTGGTGATATTTTCAGACTTCACAGTCACTCCTATACTATACCTTGTCCTCAAACACATATGGGACCAATTAGCTGATAGATAACCTCCTAACTTTGCTATGAAATCTCTTGAAAGGAACAAGGCAAAGTATGGGGGCAAATCTATGACATATATATCTTGTGGAATTGCAAAATTTGGACAAGCACGCAAGGTAATATCTAGGTTTTTTATCACTCCAAAGGTATTGATGGATGAACCATCTAACTATGTCATAGGTTTGGACATTGGTTCATAAGTCAATCCTAACTTGTCCACTATCTGTTTTGGCCTCACTGACATACTAACACCTGAATCAATCATACAATTATGCACAAGGTTTATACTAATGATCAGTGAAACATAAAATGGTGTAGGTTTGACATCTTTGGATTGCTATTCATTCTGAATCGGTGGGTCATTTGCAAGCACTACCCTAGGATAGTCTCTTCGTTGCTCATGATTTGTCTCATTGTTCACAGAAGTATTAGATAAGGCCTTTTTTAATAAATCTTTTTGGACTAGAAGGGACAATGATTCCCACATTGACATGCTTACATTTGACTTATTCATATAATCAATGATATTAAAAGAAAATGAACCAACCTTTAGCTATCCCCTTGAAGTAGTAGGCTCTGCTTGTTGTTGTACTTGTTGTGTCTGCCCTCTCAACTGATTCTAGGTTGGAACAAGTTGTCCCCTTGGTAAAACATGAACATTTGACTACTGTGATGGACCAACAACTCCTTGTTGGCTTGATTTAGCTTGATTTTTGCCTCTTCCAGCTTGTTGTCCTATATCAATAGCTCTCTTTTTGGCTCTCATGTTAGCTTCTATGGACTGGGTAGATTGATTTTTCCCCTCTGAATGGTTAACCATGCAAAAATCCTCACCTTATCAATTGATGAATGTTGCATCAGGCTGCTCCTATTTAGGATTATAAGCTTGTTGTTTTGAAATTTCTTATACAATACTTTGCTCGACAACAACAATATTTTGCACTATTAAGGCCTAATTAATCATACCATTTGAGGAGGTTGATTGGCTGTGCAGTTGGTTACAGGGATAACACCAATCGTACTCATGTGCCATATTATTTTGTATAGGTATTAACTCTCTTGATGAGCTAGCAACATGCTGGTTTTAAGGCTAATAAGGCCTTGTGTTGAGATTCCTTATTTGGCCTTGTTTTTTAGACTGATATGAAGGTCTCTTCTGCTAGTTACTTTGCTAGTTATATGCTATTTCTTTTGCTGCTTATTTTGGTATGGGGGCTGATAACACCTATAAACTTGGTTCTACTACTTCTCTATACTTACTAATGTATTGCTAACTATTTTTAACAACCCTACTTTTTCTTGGAACATGCCTTTGAGTTGTTGCAACTCCTGGGATGGGGCTAGGATAGTATTTGTCTGAGTAGAAACTTGATAATTGAGGCTGGTACAATAGGTACAACAATAAGAGGTGGAATTTGTAATGAGGTTGATGGCTGTATCTATAGAAAAATAGACATTAATAGTCTTGGGGATATTTTACTAGCCTAAATTAGGTTGGTTTCAACTCTTATGGCAACCCCATAAGCACTTGGCAATGTAGTACCTCCCATTGATTGTACCATTACTACAATATCAAAATTTATAGCTCTAAGAAAGTATAGAAATGCATGTACAGTAGTAGGTCTTACTGTTGGTATTTTGTCCCAAGTCTACTAAAAACAAAAGTTGAAATTAGCCATATGCTCCTGTGGAGATCTCTTTATTGTGCTGAGTTGTTCAACCAATGACAGATTATTAGACTTGCCTTTGAATATCTTATTCAAAGCATCCCCTAATAGATCCAATGATGTAATTGAGCCTACCACAAATCCTCTAAACCATTGAAGGGCCTTACCCTTTAGAGATGTAGCCAACAGTCTCACTGCAACATTATCCTGCATTATGTGATGGACTGAACATAACATAGCCAAATCTTTTATATGTTCAATTGGGGTAGTTTGGTCTTCACCTATGAAGAATGGTAAGCCTCTCAAGGCTACCACCAGAATCTCATCATGTGCTGCAAGTAGAAATGGGGTGCTAGCATTGAATTGCAGAAAAGTATATCTTCTTGCCATTGGTGGAGCTTGAGAGGTTTGTGGAGTTTGTATTTGAATAATTATCACCAAATTTCTTTGATCAAACTCTACAGTCCTAATATTTGGAAGAGTAGATGGAGTTCTCCCTACTGGACTAGGTGTTCTTATTAATATTTTGCCTCTTTTTCTTTGCAGGTGACAGTTGTAGATACTCAAATGGAGTTGAACTTCCTCTCATTTGGACCTTTCTCATGTGCTATATTCACTAGATTTGCAAAAAAGTAGAATTTTGAGTCACCAAGTATGTTGTTTTTTACCTTTAAAAGGCTGAAACTCTATTGTGCATACCAAACAACAAAGAAAAATGTGTGGTAGTGACCTGAAACTCTGTTCAGAGTTCCACCGGACATGCCAAAATCTATTGTTATGAAGGATTGCACTGTGAATGCTAAGCCTTTACAAGCTTGGAAATACCATAAAACATGGGAACATTATTAGATTGTGGGTTTGTCTATTACGAGAATGGACCTCTCGAAGAGCCGACTCCCTTTAAATGTTGTTTTAGATCTATAAACTTGTGAGGAAAAGAGATAGAAGAATACCTGAATAAACTAAAACTAAACTAAAAATCTATCGTAAAGGGGGTGATGCACCAATATTTAAACTCTAATATGGAATATGATTCATAATTATTCTTCAACATGCCTGTTCTTACAACTCAAATTGATCAATTTTACTACAAAAGTGTTTCACAGAAAAGTATGAAATGACTTGCATAACCTATAACCTATAATAAAATTGAACTTTGTATACTTGCATTCAAAGAATAAGATAGAAAACTTAGAGGTTTTATGATAAAACATAGTAAATTCCTATCAAATCACTGAATATGAGACAAGACACCTAAATTTGAGTAGATCAACACCTGATTATATTGATAAATAGAAGGAATGCTCTAAAAAATAACAATGAACTATAGGAAAATAAACTGTTGCTACTATAAAAACTATAAAAATGGTTGAGTTACAAGTCTGAATTTCTCTCTCTGTACACTATGTAAAGCTATGGTAAAAGCAAGAACTAAGAAAAAAGCATGAGCCTTTTTCCCTATAATACAAAGATCTATCCCAAAATAGTAAAGGGAAGTCAACTCCAGCTCAACTGGACTCCAAATGATGGATGAATGTGTCTAGAAAAGCAACTCCAAGTTGTTGGGCAAGCACAAGAGAAAAGCCTAAAATTAAGGCTCCAAAACTGCTCCATGATGAGCAAAAATAACCAATAACTGCTCCTAAGATAGTTAACCCACAAGAAAGCCAAAAATAGCCTAGTTTGACCTCAAGGTAAAAATAGAACATGATACCTCTCCTGCATGAATTTGTACTCTAGTTCAACTCCTCTATTTTTGTGTGATTAGAGGGAAAAATAACCTATTTTAACAATTATTAAATGCAATAAATGTGATTTTCATTAATAAGTGTTGTACAATACTTATTTCTCTTCTAGGTTATTTCATAACATACTTTAAGGCAATTTTTTACATTATTGCACTTAATAATTATTAAACTACATTATGTTGGTCTTCAATTCGTGCAAAAATAGAAAAGGGGTTACATGATTTACAGTAGCCCTTAAGGAAAAAAAACCCTCTTCCAATCTCTCCATGCAAAAAATATATTCTATTCTGGCCTTGGACATCGAGAAGGTCTCCAAAATGCTCCAAAAAGCCTAAGTTACACAATAAAGTCAAAAGGCCCCACATTGCCTTCTTAAATCTTCAACCTTAGTTATAATCATTGTGTTATTTAACCTTTTAGGTAAAAGGAACATTATAAACTACAAATCACATCATTAAACTTCACAAAAAGCACATTATAGACCCTTATGACTCCACTGGCCTCCTCTAGTATCACTAGACATCATGATTTCAAGACTTGACCATGGGCTCCATTAGTCTATAAATGAGTTTATTAGAATTAAAGTCAAAAGACTTCCTTCAACCATGAGCTAGGGTTTCAACACTTTGAACAAACATTCTTTCAGCCCTAACTTTTCATCATTTGCTTTCATTTTTTTTATTTTTGTTTCTCTTCTTGATTGCTTTGTAAGTTAGTAAACAATACCTTAATGTGGTATTATTTTTAGCTGTGTTATACATGAGAAAATGGGTAAAAGCCTTTTTATAAGCTGCCATTTTAGTGAAAATGAGATACAAAACCCTCTATTTTCTATATGATATTATTTCTCTACTCTGGTTTTGGATGAAATGATAAAAATAGGGGATTTCTTGAAACTGTGAAGATGTATTGTTTACCCTATTGGTGGGTCTTGATGTCACACTATTAATGACAATTCCATACTTTTACCATGTTTTACCTTGAGCCCCTATAAAGGGTAGTGTTGATGATTGTTATGATTGCTGTTGATGATTGTTTTGATGCAATAATAACAATTAGTTAAAATTCACATAAAATGGACCAAAACTAACTTGAAAGATATGAAGGAATCAATTAACATTCGCTTAATCCCAAGTTTAATATGGTCAGGTCTTGACCTGTTGGGCAAATTCAGTTGGTCAATGTGAAGCTGTAATGTTCAAAGGGCCTTACGTTATTTAGGGTTTTTTGTTGGTTTACTAGACTCAAACTATGCAAAAGATTAATAAATGTCAATATGTTGTTCATCCCTTTTGCATAAACTTATACTTATGCTGCAAAACTTTAAATAGTCTTCTTGGATTATTGCAGCTTTCTCCTCTTAAATATTTATGAAAACTATCTACTTTCAAAATCTGTTATGCGTGCTATTTTCAAATATGAGACAAATTTCCTTCAAATTTCTACATTTTAAGCTAAGTATTTTCAGATGGGTTGGGAAAAGTTAGAAAGATCTAATCTACACTTCATTCACTCTATTTGAAGGATCTAATTGTTCTGTTATGCACTTTATAAATCATACAGTAACTTGATGAAATCCATAGACAAAACCTTAAATGTATATTCTGAGCATTTTCACAAACATACACCTAAGATTGCAAGCTCTAAGAGAAAATGTTTCAAACACAATGAAGAGAAAGAAAGCACTCAGAAGATAGATGCAGAATTCTAGATTCAATTGTATTAGAAACAGACAGTCATATAAGATTTACAATGTCTGAATGACTCTTAGGTTCAATGATCAAACTATGGAAAACTTACAAGCTTTACAGATACAGTAAGGAAGCCAAATGTTCCACGCATTCCTTATTGCAAACACAGGCAACCTCCTTCTACTCCTAAACTAAAAGGTCCCTCTACTCTAAAATGCTAAAACTAGTTACAAGTGCTGGCTATTTTCTAAAAAGTCCCTGTGTAAAGTATTACAGTGTATAGAGGCACAATATATAGACTTTCTGATTGTCCTTAATACAGCTCAGAAAAACTTAATTTAAACCCTGGTTCAAACCTTTGGTTACAACAATAAATGCTGGTGAACGAGTCTCCTGAAATATCTCTGAGCATTCATCCAATCTAGGCGAAATATGCCCTTCTAGAAACCCTAGCAGCTTAATATTAACTTCTGTGGTCTACTGTAATAATGTCTTCAGCTGCATTTTGTCCTTATCAATGAAGACCCTTAACTTCCTCGCCCTTCATTGTTATCTTCTTCTACTCCTGAGATTGGATTTCCTCCTTCGTGATGTCACCGCCATTAAGTTTCAGCTCCTTCCTCAACTGCCAACCTGCAAAAAAAATGGATAGGCAATAAGTACCATTTCACTTAATAAATAGTAGGAACTGAAACACCTGTTAAATCAAGGCGTGACTATGCAAAAAATGTAGAAATCGGGCCCAAAAATCTGCAAAAACGCATCCAAATGCTTATTCAACGTTAAAAAAGTCGGGTCAACCATCGTTGACCGAAAATATGCATTCAGGCTTCAAAAATAACTTCAAAATTTCAATCGCTTTGTCCTCCCATGCATTTCTCTATTTAAATCCATGTATATCTAATATACAATCCAGGTGTAATACATCCATTTAATCAGATTCCAATCCTTTTCAGTTTTGCAGCTTGCATATTGCAATGTACATTGGTTTGTATGTCGCAACATACAAACGAAAAATATACAAGCCCTTAATTCCAATTTATGATTTTTCAATTCCGCTCAATGTATAAATGTGTTGTACCTTTAGATATTCAATTCGGACGTGATACAAGCATTTAACCAAACTTAATCCTTCGTTGAGATCCGTCTTGTATATTCTTTGCAAGGTAATAATATACAAGGCGCGAAATATACAAGGACTTTTTGTCATTTCATAACCATTTCATGTCTGCCCTCTGTATATTTCGTTTGTATGTATCCTCCGATATACAAGTTGGATGCGATACAAAGTACTAATCAGATTCTAATTTCTTTTGGGTTCCAGTTTGTATACTTTGGGATGTATGTATATGCTGCATGTCTTGCTTATACAAATCTAAACATATAAGGATTTAAGTCCATTTAATAAACCCTCGGGTCCGCGTTGTATATTGGGCCTTGTATAGTGGAACATACAAGTGCCGAATATACAACTTAACTCGCCTTAACTTTCTCTTCATGTCCACGTGATGTACATTTGCATTGTATCCCCTGCTTTGTATATTCTGAAACATACAAGCATTTGACCTTATTTAAACAACTCTTCGGGTCCGTGACTTGTATATGGACGTTGCATGTTCCAAATGTATGTATAAATATACAAGTCTGAAATGTACAACGAGTTAACTCTACTTCAACTTTCTTTTAAGTCCATGGCTTGTATAAAGTCTTTATATATCCTCAATATACAAAACACAAAATATGCAAGGACTTAACCATATTAAATAACTTTTCAAGTCCGTGCTTGCATAAACGTTTGAATGTATGTCCAGACAAAGCCAGAAATATACAAGGATTTTTCTCTTTTTAAAAAAAATCCATTGGGTCCGTTTAATGTATATTTGTTTGTATCACCGAAATATACAAGTTGTGGAGATACAATGATTTAACACTATTTAATAACCCTTTTGCATCCATCATGTATGAAGTGCCTTGTATATTTTACCTACCAAACATACAACCGTGAGATACAAAGAGGATTTGAAACATCAATTCATTTTAACCTAAAACCACTTCGGGTCCACTTTGTATGTATGAAGAAAATAAAGTATTTGTAAATGCATACAAGTAAAACAAAGAACCCGATATAGAAGTAGACTTGTATATACAAACAACATACCCTTCCCTTGTACATTTTACCGAAATGATCATAACTTGCAAAATATAGCAAATTTTAAGATGGTTCAAAAAGCAACCCTAGCTCATTTTTTACAAGGAATCTAACCATATCATGCCCTAGTACTGAAATGTAATTTTTTTTTCTATTTTTAACAAATTTTGCAATTTTAACCCTCTTTTTCCCTTTACCACCAAGCAAAACAACACACAAGCAAAAGCAAAAAGCCATAGCAGGGGTCCTCATTTTGCTAAGGAGTAAAATGGGGAGTGTTGTGAACATCACAACAACTAGCAACCAAACAAAACAATTAAATTCAAAGTTTTCAAGAAAACTAAATGAAATAAAACCATAATTTCCAACTATCTTTCCTGTAAATTATTATTCAACTTGAAACCTAAGGTATTCAATAAGGGTGCATGAAGTTTTATTTTCAGTTTAAGTATGTGCACGTGATTAATTATCCTCATCTTGAAGATTGGTTGAACAAACCAGTGACTAACATTAGCCTACATAGTTGAAGATATTCCCTCATAGCCGACCGGATAGAGCCTTGCTGCCAACGAGCATCTATAGCCCCGACAAGGTTATCGTTACAATTCTCCTAAGTACAGCCCCACTGCCAGCGAACATCTATAGCCCCAGTAGAGTTACTTAGATGGCTTAATCTAGATTTTAAGTACAATCTATTTTATTATTTTATATTTTATATTTTATTGATTTTTTGATAGAATTTTAGAAAATATTGCATTTGTAACTTCATGATAGAAGGAGTGATCACTTGCTAAAATTAAGCTGAGAATTGTAATGGTAGCAAGGGCGACCTCTGATTTTTCACCTAACATCTACACTGGTAGGTTCAACAAACCCAAGGATTTTAGGTGTGTCATTGTGAGAAACCTTCCTTGAATTCTCAATCAACATTATTGAATACAAAATTTTAGAAGCTAAACAACTCTCTACATTCATGATAGTCACAACAAGTTATGCATAAATTGCAAATGATTAACCTGAATATTCTTAATTTTATACTGTTTTCAATGGTTGTTAGCTGCTCCGTAATATTCTAAAGAAAAACAAAGATCCCTACTGAGGAGACAACAAACAAAAGAAAACAGAAAACAAAGCAAAAAGAAATAGAAAACAAAGCAAAATGACAACTGTACAAACAACAAACCTACAAAAGGAAACAACAGAAAGCAAGACAAGCAAACAAACAAAAATAGAAAAAACTACTCTACCAAGCTATATACAAGCCTCTACAAGGCAAATCAAACCTAGAAAAAGACCCAAAAAAACCCATATTTGCATATTTCCTTAGATTGTGTAGGGCTATCAAGGCACTAGTTATGGTTCTTAACTTAGCAAATTTATCTTTGAATTCTAAAAAATGCTCTTGTACTCTAAAGTCACCTTGTTTAATAGGATGATCTCTAATTATCAACAATTGAGGCAGCCCATCCTGTTCATGAGTAATCCATATGTATGTCCTATCCCTTAAATTTCCATAATCAAAATAGTACTCAGCATCATTAACTGAGGAAAGGAAAGAGACAACCTGATGTATTTTTAGCTCTGCTGGACATGCATGTTTATTGACAGCTGGCTCTCCATTTAACCCTATACTTTTATTGCCTAGCTCCATGCCAGGTCTTTCTTCAAATTGAAAGATGAATGACTCTAGATGTATCATTTCTTCATCTTTATCCAACTTTGTTCCTCCATTCTGGATGTTCAGCTTATCCTCAAATTCAACAAACTTCTCAATGTTCTCATTAGTTCCCTGCACATCAGCACTTAAGTGAGTATATTCATCATCATAACCTAATATACAGAAATTAATCATTTCTAGATCACTTGACCGTAAAGGTGGAACAACATCTTTTGATTGATAGGAATACTCCCCTATTTCACTTTCAAAATAATGTTGGGGTGATGCCTAATTATGTACAACTCTAGAATCTTCTGTATTTTCAATTTTCAAGGATTGTTCATCAAATAACTCACATTTTCTATCTAATGTGGAGTCTAATTCCATTGACCTGCAACAATCTTGAACTTGATCTTTTAATTCAAAGAAGTCAGCCATGAAACTAGGATTTACTTTCTTTTCTATGACTTCATTAGTTGCTATAATAGGAATCTCATCAATTTTAGTGCACTGTAATTCTTCCATTTGTTCACATTTCTCTTTACCATAGAATGACTCAAGGAAAGATGCTTTACTACCCTTCCCAAAAGTACTAGAATTAGTATCAAAGATCTCATCCTGACAAATGGTTTCTTCTCTATAAGTTTTGAAAGATTTATACCTACACTCCCCTTTACCTGTATTAGGAAGTAGAGAACTACTATCAATCCCACAATAACATGATCTAAGGAAAGATGTTTTGCTACTATTTCCTTGTAGAACTGATTTAGCTATTGTATTGTCTAACCAACTGACAAGTTCTAGTGCTATATCTGCTTGTTGCTCCAGAATTTCTTCATTCTTTTGCCAGACTTCATCCCTGAACACATCTGAGAAAATAATTAGTCCTTTTAAATATGAATCTATCTTGATGAGGAAAGTTAAACAATTAATTTCACTGTGTTCCACAGACTGGTGTATCCTGCAAAAACTAGATAAACCAAAGTTAGATAAACCCTGAGGATAAAGCTGTCTATTCAAAGCTTTGTGAAATGAAGGAAGGCTAACTTGAAAATTGTCCCCATATGAGTCCATTGAAAATGGGACCTTGTTTTCAACCTTTTAGGCTTTTGAAATTTTATGAGATTTAACATATCTCAGAATAAAGCATTAAAACTCAGAAAATCAACCTTAAATCCAATCAAGCCCTCCTTCTAGTGCCAAAGACTGTTGATGATTGTTTTGATGCAATCATAACAATTAGTTAAAATTCACATAAAATGAACCAAAATTGACTTGAAAGATATGACGAAATTGATTAAGATTCACTTAATCCCAAGTTTAATATGGTCAGGTCTTGACCTGTTGGATAAATTTAGTTGGTCAATGTGAAGCTGTAATGTTCAAGGGGCCTTATGTGATTTAGGGTTTCTTATTGGTTTACTGGACTCAAACTATGCAAAAGATTAATAAATGTCAATATGTTGTTCATCCCTTTTGCATAAACTTATACTTATGCTGCAAAACTTTAAATAGTCTTCTTGAATTATTGCAACTTTCTCCTCTTAAATATTTATGAAAATTGTCTACTTTCAAACTCTATTATGCATGCTCTTTTCAAATATGAGACAAATTTCCTTCAAATTTCTACATTTTAAGCTAAGTATTTTCAGATGGGTTGGGAAAGGTTAGAAAGATCTAATCTACACTTCATTCACTCTATTTGAAGGATCTAATTGTTCTATTATGCACTTTATAAATCATACAGTAACTTGATCAAATCCACAGACAAAACCTTAAATGTATATTCTGAGCATTTTCACAAACATACACCTAAGATTGGAAGCTCTAAGAGAAAATGTTTCAAACACAATGAAGAGCAAGAAAACACTCAGAAGATAGATGCTGAATTCCAGATTCAATTGTATTAGAAACATACAGTCATATAAGATTTACAATGTCTGAATGACTCTTAGGTTGAATGATCAAACTATGGAAAACCTACAAGCTTTACAGATATAGTAAGGAAGCTAGATGTTCCACACATTCCTTATTGCAGACACAGGAGACCTCCTTCTACTCCTAAACTAAAAGATCCCTCTACTCTAAAATGCTAAAACTAGTTACAAGTGCTGGCTATTTTCTAAAAAATCCCTGTGTAAAGTATTACAGTGTATAGAGGCACAATATATAGACTTTCTGATTATCCTCAATAGAGCTCAAAAAAACCTAATTTAAACCTTGGTTCAAACCTCTAATTACAACAATAAATGCTTGTGAACTAGTCTCCCGAAATATCTTTGAGCATTCATCTAATCTTGGTGAAATATGCCCTTCCGAAAACCCTAGTAGCTTAATATTAACTTTTGTGGTCTACTGCAATAATGTCTTCAGCTGCATTTTGTCCTTATCAATGAAGACCCTTGACTTCCTCGCCCTTCATCCCTATCTTCTTTTGCTTCTGAGATTGGATTTCCTCCTTCGTGATGTCACCACCATTAAGTTTCAGCTCCTTTCCCAACTGTAAACCTGCAAAAAAAATGGATAGGCAATAAGTACCATTTCACTTAATAAATAGTAGGAACTGAAACACCTATTAAATCAAGGCGTGACTATGCAAAAAATGTAGAAATCGGGCCCAAAAATCTGCAAAACTGCGTCCAAATGCTTATTCAGCGTTAAAAAAAAGTCAGGTCAACCATCGTTGACCGAAAATATGCATTCGGGCTTCAAAAATAACTTCAAAATTTCAATCGCTTTGTCCTCCTACGCATTTCTCTGTTTAAATCCATGTATATCTGATATACAATCCAGGTGTAATACATCCATTTAATCGGATTCCAATCCTTTTTAGTTCCGCGGCTTGCATATCGCAATGTACATCAGTTTGTATGTCACAACATACAAATGCAAAATATACAAGCCCTTAATTCCAATTTATGATTTTTCAATTCCGCTTAATGTATAAATGCGTTGTATCTTTAGATATTCAATTCAGACGCGATACAAGCATTTAACCAAACTTAATCCTTCGTTGAGATCCGTCTTGTATATTCTTCGCAATGTAATAATATACAAGCTGCGAAATATACAAGGACTTTTCGTTATTTCATAACCATTTCCAGTCCGCCCTCTGTATATTTCATTTGTATGTATCCTCCGATATACAAGTCGGATGCGATACAGAGTACTAATCAGATTCTAATTTCTTTTGGTTTCTAGTTTCTATACTTCGGGATGTATGTATATGCTGCATGTCTTGCTTATACAAATTGAAACATACAAGGATTTAACCTTATTTAAACAACTCTTCGGGTCCGCGACTTGTATATGGACGTTGCATGTTCCAAATGTATGTATAAATATACAAGTCCAAAATGTACAATGACTTAACTCTACTTCAACTTTCTTTTAAGTCTGCGGCTTGTATAAAGTCTTTGTATATCCTCAATATACAAAACACAAAATATACAAGGACTTAACCATATTCAATAACTTTTTGAGTTCGTGCTTGCATAAATGTTTGAATGTATGTTCATACAAAGCTAGAAATATACAAGGATTTTTCTCTTTTTTTAAAAAGTCCATCAGGTCCGTTTAATGTATATTTGTTTGTATCACCAAAATATACAAGTTGCGGAGATACAATGATTTAACACTGTTTAATAACCCTTTCGGGTCCATCATGTATGAAGTGTCTTGTATATTTTACCTGCCAAACATACAACTGTGAGATACAAAGCGGATTTGAAACATCAGTTCATTTTAACCTAAAACCACTTCAGGTCCACTTTGTATGTATGAAGAAAATAAAGTATTTGTAAATGCATACAAGTAAAACAAAGCACCCGATATACAAGCAGACTTGTATATACAAGCAACAAACCCTTCCCTTGTACATTTTACCAAAATGATCATAACTTGCAAAATATAGCGAATTTTAAGATGGTTCAAAAAGCAACCCTAGCTCATTTTTTACAAGGAATCTAACCATATCATGCCCTTGTACTAAAATGTAATTTTTTTCTCTATTTTCAACAAAGTTTGCAATTTTAACCCTTTTTCCCTTTACCACCAAGCAAAACAACACACAAGCAAAAGCAAAAAGCCACAGCAAGGGTCCTCATTTTGCTAAGGAGTAAAATGTGGTGTGTTGTGAACATCACAACAAGTAGCATTCTCATAAGTTTGAAACAATTTTATTCATTATCTCCCTTATCTAATTTAGCTATTTTTATACTCTTTAGGAGAAAATATTTTTTCAAACCCTAACTAGTATTTCACGGCTTCACAACCCTATTGTGGCTTCTCTATTGTTCTCAGTAGCTATATGACTATAGACCCTTTTTTACTACTTCACTTCTCTCTTATCCCTAGAATGAAATACCCAACCACAACCATATAGATTTCTTATTGGTTTGTTAGTAATGTGTCATTGGAAAGACTCATTCTTGATCCTTATGCAGACTTTATGATGATTATATCTTGTGCAAGTTAGAGGACATTATTTCTATTTTCACAATCATCTTCTTCTGTTCTTTTGATGTTTTACTATGCACTTAATCTTTGGTTAGACTAAATTTATAATCTTATGGTTGCCACTTGTCTAATTATTTTCCTTTCTTCTTACCTCCTCTACTCACTTGTGATCCCTACACTTTAGATTAGAATTCAGCTCTGATTATAGGTATAAAGTTGATGTGTGAAAGTCTTAATCATGATTGTATCCAACCCTTAATAAATTCCCACTCACTTTTCTTTCTAAAACTCTATTTTCATAATGACTGAACTATTGGTGACAGTCCTCTTGGACACTGTATGATGGCATGGCAGTCTTATATCCATGACTCCTTTGCTTTGACTTAATAAGCATCTTCTCAACTACATCCAGATAGTTCTTGGACTTCTTTATGAATAGGTGGTGATCCTAAGGGTACATATGGGAGTAATGACACCATTAAGACTTTAGTGAAGTCACTATTTTAGTTTTGATAGTGAGAAAACTTCTTATGGTAGTCCTCATTCTCTTATAAAATTGGTCGTCTATATGATAGAGCATTAGTAGAGTCCCTTGATATCTTGTATGAGATTTTATCACCTTTATATATTTATCCATGCTTTCACTGCTCCTTGGAACTAATTCACTGTATTACACCATCACACTTGTTAACTCACATAGTAAAATTGCTCTCATCTTTACCCAAATGGCTATTAGAACACCAAACCTAGTACAGTACCATTGTAGTTTGACCTTCTTGAATACATAGGGTGTTGACAGTCTTGGCTACGATAAACTTAAGATATTATCTTGGAAAAGTATAATGATATAGTTCTTAACGCATTTAGTTTTGTTTGTTAAGGGGAACAACCAAAATAATCAAATAGAAATACTAACTCATCATTCCCTCCATAATTGATCCATTCTTTTCTTCATGGTCATCCCTCATTATAACTACTGTTACTTGGTAGTGTGTGTTGTTCCTATGACTTATCATCATGTTGTTCTCCTCATCATTGTATAAAACATTACTATTATCTTACTCTATTTTGTTCCTATAGATGGTACTTCAACTTCTTGACAATCATACTATCTTCTCTAATACTTTGCCAAGCATCCTAGTTGAGTTTTGCCTCCTGTAGCTACTTGAAACAGTTATGACTGCTTCTCATGACTAGTGTTGGGTAGCTCAAACTTATGTGTTTGATAGAATGGTGATCTTCCTTTATGCTCTTTAGACTTGTTTTCTCCATTTATATGCTCCTATAGCATAATGAAAAAGCTTCATTTTGTAACAATATAAAGTGATGCAAGATCTGCATAAGCCTCATTATATAGCTACTCCTTTGTTTGGTAATCTTATCTCACTAGCATTATGCATGTATATGCTCCTATAGCTTTATATTTTTATTCTTTCATTGTTCATCTATTTATTGAATAATATTGAGATTTTCATGTATGATATCTTAGTCATATAATCATGAAAGCTTGTTGTCTCCTTTTGCTTTACTTGTGTTTTGCCACTATAAATGATTCTCTTTATTGCATGATTGTTCTGATCTTCAGCTGATCTCCCTATTCATGCTCTTGGCATTCTTGTTGTAGTTGCTTCCTTTTCTATCAATGACAATGTATCCCCATTATGCTGAGCTTGGGGTGCCATGGTAGTTGATCATGTGATGCTATTTTGTACTTCAATGCTATCTCTTAAAGATTGTTGTTGTCATTTCATGTGGACTATTACTCCATATTATGCATTTTAACCCCTTTATGCTTGTGACAACACCTTCCTTAGTAATTTATATATGTTATCTCAAGCCTTCAAAATTGTCTTCCTTTATTGACTGTTCTATTGTGACTTGGATAGACTGCTCCTTAAGAGCCCTTTTTCATGATGACTATCCTCTTGCCTCAATTATTCTTTCAAGCATCTTCATGACTATTGCTACACCTTTGATTGTGCTTGTTGATTTTATTTGACTACTACAGATGTTCACTATTCTCTTTGATTAGCATGCTCTATGACTGCCCTTGGTTACTTTGATAACATTATGGTTGTTGTAAAAAGTGACATTAAATTAATGAATGATCTTGATGTACATGTACCTACACAATGAACAAACAAGTTAGATAAAACATTGAGGTTGAAGCCTCTCTTTTGATTGTTCGATCAGATTTTTTCCTTACTACTTCATCTTATGTATCTGATGCTCTATTTATCCATTCCATTTTGTTGATCAGATGTAAAATAATAAGTACATTTTGAGTTACTACATATTGACATAGAGACGAAGCCATGATCTCTAACATCACATTTTACTTCCTCCTGCACGTTCAATTAGAGATACCATTAGGACAAAGGAGATGCTGGTGTAGACAACAGGATTCATCATTCACTCAGGCAATGACGAGTCACGTCTTTACTTTATATCCTTTAATTTAGTTTGGATGTACTTATTGTTGCGCATTGAATCACATACAGTTACTCCCATGGCTTGTGTGGGACCATATAAACACTTCTCTTTTGAATATAAATAGTTATTTCATGCAATGACTTGTGTATAATTTCTCTTTTGGTGAATCAATTAGGTAAAAGCAAGAAGTTGTGTCCATGAAGAGGGGAAGTTTCAGCTCAAAAAAAATCACAGGAAACATGTATGTGTTATTGAAAAATGCATATGTGTTTAGCTACGGGTGTCCGAGCCTAAACCAAAATGCGTATGCATTATGATTCAGGTATGCAATAAGAAATGCATACATGTTATAAACTATGTACACGTTATAAAACATGTATACGTTATAACGTATACACATTTCATTTCTTCTTGTGAACTTTTAGGAGAGGAACAATGACAGAGGAATTCACATATGCATTCTTTTGGCCCTTTACTAGCCCAAATTTAGTTGCCACCTCCTCCCATCGACGCAAGGGAACTCCATGAGCTCCAGGTTAGTTAAATTCTATAGTTTTTTGGTCTTATATGTTGCATTTTTTTCTTGTAATTGTAGTTTATTGTTTGTTTATTTTGTTTGTGACTAGCTTATTTAATTTATAGTTTTTAAATTGTATTTGGAAACAAAATCATCATGCAAACAACAAACCATAAATTCTAAATTGAAATCCACAAAATTAATACCTAATTTAACTAATTTAACTAGGTAAACCACACAAAGCCTAGAGTTACAAATCAAAACCCTAAACCCTATGTTCCAAAAAGCTTAGACCTAAAAACTAAAACCCTTAATGCTTAGCCCTAGGACCTAAACCCTAAAACCTAAACCTAAAACCCTAAACCCTAAAACTTAAATGTAAAACCTTGAACCGTAAACCCTAAAACCTAAAACTTAAACCACAAAACCTAAAACTAAAACCCTAAACCACAAAACCCTTCTTAGGGCCTATAATTAAGTAGGTATATAATTAATAATTATCACAATTCCTAAATAAGTTAGATATGATAATATGATGTATTCAGAGATAAATGTAGGCTTGAAATCCCTAATGTCAATAATAAACATTAGGAAGAAAACTACGTCATGTAATCTTAGTTAGGTTTACCATTTAATGGAAATGAAAATAGAGTTTCCATATGGTTAACTTCTAGGAGAATTTAATAGAATGGGTACACGTAAGAAAATAATTATCCTTAACGAACATGGATAACTAACATTGTATAGAATCTACAATTGGTCAATGTTATAATTACAAAATAAACGATGACAAGATTCATGCTTAGTTGTATCACTAAATGACGAATATAAGTGACAAAGGTCTTTGGTGTGTTGATGTTTAGCTTTGAGAAATGTGATCTCTTAGTCTAATTTGAAGGCTATTTGTTAAATGCCTACTTTATACTCTAATAGAGAACAAATTAATAGGTAGGTATAGAATCAAAACTATGAACTAACATCCTACTTTCACAAACTTATTCTTATGCTCAAACAAACTTCTATCCTTCTATGTATGCTTGATCCAAATTGCTCTGCTATGCTCCTTCTATTAGCTAGGGGCCAACTGATATTTATAAATATATTTACTAGGTTGTTGTATGATTAAATCCATGAGGACACTTTTTCTTAACTAAGCCTCTAATAGAAAACAAGATTAAAGACAATGAATAGGTCCTAGGTAAAGGGGGGTTGACTTGGCAAAATTTGAATTTCTAAATTTGATGTTGGGTGGAACAATGTTACACTCGTGAGGTCAACCTTGTGAGCATGGACCCAAACTAGGATAGAAGACAAGGTAGATCATAATAAACAATGATAACCTAGGAATTAGTGTATGGATGGACATGATAATCATACAAATAGGTTGAATGTATTGTGATACTCATATTAAAATTTATAAAATGTTTACTTGACATTCAATATTTAGGTTCCAGTTCTAACTCTTTGGATTGATATAAATGCTCGATATAGAAAAATGTGTGTTTTAATTTTCGTCCAAGACCTTTTGAAAGTGATTAGAAAAAATATGGGATGAAGGGGAGGCTTGTATTGTTTGTATTTTCTACGATATAAATTAGTCTAAATTTTCATGCTATGTATTTTTTAATGTTTAAATTGAATGTGTCTTCAAATGGCATGTATTTTGAATTTGTCTATGTTCAATGTGATTTTTAGTTCAAATTGTGTACATTATTTAATTAGTTTGTTGATATATATATATATATTGTTTAACATGTAGTTGCCCTTTCATCACATGGAGCCAAATATAGCTGTAGTCGATGAGTTTTCCATAGAGGATTTCATACATATTGACCATCCTAAAAACCCCTTATGTGGACCATCACCTCAACATAATGGATCACCACCACAAAACCCCATGCCTCCACCCTCTCCACCTCCTAACCCTCCACCTGCTAACCCCCCACATCCTCAAATTGATCAAAATTAGTTATGAAAGAGCATAAATGCAAACCTACATGTCATTCAAGAAAATATAAATTGGATCCAAAATGAGCCCAACCTTACCCCCATGTAGCATGATTTGCATCTTCAATGCAAACTATTGTCGACTCTGTTTGATCCATCGATGCGGACCTAGTTAGTTTCTATTGATGGAGAGAAGAGAGAAGACAATGTTATGCACAAGGGTTGTCTTATAAAGAAATCCATGACCTTCATATTACCAAAGAAGTAATTTGTGCACATTTCTTTAACCCCAATACAAGCAAACCAATTCCGTCCAATAAAAAATGACTTTCAATTAAATGGTGTAGGCACCCATAGATAGTTGCACATTTTTGGGATAGATGGTGGATGGTCTTTGATACTCCACCACATGGCAATTGTGTGGTGCCTCTTTATTTTTTGAGAAAGTTATGGGCTAAGTTTGAGATGGAAAAAAAACCCAACTATATTGATATGAGGTCATTTCAGGGAGCTGGTCATGGGATGTCCCAAATTAGATTAGGAGCATGTGTTGATCCTCAGCGATGTGCTCCAATTCCATAGATTGTTGTTCCTCTAGCTCCTAGTATTCCCGCTACATATTAGTAGTAGATGATATTGTCCACATTAGGAGCATTAAGTTCTCTCTCAGGAGATCTCATTCATCAGACTACCCATCTGGCAACTAAAGTGGGTGATAGAGAGCATGGAGATTCATTCTATGGGTATACTCAGGCATCCACTGCAGGTCCACCTGTATCTACGATGGAATCATTATGGACTTACTATATGCTGATGATCATCCTACACAGGTGTGTACATCTTTTGAAAGGCATGTACTTTAATTTGTTGAAACTGTGCAAAATTCATGTAAATAATAAAATAAAATTATATATATAATATAATATCAATTTTCAAGAAGTCTTCGGTGTAGATGCATGATCAAAGGAGTCTAATTTCTCAATATGATCATGTTTGTTTTTCAAGAATTGTAGAAATGGGCACACCTTATGGTCAGGTAAACCAATATATATATATATATATATATATATATATATAAACAAAAAGTGTCGAACCACTATAATATATATTAATTATAAATAAAAAGTTACAAAATCCTAGTTCAAAGAGCATACCGGTAGGAAAGAACCAGGAAGAAAACCTCCAGTTATAGCTCGATGATTACATTTTTCTAAATAAAGGATTTACAATATCAAAATTGGGAGAAACTACACTAATACAAAAAGGATTTACAACCCAGTTGAATCCACTAGAACAGAGAAAGCTAGCTCCCTCTTAAGCACTCTAAAAAAATAGGAAATGGAGAACATGTCAACCTTATATCTACTATCTTGAAGCAATTTAAAGTCTATTATCATCTTTGACTATACACCACTAGACTATATAGTCCCTTACAATAACGGGCTTACAAAAAGTGATAACTTAATTGGATTAATAACATAGAAGTCAAGCAAACACTTTAACCATCAGCAGCATCGTTCAAATCATGCAACACAAAATTACCCTTGACTCCATCTTGATCAACTGGTGACTTGGGAAGAGGAGAAATCTGATGGTGGAACTGAACCAAGTATAATAAAGCATGAAATTTATCTTCCACCCGATTCACCAATGACCCCCCAACTCATTCTTATGAGCAGGAGAGAGATGTGTAGAAGATCCTCATTTTCTAGATGAATGGCCAAGCCAAAGGCATTGAAAGTACAATTATGAGGACAATGGAGAATATTACATTTAGTGAACAATCCACCAATTAATGTACCAGACTTAAACAAGTCATAATTTTGAAAACCTTCAAGTAACAATTCCTTTAAATATAGAAAATGGTGAACATACATGGTAATTAACTACCTTACCAGCAAAGAGTCCTAAACCAAGTCTATCACATTGGATACGAACATTGACAAAATTTGAGATGGGTAGAGAAATCTCATATGGGAGTCCAACAAGTCTTTCCCCACCACCTCATAAACAACTTCTTCAATGTCTTGGTTTTCAATTTCAAAAACATATGCTAAACCTTCTGCATTCACAATCCCAAAGAAGGTCATCTCCCATTTCTACACAAGGAAGAGAAGTCTGTGATTCAACTGAATCTCCATATTGCACTCTTTAACAATGAATGAATGAAACAAGGGAAGGCTATGGTTAAATAATCTTGAAGGAATCAAGTAATAAAGACTATTATTTCTAGATCACTTAAGTGATGTAACATTATGGGGAACCACTGTAAACTGATAGGAAGTACAGAGAGATAGGATTCAGTGTAGATTTCCCTACTAAAGAAGGAGATCACAAAGTAGATATCATCATTAAACACTTAATGCAAATGTATAACCTACATAAAACAAAGTAAAGATAGCAATAATAGAGTGAGGCATTTAAACCACACATGTGTTTGATTCATTCCCCACTATACTTTGGATATTGGGAAAGCCTCCAATGTTTCCACTATCCAAAATCAAAAAATCCTCCTCCAAATCAAAAGCTAAATTGGCTAAAGCATCTACAAAATGGTTTCCTTCTCTATAACAATGTGATATAAAGAATTTTTTAAAAGTTTGCAAAATATCCCACGCCACTTGTAAAGAATAATTAATCTTCCAATTTAAAGCAACATTTTTTAAAAGAATTTATAATGATCAAAGAGTCCCCTTCTATATAAAGATCAACAATATTAAACTTTTTTGAAAGCTTCAAACCTTTAACCAAAGCCATAATTTATGCTTGGTGATTTGTAGTCACTAGAATTTTATTGGAAAAAGCCAACAGTAATTCACCTGAAGCACTTCTTAGAGCACCCCCAATTGAGGTAGGGCCTGGGTTACCATGTGAAGCACCATCAAAGTTATGTTTTATGAAGCCTAGATCATGGGGCTTCCATTTAATAGTACTTCTATCAACTTTTAAAATTGGAGAAATCCCTAAATCTGGCAAAGGTTTCAAGAACTTCCAATGCTTCAAAATCTAATCATCCCAAAAGGAGAAACTTAAATTTGAAACACCCTTCCTCTGTAAATTGCTCATGACAACTTCTAAAATAGTCTTTTCAATTACTAATAAAATTCTATCAATATTTAAATTCTCTTCTAAAAATCTTCTAATTTCTTTCTAACCATAAACTCCATATGACAATGGAAGGAGAAACTAACCAAATAGAAGAGAAAATAGAACCTTTATAGAGAATTGGCCAACTACAAAACAAATCCAAAATAGAATTAGGTAATGGAGCATACCAATTAAGCTTTGAAAACAACCAATACCAACAATCTAAAGCAAAAGAACAGAGCACAAAAAGATGATCAGGTTCCTCATCACACTTGCCACAAAAAACACATTTAAAAGTCTCTACTATTCCAACCTTACATAATCTCTGACTAGTCAAAATTTTCTTCTTGAGGGCCAACTATGCAAAAGCACCAGCTTTTGGAAGACAAGCAACATTCCAACAAAGAGAAAAAGACCAGTCCAAAATCTGATTTCCTTGTTTGAAACCCAATGTTCTATACCCATCTTAGATAGAATAAGAACCATTATTAGAAAAGGTCCAAATCAATTCATCTTCTTTTTGAGAGTAACAAATCCTCCTCTTTTGGATTTGATCAGGGACAAAAACCTTCTGTTCCTGAGGAAAATCACACCTATAAAAATCTTTCCACACAACTAAGGAAAAGGAACCATCCCTTGTAACAGAAAAATAGTCCCTCACCTTTCTCCCCCACTTCTAGATAAGAAACTCTTTAGCCAGATCCAAACCAGGACATTGAGATAGAGGAGGAAAACCATTTCATGAGTCCTCCCAAAAATAATCCTTATAACCATTAAAAATCTTCCAAGAAAGATGAGGAAGAATAACCCCTCTACAAGCCACCAAAAAATTCCACATATTAGAACCCTTAGGTGGATTCTCCATTGTAAAAATTCTTTCTGGACAAAAAGAATCCAAATATTTATGCTGCATAAGATTACACCATTTTAACTAGGGTTTAGAGAAAAGCTTCCAAGCCAACTTACCACCCAAAGACTTATTTTGAGCTTCTAAATTATGAATACCTGCTCCTCCTAAAGATTTAGGAATACTGATCTTGTCCCAAGAGATCAATGGGATCTTATTGCTACCTTCTGAACCACCTTTCCAAAGAAGATCTAAGTGATTTTTGAATATCTTCTGTAGTTCCTTTATGAATCTTCAAAACTGACTTAAGAAGAGTAATCCTACTAGACAGAGTAAGCCATCTTCCCTTCCATAAGACAATTCTATTATGAATTGACATAGCAATCTTAGCCCAAAATGTCCTCCTATTTGGTTCGAAAAATAAGGGAATGCCCAGATACTGACTAGGAAGGGACCCTATTTTAAATTTTAGAAGAGAAATTATTTTATTTTGTATATCTACCTTGGTATTGAAAAAGAAGACTTTAGATTTCTCTGAATTTACCTCTTGATTTGAAACTGCACAATAGATTGAAATTGTGCTCTGAATGCATTTGACCTCTCTTAGGGAAGGATAGCCAAACAGTAAGGTATCATCTACAAAAAGAGTGTGTGAAATAGGAAAAGGAACATGAGGAATAACAATACCTTTCCAATTAGAAAGCCTGCACTGATTGATAATTTTTCAACTGAAAGCTTCTGCAATAATAATAAAAAGATAAGGAGACAACAAGTCCCCTTGTCTAATCCCTTGAGAAACATGGAAAAAATTAGAGGGACTTCAATTAACTAGAACAACAGATCTAACTTTCAAAATGTAGGACCATATCCACTTACACCATTTTTTTGCAAAACCAAATTTCCCAAGAACCTTCATAAGGAACTCCCATGAGACTTTGTCAAAGGCGTTCTTCATGTCTAGTTTTAGTATCATGGCTAGTAGCTTAAACTCCTTAACAGAATGAAGAACTTCATGTGCAATTAATGCTCCATCTATTGTCTCCTTTCTTGGAACAAACCCACCTTGTTCATCAGAAATAATCCTAGGTATTAGAGAGGCTAATCTCATTGTGATGGCTTTTGTAAAGATTTTATATAAAGTATTACATAGAGAGATAGGTCTAAATTGGGCAAAAGAAGTTAGATAGCTAACTTTTTGAATTAGGGCTATAAAAGTAGAATTCAATTCATTCAATATATTAATAATCTTCCTTGATTCTTCCAACGATAGCCAGACATCTCGACCAATAATATCCCAACATTTCTGAAAAAAATTTAGAGTATAACCATCCAGACCTGGGGCTTTATCTAGATCCAAAGAGAAAACAACACCTCTTAGTTCTTCCAAAGAAAATTCTTTTAGCAACATATGATTGTCTTCCTCTTCTACCAAACTTGGGATATTATTCAATAATGACTCACACATTTCTTCTGGAAAGAGAAATTATTCTTAGAAAAAAGGGAGGAGAAGAAAGAGACAACCTCTTTTTGAATAGAGCCATGATCAGACACTAAAACCCCTTGTTCATTTTGAATGAGCTAAATTTTATTTACATGTCTATTCATGTTCACTGAGGCATGAAATTTTTTTGTGTTTCTATCACCCGCCTGTAACTAAGTTTCTCTCGATTTTTGTCTCCAAAAAATCTCCTCTCTCATAAGAATTTCCTCCAAATGTGACTGTAAAGATTTTTGCAACTCAAACAACTGATTATCCAACCCTTGACTGATTATTTGTTGATTAATAAATTGTAGTTTATTTGAAATTATCTCTTTCTCTTGAAAAATATTTTTAAAATGAGAAACATTCCAAGACCTTATTTTATCTTTTAAAAGATGAAGCTTTCTATAGATTTGGAACATATGAGATCCCTTAATATAAGGAAGAGATTCCCACCAAGTTTTATAAAAGGAACAAAATTAGGATCACAAAACCACATCGCTTCTAGTTTGAAAGGTTTTTAAGACCTTGAGAGACTTCTTCAAATTCCACATTTAACTGAATAGGAAAATGACCAGAACCTGAAAATGATAAAATAGTAGTAGAGAAGGAGCATTGATGAAAAAGCCAAGAGGAAGAAAGAAAGAATCTATCCAATCTTTTAGCTATCTGAAGAAAATCTTTTTGCCTGTTTGACCAAGTAAATTTCTCATTAATAGGAGGAGAATCAATCAAACCATTATTAGTAACAAAATCTAAAAATTATGCTATAGTCTTTAAAGGAGGGCTAATACCACCTGATTTTTCATTCAAATTCAAAATTGCATTGCAATCCCCACCTATGATTAACTTTTCATTCTAAAAATCTTTTAAAATAACACTTAACGAGTCCCAAAGTCTTCTTTTGTCCATAGTAGAGGTCAGGCCATAAATATTAATAATCCAAAATGTTTCTGAACCAAAATGATTTTTTTCCAAAAGCCAATTAGAAGTTGAAGAAATAATCTGAACATCAACTAAAAGTTTATTCCAAAACAAGGCCAAGCCCCCTGAAGCACCAAAAGTTGTCACAAAAAAAAACCCCACTTTTTCCATTTGCTAAAGATATTCTCTATTAATGATAAAGATGATTTAGTTTCTTGAAAAAAGACTATGTCTACACTTGATAAATCCAACTGGTGTTTTACCAGACATCTCTTGTTAGGGGTATTAATACCCCTAACATTCCATGTACTAATTTTCATGATTTCTGAGGAGATCGACTGGCTCTCCTCATTGTTGATCTTGTTAACATTTTCTCTAGAGTAGTCTGAACATCTGCTTGAATTTCTTCTTCTGTAATCTTAGACTTTGGTTTCCTTGCCCTTGGTTTGACAGAAGGAGTTGGACCACTTTTTTTTCCAAAGGAGTTTGAGAAATATAAGAAAGCACATCACTCCCTTCTACATCTTCTTCATTCGTCACTTCATCTGCTATTTTATTAATTAACTCCTCCCCAAATTTTAAGATAACTTCATCATTAAACTTTCTTGCCTCCTCTAAAGGGAAAGACTCCTTGAATTCCCTTGAAAACTGATCAACAGATGAAACTGGTGGACCTTCAAACTCTGCATCCTCCAAAATCTACTAGTCATTAGAGACAAAATCTAAATGGGCATTTCCCAAATCATCAACCAAAGATCCTATATCCTTATTAACTTGAACCTGAGACACTACTGCCAACTCTTAAGGAAAGGGATCAACATTACTTTCCAACCTTGAAGAAGAGTTAACTAAATAGTCAAAAGACAAATCATTTTCTTTAGACAAAGAGACCCCAACATCCTTAGAAGACAAGGAAACATTTGAATACTCCAAATTAGAAACCAATGAAACACCAGAATCACCTTGCATGACTCTATTCAAATCATTAGTCATTGAACTAACCTCTACCAATACCATATTCTTTTCTCTAGCGTTTAAATTTTCCACTTGATTTTCTCTTTGCTTATTAACAACCAGATCAGATTCATCTGCCAAATTTAATGAAGGAACTTCCTTCTCACATTCCAACTTATCATTCAATGAAACTGAGGGAGCATCCTTATCATGATTAAATAGACCAAGGGTTAACTTTTATGAAACCACCCATTCCTCTATTTCACTTAAATTATTAAAATTTAGGATGGTTTGAGGATCTTTAAAATCCAAGTTTTGAACCCAAACACTCTTTGAGGTTTTCAAAATTACTGATTTTGGAAGCAGAAAAAAGGTATTCATGACCGCACACATTCTGACTGGAAGACTAGGGTTTTTATAAGTCAGTAAATCATGATTCACAAAAAACCCCTCTCAATAACAAATTTTAAAACTCTCAAATCTCTATATTCCAACGGAAGATTATGTAAGCTAATCCAAAAAGGAAAATAATTATTTGAGTTGGCTCTGGGATCAAAATTTGGTGTCTGTTCTTACAAGTAGATTCCTCTCTCTCTAAAGAACCATGATTTGAATTTCAAGATATTATCTCTAGATTCCTTATTTGAAAAAATGACTATTAAATAGTCCAAACCCTTATCTAATAACCAGAAATTGGAAACTTCATTCTAGTTTTCCTTTACCCAAGATTCTAAAATATGATCTTTAGAGGCAAATTTTCAGATCTTACCTATTAATGCATGTTGACTTAGATCTAGTACATGAGGCCAAATAAGATCTTCATGAAACTGAATCTTGATCTCCTTTACCACAACAAGATCCTCTGTCTTTGGCTTTTCTTTTGGAACCTAGATTTGTTTAACAGCTCTTGCTCCATTCTTATTCCTAAATGGTTTCCCAAACCTCCTGGATCTAGATTGAAAACCTTCTCTACCTTGAGTAGGAGTCCTTGAAAATACATCCTTCTCCGCTTCAGCCTCCAAAACCCTTCTATTTTTCTTAAGAAAATCCGCAAAAAGACTCTCTTGAGACCATAGTGGTCTCCTTTCTCTAAATGCAAAGTTTCACTCAGTCATCTCCTCATTACTAATCCCAACCAATATATATTTTAATTTATGTGCATATCTAATTTAATTTGAATTTGTACACATGTGTGAAATTATGATATATTGTATCTATGTAGGGAGGTCATGCGATACCCATCACCAACCAACCATAATGTGTGGCGAGCGCTCCTGAGTCATCATCAGCTTTTATGTACGGGTCATCTCAGGTGCATGCTTTCAAAATTTATTTAAGTTTGAAATATGCATGTGCTTTAAAAACTCACTACATGTACTATTATTATTTTATGCAGGATGATAGCAGTATCCTTATAGGTTGTAGGTAGGATCCTGATCATGGTCATGACCATGAGCACATCATTCTAGCTCTTAAATTATACTAAATCTCCTATACAATTTCTAGGTCTTTTAAATATATATTTAAATTTAATTAAAATCATTTTTTATCACTAATATTTTCTAACCTATTGTTTTCTTTATTTGAATATCTAGGAATTAGGAGCTCAATCATTTGGTCCTCAATCGACAGTTATACTACCTATTGAAAAAAATGTGCTAGCATATTCACATGATCAAATGGTAATTTATTCATACTTAAAATCATTTGTACTATATTTACTATATTTAATTAAAATGAAATTTTTATCGAGTTAATATTTTCTAACCTATTGTTTTCTTTATTTCAATACCCAAGAATTAGTAGCTCAATCAGTTGGTCGACAATCAATAGTTAAACCATATGTTGAACAAAATGTGCCAGTAAATTCACATGATCAGATGGTAATTTATGCATACTTAAAATCATTTTTACTATATTTTATTAAAATCAAATTTTTATCGCGTTAATATAAATTCTAATCTATATTGTTTTCTTTATTTGAATATCTTCAATTAAAATCATTTTTTTATCACTAATATTTTCTAACCTATTGTTTGCTTTATTTGAATATCCATGAATTAGCAGCTCAATCAGTTGCTCCTGATAGACTTGATTTGACTGATTGTCCTGATAGACTTTAGATAGTTTTATTTTATGGACTATAGATATATTTATTTATATGTGTGCCACTTGACATATAAATTTTGAACATGTTATTTCATGGACCATTTCACATATATTATATACATTATGATCATGTTTGTGTTTATGGATGTGTTCAATATATATATTTGATTCTAGATAAGAATATATATATATATACACACACACACATGTCATTGTTGAATGAAGTCTAGATGTCTTAATTTAATACTTCAGATAGTTTTATTTTATGGACTATAGATATTTTTATTTATATGTGTGCCACTTGACAAATACATTTTAAACATGTTATTTCATGGACCATTTCACATACATTATATACATTATGATCATGTAACTTGTGTTTATGAATGTGTTCACATACATGTTATGTTCATTATGATGATTATATGCACTCACATATATATATTTTATCTAATTTTCAAGTAAGATGCACTATAAATTCTTATCTAGAATCAAATTGCATATATATTTTAAACATGCCATTGTTGAATGAAGTTTAGATGTCTTAAAATGATTAACTTTAAAATTTCAATAAAATCGCATCATTAGGTGACAAATTAATACATTCCTTATAGTTTAGATCATATTCATAATAAAGTAAGGGCAGGTAGTTTTAACTATTTTCCAATTCTAGCAAATATTAATCACTAAACAAAAATCTATGTAATTGTAACAATCATTCAACATTCAAAAGATGCATTTATTAACAAGGTTCTACAAACCATAACATCATATATTTCAATTGCAAAAGAACCTTAAAAAGGAACAAGGAGTTTATAACAGGACAAACATTTTATCCATTCAATCCAATCATGAAGCATATGAGTCAATAGATAAAACATTTTTCATCATATTGAACCTATTCTCCAATTCAGCTAAACACTTTAACAAGTATTATAAATCCTATGATTTTCTTCTAAGTCTCTAATCACCAATTCTAGTATTTTTCCATTCTTAGATTTAAGTCGCAATTCCTCCCTTACTAGGAGGAGGAAAAAACCTAAGGTCTAATGTCTCATACTTAGGTTTACATAAGATTTCATACAACTTAGGTAGAAGAACATCTAGCTTAGACATATAGAAAAATTCAGTATAATACTAATAATGCAATATAATGTGGACTTCCTAAGAACATCATATTCTCAAAAATCTAACACCAATCATTTACAATTCTTCGACTTGATATTTATAATATAAGACTTAGAGATCTACACTTTCTTATGAAATAATCTGGACTGGATGCCTTTGCAAAAGTACTTTAAGATAAATTATCCTAACACTAGTAATGACCATAACGTATACTTGACATGTATAAAATGTATAAGATACAACTGAACAATTTTATAAAATGTGGTTTATAAGACACAATTCGTATAAGATAAAATTGGAACAAGATATAAAAAGTGATTTATAAGTTCATTGAAGTTCATACATCAAACAAACAGATATAATGTATATTGATGTTTAATACAACTATATAACATGATGAAACAAATGTGCATATAAATACAATTAAAGCTTATCCACTTTTAGCTCAAGACCACAAATTGTTATTTACATAATTTATATGATGAAATTTTTTTACATTGACAATCATGGTAGATCGACTTGATGAGAGTCTACAAAAATAATTAATGTAAGTAAAGTAACTATATTTTATATGAGTCATGTAACTAGATAATTCATATGAGAAAAGAACAATAAATACTAAACCTAGATATCCTAGATATACATTATATGAGTCATGCATCTCGTGAACCCTACAAATCCTAGAAATCCTAGATATAGATTAATTATTCTAAGAGGATGGCTTAAGGAGAGTTAAGAGATGTACCCTAAACCCTTAACCCATATAGATTTGTTATTCTTTGCATCTCATGAACCATACACAAGAGAGTCTACTGATACCCTAGATCCTGAGGCCAATTCCACCTGCCACTTAACATCTTGCTTTCCTGCCTAGCTTGTCGCATGTCCATGATGTATTTCATGTTTCTGTTCTTAGACCCTATCATCCAAATATTTCTCATGTCCTTGATTGGAATGCCTTACAGGTAGAGGACGGGCAGCTAGCTTTGGAGCCCGTAGGCATTTTGGAGCACAGGCGACTCACTCTTAGGGGCAGAGTCATAGAGCAGGTAAGGGTCCAATGGGATCCTAGTAATGAGACTTTAGCTACCTAGGAAGATACATCCCGAATGCGAGAGCTATATCCATATTTGTTTGCAGGCTTCCAGGAGTAAGCCTGATCCTAGGGGGGGAGGATGTAGTGCCCCTCAACTTGTCGTTTGTTAGACTGATATTTGCTTAGTAGTATTGGACATTATGACAGTATCTTAGATCGTAGATGATGGATCTCTTGTTATTTTGTTAATTCATTATGGACCTAATCATTATGATAACAGATGTTGATGTTGGATTATATTATTTTATGCTTTAGAACTTGATAGATGAATTAGATGTTATAGATGTTTTGATGTTATTCACTATATTTAATTGTAAGATAGTTGATCGTTTTATGTTGTTGACTAGTAAACAGAAATCTTGTTTAATTTAGTTAAATGTTTATACATAAAACATGAATGGAACAGTGTCGTATTACTCGCTCTCGAGTACCCTACCCCACTGTGATTTCCATTCACCATAAGACTGCATGTGGATGTATATCTTCTATGTTTAACTGTGCATTGCTGCAGGATGTAGGTACTAGGCACCGACTCCACCTGATTACCAGGTCTAAGCGTGCTTTCGCCAATGGATCAGTTGTTTGGAGTTAACGTGGGGTCCCTAGTCCATGTTGTCTAGTTGTCAGTTTACCCTTGTGGTCATTGACTGTCATTTGATCATGACTTGCTGTCAGGTAATATTGCACCTTGAAGTCTAATTAGGTCTGAAGGTGTCTAAGTGTGTAAGGTAGTGTTGTGCTTTAATTAGAATCATTACGGGAAAATATAAATGTTGATAATTGAATATACTTGTAAATAAATTACTAATTTTGGAGAAATAAAATCGTTAAATAAAGTTGTAAGAAATTTTGTATTGTTCAATATAATATTATTTACAATAAATACTTAAATAAATAAAACAGTTGTAGTCATGTTGTAAATTGTGATTTACAACTTAATTAATAAAATAAATTAAAATATAGTTATAAAATTATAGATTGACGTAATATTACAATTTTATTAATAACAATATGGTTGGTCGGCTATAAAGAAATTAAATTTTGTCAGAATTATGTATTAATATTAAAAAAAGATTAACCTCTTGGGATCATTAAATTAAATAAAAATATATCTTGAGGAGGGAGATGCATGGGATCGCGTGCCGAGTTCCTTAGAAGATGGAAGGGACTGTTTTATAAAAGGGAAGTTTGTAGAGGCAAAGGGAGGAATTGCAGGTGGAAGAAGAGAGAAGAAGGTTGGAAAAGAAGCTTGGAACTACAGCAATTGAAAACAGACTTGTTGATTCGATATCAAAGCCAGGTTCCACTGAATGCCTAATTTCTGAATCTAAACATGTTGGTTGATTGCTTCTTGAATTGCAAACGAAATTATTTTGGTTAAATGGTTTTCTGCCTGAACCTTCTGTCACTTCTGCAAATGTTTATTTTCTATGGATGGATTTAGATGTAAATCATTGGGTCTATAATAAATGGAATTTTCCTTACAATTCTCCCACTGTCCTCCAAACCTTTATACTGAATAGTATTTCTATCTGCGAATTAGACGACTTGATATCTGTGGAGTAGATAAGATCATTGCATTCTCATTGATATCTATACTGGAATCAATAGCTTAGTAATTGTTTCCCCAGGATACATTCAAAGGAGATCACCTTTATGAGGGTTCCAATTCGTAGATGCCATGATGTGTTTTCTATATTTTACCTTCTCGCTCAGCCATTAGATGCATGCATCATACAACAGTTTTCCTCCTCCATGTTGTATCCTTCCAACAACTTCTATGTAATCGACTAGATATGCCAAAACATTGTCATGATGAGCGGAATGCTTTTGAAGTCTCATCGGACTCTTTACATGGCATTGACGGTGTTTATCTGCCAATTCTTGTAGGTAATCTTAGAACAGCATATAATTTCCTTATCCTCTCATATATTTAACTATTCTGTCAACATCCATTCGGCACTGTCATCATCAGCAATCGATTTGGAATTGGTGGCAATGCTTAGATTTGTATTTTTTTGGCATCTCTAAAAGTTATTAAGGACGTTTTTACACTGTCATCGAACCCTGGCTTAGAAGAGAACAAAAATAGGCAGTTGATCGAGTGTATGCAAACTGCATTGTTTTCAATCATAGTTAAAAACCTAATATAGTGCATCGGCCATTCAGAGAAATGTTGTTTCTTTCCTTGAGAATCAATCAAGGCATTCATTAATCAGCGACCCTATTATTTTTTTATGAAGTGGCTATAGCAAACCACACAGGCAGGTTAAATAAAATCGCATGTTTGAGGTTTCAGTCATGTGCACCCACTTTGGTTATATCCTGTGACCATTCTAATCTCATAGATCTTTGTTTTCAGCTAGTCGCATATCTGGAAGGGTTTACTTTTGCAAATCACACCTTGTATTGCCAGTTCAATAGTTTTTCTTAAAAGAAAATGGAAAAAGATTTAAGGTTTTGAAAGCCGATGATATAAATGAATACTAAATATACAAGACATGAGATAGGTGGTATGTAGTGTGAGCAAAACTCACGTGGTATTGATCAACATCTCCCATGTGAAGCCTTGTGCTCTAGGCGATTGGTGATTTGTTTGCCTGAAGAGTCTTATGTGCTCTTTGTTTGGTCTGATTTGGCACTCATACTTGTGGTGAAGTGGTAGTTACATGGCGCGGGTCAACAGTCACCAATATTTCCAAACTCAGTAATCAACTATTTCCTAGCTGTTGCAGGGTTACAAATTGGAAACTAAAAGGCCACCTTGTCAAAAAAAGATCTAATACCTTATCAGCAAACCCATTTTGTGTATACCAGTGATCTTTGCACAACAATAGGATCACCATACGATTGCATCTCAAGTAGTATTTCTGTAGAATTTAGTTTGACAACCACAGTTCACCCTATGGAAAGTTTTTAAAGTCTTTGCAACAAATCTAGTATTGTTTATCTTGCAATTGTTCCATCCATCTGGAGAGTTGTTCTCAGCTAAACGCACAAGTTTTCACCTTTACTCTTATTCAACATTTTTCTTGAAAACAATTCATACAATCAGTGCAGATTTAACAGATATCTCCTTAACTGAATTAGCACATAGAAAGGCATGCACTGCCAAGGAAGATGGTCATGCCCTCACACAGCAAACAGTAGTTGAAATCTGCAAAGGATTTGTAATCTGTGACCTTCTGTCAGAAATGAACTTCCACCATCATGTAACACTGTAATCACACCTTTTCGTAATTGGAAATCTGCATAACGGTAAGAAGAATCATTTGACGCTGAGTATAAGAAGAACGCTGTTAGAAGCCGTAAGTAGTCTTTTTGACAACTCCAGTTTGTCATTCCTGTGTATCATTGTTTTCCTGTAGTCATTGCCTTTCGTTAGAGAGAGAAAACTGTTTAAGTTGTTGCCATCAATTTATTAAATTTTCAAGTTGTCGGACGCTGCCAGAAGTTGGTGATACAAACAAATATCATCCATTTCAATGGTAAGATAGTCAATAACAATTTTACACCTCATTTACAATTCATATAAGCTGATCGTGATTCCATAGGTTCCTACAAGACAGTAGACAATTACAGTTGTACAGACATAGTGAAAGTATCTACATGAGAACTGTAATGCCTTGGAAACAAACATAGTTGATACATCTAACAAGTATTGGCGGCATGAGAATTACCAGTTCCGATCGTCTTATTAGACAAATTTGAGTCATCTTTGATTAAAACATTTCCGAGACATCATTACGACGAAGACATGCAAGTATATTAAACTATCATATCTGGTTAATCGAATGACCGTATGAAGTCAGAATAAAACAATAATGTTCGCCGTTGATGATTTTTCCTCGTTATAATTGTCATTTAGTTATATGGTATTAATTTAGCATTCTTATTCATTTCATTTCTTGAAAGAGTCAAGTTAATTGGACAAGTTTGAAATAAAAATGATAAAGATCGTATTGATATGGAAGTGTCGTAATGGTAAACCGGAATTGAATAGCATAATTATATTAAGTGTTTCTTTTACGAATAAATTATTGTAATTATTTAGTTAATCAAGTAATTTATCTTTGAAAACAAAATAAAGATTATTTAGATAATTAGTTGTAAGGTATTAATTTAATTGTTGCAGTTTAATGTTCATTTTATTACGTAAGTTGTTTACATTGAACAGAGAAGGAATTGTAGTGTTAACTCTAGAACTATATTGAACTGTATGAGTTAAGTATTTCTATTGTCGTAAAGAGTCGAATTGAGTGTGGTCAAACTCATATTCCAAAGGTTAAGTTGTCGTAGTTGGGTACTTGCAACATGTGTATAGTTGTTTTTGTGTTGGTGATGTAATAACGATTATGTGGATCAAACATAGTATGAAGTATAATGAGGTATTGTCAAAGTTGATTATGTGTATTGTTAAGTAATATTTTCTGCTGGAGATATTAACCCACTTGTGATCTTACTGTACCTGTTTTGTTGTAATTGTCATATGGAGAGACCTGGAATCTGTAAAAGAGTAAAGTGTTGTAATGCTATAGGCGATGGATAACAATTGGTGTTATGATTCTGTTTGTAATGCAAGAGGGTTTATGCCTTGCAGTGAACATGTATGTGTAATGTTATAATGCCTTGTATGATGGTTAAGGTTTACTGGGTGTTAGGAAGGAGAGTGGCTTTCAACGTGGGGCCGGTGCCCAAAGTGGCAGTCAGGATAACCCGTTGAAAGTAGATTAATCAAGTGATAACCTAAAATGAACTAGGGGGGTTAAGGGTAGATTTCATATTAAACAAGATTAATGGATTCCTCTCCCATGGCCTGTAGTGCTTGTTTAGACTAAGGATGGGTAGAGAAGGCCTGGTCGGCATGATTGACTTCCTTGTCCTCATGAAAAGAAGGTCGATTCTGCATGTGTCACCCTATGGGGCCGGCGCCTAGTGAGAGGCTGTCAGGATAACCATAGATGGGGACCGGCGCCTAGAGAGAGGCTGTCAAGATAACCCATGCTAGGACCATGTGATGACACTCTCCCTACTACAACCTAGCATTCCTTGTTTGGTCTCTCCACATTTGTTAAGTGTTGCCTCTGGAAGTTGTGTTGTGTTGTCATTGCCATGTGTTGTGTTGGCATTTGGTCATCCTTTTTTCATGTTAGTCTTTGTCTACCTGATTGTCATTGTTTGGGACCTCATGTTAACTCCTAGCTCGGGGGGTGGACCTTAGGGTTCCACATGGTTGGGTGGAAGAGCTTCCTTATCCATTGGTTATTCTTTGTCAAGTTCATGTGCAGAAAAGATTTATCCCAGTTTTCAGACAATTGTACTTGTACCAGTTGATGAAGATGTAGGTGTATAATCTTGTACCAGATTTGTGTAACATATCATTCATAATGTATGTGATTATGATGTAGTCTGAAAATGGCAATGTAATGATGTACCTATGAGTAAGGAAAGCATTTCAGTTATGTATTTAATCATGTAGATTATATTACATTATTTGACGACATGCAATGAATATGAATAAGTTATTTAATTGTGCATTGGATTCATATCAGTTACAGATGTATGTTAAATTATGTTAGTTGGTTTGTAAAGTAATGCAGCCTTGAATCCTTAGAGAATATGTCATAGTTAGTTATGTTAACATTACTTGTTATCTCAAACATTTTTTAAAAAAAATTCCTATTTCATATAGCATAACTGTGTATTTCTTTAAGGTGTTCTAGGCAGGCGTTACACATAGGAGATGCAAGATGATGGATTAAGGGTTTCAAATAAGAGGATATGGCTTAAGGTGTCCTAAGAGGATGGCTTAAGGGGAGTTAAGAGATGTAACCTAAACCCTTAACCCATATAGATTTGTTATTCTTTCCATCTCATGAACCCTAGGACCTAAAGCCCAAGAGATGCAAGATGATGGATTAAGGGTTTTAGATAAGAGGATATGGATTAAGAGATCCTAAGATGATGGCTTAAGGGGAGCTAAGAGATGAACCCTATACCCTTAACCCATAATACATTTGCTATTCTAACCATCTTGTGAACCCTATAAACCCTTAACCTTAAGACCTAAAGCCTAGGATATTAACCCTTAAACCTTAACCCATAATAGATTCAAGTTATTCTAAGTATCTCATGAACCCTAGAAATCTTAAACCCTTAACCATAGGACCTAAATCTTAGGATATGAATCCTAAACCCTTAACCCATATAGATTTGTCATTCTAAGCATCTCGTGAACCCTAAAAATCCTAGAAATCCTAGATACCAATTAGTTATTTCAAGAGGATGGCTTAAAGCGAGTTAAGAGATGAACCCTAAACCCTTAACCCATATAGATTTGTTATTGTTTGTATCTCATGAACCCTATGACCTAAAGCCTAGGAGATGCAAGATGATGGATTAAGGGTTTCAGATAAGGGGATATGGCTTAAGGGGAGTTAAGAGATGAACTCTAAACCCTTAACACAATAGATTTACTATTCTAACCATCTTATGAACCCTATAAACCCTTAACCCTTAACCCTTAACCCATAATAGATTCAAGTTATTCTAAGCATCTCATGAACTCTAGAAATCCTAAACCCTTAACCATAGGACCTAAAGCCTAGGATATGAATCCTAAACCATCAAACCATATAGATTTATCATTCTAAGCATCTCATGAACCCTACAAATCCTAGAAATCCTAGATATAGATTAGTTGTTCTAAGAGGATGGCTTAAGGGGAGTTAAGATATGTACCCTAAAACCTTAACCCATACAGATTTGTTATTCTTTACATCTCATGAACCCTAGGATCTAAAGCCTAGGAGATGCAAGATGATGGATTAAGGGTTTCAAATAAGAGGATATGGGTTAAGGGGAGTTAAGAGATGAACCCTAAACCCTTAACCCATAATAGATTTTCTATTCTAACTATCTTGTGAACCCTATAAAGCCTTAACCCTTAACCCTAGGACTTAAAGCCTAAGATATGAACCCTTAACCCTTAACCCATAATAGATTCAAATTATTCTAAGCATCTCATGAATGCTAGAAATCCTAGACCCTTAACCATAGGACCTAAAGCCTAGGATATGAGGAGGGATAAAAGGTAGATAGGAGGATATGGCTTAAGGGGTCCTAAGAGGATGGGTTAAGGGGAATTAAGAGAGTGACATAAGGGGATGCAAGAGGATAGATTAAGGGTAGAGAGGAGGATATGGCTTAACATGTCATAAGAGAATGGATTAAGGGGATATGAAATCAATTATAAACATTTTTATAAAATGACAATGAATTATTCAGTTTTATATTTTGAATATCAATTAAATGTATCTATAACTATATATAGTTACCTGTATCTAGATTCGAATTCCATTGTAATATATATGCATGGGCCCTCTCTTTTTTCATAATGAATCTAGTTTTTGGAGACTTGAAACAAAAAATGATTTTAAACTATAATTAGGAAATGACTAAAGACTAACATATATATATATATATATATATATATATATATATATATATATATATATATATATATATATATATATGATAAATTTTTAACTATATATAGACTATCATTTAAATATATATACAACTATATATACTTACTTGTATTTATTTACTCTGTTGTACCATCTGCATCATCTATTTTTTCTAATGCATCTATGATTGTCTCATGATCATCTATTGAAAGTGTCCACAACACTTTATTAGCACGCCTCCTTTTAAATCTAACTAGTTTTATATTGGTTGTGAAAATCAAATGTGAGTAATATATAATCTTGTGTCTTTCATAGTCTTCAAATGTAGGCAAGCCATTCTTTCTTATTAGATATTTTCGAAGCCAAGTGCCAACAACAACCACAGAACCAGTTGGATACTCAAAGTTGTCATCATCCACTCTAGGATGTACCATCTTATGTTTTATCTCAACACATCTAACCAACCTATACTCTATCTCCTCTTCATTCCCCTTAGGTCCAACAACTTCATACACATGTCCTGCAGAAAAAAAAAAATTAATTCAATAAAGAGTGACATATGTTTAATTCACATATAAAAATGCATACATATATAATTGAATTCAATTTTTAATGTACCTTCTTGTACAAGGTCTGAAACACGATCATAATCATCCAATGAAAATAGTTGATTACCTTCAATTGTCATTCCATGTTGATCATGTGTTGATGTAAGTGTTAAGGCTCTTTATTTCCATTCTTTAACCCATTCTATATTTTCACACGCCTCCCAATCACCTGCAATACAAAATTGACAAAAACATTCAAGATCCCTTGTCCATATTGTCCATGTGTTTGCATTGGAACTCTTAGACAAATGGCATTTTGCAGATCCATTAATTATTTCACAATCTTTTCAAGTAAGAATATCATTTTCTTCAACTAACCAAAAGAAGTGTCGAATTATTGAGCTGTCACTTGTTCTTGTAGATAATTTTGCATTGCACCAATCTATAATTTCACGTGCATCTCTGAATTTCATTACATCCTCAAATTTTAGTTTCTCTCTAACAAGAGCTCTTTTCACACATGCACCTACTCCATCATGTTCTCCTTTACCATGTCCAGCTTCAAAAAAACTCCATATGTGCTGGATATTATTTTCCTTATAAAATCTACATAACAAATAAAATATTCTAGCATTCTTGAATTGACTTATGCAATTATCTGACCATATGAGATGTTCTCTCATTTGAATTCCTCTCTTTTAAATTTTTATAAAATGTATCAAAACAATATTGAACAAACTTAGATGAATTTAATCGATTATTACTCCAAGAAAAATGGTACTATAGTGCCCCTCCGTTTTCACTATGGTTGTGTCAGGTATGTTTGACATTTGATTATTTGGTTTGGATTGTTCATTTAATGCTATTAGGTTAATCATGGCACTAAAATAATATTAGTAGTCATTAAAACATTTTTGATAATATATAATAATATTATTTTATAATAAAACATAATATGTATTGTAAATATGATATATATTAAATAATAACAATACATATTATAAATATTAATAGTTAAATAGTACATATTATTATATAATAATAAATATATTATAAATACAAATATAATATTATTGCTCTTTGATCCATTAGAAAGAATCACAAGATTATCTAGAACAATAGATAGAAAGAACTGAAAGCTATAAATAATCCGATTGGAAAATCCAACACGCGCAATAACATAAGATAAAGCTTTTGTTACAAACACAACATACCTGTGTAGTTCTAGCCCTTCTATTCTTTCTTGAAAATTAAGAATGGGACATTACAACGTAACCAACCATATATAACGTAATTAGCCATATATACATCCCAGTGGCCTATGCAAGCATTGCAGACATCATATCTAGTAGTCTTCATCAATAGATACTACATGGGATATTTACCCCAGTAGGTATTGGTTTGCATGCTACATATGAGCAAGTTGTATTTCAAAGCATACAATAGAGAGCATTATTGAGTAAATCAAAATAGTGTTTTAAAATTTCATTCAAATCCCCATGTACGACATGACACATTGAAGAAAACCACTTTCGTAAAATCATACTCCTAATGAATCTCATCCAAATATAACAATATTATGACTAGCAACTGAAATGGGAATCATGGATAGATTGAATTCTATAATACAAAGCTACTTATGTTAATTAGATAGTCTTACGACTTCTTTTCCATACTATCAAAAATCATCCAAGAAATAGTAACAACGAAAAGTACTGTATATCTAGGAAATGATTATGATAGATGATAATCAAGCAGTGATATGAATCTTGAGAGAAAAGCAATAGCCAAAACATAACTAACCATAGAGAAGAATCCCATAAGAAATTCTTATCATAACTATAATCCAAATACATCAATCTGTAAGCAAACAACAATAAATGGATAACCAATGTTTAATTATTTAATATGGTTTCACAGGGGGGTCGCCACATAAGGCTAGGAGTCAAATTTGTTCATATAGGAAATTCACCCGAGTAATGAATATATATCTCTAAGTTCTATTTTATACATTGGCAAGATAAATTATCTCACATATACTGGACATTATAGACATTCAATGTGGGTGGAGGGTGTAGATGAACCATGCTACGTGACCTAGCAACAGAATTCAATTGAAATCTATAATGCACGATTGGCGGTAGGAAAAGTGGGAATGAACATTCCAAAGTGCGATAGGCGGAAGTTAAGTGGCAAGTCATTTGTGTGATCGCATGAGCAAAGCCAAGCAATGATTCTTAAATCGCAGGCATATGGTGGGTTCCCTGGAAATAGACAATGAAAAATGTGACAAATTGAGCTTTAAATGGACAAAAAAAAAACTCAGTAATTATCACATCCACAAATCACATCTCAATACAAAGGAATAGAAGAAGATAACAAGATTATTCGCAAGCATTTTTCTAGTCAGCGGAACATAGGAACTAAGAAGTGGATAATATATCAAGATGCCATTAATATACTTTGAACAAACATATATACTCGATCACATATATACAGACACTATGAGATAAGGGTGCAATCGCTAGACAATACAACGAACATCACATCAGATCACATCGAAGAATCCCATGAACATCCATCAATCGATCAACCACATTGAAATCAATCAATCTTCTTTGGATGTGGAACAACAGTCATCCAATCTACATATCAAAGAATACATATTATACTCATTAAAACTGTCATATCTATAGCGGTATCCATAAGACATAATAAGCTGAGCAAATTACAAAGATCCCTGAATTCTTCAATATCTCCACAAGGATCATCAACTCAAATCTGTGTATGATATGAGGCCAAACCGTCAAGTAGACTAGTGATCTTCAATGCGGTGCCAATGCTCTTCTCTTGATGTTGTGCGTCTTAGGACCGGACATCGAATCACCACCTCCTATGAAAAGAGTTGACAAGATGATGTCGTGCTAAAGATCTTCGATGTCTTTCTCAAGATATTACAAGTCTCAATAATCGTTCAATGAAACTCAGTTCTGTGAATGATTAGAAATCCACTCCTCAGCGAATAAGAGTCTTCAACAAAACTCAACTGATGTCAACCATGGTCTTCAACCCACACTCAAAGGATATCATCTTCTTATCATCGAACAACGCATTATATCATCACATCACAACATTCAATCATAACACATTACATTTGATAAACAACAGTCAAGACAATAAATATTAATCAACAAGGATGCATTAGCATCTAATCTTTATCAAGAAGGCCAGTCAAGATATATCACAAGGAAGATACAGAGGCATCCAAGGTAAGTCTGCAGGCTCTTCTACTAGGTATGTGTTAATGCTCATTTCTTTTAATTCGATATACGTAATCTGTTTGTTTTTAAGAATAACTGATGTTGAATTTGAAAGGCTAAGAAATATGTGTTGCTAACCATATGCATTAGAAATAGAATAAATAATTGTGTATATGCTTAATGATTGCTATTAGACATAAATTGAACATAGAACAATAAACTAATCTGAGATATGTGATCATGAACATGTTAAGAAAGAATAGATTGATATGATAAATGAATATGCATATGAATAAGAAATTAATGAAGACACCTACAGATCTGATTTTAATAAAGATAGGGAGGTAAGAAAGAAGAAGACTGCTACAATAAAGGTATGTTATTATCTTCATGGATTAATAGTATAAATTGATTTCAATATGATGAGTATGACTGTGGCTAAGATGAATCAGATTATGACTAACATGAATAAGAATATGACTATGAATTATGTGATATGGATTTATATTAATTATGACAGGAAAAAGAAATTTTGGAATATTAATGTTTTCTTTTGGTAAGTTGAAATTGTTTACAGAGTTGTTAGAATTTTGGCTTGCTAGAAGGGGACATTACAAGTACTCTCTCAAATGTTTTCTATTATCTTCTCTACTATCATATGTATGTCTATATACAATATGAACAAATATGGCTACTTGCATTGAATTATAATATTGTGATTTAATTTCTTTTTGTGGACTAAGAGTATAGTTTTCAGCAAAATCAACAACTGACAATATAGTTCCAACTGGAAATGTGTTTTTACATGTAAGAAATTGACCATCAAGCCAATGAGCATTTTTAGAGTGTTTTATATATTTAGATAGAATCTTATCTTTAAATTCTTTAATAAATGCATGCACACTAAATTTTTCCACAATTAGCTCACAACATTTTCCAAATTTTCCATCTTTTAAAGAATATTCAACATTTTAAAATTTTTTAACATCCACTAATTGTTGTTCAAATTCATGTAAACTACTTTCATGCATACATTCTCCTATCAATGAAAAATTACCACATCTATCGCATTGTCCATAAATACATGCATTTAAATAAAATAAATTTCCATTAAGGGGTTCACAAAACAAAATTGCTATAAAATCTTTGATTGTTTCAGATGGCATATTAATACCACAAATGTCCTACATAATTTGGTTAGCATGCAAAGTACAACATATATATCGAAAAATATCATAATAATAACGAAATTGTACATGTGTTTTACAACAACAAGAGATTCATTGTTTATTAATTTTAACATACCAAGGTTTACATTTTTCGAATGATCTTTCACTTATGCTAATATTTGGTAAGATTAAATCATCTAATTTTTTTTATATAATTCAGTTTGAGTCATATCTAGTAGATGCTTTGGATGAGGGTCACATATTTTTGATCCCACCCTTAATTTTATAACATCTCTAATATTAGGTGATACTCTTGTATTATCATGCTAATATTTTTTGATTAAAGATTTGATTTCATTAGTTAATTTTATATCTGACCTTGGGAGTCTACCACTAAAGCTCCAACATTGATTAATTGGATCTTCTTCAATACTTTCTCTTCTTTAGCTACTCTTATCAAAGTTTTAGGATTTACTTTTATATATTTACTACTCATACTTAACATTCTTTTATTTGAAGTTGATTTATTAACTAGAGCAGTTGTTATAGCACAACGAGATACATTCTTATCTTTAGATCAACTTTTCTTTCCTATAGAATCAATAGCATTGGCAACACTAGATATGACTTGTTCTACTGAATCGTCTTTCTTTTTTGGTTTTACAAAAATGCCTAATTCTTTCATCACTTTTCGCATTGTCCACATTTTCATCAATTGGATCATGAGTTGATATTGAAATCCTAATTTCTTTCTTAAAAAAAACATTTTATATAATCTATTTCCATGAGTTCTCATTTGTCTCCAAGAAACTTTACGAAGAAGGTTATCTAACACATCTCTTTCAATTGTAAAAAAAACATTTTCATTTTCATTTATACAAGTGGTTTCATTTTTATTGAACATGCAAGGGGATTCATTTACATTTTCAAACATACAAAGGATTTCATTCTCATTTTCATCAATATGAGGGATTTCATTATTATTTTGTTTTTGAATTGTTTGAAAACTAGAATTATTGATACCATCAATGGTGTATCCAGCTTGAACTAAATAACTAAGATCAATATTATCAAGACTTGAGTTTCAAAACATACCTGCATAATTTGTTTCAATACGTGCATTTTCCATATCATTGGAAGGTGGATTTGAATACATACATGAAGTTGTTTGCATAAGTGATATTTCCATATCATTCAAAGTTGAAGTTGAAGGCATAGTTGGGTTTGTCTCCATATTTGCATCATCTACATTCATCTCACCCTTCATGGTTTCCTCTTCAACATCCATGGAACTAGATGCTTCCAAATTTTTCATTTGGCAAATTCTTTCTCTTCTATCCCTTTGTCTTTTTGCCTCCATTTCTCTATTTGCTTCAATTTCTTCGGGTGTCATTAGCTTTCTACATCTTTTTCTTTGTCTTTGATTTGATCCCATTATTAGAAAACTCTCTTGATAAAAACACAAATGATTCTTAACCTATTTTCTAATTGCCACCTCCTTCAAATATTCAAATCAAACTATATAATATGGAGATCCTTTCTTCTATAAACTTTGAAGTACAAAAACATCATGAATACATTCAAAATCTCTCTTCTTCCAAATCCCCTTGTATAAAGTCCTTGTACTTGATTCTGCTTTAGAAAATTCAATTTGTAGTTGTCTCTTTCAAAAATTTGAATAGAATATGACCTATTAAGTGATTGTACAAGACAAGAATGCAATAAAATATGCAAAAAATAGCGGTTTCGGTCTGTATTGAGAAAGAGAATGCTGCAGGGAAAAAGTGCGTTGTTGGTTTTTTCTAAATTGAGGAAAAGTGAATATATTAGAAATGCATATGCATTATAAAATATGTATGCATTCTATTTTATAAATGTGTACACATTATGTAATGCATACACATTTCCTTTTTTGAATGGTTGAATAGATAACGCGTATGCATTATGAAACGTGGACACGTTTTTTTAAGAACACGTACGCGTTTTATGACGCATACACATTTTTTAAAATTTAAATTCCCAATCCACATGCAACCTCAGTTTCAGGCTTGGGAAAGGCTTGGAAAACCAACCCTTAGCCTTTGACCTACAACTAAAAAACTAAGGCAGGTTCAAGAGAAATGTCAAACTTTGACACTATAGTTGATGGACCTTTTTTTTGAATTAATCTACAAAATTAAAACCCATTATAGAAAACAATGTCTAGTTTCCAAATATATAATTTTTGTTAAGATTGGTTTATGTTTGATATTTTTTAATTAATTTATAAGAAAACTAGTCCATAAACTTGAAATATCAAATTTTTTTGTTTCTGATAACTTTTTTTGGTTAATTTTTCATTAAAAAAAACTATATGACATCAATCTTCAGACAATTATCTACTCAATGAAAAAAAAACTCAAATTTTTTTTAGTTTAGGTCCAATTATGTTGTCCATACATGTTGATTTTTAAAAATAGCAATTAGGGCCAATAAAAATTCAAGAAATAAAATATTCAAAAAAAAATTACAAAAAAAATATCCTCATCAATCTTCATGTTGTTAAGTATCTTCTCCCAAAAGGAATTAGAAAAATACTTTCATTTAGGTCAAAAAGTGTTGTCCGTACACATGCGTGGTATGGTAAAAAAAATTAATTTTAAAAAGTGGTTTTTATACATACCTATCAAAATTGAATTTCTGTCATCTGGGTTTTTGAATAAATTACATATTTACAAAATAGATTCAAAATACTAAATTTCATATTACTGACTTTTTTCAAGGCTCATTGTGTAAGTGCTTCAAATTTTTAGTCCAAGTGTGACAAATTCTGAAAAACAGCAAAAACACATCCACTTTTTGAGCTTTTTGTGGACCCAACTTCTTGCATCAGCCCAATTGCATAACATAAACTGAACTTTAATGCATGCAATGAGTGTTTTTATCATGAAAATTTTGTCAAAGTTATATGTACCTTTATGTATTGCATCAAACTACAATGACTAAACTGCAATGAACACAACTAAAACATGATCTACAATGACTTTAGCTTTTAACTTCACTTGTCAATCTATGAATACCTCTTGCCCTGCTGGGGTATCCTGACACCTTATCTAGCTCCTATAGCTACTTAAATTGAGCTGATACATGATCTTGGTATTGTGATCTTTACAATGGTCCTCTATCAAGACAGTAGGCCTTCTAGGCTGGCCTGTGAACTTAAATTTTTTCTCTCCCTTCCTTTTGAACTCCCCACTTCTCTAAAGCAACAAAGAAATTATTGTTACAACCCAACCTAATTGGGTTGCAAAGTATAATTTTGTAATAGTAACTTCTGTACCCTAAGTTCTAGAGAACAAAGAAAGGATATATGGATCTCCTTTAGATATATAGGCTTAAAAATAGAAAGATGGTATCCTATAATGAACAAATCAAAGCAATACATTTTTCCTCTTCCTCCATTTTTACATGTATAGAAGCTAACTAACTCATTACTAGATGAAAATAATTTAAATGTTTGGTTACAAAGTCTCCTTCATGTATCTTTAAAGAATACATATTTATTTTAAAAACATCTTATTTACAAGATACTTAGTTTCATATAATGCAATAATTTTATCTCATAAACTCTTGGCAATGTTTTGAACTAAAACATTCATAAATGCTAAAATAGAAAGACCTATAAACTTGGGAAAACCTTAATGAGTAAGACAACCACCACAAAAAGTAAACCTTAATATATTAGTGAAATAGAAAGATATTGATAAATAAGAAAGAAAGGATATTGATCCCCTTTAGATGAACAAGCTTCAAAATAGAAATATGGTATCTTATAATGACCAAATAAAAGTGATACATTTTCCCTCTTCTTCTATTTTTCCTTCATGAATCTATAAAGAATATAAAATTCTTTTCTAAAATAGCTTATTTAGAAGAATAAGCTCCTCAAAGGTCAATATGGTATCCTAGATCAATATATTAGTGAAACCTTAGTATATTAGTGAAAGACAAGGAGAGGAAGGAGGGGGGAGAAATTAAGAGAATTAGAAAGAAAGGGGCACAAAGATAGAGATATATAGAGAGAGCCTAAGATAAGGAGTAAGTGAGAAAGAGGAAGAAATAGGAGAGAATATATATCTATATATATATATATATATATATATATATATATATATATATATATATATATATAAGTTAAAACTTAGTATATTAGTGAAAGATGAGGAGATGCGGGAGGGGGGAGAACTAAAGAAAATTAGAAAGAAAGGGGCACATACATACATACATGTATGTGTGTGTGTGTGTGTATTCTCTCCTGTTTCTTATTGCAATGAAATTTGAAAATTTATGTTAAAGTCTCTTGTTGTAGTGGGTGTTTCTATTATTTTTCACAAATTTTAAATATTAAATTAGTCATAGTCTCCATGTGTGAAGTATATGTGATGTAATTAGTTTTTTTGAGTGGGAATGGATTTACCATTAAATTAAAAAATTAAGAGAAAATAATTTTAAGGGAACAAAATCTCTTTTACATAAATTGAGGTTAACTAAATAAATGCAAGCAATAAAATTATACTTAATTTAGGTTTAACTAATAATTTAATTGGGAATTAATAATTGTAATAAATTAATTTTCAAAATTTAAGAAAATAAGATTAGACAATTAGCTTTTGAAATGATGATGAATAATAATTTTATGTTACATAGAATTTGGTCGACATTGTGCGTGCTTCATCAAAAAATTTGAAAACATCCTAATGTGTGGAGCAATTATACTATCTATTATATTGATCTACCAAACTATGTACCTACACAACTTAATTTACCCTTGTCTTTGATGTCTATCAATGTGCAAGGACTAGCAATATTGTAAAATGCCTTGGGTAGATTGCCAAATGACAAGGGTTGGGCTCTCCTAGGTTGGCCCCCTTGGTTACACTGACTTCACAATTATTGAAGAATATTCAAGACAACAAGGTCAAGCATGAAAGTGTCCTAGATGATTTAATGCAAATTTGACTTGTTCTTCAATTTAATTTTTTGAAGGACATGTAAAGTGGTGATATTTTGAGAGAGAGAGAGTATCAACAACACATATCACTATGTTCTTTCAATTATACTAATGGAAGGTTAACAACCATTCAGCATCAACAACATTATATGCTCTTGTCTCAAAAAATTACTTATTACTTTTATCTACATGCTATCTCGGCATACCCATTGCACACTGAGGTGTGATTGCTAGTATATAATTCACTATTTCTATAATTTTTATTTGGTTCAAGGTCTATTTTAAGTTATTTTGAATGATCTTTTAATTTTTTTATATTTAAAAGTGTTTTGATAATTGGGATGTTTAATTTTAAATGAGTATGTTTTTGAAATATTTATTGAAAAGTATCTGTGTGATCTATGACTTAATATGATATGTGTGTGTGTGTGTGTGTGTGTCTATATATATGACATTAAGTCATAGATCATTGTTAGTATTGAAGATCTAATTTTGTAATTTATGATTTTATGTGATAAAATCAAAAGAATACTTATTGTACTAAAAATGAAAATGTTTTATTTAATGTCTATGTCCTCAAAAATTTTACTGTACTATCCTTTGTCACTATATCCATGTCAAACATGTCAACATATATCATTGAAACATGTTAGAACATACTCAAATATTTTCATAGGATCTATGAATAAGCCATTTCTTTGATTGTTCACCCTTCCAACCTTTTTGTATTTTCATAACTATTTTCCAAAATCAACTCAAATAATGCACAATGGTGAGAGATGAAAACATTGAAGGATCATTGATTGAATTTTCCCACAAATTTTACACCCTAAAACTTATCAATAATGACGATGAATGAGAATGAGCACATGTGATCAATTTAGTAATTATGTTTTGATGGGTGTTATATTAAGCCACAACATATTCCTTGGTTCTTATAATAACCACTTTGTTTAGTATTAATTTTTCTTTTTATTTTATCTATATCCCTCAAGTACTACTTAATCAACCAAGCATCTTCATTTGATTTAGAAGTTCTAAGTTCATAAACCCACCATTCATAGCCTTGAGATCAACTTTGTACAATGACTCATATTCTCACTCTAGAATATAGCAAACTCCCAATGCCAGGGTCGTCCATAGACCTAGACATAAACCCCAAGGGTTCATTCGTAATGGCACTACCTATGTGTTTCCTCTTGGGAATAAAAAACTCTATAGTTTGTACACAAAAAATGGAGAGGCTTTCTCCTCTCCTTTTATATGAGAAATCTCACTTTTATACCATAGTCTATAAGTGAATCTTATGATTACAATTTAGTTCTTACATAATAGTGTGATAACAAATGTAGTCTAGCCAAATGTTGGTTCAAGGCTGAAATCAATGTATGAACATACACCAACCACAAAGTGACTAGCTCATATAAGCATCACATGATCATACCTAGTGATTAGCTTGAACATACATCACATGTTTACACAATGTGAATAACTTAGGAAAGCATCACATATACACAATGTGACTAAATCTTACCTATGACATGCATACAAAATATAATTAGTTTTCACATACATCACATATATAGTCAATGTGATTAGCTTAATCAAATGTCATATATACACAATCTGACTAATTCACAAATTATTAGGATTAAGGTGCCATCAACCTTATAAATTATATTTAATTAATTACTCCTAATGTTGTTTATACATTTCCATAAGGGAAGATATATTCACCAACCAGTGGTCTTATTGTAGCTCCATTTGGATCCTAGTACTTGACAGGGGGGTGGGGGGGCTTGCCCCCCACTAGTGTCACCAAGGGGTCCAAGGGGTTGGTGACAATTAATGGAGCCCCCTAGAGTGGGTTTAGGGGTATCACCCTTGAAGAGATATTTGTAGAAAATTTCCTTGTTAGATTATAATTTTGTAGTCAATTTAGATAGTTAATCATTAGGTCACAGATCTTATGATACAAGTTATGTTAGGGTTTTTAGCCCTTTAAATAGTCAACACTCATTTAATGAGGGCATTGTTTTAAGGTTGTGGTATGGTAAAGAATTGAGACTAGAAAATAGGTGTTGTTGGATTGAAGACTAAAGAAGAGGTTGTTAGTGATGTGTTGTAAACTCTATTAAAGTTAATACAAGCCGGTGCATCTCTTCTTGTGCGGAGTTTTTTCTCAAAAGAGTTTATCCATGTGTAAGGCCTCCCTATATATTGAACTATTATGAGCATGATTGTCTAAGTGATAAATTATACTATATATATATATATATATAATATATCTAATCTTATATTTTTAATATATTATAATAATATAGTTAGAATTAGGCTTGCCTCTCTGGATGCCACTAGCATATTTATATTTTAAAAAATATATCTAAAGTACGCCAAGAGATATCCTTCACGAGGCACCAAATGTTAGGATAACTATATTATTAAAATATTATATTATGACTTCTCATTTTCTTTTCTAGCTCTCCTGATGATGGATCATTGAGTGTGATCTGAAATGTTGAGTTAAAAAACATGTACACAGTTAAATCTTAAAGCTATCAAGAATATATTAGATATATTTTAAAAATATATATTATATTAGATATATATTTTTATAATATATTAGATTTTTTTTATCAGTTAATATATTAGATATTTTATTATAATACATTATATAATATTTTTTGGATTGAGAATCATGCACCAATTATATTCAAAATATCAAAGAAAGAGTTACAACCTTGTGATCAAGCAGACTAGATCAAAATACTTGTAGCTTATAGAAATCCAAAAAACTTATAGTTTCACTAATATATACGGAAAATTTTAAGACTTAAAACATAAGTATATATTAGAGAGATACAAAATTCATCACAAGGACCCTGAAATACATGATGCTAATATTGTATTACTATGATGTTCAATAAACTTTTAATTCAAACACTATATTTCCTTTCCTCTATTGGAGATTTGCCCTAGTTACCACTGGCTGCATCTATTTCCTTGTCATCCGGTAGCAGCAACTCTTTGCCACTGAATCATGGAATCTTCTTCGTGATCTTCAAACTAACTATAAAAGCCTTGGTTTTCATCCAATTCTGAGTCTTTTGCTCTTGGTTTTTTCATTTCATTCCAAAGGTCTTCTCCCCTATCTCTAAGCTTTGCCTAGTCTTGTATCATCTTATTTCTTTAGTTGTCATAATCCTTATTAGGTGAGTTGGCCCCTTGATAAGTACTAGTGCTAACATTTTGAGACACAATCTCCTATAGTTTATGTAGTTCACTTTTTGCCAAGTCATTTTGTAACTTCTTACAGTATTGTTCTTGAAAATTAGTGTACAAGTTATAAAATCTCAGATCAAATGTTTTCATTTTCCCTACACAGAAATATGATTCTTTGATATCTTCTTTGTGAAACATACCTCTAGTCTCCATTAGTTCTTTGAATTTGTCAATTGACATTTCCATTGATACAACCACCTACTCAAAAAAGTTATAATTTGTGAGATTAAAGAAAATCCTAGTGAGTTGCCTTTTCCTCCTCTGGAAACATTCCTCATTACTTTTTTTTCCAATTAAACTATAAAATCTCAGTAGACAAAATAAGCCAAAATGAGTTATGATTTTTCTTCAAGGCATCTACATGACCATAAATAATTTATTTCTTATTTGCATGTATAGAGGGACTCCATTGAGAAATATTACCCATAAAAAAATAGACTCTTTTAGCAAACAAATAATCAAAAAAATGTGGTCTATAGACTCCTTGACATTACACATTGGGCACCAGACATCATCGACACCAAGACAGAGTTTATTGAGAAAGAGAAGCCATTTAAAACAAGGTTTTGTTGGTTCAAGAATATAAGACCAATTCCAGTTGAGGTTATTTGATAAGGAATCTAGGCTTAGAGTGTCACCCTAGGTCACAACAATTTGATGGAGAATTTCTTGCAAGCTACAAAGCATATTATAAATCAATCTAGGCTTTGTTAATAGTAGTTTGTTTCCATCTATCTAATGCATATTGTCTACATCTTTTTCCTCTTTGATGACCACCCCTGATTGAAACTTACAAAGTATGGTTTTGAATAAGGTTGAGAAGGTTCTTAATTGTTTATCACTTATCTAAAACTCCACTTTAATTTGGCTCCACTTTTTTGGATATCCATCTTTAAATAGATTAATGAGTTTTGAAATCTTGATTGAGTTGAACTTCTGGGCAAAACAACCCTCCAGTAAGGCTAGAAGTTTATTATTGTGCTTAATGTTCCACTAAATTGATCTTTGACCCCATAAGCAGTGGTTATTAAAATCAATAGCTGCCCTATCTAGGATAAACAACTCGACTTTCTCCCATGCTTTTCAAATGCTTTTGAAGATAACAGATCCCCTAGATTTAACATTGAAATCCCCAAATAGAGTATCATGGAGATGTAATTTGCCCCAAGATTTCTTTTTCATTGAAAACATTTAAAATATTTGATCTTATTAACACCTTCGAAGGCTTTTCACCTACCATAGAATTGATAATCCATTTGGTTGTTAGGGAAAGACCATGGAGCCTCAAATCCTTAAGCCCCAAACCCCCCCAAATCTTTGTTCATGCAGCACCATCTCCACTTAACTAACTATTTTTTTTTTTACCGTTTCCTTCTAACCATAAAAAACTTATTAACTTATGAATTAAATCAAACTGATAATTTGCAAAATGCCACATGGAAGAGTAGTAGATTGAATAGGCTGATAGGATTTTCTAACACACCTGAACTCTGCTAGCCCATGATAAATGCAATCTATTCCAATTTTTGAGTTTCTTTTCAACTTTTGTAAACATCCAGTCTGACATGAGTTCCAATGAAGGCTTAATACCAAAAGGGATTCCAAGGAATCTAACCATCACTTCATGACCCCCCCATTGCCATTTCTCAAGATCAAGCTAGTTAGGTGCAACAGGGTCCCACGATAGGAGAATAGATTTTGAGGGGGAGGTCTTTGCCCCATAAGCCAAATAAAAGATATCAAGTCTATGTTTGAGCCTTTCAAATTCCAATTTATTTATCTTGGGAAAAAGGGCAATATCATCTGTAAACTAAACATTGAGTAGTTTCTCACCATTTGGTAAGAAGATACCATGTAAATTTCCCTGAAGGCATTCTATTCTCAAAAGAAAATGCAAAGCTTTTGATGCAATTACAAATAATGAGGGAGCAAGGGGATATCCCTGATGGATTAATCTCCCCATACCAAAAGGAGCAGGCAATTCCCTATTAACTTTCACTTGGGCTGAGACATTTCTAAACAACATCATGACCATATTACAAAATTTACTAGAAAATCCTATAGACTTAAGAATTTTGAATATAAAAGACCATCCAACAAGATCATAAGCTTTTTCAAAATCTAAAAAAAGAATTCCAACATTTTAATTGGAATCCTTATCCCTTTGTAGTGCTTCCCAACTTCTAATGAAGCTCTCAAGAATGTATATGCATTTCGTAAAACCTATTTGTGTGGAGCTTATTATCTCTGGAAGAATATCTCTAACTCTTAATGCAAGAACCTTAGCAATAATTTTGTAGGAGACATTCAATAAGGTCATGGGCCTCCAATTTTTGATAAGTGTCTTGTCTCCTTCCTTGGGAAGGAGCTTCATAATGCCTTTATTAATATCTCCCCCAAGGAGCCTCTATCAATAGATTCATTACACAGCTCAAATAGGTCATCTACTATCCATTCCAAGTTAGCCTTATAGAATTCCACTAGGAGGCCATCTGTGCCAGGTGATTTCCCATTCTTCATAGATTTCAATGCTTTCTCAATTTCATCTTTTGAGATTTCTTTGTTAAGTTGTCTTTTCATCTCATCATTTACCTTGTCCTTGAAAATTATTTCACAAAGCTCTTGAGCCTCTTTGCAATCGTCATTGGAATCTTCTGCTTTAAATAAATTGACATAGAAATTTTTAAAGGCATTAAGAATATTTTATTGGTTGTTCAAGGTGTTAGATTTAGGAGAAATAACTGAGGGGGGGGTGAATCCGTTGTCTAAAACTTTCTTCCAATTAAACACTTAAATCCACTTTGTGATTTAGTAGCATATTAATAAATCAATCATGGAAACATAAAGCCTTGAATCAAGAGCACAAACATATCAACACATAAGACACCAAGATTTTGACATGGAAAACTTGGTTAACAGAAAAACCATAGGGTGGTTAACTCAAGATTGTATTCTCTATTAGAAGAATAGAAAGAAAAAAATGGCACATGCCAATTAGGGCTCACTACCCAAGCACATTGCTCACAAGAGGCTCACTGCCTATAAAAGACACACTGTTTACAAGATAATAAGTATCACATACTTGAACTGGAGAATAGCATCTTTACCATGATTGAATCAGTTCCATTTAGGCCCATAAACTTCTTCTCTTCCTTTCACTCTCTTCCTCGCTACCACATCCACATCTCCACAAGACACACTTTAAAATGCCTTTACAACTTCTTATTTATACAAGACATCGACTTAGGAATATTCATCTAAGTCAGAAAACATCTACAAGAATATCCACAAGATGTGTAATTCATCCAGTCAGCCAAACTTAAGAAGAACACCCTCATCCAGAAATCGTGAGCTCAAACTCTAATGCGGACCACCAACACGAACTGGATATAATACAAAGACCACCACAAGCTTGCCTAAATCACCAAGAACATCCACACTTCATCTGCTTACTGAAATCCTTATCTCCTTCATCCAGAACCTTCAATCTTTGAAATCAAACAATATTCATCTAAATCTTGAGTAATCCTCCTTCTTGTTTGTACACCTTTACTTTTATCACCTATGATCTGATCTTCAGAGTGGTTCAGTCTTACATACCTAGGAACTTTGGGAGTTTCTTGCACTTCTAATTGTTGATCAGGCTCATTATAACTCATCTCTTCTTCCTAATTTACTAGATTTGTTTGATTCTAAATTTCTTGGGCTCCTTGAATCAGAACACCATTCTGATCATCTTCATCATATTCATAAACCTTGAAGGCTTTTCAATTCCTTCATCAACCTTCACATTTATACTTTCTATAATCTTTCTCAGTTTCTTGTTATAACATCGGCATGCTTTGCTTTGAGTAGAGTAACCCAAGAATATTATTTCATTACTTCTAGCATCAAACTTGCCTATATCTTCATCCCTTTTAATGTAACATTTGCTACCAAAGACTCTGAAATACCTCACAGTAGGAGTGATGCCAAACCAAAGTTCATAAGGAGTCTTACCAGTATTGCTTTTGATTTGAACTTGATTGAGAGTATAGACTGCAGTGCTGACAACTTCTCTCCAATAGATTTGAGGAACATTTGCTTCCATCATCATGGTCCTAGATGCTTCCTGGATGGTCCGGTTCTTTCTCTCCACTACTCCATTCTGCTGTGGAGTCCTAGGAGTAGACAACTATCTTTTTATTCCATGTTTCTCATAGAATTCTATGAACTCACCGGATGTGAATTCTCCACCTCTGTCAGACCTCAGACATTTTCATTTTAATCTAGTTTCATTCTCTACCATAGCCTTGAATATTTTGAACTTCTCAAGAGCTTTTGATTTCTCTTTTAGAAAAGTAACCCACATCATCTGAGAATGGTCATCAATTAATAACATGAAGTATCTAGCACCTTGCATACTCCTAACCCTTGTTAGACCACATAGATCAGTATGAACTAAGTCCAATAATCTGGTAGAAGATTGTTCCTTACTTTTGAATGAGACTCTGCTTTGTTTCCCCAACTAACATTCTTTGCACAAACTATTTGTAGGTTTCACTAATTTTGGAAGATCTCTTATAGCCTGAGTATTGCTTATCTTGATGATATTATCAAAATTCACATGACACATCCTTCTATGCCATAACTAACTTTGATCAATTTGCACAAATAGACAACTTTTACCAGTACCAACTAAATGGAAGATATTACCTTTTGTCTAAGTACCGGATGCAATCTCAGTTCTAGAACTTTCAAAGATCTGGCATTTTCCATTCTTGAATCAAAGATCATAGCCTTTGTCCAACTGTCCAACACTGAGAAGATTGTGCTTCGATCCTTCAACATACAGTACATTACTGATTTCGTTCTTTCCATCAAAAGAAATAGTTCCTCTACCTCTGATTCTACCAGTAGAATTATCTCCAAATTTTACCACTCCTCCTTCATACCTTTCCAAATCTATGAACTTATTTTTGTCACTTGTCATATGGTGAGAACATCCACTGTCAATGACCCAATCATCCTTTTCTTCAACTTGGGCAGCCAGAGCTCTTTCCACAACTTTAAGATTAACAGATTTAGAGGGTATTGGATCTTCTTCCTTGATGGCAATAAACACCCAATCACTTTCAGATTTGTTTCATGTCTCTGATTCATCATTTGTTACTCCTTCATTATCATCCTCTTCATGAACATAGTAACAATTCTTTTGGAACCTTGATCTGTTAGGATTTGGCCTTGAAAATCTTTCCAGACACTTTGAGGCAAAGTGACCAATCTTATTGCAGTTAAAACACTTAAATGGCAATTTCCCTTTATACTTACTGGATTCTCTTGGCAGTCTTTTTGCAACAAGGGCTTCTAGCTGAATAGTTTCTACTTCTTCTTCTTCCATGTCTTTTCTTGCTTTTTCATACCATGATAGTTTCCTTGATGAGTTCTCTCTGGGATCAAACCTTTGTTTTCCTTTTACTAAGGCACTAGCTTTGAATGCAGATTCAGTCTTGGGGGGAACATCTCCAAACTCGGTCATTTCAAATGTGGCCAATTTACGAACCAATTGATCTCTTGTGACACTTGAATGGGCTCTGAATTCTTCAATGGCAGCAATCTTGATTTTATAAGAAGTGGGAAGGGATCTGAGAACTTTGCCAACCATCTCCTCTTCATCCAAGACTCCACCAGAGCATCTAATGCCACAAACAAGCTCATTTACTCTTGGCATAAAGGTAGTGATATTTTCATCTTCTCTCATCTTCAGATTTTCAAATTTCCTTTTCAAACTCTATAGCCTTGCACATTTAACATACTTATCTCCTTCATGTAGAAGTTCTAGTTTTTCCCAAATCTCAAAAGCATTTTGTAGATCAACAACAATTGTAAGCTCTAATCAGACAAGGCGCTTAGCAGGGCTTCTTTAGTTCGCAGATTTTTTTCAGCATCTGTGATTTCACTTGCAGATTTTGTGCCATTCTAAGGAGGCGTATACTTTGTTGTAGCCATGGTCCAATACTGCATTCCCATACATTGCAAGTGACATTACATGCAACTTTTCCAAAGATTAAAATTGGTTCCATCAAACTACGGACTATCCTTCTTATAGGATGACATCCTGGATCTCCTCAAGCGGTTAAGCTCTTTTTAGAGGAACTTGGCTCTAATAGCAATTGTTAGATACATGATAGACAACTGAGGGGGGGGTGAATCAGTTGTCTAAAACTTTCTTCCAATTAAACACTTAAATCCACTTTGTCATTTAACAGCATATTAATAAATCAATCATGGAAACATAAAGCATTGAATCAAGAGCAGAAACATATCAACACATAAGACACCAAGATTTTGATGTGGAAAACCTGGTTAAGGGAAAAACCACAGGGTGATTAACCCAAGATTATATTCTCTATTAGAAGAATAGAAAGAACAAAATGGCACATGCCAATTAGGGCTCACTGCCCGAGCACACTGCTCACAAGAGGCTCACTGCCTAGAAGAGACACACTATCTACAAGGCAATAAGTATCACATAATTGAACTGGAGAATAACATCTTTACCATGCTTGAATCAGTTCCATTTAGGCCCATAAACTTATGCTCTGCCTTTCACTCTCTTCCTCGCTACCACATCCACATCTCCACAAGACACACTTTGAAATGACTTTACAACTTCTTATTTATACTAGACATCGACTTAGGAATAATCATCTAAGTCGGCAAACATCTACAGAACATCAACAACATGTATAATTCATCTGGTCGGCCAAACTTAAGAAGAACACCCTCATCTAGAAATTGCAAGCTCAAACTCTAATGCGGACCACTAACACAAATTGGATACGATCCGAAGACCACCACAATATTGCCTGAATCACCAAGAACATCCACACTTCATCTGCTTACTAAAATCCTTATCTCCTTCATCTGGAACCTCAAGAACACAGACTGTCATTACTGTCACAATGGAATAGATACTTGCGGACCTCTAGACCATGAACCAATTGAGTTGTTTCTTCACATTGACTCCCTAAACACTCCACCAAATCTATAGAATAGGATATTGCATTTCTGGATCCCACTGGACCTATCTGTGTCACTCTGTCACCTCTGAACACGTGTTGGAATCGGTTCTACTTGAGTGGCCATAACATCTTCAAATCTTCATGCGGACATCTGAAATCTTTACTAGATCATCTTAAGACTCATATCTACAAACCCTTTGAACCACATCCTCTGATAGTCATCTTATCTTGGATCTTTACCTTACTGTCTTCATTGTTCTTCTTTGTTCCTGATATGACTAATTTTCTCAATATCCTCAGCACATAGTTCATCCAATCCTTGTCATCAATGTAACATGAGTATGTTGACGTCAATGACAACACCAGTTAGGCCCATACTTGCAATAGAAGGTGACTCCATTATGAACAATTACTCCTATGTTCTCTTTGATGTTTTTAGATTTGAGGAGATTAACAAAATACTTTGAACCTTTGTCCTAATCTTCTAACCAATTCAGTTTGGCCCTGATCTTTGCACTTTGGACCCTCCTAATTTGCACCCTTCTTAGTTTGTGTTTGATTTCCCCCAAAACATTCAACTAGATTTTCCTTTTTGGGATTAACTTGGACTAGTTCTTCAATTCTAGGGTATTCTTCTTGCAAGAAAAGCTCCTTTTTTTCCTGTCTAGTGCATACTTTTTCCCAACAATTTGAGAAAAAGCCTTACAAGCATCATCCAATATATTCCAATATAAATAGGCTTCTTTATTCTTATACTATGATTTACAAAGGTTTCTAAGTGTTTTGATACCATTCAGACTATCCTGATCATTAAGAAGCTCACAGTTTAGTTTGGAGGAGGTAATCTTTTTTTTAATATATTTTCTTCCTAGTTCTTGATTTGTATCAAAATTTTGATAGGATGGTGATCTGAGAGAGGGTTTGAAATGAATTGCACTTTGTTTGCCTCTTTTATAGGTTGGATCAAGAAAGTATTTTTGTCTAAGTAAAATCTATCTAGTCTACAGTGAATTCTTTTGCTTACTTTTTGACAATTGGACCAAGAGAACTAGATTCCACTGGTATTCCTTTTTTAACCTTCTAGTGGGTCAAACAGGTTCATTGATTTTTTTAGCCTCTACCAGAAATATTTTTCATTACCTTTCCACCCCATGGGGTTACCTCCCTGTTTATCTTATGGATGTTCAATCATATTAAAATCTCCCCCAAACACCTAGGGGACCCTTGGTAACTCAAAGGTCAACCATTTCCATAATTCTACTCTATTATAATATTCATTTGAGGGATAGATTGAACAAAGACAAATAGTCATCCCTTTCAAATCTAAAGTGATCCAGATACATCTATTACATGGAGAGTGTCCTGTGCTTCGGGTAAGCTTTTTCCATTTCTTATTGAGAAAAATAGCATTACCACCCCTGCCCCTTGCATGGTTAGTAGTGAAAGACACATCATCTCTCCAGATGAAATGTAGAGTATTTTCCATAATAAAACCTACTGCTTTGATTTCCTAGAGGAACAGGATGTCCATATTTTTTTATTACAGAAGTCTCTTAATTCATTTTCCTTTTAGAAGATTCTAGTCGTCTGACATTCCAGCTAAAACACATTGTAAAAATTTAATAGAGGATTAGAAACAAATGCTATCTTTATCCTTGACTAGAAAAGCCACAGGTTAAGGCTTTTCATCTTTACCTTTCTTACCCAGTTTAACTAAGCTATTTGTTCTACTCAAATTCTTTCCTTTCTTGTTTTCCCCTTCTAAGGATTCAATGTCAAGGGTGACTTTCTTTCCTTCAGCCAAAGCTTTGTTGTGGATTGCATCTCTCATAGACAAAGCAACCCTACTACCCTATTTTTGGAGGTCAACTGCTAACCCTAAGGGATCTACCTCTTGAAGGTTAATTGAAAATGGATGCCCAATTATCAAAAAATCTTCTTGAAGGCATTTTTTGAATGTTAATGCATGTAAAAATACAACTATATTCTTTAATCTAGATTCTTCATTTTTAACTACATTGAGCATATCACCATTAGGACACAAGGAGATTTTCCTGGGCTAGGCACAGAACTCACCTTGAAGTTGCTCGTCAACCTCACCTCTTTCATTCCTTTCCACAGCGAGTCTACTGATGCCTCCAAGTACTTAGTTGATCTCAAAGCCCACATTTTCAGGTGGAGTTTCAACATTTTTTTCTCTCATAACTTCTCTGTAGGATTTTCATTTGATCAGGTTGAAAACTATCATTTTCCCCAACCTTATTTTCCATTTGAAAGGAAGCTAGGTGTGCAAAAATCACTTCCTACACTAATCTAAAGAGGAGAGGGCTATACAAATTCAATTTTATCCTAACTATTATAGTAATGTTAAACCATTAACATGAGATATTGCAGCAAAACACAAGAACCAGAATGTAGACAGAAGAAGAGAGACAAAGATTTACAGTGGGGAAAACCCTTATTGGGTGAAAAACCCCACACTTAGAAACCTGCACAATGTATTAACAAATTTGAAAGAATGTTTACAATACACTTGCAATGCAAGCTTCAATGGTCTTCGACACTGATGTCTGGAGTCAATCCGGTAGTGTAATAGTACCTGTAAAACCTATGATACAAATCCCTCTCCAAGCACTTGTTTATATAGAAAATACAAGGCAATATTGGACCCTTCTTGGAATGGGTGTCCAACTTGGCCTCATGGACCAAAACCCACACCTAAGGACACTTGATCAACATTGTAGAATGTGCCTGACACTTGTCCACAACTCCCATCCCAAAGGGGTTGCCTATTTCTAAAATGGGCTATGACAGATGCTCTTATGATACTTACGACCATCATAGAATCTGTCATAGCGGTTATAACTTACAACTGTAAGAGAACCTATCATACACATGCTATAAATAGCATATTCTCTTACAACATATCATAGTCCACCTTAGGGCACCCAAATATGCCTCTTTCAAAGATGCTTCATGACACATGTCTTCACCTGTCTTACAACCTTCTATTTTTGACTCTTACATGTCATAGATTCATCATAGGAATCTGTCATAGCCGTTTCAGTCAAACATTCCCTTACACAACATGGAAGATGCTGACACATGGTAAAATGCTCCTACCACAAAGTGGGACACCTATCTCCTCATGTGAGGACAAAATTACAAGTTGTCATATTCCATGTAGGATTGACACATCACCATGCAACATCCCACAATATGACAATTGGAATTTACAAATATTTACAACATAGGCAATTAAATAATAAATACAAACATTAATAATGTAAGGAATTTACAAGGTTGAGACACCTTAATTCCCAACATTCTCCCACTTGTTGAACACCTTGTAAGAGCCAATAGAATAACAAGATTTAACTGCTATAGGTCGAAAGGCCCATAGACTCCGAACACCATCTAAACTTTTCTATGCTCACTAGTTTCGTCAATACATCAACAAAATTCTTCAAAGTATCTACCTTCTCCAAATTTACCTTTCCATCCTCAACCATGTCTCGTATGAAGTGAAACTGAACATCAATGTGCTTGGTTCTAGCATGTAAAGTTGGATTCTTTGCAAGGCAAATTGCACTTTGACTATCACAACTGATTGTGATTTGACCTGCATCAATACCAATATCTGAACACAATCTCTTAAGCCAAATGGATTCCTTACAAGCATGAGTTTCTGCCATATACTCAGCTTCTGTTGTCAACAAAGCAACAATAGGTTGTCGCTTACTCATCTAACTAATAGCACCACCAAATAGTGTAAACACATCAGCACTGGTGGATCTCCTGCTATCAATGTCACCTACCTAATTTAATCCATAATTCCATGAATGTCAATAGAATGTGGAGGTCCTATAACATTACCATGATAGAAAATGGAATACTCAGAAGTACCCCTCAAATATCTAAACACTCGCTTAACTACATCTCAATGAACCTATCCAGGATTAGCCATAAATTGACTAAAAACTCCCACTGCTTGGGCAATCTCTAGTCTTGTGCAGACCATAGCATACATCAAACTACCAATAGCACTAGCATAAGGTACTCTGCTCATGTCCTCCACCTAACTAGGAGATTTTGGACAATCCTCAACAAATAACTTTGTCCCCAAAGAAACAGGAACACACAATGGTCTACAATCTGCCATGCTGAACCTATCCAACATGGTCTTCACATACTTACTCTGCCTTAACCAAAGTTTTTTGTTAGCTCTATCTCTTCTAATTTCCATTCCTAGAATGTACCTGGATGCCCCTAAATCTTTCATTTCAAACTATGCTGAAAAATAAGATTTGAAATCGAGAATTAATCATACTCTTACCTTTCCCAGTGAGCAACATATCATCAACATACAATGCAACAATGAGAATACGATCACCATCAAACTTAAAGTACACACAATGATCTGATTTTGATCTCACAAATCCAATTGACAACACAAAGGCATCAAACTTCAAGTACCATCTCGTAGGGGATTGCTTCAAACCATACAAAGACTTCTTAAGTTTTCAAACCAAATTTTCTTTACCTTTCACCATGTAATGCTTTGGCTGTGACATGTAGATTTCTTCCTCCAAATCAGCATGAAGGAAAGTTGTCTTCACATCCATCTATTCTACCTCTAAGTCATAAGCTGCTGCGAGAGATAACAGGAATCGAATGGATGTCATATTTGCAATGAGAGAGAAGATCTCACCATAATCTATACCCTCCACTTGTGAATACCCCTTTGCAACCAATCTAGCCTTATACTTCTCAACACCGCCATCTGCACCAATCTCCTTCTTGAACACCCATTTGCATCCAACGGGTTTCTGTCTAGGAGGCAAAGGCACCAAGTCCCAAGTTTGATTCTTTTCCAAAGAAGCCATTTCTTCCTCCATGGCCTCCTTCCAGGAACCTGCATCTTTCATATCAAAAGCCTTTGACATAGTTCTAGGTTCATCAATGTTAGTGATTAAAGCATAAGCACAACTAGAATCAACCAATGTAAAACCAAACCTTTCAGGTTTCTTTCTTATCTGTGTAGACTTCCTCAAGGGCTAAGGTTGAGGTTCATCTTCTTCATCTAAGCTTTTAGAGCTGCCAGAGCTCTCCTCATCATCAGGTCCAACATTCTCTTTCTGTTCAGTCTTCTCAGGGGTAGGAGGAAACTAAACAACATCCTCTTTCTTTAGCTTTTCTTCTGGCTATAAAATAGTGGAAGAAGGTGTAAGCTCTCTAAAGATGACACTTCTGCTATACAACAATTTTTCATCCATAGGGTCCCAAAGCTTGTATCCTTTCACACTGACACCATAGCCAATGAAGATACACTTAACAGCCTTGTTCTCCAACTTTGACCGCTTCTCCCTAGGCACATGTGCATATGCCTCACAACCAAAAACAAGAAGATGCCTTATTGAAGGCTTTCTATCAGACCACACCTCTATGGGTGTCTTACCAACAAGAGATGATGTAGGAGATTTGTTTACTTGATAGAAAGCAGTGACAATAGCTTCAGCCTAAAACTTTTGTTCTAGTCTAGCTCCACTAAGCATACTCCTAGCCTTCTCCATCAGTGTCCTGTTCATCCTCTCTGCAACTCCATTTTGCTGCAGGGTGTATGGAATTGTGTTATGTCTTTCAATCCCAAGTTCCTTGCAATATTTATCAAATTCTGTAGAATAGAACTCACCCTCAAACATTTAATCTTTTTACTAGTCTAATTTTTAGCAAAGGTCCTAAACTCCTAAAACTTGCTATAGACTTCAGATTTGCGTCTAAGAAAATAAATCCATGTCCTACTATAATCATCTATAAAAGATACAAAATATATAGACTTTGATAATGAAGGAACATTAACAAGACCAAACACATCAAAATGAATAAGGTCCAACACACCAAAAGACTTATGAGAACTCGAGTAAAATTAAACAAGGTTTTGTTTCCCATAAATGCAATGTTCGCAAAAGTCAAACTCAAGATTACAATCTTCTAACCCGTCAACAAGGTTCTTATTTTTTAGGGTACACAGACCCTTCTCACCAATGTGGCCAAATCTCTTATGCCATAACATTGTCTTTTCAGTAGGAAGTTTAACTTCTAATGCACGATAACAACCATCAAGACTAGAAATAACATATTTCTTCACTAGTCATTTAGATGGTGGGGATGAAGTGACTACTGCCCTCTTCCTTGAGTTAGAAGAACTATTGCATTGTGAAATGCATGCCTCCAGCTGAAACAGAGTACCTCTCCTAGTACCCTTAGCAAGCACCATAGCTCCTCTAGTCATCTTGTATCCTTCTTTCAGAAAGACAACCTGCACACCTGCATCATTCAAACTACTTACAGAAAGCAGGTTCTGTGCTAAGCCTAGTATGTGCATAACCCCAGAGATTCACTTCACTCGACCATCAAGGAATCAGATAGAGACTCTTCCATGACCAATAATCTTCAAATGAGAGTCGTCACCCAGATACACCTTTCCACCATAAAACTCATCATATTTAGTGAACCAGTCTCGATGCAAGGTCATGTGAAATGATGCACCAGAGTCGATTATCCACACATCGTCAGATGCATGGGTTGCCAGGGATGCAATGAAAACATCACCATCATCTTGTGACTTGTTAGAATCTGAATCAGTAGATTTCTTCTTCTTCTTCTTCTTCTCCTCTTTGCATTCCTTTAAGAAATGCTTGGTTTTTCCATAGTTCCAACAAAGAGCCTTGGGCTTTCCAGGAGATTTGGATCTCTCATGGGATTTGAATCTCCCGTGAGATTTGGATCTACCCTTCTCATCTTTCTTGTCCTTCTTCTTCCCTTTCTCCTTGGGTCTTCCATGAAATGCAAGGCCCTCTTTGGATGCCTCAGAAGACTTTCTCCACATCTCTTGAGACAATAGTGAAGAAACTACTTCTTCCATTTTGAATGTAGATGTGGTGCTTCAAATAGCCATGACAAGATGATCCCATGAGTCCAGCAGAGAACAAAGCAGGGTCATACACCGATCCTCCTCCTCCATCTTCACACCAATAGATGTCAATTGTGCAACCATCATGTTAAAAGTATTCATATGTTCAATGATGGATCCTCCATCCTCCATTCAAAGAGAATACAACTTCTTTCTCAAGAAAAGTTTGTTAACTAGGGATTTTGCTTGATACACATCCCCCAACTTCTTCCAAAGTAGTTTTGCAATAGTCTCCTCATTGGCATTTAAAAGAACAGAATTAGCTAGACTGAGTCTTATGAGACCCTTAGCCTTTCAATCCTTGAGATCCCACTCATCTTGTGACATTACAACTGGTTTAGTTCCATTAACACTTTCCCAAAGGTCTCGGTCTACAAGTATGTCTTCCATCTTGAGCTTCCATAGCTCAAAATTAGTGCCATTGAATTTCTCCACTTCAAATATTTCGAATGTGCCTGCCATCTCCTTGTTGCAATAAGATACAAAATACTCTAGACAAACTCCCACTCAACCTAAGATTAGCTCAAAAAACCCCTACCCAACAACTAGGACCAAAGGTGATCAAGCTTTCATACAAACTAAAAGGAAGCTAGGTGTGCAGAAATCGCTTCCTACACTAATCTAAAGAGGAGAAGGCTATGCAAATTCAATTTTATCCTAACTATTACAGCAATGTTCAACCATTAACATGAGATATTGTAGAAAAACACAAGAACCAAAAAGTAGATAGAAGAAGAGAGACAAATATTTACGGTGGGAAAAACCCTTATCAGGTGAAAAACCTCACTCAGAAACCTGCACAATGTATTAACAAATCTGAAAGAATGTTTACAATACACTTGCAATGTAAGCTTCAATGTTCTTCAACACTCATGTCTGGATTCAATCTGATAGCATAACAGTACCTGTAAAACCTATGATACAACTCCCTCTCCAAGCACCTATTTATATAGAAAATACAAGGCAATATTGGACCTTTCTTGGAATGGGCTTCCAACTTGGCCTCATGGACCAAAACCCATGCCTAAGGACACCTGGTCAACATTGTAGAATGTTCCTAACACTTGTCCACAACTCCCATCCCAAATGGGTTACCTATTTCCAAAATGGGCTATGACAGATGCTCTTACGACACTTACGACAGTCATAGAATCTATCATAGCGGTTACAACTTATAGCTGTAAGAGAATCTGTCATGCACAGGCTATAAATAGCATATTCTCTGACAACATGTCATAGTCTACCTTGGGGTCCCAAATATGCCTTTTTCAAAGATGCTTCATGACACATGTCTTCACCTATCTTACAACCTTCTATTTCTGACTCTTACATGTCATAGATTCGTCGTAGGAATCTATCATAACTGTTTCAGTCAAACATTCCCTTACACAACATGGAAGATGCTGACACATGGCAAAATGCTCCTACCACAAAGTGGGATGCCTATCTCCTCATGTGAGGACAAAATTACAAGTTGTCATATTCCATGTAAGATTGACACATCACTGTGCCACATCCGACAATATGACAATTGGAATTTACAAATATTTACAACATAGGGAATTAAATAATAAATATAAACATTAATAATATAAGGAATTTACAAGGTTGAGACACCTTAATTCCCAACACCATTGTGCCTTTAATCCCAAGATTAACTCCGAAGCACTTCCAAGTACAGCCTTCGTTAGGAAAAGCACACCAAAGTACCTGGGTGACACTAGTGTGATGAGAGCACCGGAAGGGCAAGGAAAGGGGGGTTGCCTAATATGAAAAAATAAACCAAGACATGAAAAATAAAAAAGCTGACAACTTGTGATACAAAGGAAAGCAATCAAACAGAATCCACCACCTTTACTCCTAAGCCAAGGCCAATAATAGTCACAAGATACATACAATTTATCTAAGAAAACAAAGAACACAGAATGTCTCCAATGTAGGGAAGGAACCAAAAATAGGATGCACATAGAGGATTTTAAAGAAACCCTCATGCACCCTCTGGGATTCCTTAACTCTCCTTCAGTAATGGATTATTACTTATTATATATTTATAATAATAATAATTATAATATATAATAATTATTAATGTTGGTGTATAAACTCATACGAGTTATACCTAACTTAATCATAGTTAGTGGTTTTCCTCACATGTGGAAAGACTAAGTCCTCTTGTTGAGTCATTAGTCGATGTGTCGATCCATCTTCGACACATCACTGCTATTTTGGAGGGAGGTTAAACCTTGAGATATTCTCTTGGTTCCTATTTTGCCACCTTTCCTATTCTCATGAAGACTTTTTCCTCAAGCTTCACCTATTTATACCGGTGTTCAGTTGTAAATCAATTAGTTCATTTTCAATACATTGCATTTGTGTATGATTTATGCTGCATGATCTTGGACTTCCGCTCCCAAATGGTATTAGAGCGAGTGGAATAGCGTCAAATCATTTTCTTGTTGATTACATAGCTCCATTGGCGAATCTCTGTAACTTCTCTTGCATGCTAGGCACAATCCAGCCTTCAATCACTACATATCGAGGAGGTAAAATTTTGTTTCAAATCACATTTGAAATAGGTTTTTTTTGCAGGTCATAATTGTCATTGGAAGAGCTCATCGACTCTCACCACAGTGAGGTTGAATCATAACCGAGAAAGCCTCAATGGAGGCCGATTTTTATTAAGGTGAGCCTCACATAGAGGTTGAACCTTGTGCCAATTGTACCTGATATAACAGGCTGAATTCACCCCTCCAAGACACATACTTCAGCACCTCCAAGAGGCCCAATCGTCTTATCCTCATCATTGCCTCTTATGCTGCCTCTTATGGTGGCATTCAAGCCACATCGCCACATCTATGTGTGGCATTTTTGCCACATATCCTCAATCAACGGGGTCCACTCAAGCACGAAGGCTATAGCTATTTTGCTGACACCAAAAGGTGGAGCAAAGGTCGCATTTCTGTTTCAAAAATCAGAGCGAAAAAAACTTTGAAAAGCCAGGCGGGCTACGAGTTTTTTGAAACTGCCTTGGGAGGCCTGTGAACAGCGACAACCATCAATTTCAAAGAGGGTATTTACAACACTATTCATTATAATTTATGTCACTTTTGTTGACATAAGAAACTATGGGGGTGACATAAGCAGAGAGGCAAAATAGAAAGGGAGGAGGCACAAAAATTTTAATAATAAGCCCCTAGTCATATGGGTTTTAAGCCCTTGATCACACCCTACCACAGGTGGCTTAACTTTTTCCCTATCAAGTTTTTTTTCTCCATATATTAGTTTGCACAAAATTTTATTTTCAAGCACATTGAAAATATTTTTTGAAGGTGTAATTTTTTGCACATGCAAAAATTGGAAAGGCTATAACTTTTGCATATGATCTTGTAATTGAGTCATTCAAAAGGCAAAAGTGCCTAATTTTTTCAACTCTATCATTCTAGCTACTAATTACACTATCATTATAAAGTTCTAAATTAAGTTAGGTTTAGGATTCTTAAACTACTTCATCTCAAAATTGTAAAGCTTGTTGGGAGAGAAATAACAAGGGAAAAATATTATTGTATGATGTCATGCACTACTTATAAAGTGCCTCTTTAATGGGGGTAGATAAGTAAGAAGAGTGCACACAATCACTTCTTCTATTACTAAAGCACCCCCTTCATTCCCAAAACTGAGTTTAAAAATAAATTCATTCATCAACTCTAATAGGGATAAAAAGAGATAAAAATGCCACCATCTAAAAAAGAGTTAAACCGATGGGTCATAATTTCAATTATTGGTGATCATATGTCACCATTTCTTGAAATGTTTATAAAACTAGAACCTTGTAGAATCTACAAGATTTTAATGAACCAAAAGTATTATGATGTCATTGGTAAAGGCATAGTTGAACAAGGGAATGGTATTCTAAATAAAATATACTATATCCTTGGTTTAGTTAAAAATTATCTCTCTGTATATGCACTTACCGATTCTGAAAAGATGGTAGAATTCACTGCAGATGCTGCCCTCGTCAAAGAATCCAAAGATAGAAAACTAGTTCTAGTTGTTAAAGTCTACCATCTAGAAGCCTGCTTCAGATTTTAACACTTTACAACTGATGAAGAAGAAGTTAACTCAGAGTCTCATATGAATTTGAGGCTTAGCTCAATTGGCTCAATATAGCTGATTATTAGGTATCCAATAAAGTTATTTTGTTGTACTTACACTTCAAAAAAAATGTGTCAAATAAAAATCACTTGTGTAATCAATCTTGAAAATTGGGAATTGTATATAAACTAAATTATAAAGTGTAATGAGGGGAACAATCACTTCTCAAAGAATCACACAAATTATTTATCTCATTCGCATGTGCACATATGCACACCCTTTTATCAGGGTTCAGTATACCAACTTCTGTACACATTGGTGATGATTTGTCTAATTTTCTGAATATTGAGAAAATCTAAAATTTACAACATATTTTTGTTGGAGAGTTCTCAACATCAGCATCTAGGTCTACATCAAAATTATTATTATCTAGAGGGACCATGTAAAGTCCTCTTTTTGTTTCCTCTCTTTAGGAGGAAATTTTTTTTCCCATAAGGTTTTCTTTCTTTCTCCATTTTATGAGAGATGTTTTGTAAATGAGTACCAAAAATGGTGCACAATTGGGACTCATATTTCATAAACCCACCTAAGCTATGCTTAAGGGGTGGTGTTGGTGTATAAAATCATACGAGTTATACCTAACTTAATCATAGTTAGTGGTTTTCCTCACATGTGGAAAGACTAAGTCCTCTTGTTGAGTCATTAGTCAATGTGTCGATCCATCTTCGACACATCACTTCTATTTTGGAGCAAGGATAAACCTTGAGCTATTCTCTTGGTTCCTATTTTTCCACCTTTCCTATTCTCATGGAGACTTGTTCCTAAAGCTTCACCTATTTATACCAGTGTTCGGTTGTAAATCAATTAGTTTGTTTTCAATACATTGTGCATTTGTGTTTGATTTCTGCTCCATGATCTTAGACTTCCTCTCCCATATTTAATATAATATATAATAATTAAAATTTAAGATTATATTATATATTATATTTAGGATTAGAGTTAGGGGTTAAAATTAGAGTTAGGGTTAGTGTTTAGGTTAGAATCAGGGTTACAATTAGTAATAGAGTTAGGGTGACTATTAGGGTTTAGGTTATGGTTAGAATCAAGGTTAGATTTAGAATTATGATTTTGTTTAGGGATAGGGTTGCAAGTAGAATTATAAATCAATTCAATATATAAGGTTAGGATTAACCCTAATTCTCACCATAACCCCGACCCTACCCCTACAACTAATTCTAACCGTAACACTAATCCAAATTATAACCCTTACAATAAACTTCATTATAACAATTAATTTAATTCTAACACTGATTCAAACCCTAACCTTAACCCTAACCTTAGTTATAACCCTAACCGTAATCTAACCCTAACCCTAACTCTTATTATAACCCTGACCCTACTTTTGACCTTAATTCTCATTCTAATTATCACACTATTTTTAATTGTAACTCTATAAATACCTCTAAGTTTAACCCTAACCCTAACATTAATTCTAACCATGGCCATAATTCAAACCCTAACCCTAACTTTAATAGTAACCTTAATACTAACCTTAAGGACATTTTTAATTGTAGCCTAACCCTAATTTATCTATAAAGATACAATATGCTAAGTCTAATGTTAGCACAACTTGTTAGAATTAGGTTTAGAGTTAGGATATTTTTAATGTACCTCAACCCTAATTCTAACATTAACCCTAATTATAGTCATAACCCTAATTCTTACCCTAACTGTAAGCCTATATTTAACCCTAACCATTACTCTAATTATATTCCTAACCCTATGTCTATCCATAACCCTAATTGTAAGTATAATTCTTACCCTAATTCTAATAATAACTCTTTTTCTAACTCTAACCCAAACCTTGGCCCTAATTCTAATTGTAACCCTTTCCCTAACCCTAATTCTAATGTTAACCCTAACCTTAATTTTAAACCTAACCCTAACCCTTATTATAGCCCTAACCTTCACTATAACCCTAATTCTAAATATAACCATAACCATAACTCTAATTCTAATAGTAACCCTAATTCTAACTCTAACCCAAACCTTTACCCTAATTCTAATTATAACCCTATCCTAACCATAATTCTAACATTAACCCTAACCTTATTTCTAACTCTTATTTTAGTCCTAACCCTAATTCTTTGTCTAACCCTAACCTTAATTTTAAACCTAAACCTAACCCTTATTATAACCCTAACCCTAATTCTAACTGTAACCATGAACATAACTCTAATTCTAATAGTAACCCTAATTCCAACTCTAACCCAAACCTTAACCCTAATTCTAATTATAAACCTAGCCCTAACCCTAATTCTAACATTAACCTAACCTTATTTCTAACTCTAATTTTAGTCCTAACTATAATTCTTTGTCTAGCCCTAACCTTAATTTTAAACCTAACCCTAACCCTAATTCTAACCCTAATTCTAACTGTATCAATAACCATAACTCTAATTATAGTTGTAACCCTAATCCTAACCCTATGTTCAATAACCCTAACCCTAAGCATAACCATAATTCAAACCTTAACCCTAATTCTAACTCTAACCCTAACTCTAACCCTAATTCTAACCTTCACCCTAAACCTAAACTTAGTTCTAACCCTAACCTTGCTTCTCACCCTAACCCTAACCCTTAATATAACCCTAACCCTACTTTCGAACCTAATTCTCATTCTAATTTTCACCTTTATTTTTACTATAACCCTAATTCTGATTGTAATTCTAAGCCCTATCCTAACCCTAATTCTAATTGCAATTCCAACCCTAACTCTAATTTTCACACTAACCCTAACTCTAATTCTAACATTATCGCTAATTATAGTTGTAACCTAATTCCAACCCTAACCCTAACCATAATTATAACCCTAACCACAACCCTTAACCTAATTGTAATCCTAACCCTAACTCTAATTCTAAACCTAACCGTAACCCTAAAGTTTATTCTAACCTTAAAGATAGCTCTAATCTTAACCCTAACTAGAGGTGGAAGAAAGAGTGTCGACAAGTGGCTTGGAGAGTTGTAATGGAATCTCCAAGTAGACACCTAACCACCTAAGATGGCTTAAAGCCATGTGGGAAATATACACGTAAAATTCATTTATTTAAATAATAAGTAATAGTGTTAATATTTCTAGACTCTCTCCCTTAAGCACAACCAGGTGGGCACAATAAAGATGGGTCCTAACAACTAGGCCTGATCAGGTACCCATGTACAAAAGCATATCTCATAAAGCAGAGAAATATAGAAAACCCTGTGGGAAAAAAATTGATATCAATCTTCTACCTTGTGAACTTCTGGAAGTCCTTGAAGAATCAACTCAGCCATTTGGAGGATAAGGTCTATGCATTGAATCACCTCTAGGAAGATTGTTGATAGAGAACCAAATCATTACAGAAGTTGCCGATGATAACAAACGGCCTTCAAATAGATGAAACAGACCATCCAACACCCAAATTGGCTAGGAAACACCTTCAAAGCAGCCAAGGGTTTGGTACATGAGCTTTTCAACTCATCACACAAAACTAAAAACACCTTCAAGATGCACACCATGCCATCAATCACCTAGATTACAAATAGAGGCCTGCAAAATGTTGATTTTGTAAAAAAAATTGCATTTTCAACAAAAAAATATGAACGAAAACTTGCAAAACATCAAATTTCTAAAAAGAATGCATTGTTTACAAAAAATTCCATCAAATAGGAGATTTTTGCCTCCAATTGAACCAACAAGCTAATTAACCTAGCTTTGATACTATGTTAGAAACAAAATCAACTAATGCTTAGCTGATTATGAATTAGAATAATTTGATTATGAACAAGTAGATGTACATATAAGGTATAGAGGTTGAGTTCACTTAGGAGTCGACTTCAACACTCAACTAGAGGTGGAAGAAAAAATGTCGACAAGTGGCTTGGAGGGTTGTAATGGACTCTCCACGTAGACAGCTAACCACCCAAGGTGGCTTAAAGCCATGTGGGGAATATACACATAATTACTTCTTTAAATAATAAGTAATAGTGTTAATATTCCTACACTAACAATTCTCATTCTAATTCTCACCCTATTTTTAACTATAACCCTAAACATAACTCTAATTTTAACCCTAACCTTAATGGTGACCATAATTTAAACTCTAACCCTAGCCCTAATTCTCACCCTAACCCTAACCCATAATATAACCCTAACCCTGATTTCAAACCTAATTCATATTCTAATTCTAACTCTATTTTTAACTATAACCTTAATTCTAATTATAATTTTAACCCCTATACTGTAACATCCCAATGTTTTAATTTAGTTATCACTTGTTATTGTAACTCTATTACTAGTTCCCCTGGCAGCCACTTATGGGCCCCGGGCCCGTAGAGAGCCACTCCAACAGACCACTCTAATGCCTAGACCTTGTTCATCTCACTTGAATAAACAAGGAATCCGAAAAGAATAAAACACTAAATAGAGGAATATGGTCTACAACACAAAAGCTTCCATAGGCAATGTAGTGTTATTGAAAACAACCCTATGCCAGTTAGATCAATTGTATAATAACTCCAGTGACTCCAATTTGGTCACGATTAGCAAAGGTATGAACAGATAAAAATAAGAATAAGCATGACAAATGGCATTCCAAGCCTTCTCACAAGCTAATATTACATACAGACTGCCATATTTAACATAACAAAATAAAATATTACAAAGACTTAGAAAATGGAATTCTAAATTGTTTTTCCTCCTACACAGATCACTATTCGTAACAAATTTAGTGCCATTTCATTCATTAACACAAAGACGGTGGTTTCCACAAGGCTTGCAATTAGCAAGAAATGACCATAATGGCCAAAATGCAAAGCCACATAATTTTTTAAGAAGAGTTGTATTGGAACAGCTAAACAACATCATTTTGTAAGTTATTACTGCTGTTAATTTTAATAGTAATTGGTAAACATCTGTAGAAATTGCTTTAATGGTATTCTAGAGTACAAATTTTTATATATTTTTAATCCCATAATATTTGAAAATATTTGGAGGTTGCTGTTCTGAACTTCATATTTACTCTATTTATGTAAATAGGAAGATATCAAAGGGTGAAAATCACTTCAGAGAAGACAATGTATGAAAACAAGGTTACATGGAACTTAGATCTCTTCAATCTCTATCATTATTTCTCAGTTTTATTGTATGGCTGCACTCATTAAATTTTCTAAATTGAATCCCCTATTTTTTTAATAAAATTTTAAATCAAAAAGCATGTGATCTTTTGAAACCCCCTCCCTCTTATCTCAAATAAAAAGGAAATAGATCTGCATAACATAAGGGTTGATTCAAGGGAGAGAATGTAAATATCTTGCATTTAACTAAATTCTAGCATGTTTTCTTTTAACAGAAGAAATAGACTTTCAAATTGTTGTGGGTAATTAAATACAACAAACTTAATTTAGTTTATTTTATTTTTTTGTTAAGACAGTAATGAGGTTTCGGTTTTCTATGCTTCATCAACATCAACAAACATATTTTAGTTTTTTGTACTGGAAAAACAATGCACAGAGGTACATACCTCTTTTCCTTCGCAGTCCCCTTCACTTCACCTCAAAACTTGCAAATGATATGCTCACCTAAGAGATTTGATTTTGTTTTCCTATGCTGCCTTGCTAAATGCCTCTCCCTCTTTCACTCATCGACATAATCCTTAGACGAAGTTGTAGCCTGCGTTCTTTAAAACTATCCTCTGCTTTTTTTCCTCTTTGCAGTCACTCACCACTCCAGGCAAATATTTATTCCCCTCTCACTCATTCTATCTGTCTCTTCTTTTCTTCAAACACAGAGAGCCTCTCACCAAAAATCATGGTGTGCTTCCAAAAACCTCCGTTGACTCTTCTTATCCCCCTCTACCCACATATATTTTCCTCATCCTTATCTTCTTCCTGTCGTTCACACCTACTTGGCAAATATTTGCTACCACATTCAACTCTCCCAACCACTTTCGTATCCCCCCCTCATAAAGGCATGGGAAGGAAGATTAAAATAATAATAATATCTCCCTTTTCCTCCATCCTACGCTAACCAAGAGGTGTCATCTCTATTGATATTTTATGCATTTAACACTCCCACCAACTTTCATTGCCAACGCAGCAAGGAGGTTGTTACATACTACTCCTTAGGACTAGGCTTACTCCTGGTAGCCTATAAATGCTAAGATGTAGCCAAAGCACACACTAGTCCATGAAACTCAAAACAAGAAAAGGAAACTAATGAGAAAAGCCTCAACCATCACACTGGCAAACTACACATGACCATAAGGTGCAATCCGGACATTACTGTTAGGTAACCAGATGATAAGACAACATGGAAACACTGCACTAGCAAGGTATAGTGGGCTAGGGTAGGGTATACAGAATAGGGCCTGTGACTATCTCCAGTAACCACCATCAGGGATAATAAGAGTATGTTCAAGCCTGTGAATCCAGGCAGAGTCAATACTTAGTACCTGCAATAGTCCAAGCACACATCAAGGTACCTATGCATAAATATACATCATATAGTTGAAGCAACATCAATCATGTAAGCATGAAATCTATCATAAGTAATAATAATGTCCACATCATAATAGTATCAAGATTGTACATCACCGGTTCCAATACAAAATAATAACAAGATGCGTAATCCAAAATAAAATATACAGTCATCCAAGTCCATCAAGATAAGAAAAACATAAGACAAACACAGGTGTCATTACATCCCCTAGAAGTCAGCAGAAAGATAAGGATAAAGGTCTCTCATCCTCGTCGCATCTTCCCAAGATGCTAAGGACTCACCATCAAGATACAATTGGACCCTTACCTACTCTATGTCCCAACCCCTGAGGGTCAACCTCCAATCTTAAAGGATGTGTACAGGTTCAAAAGAAAGCTACTCATTTGCCTCGACCTGCAAAGCAGTCCAATCATGAACATGGGTCACATCAGGAATATACTGTCTAAGAACTGAAACATGGAACACATCGTGGATGCATGAGAGATTTGGTGGTAATACAAGTGTATATCCAAAAATTTGGATTTATAAATGGAAATGATTCAAACAATGAAATGCAATAACCTAAACCCAAATAATTCAATACCTCGAAGATGCAAGATGAGCTTGATTGATTGATCATTTTGTTGTGTTGATTGCTTGATTCCACAACATAACGTTGATAAGGATGCAGGCTAGATGGATTGAAGATGATGGATAATGGCTTGAGATGAAAATTTACCAGAGTGAGGTTGCATGAAGAAGAATCCTCCATTCTCCATTCTATAATCTCTTCTCTAATGTCGCCATCCTATTTTCTAATGTCTTCTCCTAATCTCCTCTAATGGCTCAAAAGAGGCTTGTTTTATAGGAAAGGCTTGGTTCCAATGGATGGCTAGGATCAATTAGGGCTTTAGATGAAACAGATGGATAGGATTAAGTTAGGTTTCCTTGCACATCAAGAAATTGTAGTCAATTGACATGTGGCAAGGGAGGATAAGGCTTAGGTGTGCTTGTGTAGATAAATACTAAAATTAGGTCCCATTAGTTGTGCATGTGAAAGATTTGAATGAAAGTTGTATTACAACACATGATTGACTGGACAAGTATTGGAATGTGATAAAAGATGAGTGTTTAATTCAAATAAAATATTTGAATTAGTTGGGATATAGTTGGAAATTAATTAAATAAATAAAATTTATTTAATTAATTGGGTAGATGAATAGGATGGAATAAGATATGATGTGGAAATTAATTAAATAAATAAAATTTATTTAATTAATTAGGATGAGGATAAGATAAATGGGATTATGCATGTGAAATTAATCAAATAAATAAAATTTATTTAATTAATTGGCTAAGTAGGATGAGGATGGGATTGAATGGGATTTTAATTAAATAAATAAAATTTATTTAATTAATTGGCTTAATGGATAAATGGGATTAAGAGTGGGTTTTAGGACAAAATGCTACATGATGTCTAGGATAATGTTTTTAGCTTGGTGTTGTAGGATATGAACAATTTTGGGACAAATTTGGGTGTCTACATTTTGCCCCTCTTTGAGATGATGTTCGAGATGATAAGATTTATGTCGAATAACATCATTTCAAAGAAGATAAGGTATGGATAGAGGAAAAGGATGATGATGATGACTGATTGGATAGGTTGGTGATGCCCCCTCGAGAGGATATGCAGGTTGGACAAACACGGGTATGCTTTCGAAAAGAAATGGCGTGGCTACAAAAGAAAGATAAGGGGATAGATAGAAGAAATGATGGTGCATTATGCTGCAATGGAAGTGAGCAACCATGATGTTTGATATAGCACTGGATGTTATGCACCAAGGTATAAGGAACCAGGGTGATGATGTGTTTTCTGCCCCAACATAATACAACCTTGTCTAACGTATGAGGAAGAAAACTTATAACATTGAAGTCCTAATGCACAAAAGGTATGATATTACCTTAGATACAAAGGATAGTGCAAAAAGCTATTCCAACATACACAAGATATGAATATTAGCTGGAAATGATAAGGATTTGATACAAATGCAAGATAAAATGATAATACGCACAAGTAAGCAAGCATGCATGCACAAATGATTCAAAAACAAACAAGGTATTGCCCCTGTCAAGCTATAAACCAATGATTAATTACTGATTGTTTTGTTGATAGTTGAGAGTGTTGTCATTACGGGGAAAGCTATATCCCTAGATCAACACAGGGTTGTTTGCTGAGTTGGTTGGCTAGTTGATTGATTGATTTGGCTTACAACAAGGCTAGGATCAAGACCATGGATTGTGTTTAGATAACTTGGCTTGATTGATTAACTTGATTGGTATGGATTAAGGATGGGCTTGCATTTGGATCTTTGTTTGGAATGATTGGAAGATGATTGAAGGATTGATTAGATTGATTTGATGAAGGATGGATGATTTGTGGTGGATTGAGCTGCTTTTGATTTGTTGGAGTAGTTGGATTTATTTTGATGGTTGGCTTGATGTGCTTGAGTTGATTTGCTTTGGTGTTGATACTGATGATTGATAGGATTTGTTTTGATGGTAGTGATGGTGTGAAGATTAGAGTGTCCACTCAATCTAAGCATAAGCAAGTTTTCTCAGTGTGCTCAAAGGATGTAAAACAAACAAGGTATTGCCCTTGTCAAGTCATAAACCAATGATTGATTGTTTCATTGATGATGATAGTGTTGTCATTGCGGGGAAAGCTATATCCCTAGATCAACACAAGGATGTGGGAATGCTATATCCCATTGATGATGATTGATTGGGCTCATGACAAGATTTGGATCAAAACCTGTTGATTTGATTGGATAATGTTCCTTGATTCATTAGCTTGCTTGATATGGATTAGTGTGACTTGAATTTAAGATCATTTCTTAGATTGATTTGATTGATATGATTGGAAAAAGTGATTGATTGAAATGGATGAATGAATGTTACTGATAGAAAGAAATGATGATGATGAGGATTTGATTTTGATTGAATGTTGATGGATTGGATTGTTTGGATGATGTGATTGGTTTTATTGCTTGGATTTTTTCATTGGATATTTAATTTTTTGGTGTTTTTTGAATATTTTGTTTTTTTTTTATATATTTTTTGGGATATTTTAATTTTTTTGTGTTTTTGAATGTTTTGGAACATCAATGGATTTACAATTTAGGTAGCATTGAGCTTGATACCAATGACAAGGGAGAAAACCAAGTCTAGGTTCAAAGGATGGATAAAAGGATGGATGGGCTCATAGTAAATGTGATGGAAGGCTCATGAGAGTTGGATGGGATAGAAGGTTCATGAGAGTTGGATGGAATGATAAGAGGATAGGCTATAGTGGAAAGGTCATGATAAATAGATAGATATAGAATAGACTATGGTAGAAAGCTCATGATAAATAGATGGGGATAAGCTATAAGATGGAAAGCTCATGATAAGGATACGCCATAGTGGATGGATCATAAGGGAGCTAGGATGTGATCTCCAAAGGCTATGTTGCATAGGAAGAACTTGCCCCATTCTAGGTGGTAATGCTAAGGATTTTTACATGACACATGATGGATTGGATTTGGATGACAAGGCATATGATAGGATGACATGATGGATTGGTGTAAATGGGATAGATAAATGATCAATGGATAGGCCTTGGTTTGGAAAGAAGGTATGTCAAGAAATATCCAAACATGTTTCAATATTTTGCCCCTATGTCTTCATCAAAATCAAAAGGCAGAAGAATAGATAAATGGGTTCAATAGGATAGGCATATTTATGTAATGGCTAAGGATGGTAGGATGACAAGATAGGATAAGATAGGTTGGTATGATATAATGGGATAAATAGTTGGGATATGGATAGGTTGGATGAGACAATGTGCCCCCAAGTGTAAGTGACATAGAAGATCAACCTACACATGACGCCTGTTTGCTAGGTTTTCATCATGGTACTTATCCAAGGCGCCTATTTACCAGGTTTTCATTGTTGGACGAAGGGATTTCTCTTTACTTTTTTGATTTTTTTTTCTTTTTTTCTTTTTTTCTTTTAGATGGGTTGACAATTACACATGGCACCTGTTTGCCAGGTTTTCACCATGGTAATGGATAGGAGGGACTCAAGTGGCTAGTTCAATGGATGTTGGTAGTCCCATTAGAGATGGATGTCCTCGCATGGACCATGTCATTATGCTCATAGATGTTGATAAGGGATTGCGTGGATGAGAGATGGATTAGGTAGATAGTGGATGATGAAATGGATTATGAAAGGTTCATGCATGGAAGGATAGGGGATTATGATGTGGATTATGTAGGCTTATGGAATGAAGATGGATGAAAAGTTTATGCCAAAGCATGGACCATAGGGATAGCATGGGGGAGATATGTAGGATAATGGATAGAAGATGGGGAGATGTATTTATGTGGAGGTGCTATAGAGTGGAAGGGAACCATGACCAACGGTTGCACACACTGTGATAAACATTGAAGCTTTTGATTGGATGGTGGTGTAGGAAGCAATGGGGTTGTTTTCTTAGGAAATGGTTGATGAAGTGATTTAGGAACCCACATAGATTTAGTATTTTTAGTGCTTTTGCTTTGTTTGTGGGATTTTTGAAGGGAATGGAAGTTTTGGATGGAAGTAGGCTTTTGGATGGATATAGGTGGTTGGGATTCTTGAGATGTGGATGAGGATGCTTCATTTGTTTTGCTAGTTGTTTGCTTAGGAACCCAAACCATTTTGCTTGTAGGCTTTGCTTTTGGAGGTATGGGCTTGGATAGCTTTGTGAATGTACTTTGCTTAGAAGATGGATGATTTAGAGACTTTTCACATTGATGGCCTAAGGCATGAGGGTCCTTAGGAGTTTTAGTTGGATTTTTGGCTTTATAAGTAGAGGCATCAAAATTTTTGCTTTTGAATCCCATCGGGTGGGTGGAGTGGATGGAATGATTGGAAGCTTTATGCTTAGGCAATGTGTGCTTTTGTTGGCCATGATTAGGGATGTAATGATACTTATGAATGATAGGTATGTTAGGTGTTGGAAGCAATGGTGGCAAGGTGGATGGAGGGATATTTGGAGTTGGTAAAAGTGGAGGCAAGGTGGATGGCGGAAGGTGTACGGTCACATGCTTTTGACATTTATAGGATGATGGAGTTGGAATGACATCATATGTTTTGGGTAGATGATGGGGGGTGCAATGGAAAGTAGTAGATTTAGGATGGATGGAGGGATTACCAACATCTTTAGCTTGTTTACCTTGGGGTGTGTATCCAAGGCCATATGAGCATGGAGGGATCTTGACATGGTTTGGCTCCAAAATACCTTGTTCATAAAGGCCTAGGCCTTTACCTTGGTAGTTCATGTTTTGGAGGATGCGATGGGCTATAGGGCTAGGTGTGGTTTGACCATTAGACTTGAGCTCATTATTGGATGGAGAAGGTGAAGTGGATAAAGGTTGTTGTTGTCCTAAGGAAGAACATTCATGGATAAAGGTGGTATGACCATTAGGACATGATAGTGGACTTGAAATGGGATCGATGGTAGATGTGGAAGGAGGATCATTAGGATCTTGATTATGTTCATTATGTTCATGTAGATCCAAGTTATTTGTTAGATCTTTTATGCTTACTTGGGGGACAAGTGTCTCATTATTGCAAGTGGATGTTTGCTCATTATGGATAGGGCTAGATGGAGGATGGATAAGAGCAATGTAGATATCTTGCTTATGGATAGATATAGGATTATGGATAGGATCAAGGTGCTCATGGATAGCTTCTTCATAGGTATCATCTTGATCATAAAGAAGGTAAATGTTATGGATAGGTTGAATTTGGATAGCTTGCTCTTGAATGGTTGTTGGGAGATGGATAGGATCAAGTGGCTCATGGATAGGTTCATCATTATGGATATCATCTTGATCATGGAAAAGATACATGTTATGGATAGGTTGCATAAAAGTGTTTTGATCTTGAGTTGGACTAGGGCTTAATGTTTCCACATGGTTAGGATTAAACCTTTGACATACCTCTTGAGTTGCTTGAATGGAATTGGATGACCCTTGTAAAGGCTTGATGGCTTGTAGGTCACATGATGGGCTTGAAGGGCTAGACATGTTAATGGAGGGATCTTTGATAGGCTCAAGGAGAGGTGGACCACATGATGGGATTATAGGATTGGACATGACCTTTGGAAGTTCTGTGGTAGGCTCATGAATGGGTGTTTGACATCGGGGTAGTTTATTCCTAGCTAGTAGCCAATGGATCACATCCTTCGCAGGTGTATGTGTGGATGGGCAATATAATGGATGGATGATAATAGTAGATGGTGTTGTAGGCTTATGATTAGGATTAGGTTGAGGGTTAATTGGATTGGGTGGAAGGATAGTGGAGTTTGATAGGCTAAGATTTGGATTAGATGGGGGTAATATATGGGATTGGGATGATGTGGCATGATTTCCCATTATCGGTAGGTACACCCTGTAAACAATTGGGACAAATATTGGGCATGTATTTGTATCATGGCCTTTGGTCCTATGGTATTCACAATAATCATGTTCATCATATGGACTTTCTTCACATGGGTTGATGGGGGGAAGTTCAATGAGTTTTGCTTCAAGCATCCTTTGTAAAACTATCTCAGCTGCATCCTTTGGTGAAGGATTAGAATGACATGGTGATGAAGGTAATGAAGGGCTTGGTGATTTGGAAGGTTGATGGACCAATGGACTAGGAGTAGGATCACATGGTGGTGTTGGGATAGGATTAGTTGACTCATGTGTTGGTGGGTGATTAGATGATGAAGGCCACTCTAGATCGGTATCTCCCTTGTCAAAGGTAATTAAGTCTTGCATAGGATAACTTGGACTCATTTGATTTATGTACAAGAGGCCACTTGGAGTTGCTTGTGCTTCTTGTTGGAGAGGTGGATTTGGGCTCATTTGTGCTTGTTGTGGAGGCCATTGATAGTCTTGGTAGCTAGGTGTAATGGCAGGATATGTAAACAAAATATCTTGAGGTGGACTCAAAGATGCAGGGATTTGATCTTGTTGGCAAGGTTGACTTGTGCTCACTTGATTTATATACAAAAGACCATTTGGACTTGCATGTTGTTCTTGTAATATCACTTGATTGCTTTGTGGATGGGCTTGGTAGTGCATTGGAATGTCGGCATGAGGGATTGGATAAGCTTGAGGTGGATATTCATAGGTTGATGTGGCATTGACTTGGTGGATAGGTAGATTAGGTTGATAGGAAGTGGATGGATATGGCATGTGGCTATAAAGTGGATTAGGTTGGTATGGAGTGGCTAAGGATTGATGTACTTGTTGAGCTTGACTAGTGGCTAAAATGTGTTGGACTTGGGTTATAAAGTGTTGCAGTTGAGGTGATTGGCTTGCGTGGGGTTGAGCTCTTTGGATGAAGAATTGTCATATTTCAATGGATTCTTAGTTTAGGGGTTGTGATCCTTGATAAATATTTTGGAGGAATCTTTGGAATTTGATTGTTGGGTCTTCTCATGTAGACATGTTGTCACCCAAGTGTTTGCCTTAAGTCCTTTTAGCAGGTGCTTGTTTAGGGATTTGGATGATGATGTGGATTGTTTGGATGACTTGGCTATGTTTGGGATGAAAGTGATTGGGTTTGAACGTTATTGGAAGAATGTGTAGGATGACTTGTCTTTATGTGTTTGGGTGTTTAGAGCTTGATGTGGCAATATTCAAACAAATGATTATGCATATACACACATAAATCACTCACGCAAGACACATAATCAAGTTTTTGACTTTGAAAATGAAATGTGATGATGGTTAAGCAAGCACGTGAAGACACTTCAACAAGTCCTATTCAAGGCAAGGCCACTATCACAAGGAGGTTCTAGTGAAAATCTGGGGGACCGGCACCCCACGAGCATCCAACAAGCCACTTAAGACTTTAACTAACCCTACTAGGAGTTTTAATATACACAAAGGTACACCTCCTTTCGAGTTAGCACTGTATGGTGAGCGCTAATACCAGTTAGACTTGGCTTTCGCCTTATCCTTTGATTTTTATAGCGGACCAGATGAAAGTACCGCTTGAGGTCGTTCCCTTGGGGTGGATACTAAGGCAGCCTCTCTAAGGCTAAACAAAAGCAACACAAGTAAATGTTTTTGATCTCCAAGTTCATGTTGGGATGCAAGGAGAGAGCATACACATTTACTTGGTCACACTCGTATGGGGTTCATTAACCTTAGAAATTCAATGTGTGGAAGACAATGCAAGCACTTGTTTGTTTTAAAGCCCAAATCTAAATGTGATGAAAGCCAGTGGTTCATTTTAGCCTAATTTTTTGATGTGAATTTGCAAACAATTGTTCATTTTATGCCCAAATCGAAATGTGTGATTCAAACAATGATTAAGATGAAAGATTAGAATGAGTGCACCTAATTATTTTTGCTTTCCAAGTTGTTGTAGATGATTGATATTGCTACTGATAAAGCTCCTTATGATCACCTACAACATAAAAAAAATGATATTATAATGTAGGCATAAAAAATAGGCTCATCAGGCAAGGAAAATTGTAATTTTAGATGCATAGCCGAATTAGATTTGACTATTCTGATACATTTTTTATTCAAAAATTAAAAAATCAAAGAAGAGACACCTATTAATTTTCAGAGAGCTTTCCGAAAATGTAAAGAAATCAAAGAAATTCCCTGATTTGTGCCCAGAAATTTGGATTTATGAAAATAGTACAGTCGACAAAGGTCTGATTTTTTCGCACTGTAAACGACCTCCAAATTAAATCTATAAAACATAGACCCCCATTAAAATTTTGAGAGATTTCCAGAAATGTAAAAATGTCTAAAACATTCACTGATTTGTGCCCAGAATTGTGATTTTATGAACAAAAATAAAAATGTGATAAATCCTGTAAAAATCACAATAAACCTAAAATTTTTCTGCTGTAGCTTTCTTATACCATGGACAAACTTCTACTAAAATCTTGTAGAAAAATTCATAGCCGTTCTGAAGATATGATGAAATCTTTAAAACCTAGGGTTTTGTCCAAAAAGTAGCAGATCTACAACAAAAAGTTAATTAAACTTGCAAAACTCAACAATGGGGGTTATATGAATGCAAATTTTTACTACAAAAACTTGCAAGAAAGATCAAGCGAAGTGAGTCCCACCGGGCGTGCCAGAATGTATATCGAAAAAATTGGATTTATAAATGGAAATGATTCAAACAATGAAATGCAATAACCTAAACCCAAATAATTCATTACCTCGAAGATGCAAGATGAGCTTGATTGATTGATCACTTTGTTGTGTTGATTGCTCGATTCCGCAGCATAACGTTGATAAGGATGCAGGCTAGATGGATTGAAGATGATGGATAATGGCTTGAGATGAAAATTTAGCAGAGTGAGGTTGCGTGAAGAAGAATCCTCCATTCTCCATTCTATAATCTCTTCTCTAATGTCGCCCTCCTATTTTCTAATGTCTTCTCCTAATCTCCTCTAATGGCTCAAAAGAGACTTGTTTTATAGGAAAGGCTTGGTTCCAATGGATGGCTAGGATCAATTAGGGCTTTAGATGAAATGGATGGATAGAATTAAGTTAGGTTTCCTTGCACATTAAGAAATTGTAGTCAATTGACATGTGGCAAGGGAGGATAAGGATTAGGTGTGCTTGTGTAGATAAATACTAAAATTAGGTCCCATTAGTTGTGCATGTGAAAGATTTGAATGAAAGTTGTATTACAACACATGATTGACTGGACAAGTATTGGAATGTGATAAAAGATGAGTGTTTAATTCAAATAAAATATTTGAATTAGTTGGGATATAGTTGGAAATTAATTAAATAAATAAAATTTATTTAATTAATTGGGTAGATGAATATGATGGGATAAGATATGATGTGGAAATTAATTAAATAAATAAAATTTATTTAATTAATTGGGATGAGGATAAGATAAATGGGATTATGCATGTGAAATTAATTAAATAAATAAAATTTATTTAATTAATTGGCTTAATGGATAAATGGGATTAAGAGTGGGATTTAGGACAAAATGCTACATGATGTCTAGGATAATGTTTTTAGCTTGGTGTTGCAGGATATGAACAATTTTGGGACAAATTTGGGTGTCTACAACAAGGCGATAGGAAATAGGACCAATCCTCTCAAGGATCTCAAAAGGTCCAACAAAATGAGGTGCCAGCTTTGAGCCTTTCCCATAATCGATGGGGCTCTTCCGCAGAAGAACTCTCAAAAACATACGGTCTCCTACCGAGATGTGGCAATCCAACCTACGGGCATCAGCATACTTCTTCTACCAATCCTGAGCTGTAGCCAAGTGCTCTCTGATCTATACTACATGCTACTCCATATTGTGAAGCATCTCTAGACCCAAAATAACTTGATCCTCTAAGAGATACCAACTCAACGGAGTGTGACATGGCCTACCATACAAGGCCTAGAAGGGAGACATACCGAGAGAACTATGATACCCATTGTTATAAGAAAACTCAACTATGTACAAATAGTCCTCCCAATGAGACTGTCGATCCATAACGTACATCCGAAGCATATCCTCTAAGACCTGATTAACCCGCTCCGTCTGTCCATCAGTCTCGGGATGGTATGCAGAGCTGAAATTAAGCTGAGCTCCCAAAGCATGTTGAAGAGAAGTCCACAAAGTTGAAGTGAACATTGGATCATGATCAGAAATGATCCTACAAGGAATACCATGTAGACACACAATATCCTCCATAAACACTCGAGCTATAGACACTGCAGTGTAGGAAGTTCTCATGGGTGAGAAGTGTGCCACCTTGGACAACTTGTCCACTGTAACCATAATAGCATCATGATGACGTGAAGACATAGGTAACCCCAGTATGAAATCCAGAGATATCGTATCCCACTTCCATCCAGGGATGGAATATGGCTGCAACAATCCTGCTGGGTGTTGATGCTCTGCCTTCACCCGCTGGCACTCAAGACATCGAGCCACAAAGTCAGAAATATCTTGTCACAAACCTACCCAATAATACAACTATTGAAGATCAGCATGCATCTTTGTGACACTTGGATGAGCTGAATAAGGTGCACGATGGGCTTCTGATAAAACTAAGGAACAAAGATCACTAGAATCTGGAACATAAATATGACCAAGATGTCGCAAAAGTCCATCAAGCTCGAGAGAGAACCCTGCAAACCTGCCCTCAAGTACTCTCCCAGACTCAATCTCCGCTCTCACCTCCTAATACCAAGTATCACTAGGAAGTGACTCCAAAATATGGCTCCGCAAATCTACTCCAAGAGACAAAACTGAGATCTCATGTCTCCTCCTGCTCAAGGCATCCGCAACGACATTCTCCTTACCCTGAATGTAGCAAACCTTAAAGTCATACTCACAAAGGAACTCCATCCAATGGTGCTGCCAAGCATTCAAATTTAGTTGAGTTAAGATATACTACAGACTACGATGATCACTATGCAACTCAAACCGATGTCCCAAAAGGAAATGTCTCCAATGCAAAAGTGTATCGATGACAACTGCTAACTCCAAATCATGGGTGGGGTAGTTTAGCTCATGATCCTTGAGCTTACAAGAATCATATGCAATCACTCATCCCTCTTGCATGAGAATTGCCCCCACACCCTCCAATGAAGCATTGGTGCACACTACAAAATCACCTGTAGGATCTGGCACTACCAGGATAGGTATACTAGTTAGCTGCTCCTTAAGAGCCTGAAATGCTAACTCACACTAATCTGACCACACAAACTTCTTCCCTTTTCGCTGAAGAGAAGTGATGGGATGGGCTACTCGAGAGAAATCTCTCACAAATTAGTGATAGTAACCTGCTAATCCCATGAAACTGTGAACCTCAATCACATTCGTTGGTGTTGGCCAATCCACAATAGCCTGAATCTTAGAAGGATCCACTGAGATACCTTCTCCTGAGATGATGTGACCCAAATATCTCACCTCAGTCTAGAAGAACTCACACTTGGCCAAATTGCCAAACAACTGATTATCCCGCAAGCATTACAACACTTGCCGCAAATGGCCTTCATGCTCCTCCATAGTCCTTGAATAAATCAAAATATCATCAAGGAACATGAGTACAAACTGGTCAAGATAGGTGTGAAACACCCCATTCATCAAACTCATGAAAACTGATGGACCATTGGTCAATCCAAAAGGGACAACTGTGAACTCATAATGCCCATAGCATGTACGAAATGCTATCCAATGAATGTCTGCCTCATGAATGTGAAACTTATGGTATCCTAACTTCATATCTATCTTCAAGAACACGTTGGCTCCCCTCATCTGATCGAACAAATCACCTATCCGAGGCAATGGGTATCAATTCTTCACCGTCACTTTGTTCAACTGGTGATAATCAATGCACAAGCTAAGAGATCCATCTTTCTTCTTCACGAAGATGACAGGTGCTCCCCAAGGGGATACACTAGGATGAATGAAACCCTTCTCTAGTAAATCCTCTAACTGCAACCGTAACTCACCCAACTCCTGAGTAGTCATGTGATACAGTGCCTGAGAAATAGGCTCCACACCAGGAATGAGATTGATACGGAAGTCTATGTCACACTTAGGCAGTATACCTAGAATATCACTCGAAAAGACACCTACAAACTCCTGAAGAATAGGATGATCATTAAGAGATACCTCTTGAATCCCACCCTTAGTAAGATCACTAACTGAAATAGCGAACATTTGACAACCTTTCTACATGGCACGCTTCAGTTGCATAGCTAAAATCACATGGAGAGAAATGGGTCTCTAAACCCCAACTAACTCAACACACTCCCCAACATTGTCATCACACTGAACTGACTTACGTCGACAATCTATACTGGCTAGGTGGGTCTCCAACCAATCCATGCCTAAAATAATCCCATAGGACCCCAAATGCAACACACAGAGATCCACTTTGGTAGTGAAGGTGCCCAAATCCAACACACAACCATGAACAAGGGAGGCTATAACCACCTTGGATCCAGTAGCTAACTCAACCTACCAACTGACGTCTTGCCTTGCCACCATGAGTCCACAACACTCCATGAGAGAAGGAGAAATGAAAGAATCTAAAGCTCTTAAATCAAACAAGATAAATGTGGTAATCCCACATAACACACTTGAATACTCAACTACAGTGCCCTGATGCTCAACCTGACGATTATCAACCACCACAAAAACTCTATGTGATCTGCCAACCTCACCTACTGTAGGTTCTAAAGTAGCCTGTCTCTGACTACCTCTAGCCATTGATCTCTGAGGATGCTGAGCAGCTATTTGACCATGTTGTCCACAAGCATAACAACCACCCCTGCCAAAACCTCAGCCTAAAAATGGTGCACATGACTGCTGGGATCCACCACCCCTAGAACTCTACTGAGCACTCTGAAAAATCTGTGATGGATCACTCTGCTGCCTACTCTAAGAGCAATGGTGTGAATGATCTCTAGCAAATAGAGTACCAGGATTCTGCCCACTCTGCTGAGACTGAGCAGGCCTATGCCTCTGTCGTTGACCATGTCTAGGAGGTGCAGTATGAGATCTAGATGGTCTAGCTCCCTGAGACTGTATACCCTGAGCAACTGATCCTGAAGGAGGGGTACTACCAATATGAACACCTTCCTGACCACCAAAACCTCTAGTCAAATTCTCCTCTATCAACCTCACCTTCTCCATGGCAACCTCTAAGGTCTTCAGCTCAAACACATGGACACCACCATTGATACAGGCATTCAATCCCCTGATGAAATGTTGTACTAACATTATCTCATCATAAAAAATGCTAGCATATTGCTTCAGCTCAAAGAAGTGGTGCTCATATTGATCTACTGTCATAGTCAACTGCTGAAGTTCATGGAACTCATCAGCACATCTCTATCGATAGTAATCTGAAAGAAATCATGCACAAAATCTCTCTAAGAATAGTCCCCATGACATGGAAGCAATATCTAGATGAAGCTTTTGCTCCTCTACTCTCCACCATGTAGATGCAAAATCTTTGAGATGCATAATGGCACATCGAGCTCTAGTATTGCTACTATAAGGATGTATAGCAAAGCATCGATCGAGATCGATCAACCAAGTCTCTACCTCAGTACCTGTACCAGTACCATCAAAAGTAGGGGGATGAGCCCTAAGAAGATCTGTCATGTGACCTGTAGTAACACTATCTCCATGCACCCTATCCCTCACCACAACTACTCTTGAATGATCTGGACTACAAGAACGCTCACGCTCAGCTCCAGCATCCTAACCATCCTGACGAGAAGGGTGTGACTCCACCTCATGAGATACCTCCTGACGAGGTCCTAATCGGTCCAAAATTTGTTTTAAAATAGCTAAAACATGAGCACCCCTGAGCCCTTCATCTTGATTCTCAACACGCGGTTCCTCCTAACACTCACCCTGATTGCCCTGATTGCCCTAATTACCCTGATTGGCATCATGCTAGGTACTACATCGAAGAACAGTGGCTATACCTCTAATTCTGCCTCTGGCTCTACCCCTTGGAGGCATCCTAAAGAAATAAAGAATACATCAAAATAGATCATCACAAGGATGACCTATAAACCATACTAGGCCATGAAAGCATAAAAACATGACTATAAAACAATATAACAAGCTCATGACACATGCCAAACACAACAAAACATAGAAGGCTCAAGTATGCCAGAGCTCCCAGTGTGTGAATATGGGCTCTAATACCATATGTAACATCCCAATGTTTTAATTTTAGTTATCACTTGTTACTGTAACTCTACTACTAGTTCCCCTGGTAGCCACTTACAGGCCCCAAACCTATAGAGAGCCACTCCAACAGACCTCTCTAATGCCTAGACCTTGTTCATCTCATTTGACTAAACGAGGAATCCGAAAAGAATAAAACACTGGTGTAGAAATTAGAAATAGAGGAATGTGGTCTACAAGACAAAAGCTTCCATAGGTAGTGCAGTGTTATTGAAAACAACCCTATACCAGTTAGATCAGTTGTATAATAACTCTAGTGACCCCAATTTGGTCATGATTAGCAAAGGTATGAACGGATAAAAATAAGAATAAGCACTACAAATGGCATTCCAAGCCTTCTCACAGGTTAATATTTCATACAAACTGCCATATTTAACATAACAAAATAAATTATTACAAAGACTTACAAAATGGAATTCTGAATTGTTTTTCCTCCTACACAAATCGCTGCTCCTAAGGAATTTAGTGTCATTTCATTCATTAACACAAAGACGGTGGTTTCCACAAGGCTTGCAATTAGCAAGAAATGACCGTAATGGCCAAAATGCAAAGCCACATAATTTTCTAAGAAGAGTTGTATTGAAACAACCAAACAACATCATTCTGTAAGTTATTACTACTGTTAATTTTAATATTAATTGGTAAACATCTGTATATATTGTTATAATGGTATTCTAGAGTACAAATTTTTATATATTTTTAGTCCCATAAGATTTGATAATATTTGGAGGTTGCTGTTCTGAACTTCATATTTACTCTGTTTATGTAAGTAGGAAGATATCAAAGGGTGAAAATCACTTCAGAGAAGTCAACGTATGAAAACAAGGTTACATGGGACTTAGATCTCTTCAATCTCTATCATTATTTCTTAGTTTTATTGTATGGCTGCACTCATTACATTTTCTAAAATTGAATCCCCTATTTTTTTTAATAAAATTTTAAATCAGAAAGCACGTGATCTTTTGAAACCCCCTCCCTCTTATCTCAAAGAAAAAGGAAACAGATCTGCATAACATAAGGGTTGATTCAAGGGAGAGAATGTAAATATCTTGCATTTAACTAAATTCTAGCATGTTTTCTTTTAACGGCAGAAATAGACTTTCAAATTATTGTGGGTAATTAAATACAACAAAGTTAATTTAGTTTATTTTATTTTTTTAGTAAGGCAGTAATGGGCTTTCAGTTTTCTGTGCTTCATCAACATCAACAAACATATTTTAGTTTTTTGTACTAGAAAAACAATGCACAGAGGTACATAACTCTTTTCCTTTGTACTCCCCTTCACTTCACCTCAAAACTTGCAAATGATATGCTCACCTAAGAGATTTGATTTTGTTTTCCTACACTGCCTTACCCAATTCCTCTCCCTCTTTCACTCATCGGCATAATCCTTAGACGAAGTTGGGGCCTGCGTTCTTTAAAACTATCCTCTGCTTTTTTTTTTCCCTCTATGCAGTCGCTCACCACTCCAGGCAAATATTTCTTCCCCTCTCACTCATTCTATCTATCTCTTTTCTTCTTCAAACATAGAGAGCCTCCCACCAAAAATCATGGTGTGCTTCCAAAAACCACTGTTGACTCTTCTTATCCCCCTCTGCCATAGATATTTTCCTCATCCTTATCTTCTTCCTGTCACTCACACCTACCAGGCATATATTTGCTGCCACATTCAACTCTCCCAACCACTTTCCTATTCCCCCCTTGTAAAGGCATGGGAAGGAAGATTAAAATAATAATAATATCTCCCTTCTCCTCCATCCTACGCTAACCAAGAGGTGTCATCTCTATTGATATTTTCTACATTTAACACTCCCGCCAACTTTCATTACCAATGCAGCAAGGAGGTTGTTACATATACTGACCCTAATTCTAACCCACATTCCAACCCTAACTCTAATTATGACCCTAACCCTAACTCTAATTCTAACATTACCCCAAATTATAGTTGTAACCTAATTCTAACCCTAACCCTAATTATAACCCTAACCACAACCCTAACCCTAATTGTAATCCTAACCCTAACTCTAATTCTAACCCTAACCATAAGCCCAAATCTTATTCCAACCATAAACATAGCTCTAATTTTAACCCTAACCCTAACTCTAACCCTACCCTTGACTATAATTTAATCCCTAACCTTAACCTTAACCCTAATTGTAACCCTAACCCTAACTCTAATTCTAACATTAACCCTAATTATAGTTGTAACCCAAAATCCAACCCTAACTCTACTTTAACCATAACCCTAACAATGATTCAAACCCTAACCCTAATTCTAACTCTAACCCTAACTCTAATTTTAACACTAACGCTAACCCTATTTCTAACTCTAATTTTATCGTTAACCGTAATTTTCAAGCTAACCCCAACCTTAATTCTAATTTTGAACGTAACCCTAGAACCCTTATTATAACCCTAAACCTAAGTCTAACTCTAACCCTAACCCTAATTGTAACCTTAACCTTAATAATATCCCGAACCCTAACCCTAACCATATTTCTAACCCTTATTCTAACTTCAACCTGGACCCTAACCCTAACCCTAATTGTAGGCCTAATTTTTAATTTGAACCAAAATTATAACTATAATGCTAACCCTAACCCTAATTCTACCCCTAGATCTACTTAACCACAATTCTATTCTTAATTCTAACCCTAATCCCAACCCTAATTTTAACCATAGTTCTACATATAGATACAAATGTAAATGACCTTTGTTGTTTTATTTCAATTAAAATTGATTTTATTTCAAGTAAAACTAAATGTTAATCTCTTCCCTTAACCTTGTTATTCATTTATTTGGAAAATCACATTTGGTAACATGTTAGCTTCCATAAAACTACATAAACCACATAAATATTTAAGTATTCTTTAAAGTATAGTGTACTTAAGAAATTATGGTTAGTATTCCATAAAAGAAATATTTATGTTTATTTTATTTATAAAAATAAATGAGTTTATTTTTCTTATATATATATGAATTCATTTCAGAAACTTTAGTAATTTATTCATTGGAGTTGTCTTAATTTAGAAGCAAAGTAACTTGTGTTATTTTATAAACCACATAAATATTTAAGTATTCTTTTAAAGTATAGTATACTTAAGAAATTATGGTTAGTATTGTAATGCTCACCTTTGTTTTTTTAGCAACATATCAAGATTAAAATAGATTAAAATAGTTAAGCCTTACCTAAGTTTGTTGTAAAGAGGATTTTCCCCCAAGTTACTTATAAAAGTTAAAATAATTTAATCATTGGGACTAAAAGCCTCTAAGTTGTCCTCACTATTAACCATTTAACATTAATAACTAAGTCTTCTTTTACTTTGTGCTTAACTACTAACTTTACTTATTGGACAACTTTTGCAAAATTCAATAAATAGGTGATACCATTTAATCAAATAACTAAATGATTATTTTTTAAAAAACCATTTCTACTAATTTAAGTGACAAATTAAAATAAAATTAAACAAAAGAAAAAAAATTAATCAAATCCATAAAATAAAACACTATGATTATTATTTAATTACTAATTTACAAGGTAAGTTATCAAAAATTATCACTAAAATAAATTAATTAATTAAATTCAATTTGGGTGATAGGGGTTTTGGCTCCACAACTATTTTTTTTTAATTTGGATTCATTTCTTATTGTTATTTTTTTTTTGTTTTTTTTTTTAAATAAAATAAAATGTATTATTATTATTTCCATTTATTTTCCAATAATATTTTCAATTAATTCAATTTGCATGTGAAGACTTTGTTTCCCCAATTTGAATGAAATTATATTTAAGATTTAAAGTCTTTTTTGCATATTAGAGATCTAAAATACTGAAGAGATATATAAAGATTTTTAAAAAATACCAATTGGTCATATATTTATGATATCTCTATATATATTTACATCTGATTAATCTGATTAATTACAACAGCAACTTCATAGGAAATATTATTATCGCCAAATACAATAGCCAAATAATACAGAAAGCTAAACTGAATATCTACAGAAGGCGACTCCAACAATAAGTATTATCGAATGAGAGAATTGCCTATGTGGCCAGTCTGACTGTCAAACCGCTCACTAAGCCTGTCCCTTTATTTAGAAACTACTCAGACTAATGAAAAGCCTCAGACAAATGAAATGCGTCAGACAAATGAAATGCCAACCACAATTCAATTTTAAAAAATTTAGAATAATGCGTGAAAATTGTGGGGGCTTTTTTTAATTTTTATTTAATTTTTTATTTACAATTTCATTTTTAATTTGTTTGGTTTATATTTACAACTAAAAAATGAGTGCTCTCATCTCCACCGTGCTGCCACTGTAGTAGGCCTCTTGACGTAATAAGTAGTATTATATAAATTGATTGCATAATAAATCATTAGCTATTCTAAAACAAGAGACGCAATGCATCATGTTTCTACCTCTATGTGTTGAATGTTGTTGTTGAATGTTGTTATAGTATATCGTCAAAAAGTAACGTATTTCAGTTTTAAGGACTTAATTGTAATTTAAATAGCTTTAGTAGTAGTTTTTTAGAATTAAGACATGTTAGTGAACTTCAAAAATATTTAAATATTACACCTCTAGTTATTATTTGTGATTGTTATATAATATAGAATATAAATATAAAATAACATTATGCTTATTGTTATTTACCTCTATTATTTGTGATTGTTATATAATATAGATTATAAATATAAAATAATATTATGCTTATTGTTATATATTTTCTTCATATTGCTCGCCATTGTTAATCCCTGCACACAGGTAAATAACAATGTCTGACAGCTCTTAGCTTTGTTAATACTTTAGCATTGAACCATCCATGCACTGGCAAACTATATACCATTAGAAGAGAGTCAACTTGGTCATTTGGCAACTTAACCAGCGAGCTGCTAGACTAGTTGGCAATTTTTTTGGATACAGTCCATTGGCAGCAGGAATTGGCATTAAGAGATCATACTTGAAGCACATATTACATTGATACCCCTAGCATCTTGACAACAGATCCTACACACATACAAATTGTCATAATTATTCAAAAATTTCTTTACTCCAAGAAGACATCCGAGTTAAACAAGCAGCCTTAAAATATAAACGACTATTGTATGGCTTAAAGACAATTATATGCTACAATTTATTTGTTGGTTATAAGAGGTCAAAAAAAATCTATAAAGCAATCAACATAATGTCTACGCTCCAGCTTAACATGCTCCCTTATTATGAAAGAAAATAAGTTTTAGGGAATACGGTCACCAATATTTATTAAATGTTTGCGATGCAGTGGTCAGCCTAAATGAAACTAAATTTGTTTCTCATTATAAGAGATTAAAAAAAGAAGATCTATTATGCAATTAAAATAATGTCTAGACTACAGCTAAACTATACTCCCTTATTGTGAAAAAAAATAAGTTCAGGCAATATGGTGGCTAATATTTATTATATTGCCTAATATTTATTAAGTGTTTGTGATGTAGTGGACGTGTGGAGTTGCTTTGGTTGATGGTATTATAAGAGTACTCTGCGTGCCTTGTCTCTGCTTCCACATTTTACATACATGCATATGGGGGCCGTTGCAATGATTAAAAAAAGCAAATCCAAAGTGATCTTATGGCTACTACAAAATCAGATGTATACAGTTTTGGTCTTCTGCTTTAGAGCTTTTAACTAGTCATGTGTGTGTGGATATGAAGAGGCCTACTGGACAAGTTGTCCTAGTCTCTTGGGTATTTACTCTTCCCCAATTTTTATCCCCTGTATAATGTGCTTTGTAGAACCAGATATTGTTGCAGTCCCCAAGGGCTTTTGGGAATTTAGCTTGTGAATTGGCACAGTTAGAGCAATGCCAAATGAATGATAGATTTAAAAGCTTTAGATACCTTCCCTTCGCCGAAAAAGGCTTGAGGACAATTTCTAGACTCTGCACTTTGTACAGGGGTACAGTGAGATGCCCACAAGCATGTCTGACAGACTGGATTCTTCTAAAATCTACAATCTCAATAGCTTGAGTGGTCACTTCTAGAGTGGCAGTTTTCTGGTATACTTATGCCCGTTTTGAGTATTGTTTTCTTTTGAACTGACAAAGGAGAGTTTGTCTGCTCTTCTCATTAAAATTTCAAGGTGATTTATATCAATTCATCACAAATTTCATGGTGGAAAATCACTTTCACGGCTAGCAAAAAGCCCCGACTGCATCTTTTTAGGTAGTTGCCAATTCTACTTTAATTTTTTCTTGTACAGTTGAGATATTTTAGCTACCTGTAATTTCAAATTTCTACTTAATTGTCAATTCTGCTTAAGATTCTTCTCCATAATTCAGATTTTTTTTAATGTAATTGTCAATTCTGCTTAAGATTTTTCTCTATAGTTCAAATTTTTCTAATGTAATTGCCAATTCTGCTCAAATGATTTCCGGTTAAGAATTTTTAGTTAATTGTCAATTCTACTTAAAATTTCCCCTATATATCTCAGAATGTTTAGGTAATTGCTTATGTATCTCAGAATGTTTAGGTAATTGTTGTTTTTACTTAAAATTAGGTAAAGTAACTACCTGCTGATTTTTTTAAGCCAATGGATTTATGAGTCGGTGTATAAGACTTATGCATTCACCATGAACAATTCAACTGGAGTTCTTCAATATAAAAATGTCTAAAGAGATCAAAATTTGAGAAACTCAAAATTTGCAACAATACGACGGCAAATGTATCCAAATTGCTGCAACATGTGTAAGCATTATGATAAAACAAAATTGATAGTGGACTATAAACAAAATATCATCAATTTTAATCTCAAGGGCAAACCACATGGGATCTAAAGGAAAAACTAAACAGTATGTTAGGTAATAGGACCTTTACCATAAATGGTGAAGTTAGTTTTCACCAACTAGGGGTTTTTCAAAATAACAATGTCTTTGTTTCTCACTTAAACAACCTCAAGCCTAACCAAGCTGTTTATTGGGTAGTGCATCATTAGGTATAATAGATCATTATTGAATTTTACCCCATATTAAAAGATTATTTTAAATGCCTTGGAAATGTAATGGATAGAAGATTTGTAACAATTACACATTTTGATCTAAAATTCTACTTCTATATTCTTATTGGAGTGCACAGGCACACATTTGCATAGGGAGCCAAGGATAAAGAACATTCATGTAGCTTATGCACAAGAAAAATAGCAATATTGCAGATAGTTTTTATTAGTTAAAAACTCTTTAAGAATTTTGTTTAAAGCAGTGCTGAAAATACATGATAACTCCTCTCTATTTATCAAAATCTCTTTGATAATGCACACGAAATACATGAAAAACTTTTGAACAAGACAATTACCCTCTTCATAGGATGTACATTCCAAAGAAACATATCTCATCCAGTATCTAAAGTTATATAACAAATATCAAAGCAACCAACTTAGTTAACCAGGAGGATATACTCTCTGCATATATTATTCTAAAACTAAAATAGCCTAAGGATAATCCTAGAGAACAAGAAACAGAGAGAATGCTCCAACAGGGAAAAGTACTAACAGATTTATTTAAAAATACATAAATGCTACAATATAACACTCTAGCCATAGGAAATGTAAAAATAAATTTTAGTGTTGCTGAACAGGAGATGAAAAAATGAACACTGACAACATCGGGTTATTGGAATATTATGTAGATGGAGCAAAGACCAATTGAACAAGCAATCACCAAACCTCTCAGTATCATAAAAAACTTCAGAAGGAAATGCTTCTCAGCAGTAGGGAAAAAGTTAGAAAAGACTCAGCTTGCAATTAAATTGCAAAGAAATAACCCACAATAACTACATCTTGTCAAAAATGACAGAAAAATGACCCTGAAACAAGCATTTGTGCAATAAATTCTTCTCTGTAGTTGCCAACCCCTATAGATTACAATATAGAAAATATAATGTTTTGCATACTAGTGAAATGTAAGTCTAGTTGAAGAGGTTGTTGTTCAACCAGTCCCTGCAGAAAACTACAAGAAGCAAACAAATACAATTAGTCCACAAACAATACCCCAACAAGAGAACCAGTAAAAAGACTATATATTGCAATTTTGCACTCACAAGAGATATCTTTCTATTTCCATCAGGATAGAAAATTATTATTAGGTGTTTCTGTGTGAAATCTAGCATATTTCTTATAATGAATGATTTTGTCCTATATCTGCTTACTTGCTAATATCATCCAAATGTTCAACGTCCAGAACATGTTCCTCCCTTCTCTCACTAATGTAGTTCCAAGGGACAACATTAGCAGCAGGTTCTTTAAGCACCAATTCAACACCTGGGCTGTTACTTGATCTAGCTTGGTGCCCAACTTTTGATGCATCCCTAGTGTAAAGTTGTATCAGTGAAATAAATTTTGTAAGATCTTATAGCATTCATATTCATGAAACACAAAATGAGATAAAACCAAACATGACCAAATGATAACAAAATTTGATTGATTTTGAGCCATGATAAGATTCTTCTATATAAAAACAATAATAACAGAGTTGAAGTTTTTCAACCCTTCAAATAGTAAAGTGAAACTCAGAAGCAGCCCAATAAAAAAATAAAATAAAAAAAAACAAAAGGGCAAGCAAAAAATGACACAATAAGTGGTGCGAAGACACACCATTAGATTAAAGAACAGCAAAAGAAGCCTAAGCCCTTTCGCCGCGGATGTGACGAGTGAGCTGAATTTCCTTGGGCATAATGGTCACCCTCTTTGCGTGAATGGCACACAAATTGGTGTCCTCAAAGAGACCCACCAGGTACACCTCTGAGGCCTCTTGCGATGCTGAAAGAGCAGAGCTCTGGAAATGCAGATTGGTCTTGAAATCCTATGCAATTTCTCTGACAAGCCTTTGAAACGAAAGCTTACTTATGAGCAGATACAACCAAACACGAGAATGCATAGAATAAGCCATAATTGTTGTTTTCATCAAAAAAATCTAGAATCCTTTTCTAGAATCTTTAGAGCATTTCATATTGTCCACACCATTGTCTACAACAAAAGATAATTTTCTGAAGGGAAAAAAAAGTTTGAAAGAAGATGTTAATTTTTGTGCCTTTGTTTGAAGTAGATGGAATAGGTGTGCTGATCTTGCCAGAAACAGAGCAAAGCCATCTAATTATAGGAGGAATTATATTCAACAAGCAAGAAAATCTGACCTTGTTTCACAGAGTTTACAATTGTGTGAGGGGGCATGAATAAAAATCTGACCTTGTTCCACAGAGTTTACAATTGCGTGAGGGGGTATGAATCAAAATTTATTGGAGTTTACAATTGCCTCAGAGGGCATGAATCAAAATTTATTGTCTATAAATATAGACAAGACATATATGGTCCTTGCAAAAACAATAGTCACTTCATTCATTAAATGAATCAAAATAATTTTCCTCAACTTGAATTCAATTAATTTATTTCTTTTATTGCGCTGGTAGAAAGTAAAAATTGATGGGACTGACGGATAGTCCAATGTAGTTTTAAGAGGAATTAAATATTTATGCCACCAAAAACCCTAAATAGAGGAAGTCTTCCCTTGGTAATGAAACCCTAAATAGAGGAACTCTTAATATAACAAACCAAAACCAGTCCCTAGAAGCGCGAGTCGTCATTGCTTTCGAAGCTCTCGGAGGCATCCTTCATCTCTACATTCACACGCTCACCATTCGCAATTTCTTTCTGAGTTGAAACAGGGGGGAAGAGCGGTCATCATAATATCTTCCTCCTCCTCTTCTTCCTCCTCCACAACTTCGAGTTGTTGTTGTAGCTGAAGAGTGGGCGAACACTTTTAGGTTTGGAAAGTTGGATCTGCATATAGTAAGGTTAAACTACACACAGTAAGGTTAAACTACAAGCAACATATAGATAATATCAAATATATAGATAATAGTAAAGACATAGATAATATGAAACTTGATCCATCAACAAAGAAAGGCATTGTCTTGGATGTGAATGCAGATGAGCCAAAGGAAAACTTCTTCACATGTCCTTTGGATGCCAAGCTCTGCAAGTTGAATCTGCAACTTTCACGTTTGGAAATAATGAAAACTGTATTGGACGGCAAAAAAAATAACGTGGCAACTTTGTGGTAAGACAAAAACATTCATCAGAAATCAAAAATGCTGAAATAGTGAGAATAAAAACAACAAATAGATAAATGATAGCCAGAAAAGTCTGCAGATTTGGAATCCTGCTATATAAGGACTTGGATTTTGAATATTGGCCAAGGTTAGGCAGAAAATAGATTTGTTAAAAAGGCATTAGAAACATTCAAATTGGAATGCAGAGTTGTGAACAAAATGGATTTGTTGAACATGGGACCTCCTTAGCAGTGCTACCAGAGGGAAGTTCGCCTAGTCTCCTGCTATCACGCCACTGCCATCACCTCCTACGTTGCTGCCATCAATGCTATGGCAGATATCACAATCCAAAAAAAAAATAGAGAAGTTGAATATGCAATCAGTTTGGCGAGGCAAATTTGTTATTTATTATTTTGGGTTGTGTTTGTTTTGGATGGTCATCTCACCATCCATTTGTTTTGATTGTAGTCCGTTGATTATTGTTAATTATTATTTGTGCATATGTAATGTGATTGGTAGAAATTTGTAAATCATGGATCCACTCTAGTTTTAAAATGGGTCAGACTACCTTTAACAAATGATCCATTAAATGCCCGAGATCACGGATGAGTGGGCCCAACAAAAATTAAATATTTATGGCATTTTTTTAAAAAAAATTGATTTTTCTCACTAGCCAATAGGGAAAAAGAAAATTAGCATTTACAAAATCAGTTTAAATAAAAATTAAATCTTAACTATACAACTTCTGTCCTATAATTTTATTTCTTTGTTTTCATTGGTTGAATGAATTCAACTAATGCATCTAACTGATGCATAAGTAATCCTGCTAGCGGCAGGAACTAATAACAAATTGTAGTCTTCAACTCTTAGCTTATTGCGTGTATTTTCGATAATTAGTGTATTCAATGAGTTATCACCTCTTGGAGGCTCTCTGCCAAATAAGCCACATGTCTTATTACCTCTAGGAGGCTCTCTGCCAAACAGGCCGTGTGCCTTATCAGTGCTACCACAAATTGCATGCGGGGTCTATGGTGGCTTTGGGGATGTTTTAATGAAACTTATGGTGGAATTTAGTGGGTTTTATTGGGGAAGAGAATATGGAGGAGGAATGCTAGCAAAGGTTTTTTTTTATTAGTTGATATTGTATTATGACCTATTGGAAATTTCTTAAAAAGAGTATTAATTGCATAATAGATTGCATGTAAAAAATTTGGTATCAATATTAAATAGAGAACTATAAAAAGAATTATGTTTCTTGTACTGTGTTGTGGATGATAGTGGTCACCTAAGTAATTATCCTAGATGATGATGTCATGTTGTTGTTACCAATCTTCTGTAAAACCCAAATTGGTAGAGCTGGAGTACATTTAGTTCATTTTAGATGGGAAAGTTTTAACACTTGCCTATTATCTCATTTTGCATAGTTGGATTGCTTGAAGTGTTTAGTTATGATGCATTGTTATAACAAAGAAAAAGAATTTAGTTAATCATTTATTTGCATTGTAGAAGGATTGCATGAGAGATAAGATGTTTCATTTCACTACAATGATTATTCATTTTACAAATGAGATACACAAAGAAATAAACATTGCATTGAATAAAAGCATGATAGATCAAATGTCCCACACAAGCCGTGGGAATAGCTGCACTAGTACAAATATAGGAGATATACTATGCATCTAGAGATAAGACAGGGAAAGATCATAGCCATCATTGCCTATTCAGTGCCTTTGGTTTTCGAGGTTGCTTTCTATCCTTACTCTCGATCTTACAAGGAACCAACAGGATTGGAGCAGACTTGTTAGAGCTTTGGATATGAGTTCGCTATGCGCCTATCAATAAAGGCATAATACATTGCCTATAGTGCACTAAATCAGATACAAATCATTCACATGTAGGAGAGACTAAAAAAAGAAACAATCATTGAGCTTCACATATTCTATCTAACATGTTTGTTTCTTGTGCAGGTATAGGTCAAATCATGTTGTTGTTTTGAAGACCAATTCAACATGTGGTGTAAAGTGGTTTCCCACAAGGGTTGAGCCTAGGATGCTACCCCTGACTCTTAGAAGGGGATGAAATGCAAACGTACATATGAAAATCAAGACATATTGTGCTACTACATTAACTGAGTGTGAGGACTTCAAGCTCACTATCCTTCTATGACTATCAGTTCAAAAATGATGAAGTGAGAGTCATAGGTGAACATTGAGCTCATTCAACATAGCTCAATAATCTCTAAAATAGAGTAAAACCATTGACATGATTAATTCATTTATTTGTTGTTACATCATGATTTCAATGCATTCAAGAAGAGGACAACAGTCTTATGGTAATCGAGAAGTGTGGTACATTCAATGCCAACATAACATAACAAGTTCTAAAGGAACAATCATATGCATAGTGGAACAACGAAAGTATCAGTGGTTACAGATAAACAACCATACAACCTTCATGATCAATTGTAGAACAATCAAGTTGATTCCATGAAGATGCAGGTGGAGAATGCATACTTCGCATATTCCCATGCTACGGTAAAGTAAAGGAGTGCAACCATTCAATATGGTATGTAAATGAATGCATATAGTATAGTGAACCGAAACAGCAAACAAGTATGCCATGATATAGAGTGGAATAAAGGTGCCACATTCATCAAATGGAAAATCAAGAGTTCCAATGTTCATGAAGCTACAAGAGGTCATATATGAGGAAATGCTACACTCTGAAGTATCCACGGTATACAAAAGGTAAAAAGGACATTATCCTTATGTATGTTATGAATGTAAATACATTTGGAATGGTACAGCAAAGCAAACAACAAGTATGCTGGAGCATCACATGTATAACTGTATGATCATCAGGATACAATTTACCATTGCAAAAGATAGAATCTAAATATGCATGTTTAATCCAAAGGAGCATATACAAGCATACAACCATATCAAATGCACTATATAATGGAATTTATAGTAAAATCTTAGTGTTGTATTCAGCTACAGAAGGATACTAGAAATCAAGAAACATTTATATATTTATCTTGTGGTGAATCTCCTAAGTGAATGTGATGCCATATCACAGAAGAATGAAACTTCATTATAGCATCTACAGTGATATAGAAGTGACAGGAACAATATGTCAACATTATAAAATGCAAATGGAGCAACAAGAAATGAGCCTTTTTCTGATCATTGACCTCAACAAATAAATTTCAGTACAAAATGCCATGATAAATGAAATAGAATAATGATGTCTTTCTATAGTGGAAGATCAGATGTGAGTGTTTATCCATCATGTTTTCTTCTTCACATAAATACTACTACAAAAATGATAAGGAAGAATTATCTCATATGTAGATATGAATAGATGCATTTAATATAGTTGCAGCCCATTACAATAAAGAAAGCAAAAGTTCCTCGTAGTCCCTGTAGCTTGAATCAAGCTTTATGAAGAAGAAAAAAAGGAAGGAAAGGAACTTTACAACTTATGTAGGTTTAAAAGGAATACTAAGAAAGAAAAAGAAGGAATGCATTATGACAGCCATGACTCTCATGAAGGAAGCTTCATAAATGAACATACCTAAGCCATAACTTCCAAACAAGCAACCACCCAGATATGAGAAACATTCAGCATGGGGCTGCGACTAGACGTGGTATCAGTTAGTGACAAGATAAACCCAGTTATGGTTTGAAGGAAAATCTTCTACACTCAAGTATACAAAAACTTTCAAACTCATGGATACCACACAGAAATGGGCAAATCTACAGGTCGTGTTCATGATTTTTCACAATAATAAAGTTTTTTTTTTACCAGACAGCATGAGGTATGGCTGCAAATACCAAATATAGAGAAACATGTTCTTCCTCATAACGGTTTAAACCCATATAGAGCTTTGGGTGTTATCCTCATGTATAGAAGAAATAGAAGATTTTGAGTCTTAATAAAAATTACAGATACATAGGAGAAATATAAGTTCCTGCTCATATGAAGGGAATGAAGACTAGGAAATATATATACAATTGTGGCCTGCACAAGGTTTTGCCATATCTTTGCAAAATGTGAAAGAAAACGACTGCATTAAATAAAGATTCTTTCTTTTACAACACCTTGGGTTTGTATTGAGCCTCATATCAATAGGAAAACACATAGAAATGTATGCACTTAAAGCTTAGAATAGAACAGAATTCCATATACAGTCAAAAAATGCATTTTTCTTTTTCACAGAATGATAAAACCCTTATGATATTTGTGTGGGGAAAGTAGATACAAAAGAAGTATGTTGGATTCAAGAGATAAGAGAGTCACCTTGTTTAGAGTACGGTCCTGTGCATGGAGATGAGGGTTTTTCCCTCATTTGCTTTCATTTTTTCTCTCAATTAGACTTAGTTGATTCAATTCATGGCGGCCCCCATTGAGGAGAGTAATAGCAAAGAATAAACAAGGAGATGTATTAGAGAAATATAGCACAGTTGCGACTTGAGAAGCCAATTGTATCTTAGAAAATGTAATGAGAAATCAATCAAATGGTTCAATCTTGATCACAGAAGTTTTTACCTCTAATTTCCTATTGAAAATATTCAAAAAGATCATGCAGAGACACAGAGAAATCGAAGGGTTGAGCTCCAAACCCTAACCCTATGGCAGCCATAGTTGAGAGCATTTTCTAAAAATTGAAAAGTGAAAATGAGCCCAAGAAGATAGGGTGAAAGTGTTTTGTGATTAGGGTTTGCAAATGCCCTAAATTTGATGTGGTATATTTGTCACATCAAATTCATTTTTAATGCCTCAAGTAATACCCTTCGTGGTGTTTAAGTCCACTTTACAAATGCCTAGTTTCTTCATGACTTAGAATATTATCACATGCATTAGGTCCCTTTGAAGATTCATTGGCTAGGGTTAATGCCTTAGGGTTGTTAGATTACATTTTGTCCTCAAAACTCATTCAGTCCCCTTTGAGCATAGATGCGAACTCCATATGCCCTTAGATATAATTTTTTGCAGATCATTTGCAGGGTAAGCCTTTAGGCTTCTATTTTTGCACAACCATATATATGCCTTGATGTATTTTTTATGATTTTTATACAAAATCATATGCTTGTATATGCCTGTACTTGGTGAAATTAAAGCTTGTAATTTTTGCAAAAATCAAGTGGAGATAAATCAGGATTTAAAACTGCAACCATTGTAAAATCATATTAAAAGCAATGTATCTATAAATTACTTTTAAAAATTCATCATTTATGTAGTTAAAACCAAATAAAGAAAACAATATCTTCTTCTTGAGTTTTCTTTCTTTTGGGGTAGATATGGAAAAAAATAGAGGTTTTTTTGAGCAGACAAAGCGTATTTTCCAGTGGGACCACCTTGGAGAGATTTAAATTGCAGCTTCTATTTTCAATTTGGAAGCATTTCAGAGGGTTTTTTGTCAGCTTTTCTGAGGAGCTTGAAAATGGATTTGCATGGCTATTTTTAGGAGGTTTTTCTTAGCCTTTCTTGGAGTTCATTTTGCAGGCATATATTGGAGAAAGCTAGCTCTTTCTAGGGAGTTCAAATCATTGTTTCTTCTCTCTTGAGCATAGGTAGAGAGTTTGTAGACATTTTTGACTCAGTTTCTATCAGATTTTCATGTACTCATTTTAGTTAATATAGCAAAGCATTCCTATTTCACTTCTTTTGCTTCATGTTTGTAGCTTTTGATCTAATGTTTCATTGTGACAGTATTATGTCCTTTGTTATGTCTCATTTCTGTGATACTGTATGTAGATAATTCATATGATTCTAGTTGCATGTTGAGTTCAAATTGAGCCTTCATGCAAATTACTTTTGAATTATATGTTTTGAGTGAAGTTGTGAGAGTTCATGTTTAAGGAGCTGTTTGTGAGTGAAAGTATCGAGATAAGTTTGAAATTAGGAATATTTTCTGTTTATGTTTTTCTCTCACCTTTTCCCTTTGCAAGTCATTTAGATTAAAAAAATCATTAGGAGAACCAGTTCACTCTGGAGGTTCACTTCGAGTTTAGGTAACCCACAGGCCTAGGAGTGTTCCCATGTGTCAACAAATAGTTAAGTTGAACTAGGGTGCATAACTGATCAAGATAATAGTTTTCGGCACACCCAGTGGACTTTGAAAGCATTTTTAGAGAAGTTTTTCAATTCTTAAAGCTACTATTCTGGTATATATAACAGTGTTCCAGCCTTCAGAGGCTTTTTATAGTATACCTAGCTACTCAATTTTCTCTAGTTTTTCATGCAGACTTAGTATATCCAGCTTATGAAAACCAGATCTAGTTCTGATTCATTAGACTATTTTATAGCTATCTCTACCAATAAGAAGGGGTAGGACAAAAAGCAGAATAGTTGATTCATCAAAGAGGTCAAAATCAGCACCTTTGAGACTTAGTCCTCCAACTCCAATACAAAGAAGAAGAAGTCCAGAGCTAATAGTGCAGTTAACCATAATGGCCAGACAGTTCATATTTGCACCTTTTAATGGGGGCATCCCATTACAACTTGCCCAATGTGATGATATTCTAGTTACAGCCCTCAAAGGTCTGCCTTACTTCACCGAAGAAGACTACACTACAGCTGTTGAGCACATTCAGGATGTGGCAACGCTGTGTTGAGTACATAATGTTACCTAAGAAAATGTAGCAATCATATTATTGGCTCTATCATTAAAAGGTAAAGCCTTACAATGGTTTAGAGGTCTCACAGAGAACTCAATAACAACATGGGATCAATTGGGAGATGGATTGCAAAAGTATTTTGAAGACAAGTCTGATCATCTCTCATTGCTTGAATAGTTGAGCACCATCAAAAGGGCCCCCCACAAACACATGGCGGATGTCAACTACCAATTTCATAGGACTTGGGATAGGATCCCCACAACAGTCAAGCTTCCGCCAAGCCATGCATTTTTATTTTATCTTAAGTCTTTGAATAGTGAAATTTCTGTAATGATCCAATCTATGGGTGGATCCACCCTTCCTGATGCTTTTGAGATTGTTGTTAGAACAGAAAATTGCCTTATTCAAGTAGGAAAAATATCCCCAAGGCCTTCGTTACCCATTTTTCTAGAAATCCAGCCATCTTTGCCAATGGCAGTGCCTCCTTTAGCCACTGTCCTGCTAGTTCCAACAATAGGACACCAAGTTGCAGCCCAAGAAACCACTGTTCTCACCCAAGCTCAAGAATTCCAAGATCTTAAAACACACTAAAAACCATTGTGAATGAGTTGGTAAGTATCAAGAAGCATAGTGGTCAAGAGTATAGGCCTTACCAAGCACCATGTGAGCCCAATCAGCCAAATAGGCCACCTTTTCAAGCTGATCCTTAGGGTCAAAGAAGAAATTATAACCCTCAACCCTTCTAATCCTATAATCCTAATGCTACCAGCTCTTCAAAAGAGCTTGTACCCACTTAGAACAACATGGCACAAGATAGTGACTGGTGTTATCCATGTCACCAACCCCATAACCAAGCTGCATGTACAAATGGTGTAAGGAATCAGGCTCTTATGGTGCAAAGTAGTTATGTAGGTTTGGGAAGTGTCTCTGATGAAGTTTCAACTCAACAAAATAATGTTGATGTGGCCTTAATGAACTAGTAAGACACTCATTTCTACAGTGTAAGCTACCCTCAAGGCCAAAATTAGTCAAATACACCTATTTTAGACAACACAAGGTCGAAAAAGAGGGTTGTAGATCTTGATCAGCAAGCTGCAGATGTACAATAGTAGCTTGCCAAGGACAAATTTTAGACTTCTTCATCACAAATTTCCCCCACAACATAACAAAAAGTGTAGATTCTTCAAAGAGGACAAGTTGTACCTAGAAAAGATCAGTCCAAAGTATAAACACAACCTTTTGAAAGGTAGAATGATGCTGCTACTATTAAAGGATAAGAAAAGGTAAGTCCTTTTTCTTTCAATATAGTGGATCACCTTAAGAAAGCTATAGTGAATATGTTAGTAATGGATGCATTGCATATTCCTGGCCAAAAGAATCTATTACAAGATGCACTGGTTGAACTTTCAATTTCTCATTGTTCTAATCAAGAAAAGACCAAGATTGTACTTACCAATAGCTTAGAAAGTAAGAGTGAACAGCCAGCCAAAGAGGTAAAACCTCCTTTTTACTTAAGTCTAATTATTGGTGATAAATTCATTCATAATTTCGTGATAAATTATGGAGCAAGCAGTTCTGTCATGCCCAAGAGTCTAGTTGATTCATTAGGATTAGTCTATGAGCCCCTTTCAAAAGGAGTAGTCCAGCTAGATGGGTCTGCTATTAACACTGCATGGATAATTAGAAATCTACCACTTACCTTGCATTCTTGTCCTAATTTTGTGATCCATCAGGACATTTAGATCATTGATCTACCACCTAGCTTTGCTATATGCCTTTCTAGGGAATTTACTACCAAATTGGGTGGGTTTTTATCTTCTGATTGGTCCCACTTATTTTTTAGAACAAGATATGGTACAAAAGTAGCCATAAGGTTTGAACCACTTGGAAAGGATCATGTTGAGCTCTATGTCCCTAGCCCCATAAATGCTAATCTCTACATCATCGATGGGTAGCAAGATCAATCCATGACCCTAGATCTTAGTGCACCTATGGAAGATATAAATTTAGATGACTGGGTAGCTGGAGATCATGAAGATGACCCTTTCTATCACACTGATGAGGTAGGATTAGGCATTTATATGATACATGAACCTGATGCAGTGATTCCTAATTAGATTAAAGATCAAAGTCAGTCTGAACAACAAGAAAATTAGCTTTGGAAGCTGTACTTTGATGGATCAAGAAGAAAAATAGGTGATGGTGGAGGGGCTATGTTGGTTTCACCTGAAGGAGACAAGTACTATGCAGCATTGAGGTTTACTTTTAGCTACACAAACAATGTGGTTGAATATGAAGCCTTGATTCATGGCTTGGAGTGGGACCAAAAAAGAGGTATAAAATCTATCCAAGTTTTTGGTGATTCTAAGCTAATTGTAAATCAGGTTAGAAGCTTGAATGTTACTAAGAATGACTTGCTCAAAAAGTATAAGCATCAAGTTAGGGACTCAATTAAAAATTTTGATGCTTTTAATCTACTTTTGATTCCTAGAAATCAAAATAAATACACAGATAATGTTGTTGCTTTTGGATCTCAGTTTGAGATTCCAAATCAAATTTGTAACATAGAGGTACAACCATATGTGAAAGTGGTTATCAGACCATCTATGCCTGACAATAGTGTTTCTTGGCATGTTTTTGATGATGATGAGCAAATATTGAATTTTTTGAGTGTAGAAGATGAATTTATAGCTGAAAATCAGTAGAAGTACCAGCAGTAATTTGATAATCAGAATGTGCAGCTGAAATCTAACTAGTGACAATTGAATCAGTGTTTAATTTAGATAACCAGCTCAAAAATGACAAATGTAGCATGACTGTCAAGCAGGAACATTATGAAGTAGTAGAGATTTTCTAGGGCAAACTTCTTAATCTTGGAAAGGTATGTACTGAAATACAACAACAGTCTTTTATTTAGTTATGTCAAGATTTTTTTGATGTTTTTGCATGGGAATATAAGGATTTAAGGGGATTTGATCCTGGTTTAGCCCAACATACCATTGAAGTAGAGCCTAATGCCAAGCCTGTTAGGCAGAAGCAAAGACCCCTTAACCCAAAACTTGAGCATCTAATGAAAGTTGAGCTAAACAAGTTGATTGCGAGCAGTGTAATATTCTCTATAAAGCATACATCCTGGGTCTCCAACTTGGTACTAGTCAGAAAGAAGAACAGAGAAATTCAACTTTGTATCAATTTTCGTGATCTTAATAAGGCATCTTTAAAGGATCACTACACTCTTCTTTCAATGGAACAAATTTTACAAACTGTTTCTGGTTCTGACTAATTTTCTTTGTTAGATGGATATTCAGGCTATAACCATATCTTGGTGAAGGAAGAGGACTAGTTTAAGACTGCATTTAAAACTAAGTGGGGCGCTATGGCCTACAAGAAGATGCCTTTTGGTTTGTCCAATGCTGGGGCAACCTTTCAGAGGGCAATGGATATGGCCTTCCATGGTCTTATGAATAAAATAGTGCTGGTCTATTTAGATGACATAACAGTTTTTTCAAAGGATGCTAATGATCATTTTGACCATTTGAAGCAGATTTTTTAGAGATGCAAAGAGTTTGGAGTTTCCTTGAACCCATAAAAATGTATATTTTTTTCTCATGAAGGTAAACTCTTGGGACATATTGTTTCAAAACATGGTATTTCCATTGATCTGGAAAGGGTTTCTACAATTCTAGATTTACCTTTGCCTACACATAAGAAAGGTTTGCAGAGTTTTCTTAGAAAAATTAATTTCTTAAGTAGGTTTATCCCCAATATTGCTGCTTTATTACAACCTCTCACTGCCATGCTTAAGAAGAATGTGCCCTTTAATTAGACTACGGAAGGTAAGAGAAGCTTCGAGTAGATCAAAGAAGCTCTCATAGTTGCCCCTACCCTCATTAATTCTAATTATGAGAGAGATTTCATTTTATATGGTTTTAGAGGTACAAATACCATTTTAGTAATGTTGTGCTAGCAAAATGATGAATGCTTGGAGCAACCAATAGCATTTTTCAACAAGGTATTTCATGATTACAAGGTAAAGTATTCATTCGTTGAGAAACATGTTTTTGTTGTTGTTAGAAGCCTCAAAAAATTTAGACATATGATGTCCAATAACAAAATTCATTTGATGGTTGCCCACCCAACTGTTAAGATATTTTTACTTAAAAAAGAAATAAATGATAAAAAGGCTTGTTGGGTTACAAAGGTTATGGAATTTGATGTCAATATTAAGGTAACTAAGATGATTAGGGGCAAGGGGTTATGCGAGAAACTTGCTGGAAATGGAGAGCACATCCAAGAACATGAAGAGAATGCAGAAACAATGTTAAATAATACAGAACCAGTCGTTGTTCCAACTCCTATTGATAGCTGGGTGCAGCAAATGATTCACTATTTACAGACTAGTGAATGCCTCAAAGGTTTGGATAGGGCAGGAAGAAGGTATTTCAGGTTACAAGCTAGCCCTTATGCTATCATTGAAGGTATTTTGTATAGGAAAGATTTTAATGGTGTATTTCTGAGATGCATTGAACTAGATGAGGTTGATAGACTGTTAGGAGAGTTTTACAATGGACGTTTAAGAGGACATTTTGTAGCAAGGACAACAGCCTTCAAGATAATGCAAGTTGTTTATTACTGACCAGATCTTTTTAAGTACCCATTTCCTTGGGTAAGATGATGTGAAAAGTGTGCATTATTTGTAGGTAAACAAAGGCTTATAGCCTTACCTCTACACCCTATCAAAGTTGAACAGCCATTTGCTAAATGGAGTCTTGACTTGATTGGACCAATAAACCCACATTCAAGTGTAGGCCACAAGTGCATTTTGACTACTATAGACTATTTCACCAAGTGGACCGAGGCTATTGCTTTGAAAGAAGCAAATGAATCTGTTGTTTTAAGTTTCTATCAGGATTTGGTATCAAGATTTGGTACACCAGATTCAATTATCTCTGACAATGGTTTATCTTTTATTGGTTTAAGGATTTCAGATTGGTCTGTTAAACATAACATCTTTTTAAATACATCTTCTAACTATTACTCACAGGGTAATGGGTAAGCGAAATCCACCAATAGAAATCTAATAAGGATCATCAAAAAGACTATTGAAGACAACTAGAGGACATGGCATGACAAGTTGAAGTTATCTCTTTGGACTGACTAGATCACTCCCAAGAGACCTACTAGTTGTTCTCCATATGTTCTTACTTATGGTAAGGAGGCTAGATTGCCTATTTCAGTAGAATTACCAACTTTGGCTTTCATTAAAGAACTTGAGTTCTTTTAGGAGTAGCCTTTAGTAGTAAGGTTAGCTCAGCTTATGGAATTAGAAGAAACCAAAAAAAAAAACCTTGAGGAAGCTTGAAATCCATCAAGCTTAAATGAAGAGTTCTTTTGATAAGATGGAAAGACCAAGAAGCTTCATTGTTGGTGATTTGGTTTTCAAGTGGAATGAATTGAGAAGTAGACTTGGAAAGCATTCCAAGTTTGATACAATTTGGGATGGGCCTTATGTAATCACAAAGTGCAAGGAAAACAATGCATTTCAACTTTCCAAGTTGAGTGGAGAGGTGATGTCTATCCTAGTTAATGGGATCCACTTCAAACATTGCCTCTAAAGATAAGTACTACCTTGTACCATAGTACATTAGTGATGTTGTTAATGAGTGCTTTCTGCACATTCTTTTAGTTATTTTGGTTTCCCTAAGTGCTGTTGCACATGTTTTTTTGGTCACCAGGGCCTTCTAATTTACTTTTAGTTTGGTTTTGTTTCTAGTTTTTGCTGCTATTTGGAGTAGTTTGCAGCCCAGTTTCAGTGTACATTCTAAGTTTGGAATGAGTAGAGTATGACTCAATGCCCAATGGACAGGTTAAGGCAACTGGTCCTGATGCTTAGTAGGTAAGCATATAGCAGAGGTTGTCATAAATGTTACCAATTTTTTCTACAGCCCAAATTGGTATAGCTGGAGCACATTTAGTTTAGTTTAGATGAGAAAGTTTTAACATTTGCCTGTTATCTTATTTTGCATAGTTGGAGTGCTTCAAGTGTTCAGTTACAATGCATTGTTATAACAAAGAAAAAGGATTCAGTTAATCATTCATTTGCATTACAGAAGGATTACATGAGAGATAAGATGTTTCATTTCACTACAATGATTATTTATTTTACAAATGAGATACACAAAAGAAACAAACATTGCATTGAATGAAAGCATGATAGATCAAACGTCCCACACAAGCTATGGGAAAAGCTGAACTAGTAGAAATATAGGAGCTATACTATGCATCTGGAAATAAGAAAGGGAAGGATCATAGCCATTATTGCATGTTCAGTGCCTTTGGTTTCTGAGGTTGCTTTCTATCCTTTCTCTCAATCTTCAGATGAACCTGCAGGATTGGAAGAGACTTGTTAGAGCTCCAGATATGAGTTCCCTATGTGCCTATCAACAGAGGCATAATGCATTGCCTATAGTGCACTAAATTAGATACAAATCATTCACATGCAGGAGAGACTAAAAAAAGAAACAACCATTGAGCTTCACTCATTTTATCTAACATGTTTGTTTTCTATGTAGGTATAGATGAAATCATGTTGCTGTTTTGAAGACCAATTCAACATGTTGTGTAAAGTGGGCTCCCACAAGGGTTGAGCCCAGCATGCTACCCCTGACTCTTAGAATGGGATGAAATGCAAATGTACATATGAAAATAAAGACATATTGTGCTACTACATTAACTAAGTGTGAGGACTTCAAGCTCACTATCCATCTATGACTATCAGTTCAAACATGATGAAGTGAGAGTCATAGCTGAACAACTCATTCAACACAACTCAATAATGTCTAAAATAGAGTAAAAGCATTGACAGGATTAATTCATTTGTTTGCTATTACAACGTGATTTCAATGCAATCAAGAAGAGGACAACACTCTTATGCTAACCAAGAAGTGTGGTATTCAATGCCAACATAACATAACAAGTGCTAAAGGAGCAATCATATCCATAGTGGAAAAGTCAATTCAAGAGACTTGGAAGAGACTTGTTAGAGCTCTGGATATGAGTTCCCTATGTGCCTATCAACAGAGGCATAATACATTGCCTATAGTGCACTAAATCAGATACAAATCATTCACATGCAGGAGAGACTAAAAAAGAAACAACCATTGAGCTTCACTCATTTTATCTAACATGTTTGTTTTCTATGCAGGTATAGATGAAATCATGTTGCTGTTTTGAAGACCAATTCAACATGTTGTGTAAAGTGGGCTCCCACAGGGGTTGAGCCTAGCATGCTACCCCTGACTCTTAGAAGGGGGTGAAATGCAAATGTACATGTGAAAATAAAGACATATTGTGCTACTACATTAACTGAGTGTGAGGACTTCAAGCTCACTATCCATCTATGACTATCAGTTCAAACATGATGAAGTGAGAGTCATAGCTAAACAACTCATTCAACACAACTCAATAATGTCTAAAATAGAGTAAAAGCATTGACAGGATTAATTCATTTGTTTGCTATTACAGCATGATTTCAATGTAATCAAGAAGAGGACAACACTCTTATGCTAACCAAGAAGTGTGGTATTCAATGCCAACATAACATAACAAGTGCTAAAGGAACAATCATATCCATAGTGGAAAAGCCAAAGCATCAGTGGTTATAGATAAACAACCATAGAACCTTCATGATCAACTGTAGAATAGTCAAGTTGATTCCATGAAGATGCAGGTGGAGAATGCATACTCAACATATTGCCATGCTACAGTAAAGTAAAAGAGTGCAATCATTCAATATTGTATGTAAATGAATGCATATAGTATGGTGAACTAGAAAAACAAACAAGTATGCCATGATACAGAGTGGAATAAAGGTGCCACATTCATCAAATGGAAAATCAAGAGTTCCAATGTTCATGAAGCTAGAGGAGGTCATATATGAGGAAATTCTACACTAAGAAGTATCCATGATAAACAAAAGGTAAAAAGGACATTATCCTTATGTATGTTATGAATGTAAATACAATTGAAATGGTACAACAAACCAGACAGCAAGTATGCCGGAGCATCACATGTATAACTGTATGAGCATCAGGATACAATTTACCATTGCAAAAGATAGAATCTAAATATGCCTATGCAATCCAAAGGAGCATATACAAGCATACAACCATATCAAATGCACTATATCATGGAAAATAGTGCAATCTCAGTGTTATATTCAATTACAGAAGGATATTGGAAATTAAGAAACATTTATATATTTATCTTGTGGTGAATGTCCTAAGTGAATGTGTTGCCATATCACAAAAGAATGAAACTTCATTATGGCATCTATAGTGATACAGAAGTGACAGGAACAACATGTCATCATTATAAAATGCAAATGGAGTAGCAAAAAATGATCCTTCTTCTGATCATTGACCTCATCAAATAGAATTTAGTACAAAACACCATGATAAATGAAACAAAATAGTGATGTCTTGCTACAGTGGAAGATCAGATGTAAGTGTTTATCCATCATGTTTTCTTCTTCACATAAATGCTACTACAGAATTGATAAGGAAGAATTATCTCATATGCAGAGATGAATAGATGACTTTAATATAGTTGTGGCCCATTACAGTCATGAAAGAAAAAGTTCCTCGCAATCCCTGTAGCTCGAATCAAGATTTATGAACAAGAAAAGAAGAAAAGGAACTTTGCAACTTATGCAGGTTTAAAAGGAATACTCAGAAAGAAAAAGAAGGAATGCATTATGACAGCCATGACTCTCATGAAGAAAGCTTTAGAAATGAACATACCTATAGCCATCACTTCCAAATGAGCAACCACCCAGATATGACAAACATTTAGCATTGGGTCGTGACTGGAGGTGGTATCAGTTAGTGACAAGATAAACCCACTTGGGGTTTGAAGGAAAAGATTCTACACTCAAGTATATAGAAACTTTCAAACTCATGGATACCACATAAAAATGGGCAAATCTACAGGTTGTGGTTATGATTTTTCACAATAATAAAATTTTATTTTTACCAAACAACATGCGATATGGCCGTGAACAACAAATATAGAGAAACATGTTCTTCCTCATAATGGTTTAAGCCCATATGGAGCTTTGGGTGTTAACCTCGTGTACAGGGGAAATAGAAGATTTTGAGTCTTAAGAGTTAAAGCAAGAAATTAAGTATACATTTCGCAAAAGTCTCCCGCGAATGAAAAATGTCGCTTGGAATGGGTATCTATTTTGAAAAAAAGGGGTACCCATTTAGGATCAGGCTCCCGAAGCAAAATGGATACCCATTTCAAAATGAGTACTCGTTTTGAAAAAGTAAATTTTTTTGTTTTTACATGCATATGGCTAATTTTTTTATTTTTTAGAAACGGGTACCCATTATTTTTAAAATAGGTACTTGTTTATAATGGGCACCCGTTATGAATGGGTACTCATTTATAATGGGTACCTGTTATGAAAGGGTACCCATCTCTAATGGGTACCCATTATGAATGGGCACTCATTTATAATAGGTAGTCGTTTCTAAAATTTTGAAATTTCAAACACGCCAATTTGCATTGGTTTTAGGCTTGGAAACCTAAGCCTTAGATTTGGACTTGCAACTAGGAGACCATGAAAACAAGTGAAAAAACTAGTTTCACCACTATGGCTTACAATTTTTTTTTCAGAATATTTTAACAAAATTAAATCCCATTATAGATCTAAAAGTCTAGTTTTCCAATATGTAATTTTTTCTACTATTGAATATAATTTTCTATTTATTATTTATTTTCAAAACAAACTAACTCATAAACTTGAAATAACATAGGTTACTATTTTTTTAATAACTTTTGATTTTGAAAGTTTCTTGAAAAAAAATTATGTTTGACCAACCTAGGCATCATTCTCTACATGATGTAAAAAAAATTAGTGAATTGATTATTTCAGCTCAAATTATGTTGGACGTACACAAGGGGTTTTAAAAAAGACTAATTAGGGCCATTAAAAAATTAATAAATAAAAATGTATTTATCAAGAAATTATAAAAATATATCTTGACCAAAATTTAAAATTTAACATCCTGAGAATCTTCCCACAAAAGGAATTTGAAAAATACATTAATTTAGGTCAAATTATATTAGCCGTAGACATGCATGTTTTTGCAAAAAATATAGGACTTTTAAAAAGCCACTTTTGTACATCTAATAAAAACCAACTTGCATCATCTGGATATGTGAAAACATTACATATTTGAAAACTAGAAACAAAATCCTACATTTCTTTTTTTTACATCATCTTAATATTTTATGTGCAAGTGCTTCAAATTGTCACTCCAAGTATGACAAAATTTAAAAAATATGAAAAACACTTCCACTTTTTGGCCAAAAAGTGAACTCATCTTCTTGCACTTACTCTTAAGCAAAATTACAGATATAGAGAAGAAATATAAGTTCCTTCTCATATGGAGGGAATGAAGAGTCCAAAATATATATATAGATGCAACCTGCACAAGGTTTTACCATATCTTTGCAGAATTTGAAAGAAAACGACTGCATTAGACAAAGATTCTTTCTTTTGCAACACCTTGGGTTCATATTAAGCCTCATATCAATAGGGAAACACATAGAAATATGTGCACTTGAAGCTTAGAATAGAACATAATTCGATATAGAGTCAACGAATGCATTTCTCTTTTTCACAGAATGATAAAACCCTTATCATATTTGCATGATGAAAGCAGATACAAAAGAAGCATGCAGGGTTCAAGAGATAAGAGCTCACCTTGTTTAGAGTCAGGTCCTATGCATGGAGCCGAGGGTTTTTTCCTCTTTAGCTTTCATTTTTGCTCTCAAGTAGACTTAGTTGATTCAATTCATGGTGGCCCCCACAGAGGAGAGTAATAACAAAGAATAGACAAGGAGATGTATTAGGGAAATATAACACATCCGTAGCTTGAGAAGCCAATTGTATCTCAGAAAATGAAAGGAGAAATCAATCAAATGGTTCAATCTTGATGACATAAGTTTTTACCTCTGATTTCCTATTGAAAATATTCAAAAAGATCATGCACAGACACAAAGATATCGAAGGGCTGAGCTCCAAAACCTAACCCTATGGCGGCCATAGTAGAGAGCATTTTCTAAAAATTGGAAAGTGAAAATGAGCCCAAGAAGATAGGGTGAAAGTGTTTTGTGATTAGGGTTTGCAAATGCCCTAAATTTGATGTGCTATTTTGGTCACATCAAATTCATTTTTAATGCCTCAAGTAATACACTTTGTGATGTTAAAATCCACTTTACAAATGCCTAGTGTCTTCATGACTTAGAATATTATCACATGCATTAGGTCCCTTTGAAGTTCATTGCCTAGGCTTTATTTGTTTGATTACATTTTGTCCTCAAAACTCATTTAGTCCCTTTTGAGCATAAATGCAAACTCCATATACCCTTAGATATAATTTTTTGTAGATCATTTGGAGGGTAAGCCTTTAGGTTTCTATTTTTGCACAACCATATATATGCCTTGATGTTTTTTTTATGATTTTTATAGAAAATCATATGTTTGTATATGCCTATACTTGGCAAAATTAAAGCCTTGTAATTTTTGCAAAAATTGAATGGAGATAAATCAGGATATAAAACTGCAACCATTGTAAAATAAAATTTAAAGCAATGTATCTATAAATTGCTTTGTAACATCCCACCCCGCGAACCTCGAAGGGTAAGGCCAAAAGAGGACAAGATAATTTTTTTTTTACATGAAGTGATAACATACACATAAGATGGTTGTCGATTCAATCTGTCGACAACGTTCATGGCCAAGTATGGTGAAATGCACAACCCACAGGAGAGGACTAAATCACTCTCCAGAAAAACATTAATAACTACATTCTTTTTAAACACCAATTCAAATGTTCCTAATCACATTTCCAAATATAAACATGAATCCATAAACACCATATTACAAGTGAATCCGATACCCACATCAAAATCCATAAGTTAAATAAGAGGTGACATGACATATCTTTTCATTACTATAATTTACATCATCTCTCACAAGAGAGTACAAAATTACATAAAGGAATAAACAAGGACAATGTCATAGCCATGAATGATACAATAACAAAATAGGTACATGACTGATAAGGTAACATGAAGAAAGAGAACATCTCCCGATTGGTGCTCCAAAACCTGTACAACGGTCCCCAATGGCAGTGGCAATGCCTCCCAACCATGTGGACTCCTAAGAGACCACCCCACCGTGCTCGGAGATAGTCACTAGGCCCAAATGGATAAACAACAACAAGGGGATACAGGATGGCCAACACACACATCAGACATAGAGCAGACACGGAGAACATTGCTTACAGTCAAAGTCATAATATTTTAAATAGTGAAAAGTGAATAGTAAAAGTAAATAGTGAATAGTGAATAGTGAATAGTAAATAGTGAAAAGTGAATAGTAAAAGTAAATAGGGAATAGTAAAAGTGAATAGTCATAAGTCAGGTATTAAGTCATAAGTCGGGTACTACTCACGACTCCTAAGGTGCTAGATACTAGAGTGTAATCATATGGAGTGTCATCATATGTGCTTGAAGGGATGGCACATACGGGACCAAGTACCTCTCATACAGACAAGGAGACTCAATCGTGCCCAAATCCAAGCCCTGCACATGGATAGGCCTTCTCATTGCATCCTTAGCCTTTACAAGCGCTCAAGGCCATGCACGAGGTCTAATTATCTTATTAGTGTTTTAACCCCAATGTTTTAGTTTTAATTATCACTTATTAATGTAACTCTACTACTAGTTCCCCTAGCAGCCACTTGTAGGCCTCAGGCCCGTAGAGAGCTACTCTAGACAACTACTCTAGTGCCTAGACCTTGTTCATCTCGTTTGACTTAACGAGGCATACAAAAGATTAAAATCCTTGAGTTATAAATTTAAAATAGTAAAGGTGAAAATTATGATCTACAAGACCCAAACTCTCGTGGGCAGTGTAATATGTTGAAAATGACCTTCTACCAGTTAGATCAGTTTTGTAATAACTCCAATAACCCCAATTTGGTCAATGCATAGTCGTTACAGGAATTTTTTGCCAATCATGGCAGTAGGAAGTGCCCTGTTAGATGTGCATGGGATCTAGAGAATGCATGTTCGTTATCTACAAAAAACCTAAAAAATAACACAATTTCTCATAGACACACAAATGCCCTCAAGGCTTTCATCATCCCAAAAGAAACAAGGCATGCACTCGAGGAGGATCACTCCTCCCCTACCCCACACTTGATGAGTAATTCTCCCAAGTGGAAGAAGCTCTGTCAACACCCAAATAAATTATTTCCCCACAATTACAAAATTTACAACACAACAAATCAAAGTTCATTTCACAAATCCATTATGGAAGAAATAGAAAATGCAAAGGAAAGGCCTTGAAATCCAACCTTAAAAATCCTATAATGGAAGAAGTTGAAGTAGAGTTCCTTCCAGCCTCCTCTCTGAATCTCCCTTCTCAAGAAAAACAATCTCTCTTTTATCACAAGCAAGGGACAATGAAAGGAAGATATAGGATGGCTAGAATAATTTTGGCATTATGAGGCTATGAAGAGGAGAATAGAGAAGGAATTGGGCATTATGAGGATGCCAGAAGAAGATTTCCTAGAGGAAATTAGGCATAATAAGAATGCAAGAATGAAGTCCCCCTGCAAGAATGAAGTCCCCTCCTGCAAGAATGAAGTCCCCTCCTATAAGAATGAAGTTTTATTCCCCCTAATTGCTTAGAGAAGGGTCTTATTTATAGATTTTCTGAAAAGAGAATGGAGGGTGAGGATCAAGAGTTGAGATCAAGGGCTCTCATTATTTGTGAATTTTAAATTCACATGTGAGGACAAAAATGAATTAAAGATTCATTTTTTTTTAAAGAGTGGATTATGACAAGTTGAATTTTTAATTCAACTCATGGGGTAGTGGAAGACAAAAATGAATTAAAGATTGTAATATTTATGATTTTTTTAAGATTGTATTGTTTAAATAACCCCACTATCCCAAGTGGAATTAATAAAATATCCCCACTATCCCAAGTGGATTTTAAAAATATCCCCACTATCCCAAGTGGAATTAATAAAATATCTCCACTATCCCAAGTGGAGTTAATAAAATATCCCCACTATCCTATCCTTCCCATGCCTCAAAATTCGTCACTTAACTTCACTGTGAAGTTAAGGTGACCATATGGAGGTTAACCAAGGGTTACCCAAGTCAAAAGTGACCCTAGACCCATGGGGTATAACCCAGGGTCAATTTAAACTTAGTTAGGACACCCAGGGTCAAGTTAAAACACAAGAAAAGGGTCTCAAAATTTAAAATTAAAAAAAAAAAACAATTCTTACAACACATATCATAATTCAAATTTACAAGAGGGTAGGCCTAACCCATTCAACCTCATGCAAGACAATATTACAATATTACAACATTGCACCAAACACAGAGTTGATCTTGGTTTCTCGTGGAACTAGATCGACTTCACAAGGGATTAGAACATAAGGTGCGGAATGATCTCCAGTATCTATTTTTTATCGTATTTTTTTGTCACTAAACATTTCACCAACCCCCTTCCACTGCAGCAAGAAGGGACACTAGGGAGGCTCATTACATGCTTTTAAATATTCATTATTTGTGCAGCTAAAACAAAACAAAGCAAACAATATCTTCTTTTTGAGTTTGCTTTCTTTCGGGGCAGATATGGACAAAAATAGATTTTTGTTAGTAGACAAGGCATATTTTCTTGTGGGACCACCTTGGAGAGATTTTTGTTGCTTCTATTTTTAGTTTGGAAGCATTTCAGAAGGATTTTTCTCATCTTTTTTGAGGAGATTGAAAATGGATTTGCATGGCTACTTTTAGGAGCTTTTTCTCAGGCTTTCTTGGAGTTCATTTTGTAGGCATATATTAGAGAAAGCTGGCTCTTTCTAGGGGGTTCAGATCATTGTTTTTTCTCTCTTGAGCACAGGCAAAGAGTTTGAAGACATTTTTGACTCAATTTTTATCAGATTTTCATGTACTCCTTCCAATTAATATAGTAGAGCATTCCTATTTCACTTCTTTTGCTGCATATTTACAGATTTTGATCTGATGTTTCATTGTGATAGTACAATGTCCTTTGTTATATCTCATTTCTATGAAACTATATGCAGATAATTCATATGATTCTGGTTCCATGTTGAGTTCAAATAGAGCCTTCATACAAATTACTTTTGAATTGTATGTTTTGAGTGAAGTTGTGATAGTTCATGTTTAAGGAGTTATTTGTGAGTGAAAGTATTGAGATAAGTTAGAAATCAGGAATATTTTCTATTTAAGTTTTTCCTCTCACCTTTTCCCTCTATAAGTCATTTAGATTAAAAAAAAAATTATTAGGAGAACCAACTCACTTTGGAGGTTTACTCCAAGTTTAGGCAACCCACAGGCCTAAGAGTGTTCCCATGTGCCAACACATAGTTAAGTTAAACAACTTTGTATAGGGTGCATATTTGATTGATAATAGTTGTAATACATGTGTGATGAGTATATGTGTTGTGATGTGTAAATACCAGTGAATGTTGTAGTCATACCTCCAGTATGTGAAATGCCCTTGTGATATTTGTGCTGATTTAAGGAAAGACAACTAAGAGGGAGGTGAATAAGTTGTTACAAAAATTTTGTTCCTTTCTCACTTACAACCTTCTTGTATTTCAACAGTATATCAAAGATTCAATCATGAAAGTATAATGCAATAATTCAAGAGCAGAAACAAACTTAAACCAAATAACACCAAAATTTTAACATGGAAAACCCGATTAAGGGAAAAACCATGGGGTGACTAACCCAAGATTATATTCTCTATTAAAAGAATATGAAGAATAAAATGGCACCTACCAATTAGAGCTCACTACCTTAGCACACTGCTCACAAGAGGCCCACTACCTATAGGAGACACACTGTCTATAGAAGAAAATAAGTATTACAAACTTGAACTGGAAGTTAGCATCTTCAGTGTGCTTGAGTCAGTTCCATTAAAGCTCAACACCTCTGCTCTACTTTTTGCTCCTCTCCCTTACCACCTTCTCATCATGATCACATGGATTCATCTTGAAATGACTTTGCAACTCTTATTTATATATGACATCGACTTTAGAATAATCAACAAGATCGGCACAACATACACTCATTTTATTACAGAGAATTTACAAAAATACAACTTGACTTGTTACAAAAACTTCTTGCACATTACTATACGATCAGCCACACATAGCTGGAACTTCAATCTCCTTCGAGGAACATGCCTTTCTTCGCAAAACATCTTCACGATTAGTGCAAATCATCCGGTTGGCCAAGAGTGGGAAGAACACCATTACCCAAAGGTAAATCTTCAATTATAAGCTCAATCTTCAATGTAGACCAACAACACAAACTGGACACAAACTAGAGACCTCCACAAGCTTGCTTGAATCACAAAGAATATTTGTACTTCTATTTACTGTAATCATTTGCATCTTCATCTAAAACCTCAAGAACACATCCAGTCATCACTGTCACACTAGAACGATCACTTGTGGACCTCCAAACCACAAGCCAATCAAGTTGTTAATTCAACTTAGCTTCCCAAACATGCCATCAAATCCGTAGAGCATGATATTGTATTTCTAGATCTCACCAAACCTATTTGTGCCACTCTGTCACCACTGAATAAATACCAGAACTAGTTTTACTCATATGGCCATAACTTCTTCAAATCTTCATGTGGACCTCTAAAATCTTGATTGGAGCACCTTCAGACACATAGCTATAAGCCCTTTGATGCGCATACTCTGATCTTCAACTGGATGGGATCTTTGCTTCATAGAACTTCACTATCTTCACTGTTCTTCTCTGTTTCTGAATGTGGAAAATTCTCTCAATATCCTCAGCATACAACTCATCCAATTCTTGACATCAATGCAACAAGAGTGTGTTGACATCAATGACAACACTGTTTAGGGCCATACTTGCAACAATCTCCCCCTTTGTCATTGACGGCAACATATGATGTGAAAAACTATTTTAACCACCAAGACAAGAACTTCTCCTTAGTGACTGACATAGCTCCACCTATCACTAGTAATCATTCACATATTTTTTCTTCCTCTATTGCTCCCCCTTTGATTAGCAACCACTTTTTGTTTTTCACATGTCTTCTCTCCCCCTTTGACATCAATGGAAAAGAGCACATACTTGCAACCACTTCTCATGCTTCAAAATCATACTGACTTCTCCCCCTGAGTAGAAGCCTCCTAGCATCAATCCGGATCATAACATATGACTATGAAATCCACCAGATAGATGAACATCAGTGCACCTTAATTCAGAACTGGAGGAGTAATAACCCCTAACTTCTCCTTGAGATACTCAAAAGTGTCCTTAGGTAGAGGTTTGGTAAAAATGTCTGCAATCTAATCCTTTGAGGTCACAAACTCCAATTTGACTTCATTCTTGTTCACCTTCTCTCTTAAAAAGTGGAACTTGATGGATATATGTTTTGTCTTTGAATGCAATAGCGGATTTTTTGATATGTTTATTGTACTTGAGCTATCATAGAATTTTGTGATAGGTTCTTCATACTCTACTCTGATGCCTCTTAATATTTTCTTCATCCATAATACTTGAGTGCAACTACTCACTGTTACAATATACTTTGCTTCTATAGTAGACAGAGAAATTGCCTCTTGTTTCTTTCTTAGCCAAGAAACTAATCTTTTCCCTAAAAAGAATGCATCACCACTAGTACTCTTCCAGTCATCCACATCACCTGTCTAATTAGCATTAGTATAAGCATGAAGAGAGAAATCATGATCCTTAGGATACAACAATCCATACTCAACTATTCCCTTCAAATATCTGAGAATTCTCTTGATTTCCATGACATGAGATTCTCTAGGATCAGCTTAAAATCTGGCAACAAGACAACAACATTCATAATTTCAAGTCTAGTTTGAGTGAGGTAGAGCAATCCTCCAATCATAGACCTATATATTTTCTGATCAGCTTTAGGAGATTCAACATCTTTACTCAACTTACATCCCATAGCCATGGGAGTATTCATTACCTTTGAATCCTCCATCCCAAATTTTTTTAATAATTCTTTCACATATTTGGTCTAAGACATGAAGAATCCTTTCTTTGTTTGAGTGATTTGCAGACCCAAAAATAAATTCATTTCACCAAACATAGACATCTCAAATTCACTTTTCATTTGATTTGCAAAAGTTTTGCACAGAGTATCCTTCCCTCCAAAAATAATATCATCAAAAAATACTTCAACAATCAAGATATTTTCATGATCAATATTAAAATATAGATTACTGTCAGCAGTACCTTTGTTGAAACCAATTTTCAGAAGATGTTTGTCCAACCTTTCATACCAGGCTCTTGGGGCTTGTTTGAGTCCATACAATACCTTTTTTAATTTGTAGACCATATCTCCATTATCAGACAGTTGAAATCCATCTGATTGCTCAATGTATACTTCTTCTTCTAAGTCACCATTTAGGAAGGTAGACTTGACATCTATCTGATATACCTTGAAATCTTTGAAGGCAGCGAAGGCAAGAAACAATCTGACTACTTTAATCCTTGCCATTGGAGCAAAAGTCTCTTCAAAGTTGACTTCTACTTGAGAATAACCTTTACAGACTAATCTGGCTTTATTTCTTATTACCTCACCATCTTCATTTAGTTTGTTCTGGAAGACCCATTTAGTCTCAATCACATTTTTGTCCTTAGGTCTGGGAACAAGATCCCAAGTGTGATTCTTTTCAATTTGTATCAATTCCTCCTTCATTGCTTTAACCCAACTTTCATCATTGCATGCTTCACTTACTGTTTTTGGTTCAACTTTTGAAATCAGACAATACTTCACTGAATCTTGAGCAATATTTCTTCTTGTTTGAACACCTTTGCTTCTATCTCCTATGATCTAGTCTTTAGAATGATTCAGTCTTACATACCTGGGAGTTTTGGGAATCACTTGCACTTCTAATTCTTGGACAGGTTCGTTCAAGCTTGTTTCTTCTTCTTGTGTTTCTAGATTTTCTAGATCAATCTGAATTTGGACTGGAGTTTGGACTTATTCTTCTAGGTTTAAGATATCATTTTGATCATCAGCTTCATACTCATAGTACCTTGAGGGATTTTCCATGCCTTCATCAACTTTCACATTTGTGCTTTCCACAATCTTTCTTAATCTCTTGTTATAACACCGGTAAGCTTTGCTTTAAGTAGAATAACCCAAGAATATTCCTTCATCACTTCTAGAATCAAACTTGCCAAGGTCTTCATCTCTTTTTATATAGCATTTGCTACCAAAGACCCTAAAATACTTTATAGTAGGAGTGATGCCAAACCAAAGTTCATAAGGAGTCTTACCAGTCTTGCCTCTAATTTGTACCCGGTTAAGAGTATAAATAGCAGTGCTCACAACTTCTCTCTAATAGATTTGAGGAACATTTGCTTCCATCATCATAGTCCTAGAAGCTTCCTGTATGGCTCAGTTCTTTCTCTCCACTACTCCATTCTGTTGTGGAGTCCTTGGAGCGGATAACTATCTTTTTATCCCATGTTTCTCACAGAATTCTATGAACTCTTCGAATGCGAATTCTCCACCTCTATCAGATATGAGCATTTTATGTTTATGCCAGTTTCATTTTCTACCATAGCCTTGAATATTTTGAACTTCTCAAGTGCTTTAGATTTCTCTTTCAAGAAAGTCACCCACATCATCCGGGAGTGGTCATCAATCAGCAACATGAAATATCTATCTCCTTGCAGACTCCTGATTCTTCCCAGACCACATAGATTAGTGTGTACCAAGTCCAATAATATGGTTGAAGAATGTTCCCTACTTTTGAATGAAACTCTATTCTACTTACCTAATAGACATTCTTTGTACAAGCTGTTAGTAGGTTTCACCAATCTTGGAAGATCTCTTATAGCCTGGGTGTTTCTTATCTTCATAATATTATCAAAATTCACATGACACATTCTCTTATGCCACAACCAACTCTGATCAATTTGAACAAATAAGAAAATTTTGCTAGTACCAAACAAGTGAAAGATGTTACCTTTTGTTTGAGTACTAGATGCAATCTCAGTTCCAGAGCTTTCAAAGATCTTACATTTTCCATTTTTGAACCAGAGATCATAACCTTTGTCTACCAGCTGCCCAACACTGAGAAGATTATGCTTTAAATCTTCAACATATAGAACATCACTGGTTTTGTTCTTTTCATGAAAAGAAATGGTTCCTCTGCCTTTAATTCTGCAAGCAAAATTATCTCCAAATTTTACAACTCCACCTTCATATCTTTCTAGGTTTATGAACTTATTCTTATCACCAGTCATATGGTGAGAGCACCCACTGTTAATGACCTATTCATCCTTTTCTTTGACCTGAGCAGCCACAGCCCTTTCTATCTTATGATTGTCAAATTAAATAGGCATTGGATCTTCTTCCTTGATGGCAATAAACACCTAGTCACTTCTAGATTTGGTTCCTATCTCACATTCATCATCTGTTACTCCTTCATCATCATCTTCTTGAACATAGTAACACTTCTTTTGCAAATCTTGATCTATTAGGGTTAGGCCTTCAAAATCTTTTCGGACACCTTGAGGCAAAATGACCAATCTTGTTGCAATTGAAACATTTGAATGGTAATTTTCCTTCATACTTACCAGAACCTCTTGGCAATCTTTTGGAAATAAGGGCTTCAAGTTGTGCAACTTCTGACTCATCTTCTTCCAGATCCTTTCTTGCTTTATCATACCATGTTTATTTCTTTGAGGAAGTTTCTCCCGGATCATACTCTGTTTGCCTTTTGTAGACACACTAGCTTTGAATGCAGATTCAGTCTTGGGAGGAGCATCTCCAAACTCGGCCAATTCAAATGCAGCTAACTTTCCAACCAATTGATCCCTTGTAATGTTTGATAATGATCTGAATTCCTCAATAGCAGCAACCTTCTGTTTGTAAGCAGGAGGTAAGGATCTGAGAACTTTGGTAACAATCTCATCTCCATCCAATGTTCCCCTAGCACATCTAATGCCACAGACAAGCTCATTTACCCTTGGCATAAATGTAGTGATATTTTCATCTTCACTCATCTTCAGGCTTTCAAACTTTCCTTTCAGACTCTATAACTTTGCACATTTAACATATTTGGCTCCTTCATGTAGAATCTCCAACTTTGTCCAAATTTCATAAGTAGTTTTCAATCCCATAACATTTGTCAGTTCTGTATCAAACAAGGCACTTAGTAGGTCTTCTTTAGCTCAAAGATTATTTTTAGCATTTCTAATTTCATCTAGAGTTGTTGGACCATTCTTTGGAGGAATATACTCAATTGTAGTCATGTTCCAATACTGCTCTCCCATGCATTACAGATGACATTCCATGCAGCTCTTCCAAAGAGTGTAGTTTGTTCCATCAAACCTTGGACTATCCTTTTTGTAGGATGACATCCTAGATCTCCTCAAGTGATTAAGCTTCTTCTAAAGGAACCTACTCTAATACCAATTGTTGATTAAGGACAGACAACTGAGAGGGGGGCTGAATCAGTTACAAAAATTTTGTTCCTTGTTCACTTAAAATCTTCTTGTATTTCAACAGTATATCAAAGATGCAATCATGAAAGTATAACACAATAATTCAAGAGGAGAAACAAACTTCACACAAATAACACCAATATTTTAACATGGAAAACCCGGTTAAGGGAAAACCCATGGGCTGGCTAACCCAAGATTATATTCTCTGTTAAAAGAATATGAAGAATGAAATGGCACCTACCAATTAGGGCTCACTACCTAAGCACACTACTCACAAGAGGCCCACTGCCTATTGGAGACACACTATCTATAGAAGAAAATAAGTATTACAAACTTGAACTAGAAGTTAGTATCTTCACTATGCTTGAGTCAGTTCCATTAAAGCTCAACACCTCTACTCTACTTTTTGCTCCTTTCCCTTACAACCTTCTCATCATGATCACATGGATTCATCTTGAAACAACTTCGCAACTCTTATTTATACATGACATTGACTTCAGAATGATCAACAAGGTCAACACAATATACACTCATTTTATTACAGAGCATTTACAAAAATACAACTTGACTTGTTACAAAAACTTCTTGCGCGTTACTACACTATCGGCCACACATAGCTGGAACTTCAATCTCCTTCGAGGAACACGCCTTGCTTTGCAAAACATCTTTAAGATTAGTCCAAATCATCAGGTCAGCTAGGATTGGGAAGAACACCATTACCCAATGGTAAATCTTCAATTACAATCTCAATCTTTAATACGGACCAACAACACAAACTAGACAGAAACTGGAGACCTCCACAAGCTTGCTTGAATCACAAAGAACATCCACACCACTTCTACTTACTGTAATCATTTGCATCCTCATCTGGAACCTCAAGAACACAGCTGATCATCACTATCACACTAGAAGGATCACTTGCAGACCTCCAAACCATGAGCCAATCGAGTTGTTAATTCAAATTAGCTTCCCAAACATGCCACCAGATCTACAGAGCATGATATTGCATTTCTGGATCTCACCGGACCTATTTGTGCCACTCTGTCACCATTGAACAACTACCAGAACTAGTTTTACTCATATGGCCATAACTTCTTCAAATCTTCATGCAAACCTCTCAAATCATGACTGGTGTACCTTTAGACACATAGCTATAAACCCTTTGATACACATACTCTAATCTTCAACTGGATGGGATCTTTGCTTCATAGAAGTTCATTATCTTCATTGTTCTTCTCTGTTTCTAAATGGGGCAATTTTTCTCAATATCCTTATCATACAACTCATCCAATTATTGACATCAATGCAACAAGAGTGTGTTGACATCAATGATAACACCATTTAGGGCCATACTTGCAACAATTTATGCATATTTGTGAATGACCCTTTTGACCTAGTAAAGAAACATTAAAGAAATATGTTTTGGAGTGTGTTATATGGAGATGTATATGTGACCCTTCATGTCCTTATATGATGTGATGTCCTAGCATTATCCCTATTTGAGGGCAATTCCTCATGGTCACTTTGGAGTATAGTCCCTCTTTAACCTTTTTTCCTTCTATTGTTCCATGGGTTGAGTATGGACCCTAATGTGCCTAAGCCTCTTCGCATTTCTAGTTACAGACACTTGGTAGTTCATATGACATGAGTAATGGGGACACTATTGGTGTTGGGTAATTGATGTCATCATGGATTTCTTTTATTTGGAGAGCTACTATTATTTATGAGATACTAGCATTGCACTGGATATAGATAGTGTTATAATATTTGATTTTGAGATTTTAGATTGGTTCCAAATAAGGGATTGGTAACTTCAGGCATTGACACATTCTGTGCTATTAGGATGTTTAGAGAGATGATAGACATAAATTAAGATAAGTGTGACATGGTAATTTAGATGGTAGCTTGATAAAATGATAGTTTGTGTGTAATGAGACAATAGTAATTAATACTTTGTTACTAGGATGACATGACTTTTGATGTGGCTATCAGTATAAGTATGAGGTGTATTATTCACTACTTGGGGTAAATGTAGATGATAACCATACAGGCTTGTGGGTTCTCTTTTGTGAGTTGGATGTTAGATCTTATAGATGACTCATATGTGGCATATGTTAGTGGACCTTGGTATGATGGCAGGATTCTGGGTTGTGTGGGACATGCTTATTATGACATGGCAATTCTTCACTAATTTTTATGTGGTTTGAGAGTACCATATTAATTCATGTGGTTTGAGACCATGATTTTATTCTATGGTTTGATAACACCATATTATTTCATGTGGTTTGAAACCACCCTATTATTTCCTGTCGTTTGAGGCCACCATGATATAGGATGCTAATATCTTATGTGGTTTGAGACCACTCTATGATTTACTTATTTTGTTGGTAGTAAGTCCACCCAAATTCCCTTCCTCTCCTTAGGTGGCCTTGTTGTAAGGTCGCAAGGTGATCGTGGGTTAGCGCACATAGTTGAGTGCACTTAAGGTGGAAGTTTCAAACTTAGACAAAAAATTGAAATTGGGAAAACTGAAATGGGATCCCACTTTTAATGAAATGGGATCCCATTTTGCTTCGGGATCTCGAGCCAAAAGTGGGATCTCATTTTTTAAAAACAAGATCCTGTCTTCTAGAAATGGGATCCTATTTCATAAAAGGGATTAAATATGAAAAACAAAATGGGATCCCATTTTGAAACATGATCATGTTTTAAAAAAGGATCTCCTTTCAAAATGGGATCTTGTTTTGAAACATGATCACATTTTAAAACAAGATCTCGTTTCAAAACGGGATCCCTTTTTCAAACAGGGTCAAGTTTTAAAATGGGATCTCGTTTCAAAACGGGATCTTGTTTCTTAAAAATTGAATTTTGTGCCTGATTTATGCTTTGTTAACTAGTTTGGGCAAAGGGTTGGGCACACGAACCTAGTCTTTAGACCTAGTTTGACCTGCAGGTTGAAGGTCTTGTCAATGTCACAACAAAATAGTGACTTTGGGCATGTCTTAAGACCTTTTTTGCAGAATTTTTTGATGAAATTAAAACACATTATAGATGAGACAGTGTAAACTCTGAATATGTAATTTTTTTTACAATTGGTTTATTTTCTCAAATTTTCAATTTATTTATGATGAAATAGTTCCATAAACTTGAATTATCAGGGTTTTTTAGTATTTTGATAATTTTTTATTCAAATAATTTTTTGAAAAAAAAATTGTACAAAAACGTACTTCAGACAATTATTTTCTATTTGAAAAAAAAAATTCAAAACATGATAAGTTTAGGTCATCTTATGCGTGAGGTAAATGACGATTTTTTAAAACACCAAATATGACCAATAAAAAGTTAAAAAAAATATTCAATAAAAAATTACAAAAATATATGGAAAATGTGCTTTAGTGAGTTACAAATCTTTTCCCTAGAGAATTTAGAAGAATATGATTATTTAGGTCGAAATATGGATGACGTGCATGTGTACAGTATAGTAAAAAGAGTGACTTTTAAACAGTGGTTTTCAAAAAGGCCTACTACAAATCAATTCATATCATCTGGGTATTCAAATAAATTACATATTTGGAAACTAGACTCCATGTATTACATTTTATGATTAATAACTATTTTCAAGATTACATCTCTAAGTGCTTCAAATTTTAAGGTCAAATGTGACAAATTCTTAAAATCATGGAAAACACTTCCACTTTTTGGCCAAAAAGTGGACTCAACTTCTTGCACACACCCTCGTAATGTGCAATTTTTGAGAGACTGTTATATTATTTATTATGTGTTGAATACTTGCTTACAAGCCAATAGTATTTTGTTACCTGGGGCTAATTAGTCATTTTAATGTTGAGATAGTCCTTTTGCCTCAAGGACATGTTCTTAGATAAACTCAAGATGATGCAATGATTGTTATTTGATTTCCACTCCTACGATTCATTTTATTTTATTTTATTGAGGTTTAAATTATGATTTTTCTTGACTTCCTTAACTTTCTCATTTTGAGGCACTTTAATGTCATAACTGTTGGTATGTGTGGAGTCATGTGACTACTATTTACTAGCATATCGTAGAGGGATCACTGACAGGTTTTATAGGGGAGTAAATGGCCCGGAGAATTTTGTTCTTACTAGGAAATATATGGTGGGATCCTTTGAGAGGACCCTAAGACCATATTTCATAATCTGATACTAGCATATTGGATTCTACATGGCATGGAACTATTTATTAGTTATTTGGCACTATGGTATGGATGGTATTGGTTTCCTTTGGATGTGAGATTATATGATGTTATGCTAAATTGGATATTAACACAGTGGTTACTACATAGTATGGTTATTCATTCATTGGTTATTTGGCTCAACGACACTATGGAATTACTCAATGGTACATTAGTAATTGTTTTCCTCATAATACCCATTCTTGATGAGACTTGTGGTGGGAGTCATGTGATGTCTTTATGATGAGTATAGGTTGATCGATGTGAGTATGGTCTTCTTCGTGTGTGTTTTACTTATGTGAGATATGTGATGCGAATGAACCTCTAGTTTATAAGATGCTTGAAAATGAATTAAATTACTTGAGCATTGGGGTCTCTAAACTCTAGTATTATTGATGAGAATTTAAATTGGTGTAAGGTACAATGGGTTCTTAGAGTATATTGTTTTATTGGTATAAGATGAGTTAAAATTATTTTCTCCTTTTGAGGATTTCTAGGAGGAAGTCTAATCCTAGGGGGGAGAATGTAAGGCCTCAATATATATTGAACTACTATGAGCATGATTGTTAAAGTGATAAATTGATGTCAAAGGGGGACTAATTACCTTTCAACTATATTTGCTTGGTGGCAGGTTTGTATGGTGGTGTGGCAAGTTTGTAAGGTTTGAATGGTGGTGGTGGTTTGCAATTATGAAATGCAAATGTTACAAAAGTGAAATGTTGCCATCAATGCCAAAGGTGGAGTTTATTGGCAAGATTACATTTGTGTTGTCATTAATGTCAACATCAGTTATGTAGTGCAGATTAGCGAGGTTTGGATTATTAGAGCTTCATGATGTTACATTTATTGTCACAGGGTCTCTGAATGATATACTGAACGCAGATCTTAGTTTATGTAGGTATGTTAGTGATGGAGTGAACTCAGTTGGATTTGCTTAATGGATTGCTCAGTGAATGATCGGTTGTATACATGTCTAGTAGTGTAGATGCAACATAGTATGGATTTCAAAGGTTGTTTGCACTCATTAGTCAAAGTAATCATCAAGGACTCATCATTAAGGACTCATCAGTAAAAGCAAGTGATATTATAAGTTGAATAGTGCTTGTATTAGTCAAGTCTATTGTAGTGATCAATGTCAAGGGAGATTACAAAATGCATTTGCTGCAAAGGTTTATTTGTTTCATGTTTAAAGGAGTTTCTTTATCTTGTCACCATTATGAATTTTTATAGAGATTTTATACGTGATCAAGATAGAGTTTTCTTGTTAGCATATTAGGGTTTGTTAATATATGGAGACCTAATCTCTAAGTCCTAAAACCCTAAATATTTATAAATAAAAGTGTTTCTTTCAAACTCAAAAGGTCTTCATCATTTCACTATTTCTATGTAACAGAAGTGATTGGTAGAGTTCAGGGTTTAGTGGTATTTCAAGTCAATGTTGTTTGATGAAAAGTTAGGGTTTTGATAAATATTTGAAGACCTAAAATCTACATTACTAAAATCCTAATGGTCACCTAAAGCTAGAATAAAATTTAAAAAGAACTTAATTTATGATGGGTTCTTTTTGTTTTAATTTTAAGGTGACTTGATGTAGTTGGTAATAGATAACTTAAGTGATCTCTTAAGGGGGTCAAGGTCATGAGGCAACAAACCCCTCACTCTATTGGTGACTAATTGGTCTAATAAAGTACTTGTATTAGGGCATCAATAGAAAAATAAATGGTGCAAATTTAATTTATCTAGGGCACGAATTTTAAAATCAATGGTAGATATTCAAACCTCTAATGGTCATCTTACGAGTACCACATTTGATAGGAAGATGCACGTTTCCTCCATTTCAAATTAGTTTGGTTAGTTCTAATAATTGCTTTGGCAGTGAATACTAAGCAATTTAAAAACCAATATGAAAAATTGAGGAAAAATGTTTTTTTAGAACCTAGTTGTGAATATAAATGGTGAATCTTCTTGTGTGCAAAGTTTTTGCTGATGAGTTTTATAGAATCTTTTATAAATCAAAGGAGAGAAAATTTGTGATGTACTCTATTTAGGATGAAGTGATCCAATACAACAAAGTAGTGATGTGTTGATGGAGCTTTGAAGAAATGAATATTTGCATATGAGTGTTGATAAGTCCTATGCAGAAACATTTGTGCAAGGTAACAGTATATGTTTAGAAACATACTAATATGTTCAAATGTATTGAGAGCTTGTAATTGACAAAGCAATGATTACAGAGGTGTGTGTGAGGGTTTTATAAAGATGTGTGTGATATAGGTGCTTCATATTTGATCTATGATTGGCTTGATAAAATTTTGAAGAATCATTCTTGGTATAGTTGGTAAAAGAAGAAAATGATTATGGGGTATAGATAGATTTGTGTTTTTCTTTGTAAATAAAGTAGTGTACTTTTGTGTTGGGTGTATGATGGTTTTGAAGAGTTATTCTTTGGAAAGTTAGTAAAGGAAGAGTGAGATACTATTTTGAATATCTTCACATAGAGAAGGTGATTGAGTGAGAATTACATAATCCATCTGTAACCTTTGATGATATTGTAAACAGAGTAGAACTCTATATGTTTACTTGTTTTGTGTGGAGTTTGCGCTCCCTTCTCTGTGGAGTTGGTGATCACTTTTGTGTGGAGTTGGAGCTCCCTTTTTGTCAGGAATTAGTGTTATTGTAAGCATTATAATTATTAAGATTCAACAATGTAATCAGAGAGATTCATCGGTGTAATTAGTGAGATTATCTCTCAATGAGACACTACAATAAAGTTCTTTTGTGAGGTTGGATAGTGGTTTTTCCCTTATTAGGGTTTTCCACTTAAATCTTCTATCATGTTGTCTTTTCTTATGGTTTATTTTCCATGATCTTCTAATTGCTTTGTTATTTTGAAATAGTGTCTTTTTGTGAGTACTTAAAGAATTGGTAAAACAAGTTTTCTATACCATTGGTTCACCCCCTCCCCTCTTAGTGGTATTGTATTCCAACAAGGATACAATTCAACTATCAAAATGTCACCGTTTGAAGCAATGTATGATCAAAATTGTAGTACACCTATTTCTTGGTCTGATCCCATACATAAAATTTGGTATGAAAAAGAAAAATTGTTAGAGATAGAAGAAATTATTACTAAAATTATACAAAGCATGTAGGTTTCCTAGGATAGGTATCAAACTTGGGATGATACAAAAAGTTCTATTCGATGGTTTGATGTTAGTGGTCAAGTTTTTCTTCTAGAGTAAAACCTAAAAGGAGATCCTTACAATTTGGTAAATATGCTAAAATAGCTCCTTATTTTTGTGGAGCTTTTGAAATTGTAAAACAAGGTCATGTATCTTATAGACTTGAGTTACCACCACAAGTACAAATCCATAATGTATTTCATGTGAGTTCACTTAAAATATATATCTATAGTTCTAATCATGCTATTAATTGGCAAAATATTTATTTGAACCTAATTGTGAATTTAAAATTATACCTAAAACTATTATTGAAATAAGATCTAGAAATTTAATAAATAGAACTGTATATGAAGATACAATAAATGGACTTGTTGTAATATTAATAGTGCTACCTAGGAAAAGGTTGATTATATTAAGCATCAATATCCATATTTATTTGACAAAACACTCTTGATTTCAATTATGATATAGACAAATCTCATGCTCCTAAGGGTAGAAACTAATTTATAGGGGGATAAATGTTATAGAACTATTTAGCAAAAAAAATTGAAGTGAAAATAATTATAATATGGGTAAAATGTATTTAAGAGTGAAAGCAATTTCTAAAATATTATTATATTGGGTAAAGAGGTGAAATGGAAAATGATGTAAATATTTGTAAATCCCAGAGTGAGGAAAGAAATAAGTTATTTTCTATTTTTTGTAATTAGAAACATAAAATTAAATGTCATGTATAAAACATTTGATTAAAAGTGTAGTAATATCTTTTTTCTTTGAATGAGTATATTGTTGGTTGGAAAAATACCCATAAAAATTTATAAAAATGTACTATTAGTTGAGATGGGAGGAAGAGAAAATTTTTAAGGTTATTTTGATCAAGATGAAAAAGTGGGCATAAGAGAGGACATACATAGTATGTCTAACTCAAGGTACAAAGTACACTCAGGATGGTCCTAGCCAGGACTTGTAGTGCATAGGTATATGCTATGTTTTTACAAAGGTAGTGCAGAGATGAATAGATGAGTTTAATATAGTCACAACCCATTATAGTCAAGAAAGCAAAAGCTCCTTCCAGTCCCTGTAGCTCAAATCAAGATTAATGAACAAGAAAATAAAAAAAAAGGAAGAAAGGGAACTTTGCAACTTATGCAGGTTTAAAAGGAATACTCAGAAAGAAAAAAAAGGAATGCATTATGACAGCCATGACTCTCATGAAGGAAGCTTCAGAAATGAACATACCTACATCCATAACTTCCAAATGAGCAACCACCCATATATGAGCAACATTCAGCATGGGACCATGATTGGAGGTGGTATTAGTTAGTGACAAGATAAACCCACTTGGGGTTTGAAAGAAAAGCTTCTACACTCAAGTGTACAGAAACTTTCAAACTCATGGATACCACATAGAAATGGGCAAATCTACAGGTCATGGTCATAATTTTTTACAATAATAAAGATTTGTTTTTACAAGATAGCATGAGGTATGGCTGCAAATAGTAAATATAGATAAACATGTTCTTCCTCGTAATAGTTTAAACCCATATGGAGCTTCGGGTGTTAACCTCATGTACTGGAGAAATAGAAGATTTTGAGTCTTAAGCAAAATTACAGATGTAGAGGAGAAATATAAGTTCCTACTCATACGAAGGGAATGAAGACTCAGAAATATTGATATAGCCATGACTTGCACAAGGTTTTACCATATCTTTGAAGAATGTGAAAGAAAATGACTATATTAGACAAAGATTATTTCTTTTGCAACACCTTGGGCTCGTATTGAGCCTCATATCAATAGGGAAACACACATAAATGTATGCACTTGAAGCTTAGAATAGAATAAAATTCCATATAGATTCAATGAATGAATTTTTCTTTTTCATAGAATGATAAAACCCTTATCATATTTGCATGAGGAAAGGAGATACAAATGAAGTATGTAGGGTTTGATAGATAAGAGACTCACCTTGTTCAGAGTAGGGTCCTGTACATGGATTCAAGGGTTTTTCCCACTTTTGATTTCATTTTTTCTCTCAAGTAGACTCAGTTAATTCAATTCATGGTGACCCCCACAGAGGGGAGTAAAAACAAAGAATAAACAAGAAGATGTATTAGAGAAATATAGCACAGCCGTAGCTTGAGAAGCCAATTGTATATGAGAAAATGTAAGGAGAAATAAATCAAATGGTTCAATCTTGATCACATAAGTTTTTACCTCTGATTTCCTATTGAAAATCTTCAAAAAGATCATGTACAAACATAGCGAAATCGAAGGGCCGAGCTCCAAACCCTAACCCTATGTAAGCCATAGCAGAGAGCTTTTTCTAAAAATTGAAATGTGAAAATGAGCCTGAGAAGATAGGGCAAAAGTGTTTTGTGATTAGGATTTACAAATGCCCTAAATTTGATGTGGTATTTTTGTCACATCAAATTCATTTTTAATGCCCCAAGTAATACCCTTCATGGTGTTAAAGTCCACTTTACAAATGCCTAGTGTCTTCATGACTTAGAATATTATCACATGCATTAGGTCCCTTTGAAGATTCATTACCTAGGCTTTATGCCTTAGGGTTGTTTGATTACATTTTATCCTCAAAACTCATTCAGTCCCTTTTGAGCATAGATGCAAACTCCATATGCCCTAAGATATAAATTTTGTAGATCATTCGGAGGGTAACCCTTTAGGCTTCTATTTTTGCACAACCATATATATGCCTTGATGTATTTTTTGTGACTTTTATAGAAAATCATATTCGTGTATATGCCTATACTTGGTGAAATTAAAGTCTTGTAATTTTTGCAAAAAATGAATGGAGATAAATCAGGATTTAAAACTGCAACCATTGTAAAATGATATTTAAAGCAATGTATCTATAAATTGATTTTCAATATTCATTATTTGTGCAGTTAAAAGAAAATAAAGAAAACAATATCTTCTTTTTGAGTTTTCTTTCTTTTGGGGTAGATATGGACAAAAGTAGATTTTTTTTTTAGCAGACAAAGCATATTTTCCGGTTGGACCACCTTGGAGAGATTTTTTCTACTTCTATTTTTCAGTTTGGAAGCATTTCATAGGGTTTTTTCTTAACTTTTTTGAGGAGCTCGAAAATGTATTTGCATGGCTATTTTTAGGAGCTTTTTCTCAGCCTTTCTTGGAGTTCATTTTGCAGGCATATATTAGAGAAAGCTAGTTCTTTCTAGGAAGTTTAGATTATTGTTTCTTCTTTCTTGAGCACAGGCAGAGAGTTTATAGATATTTTTGACTCATTTTTTATCAAATTTTCATGTACTCCTTCTAGTTAATACAACAAAGCATTCCTATTTCACTTCTTTTGCTGCATATTTGTAGCTTTTGATATAAGGTTTCATTGTGACAGTACTATGTCCTTTGTTATGTCTCATTTCTATGAAACTGTATGTAGATAATTCATATGATTCTAGTTGCATGTTGAGTTTAAATTGAGCCTTCATGCAAATTACTTTTGAATTGTATGTTTTGAGTGAAGTTGTGAGAGTTTATATTTAAGGAGTTGTTTGTGAGTGAAATTATTGAGATAAGTTAGAAATCAAGAATATTTTATGTTTAAGTTTTTCCTCTCACCTTTTCCCTTTTACAAGTCATTTAGATTAAAAAAAATCATTAGGAGAACCAGGTCACTCTGGAGGTTCATTTCGAGTTTAGGCAACCCAGAGGCCTAGGAATGTACCCATGTGTCAGGACATAGTTAAGTTGAACAACTTAGTATAGGGTGCATATCTAATTTATAATAGCTATAATACATGTGTGATGAGTATATGTGTTGTGATGTGTAACTATCAATGAATGTTCTAGTCATACCTCAAGTATGTGAAATGCCCTTGTGATATTTGTGGATATGTGTGAATGACCCTTTTGACCTAGCAAAGAAACATTAAAGAAATATGTTATGGAGTGTGTTATATGGAGATGTGTACATCACCCTTCATGTCCTTATATGATGTTATGTCCTAGTGTCACCCCAATTTGAGGGCAATTTCTCATGGTCACTTTGGAGTAAAGTCCCTCTTTAACCCTTTTTCCTTCTATTATTCCATGGGTTGAGGATGGACCCTAATATGTCTGAGCCTATTCTCATTTCTAGTTACAGACACTTGGCAGTTCATATGACATGAGCAATGGAGACACTATTGGTGTTAGGAAATTGATGTCATGATGGATTTCTAGTATTTAGAGAGCTACTATTAGTTGTGAGATACCAACATTACACTAGATACAGATAGTGGTATAACATTTGATTTTGAGATTATAGATTGGTTGCAAATAAGGAACTGGTAACTTCAGGCATTGACACATTATGTGCTATTAGGATGTTCAGAGAGATCATAGACATGAATTAAGATAAGTGTGACATGGTAATTTAGATGGCAGCTCGATAAAACGATAGTTTGTGTGTAATCTCCTTTTTAACTTATTAATAGATTAATGATATAATCATGAAAGCATGAATCAACAACACAGATGCAAAAACATAATCAACACACATAACACTAGGAATTTTATGTGGAAACCCGGTTAAGGGAAAAACCATGGTGGGGGTTAACCCACAAGATTTATTCTCTATTAAAAGAATAGAAAATGGGAAGGCACTTGCCTTCGGACACACTGCCCACAGCTCACTACTCAAAAGAGGCTCACTACCTACAGAAACATTTATAAGCTTGTCATAGAAGGTTTTAATTGGTTAACAACATCTTCTTCATGCAAAGGTTAGTTCCATTGAAACACACAACACCTCTACTATGCCCTGTTTAACACTTCCTCGCTACCTCAACATCTTCTCTCATATTCACACATTTCCATGACTTCACAATGCTTATTTATACATGACATCAACTTTGGAATGAACATCAAAGTTAGCTAAACAATCATCTATCGAGAGCATTCTCCAAGATAGGTATTACAAGCAATTACAATCACAAGACTTAAAATGATACATGTGAATCATTACACTATCCACCAAACATAGATGGGACTCAAATCTTCCTTGAACAACATGCCACACTCCATAGAATTATTCTTAGATCATTTGCAACATGCATGAAGCATCCAGTCAGCCAAGACTGGGAAGAAGAACGACACCCAAGGAGAAATCTTCAACTATGAACTCAATCCTAAATGTAGACCACCAACATAATAGGTACGCGATCCAGAGACCACCATAAGCACAATGAAATCAACCAGAATAATCGTACCACCTCAAATCACCAGAACCACTTGTACCTTCATTTGGAAACTCAAGAACACTAACTGTCATGACTGTCACACTAGAAAGATTGCTTACGGACCTCCAAACCATGAACCACTTGAGTTGAGGACATTGACCAATATCCCAAACATACCTCTAGATCTGCAAAACAATCTAGACCAAATTCCTATCACTCAATCATTTCTGAACAACTGCAAAACCTAGTTCTACTTAGATGGCCATAACTTCACCAATCCTTCATGTGGACCTCTCAAATCTTAATTGGAGCAACTTTAGACAATCCTCTACAAACCCTTTAGTCCACAGACATTGATCTTCTTCTCACTAGAAATTTGGAGCAATCCACTACACTGTTTTCACTATTTCTGACAAAGAGATATGTTGACATCAATGACAACACATCATATGCACATATTTGCAATAGAAAGGTGATCGTAGGGAAATGCACATAGTTCAGTGCACTTAAGGTGTAAGTTTCAAACTTAGACAAAAAACTAAAATTGGCAAAACTGAAATGGGATCCTGCTTTTTATGAAATGAGATCCCATTTTGCTTCAGGATCTCAAGCCAAAACTGGGATCTCATTTTCTAAAAATGAGATCCCATTTTCTAGAAATGAGATCCTATTTCATAGAGGGATTAAATATGAAAAAAAAAATGGGATCTCATTTTGAAATAGGATCATGTTTTAAAATGGGATCTCATTCCAAAATGGGATCCCGTTTTGAAACAGGATCACATTTTAAAATGGGATCTCATTTCAAAATGGGATCTAATTTTGAAACAGGGTCACGTTTTAAAATGGGATCTTGTTTCAAAACGAGATCTCGTTTCTTAAAATTTGAATTTTGTTCCCAATTTTTGCTTAGTTAACCGATTTGAGAAAAGGGTTGGGGACATGAATCTAGGCTTTGGACCTAGTTTGACCTACAGGTTGAAAGTCTTGTCAATGTCGCAACAAAATAGTGACTTTGGGCATATGTCTGAAGATCTTTTCGCAGAATTTTTTGGTGAAATTAAAACCCATTATAGATGAGACAGTGTAGATTCAAAATATGTAATTTTTTTACAATTGGATTATTTTCTCTATATTTCAATTAATTTATGATGAAACAAGTCCATAAACTTGAATTATTAGGGATTTTTAGTATTTTAATACCTTTTTTATTAAAATAATTTTTAAAAAAATTATGCAAAAACGTACTTCAGACAATTCTTTTCTATTTGAAAAAAAAAATATTTCAAAAAATGATAAGTTTAGGTCACCTTATGCGTGACGTACATGATTTTTTAAAAGACCAAATATGGCCAATAAAAAATTAACAAAAAAAATATTAAATAAAAAATTACAAAAATATATGGAAAACGTGCTTAAGTGAGTTACAAATCTTTTCCCAAAAATATTTAGAAGAATATGATTATTTAGGTCAAAATATGGATGGCGTGCACGTGTACGGTATAGTAAAAAAAAGTGACTTTTAAAAAGTGGTTTTTAGAAAGGCCTACTAAAAATCAATTTGTATCATCTGGGTATTCCAATAAATTACATATTTTGAAACTAGACTCTGTGTACTACATTTTATGATTACTAACTTTTTTCATGATTCCATATCTAAGTGTTTCAAATTTTATGGTCAAATGTGACAAATTCCTAAAATCATGGAAAGCACTTCCACTTATTTGCTAAAAAGTGGACTCAACTTCTTGCACACACCCCCGTAATGTGCAATTTTTGAGAGACTATTAGATTATTTATTATGTGTTGAATACTTGCTTACAAGCCACCAATATTTTTTTACTTGGGGTTAATTAGCCATTTTAATGTTGAGATAGTCCTTTTGCTTCAAGGAAATGTTCTTAGATAAACTCAAGATAATGCAATGATTATTATTTGATTTCCACTTCTTCTATGATTCATTATATTTTATTTTATTTTATTTTATTTTATTGAGGTTTAAATTATGAGTTTTCTTTACTTCTTTAACTTTCTCGTTTTGAGGCACTTTAATGTTGCAACTACTGGTATGTGTGAAGTCATGTGACTACTATTTACTGTCATATCCTAGAGGGATCACTGTCAAGATGTATAGGGGAGTAGATGGCCTGGAGAATTTTGTTCTTACTAGGTAATGTATGGTGGGATCCTTTGAAAGGACCCCAAGACCATATTTCCTAATCTGATACTAGCACAGTGAATTCTACATGGCATGATTATTCATTGGTTATTTGGCACTATGGTATGGATGATATTGGTTTCCTTTGGAGAGGAGATTATATGATGTTACGCTAAACTAGATATTGGCACAATGGTTACTACATGGTGTGGTTATTCATTCATTGGTTATTTGGCTCAATGGTACTATGGAATTACTTAGTGGTACATTAGTAATTTTTCTCCTCATAATACCCATTGTTGGTGAGCATTGTGGTGGGAGTCATGTGATGCCTTTATGATGAGTATAGGTTGATCCATGTGAGTATGATATTCTTCATGTGTGTTTTACCTATGTGAGATATGTGATGTGAATGAACCTCTAGTTTATAATATGTGTGAAAACGAATTAAATTACTTGAGCATTGGGGTCTCTACACTCTAGTCTTTTTTATGAGAATTTAAACTGGTGTAAGATACATTGGGTTCATAGAGTTTATTGTTTTATTGGTACAAGATCAGTTAAAATTGTTTTCTCCTCTTGAGGACTACTAGGAGGAAGTCTAATCCTTGGGGGGAGAATTTAAGGCCTCCATATATACTGAACTACTATGAGCATGATTGTTAAAGTGATAAATTGATGTCAAAGGGGGAGTAATGACCTCGCAACGATATTTTCTTGGAGGCAGGTTTGTATGGTGGTGTGGAAAGTTTGTAAGGTATGAATGGTGGTGGTGGTTTGCAATTATGAAATGCAAATGTTGCAAAAGTGAAATGTTGCCATCAATGCCAAAGGTGGAGTTTGTTGGCAAGATTGCATTTGTGTTGGCATTGATGTCAACATCAGTTATGTAATGTGGATTATTGAGGTTTGGATGATTAGGGCTTCATGATGTTACATTTATTGACATAAGGTATCTGAATTCTACAGTGATCTCAGATCTCAGTTTATATAGGTATGTTAGTGATGGAGTGAAATTAGTTGGATTTGCTCAATCCATTGCTTAGTGAATGATCAGTTGTATACATGTCTAGTAGTGTAGATGTAACATAGTATGGATGTCAAAGGTTGCTTACACTCATTAGTCAGAGTAATCATTAATGACTCATCATTAAGAACTCATCAGTAGAAGTAAGTGATATTATAAGTTGAATGGTGCTTGTATTAGTCAAGTCTATTGCAGTAATCAATGTCAGGTGACAATGTCAGGGGAGATTACAAAATGCATTTGTTACAAAGGTTTGTTTGTTTCATGTTTAAAGGAGTTTCTTTATCTTATCACAATTATGAATTTGCAGAGATAGTTTATATGTGATCAAGATCAAGTTTTCTTGTTAGCATATTAGGGTTTGTTAATATATGAAGACCTAATCTCTAAGTCCTAAAACCCTAAATCTCTCTAAAGAAAAGTGTTTCTTTCAAACCCAAAAGGTCTTCATCATTTCACTATTTCTCTACAACAAAAGTGATTGGCAGTGTTTAGGGTTCAATGGTATTTTGAGTCAGTGTTGTGTGATGAAAAGTTAGGATTTTGATAAATATTTCAAGACCTAAAATCTACATTACTAAAACCCTAATGGTCACCTAAACCTAGAATACAAGTTAAAAAGAACTTAAGTTATGATGGGTTGTTTTTGTTTTAATTTTAATGTGACTTGATGTAGTTTGTAATAGATCACTTAAGTGATCACTTAAGGGGGTCGAGGTCATGAGGCAACAAACCCCTCACCCTAGTGGTGACTGATTGGTCCGATGAAGGATTTATATTAGGGTGCCAATAGAAAAATCAAGGGTGCAAATTTAATTTATCTAGGGCACGAATCTTAAAATCAATGGTAGATATTCAAACCTCTAATGGCCATCTTACGAGTACCACATTTTCCAAGAAGATGCATGTTTCCTCCATTTGAAAGTAGTTTGGTTAGTTCTAATAACTGCTTTGGCAGTGAATACTAAGCAGTTTAAAAACCAATATGAAAAAGTGAGAAAAAGCCTTTTTTTCAAAAGTTAGTTGTGAATATAAATGGTGAATCTTCTTGTGTGCAACATTTTTTCTGATGAGTTTTATAAAATCTTTTATAAATCAGAGGAGACAAATTTTGTGATGTACTGTAGTTAGGATGAAGTGATCCAATACAACAAAGTAGTGATGTGTTGATGGAGCTTTGAAGAAATGTATATTTTCATATGAGTGTTGATAAGTCCTCTGCAAAAACATTTGTAAAAGGCAATAGTATATGTTTTGAGACATACTAATATGTTTAAATTTATTGAGAGCTTTTAATTGATAGAAAAATGATTGCAGAGGTATGTGTGAGGGTTTTATAAAGAAGTGTGTGATGCAGGTTCTTCATATTTGATCTATGATGAGCTTGATAAAATTTTGAAGAATCATTCTTTGTATAGTTGAAAAAGAAGAAAATGATTATAGGGTATAGATAGATCTATGTTTTTCTTTGTAAATAGTGTAGTGTACTTTTGAGTTGGGTGTATGATGGTTTTGAAGAGTTATTCTTTGAAAAGTTAGTAAAGGAAGAGTGAGTTACTATTTTGAATATCTTCACATAGAGAAGGTGATTTAGTGAGAGTTACAGAATCTATCTATAACCTTTGCTGATATTGTAAATAGAGTAGAACTCTGTATGTTTATTTGTTTTGTGTGGAGTTTGTGCTCCCTTCTATGTGGAATTGGAGCTCCCTTTTTGTATAGAATTAGTGTTCTTGTAACCATTACAATTAGTAAGATTCAAGAGTGTAATCAGTGAGATTTAGCAATGTAATTAGTGAGATTATCTCTCAGTGAGACACTGCAATAAAGTTCTTATGTGATGTTGGATAGTGGTTTTTCCCTGATTAGGGTTTTCCACTTAAATCTTTTGTCATGGTGTCTTGTCCTATGGTTTATTTTCCATGATCTTCTAATTGCTTTGTTATTTTGAAAGAGTGGCTTTTTGTGAGTACTTAAAGAATTGGTAAAATAAGTTTTCTATACCATTGATTCACCCCTCCCCTCTTAGTGGTGTTGTATTCCAACAAGGATACCATTCAACTATCAAAATGTCACAATTTGAAGCCATGTATGATCAAAATTGTAGTATGCCTATTTCTTGGTCTGATCCCATATATAAAATTTGCTATGAAAAGGAAATTTTGTTAGAGATGGAAGAAATTATGACTAAAATTATACAAAACATGTAGGTTGTCTAGGATAGGTATCAAAGTTGGGATGATACAAAAAGTTCTATTTGACGGTTTGATGTTAGTGGTCAAGGTTTTCTTCTAGAGTAAAACCTAAAAGGAGATCCTTAAAACTTGGTAAATATGCTAAAATAGTTCCTCATTTCTGTGGACCTTTTGAATTGTAAAAAAAAGGTCATGTAGGTTATAGACTTGTGTTACCACCATAAGTACAAATCTATAATGTATTTCATGTGAGTTCACTTAAAATATATATCTATAGTTCTAATCATGCTTTTGATAGGCAAAATATTTTTTTGAACCTAATTGAGAATTTAAAATTGCACCTAAAAGTATTATTGAAATAAGATCTAGAAATTTAATAAATAAAACTGTAGATAAAGTTAAAATAAATGGACTCGCTGTAATATTAATAGTGCTACCAAGGAAAATCTTGATTATATCAAGCATCAATATCCATATTTATTTGACTAAACACTCTTGATACTCCTAAGGGTAGCAACTAATTTATAGGGGGATAAATGTTATAGAACTATTTAGAAAAAAAATTGAAGTGAAAATAATTATTATATGGGTAAAATGTATTTAAGAGTGAAAGCAATTTCTAAAATATTATTATATTGGGTAAAGAGGTGAAATGTAAAATGATGTAAATATTTGTAAATCCTGAGAGTGAAGAAAGAAATAAGTTATTTTCTTTTTTTTGTAAGTAGAAACATAAAATTGTAATAATATCTTTTTTCTTTGAATGAGTATATTTTTGGTTGGATAACTACCCATAAAAAGTTGTAAAAATGTACTATTAGTTGAGCTGGGAGAAAGAGAAAAATTTTCAAGGTGATTTTAATCAAGAGTGAGAAATGGGCATAGGATAGGGCATACAGAGTATGTCTAACTTAGGGTACAAAGGACACTCAGGATGGTCCTAGCTAGGACTTGTAGTGCATAGGTATATGCTATGTTTTTACAAAGGTACCTCCTAAAGTGTTCCATGACTTAGAAATCTTGGATTAATTTGGTTAGAAAATAGAGCAACCTACTCAGTAAAAGGAAAAATAGGTATTAATCTAAACTTTTGATGACAATAAATTATTTATTAATATTATTCAAGATAGATTATTTTAAAAAGATGCATATTATTTTAAATCAATCTTAATTAAACCATACATAATTGTGTGAAATTATTGAGATATATTTGTGAACTAAAATTACTCATTGTATTTTTTTAAAATCACTTAAAAGGTAAAAGGCTCATCATAGAACCTTGAGATGGTATAACCACTTGGATTTAAGGATGGATGTTTCAAGCTAAGTTTAGCTATTGTGATTGGAGAATATTTTCCTTAAGGCATAACTAATTTAGAAGATATTAGTAAAGATAAGTTCATGCGATAAATGGTTGAGAGTGGTGATAGAAGAGAACCTAACCATTTTTTGAATCTTGTGGGAAGAAGTTATAGATAAAAATTTTGTCTTTGGTGACATACAAGTAGAAAATAGTTGGAATATGTGGTGGTATAAGTGTTTCTCTAAGGGGGAAAATTTTAGTGAATTTTTTTTTCTTTGAAGAAGTTTAATAACTTTGGTGAGAAGAAAGAAGTTGATTAATATGAGATTTGTTGTCTATCTTTCAATGTCAAGGAGGGACATTACAATTCAAGAATGAATTGATGATTCATTGGGAATTGGGAAATATTTGTTGGACCTAGTTGGAACTTGTGTGTAAAATTTAATGAATGGATAACATTAATTAAATCTAAGTTAGAAAGGAAAAATTTGGTCCTTGCTTGATTGATGAATTATTGTGTGTTATTCTTTGTATGAATTATGGAAGGGACTCCATATGTTTCTATTTGTCTTTCTTGATAATGATTTATTTAATGACTCTCTTTTATCATTCCATGTATTAATTTTAGTTAAGTCTTGATGACTTTGGTATGATGCCATGATGACACATGTACAGATGAGTGTGAATACCAAGCCTAGTAGTGGCTAGAAAATTAATGATGATGCAAGTGTGTTGTAACATTAGTTTTATGTACTTGCTTCATGCACCAATTGGGCAATAAAATCTTTGGTGATTTTGTGTTAGGAATGATTTTTGACAGCATGAGTTTTCTTTATGACTATTATGGACCTAACTTTCTCATGGTCAGTAATTCAGAATTGTGATTCATATATATGAATTTCCTATGTGGTGTTATGCCTTGTTTAGTTTCTCATGCAATATAATTCTATTTATTTTATGAAGCATGAAGGTAAGCTATCATGTTTGTGTAGTAAATATTTTGTTATTGAGATTACTTTATCTCAGTATGATCCCTTTTGGGTGTTGGCATTTGATTTTCATTGATGTCAACAATGGTTGGAGAATGCATTTGGTTGTCATTAATGTCAACTATGTTTATTGTATGGATGTCATGCACAAGAAGAAGTATTTCCTTTAGAGACAAGTATTGTATAGATGTTACAGAAGAAGACTATTACATATGGTCTCCTTTGCACTCTCCAGTTGTTGGGACATGATTCTGTTGTGGAGCATATAAAAGGATGTAATAACCAAGTTACTACCATCACCATTCGAGACAAAAATCCTAACTACATCGTCACTACTCATTGTGGCCACATATCTATTTGAGGATCCCATACCGATGATCAAACTTCTATCTCCACACCCATAATTCACCCACCCACAAAAAATACAATCTCCTCAAACACCTTGGAAAAACACCTGCCCAAATCTCCATCCTTGAAGTGCTTCATACATCACCCCTCCACAAAGAAGTCCTTGATAAATCTTTGATGGAGACTCGCATTCACAGTTACTTGAATTTCAATCAATTCTAAGCTATGGTGGGACACCTTTCATCACCCCATCATCTCACCTTCTCTGAACAAGATCTTCCCACCACTAACACATCTCACAATGAATCCCTCCACATTGAAGTCCACATATATAAACATACCATAAAATGAGTCTTAATAGATGGTGGCTCTCACCTAAATCTATGCACTCTCAAACTAATAAAATAACTAGGATATTTTGATGTGGTTGTAGACTCAAGTGAAATCATAACCATCAAAGGGTATGATGACACAAAAAGACTATCCGAAGGGACTATCAAGTGTCCAATTCAAGTTGAACATAATATTTTGGAGACCAAATATCAAGTGCTTGATCATGATCTCCCCTACAATATCATCCTAGGCCACCCATGGATCCATCCCATGCAGGCTGTTCCATCTACCTTTCACTAATACTTTAAATTACCATATGATGGTGCTGAGATTATCATCTACACTGATCCTCATCCTTTCCAATATTGTAGTTTCTTGAAAGGGCATGAAAAACCCTTTTGCCCATATAATAATGCCATCAAACCATCTATCTCTCATAAAAAAACCATCCATATTATAAATTGATCCCTCCAACATTGCATCCACCTCCTCACCATCACCTATCTTGAAGATCAAGATCAAAGCTAGTGACACACAGTGTGGAGAATACAACCTACATGGAATATTTTATGTAGGACAACTTCTACCATCTCCTAAAATATTTGGTGCATTTAAGACAAAGGAAATCTTCATGGTGATCATCAAATGTAAACCATCTCCAATCTTCAAGAAAATGGACTTCATGGAACAATATATCCTTGAAGATGCTTCATCATGGCTATATAGAGATGAAGATGAAAAACAAAAACCTCATGTCCTACCTACTAAGAAGTACTAAAAGGATCCAAATATTATCAAACAAATAAGCTATAGAGGACAAGGCAGTATGGGCCTTCACGAACAAGGGATCCTTGAACCAATCCAAGCTACTAAGAATCCCTATCATGAAGGATTAGAGTATGGAAAACAAGATGCTATCCCCGCCGAACTTGAATATATCTTAAGCGACGTTGCAAGAGCCTTTCCTATAATTGAGAACACCAATGAAGAGAATTATCAAGACTCTTTTGTAAATTTCACTAAACTACTTGAATCCTCCGTTTGCACCATTTATAGTCTCTCAACCATGCTATCATCATCTAATGACCTTCCACTTGTCTACCCCCAACTTATTGATTGGGAACAACAAGGACCCCTGGTCCTAGATGTTACACAAAATGATGAAGCAATAGTTGAATTGATGGGGGTTAGACACCATATACCCCTAGGAGATCACAAAGCCAGTTATATCATGGAACTCAACACATCTTCCTACTTCAAGAAGGCCTCCACATCTCTTAGTCATAAAAATATAAAATGACATCCCCTAGTGAAAACCACTTCTTGGCACTTTCAGATGATAAAAAGTAAAAATAAAGGATGTATCTCTTAGTGAAAACCTCCCCAAGGCACAAAGAGATGAGAGAATGAATCTCCCCAAAATCCTTGAGTGATATCAATAAAGATCACCAATCCTTGTGGAAGAATCACAAGAGATGAACCTTGGTACCAAACAATCACCAAACATCACCTTTTGGGCGGCTTCCCTCACACCAACAGAACAAGAGGCCTTCTTGGCACTCTTCAAAGCATGAAGCCACAACTTTACATGGACATATGATGACATGCCAGGACTAGATCCAATATTCCTGCTCCATCACCTCGCAGTACATCCTAATGTGAACCCAGTAAAGAAAAAATTAAGAAAAAATGAATCGACAAGTAGAATTGCTTGTCAAAGCTAAGCTCAAAAAGATCTTAGGCATGGGATTCATCTACCCTATTGATTATCCAGAATGGGTATCAAACATTATGCATGTAGCCAAAGTAACTGGACGCATCCGCATGAGTATGAATTTTAGACACCTTAACAAAGTATACCCTAATGATGACTTTCGTCTACTGAACATTGACATCATAGTCTATTTAATGTTGTTACTTATGAATGGATTTTTAGTTTATAATCAAATTAGGATCACTAAGGAAGACCAACATAAGATGACATTCATTTGTCCATGTGGAACATACTGCTAGGTTTTATACCTTTTGACCTTAAAAATGCCAGAGCTACCTATCAAAGAGCTATGACAGTGATATTCCATGACCTATTCCATAGCATCATGGAACACTATGTCGATGACCTATTGGAAAAACTAAAGAAAAAGAGAGAAGAACACCTACAAGTGCTAGATAAAATATTTTATCAGCTAGAAGAATATAAAGTGAAGCTCAATCCAATGAAATATGTTTTCAAAGTCACCTCTGAAAAACTCCTTTCCTATATTCTATCATGATGAGGTACCAAAGTGGATCCAGCATAGGTAAAAGTAATAGTCGAAATGCCTCCACCTAAGAACCTGAAGTAGCTATGTAGCCTTCAAGGGAAACTCCAGTCTATCAGACACTTCATAGCATAGCTAGTCGATAAATGACAACCATTTCAACATCTCCTTTGTAAAAATGTAGAATTATATGGGATGATAATTACAAAAAGACCTTTGAACAATTGAAGGAACATCCTGCTACACCACCATTTCTTATACCACCAAAGAAAGGAAAATCCCTAGTACTCTATATTTTGACAATAGAAACAACAATAGGGGCATTGTTAGCACATCACAATGATCAAGGAAAAGAGTTATCTACTATATTAGTCATACCTTAGTGGAAAATGAGCTTAATTACACACCTACTGAAAGGGCATGCCTCACAGTCATCTTCACTTCCTAAAAATTAAGACACTACATGTTAGATCAGAAGACAAAGCTCATAGGAAAGATTGATCCACTAAAGTACTTATTACCTTGAGAAGCTCTTACAAGATGCATGGCTAAGTGGGTGATGATCCTTAGTGAGTTTGATATTGAGTACATAGAAAGAAAGGCCATCAAAGGACAAGTAATAGCAGATCAGCTAGCAGACACACCAATCCCAACAGAGCATCCACTTCTCTCTGAATTTCTAGATGATTCAATCCTCACAGTGGCACCTATTATAAAATGGAAAATGTATTTTGATGGATCATACACACATCGTGGCTCAGGGGTTGGAATCTTATTTATCACCCCTTAAGGAGATTGCATCCTAAAATCCTACAAAATCACATTTTTTTGTACAAACAAATTAGAAAAATATGAGGCACTCATCATAGGGCTTCGCATGGCCATCGAATAGAAATTCAAGAATCTCATGGTATATGGTAGTTGACAAAATGAGTACAAGTCAAAGGATGACAAGCTCCTACCCTATAAATAAGATGGTAGATGACTTCAAAGAATATTTCCATGAAATCCATTTTGACCAAGTCTTGAGGTTAAATAGAAAAGAAGCAGATGCCATGGACACTATAAAAGGTTTGCTAGACATGCAGAAGAACAATCAGCGATGTGAGTTTCTCATCAAAGAATTACAAATGCCAGCTTATGATGTTCCACAATATGAATTGGTATGTGACATTGTTTGTCCCTTATCCCCGTGCTATCAATATATCTACCAATACCTCCATGACAACATCCTTCCACCTAATCTATCATCCACCCAACATCAAACATTCATCCACCGAACCTTCTGTTTCACACTAATTGGCGACACATTATATCAAAAGTGTCTTGATGGTACCCTTCTAGGGTGTCTTGATTCTTGAATTTCTCAAACTGTCTTACAGGAGGTAAATTAATGTATATGTGGGGTACACTCTAGTGGACCTACCCATGCAAAGAAGATTCTAAGAACAAGATATTATTGGCCGACATTAGATAGTGATGCACTCAAATTTGTGAAGAAATTTCTTCCTTGTCTACAACACAGAGATCTCATTCATGCTCTTTGACAAAAATTGCAACCCATTAAAACTTTGTGGCCCTTATTAGAATGGGGGCTCGATCTCATTGGAAAAATCCATCCACCATCATTGAAAGGACATAAGTTCTTTATCACCGCTACCAAATACTTCATTAAATGAGTGGAAGCCATTCCACTCACCTACACCATTGGTATCCAAATAGAAAAATTCATCTTCCACTCTATCATATGTCGTTATGGCATCCCCCTCACCATCATCACTGACAATGGGAAACCATTTAAAAATCAAGAAGTGCACACCCTTTGTCAAAAATTCCATATCCAAAATCACTTTTCCACTCCATATTATCCTTAAGGTAACGATCAGGTCGAAGCTTCAAACAAAACTATCCTTAGAATTTTGAAGAAAATAGTGAATGAAGCCAGTCATGACTAGCACCTACAGCTTAACCCCACCCTTTAGGCCTATCACACCAACATTCATACTCCCACGAGAGACACACAGTACTCCCTTGTACTAGGTTCCAAATGCATCCTACCCATCGAGATTGAACTCAAGATCCCCTCTCTTATAATTTAATTGCATAATCTCATTGATGAGGAGGAGTATTAGGTTGCACATCTGAATGAGCTAGAACTCCTAGATGAAAAGTACCTCAATGCTCTTAATCATTTGCAAGCCTATTAGAATCACCTTTGAAGAAGATATAAAAATAAAATCAAGACCCACTGATTTGAAATTGGTGACCTTGTCCTCATGGAAATCAAATAAATTTACAAGAGTGACACAAGAAAGGCAAGTTTGAATGCAATTGCTTGGGACCCTTTCTAATAAAAACCAACTACATATCAGGAGCTTACTAGCTAGAAACACCTATGGGCTAGCCTCTAGATGACACAATGAACATCATGCATCTCAAGAAGTTCTATACTTAACCCATCATATATCCCAATTAGAAAAGCAAAAAATATCCAAAAATATCCAAAAATATTGAGTGCAATAAATTCCTCTAATGGTGAAAACCACTTTGGTGGTGCCTTGGATAAGTACCATGATGAAAAATCATTTCAGGCACTATGTGTAGTGGCCACTTCTACCATCTAATAAGTCGTCCCCTAGATAAATCGCTCCATACCACTTCCATCCCATGGCTTGGTATTGCAAACATTCAACATCAAACATCCCACCCTTCATCACCCACCCAAGGCATATCCGTAGATAAGTTGATCCTTGTATGCCTTATACAACAGAATATCTAGAAAATAAAAAAAAATAGAAAATCTAGAAAATCTAGAAAATCCCAAAAATTAGAAACTCTAGAAAACCTCAAAATATCAAAATATCCACAAAATCCCAAAAATATTAGAAAATCCAAAAAAAGTATCTCAACATCCCGAACCCATCCGACATAGTCATAAAAAATTAGAACTACATATCATCACCTACATCATAATGTGCCTTGGTCTTTCGGATACAAGGTATGTAGGCAGTCTAGAGAATGAAGGAAGTATCTAGTACACATCTAATAAGGTGCACCCATCCAACCCCACTTAGATGCTCCCTATCCCTTGAGCTGACACTTGAGCCAAATGGAATACACTCGCTAGTTATACTAGGAAAGCATCATCCTTCATGTAAAATCATCAATTATCAAATCCACTTTAACCACAACTTATGACCTATATTTTTTTTCCCATCTTTCAACTTTATCCTACTTATCCAATCAATCATTGCCTTAACGGATATATCATTCCTACAATAGGTATAATCCATCAATCCACACCTATCTTGGCAAGAGATATAATGGCTCTTTGTTTGGTCAATTGATCTTTTTGGTTATTGATTTTATCTATTGTCCCATTCAAAGGATAATTTCAAAACTACCTTGATCTTACTATATCATGGTATGTGTTGAAAATACCTAGAAGGGGGCATGGTCACTCCTTTTGTATGTTATGATTGTGGGTTGTTCTCATTATTCCAATTTGACATTCATATCTTGTGAAACGTAGGGTCAGTTCTAGAATATTGATCTCCTTTTACATCTATGGTTCATCATACCTTTTGTCTACTAAGGGCTTATGCTATGGATTCATCTCATTCTCTAGACAAGGTTGTACTATATTGGGCATGCATGGGATCAACCTTTTTTTGTAGGTATAGTCCATGTAAAAGATGGATATACATCATCACCTTGGTCTTTCATACCTTGGTCTTTCATCCCCCATCCATATAACATCCCCCACCCCTCAAAATAACTCTAACAACATATGTATCATGACCAACATTGTCCATCCTACATATATAGTATCATCATTAGAACATAAATCATAACATCATCATCATACCATAATATCATACATATTAGCACCATCCATCCCATTATGCATAAATCCATAACCATTACATAATCAAATAACCATCATAATCCCATCATTTATATCATAAATAACATCATAGCATCACATCATTTATCCATCTATACATAATCCACAACATTATCCACATAATCCACATCATATTCCATATAATCCACATCATAATCCATATAATTCATGCATAATCCATCAAAACAATATCAACATACATATAAATCTACATCATACATCCATACAAAAATTGTATGCATAAAAATATACCATCATAAAACAACATAGTGCATCCATAATAAAATTGTCATCAAAGCATTACATATATCCATACATAAGCATATCCATCACATCCATAATGATAATAAACATCTACATCATAAATGCATCCATATATCCATGTTATAATCAAAACATAAGTGCATCCATAAGAATCATAAATGTATCTATTAATCATGTGTAAGTAGAGCCGCATCACCTCCATCGCCTCCTTATGCATCTCCTCCATCACCCCCTAGCCACTCTAGGGCATGATCCTACTCAACACGCACTCTATCCAACTCTGCCTGTAGCTGGCTAACTTGGTCCTCTAGGCTCGCCACCTGAGCCCTCAAGGTCTCTCTATCCTCCTCCTCATCCCTCATCCTCTGTCATACTCTGCATCCATCACGTCTATCCCTCCTATCTCTATCTTTGTCCTCCTCTACCTCCTCCACAATCAGCTCATCCTCCACCTCTACTTCAACTACATTTGGCTCACCATCAGGAATGGTTAGCTACACAGGTCTTTCCTGCACCCACCAAGCATCATAAGAAATAATATTCCCATCATCTACCACCGCCGAACACCAATATTTTATACACACAATTTACTAAGAAAGTAAAGAACATGAAATACAAGAATGGACATTCTTTTAATCATTTGATAATCATCAATAAATAGAAGTACATCTTTTTAAATATATTTCAACCTTTAAATTCCTTATATTCAAAGATAACTTGTAGTGATAAGATTTCACTTAACATTTATACATACATTGCTCTAGGCAAAAGCATAATTTGACATCATAATCATATCATAAAGCTTTATATAAAAAGTATTGTCTTTGGAATCTTGATAACTATCATTCAAATCTTGGTGAGTCTTCTAGTATAGAGGAAGAGCATCATCTAAGTGCTTTACCTCCAACAGACATAGAACAGTAGTCCCCCACACACCTTCCTTCCTGGAAGTGACCATTCCCTTCACAAAGAGAATAGACATTTGGATCTATCAATTTTCCATCTGAGTCCTAGTGTTGTGTCCTACATAACTCAATCAACCATATGACTCTAGACAAACTTCTAGTTAACTATAATCTTATTGATTAGTTATGCCATCTAGACACCATGAACTGACTAATGGATGTAGAGACAAATGCATCACTTTGGTGGATGTTTCTATATAAATAGATGTTTGCAATAAACATAGTCGTGTGTTCACACACCTCTAACTCGACTTGAAGACTATCTCATCCTATAGTTTAATTTCTTTTAGCTAATAACTCTAGACATACTTGTTTGATCTTTACTCAATTTCTAGTCCAGATGACCTAGAAATATTCCTTATCTGGGTTATATTCATAATATGCAAATTTACATATCTTTATCTTTCTCAAGAGTCACTTATTGCATATTTGCAATTTATAAAGGCATTTGACCTTCTATCTTTTAAACTCTACTCAATAATAACCATACTTGGTATACATATAGAAAATGTTGGCATTCATACAACATAGTGCTTTCTTAGTCATTTAATAATGTCAATATCTATGGTTTCTTGAATCTTTTGACTGTTGACCAAAGAACATACTAGACTATACAAAATTATAAATGATTTAAGAGATCCCTTTAGATAAAATCTAGGGTTCTCAACTTCTCTAATCAAATATTTTGCAATAACAAATACCCTTAAAAACTAATAAAGGTTATAACAATAATATTGCAAGAATAAGGTGCCCACTCATCGAATCTTGACTACCTAGTCATTTGATCGATTCCACCTTCCACATAGTTCTCAAAGTCATAAAAGGAAATAGAATAAACATATAAATCATTGAATAAGTTTAATCCAATAAAGGATAACTAAGAAATTATGTCTTTGACCTAATGGTCATCTTTTGCTCACCAATATAGGTAAAATTAAGAATGATAGAACATCATAATAATACACCAATTCAGATGAATAAGCATATTGGTTGATACATGAAGATAATAATAGTTTAAATGTTTCTAATGATATCTCAATCATCTAATAATCTTTAGAGTAAGGAACAATCTTTCCCAAATTTTTCATTTAAGAAACAACAACAAACTCAAATGAGTTAAGAGATAAATTATATTTATATCAAATCTTTTAGTATCATCTATAAGATGTATAACAACAATCTTAAGAGGCTCATCATGTTTTCTAAGGAAATATTCCAATAAGTTAAGAGAAATAAAGACAACTTTATAATTAATTGTTGTCCTTAGTAAAAGATATTCTTGGATATCCAACATAGTTAACTAGACTTCTATCAATAGTTTAGGCACATTTGGATTAACTAATCTTCTACATAATACTCTAGTGCTTAGAGTCCATAGACCACTTAGAAAAGTTTGCTATCTAAAACTGTAAGTTAACCTACTAAGCTATTAGTCTTTCGGTTTAACACAACCCAATTTGTCTATATGACATTCGACCTACACATGATATATTGACTAATTGTCATTCAGTATACATAGACTATACTATTTGATTGGCATTCAGCCTACATGGAATATATTTACATTTATCCAAAAATAAATAATCAAGCTCTTCCAATAATAGAATATGAGACTAATAGTAAGTTGTATCAACAGATAATCCTAACTCTGGATTAGACAAACACTATCGAGGCACTTGATAGCTATGTCCGATGGTTATCTCTAAATGTTGAGATAGAATTAAACCAACTATTAAAACAAGTCACTGAGACATTTATAGTTTCAGTTTGCTCTAACGAAAAGATTACTAAGTCTTCTAACATAGAGTTGGTAAGTCCTCGAATGAAAGACACAAAGATGAGTAAGTCTTTGATAATGAGATTCAATACTAGAGAGTATAAATAATACATAAATCCTATTAGAACATAGAAATATAGAGAGCCTTCAGCTTCCCAAATATGAAGCTATTCTACACTCTCATCATTCTAAGGAAAACACAACACTACTAAAGTCGTCATTGACTATACAGCAATAAGAGAATAACTTCTCAACCTATACTTAGAGGAATAACATATCTTTGATGCTCATAATACAAATAGAGAGAATTACACCTCTACGAGGCTGACATCAAAACAAAGTATTATTTACTTGATAAACTTAACACAAATAAATGAAGAAACTATGTAAACGATGATCCACTAGGCTCCAATACTCTCGACCTTCATTGGTCTTAATTCTACTCTATTCTCTCTTTCCTGCAATAACTTCTCTCTTACATGTAGAGAATTTCTATGGTAGAAAAATAGAGCACACTCCCTCAACCACATTCCATCATCTGATATTAAAGCCTCATCATGATTCCTCAGAATTATAATAAATAAACTCTCATGACTCGGTCAATAAGACACACCACGTATGAAGGAGACAAAAATACCACGTACCACACAATAGTAACAACACAATAACTCATAACTCTTTCATTGACAAGTCTTCAAATATATATATAAAGAAAGCATACATAATGTATACCCTACATTGTTTCCTAACATTAATGAGATACGAGGATGGGGTTGAGATATTCTCCCCATCTTTGTTTTGCAATATAGAAAAAATAGGTAAGCATAAATAACTTGATAGGACACTATAAAATATTCTCAATGGAAAATTTCAAAAGAAGAGATAATTAACCAAACACATATAATCACTCTTGAATATAACTATAGCAAGAAAAATGTCGACTATCATCTACATCTTATTGATTGATGACTAACCCTTATGGGTTTTTCAACAAAATCTAAGATAAAGGATTAATGACATCAAATTGACTTTTGTTAAATCAAGAAACAACTAAGGCCAATAGTCAGAATCAACTTACCAAACTTAACAGGGCTCACTAAACTATGCAAATCAAGACTTAGATGGCAACTACCTATTCTTTCCATAGCTATATTCACCTCTCTCCCATGATGTTCTCCCTCTCTTTCTTGGAGGGTGAAAAACCTATTTCTTTAATACAACTTGTAATCACCAAACTGGGATTAGTGTATCATTAGTTAAAACATATTCATCATGAATAAACAATTATGAAAACATATAATCATATATCTAAATTCTATGAATATTCTTATACTTATGAAATCATAGATTTATCTTGACATTTTCACTTAACATCAAATCATTAAATCAACCAAAAATTATCTACTAATTACTTGAAAGTTAAAGTAAAACATAGTCAAAATTAGGGATGTGACAAGGCAACTACATGTAAGCCCACAAAATCCAAAAGTACCAACTGAGAATCCATCTTTGATGCCCATAAGGGATGATCCTCTTGCACCCAAGCAAAAGTAATAGTAATTTGCAGCAAGTCCTGTCACACAACAAACTCTCACAGAACCTGAGAGGGCATGTATCGATCTATAATATGCTTGATCCTCCCTATGACATACCAAGGCTATTGGGTATATTGCATATGTGTATCATCATCAATCCATGGCTTGCAGCCTATGTAGGGTCGCCACACCACCATTGTCACCTCATGAAACTTTCACCTCTAATACCACATACTCCCTAACTACTAATGTTGGAGAGCACCAGTCTATGCCATCACCCAAGGCTCAAATTGTTGCCTCACATGAGGACATATGGGCCTCGTGATAGCTATGTCCTTCCATACCTATACATGTAACAATGTCACACTGTAACCAAGACTCGCTCTACCTCTGTACACCACCATATGCATCTCGTGGTAATGTTGGGCCAACAGGCATGGCTCCCAAGCATATAATGCGTTGTGTCACCATCTTCTCAATGCAGTCCCCCCATCCATCTAGAAACCCTCACAAGCACCGATTTGGCATCAGAATCTCCCCAACCAACCCACATAAGTACAAGGCATAATCACTAAAACCTCCAGCATGAGCATCATCCCATATCATCTCTTACCAATCTTGGCCTGTCACCACCTGTGCTGGGGTGAATACTCAATCTAGCACTACCAAACCCATCATCGTATCATAGACAACCCACTCACCTTGAATGGGGATCCATAGGATCTACCACCCATCCTCCATGGTGATGCTCATGTCACCCAAAGGAAGTAAAAAGGTGTAGGTCTCACTTTGCCACCTTTCCACCAATGCGATCATCATTGATCAATGAGCCCTAAAGCAAGGCATATCTGACACAAACTTGAGACTAACTACTCATATGCAGAAGCACACCACCAGCAAAATCAAGTATCCCTACACTCCACCACTCATGGTCACCTCTCTCGAGACTGAATCTCTAGCAAGCTAACATGCGTTCAAAAAATAACACAAATTAATTTTTTTTCTAAAAAACTATGCCTTGGTGCTAAACCATTAACTTATGGCACTAAACTAGATAAATGCGCTAATCCCTTTATCCAATGCATAATCTAGACAATGTTGCTAAACCATAGATTAATGGCACTAATCTAGCCAATTGCATTGATCTAGCTAATTGCACTAATACTTAGCCCCTTGCTGCTAATCTAGTTGATAGCGCTATTCCTCCATCTCGAAGCGCTAATCCACCTGAACAACCCCGCAATCCTACGGCTCGACACTAATCTAGCCATTTGCGCTAGTCTATCAACCCTATGTGCTAATCGAGACAATTGCACTAAATGAAATATATGTGCTAATCGAGATGATTGTGCTAAACCATCCAGATACCCCAGTGCTAATCCACCCAATAGCACTAATCCACTGACATTGAGTGCTAAAACTAACATTTCCCCCTTGGCCCTTACACAGTAATCTAGCCTAAGGTGCTAATGCACCAATCTATTGCATTGTGTGGCTATGCACTAGCACTAAACCCCTAACCTACCCTTTTCGAACCCCATAACTAACCCAAATCCCAAAAATGATAAAGTAGGGTTAGACGACATACCTATGCACTAGCCTCCTCCATCCTCTAATACTCTCAAACTCACTCCAATCGATGTTGGTGTCATGGGAAGCTTGGTTGCACCATTGTTCTTTCTCTTCTCTCTCTAGTCCAGTCAGCTTAGGTGTTAAATGTGGCATGTTGGGCTGACTTTTTCCTATCTATAGTTTCCATCTCATCCCTAATTTACTATTTCTTCTCCTCAGGTCATAAATATTACCCATTTTCTTTTGTTTCTTCTTCTATCAACCCCATTTTCCATCCTAAATCCCTTTTTAACCGCCATTCCCTCCTTTTGAAGTTCACTTGAAAAAAGTATTTTTTTCCACCTACCTCTTGAGGGGGGCATCCCTCATCCATTTCAACCCTTTTCTGTCAGTTGAGGAAAAATTCTATGAGCTCACATTGTGATTCCCTACTCGGTCACCATGCCACATCAAAGAGGGGTAAAATTTACACACCTAAAAATATCTAGACCCCGTAAGCCATTTTCCCGCATCCTTACACTACTAATTACCCCTTTCACCAATTAATTAAATAAAATCAAAATTATTTATTTTATTTATCCTAAGCCATCCCAAACCACTCATCCTAGTCATTCATCACTAATCATTCCCTACAAATGAATTAATTCATTACTAAACCTTACAACATCACTCATCATTAACTAAATAAATATTCTAACTATTTATTTTATTAATTTCTCTATTTACTAACCAAGATTAATTAAATAAAACATGTTTATTTAATTAATCTCCCTTAGCCTATGACCTAAACTTATCCTAATCAAGAATAAATACCAATTATTTAATTAGCTACCCTAGAGTACCTAACCCCTAGACCCAAATTAATTATATAAATCCTTATTTAATTAATTTTAACCTCTCATTAACTCACTTGCTCACTAATTTTCTACAGCCACATTTCTTAAATTAAACACTTAATTAAGAGGGTCAAACCTTGATTAACACCTCCCCCACACCTTTTGAATGAAAAGAAATATTTTATTCAAAGGAGTCACATGACCCTTCCACCTCACCTTTCACCTTTAATGTTAGAGCTCTCTTTTATGCAAAAAGATCACATATGTGTTTGCCAAATGAACACATCTATCACATGTATTCCCATTCACCAGTAAAACTAGTTCTTTTATTCCACCTTCTCCCAAGGAAATTATTATTTTTATTTCCTCACAAGTCTTAATTCTAATTAATGCAAAGCCATCCCAAGGTGAATTAAAAATTACAAAATAATCAGAACCCTTCATTTTTGTTGATGAAGATCTAGTCCTCCATATCATCTCTTCATCTCCACCCTTGGATATCAACATTCAATCTCCACTCTTGATACAGAATCTCTCCTAAATACTTATAAATACAAGCCCATCCAAGCCATTTTCAAACATAAGTTTTATGCAACATCATATGCCAAAATCTCTCCCAAATCCTCCATCCATTTCATATTGTGTTGAATTTGAGAGCAATCCACATAATTGATTTCCACTTGGCTAAACCTAGGAGAGCCTTAGGTGTGTCTCTCCTCAACCTTATCAAGGAGTGATAGAGATTGGAGGAATTTGAAGGTATAATGCTTGTATTTTGAGTTTCCTTTCATGTTTTCTTGTCCTTGCAATCTTTTTCATCTTCACTAGATAGAAATCATCACCAAAATGAATATTAAGCAATTAGGTACATCCAACAATTAACCAAGAGCATTTCTTGCAATCCTAAAGAGAAAATTACATATAATGACTACAATCAGAAGTTGTCCACCTACTTTTGGCAATTCCATCTCAATATAAGGCACAAGAATGAGATTTACAATTGGGTTGTCGACTATCTTAGGTGACCTCCAATCTCAAAGTTGTCAACAACATAGCAGTGGCATTGATTTAGTAACACTCATTAGGAATTGGTTGCAAGAAAATTGGTTTATGATTTTTATCTACAAGACAAACTTATGTGTCATTTCAAACATTTTTTAAATCCATCAAGCCAACATCAAAAGATGATCTAGAAGACACATTTCATTTTGAAATGGAGAAAACTATGGGAAAGTTATTTCCATTGGTCAAAGATGTGGAAGAACATAAGCAAGTAAATCAATTCATGAATCTAGTACCAATCCCTACCAAACCTCAAGAGATTCAGTTTTAAAGGTTGTCATTTTAGGGCTTACTACCAAATGGATAGTAACAAATTGAAATTATATTTATGTCTATGTAGTGGTTGGCACGTCATCCAAGATGGAAATTATAACACCATGTACAAGAAAAATATCTGTAGAATCCACTGCTAAGATCATCTCTAGTAACATGTGGGTTCACTTCATGTTTCCAAAAGACCATTGTGTAAATAAGATACGATAGCTTTGTTGAGTATTTTCTAGTTCACTCTCTAGTCCATGATGAATACAAAACTATTTAAGTCAACTTCCTCCTATTAAATAAATGGAGAAACAAAGGTAGCCCGCCACATTGATTGTATGCCTCCTTCGGATGTACCACTTAAACAATCAACATATATGGGATAAGAGTCTTCCATACATTCAACATAGCTACAACAAAGACCTTCAAAACTCAATTGGATGCACCCTTTTAGATGTGTCTTGGTTTCTAACAATTGGCCACAATTGATGTTAGGCTTGCCTTTGGCTTCTACTGAAGATTGATGGATTCCATATTCAGCAATAAACATACGATAATCTAGAGAATACTAGTGCCAATTGTGAACACTTCTAGGTCCAACACAAGGTCATTCCTCAGTATCAAATTGGCAAAATGGTGTGGCTACATTCCAGAAGGAGATACTAAAGGGGCATCGAATACATCCAAACTACTCAAATATGTTCCTTACACCACTAAGAAAGTCAAAGATAAAACTTTCAATCTCAACCTTCCACCATAAATAAGACTGCACCCCATCATCATTGTGGACCTTCTTCTATCATATTTCCTAGTATTATTTTGACACATCAAATGCAACAAAATAATTACGATTTATAGAGTCGAACCTTGACTAGAAAAATCAAATGGTGGGAAATAGACTAGGTGTCCTCAAAACCAAATGATATCATGCTATCATGTTGTGAAAGAGGATCAACTCATCCACAGGCAAAATGGTTGGAGAAGAATTAGATAGAGGAAACTTCTACCTTTGGTCTATGAAATTGATGCAAAGGAAGTCATCCCTTTTAAAGGAGAGTCAAATTATTTGACTGGTAGTTTTAGAAAAAATTCAAGCAAAAATAACAAAAGATTAGGTCAACTTGTAGAAGGTGTAACTACTTCAACAATGATTGAAATTTGAAAATTTCTAATGCATTTGAAATCTTAGACCATGTGCATCAAGGAGATGTTGTCTGTTGCAATCGTCTCAATCTTCCTCTTTAGAGTGGTGCTTCGAAAGGTGCTAATCAAGTCATGAGAAATAGATGTGGACATCCTCTTTGGAAGATAAATAGGGAGGGGCATTGGTGTCCTCCTCCACAAGGAGTGTTGAAAATCAATACGAATGGTTCTTCTCAGAGAAATCCTGGTCATGTTGGTATTGGTGGAGTTGGGTGGGATAGTTCAGGGACTATTCAATTTATCTTTTCTTTTTATAAGGGTATGACTACTAACAATTTGATGGAGGATCTTGCAATTTTATATGCAATGGAGCGTGGTTGCGATCTTGGGTGGAGAAGGACCATTTGTGAATCTGATTCTCATGTGGTGGTGACTTTGTTGAATAGGTAGCAATTAGAAGATGTCAGCTGACATTTAGCTTTGATTATTAAATAGATTCTTAATCTGTGTGCTTCTTTGGAATATGTTACATTAAGTCACATTCCTAGAGAATGGAATGGAGTAGCAGATTATTTGGCCAAATGGGCCTCGGATCAATGAAAAATTGGAACATTGTGGATAGGGGTAAATTACCCCTGGATATGTCTCGAAAGTTGGACCACCTAGTGGAGATTGACAGGGTTGTGTAATGCCCTTGCTTTGTACTTATTTTGTTTTAGTTTGGATAAATTTTTACCCCTCTTTTAGTTTAAATCTTAGCCCATGTAGATCATGATGTAAGGGTGTCAAACTCAGTTTGACAAATTTTGACCCCACAAAAACCACCCCAAAAGGACCAAAATTCAAGTATAATTGCCAAATTTATTTTTACTTATTTACTAACCCAGGTTTTTTTAGTCCATGCATAATGAATGACTTATTAAATTGCCAAGGCTGAACACTTCATTTCTATATGCACTTGTCTATAGCTATCTAGGTACTTCATCTAAAAAGTGAGTAAAATGATTTCATGAAAAACATCTAACTGCAAAGAGTCACATTTATGTAGATAAGACCCATTTTAAATTAATCTTCCATTTACATTGCATCATATATCATCTGTAATTATAGATTCAAGCATCTTGATTCTTTTACATTGTGTTTGCAATACTTTAAGTTATTTGTAGTTTAGTGTGTTATCCACCATTTTGCTAATTAAATCTAAATTGAACATTTACAAGATTACATGCATAAATCTCTACTAACATGCTTTGCCTTTTGTTTTAAACCCTATAGACCCTAGCCCTGCCTCAAGAAGTCCCTCACTCAACTCCTAGAAAAAGGAGATAGTAATCCATTTCAAGAGATTCAAATAAAAAAAGGTCAAGAATCAATATTGGAGGTAATGCTAGTTATCTATATTTTCCAAATAATTTGAGGAATAATTGATGCAACAACATTATAGTGTTTGAGAAATCTTGCATCACCCAAAAAGAGTGTCTTTTTATTTTATTGTGTTTTGGTTGGAAGCATGCATTGTGAGTTTTGGTGTGTGGTTCTAGTTGTATGTGTTTGGGAGTTTGAGTAACCTACAATGTCCCTGCCAAGGCTATTCATTGTGACATTTGTGCCATATATAGGAACACAAGTTCAAGTAGACACTTGCATAAGTGTTGACAAAGACAACCTTTGTAGAAGAAAAAAGAGAAGTGCATGGTCAACTAGTGAGAGAGTGAAGCATACAATTAGTTGGATAAAATGAAGCTTACATTTGACTAGAGGATGAAGCATCAGGTTTCATGAAGCTTCAATTATAAATAAGTGACATTGCAAGATTGACTCTTCTGTTATCTACACATCGTTGGAAGAGCAAGAGTTGCTTATGACTAGTTTTAATGGCCAAAGAAAAGAGGGAGCATATAAACAGTGAGATTTGGATTTCATGGTGAGAAAAAAGTCATTCTTAGGGCATGTCCCCATGTTGTTGCTCAGCTTATTTTGGCTAGCAGCTACTGCTCAATTTTTCTAGGAGATATTTGTGGAGCTAGTGACCCCATGAATATTTTTTTCTGCTTATCTTAAGGAGTTATCTTAATTTGTAGTTTTTATTATATTAAAAAAATATATATATATATTTTAATTATCTTAATTTCGAAGGAAATTAAAAAAAGGGGGGAGAGGGGGTGGGAAGGAAATGTATGCAGCCACATGGCATATTTTTCATTATGTAGTGGCTACTTATTTCCAGCCCCCCCTTTTTTTCCACAGCTTATTTCCAATTCCTAAATAGTAGCTGCTCCACAAAAATAGGGAAAGATTCTATATTATCCTTTTCCCATAATTGTAAATTTCCATGGGGCCACTCCAATTGCTTAAATTTACTTAAATTCAAGCAGAAAAATAGCTTAAACAGCAGCATGTGGACATGCAGTTAGGTATAGTTGTGCTTGTAAAAAGGGGTTAGATTGTACTGCAGATACTCTACAAGTAACCCTGTTATTCTTATTAGGCTATGTAGTGTAGGTTGTTTCAGATCCATCGATTTTGGAGTGTCCCATAAGATGAAACCCCTTCCTGGTAATTGTGTTCCTTGTGAAACCATTCGTGTAGGTCTTGGTGAGTATTGTATCAATGATCTGCTCTTTACAGGATGGCTATAACTACTGAAGATTTCTTTGGCCCGTGACTAGCAGAGACAACAACTAGATACAGTTTCAAGTCACGAGTGGACGTAGCTCAAGTGACTATTCTCACCTAAGGATCATACAAGTCGTGAAAGGTTATCATCTATTATTACAGAGCGATCAGGTGTTGCAAGGTCCGTATAGATGACACAATTCATTTTGACATGGAGAAAACTATAGGAAAGTTATTTCCATTGGTCAATGATGTGGAAGAACATCAGCAAGTAAATCAAGTCATGAATCCAGTACCAACTGCCAACGCCTACCTACCAACTTTTAAAGGTTTTCATTTCAAGACTTACAACTGAAAAGATAGTTACAAATTGAAATTATAATTATGTCTATGTAGTGGTTGCCAGTTCTCCAAGATGGAAATTATAACACCCTGTAAGAAAAACATCTTTAGAATCCACTGCTAAGATCATTTCCAGTAACATGTGGGTTCACTTCAAGTTTCCAAAAGACCATTATGTCAATAAGCTATAGCTTTCTTGAGTATCTTCTAGTTCACTCTCTAGTTCATGATGACTACCAAACTATCCAAGTCAACTTCCTCCTATTAAACAAATGGACAAACAAAGATAGCCCACCACATGATTGTATACCTCCTTGGGATGCACCACTTAAACAATCCACATATATGGGACAAGAAGTCTTCCACACATTCAGCATAGCTACAACAAAGACCTTAAAAACTCAATTGGATGTGCCCTTTCAGACGTGTTTTGGTTTCGAGCAGTTGGTCACAATTGATGTTAGCCTTGCCTTTGGCTTCTACTGGAGATTGATGGATTCCATATTCAACAATAGACATATGATAATCTAGAGAATTCTAGTGCCAACTGTGAGCACTGCCAAGTTTAGCACAAGGTCATTTCTCAGCATCAATTTCAAATTGGCAAAATGGTGTGGCTACATTCCAAAGGACATACTAAAGGGGCATCTAATGCATCCAAACTACTCAAATATGTTCCTTACACCACTAAGCAAGTTCAACATAACGCTTTCAACCTCAACCTTCCACCATAAATAAGATTGCACCACATCTTCATTGTGGAACTTCTTCCATCTATTTCCCACCATTATTTTGACACATCAAATGCAGAAAAATAATTACAATTTCCAGAGTCAAACCTTGAGCAGACAAGTCAAATGGTGAGAAATAGACAAGGAGCCCTAGAAGCCAAATAATACCATGATATCAGGTTGTTAAAGAGGATCAACTCATCCACAAGGCAAAATGGTTCCGATAGAATTAGATAAAGGAAACTTCTAGCTTTGGTCTATGAAATTGATGCAAAGGAAGTCATCCCTTTTAAAGGAGATGCAACTGATTTGAGTGGCAATTTTAGAAAAAAAATCAGACAAAAATAACAAAAGATTAGGTCAACTTGTAGAGGGTGTAACTACTTCAACAATAATTATAAATTATTACCCAAAAAATTATTTTACAGAAACTTATACAAAGATCCTTGAGCTATGACAACCTATATAATTAAACCTCAAACTTGCATGCCAGAAATAAATGTGATATAAACTGTAACAACCCCACCGATTTGGCCATGGAAAGTTGGTGAAGGAGTTAATGGAGAAAATATCTCCTTGAGGGCGGCGTAGAGGAGTAAATCAGGGAGTCAACATAGTTGGGAGGGGGTCGTGGCATGTGCAGGTGTCAGAGTGTATTTATTAAGGAGAAATATCTGTCGAGTGGGTGACCGACGGAAGGAGGATAGGGATTCGAGAAATTATCTCTTGGAAAGTCAGTCAATTCATTTTTTTGGGAGGATAAGAGAGGACGGAGGTAAAAAAAAGAACGGTGGGAGAACGGCAGAGAGAGGAGGAAAAAAAAAAGCAAAAGGGAAGAGGATATCACTCGAAGCATACCAAATTGCAGTTAGAGGTGTGCTTAAGGTGAGCACGGCTAGGATAGAGGTATTTTCCTCAGTTCATTGTTTCCCAAGCACAAACACTAAAACACCTTTGCTGCACTTCTTCGTTTAGCACAAATAAATCTAAAACCCCATTACTACCTTAGGAAAATTTATACTAGAAATATTTATTTCATTGCAAGATATTTACATTTCCTCCGTCCATGAATTTATTTTCTTTGTGCAGATCTATTCCCTTAGTATTTAGATTAATGGGTTTCAATGAAGAATCATGTGTATTCTGATTATAATTTTTAGAAAGAAAAACAAGATCACATGGTTTCTGATTTATAAATTGTAGTGAAAAAAAAAGGGTTCAATTTTACTGAGATTATATTGAGGGCAACCATACAACAAAAAAATTGGGATGTAATGATAGGGTGAAGAGATCTAACTCCCAGGAATTTTTTTTTTATTCGATGGCTTCTCTGAAAGAGATTTCCATTATAACTGTTCTTAAGTTATTGAGTGGCTTTTGTTATATTAATTTTGGTCAGTCAGGGTGTATGTCTTTGGAAGGAACTGTGGGAGAAATAAGAGGAATCGATTTCCCATATAATAGTCATTGGAGACTATATTACTAGCCACTACCCTTTATAGATATTGAATATGGTGGGGAGGAGGGACGTGAGGTTGCTTAGAGGGTTTTGGAAGTAGTCATTGCTTTCTATAAGTGGTTTTGGACCCTTAAATCAGACTTAATAAATTTTATATCTTCAGGTCTGAGATTAGAATGGTGTTTCAAGCTTAACCACCTCCTATGAGCTACAGAATATATAATTTTTGAGTTGAATAGTTTATTTTGGGTCTGTTGCAGCAGCTTATAGCAGATTTTATTGATAAATGCTAGAAGTTTTCAAGCTCTTAGTACCAGCTCAGCACACACGGTTAGATATTCAATGTTTTTAGTCTGTATACAAACTTCATATATAGTTGCATATGTATTAAAACTAGACTTGTGGAAACCGTCACCTTTGAGTCTAAGAATGTTATGGCAATAAAATACCCTAGATTCATCTAATTGTGTTTGTGCATTAATAGTGGTCACATAAACTCTAATTGGGATAATATGCAACACAAGGATTTAAAGGAACTATTGTAGGAGGGAAAGTTACGATTACCATTTTGTAAGTCTTTTAACAATTTATTTTATTATATTAATTATGGAAGTCAATATTGAAAAATTAGACTGTGAGAAGGCTTGTGGTACCATTTTCCATATTTTTATTTTATCCATGCATACCTTTTGTGAATCATGACCAAATTGGGGTCACTGGAGTTATTACACAACTGATCTAACTAGCAGAAGACTGTTTTCAACAAATTACACTGTCCACAAGAGTTTGGGTCTTGTAGATCATATTTTTCACCTTTACTATTTTAAATTTATAACTCAGTGTTTTTAGTCTTTTGAATGCCTCGTTTAGTTCTAGGCATTAGAGTGGTTGTCTGGAGTGGCTCTCTACGGGCTCGGGGCCCACAAGTGGCTGACAGGGGAACTAGTAGCAGAGTTACATTAATAAGTGATAACTAAAACTAAAACATTGGGGTAAAAATACTAATAAGATAATTAAACCTCGGCATTGCCTTGAGCACTTGTAAAGGCTAAGGATGCAATGAGAAGGCCTATCCGTCTACGGGGCGTTGAGTCATCCATCTACAGGACATGGATTCAGGTACGATTGAGTGTCCTCGTCTGTATGAGAGGTACTTGGTCCTGTGTGTGCCATCCCTTCAAGCACATATGATGACACTCCATATGATTACACTCTAGTATCTAGCACCTTAGGAGTCATGAGTAGTACCCAACTTATGACTTAGATGAGTACACCTATATTATGACTTTGGCTGTATGCACTGTTCTCCATGTCTTCTCTGTGTCTGATGTGAGTGTTGGCCATCTTGTATCCCCTTATTATTATTCATCCGTTTGGGCCTTGTGACTATCTTTGAGCATGGTGGGGTGGTCTCTTAGGAGTCCACATGGTTGGGAGGCATTGCCACCACCATTGGGGACCGGCGAATAGGTTTTGGAGTGCCAATTTGAGATGATCTCTCTCTCCATCACTTCATTCAGTTATTGTACCTATTTAGTCTTTGTATTATACTCAGGACTATGATATGTACTTGTATCATATTCTAGAATATATCATTGTAATTGTATATGCAATTATGTAAATGAACTCTCTTAGAAGAGAAGTTGTAATGATTGTATTTAATGAGAAGAAATGTGATGTTCCTTTATTGTTTTATGGATTATGGTGTGGGTATCGGATCCACCTATATTTTATGCTTATGGATTCATGTTTTTATCATATGAGATTTGGAACATTTATTTTGGTGTTTAAATTGAATGGTATCAATCTATCGAATTGACAGCTAAATCTGTGTATGTTGTTTACTTATGTCAAAAAAAAATTTATCTTGCCCCTTTTGGTTCTTACCCTTCGTGGTTACGTTTGGTATCAAAGCCCATGTTCACACACTAGGAGCTCTGGCCTACATGAGCCTTCTATGTTTTGCTGTGTTTGACGTGTGTGGCGTGAGCTTGTTATATTGTTCTATAGTCATGTTGTTATGCTTTCATGCCTTAGTATGGTGATTAGGTCATCTTTGCGATGATCTATTTTGATGTATTCTTTGTTTCTTTAGGATACCTCCTAGGGGTAGAGCCAGATGCAAAATTAGAGGTATAGCCACTGTTCTTTGACATAGCACTCGGCATGATGCTGATCAAGATAATCAGGGTAATCAGGGCAATCAGGACAATCATGGTGAGCATCAGGAGGAACCGCGTGTTGAGAATCAAGCTGAAGGGCTTGGGGATGCTCATGTTTTAGCTATTTTACAGCAGATTTTGGACCGATTAGGACCTTGTCAAGAGGTATCTCATGAGGCAGAGTCACACCCTTCTCGTCAGGATGATCAGGATGCTGGAGCTGAGCATGAGCGTTCTCATAGTCCAGATCATTCGAGAGTAGTTGTTGTGAGGGATAGGGTGGATGGAGACAGTGTTACTATAGGTCACATGAGGGATCTTCTTAGGGTGCATCCCCCTACTTTTGATGGTTCTGGTACAGGTACCGAGGCAGAGACTTGGTTGATCGATCTCGATCGATACTTTGCTATGCATCCTTATAGTAGCAATACTAGAGCTCAATGTGCCATTATGCATCTCAGAGGATTTGCATCTACATGGTGGAGAGTAGAGGAGTAGAAACTTCACCTAGACATTGCTTCCGTGTCATGGGGACTATTCTTAGAGAGGTTCCATGCATGATTTCTTTTAGATTACTATCGACAAAGATGTGCTGATGAGTTCCATGAACTTCGTCAGTTGACTATGACAGTAGATCAGTATGAGCACTACTTCTTTGAGCTGAAGCAATATGCTAGCATTTCCAATGATGAGCTGATGTTAGTACAGTATTTCATCAGAGGCTTGAATTCTCGTATTAGTGGTGGTGTCCGTGTGTTTGAGCTGAAGACCTTAGAGGTTGCCGTGGAGAAGGCGAGGTTGAAAGAGGAGAATTTGACTAGGGGTTTTGGTGGTCAGGTAGGTGTTCAGATTGGTAGTGCCCCTCCTTCAGGATTAGTTACTCGGGGTACACAGTCTTAAGGAGATGGACCATCTAGATCACATACTGCACCTCCTAGACATGGTCAGTGACAGAGGCATAGACCTATTTAGTCTTAGCAGAGCGGGTAGAATCCTGGTACTCCATTTGCTAGAGATCGTTCACATCATCGCTCTGGGAGTAGGCAGTAGAGTGGTCCATCACAGAGTTTTCAGAGTGCTTAGCAGAGTTCTAGGGGTGGTGGATCCCAGCAATCACGTGTACCATTTTTAGGCTGATGTTTCGGCAGGGGTGGTTGTTATGCTTATGGGCAGCATGGTCATATAGCTGCTCAGTGTCCTCAGAGATCAGTGGCTAGAGGTAGTCAGAGATAGGGTACTTCAGATCCTACAGTAGGTGAGGCTAGTAGATCACATAAAGTTTTTGTGGCAGTTGATAACTGTCAGGCTGAGCATCAGGGCACCATAGTCGAGTATTGAGGTGTGTTATGTCAGATTACCACATCTATCTTGTTTGATTCAGGAGCTTCAGATTCTTTCATTTCTCCTTCTCTCGTGGAGTGTTGTGGACTCGTGGTGGTAAGAAAAGACATTGGTTGGCAGGTTGAGTTAGCTAGTGGATCCAAGGTGGCTGTAGACTCCCTTGTTCGTGGTTGTGTGTTGGATTTGGGCACCTTCACTACCACAGTGGATCTCCCTGTGTTGCCTTTGGGGTCCTATGGATTGTTTTAGGCATGGATTGGTTGGAGACCCACCTAGCCAGTATAGATTGTCAGTGTAAGTCAATTCAGTGTGTTAACGATGTTGGAGAGCATGTTGAGTTAGTTGGGGTTCAGAGACCCATTTCTCTCCATGTGATTTCAGCTATGCAGCTAAAGCGTGCCATGCGGAAAGGTTGTCAAATGTTTTCTATTTCAGTTAGCGATCTTGCTGAGGGTGGGATTCAGGAGGTATCTCTTGATGATCATCCTATTCTTCAAGAGTTTACAGATGTCTTTCTGAGTGATATTCTAGGTATGCTGCCTAAGCACGACATAGACTTTCGTATCGGTCTCATTCCTGGTGTGGAGCCTATTTCTCGGGCACCATATCGCATGACTACTCAGGAGTTGGGTGAGTTACGGTTGCAGTTAGAGGATTTACTGGAGAAGGGTTTCATTCATCCTAGTGTATCCCCTTGGGGTGTACCTATCATCTTCATGAAGAAGAAGGATGGATCTCTTCGCTTGTGCATTAATTATCGCCAGTTGAACAAAGTGATAGTGAAGAATCGATACCCGTTGCCTCGTATAGATGATTTGTTCGATCAGATGAGGGGAGCCAAGGTGTTCTCCAAGATAGATCTAAAGTTACGATACCATCAGCTTGGCATTCATGGGCAGACATTCATCAGACAACATTTCATACACGTTATGGGCATTATAAATTCACAGTTGTCCCTTTTGGGTTGACCAATGCTCCATCAGTTTTCATGAGTTTGATGAATGGGGTGTTTCGCACCTATCTTGATCAGTTTGTTCTCGTGTTCCTTGATGATATTTTGATTTATTTGAGGACTATGGAGGAGCATGAAGGCCATTTGTGGCAAGTGTTGCAGTGCTTGCAGGATAATCAGTTCTTTGGCAATTTGGCTAAGTGTGAGTTCTTCCAGACTGAGGTGAGATATTTGGGTCACATCATCTCAGGAGAAGGTATCTCAGTGGATCCTTCTAAGATTCAGGCTATTGTGGATTGGCCAGCACCAACGAATGTGACTGAGGTTCACAGTTTCATGGGATTGGCGGGTTACTATCACCGATTTGTGAGAGATTTCTCTCGGGTAGCCCATCCATCACTTCTCTTCAGCAGAAAGGGAAGAAGTTTGTGTGGTTAGATCAGTGTGAGTCAGCATTTCAAGCTCTTAAGGAGTGGCTAATGAGTGCACCTATCCTAGTAGTGCCAGACCCTATAGGTGATTTTGTAGTGTGCACCGATGCTTCATTAGAGGGTGTGGGGGCAGTTCTCATGCAGGAGGGATGAGTGATTGCATATGAGTCCCGTAAGCTCAAGGATCATGAGTTGAACTACCCCACCCATGATTTAGAGTTAGCAATTTTCATCCGTGCACTTGTACATTCGAGACATTTCCTTTTGGGACAATGGTTTGAGTTACATAGTGATCATCGTAGTTTGTAGTATATCTTCACTCAGCCGAATTTGAATGCTCGGTAGCGCCATTAGATGGAGTTCCTTTGTGAGTATGACTTTGAGGTTCGCTACATTCAGGGTAAGGAGAATGTTGTTGCAGATGCCTTGAGCAGGAGGAGACATGAGATTTCAGTTTTGTCTCTTGGAGTGGATTTGCGGAGCCGTATTTTGGAGTCACTTCCTAGTGATACTTAGTATCAGGAGGTGAGAGCAGAGATTGAGTCTGGGAGACTCCTTGAGGATAGGTTTGCAAGGTTCTCTCTTGAGCCTGATGGACTTTTGCGACATCTAGGTTGTATTTATGTTCTAGATTCTGGTGATCTTTGTTCCTTGGTTTTATCAGAAGCCCATCGTGCACCCTATTTAGGTCATCCAGGTGTCACAAAGATGCATGCCGATCTTTGACAGTTGTACCATTGGGTAGGTTTGCGACGAGATATTGCTGATTTTGTGGCTCAATGTCTTGAGTGTCAGTGGGTGAAGGCAGAGCATCAGCACCCAGCAGGATTATTGTAGCCTCATTCCATCCTTGGATGGAAGTGGGATACGATATCTCTGGATTTCATAGTGGGATTACCTATGTCTTCACATCGTCATGATCCTATCATGGTCACAGTGGACAAGCTGTCCAAGGTGGCACACTTCTCACCCATGAGATCTTCCTACATTGTAGCATATGTAGCTTAAGTGTTTATGGAGGATATTGTGCACCTACATGGTATTCCTCGTAGGATCATTTCTGATCGTGATCCAACGTTCACTTCAACTTTGTGGACTTCTCTTCAGTATGCTTTGGGAGCTCAGCTTAATTTTAGCTCTGCATTCCATCCCAAGACTGACGGATAGACGGAGCGGGTTAATCAAGTCTTAGAGGATATGCTTCAGATGTACATTATGGATCGACAGTCTCATTGGGAGGACTATTTGTACCTAGTTGAGTTTGCTTATAACAATGGGTATCACAGTTCTCTCGGCATGTCTCCCTTCCAGGCCTTGTATGGTAGGCCATGCCGCACTCCATTGAGTTGGGATCGCTTAGAGGATTGAGTTATTTTGGGTCCAGAGATGCTTCAGGATATGGAGCAGTAGGTAGTGCGGATCAGAGAGCATTTGGCTATAGCTCAGGATCGGCAGAGGAAGTATGCTGATGCCCATAGATTGGATCGCCACTTCTTGGTAGGTGACCGTGTGTTTTTGAGAGTTCATCCACTGAAGAGCCCCATCCATTATGGGAAAGGCTCGAAGCTGGCACCTCATTTTGTTGGACCTTTTGAGATCCTTGAGAGGATTGGTCTTGTTGCCTATTGCCTTGCATTACCACCAAGTCTATCACACATCCATGATGTGTTTCATATTTTAGTTCTTAGACAGTATATTCCTGATCTGACCCATGTTCTTGATTGGACTGCTTTACAGGTAGAGGCGGACGGGCAGCTTTCTTTGGAACCCGTACACATCCTTCAGCATCAGAGATTGACCCTCAAGGGTTAGGACATAGAGCAGGTAAGGGTCCAATGGAATCCTGATGGTGAGTCCTCAGCATCTTAGGAAGATGCGACGAGGATGAGAGACCTTTATCCTTATCTTTTTGCAGACTTCTAGGGGATGTAATGACCCTATGTTCATATTATGTTTTTCTTATCTTGATGGACTTGGATGACTGTATACTTTATTTTGGATTACCCATCTTGTTATTATTTTGTATTGGCACCGATGATGTGCAATCTCGATACTATTATGATGTGGACATTATTATTACTTATGATGGATTTCATGCTTACATGATTGTTGTTGCTTCGGCTATATGATGTATATATATATGCACAGGTACCTTGACGTGTGCTTGGAGTGTTGTAGTTACTGAGTACCAACTCCCCCTGGATTCACAGGCCTGAGCACACTCTTATTATCCCTGATGGTGGTTACTGGAGATAGTCACAGGCCCTATAACCTACCCTAGCCAACTACATTCAGTTAGAGTAGTGTTCCTATGTTGTGGTCTTACCGTCTGGATTACCTTTTGGTCATGTGTAGTTTTCCAGTGTGATGGTTGAGCCTTTTCTCCTTGGTTTCCATTGATTGTATCAAGTTTCTTGGACTAGTGTGTACTTTGGATACATCTTAGCGTTTGTAGGCTTCAAGGAGTAAGCCTGGTCCTAGGGGGTAGGATGTAACAACCCTACCGATTTGGCCGTGGAAAGTTGGTGAAGGAGTTAATGGAGAAAATATCTCCTTGAGGGCGGTGTAGAGGAGTAAATCAAGGAGTCAACGTAGTTGGGAGGGGGTCGTGGCATGTGCAAGTGTCTGAGTGTATTTATTAAGGAGAAATATCTACCGAGTGGGTGATCGACAGAAGGAGGATAGGGATTCGAGAAATTATCTCTTGGAAAGTCAGTCAATGCATTTTTTTGGGAGGATAAGAGAGGACGGAGGTAAAAAAAGAACGGTGGTAGAACGGCAGAGAGAGTAGGAAAAAAAATAGTGGAAGGGAAGAGGATATCACTCGAAGCATACCAAATTACAGTTAGAGATGCACTGAATGTGAGTGTGGCGAGGATAGAGGTATTTTCGTCAGTTCATTGTTTCCCAAGCACAAAAACTAAAATACCTTTGTTGCACTTCTTCATTTAGCACAAATAAAATTGAAACCCCATTACTACCTTAGGAAAATTTATACTAGGAATATTTATTTCATTGCAAGATATTTACATTTCCTCCATCCATGAATTTATTTTCTTTATGCAGATCTATTCCCTTAGTATTTAGATTAATGGGTTTCAATGAAGAATCATGTGTATTCTGATTATAATTTTTAGAAAGAAAAACAAGATCACGTGGTTTCTGATTTATAAATTGTAGTGAAAACAAAAAGGGTTCAATAATATTGAGATTATATTGAGGACAACCATACAACAAAAAAATTGGGATGTAATGATACGGTGAAGAGATCTAACTCCCAGGAAACTTTTTTTTTATTCGATGGCTTCTCTGAAAGAGATTTCCATTATAACTCTTCTTAAGTTACTGAGTGGCTTTTGTTATATTAATTTTGGTCAGTTAGGGTGTATGGCTTTGGAAGGAACTATGGGAGAAATAAGAGGAATCGATTTCCCATATAATAGTCATTGGAGACTATATTACTAGCTGCTACCCTTTATAGATATTGAATATGGTGGGGAGGAGGGATGTGAGGTTGCTTAGAGGGTTTTGGAGGTAGTCATTGCTTTTTGTAAGCAGTTTTGGACCCTTAAATCAGACTTAATAAATTTAATATCTTTAGGTCTGAGATTAGAATGGTGTTTCAAGATTAACCACCTCCTATGTACTACGGAATATATAATTTTTGAGTTGAATAGTTTATTTTGGGTCTGTTGCAGCAGCTTATAGCAGATTTTATTGATAAATGTTAGAAGTTTTCAAGCTCTTAGTACCAGCTCAACACACATGGTTAGATATTCAATGTTTTTAGTCTATATACAACTGTCATATATAGATGCATATGTATTAAAACTAACTTGTGGAAACCATCGCCTTTGACTCTAAGAATGTTATGGCAATAAAATACCCTGGATTCATCTACTTGTGTTTGTACATTAATAGTGGTCACATAAACTCTAATTGGGATAATCTGCAACCCAAGGATTTAAAGGAACTATTGTAGGAGGGAAAGTTACGATTTCCATTTTGTAAGTCTTTTAACAATTTATTTTATTATATTAATTATGGCAGTCAATATTTAAAAATTAGGCTGTGAGAAGGCTTGCAGTACCATTTTCCATATTTTTATTTTATCTGTGCATACCTTTTGTGAATCATGACCAAATTGGCATCATTGGAGTTATTACACAACTGATCTAACTGGCAGAAGACCGTTTTCAACAAATTACACTGTCCACAAGAGTTTGGGTCTTGTAGATCATATTTTTCACCTTTACTATTTTAAATTTATAACTCAGTGTTTTTAGTCTTTTGAATGCCTCGTTTAGTCAAACGAGATGAACAAGGTCTAGGCATTAGAGTGGTCGTCTGGAGTGGCTCTCTACAGGCCCAGGGCCCGCAAGTGGCTGCCAAGGGAACTAGTACCAGAGTTACATTAATAGGTGATAACTAAAACTAATACATTAGGGTAAAAACACTAATAAGATAATTAAACCTCGTGCATGGCCTTGAGCGCTTGTAAAGGCTAAGGATGCAATGAGAAGGCCTATCCATCTGCGGGGCATTGAGTCATCCGTTTGCGGGACATGGATTCAGGTACAATTGAGTCTTCTCATCTGTATGAGAGGTACTTGGTCCTGTGTGTGCTATCTCTTCGAGCACATATGATGACACTCCATATGATTACACTCTAGTATCTAGCACCTTAGGAGTTGTGAGTAGTACCTGCCTTATGACTTAGATGAGTACACCTATATTATGACTGTGGCTGTATGCACTGTTCTCCATGTTTGCTCTATGTCTGATGTGAGTGTTGGCCATCTTGTATCCCCTTGTTGTTATTCATTTGTTTGGGCCTTGTGACTATCTCTGAGCACGGTGGGATGGTCTCTTAGGAGTCCACATGGTTGGGAGGCATTGCCACCACCATTGGGGACCGGTGAACAGGTTTTGGAGTGCCAATTTGAGATGATCTCTCTCTCCATCACTTCATTCAGTTATTGTGCCTATTCAGTCTTTGTATTATACTCAGGACTATGATATGTACTTGTATCATATTCTAGAATATATCATTGTAATTGTATATGTAGTTATGTAAATGAACTCTCTTAGAAGAGAAGTTGTAATCATTGTATTTAATGAGAAGAAATGTGATGTTCCTTTATTGTTTTATGGATTCCGGTGTGCGTATCGAATCCACCTGTATTTTATGCTTATGGATTCATGTTTTTATCATATGAGATTTGGAACATTTGTTTTGGTGTTTAAAATGAATGGTGTCAATCTATCGAATCGACGGCTAAATCTGTGTATGTTGTTTACTTATGTCAAAAAAAAATTTATCTTGCCCCTTTTGGCTCTTACCCTTCAGGGTTACATAGCGGGATGTTACATAAACTCATAAGTTCATAAAAAATGATTTAATTCCCACAAGAAATATATAAACACATTCATGAGATGGCAACATCATTAAGATTTAAATATGGAATAAGTGATACAGGCACATGCTAGGGGTTGAGCTCTCTTGCACATCGGCCAAAAGAATTGCATTCATTGTGTTTTGATATGGAGTGTGTTTGTGTGTTGTTTTGCAGGGTTGGAATCCTAAGTAAGCTACCACAAAGTCCATTGGTTGTGATATTGGTGCCATATGAGGCACACAACCTAAAGCAGGCTCTTGCCTATGTTAAGACAAAGTTACTCCTCGCAGAACTACATAAGGCAGAGTGTGTCACCAAACTATTGCATATTGTCATGCAAGCTTAGGGAAGCCACATACAATCTAGTCCACACATTAGAGGATAGATGTGTTAAGGATCCATTCTCTGGCTGACAGGTTGAAAATGACAAACACCCTTTTGTAAGTTATGTCAGACTATTTTGAATAGTCTGAAGTGTTTGAGTGGGATTTAGAGGCATACAAGATGAGCATAGAATCTACAAAACTACTAGGTGGAAGCTGAAGCATTAGGTTTCTTTAATCTTAGGTCAGATATGTGTGTTGCGACAAGGAACTTCTAAATCCCACATATGTGGGAAGGCCAATAGTCACCACATCAATAATAAAGTGATATCTTTCTTTTCTAGAAGTTGGTGGAGTCAGAGCTTAAGTGGAACTAAAGTCTTTATAGTAGTCAAATGAACTTGTAAAATAGTTAGATTGTAAGGCCAAGTCTTTGCAAGTTGGGGGAATATTTATAGGGTTGGGCGGTGTATGCTATTCAGTCTAATATAATTTTGGAGTGGCCCATAGAATGTACAATTCTTCTACAAATATTAAACATGTATTTTCGAAATTCTTTGTTATCATTCTATGTTCTTTTGTTGTCTCGGCAACTGCTAACCCATTGTTCACTTGCCCTGCTTGCCATTTACATCAAAAAGATGCATTGCTTGCTTTAAAAGATTGTTGTTTCAAAAAATTCATTTTCTGGTAAAAATTATATGTTCCACCAAAGCATACACAAGCTTCTAAAAGGCAGTTGCTTAAGAAAAAAAAAGTTCGATCTATCACTTGCTCGCAATGAATAAAACCAACACAAAGTGTGAGAGCTTTTCATTCAAAACATAACCTAATTGAAAGTTTTTCAGTAGAATGCTTGTATCAGAAATATAAACAGTCTAATTTCCAAGTATCTACACCCTGATCATAAATGGTTGCTCATCCTCGAAATAAAACCATGACACCAAAATTTTATTTTCTGAGTAAAAGAGACGAATGAAAAAATAATTGTGAACCAGCTAGACTTCTTACCTCCCCTGGTGCATTGACAATGAGTTGAAAGAGTCTCACTGCCCTACTCTCTGTAACGGAACTTCATTAGTAATTATGTACATCAACATTACGAATTAAATGGAACCAAAACATACATCACCAAATACATTGAATAATAGAATATGTGCCAAGACACTATAAATAAATTAAAAATATCTTATTGAAGGGTTATCATGCCATATTTTATACTATTTGGAAATATTGAAATGTATACAAATTAGTGAATTTTCTCAAGTAATAATACAAGTTCCTGCTTTTATAGGTAGGGATATTAATAACTTTTTTGACAATAAGTTTTATCTGAGTAAGTGCTTATGTTTTTTGATGGCAAGCAGAATTAATTGATGCAAAAATAGGTTAGCCCTATAATAACAATTTGCCTATGAAGCCATACATGATTACTAAGTACTAACAATCTCAGAAGCCAAATCCTTATCAATCATTTCTTTCAGCGTTTTAATTTTTAAAAACTATGTTCTTGTGAACTTGAACTTGAAATTGTCCTGCTCCACATTCACATTCTTGCTTTGCTCCATATGCTGCTGCTCACATATACCACATTCACATACATGCTCTGCTCCATATGCTGCTGCTACAGCATCCGAATTTGTACTATGTAAGAGCAGCATCGATGGCAAGGAAAATCTATTTAAACAAGGGAATTGAAGTTAGGGTTTTCAGAAAGAAGGAATGGTGTTGCTCCCCCACATTTTTGTAAAAGCAGTGGGTCTACTGCTCGACATATACTCCAGCAATTGGAAAAAATTGGCATTGGTGGAAGACGCATCACATCCAACGGCCAAAGGGATCTTGACCAAGGTGATTGGATTTGTTGTTTTCACATGGAAAAGCAATTTCAATTTGTTCTCATTTGGTTGAATTTTATACAGATCATACTGGGTTTTTAGAGGCCTATGCAATGTATTTCAAATGTGCTTCATGCAGCAATGGTTTGAGAAAACTGGGTTGCAGTTTAGTTATGTTTTAAAAAATAAAAATAAATAAATAAATACTCAAAATGAAATTAGAAATAGAAGAGGCGCAATCTCAAAAAAAATGATGCAGCAACAGCAAAGGGCTTTTGAGAAAACTGAAAGATTGAAATAGTTTAGCAGAAAATGTACCATATTGAAGGCTCTGAGTTGCTCTTACAGAACTCAGACCCTCCATTGACTGTGAAACCACATTCACATTCGCATTCTTGCTCTGTTCCATCTGCCGATGCCGATTCTTGCTGTTTTCCATCTGCTGCCGAAGCCGATTCTTGCTCTTTTCCATCTGATTCTTGCTCTTTTCCATTTGCTGCCGAAACCGATTCTTGCTCTTTTCCATCTGATTCTTGCTCTTTTCCATCTGCCGAAGCTGATTCTTGCTCTTTTCCATCTGATTCTTGCTCTTTTCCATCTGCTGCCGAAGCCGATTCTTGCTCTTTTCCATCTGATTCTTGCTCTTTTCCATCTGCTCTCGAAGCTGATTCTTGCTCTTTTCCATCTGATTCTTGCTTCGTTCCATCTGCTGCCGAAGCCGATTCTTGCTCTTTTCCATGTGATTCTTGCTCTGTTCCATCTGCAGATGCCGATTCTTGATCTTTTCCATCTATCAATGCGGATTCTTGCTCTTTTATGTTTCAGAGGACCTTCAAGCAAACGCTCATCGCTTTAGGATGGGAGAGATATACATATGACTCCAAAAACATTATTAACTAAAAATAGTCCTCCACTTCATTTGTATGGTCGACCCATTAAACTAACATTTTTCTTCCCTTGATTCTGTTCTATATTCTTTCCACTCCATATTTTTTTTTCTTATTATTTGGTTTAATTCTTAACAATTAATTATTCTATCTTATATTCTTTCCACTGGATAATTCTTTGAGGTGAGGATTTTTCTAATTTTTTCTATTCAATTTAGGAAATGTTTTGGAGGAAAAAATAGGACCATGCCTAGCATAAATGTTCCCATCTAGATATGTTGGAATAGTCAGTTTGGTCACATCAGGAGTAGCACAAAAGTTACACCCCTTTGCAACTTTACACTGCCTCCTGACGATTTTTGGGGCAGCAGAAAACCTTTCACTATGGGCAAACGCATTACAGATATAAAAAACTAAGAGCTTTTATTGTAGAGGCACTCTATGTGATTACATTTCCTTAGACGGAATGTTTCTAAGTGACACAGTTTTCAAGTAGCATCTCATCGAAGATTGCTGCCTTTTTACACTTTAGAGTCTTTAGGTATATCATCGATACAATGTAGCTCGGAGTGTTTCGACATGTTTGGGTGAAAAATAAGACCATGCCTAGCATAAATGTTCCCATCTGGACACGTTGGAATAGTCAGTTTGGTCACATCAGGAGTAGCACAAAAGTTACACCCCTTTGCAACTTTACACTGCCTCCTGACGATTTTTGGGGCAGCAGAATACCTTTCACCACGGCTAAATGCCTTAGAGATATAAAAAATTGAGAGAGATTATTGTAGAGATACTCTATATGATCATGTTGCCTTAAACAGAATATTTCTAAGTGACACTATTTTCAAGTAACATCTTGTCAAAGATTGCTACCTTTTTACACTTTGGACTCTTTAGGGATATCGTCGGTACAATGTAGCTCAGACTATTTCAACATGTTTGGGTAAAAAAAGGACCATGCCTAGCATAAATGTACCCATACGGATGTGTTGGAATAGTCAATTCGGTTGCATCAGGAGTAGGATGAAGGTTACACCCCTTTGCAAATTTACACTGCCTCCTGACGATTTTTGGGGCAGCAGAAAACCTTTCACCACAAGAAAACACCTCAAAGATATAAAAAGCTAAGAGAGGTTATTGTAGAGGCACTCTACGTGATCATGTTACCTCAAATAGAATGTTTCTAAGTGACATAGTTTTTAAGTAACATAGATTGTCACCTTTTTGCACTTTTGACTCTTCAGGGATATCATCTGTACAATGTAGCTCAAACTGTTTCGACATGTTTGGGTAAAAAACAAAACCATTCCTAGCCTAAACATACCCATCTGGATGCATTGGAATAGTCAGTTTGGTTGCATCAGGAGCAGGACACCAAAAATACAAAAGTTTCTTTATGCAACTTAACAATAATGACACTTTTTGCAACAGGACTCAAAGACTCAAACTAACCCCAAATGACTCAAAGTGACTTAAAAACAAATGAAATGGTCTTAGAAGACATTATTACATATAATTGACTCAATCAAAACAAAATTTCATTTTTTGACCCCTCTTGGAGGCATGACAACCTAGGTACCCCTGCACCATTAGTGCAACTGAAGTTGATAAAATTTTCCTATTAAGAAAAAGAGCTTCCCTTAGCTTCAAGAAATATACATATTCTATATTGACAAGGCCAACCATGTGAAGGTAGAAGCTCATGTGGCCTCACCTAAGACCTAAGACACATGTTGATGCAGGAGCATCCAGTGGTGTAAGGGCAATCCCGCATCACCCAAAAAAAATGTGTTTCAAAATTGTTGATGTTCTACCCATTTCTTCTCAAAATATATGGTTCTGGTCCCATAATCGCCTGAATAATAATGTAGAACTTTTAGTTTTCCCAAACTGCTAAAAATAGTAAACTACTATTTTTAGAAAGTTTGCATTTAGGCACAGAATGAAGTCAAAATTTACAAGAAGTTACATAATGGAAATATAAGACCTTTGGCAAAGGAATCACATGAAGATCATTTGTGAGTTGAAAGATATTAAAGTTTCCGTTTCCTGAAAAATGCCTGAAAATTATTCAAACTCAGGTTTGAGGCACTAAACGGCCCCGTATGGGCCCAAAAATGGCCAAAACTAGTAGAACAGGTTCTTAGCACATAGAGCACTCCACGAGCTTTTTGACGCATAAAACGGTTCATCAATCAGAGTCCCAGATCAAAAGTTATGGCTCCCAGAAGTTGACCTATTTTTGGAGGGAGATGCAAAATTTGAAATTAGGTTGTTGGCCACCAAAAAGGCTATTAATAACCATTTTTGGGAACCCTGGGCAGTAAAGAGAGTTAAGGGGGCAAGTGTAGAGTCAAGAATAGGTGGGAAAACAAAAACCCTAGCTGATTTTGGGGTTACAGAAGGTGGAAGATTCCAGAGCCTAGTGATGGTAGCTGTAGTGTGTTGTAGCCTGTAGAGGACTGATTCCTCTGATTGTAATTAAGCTTCTGTAATGTAATGAGTTGCCCAGATCAATAAAAGAAAGTTCTATTCTCTGTGTTCAATTTCTATTATTAAGTGTTTTATGATTTACCCCCTTCATCAAGTGGTATCAGAGCAAGGGTTCCTGAGTGTGTAGACAGATCACCAACTGTGAGGCAGTTTGCACCAGGACCTAAGGTTGTGGGTTTGCTACAGAGACCAAGATGCCTCCACAAATAAATCGTGTTGGGAGGAATTCTTTGATGGAAGAGGGTTTTAGAGCCCTACAAAGGCAAATTGATGCATTGCAAGAGGAGCTGTGAAGAGGGTTTGATCTGAGAAAGAGAGAAGAAAGTGAAGATGAAGCCGAAGAGGAGCTATCTGAGGAAGAACAAGAAGCTGCAGGAGATCCTACAGAGGTTAGGTTGTTGAGGGCCATTTCAAAGATTGGAAAGAGGCCCAGAATCAAATTTTCTACATATTCTAGAGATTTGAATCTAGAACAGCTCATTGATTGAATCAATGACATGGAGGAGTATTTCGAGTATGAAGATGTGGAGGACCTAGATTAGGTCAAGTTTGCAAAAACAAAGTTGAAGGGCCATGCCAATATTTGGTGGAAGGAGGTCCAATTAGAAAGGAATAGAAGAGGAAAAGGAAAGATCACCAGATGGGATTGGATGGTGGAGAAACTGAAGAAGCAGTTCATCCCTGTGGACTATGAGATGGAGTTGCTGAAGAAGCTACAATGACTAAAACAAGGTAACAAGTCTGTTATAGAGTATACAGAAAAATTTTATAAAATTACTATTAGAACTGGTCATACAGAGCCTAATAAGGAGAAGGTAGCCCGTTACATTAATGGGTTAAGGCCGAGTATTCAAGAGGAGCTGAGCCTAGTCATAATGACCACCATAGAAGATGCATACCAGTTTTCCTTGAAGGTGGAAGAGAAGCTGAATAAAAGATTTGATAGCAAGCAAAGGGGAAGAGGTCAAGGTAGAAGGACCAGTGGAAGGCCCTATGGAGGCCATAATGAAGATCAAAAGAAAAGTGAAGAAGCTGGCACCAATCGAAATCAAAGAGGGGATAACTCCTACTGCCCTCATGACCAGAACAATGGTGAGCAAAGAGGAAGAGGAAGAGGTAGACCTGGGCAAGGACCCGGAAGAGGAGGTTTTAGAGGAACCTATTTCCAATGTGGGGAAGAAGGGCATTGAGCATACGAGTGTCTGCAACATCAAGGAAGGACAAATAGAAGACCTGAAGATAATGCACGAGTTGCACATGTAGATGAAGATGCACATTCTAAGCATTCTGAAGATGCTGAAAGGGGAGAAACCCTAGTTGTTTGAAGAACCTTGCTGAATGAAGAGAAAGAACCCAATCAGAGGAAGAGTTTATTTTGTACAAGGTGCAAATGTGAAGGTAAGTGTTGTGATATTATTATTGACAGTGGAAGTACTGATAATCTTGTTTTAGAGGAGATGGTTGGCAAGTTGAAGTTGACAAGAAGAAAGCATCTGCATCCATATCAGATTGCATGGTTACAGAAGGACCATAGAGCTTTGGTCAATGAGTAGTGTTTAGTGAAGTTCAAAATTGGTGATTACCATGATGAGGTGTTGTGTGATATCATACCAATGGATGCATGTCACATGCTATTGGGGAGGCCATGGCAGTATGATAGGAGCGCTATCCATGATGGTCGTGCAAACACATATTCCCTGACAAAGGAAGGAGTTCGTCATAAGTTGAAACCCTTGAAGGAGGTGGAAGAAAAGGTATGTAGTACTACCAGAATTTTCTTGGTAGATGGTAGAAAATTTTTGGAGGGTATGAAGCATGAGCGTCATTGTTTTGCATTGCTTCCTAAGATTAATCAAGAGAACTGTGAAGATGTACCAGAAGAAGTTTTAGATATGTTGGAAGAGTTCTAGGACATTATCTTTGATAATGTACCAGAAGGTTTACCACTAGTAAGGAAGATAAGTCATCAAATGGATTTGATACTAGGAGCTAGTTTGCTAAACAAGCAAGCCCATAGAATGACTCCTGTAGAGAGTGAAGAGTTGAATAGAAAAGTTCAGGAGTTGTTGAGGAAGGGAATGATAAGAGAAAGCCTAAGTCCATGTGTAGTACCGACAGTTCTAGCACCGAAGAAAGATGGAGAGTGGAGGATGTGTACAGATTCTTGAGCCATCAACAAGATCACAATCAAGTACAGGTTTCCATTGCCTAGAATGGATAACATAATGGATTGTTTGAGTGGAGCTAGTACTTCACGAATATTGATCTGAAGAGTGGGTATCACTAGATCCGAATCAGAGAAGGAGATGAATGGAAGATAGCCTTCAAGACAAAGGAAGGTTTGTATGAGTGGTTAGTCATGCCATTTGGGCTAACCAATGCACCAAGCACATTCATGCGGCTCATAAATGAGGTACTAAAAGAATTTTTGGGAAGTTTTGTTATTATTTATTTGGATGACATTTTGATTTTTAGTAAGACTTGGGATGAGCATCTAATGCATATCAGAAGAGTTCTAGAGAAACTGAGGGAGGAGAAGTTACTGATTAATCTGAAGAAATGTAGTTTTGCAAAAAAAGAGTTGGTATACCTGGGATTTGTTGTCTCAGAGGAAGGTCTTAAGATGGACCCAGAAAAGGTAAGGGCTATCATTGAATGGCCTACACCAAGGAGTGCAACGGAGGTAAGATCTTTTCATGGTTTGGCAAGTTTTTACAGGAAGTTTATCAAGAATTTTAGTAGCATTTGTGCATCCCTCATTGAGACAATGAGAGGGGATAGAAAAGAGTTTAGATGGACTAAAGGGGCAGACAAGAGCTTTGATACATTGAAGCAGAAAGTCATGGAACAACCTGTTTTGGCACTTCCAGATTTCAATAAGGTATTTCAGGTAGATTGTGATGCCAATGGTAGTGGTATAGGAGCTGTTTTGAGCCAAGAAGGTAAGCCCATTGTCTATTTTTGTGAGAAGCTTAATGATGCCAATAAAAAGTATTATGTTTATGATCAGGAATTTTATGCAATAGTTTAGGCTTTGAAGAAATGGAGACATTATTTGTTGCCAAAAGAGTTTGTTTTATATATTGATCATCAGGGTTTGCAGTATCTTAATAGTCAAGGAAAGTTGAACCAAAGGTACTTAAAATGGGTTGAGTTTTTGCAGAGTTATACCTTTGTTTTAAAGCACAGGAGCGAGAAGCCCAACAGAGTTGCAGATGCCTTGAGCAGAAGGCAAAATTTGTTGACAAAAATGAAGATAGAGGTTGTTGGGTTGGATGAGCTCAAAAGTTTGTATCCTAAAGATCCAGATTTTGCAGAGGCTTTGAAAGCTTGTCTGGAGCCTGTTACTTTAGATAGGACAAGATGGTTGGATTTCATAATCCAAGATGGCATGTTGTTTAGAGGAAGCCAGTTGTGCATTCCAAGGAATTCCATGAGAGAGAACCTAATTAAGGAGAAGCATAGTGGAGGATTGGCTGGACACTTTGGTCGAGATAAGACCATTTCAATTGTTGGTGAAAATTATTATTGGCCATAGTTCCAACAGGATATGAGGAAGTTTGTGCAAAGTTGTAGGGTATGTCAGATGGCAAAAGGAACAAGTCATAATACAGGGTTGTATCAACCATTACCTGTACCAGAGAAGCCATGGGATGATATCAGTATGGATTTTGTTCTTTGTTTACCAAGGATGCAAAGAGGACATGATTCCATTTTTGTAGTGGTGGAATGATTCTCAAAGATGGCACATTTTATTCCTTGCAGGAAGACTAACGATGTTGTTTATATTGCTGAATTATTTTTCAAAGAGGTGGTGAGATTACACGGTCTACCAAAGAGCATAGTTTTAGATCAAGATACCAAGTTTGTTGGTTATTTCTGGAGGACATTGTGGAAGAAGTTGAAGACAAATTTAAAGTTCAGTTCTGCACACCATCCACGGACTGATGGACAAACTGAAGTGGTGAATAGGAGTTTGGGTAACCTACTACGATGCTTGGTAGGAGATAAGCCCAAGGGATGGGATTTGATTTTACCACAGGCAAAATTTGCCTACAACAATTCTGTCAATAGGAGTACTGGTAAATCACCATTCTAGATTGTATATGGTAATAGCCCAAGAAATGCTTTTGAGTTAAGGAAGCTAGACAATGGAGAAAAGACAAGTGCTGAAGCTGAAGACTTTGCAGAACATATGAAGAATTTGCATGAAGAGGTGAGAAAGCACATTAATAAGATGACTACTCAGTACAAGGCTAAGGCAGATCAGAAGAGGAGGTATAAGGAGTTCCAGGTGGGAGATGAAGTCATGGTTCACTTGAGAAAAGAAAGGTTCCCAGTTGGAACATACCATAAATTAAAAATGAAGAAATTTGGACCATGCAAAATCCTGAAGAAGCATGATTCCGGAAATGCATACGAGGTAGAGCTGCCGAGTGGGATCAACATTTCCCCTGTTTTCAACATTGCTGATTTTTTCAGAATATCATGAAGGTGGAACAGAGGATGGACCAACAGAAGCACAGTGGAGTATTCTGGCATCTATTTCAATAGAGGAGATAGAAGAGATCTTGGATAGCCATGTGGGAAGGAGCACTCGAAATAGGCAATATGAAGAATATCTAGTGAAATAGAAAGGAAGGCTTGTTGAAGATTCTTCTTGGTTGTCTAAGGCAGAGGTTGACCGTTTGGGTTTTCCTCACACAAATACATGAGATGTGACAGGGTCACTTCTCAAATTACCCTGGGTGTCTGATGCAGGAGCATCCAGTGGTGTAAGGGCAATCTCGCATCACCCAAAAAAAAAATGTGTTTCAAAATTGTTGATGTTCTACCCATTTCTTCTCAAAATCTATGGTTCTAGTCCCATAATCACCTGAAAAATAATGTAGAACTTTTAGTTTTCCCAAACTGCTAAAAATAGTAAACTGCTATTTTTAGAAAGTTTGCATTTGGGCATGGAATGAAGTCAAAATTTACAGGAAGTTAGATAATGGAAATATAAGACCTTTGGCGAAGGAATCACACAAAGATCATTTGCGAGCTGAAAGATATTAAAGTTTCTGTTTCTTGAAAAATGCCTAAAAATTATTCAAACTCAGGTTTGAGGCACTAAACAGCCCTGTACTGGCCTAAAAATGGCCAGAACTGAAAAAGCTAGTTCTTAGCACATAGAGCACTCCATGAGCTTTCCAATGCATAAAACGGTTTGTCAATTGGAGTTTCAGATCAAAAGTTATGGCTCCCAGAAGTTGACCTATTTTTAGAGGGAGATGCAAAATTCAAAATTAGGTTGTTGGCCGCCAAAAAGGCTATTAATAACCATTTTTGGGAACCTTGGGTAGTAAGGAGAGTTAAGGGGGCAAGTATAGAGTCAAGAATAGGTGGAAAAATAGAAACCCTAGCTGATTTGGGGGTTACAGAAGGTGGAAGATTCCAGAGCCTGATGATGGTAGCTGTAGTGTGTTGCAGCCTGTAGAGGACTGATTCCTTTAATTGTAATTAAGCTTCTGTAATGTAATGAGTTACCTAGATCAATAAAAGAAAGTTCTATTCTCTATGTTCAATTTCTATTATTGAGTGTTTTATGATTTACCCCCTTCATCACATGTAGTCTAATAGATGTAGGACACCTAAGACACCTATTGTATAGTATGTACATCTAGATTTTATAGACATAGTAGACCTAGGACACCTAGTCTTTATACATTATCTTAATCTAGACCTAAGTCAACTAGACACCTAGATTATAGTTCTACCCAAGACACCTATTATGGTAGACATAGTTGACATATAGTACCTACCTAATACACCTAGATTAAATTATAGAAGACACCTACCTAGAAGACATGTAGATCATTCTAGATTATACCTTATTCTAGTCTCTAGACATGTCTTTGATATATAGTATCTACCTAAGACACCTAGATTAGATTAAATACCTTTTTTCTAGTCTCTATCTACATAGTTGACATATCGTATATACCTAAGACATAATTAGAGATACCTATTATCTAGTTAGAAACTAAGACACCTAGAGACACCTATATTTTATACATTACCTAGATTTTATACATTATTCTCAGGATCAACTTCATCCATCACTTAGGTCTAACCCCATGAAGCATAACATGATGTAAAAATGTGTATATGTGTAAAAATGTAGCAGCAAATAAAAAAAGACAAACCTTACAAATTAATGTGCATACTTACAACTCAATGTAACATGACTTTACAAAATCAATGTGAATACTTAAAAATTAATCCAATGAACCATTCAGGTCTGCTCTACTCTTTATTGTGTCAAGTATTTCTTCATGGTCAGACTCACACACCTTCCACAAGGTCTTATTCAAAGGTCTACCCTGATACTGTATCAAATGAACATTGGATGCCACAACAAGGTTCAAGTAATGAAGAATCTTCTGATGCGTGTCATAGTCCTGAAACAACCAAACATTAACACTCTTATGTGTGTACCTTCTAAGCCATGTTCCAGTGATAACCACTGAGTTTGTAGGGTATTTAATATTTTCTCCATCTATAACTGGGGCCTCTAATTTCTTTTTAGCCTCAACACAACAACATAAGTAATAATCTATTCCCTCTTCATTATATTCATCTACAATAACTATATATGCGTGTCCTACATTGATATGTGTAGAAAATTAGATGAAATTAGTCAACATTACAAAAACACTACAAAGTAAGATGACATTAGAAATTTCAAAAACTATGCAAATAGATATATTACCTAGTTGAACTAGATCTGATATGTGGTCAATGTCAACTGATGATTCCATTTGTGTTAGTTCCAATGCCATCAGGGGTTGATACGTGTCAAGTGGGCTAAGATAACTTAACTATCATTTGTCAACCCACTCCTTTGACTCGCACTCATCTCAGGCTTGAATTGTACAAGAAGAACAAAAGCATGACATCTTTCATGTATGGATACTCCATGAACCTGTAATTGAGCTTCTAAAAGAGTGCATCTCACTTGATCATGTCAGTGTAGAACAATCCTCATATGGTGCAATGTTAGTATCATCTATCAACCAAAAAAATCTACGAACTGAAGACTTACCTTCATTACCTAGACCCATGGAAGTATTACACCACTCGACAATTGATTTTGCATCTGTCAACTTTGTATTGTCTTTATACTTTAACTCTTCTCGTGTTATGGCTCTTTTGATACATGCTCCTACACCATCATGCTCCCCCTTTCCATGCTTGGCCTCACAAAAGTTCCACATATGCTAAATACCTATAAAATTATGCCTCCTACTTAGCCAATAGAAATTATGTGATTTCTTGAATTGTGATGCACAGTTATCTGACCATATGATATGTTGACTAAACGATATGCCCCTTCTAGCCAATTCATTGTAGAACACCTGAAAGAAACCTTGCACAAACTCTGTAGAATGCATGTGATCATCACTAATATAGAAATTATACTCCCTTATGATCTTTCTGTCATCCTCTATACTATCATTCGCATGAATGAATGCGATGTACACAAATATAGAAACCTATGTGGAGTTGTAATATTGTGATTACACCTCACAGTGTGGCTGTAGACTGTAGTTCTTTGTAAAGTCAATGACTGAAACAATGCTACCAACGGGAAATGTGTCCTTGCATAACTTGAATTGCAAGTCCAACCATCGAGCTCTATGGGCATGTCTTGTATACTCATACACTATGATGTCACGAAATATAGGCATAAACTGATACACTAGAATCTTTTCAATAACCATCACACCTTTTTTCTTCTTTACCATCTTTTGTATTGTATGCCACTATTTTATACTTGCCAAACTCCACTAGTTCATTTCCAACCGCATGTGTTATTTCCATATGTTCACATATTGGCAAACGTTACAAGCCACTGCAACGATGACATGTGCCATCCAAGCATAATTTCTTGTAGAATATTTGACCTTCCTCTCTTTCACATAAAATTCTTGATATGAAGTCTCTTGAAGATGTTGGTGGGGCATGACACAACCCTGTAAAACATTGTTAGTATACAAATCTAAACATATAAACCTGTAAATATCGAAATGGTTAGAAAATTCAATATGTAATCTACAACAAGAAGTAGTGCATGTGTGATTTATCTTGACATAGAAAGGTTTTATCATTTCAAAATATCTTTGAAAATTTTTAATTTGAGGATACTTCTCTAGAAATTTACCATAAAACTGTGTTTGAGTCTCATCCAAAAAATGCTTTCAATGTGGCTCACGGTTCTGACTACCAATTCTCCTTCTTACCACATCCCTTTGATTCAGAGATACCCTTGTGTAATTCTTCCAAAAGTCTTCAATTAGTGATCTCAATACTTCAACAATTGGTTTATCTTTTTGTGGTAGTCTCCCTAAGAATGCCCATAATTCATCGACATTAGTGTCCTCAATTCTTTGGCATCTTCCAATGGCTATTGATAAAGTTTTCCTATTAATTCTCAATTCTTGACTTATTTTTCTAATGAGACAAGCTTTCCTCATTTGACTACTTACTATAGTTGATGTAATCACACGTGTTACATTACTATCTTCTATGCGTGAGCTATTATCCACACTCTCATACACACTCATTAGATTCTTGACAATAGATTTTTCACTTGAAACCTTTGATGTTCTCAACCCAAGAATCTTCATGATGGACCTATACTTTATACTTCACATCATTTCAATGAATAGTTGACATCTTGCAATCTCATTTAACTTTTCAAAGAACAATCTCCAAATCTTATGAGCATATCTTCTACAAGTGCATTTTAGAATCTTACCTTCCATTGGCTACAATATATTCTCATCAATATCAATCAAATACTTTGGCTTTCTATGCAAAATTCTAGGTGGTGTTAAGTTAGGTAAATTCATCTCAACATTAGGATTTTCATCAATATTTAAATGAGATGGGCTAGATGGCATACCTTCGATCGAAGATGGAATAGATGACATACCTTGAGGTTGAGGTGGGAACGATGGCATACCTCCTTCATCACATGTGAGTGATGATGTACTCTCAATTTGAGATATGGTAGATGGTGTCCCTACATGTTGACTTGTGGTAGAGGACGTGTCTCTAACTATGGTATTCAAATCTCTCATAGCACAAAGTTTTTGCATTCATTCTCTTTGTGCCATCAATACCATATCTCTTTGTGATGGTTGTGGTTCCTTTTCAATTGGCATGTCTTCATTTATCGTGTCTAATTTCCTCTTCTCGTGAAGTTCCCTCATAGCCGCTGCTTTCTTTACATTCTTAGCTTCTATCTCTTCTTGTGTTGGTTTAATTCTTGATCGTTTCCTCGGCATGATGGAGAATTTGCCTGTAGCATGAGAAAGAGACCAATATTAGTTCCTAAGAAATGAATCCATATAAATAACTAAAATATATGTCATTCAACCCTTCCTAGTAAATATACATACAATCATCATGTAAAAGAGTAAATGTCACTCAACCAAAATAAGTACAAAGCATACAAAGCAAATTATTGCAGTCATACAAAGCATTATTGCACATTGTTATTGCATCCATACAAAGCATTATGGTACAAAGTTCACTTCAGTCCTAGATGACGATAAGGTCAAAGGAGAGTCACCTATTGAGGCTACAAGTGAAGAGTACATGGGATTGTATGATCTTGGCACCTATTCATTTGTATTTTAACTTGTTAATATGACAAGATAATAGTGGGATTGTATTTTTATTATGTTGTAAGGATTTATTCTTGTATAGTTTGACATCATGGTATGTTAAGGTCTGTTTATTACACATAATTATTAAAGAGCCCAAGTGTAGAAATTATACATGGCATCATGTGAGATTGTAGGCTACTTTCTTGATTGGGAATGTGTCTATTTTAAACATGTATGATAAAGCATGATAAAGTAATTCAAATAGAATTAAGGAAAATGTAAAGAACATGCATGTAAAAACTTGACATACCTAAAAAATGGAGATTCAAATGGAGAGAGTACTCAATTATGTAGTGTTTTTTTCTTCTTGCATCAAACTCCTCAACAATTTGAGTTTTTCACCACTTGCTTCCTTTTCAATGTTAAATTGAATAACATTCAAATATAATTAGTAACAACAATACTATTAACCAATCTATAATGTTAAATTCCTAAAATTGAATCATAATTAACATTGCAACACTACAAAAATTAAAACTTGAATAGGTATATATCAAATTTGGTGTGAAAACTATGTTATTTCCTCCATCTCAAGTTGGCAAAGCAGAAAAGGTGGTGGAAAGATCATGCAAAGGTGGTAGAATGTGTAAAATGTGCATGTGAACTTCCCAACAGCATGAAAGCACTTCTTTTTTATTAGAACACATGCATAATCAGCATGAAAATAGAGTATGTGGGCTTGGATCATGGGGGTCAACACTTTTTTACCATTTCTATAGCATGATAAAATGCGAGTGTGTTATAACGTGCTCGTGTTTTGTCCTACTATAGATTGATCCATAAATATTTGTGCCTATCTCACCATCAATAGCACCTTTACAATATCTCACCTCTAGTTCCATTAGCTCATGTTCTATATCTCACTTATCTCTCCCCCTCACCTCTCTACCTCTCCCCTCTCTATGTCTCATTGTTGCTCCTTAACTCTAATCCCTTAACCCTAAACCCTATCCCTAAACCCCCAATACTATACCTTAATCCCTAATCCCTTAACCATAAACCTTGAACCCTGTCCCTAAGCCCTAATCCATCAACCCTCAACCCTAATCCATCAACCCTCAACCCTAATCCCTCATCCCTAAACCCTAAACACTATCCCTATTCCTAAACCCTCAACGGGCTTGATACTATACCTTAAACCCTAATCCCTTATCCCTAAACCCTCCAACCCTATCCCTAATCATTATACCCTTGACACTCTACTTTAAACCTAATCCCTCGACCCTCAACCCTATCCCTAAACCCTCGACCCTTGAACCTCAACCCTCAAACCTCAATGTCAAACCCTAATCCCTCAACCCTTAACTCTAATCCCTTCACCCTCAACCCTATCCCTAAACCCTCAACCCTAAAAAACTCAACCCTCAACCCTTAGCGTCAAACCCTAATCCCTCAACCCTTAACTCTAATCCTTAAACCCTAAACCCTATCCCTAAACCCTCAACACTATACCTCAAACCCTAATCCCACAATCCTAAACCCTAAACCCCATCCCTAAGCACTAATTCATCAACCCTCAACCCTAATCCATCAACCCTCAACCCTAATCCCTCATCCCTAAACCCTAAACACTATCCCTATTCCTAAATCCTCAATGTTCTCGATATTATACCTTAAATCCTAATCCCTAATCCCTAAACCATCCAACCCTATCCCTAATCCTTATACCCTCGACACTCTACTTTAACCCTAATCCCTCAACCCTCAACCCTATCCCTAAACCCTTGACCCTCAAACCCCAACCCTCAACCCTCAACGTCAAAACCTAATCCCTCAACCCTTAACTCTAATCCCACAACCCTCAACCCTATCCCTAAACCCTCGACCCTTGAACCTCAACCCTCAACCATCAACATCAAACCCTAATCCCTCAACCCTTAACTCTAATCCCTTGACCCTCAACCCTATCCCTAAACCCTCAAACCTAAAACCTCAACCCTCAACCCTCAACATCAAATCCTAATCCCTCAACCCTTCACTCTAATCCCTCAACCCTAAACCCTATCCCTAAACCCTCAACACTATACCTTAAACTCTAATCCCTCAACCCTAAACCCTAAACCTTATCCCTAAACCCTAATCGCTCAACCCTCAACCCTAATCCCTCAACCCTCAGCTCTAATTCTGCATCCCTAAACCCTAAATGCTATCCCTATTCCTTAACCCTCAACATTCTTGATACTATACCTTAAACCCTAATCCCTTATCCCTAAACCCTCCAACCCTATCCCTAATGCTTATACCCTCAACACTCTACTTTAACCCTAATCCCTTGACCCTCAACCCTATCCCTAAAGTCTTGACCCTTGAACCTCAACCCTCAATGTCAAATGCTAATCCCTCAACCCTTAACTCTAATCCCTTGACCCTCAACCCTCAGCCCTTAACTATAATCCCTCAACCCTCAACCCTATCCCTAAACCCTCAACCTTTGAACCTCAACCCTCGACCCTCAATGTCAAACCCTAATCCCTCAACCCTTAACTCTAATCCCTTAACCCTCAACCCTATCCCTAAACCCTCAACCCTAAAACCTCAACCCTCAACATCAAATCTTAATCCCTCAACCCTAAACCCTATCCCTAAACCCTCAACACTATACCTTAAACCCTAATCCCTCAACCCTAAACCTTAAACCTTATCTCTAAACCCTAATCTCTCAACCCTCAACCCTCAACTTTAATCCCTCATCCCTAAACCCTAAATGCCATCCCTATTCCTAAGCCCTCAACAGGCTTGATACTATACCTTAAACCCTAATCCCTTATCCCTAAACCCTCCAACCCTATCCCTAATCCTTATACCCTCGACACTCTACTTTAACCCTAATCCCTCAACCCTCAACCCTATCTCTAAACCCTTGACCCTTGAACCTCAACCCTCAACCCTTAACGTCAAATCCTAATCCCTCAATGCTTAACTCTAATCCCTTGACCCTTAACCCTGTCCCTAAACCCTCAACCCTAAAACCTCAACCCTCAACCCTTAACGTTAAACTCTAATCCCTCAAGCCTTAACTCTAATCCTTCAACCCTAAACCCTATCCCTAAACCCTCAACACTATACCTTAAATCCTTTAATCCCTCAACCCTAAACCCTAAATCCCATCCCTAAGCCCTAATTCATCACCCCTCAACCCTAATCCATCAATCCTCAACTCTAATCCCTCATCCCTAAGCTCTGAACACTATCCCTATTCCTAAACCCTCAACAAGCTCGATACAATACCTTAAACCCTAATCCCTTATCCCTAAACCCTCCAACCCTATCCCTAATCCTTATACCCTTGATGCTCTACTTTATCCCTAATCCCTCGACCCTTAACCCTATCCCTAAACCATCGACTCTCAAACCTCAAACCTCAACCCTCAACGTCAAACCCTAATCCCTCAACCCTTAACTCTAATCCCTTGACCCTCAACCCTATCCCTAAACCCTTAACCCTAACACCTCAACCCTCAACCCTCAACGTCAAACCCTAATCCCTCAACCCTTAACTCTAATTCCTAAACCCTAAACCCTATCCTAAACCCTCAACACTATACCTTAAACCCTAATCCCTCAACTCTAAACCCTAAACCCCATACCTAAGGCCTAATCCATCAACCCTCAACCCTAATCCATCAACCCTCAACCCTAATCCCTCATCCTAAACCCTAAACACTATTCCTATTCCTAAACCCTCAAGGTTTTCAATACTATGCCTTAAACCCTAATCCCTTATCCCTAAACCCTCCAAACCTATCCCTAATCCTTATACCCTCGACACTCTACTTTAACCCAAATCCCTTGACCCTAAACCCTATCCCTAAATCCTCGACCCTCAAACATCAACCCTCAAACCTCAACATCAAACCCTAATCCCTCAACCCTTAACTCTAATCCTTCAATCCTCAACCCTATGCCTAAAGCTTCAACCCTAAAACCTTAACCCTCAACGTCAAACCGTAATCCCTCAAACCTTAACTTTAATCCCTCAACCCTAAAGCCTATCCCTAAACCCTCAACACTATACGTTAAACCCTAAACCCTCAACCCTATCCCTAAGCCCTAATCCATCAACCCTCAACCCTAACCCATCAACCCTCAACCCTTATCCCTCATCCCTAAACCCTAAACACTATCCCTATTCCTAAACCCTCAATGGGCTTGATACTATCCCTCAACCCTTAACCCTTAAAACTTGAACCCTAAAACCTATCCCTACACCCTTGACACTCATCACTATATCTTAAACCCTAATCCCTTAACCCTCATCCCTAAAGCCTCAACCCTAAATCCTTAAACCTTCAACCCTAAACCCTATCCCTAATCCCTCTACCCTTGACACTCTACTTTAACCATATTCCCTTGACCATCACCCCTATCCCTAAACCCTCAACCCTCAACCCTCAACCATCAACCCTCAACCCTCAACTCTTAGCATTAAACCCTAATTCATCAACCCTAAACCCCAATCCCTCAAACCTAAACCCTATCCCTAAACCATCAACCCTCAACACTATACCTTAAACCCTAATCTAGGTATCCCACAACCCTTAACCCTTAAAAATTACACCTTATCCCTACACCCTCAACACATGACACTATATCTTAAGCCTTAAACCATCATCCCTAAAGGCTTAACCCTCAATCCTTAAACCTTCAACCCTAAACCCTATCCCTAATCCATCTACCCTCGACACTCTAACCCCAACCTTGACAATAAACGCTAATCCATCAACCTTAAACCCTAATCCATCAACCCTCAACCCTCAACCCTCAACACTATACCTTAAACCCTAATCCATCAACCCTAAAACCTAATCCCTCAACCCTCAAACCTAAACCCTATCACTAAACCCTCAACCCTCGACACTATACCTTAAATGGTAATCCATCAACCCTCAACCCTAATCCCTCAACCCTTAACCCTAATCCCTCATCCATAAACCATGAACTCTATCCCTATTCCTAAACCCTCAACCCTCAACACTATACCTTAAGCCCTAAACTCTAAACCTTATCCCTCAACCCTTAAGTCTTAAAACTTAAACCCTAAAACTTATCCATAAACCCTCAATGCTAAACACTATATCTTAAACCTCAATCCCTTAACTCTTAGCCCTAAAGCCTCAACCCTCAATCGTTAAACCTTCAACCCTAAACCCTATCCCTAATCCCTCTAGCCTCAACACTCTACTTTAACCCTAATCCCTTGACCATCAACCCTATCCCTAAACCCTCAACCCTCAACCCTCAACTCTCAACATTAAACCCTAATCTGTCAACCCTAAACCCTAATCCCTCAACCCGAAACCATATTCATAAACCCTCAACCCTTAACAATATTCCTTAAACGCTAATCCATCAACCCTAAACCATAATCCCTCAACCTTAAACCCTATCCCTAAACCCTCAACCCAACTCTAAACCCTAATCCCTCAACCCTAAACCCTAAACCCTATCCTTAAACACTCAACCCTCAACAAGTTATACCTTAAACCTTAATCCCTCAACCCTTAACCCTTAACCCTAATCCCTCATCCATAAACCCTAAATTCTATCCCTATTCGTAAAACCCTCAACCCAAGACACTATACCTTAAACCCTAATCCCTTACCCCTAAACCTTAAACCCTATCCCTCAACCCTTAACCCTTAAACCTTAAACCCTAAAACCTATCCCTAAACCCTCAACAATCTATTGGCAAGAGACATTGTGTGGCTTCATGAGTGTTGTCATTGATGGCAACAAAGTTCATCCCACACATCCGCAGGACATGGTGTGTCTATACCGGAAGTCAGATTGTAGAGTAACTTGGTCCAGTGACCAAGAATAGAGCATGTAGAAAGGTCTGACAATTAGGTCCAGATCTCTTAGAGGAAGTATCTATGTAAATTGTGGACTTGGGGAAGTCAAGAGGAGTACCTTAACTAATAGACTCTAGGGATTGAGCCTCCGGTGATGAAAGAGTGAAGAGATATGAGCACCTAATATTGGGTTCCTGTTTGGCAGAGTTGACAAAGGAAGAACTGACCAACAGAGAATCAGACCTTAATTCGGATGAGATATTGATGGTGATCAAGGTTCTTAAGGTATCATTCATGATTGGCTGACATGATTGATGACTTCTATAACTATCTCTTTGATACGCATCACTTGGTAAGCAAGGATTCAACCAACAGACTAGAGTTTGGGAAAATATTGACTATTCCAGATGCCAACTAGAAAGATGATGAAATCCTTGGTGCGGATATATATACCAGATGGATTTCAATGAGAAGCTATGAAAAGTGAGTTGGAAAGTGCGAAGAAAAGTAGAGAACAATGTGGAAACAGAAATAGAGGTCCAGTATGTGATAGAACAGTAGCACTAAGGCAGAGGAAGAATGAAGTGCAATAGATCAATATATTGAGCCTAACTGGAACTAAACCTAAGCACATGTGGATGCTTTTCATTAGTTCAAGTATCTAGTTTCCTTCTTTAAACTATTGTAGGTAGTGAGCCTCTTGTGAGCAGTGTGCTCAGGCAGTGAGCCCTAATTGGCAAGTGCCATTTGTACTACCTTATTCTTTTAACATAGAATACAATCTTGGGTTAATCAGCCCATGGTTTTTTCCCTTAACAGGGTTTTCCACATCAAAATATTGTGTCACGTGTATTAAGCGTGTTTCTACTTTCATGGTTATGGATACTTGATTGTTTTGATGCTACACTATTTGTTAAAGAAGAATAGAAAGTTAAATTATATAAGATAACTGATTCACCCCCCCTCTCAGTTATCAACAATTGGTATTAGAGATAAATTCCTCTAGATAGAGCCTAACAACTTGAAGAAGATCTGGGAATCTCAAATGGATATGTATGGTATGAGGGAAACTTTAGTCTGCTCTAGATGATCTTGATCAATCTCACTCTCAAGTCAATGAGCTAAGGGAAAGACTCAAACAAGCTGATGATTTCATAACTGATCTCAAAGATAAACTAAGTATCTCAATGAAGAAAAGAAAGGAGCTTCTTCAACAATTAGCAAGTCAGAATGAAGCCAATGATACTAATGAAGATTTGAATGAGAAAACCAAGTTACGTGAGAAGTTATCAAAAGAGGTCATTATGGTAAGACATGAAATGGAATCAAGAGTTATGAAATTCACCCAAGATGATGCAAAGGTGGCACAAGGGAAGCACAACACAAAGGTTTACTCTACTGTCCTTTGCCCACTCACCCACTTCAAACAGCCTTCAACCAAGGAACCAAAGGCACATTCAAGGGTGTATGAAGGATTTGGTATCCTAGTGATGGCTACCTTCTAGGCTTCTCCAACACCTCAGGATTGATCAACAAACACCTTCTATGCAATTTGTTTGATCTCCAACTTCCCAAAACTCTTCAACCTATACCTTGACTAGTAAGGCTACTAGCCCTCCAAACTAGGTTTTCTCAACAAAACTTGACAAAATCCCTAATGAATAGGAAAGCAAATGATGGTTTTAGATACCCTCTACAGAACCCTATCAAAGTCCCAAGTCTCCTATTCCAACTCTACTCCAGCAATCCAGAACACTTGTTAGGTCTCTTAGGCCTAATTGATCAATTTAGGCTAGGTTACAAAGCAAGTGCTCAAAATTGGGTGCATAGGTCAAGGGCAAGAATTTGGAATGTCTCTACCATGTCCCTACAACACAAATCCATCATTTATTTGCTCACCCTATCAAGATTCTATCATCTACTACCTCAAATAGCATGAATTTGGTCAAATACAATGAAATACTTGACCTAGGGCATCACCTTAAAAATTGAAAACAACATCTCCCAGCAAAATGCTTTTGAAATCTTATAGAGTACATCCCTAGCCTACATTTCACCAGTTTTTATGAATTTTCACCAATGGAAATGCATTTTAGGGCCGGATTTCTATGGCTGCCCTAGAAAATAGGGTTTCTAGACCTATTTTGAAAGAAAAATCAATAACTTTTGATCCTGACCACTTCAGGACCTCAAACTAGTTGCATATGAACCCTGACTCCAAGGACTTTCAAAAAATGTCATTTGCACATGTGAAAAGTCCATACAGTCCATACCCAACGAGAAAAGTAGGAAAACTTACTATTTTCTGTAGTTTCAAAGCCCCAAAACTCCATACTAGATGTCCTCTGCCATACATGAGTGAAACACAAATGTTTCTAATTGATCCAAGTCAGTTTCTAACCTCTACAACAACATTCAACTGCCCAAAGTGGGTTTTGAACCGTCCAATGTGTCATTGACACTATTGGCAACAATAGACATTATGGAGTTTTTCCATTTTCCAAAGGATGGAAATTTATTTTGCTTGTCCAATGGAATCAAAACATCCTCCATACTCCCAAAACATGATAAAACACACAAACAGTCACAAAACTCAAAAACCAATCCTTTAGACCTTCTAGGCCTGATTGGCACAACAAGGATCCAAGTGGACTAAGCATGATTGAGGTTTATATGACCAGTCACCTCAATCATCTTGACCACACAAATAGGACCATACAAACATGGCTAAAGCCTTATTATAGAGCACATTAAATAAAAATCACAACCTTTCAAAAAAATGCAAACAAAGTGACTTTAGGAACCAAGGTGCTCCTAGGTGCCCTGCACCATACACCCACTATCAAATAGAACTCAAGTCTCTTGAGTTGGAATGGTGTCAAATGTGAAACCTGCCTTCTCAATGTATGCTTTACTCATCCAAGTGGCATCCTCCGGAGGTTTGTGTAGCCACATCACCAAATAGTCATGATAGGTGTGCCTTCTAGTTTATTTTGCAATCCTCTTGTCCAAAATGCACTCAATCTAATTTGGAGATGAAGGAATGAGTTCCTGGAGTGTCAGATCAGTTTGATCTTCTTCAACAGTAGTCTGAGGATCAAATCCTTTATAGGGATAAAGGTCTGAAACATTAAAAATGGGAGACAACGCAATGCCAACCCAAAAGGCTAATTTTGTAGGCATTTTCTCCACATTTCTTGAGCACTTCACAAGGCCCAATCTTCTTCATGAGTAGCTTGGTATGTTTACCTGTAGGGAGTCTCTCCTTCTTCAGATGGACCATTACCAAATCACCTTCCTTGAACTACAAATCCCTTCTTTTCCTGTCAACAAACTGTTTGTACTTCTGTAAAGTGGATAGCAATTTCTGTTGTACTTGTTCATTGACATCTTTCATGACTTGAATGAAGTCTTCAGCCAAAGCACTATTGTTTTCCAGTCCTTTAACCTCCCTAAGTTCCAAAATACCCCTTGGGTGAGTGCCATAAACAATTTGGAAAGGAGACAGGCCGGTGCTTCTATTGACAATGTCATTGTATGAGAACTCTGCCTAAGCCAAAATTGAATCCCAACTAGCACCCTACTCCTTGGTTAGGCATCTTAGGAGGTTGCCAAGTGACCTATTAATCACCTCTATTTGTCCATCAAACTGAGGGTGATAGGTAGAGGATAAGGACAAATTTGTACTTAGTCTCTTCCAAAGTGTCCTCCAGAAGTGTCCTATGAACTTGGGGTCTTTGTCTGAGATGATTGACAAAGGTAAACCATGTAACCTAACTATTTCTTTGAAGAATAGACCTGCTATGTGTGAGGCATCATGTGTGGTTTTACAAGGGATGAAGTGAGCCATTTTTGAGAACCTATCAACTACCACAAAGATGCTATCATGGTCATTCTTGGTCCTGGGCAAACCAAGTACAAAGTCCATGCTGATGGAATCCCAAGGATTTGAAGGAATAGGTAGAGGAGTGTATAAACCTACGTTAGATGTATGCCCCTTTGCTCTTTGGCAAATTTGACAAGTTTCAACAAACTTCCTTACATCGATTGGCAATTTGGGCCAAAAATAGTACCTCCTAACCAATTCTAGGGTCTTGTCAATACCAAAGTGACCTGACATGCTACCACAGTGCTTTTCCCTGATTATATTCTCTCTAACAGACCCTCTTGGGATACACAACATGCTACCCTTGAAAATATATCCATCTTGCAACAAAAAATTAGAAAAATCAGTATTATACCTTCCTATCATGGCCTTGCAAGAGAGGTATGGTTCTTTGAAGTCCTCATCTACTGCATATTGATCTTTGATGGCTTGAATACTTGTACTTTCCAACTATATGGTCTGCACAACAAGATTTCTCCTACTTAAGGCATCAACTACCTTATTGGCCACTCCTTTCTTTTGTTTTATGGAGAAGGTGTATGCTTGGATGTACTCTATCCACTTGACATGTCTGTGATTCAACTTTTGCTACCTGTTCAAGAAGCTTAATGCATGGTTATCAGTAAAAACTATAAATTCCTTTGGCAATAAGTGGTGTCTCCATTTCCTTAATGACTGAACCATGGCATATAACTCTAGATCATATGTGGAGTAGTTTTGTTTTGCCTCATTTAAGTTCTCACTAAAGAATGCTACAGGCCTCCCATCTTGACTTAAGACTCCCCCAACAGCCCTCTTACTTGCATCACACTCTACCACAAAGACCTTGTCAAAATTAGGTAGCACTAGGACTGGTTTTTCTAAAAACAATTTCTTTAACAGTTCAAAGGCTTTGTTGGCCTCATTTGTCCATACAAACACACATTTCTTGCCCCCTTTTATTGTGTCAACAAGTGGAGCACAAATGCCACTAAATCCTCTAATGAACTTTCTATAAAAGCTACACAAACCATGGAAACTCCTTACCTCAGAGGCTGTTGTAGGTGTTGGCCAATTAAGAATGGCTTCAACCTTACTTGGATTCATTTTTAGGCTGCCCTTGGAGATGACAAACCCCAAAAATATCAACTCTTCTTGTAGGAAGACACATTTGTCAAGATTGATTCTCAACTTCTCCTCTTGAAGCCTCTTGAGCACTTGATGGATATGCCTTATGTGGTCTTCCTTACTGTCACTAAAAATCAGTATATCATCCAAATATACAACAATAAACTTGTTAAGGAAAGGTTTTAGCACTTCATTCATCAATCTCATGAAGGTGCTTGGTGCATTTGACAAGCCAAAAGGCCTGACAACCCATTCAAATAGTCCTTGATTGGTTTTGAAGGCAGTTTTCCACTCATCCCCCTCCCTTATCCTGATTTGGTGATAACCACTTTTTAGATCTATCTTGGTATAATACTTAGCCCTACCTAAGCAATCCATTAAATCTTCCATTCTAGGCATTGGAAATCTATACCTGATAGTGATCTTGTTGATGGCCCTAGAATCAGTACATAGTCTCCATGTTCCTTCCTTCTTGGGTGCAAGCACTGCAGGTACTGCACATGGACTAATACTCCTCTTGATAAGTCCTCTATCCAACAAGTCTTAGATTTGTCTTGCCACTTCAGCATTTTTCTCTAGGGTCAACTTGTAGGCTACTTGGTTTGGTAGGGTGGATCTAGGGATGAGATCAATGCAATGACTAATCTCCCTCTTTGGTGGAAGGGCATCCTTGCCTTCATCGGCTATCACATCCTGAAACCTCTCCAATAGTTCTTCCACTTCCTTTGGTCCAATCCTCCTAAGAGGTTGCTACACTTTGACCTTCTTGGGATTCACATCCTTGGGCTTGATGACTATTGCAAAACATGGCACTTTCTCTTCCTTGAGGTTAGCCAAAAACTCTTTTTCACCTACCAACATAACTGAACTAGAAATGACTTTCTTTTTGCAATCATCAATCAAAGGAGTCATTGTAAACTTTTCACCATTCTTGGACAAATGAATTACATTGTTCTTACCATCATGTTGGGCACTTGTGTCATGTTGCCAAGGCCTTCCAAGAAGAAGGTGGCATGCATCCATATCCACTATATCACAAAGAACCTTATCATGATATTCACCTATCTTGAATTTAACCCAACATTGCTCTTTCACCACAATTTGTTGTTCCTTGGTTAGCCAAAAGACTCTATAGGGGTTAGGATGAGGCATTCTTTCCAATACTAACATAGGCACCATTTCATTAGAAGCCAAATTTTTAGAAGAACCTGAATCTACAATTACCTTGCACACTTTTCCTTTCACCTTGCAAGTGGTTCTAAACAAATTGTTCCTTTGGGGCTGCTCCCTGGTGGCTGGCATGATGAGGGATCTATTAAACATGATGCATTCTCCACTCTCAGGTGCTGCAGACTTGGAAGAGGCTGTTTCATAACTTGTGGTGCTTTCACAGTCCTCTTCTTGAAGGAGTTGTACTCTTCTTTCTTTTTTGTTTGCAGCAGTGTTTCCAGTCTTCTCTGGGCACCTAAAGGACTGATGTCCAATCTGATTGCAAGAGAAACACCTTCCAATAAACACATTGGGACCTCTGCCCCCACTTCTTCCTCTGCCATTTCCTCTACCTCTAAACTGACCCTTATCAGCACTGTTTTTATCAATCTGCCCTTGGCTGCCTTCTTGTGATCCGCCACCTTGGAGTCTAGAGAAATTATCTCTGTTTCGGAATTTGCCCCTGCCCCTAAAGTTCTGATTTCCTTTACCTTTGCTGCTGCTACCAAAATGCCCTTTTCTTCTCTTCTTATCCTCAATCCTCAGTGCCATTTGAAAGCACTTATGGACTGTCTCCAGGTTAAAGAGAGTTAATTCATCTTGAATGGAGAACTTGAGGCCATTGAGATACCTTGCAAGCTTCTATTTTTCATTCTCAGGCATCTTGGCTTTCAATGTCATCTTGTGAAACTCCTCTATGTATGTGCTCACGTCCATGTCCTTCTATCTCAAGTTGTGCAACTTCTTGTTCAAGTTGACTTCATAATCCTCAGGGACAAATTGCAATTTCAAGTACCATCTTCCTCCATGTAGAGATAGGACTCCTATCTTCTTCTATCCTCTCATTTTGAATAAAATTCCACCAACTCAAGGCTGGCCCTTTCATTTTTGATTTGGCAATCTTCACTTTCTAATTTTCTGCCACTTCTCCACATTCAAAATAGTTCTCCATTTCCTCAATCCAATCAAGGCACTCCTCTAGATTCATCTTACCAGGAAACATAGGTAAGTCTGCCTTAGTGTCCTTCCTACTCAACTTTCCAAGTGCATTTAGGAATTGTCTCTCTGACATGCCTCCTTATGGATCTTCCATAGGCACTTCTTCTTCCTCATCTTGATCCTCTTCATCTAAATCTAAGATGACCTTTGGCTTCTTCTTCTTGTCTTTGTCTTTCTTCAACTTTTCTATCTCAGCCTTCATCCTTTTGTTCTTAGCTGCTTGCTCTCTCACTATCTTTGCCAACTCAGCATTAGTCACTCTTGAAGGGACTTCCTCCTCTTCTTCTCTATCTCCCATCTCTTTGATGGCTCTGATACCACCTGATGCAGAGGTGGCACAAGGGAAGCACAACACAAAGGTTTACTCTATTGTCCTTTGCCCACTCACCCACTTCAAATAGCCTTCAACCAAGCAACCAAAGGCACATTCAAGGGTGTATGAAGGATTTGGTATCCTAGTGATGGCTCCACCTTGTAGGCTTCTCCAATACCTTAGGATTGATCAACAAACACCTTCTATGTAGTTGGTTTGATCGCCAACTTCCCAAAACTCTTCAACCTATACCTTGACTAGTAAGGCTACTAGCCCTCCAAACTAGGTTTTCTCAATAAAACTTGACAAAATCCCAAATGACTAGGCAAGAAAATGATGGTTTTAGATACCCTCTATGGAACCCTATCAAACTCCCAAGTCTCCTATTCCAACTCTACTCCAGCAATCCAGAACACTCGTTAGGTCTCTTAGGCCTAATTGATCAATTTAGGCTAGGTTATAAAGCAAGTGCTCAAAATTGGGTGCATAGGTCAAGGGAAGGAATTTGGAATGTCTCTACCATGTCCCTACAACACAAATCCATCATTTATTTGCTCACCCTATCAGGATTCTATCATCTACAACCTCAAATAGCATGAATTTGGTCAAATACAATGAAATACTTGACCTAGGGCATCACCTTAAAAATTGAAAATAGAATCTCCTAGAAAAATGCTTTTGAAATCTTATAGAGTACATCCTTAGCCTACATTTTACTAGTTTTTATGAATTTTCACTGGTGGAAATGCATTCTAGGGCCAGATTTCTATCGCTGCCCTAGAAAACAGGGTTTCTAGACCTGTTTTGAAAGAAAAATCAATAACTTTTGATCCCGACCACTTCAAGACCTCAAACTAGTTGCATATGAACCCTGACTCCAAGCACTTTCAGAAAAATTTCATTTGCACATGTGAAAAGTCTGTACAGTCCATACACAATGAGAAAAGTAAGAAAAATTACTATTTTCTGTAGTTTCAAAGCCCCAAAACTCTGTACCAGATGTCCTCTACCATACAGGAGTGAAATACAAATGTTTCCAACTGATCCAAGTCAGTTTCTAACCTCTACAACAGCATTCAACTGCCCAAAGTTAGTTTTGAATCGTCCAATGTGTCATTGACACTATTGGCAACAATAGACATTATGGAGTTTTTCCATTTTCCAAAGGATGGTGATTTGTTTTGCTTGTCCAATGGAATCAAAACATCCTCCATACTCCCAAAACATGATAAAACACACAAACAATCACAAAACTCAAAAACTAATCCTTTAGACCTTCTAGGCCTGATTGGCACAACAAGGATCCAAGTGGACTAAGCATGATTGAAGTTTATATGGTCACCTCAATCATCTTGACCACACAAATAGGACCATACAAACATGGCTAAAGCCTTATTATAGAACACATTAAACAAAAATCATAACCTTTCAAAAAAATGTAAACAAAGTGACTTTAGGAACCAAGGTGCTCCTAGGTGCCCTGCACCACAAGAAATTGAAGATAGAAGGAAACGTGAAGATAATATAAAACAATCTCTAAAGGAGAAGTTAGAAGACTGCCACAAAATGGATAGAATAATCAGGCACCTAGAATCTGGTCATGAAGAAGCCAGAGACAATGAAGAACAACTTGAGAATCAGATAGGCACTCTTAAAAGGGATCTTCAAACAGCAAATGGATACAAAGAAGAATTCAAGATAAGCTCTGCTCAACTTGAAGTTCTTGAAAGCCAAAAGAGGGTAGATGACAAACAAGCCTTGGGGTATGAGAAAGGGGAAAGCTCTAGATCCGGTCAAAAACATTTTAGATCAGGAAATCCAAGGAACATGGCTAAAGACCTCTGGTAAGGCAACCAAATGCTCAAAGATATCCATCCTTCAATGGATACTACCACAATTGCAATAACTTTGGTCATAAAGCAAATCAGTACAGAAGAAGAATGAATTAGACTAATTCATCCTTCTCTGGACAGTTTTTTAATTGCAAAAGGTATGGTCACAAATCTCATGAGTGTAGAAATATGCAAATGAACAATTCATTCAATGTTAGATGCTTTGCATGTAATAGAATGGGACATATGGCTAATCAGTGAAGATCAAAAGGATATCAGTCAAATATGCAAAGAAATGTTGTTTTCTATGATTGCAATAGATCTGGTCATATTGCCAAATTCTGCAGAAGTAAGAATTAGGAAAAAAAAGGTCTAGTGCATCATAATCAAAACCAAGACAAAGGAAAGGGAAAAGTGAATGCAGATGAAATTCAAAGGGAGATGAATAAGATTTGGGTGAAGAGGAATATAGAAAATGTCAAGGATGGATCCACACAAGAATCTGGTGCTGATATTCCTTCCAAAAACTAAATAGACGAGCTTTGGCTTAGGGGGGATCACAAAAGAAAACAAGTTCCCCACTCAGTCAACTAGTGCCTGAAATTGGTACATGGAAAGTTGCGGATTAAAGGGCTCTTAGATAAACATCTAAATAAGCCTTAGTAAAGGTATGGAAGATTTGCAAGAAGTTTAGAAGAGGTTAATCTTCCTAGATTGATCCAGTTTAACTGTCATTCGGTAAGAACAGGATTCTCATAGTTGGAATAATTCAAATTTGAGGTATCTTGATCTGTGGATAAGTGGAATGATTGGGGAAAGGTAGATAAATAGCTAATAGTGCATACCAGTGATCTGGAAAGATCTCTCTCAAAACAAGGAAAACAAGGCAACCAGACTAACTTAGGTTGTGTATTTATTGCAAAATGGAATTAGAGTTTGTGCAGAAATAAAAGCATTCTTTGGTTCATCATTTGCACATTTGCATTTGAAAAGAAGAGAGATGGAGCTCTGCAACAAGTTATCTCAAACCTCTCAAGATCAACTATAGAAGTTGATTCATCCAAGCAACTCGATCTAGCTCATACCTGAACCATAAAAGCATAAGAGGTATTTTCTACTCTTGAAATCTCTCTCTGAATCTTTTAAAGATGGCTACTCTGAATGTTGTGAATATCACTAATAGGCCGCATCCTAAATTTAAAAAACGTCCCTACAATCCCCTAGAAGTTGATCCCCTAGGCACCTTTTCGAGCATTCTGCATGGGTTTTTGAATGTAGAAGATGTTAGGGCATATATTCATGCAAACATTGAGGAATTTGGGGAATCCAAGCTAATGGATATCTATTACAATCAGTTAATAGATGATGCTTTTGAACTCAAACCGAAGTACAAGGCTATTTGGGACAAGCATTTTGGGCATTGTATCCATTTCCCCTATTTTACAGAAGATGAATGGGTCTGATATGTTCTAAGTAGAATGCATGACAAATTTCTATGGTTAATGAGGCAATTCAAGATAACTAAGGATGCTATTAGGGCAGTTACCAGATTACACTCATTTGGTCAGTTACCTGCTCTCAAATCTATCAAGAATCAGAAAGTGAGTGAGGCAACCAGATCAAAATTTGACAAGAGAGCAATGACTATAGAAGATATCACTGATCCGGATATCAAGTTTGCATCTATGATAATTGGCTATAAGACATATCACTCCAGTAGGGAGAATTCACTATCTGGAACTACTGTGTATACTGCTTATGAAATGCTAAGAAAAAATGCTAACTATGATCTTTGTGAACTTCTTTTGAGCCAACTATTAGAAAACTTACAAAGGATCAAGAAGGACAAGAGAAACTCATTCAAATATGGTGCTCTAATATTGTGTCTATTCTTTTACTTTATGAATGAGCTACCCAGATCTAGTGGTTGGATATGGTAGAATGATAGACCAATAGCCATACAAATCAGAGATTATATGCATGGGGTTGGTGATGCTAAGGCTCAGAATACAGTACTCTGGGGCTACTTCAATAATTTTTAAAATATGATGCAAACCAGAGAAAGAATTCCCCAATCATTGGTTGAGAAGTACAAAGATACAGTGTGTTTCATGGTAGACACTGATCAATGCCTAATGGAGGAAGTGGAGCCAAGGACAGTCTAGATCATGCCAATGGGGTATGAAGTAGATGAGAAAATTGTAGAACTACATGTTCAACACATGCCGAGTCAGCCCAAGGATCCTAAGGCAGAAAGGTTTGGAACCTACCAAGAGCTAACTATAAAAGTTCATATTGAACTAAGACAACTTGAGATCAAGAGAAAAGTAAGGAAGTAGAAGAATTTGCCAAGAGGCATGGAATTTCAAAGGAGGAACTTGATGGAAATAGAGAGAAGATGGAAAGGGTAGAGAAAGAAAGGCAAGAAACTGAAAAAGAAAATGCTCTGGTGCAAGCCCCCTCTCAGACCAGATCCTACAGGAGCTCTGTGCCTGCCACCTCTAAGAGCCAAAAGGCATCAAAACTGGAAGTTAGGACATCTGAAAAGGGAGAAAAGAGAACTAAGACAAAGGCCACAAGGTCTTACATCAGTTAGAAGGATGATGACGAAACTGAAACTGATGAGGAAGTCAAGAAAATGAAGAAGAAGAAGAAAACAATTGGTGAACCCTCTACCGGTCAAGGAAAAGAAGAGAAGACAGAGGAATTTGTTGAAAATCCTACTCTCTACATTGATGATATCATCAAATTAGTCACTGTTGATGGGAACCTAAAACCAATGACTAAGTTCTATGATGAGTATAATGAAGCTGACCAGAAGATCTTACAAGAAGCTATAGTCAGGTACCTAAATATCTATAATAAGTCATTTATTGAAAACATATCTCTTATTCCCAAAATCCTAGAAAAGGAACTGGAAATAAGGAAGAACAATGCCAAGGCAAAGGACCTTGAGATCTGGGAACAGATAGCTATTTAGCTCTATCCTTCAATCACTCCAAAGTAAATGAGCATGACCTTCAAAGATTGCAAGGATGAATTCCAGAGCAAAGCTTGAATTAATAAGATTATGCTCAGAGAGACTGATCAGGTGCCTAAAGAGACTGAAGATATCCTCTGGAATGCCTATAAAAGATTTAATATTCCTGTTATAGAGGACATAGATGATGAACCTACTGAGAAAAATGCAAAAGATCCAAAGGAGACAAGTGACGAGAGATCTAAGGACTTGGATTCCCCTGCTCCAGAAAAGGAAGTCCCTTAAGAAGTTAATATCTCTCATTTGGATTCCCTAGCAGACTTCAGACCTATTGGAGATGAAAAAATAGAGGAGAAAATAAGCCAAGAAGAAGAGGTAAAGGGAAGAGAAAGATCAAATAGAGAAGACTCCAGGAGATAGTTTTGAGGCTAAAGAAGGGAAGAAAACTCTGTCTCTGGCAAGAGACACTGTAGAAGTAGTCAAAGACTTTCTGATAAAAGAAATGATAGAATTAGATGAACCGGAGTTATTTCAAGGACCATTCAACTTTGATTCCCTCTCCTCGGTTCAAACAATGAAGATAGCTTCCTTTGCCCAACCAAAGGCAAGAGAAAAAATTCTAAAGTCTCACATGGAAGACTATGAGCTAATAGAAATTGCATCCAGTCTATTGGAAAAAATCATGCCATCCTTCTAGAAGGATCTTTTAGACTCCTCATCCGATAATCTAAAATCACTTGTCAATTCTATCAGTACACATTTTGATTCACTGGAAAAATCAGCTAAGGAGAAATTCTGGAAAGAGTTTTTGGATAAAAGATTCTCTAAAGTATAGGGGTACATAGCAAATGATAGGACAAATATGAACATTGGAATAAAAAGCCTAGAAAATTCTCTTAAAGATGGTGGAGATCTATACAAATTTTGTCTATGTTGGCCCACCATGACATTAGATATTATCAATAAGATGGAAGATCAAGAGAATAAACTATCAAGCCTATCTCAAAGTTTTGATCCTTTCTCCTCTTCCATAATGAATCAAGAGTGCCAGAGTCTTGTAGCTATAAATGAAATAAAGAAGCTTGAGAAGGAGAAGAAAATAAGGATAAGTAGGCTAAGTGAACTAAGAGGGATTATTATCCCTAAGTTAGAGGCCATGCATGAGGCCCTAACTGATGCTCAGACCACAGCCTGAACTAGTGATCCGATAGATGTAAAGAGGAAAGAAGCTTTTGCATTCCTGTTGAGTGGTCACATCTCAATTTTGGACAGGATGAAGCAAAGTTGGGCAACATAACTTGTCCAATTGAAGACAACTTTTGCAGATATACTACAGTATGTGTAAGTATAACATGTATATATACTTATGCAGCTAAGTATAGTTGGATTTTTTAGAGTTTTGGTGTGTGGATTCTACCCTTTGCCATTGATGTCAAAGGGGGAGTGAGTAGCAGTGAAAAATGTGGAATCTAGCTAAGGGGGAGCTCTGGTAAAATGTACATTAGAACAGAGCATGAGCCAAGGGGGAGTGTAGTGTGACACTTAGTCATTTTTCACTAAGTGTTGCCATCAATGCCAAAGGGGGAGATTGTTGGTAAGAGACATTGTGTGGCTTCATGAGTGTTGTCATTGATGGCAACAAAGTTCATTCCACATATTCGTAGGACATGGTGTGTCTATACCAGAAGTCAGATTATAGAGTAACTTGGTCCAATGACAAAGAGCAGAGCATGCAGCAGGGTCTGACAATCAGGTCCAGATCTCTTAGAGGAAGTATCTTTGTAAAGTATGGACTTGGGGAAGTCAAGAAGAGTACCTTGACTGATAGATTCTATGGATTGAGCCTCCGATGATGAAAGAGTGAAGAGATATGAGCACCTAAGTATTGGGTTCCTGTTTGGCAGAGTAGACAAAGGAAGAACTGACCGGTAAAGCATCAAACCTTAATCTAGATTAGATATTGATGGTGATCAAGGTTCTTAAGTTATCATTCATGATTGGTCGACATGATTGATGACTTCTATAACTATCTCTTTGATACACATCACTTGATAAGCAAGGATTCAACTGACAGACCAAAGTTTGGGAAAATATTGACTATTCTGGATGCCAACTAGAAAGATGATGAAATCCTTGGTACAGATATATATACCAGATGGATTTCAATGAGAAGGTGTGAAAAGTGAGTTGGAAAGTGTGAAAAAAAGCATAGAATAGTGTGGAAATAGAAATAGACATCTGGTATGTGACAGAACAGCAACACTAAGGTAGAGGAAGAATGAAGTGTAGTAGATCAGTATATTGAGCCTAACCAAAACTAAACCTAAGCACATGTGGATGCTTCTCATCAGTTCAAGTATCTAGTTTCCTTCTTTAAACTATTGTAAGTAGTGAGCCTCTTGTGAGTAGTGTGCTCGTGCAGTGAGCCTTAATTGGCAAGTGCCATTTGTACTACCTTATTCCTTTAACAGAGAATACAATCTTGGGTTAATCACCCCATGGTTTTTTACCTTAATAGGGTTTTCCACGTCAAAATATTGTGTCATGTGTATTGAGCTTGTTTCTGCTTTCATGGTTATGGATACTTATTTGTTTTGATGCTGTACTAGTTGTTAAAGAAGAACAAAAAGTTAAATTAATTAAGATAACTAATTCACTCCCCCTCTTAGTTATCAGCAATTGGTATCGAAGCTAAGTTCCTCTAGACAGAGCCTAATAGCTTGAGGAAGATCTGGGAATCTCAAATGGATATGTATGGTATGAGGGAACAACTTCAGTCTACTCTAGATGATCTTGATCAATCTCATTCTAAAGTCAATGAGCTAAGGGAAAGATTCAAACAAGCTGATAATTTCATAAATGAACTCAAAGATAGAATAAGTATCTCAATGAAGAAAAGAAAGGAACTTCTTCAAAAATTAGTAAGTTAGAATGAAGCCAATGATATTAATGAAGATCTGAATGAGAAAACCAAGTTATGTGAGAAGTTATCAAAAGAGGTCATTATGGTAATACATGAAATGGAATCAGGAGTTATGAAATTCACCCAAGAAATTGAAGATAGAAGAAAAAGTGAAGATAATATAAAGCAATCTCTTAAGGAGAAGTCAGAAGACTACCACAAAATGGATAGAATAATCAGGCACCTGGAATCTGATCTTGAAGAAGCTAGAGACAATGAAGAATAACTTGAGAATTAGATAGGCACTCTTAAAAGGGATCTTCAAACAACAAATGAATACAAAGAGAAATTCAAGATAAGCTCTTCTCAACTTGAAGTTCTTCTTGAAAGCCAAAAGAGGGTAGATGACAAACAAGGATTGGGGTATGGAAAGGGGAAAGCTCTGCATCCGGTCAAAAAAATTCTGGATCAGGATATCCAAGGAACAGGGCTAGAAAACCTCTGGTAAGGCAACTAAATGCTCAAAGTTATCCATCCTTCAATGGATATTGCCACAATTGCAATAAATTTGGTCATAAAGCAAATCAGTGTAGAAGAAGAATGAATTAGACTAATTCATCCTTCTCCGGACAATGTTTTAATTGCAAAAGGTATGGTCACAAATCTCATGAGTGTAGAAATATGCAAATAAACAATTCATTCAATGGTAGATGCTTTGCATGCAATAGAATGGGACATATGGCTAATCAGTGCATATCAAAAGGATATCAGTCAAATATGCAAAGAAATGTTGTTTTCTACAATTGCAATAGATCTAGTCATATTGCCAAATTCGGTAGAAGCAAGAATCAGGACAAAAAGGGTCTGGTGCATCATAATCAAAACCAAGACAAAGGAAAGGGAAAAGTGAATGTAGATGAAATTCAAAGGGAGATGAACAAGATTTGGGTGAAGAGGAATACAGAAAATGTTGAGGATGGATCCGCACCAGAATCTGGTGCTGATATTCCTTTTGAAAACTAAATAGATTAGCTCTGGCTGAGGGAGAGTCACAAAACAAAACAATTTCCCCCAGCGAGTCAATTAGTGCCTGAAATTGGCACATGGAAAGTTGCAGATTAAAGGGTTCTTAGATAAACATCTAAATAAGCCTTTGTAAAGGTATGGAAGATCTGCAAGAAGTCTAGAAGAGGTTAATCTTCCTAGATTGATCCAGTTTAACAATCATTCAGTAAGAACATGATTCTCATAGTTGGATCCAGTATGATTCATATTTGAGGTATCTTGATATGTGGATAAGTGGAATGATTGGGGAAAGGTAGATAAACAACTAATAGTGCATACCAGTGATCCAAGAAGACCTCTCTCAGAACAATGAAAACAAGGCAACCAGACTAAATTAGGTTATGCATTTATTGCAAAATGGAATTAGGGTTTGCGCAGAAATAAAAGGGTTCTTTGGTTCATCATTTGCAAATTTACATTCAAAAAGAAGAGAGAAGGAGCTCTGCAACAAGTTATCTCAAACCTCTCAAGAGCAACTGTAGAAGTCAGTTCATCAAAGCAACTCGATTCGGCTCATACTGTGAACCCTAGAAGTGTAAGAGGTATTTTCTGCTCTTGAAATCTCTCTCTGATTCTTTTAAAGATGGCTACTCTGAATGTTGTGAAGATCACTGATAGGCCTCATCCTAAATTCAAGAAACATCCCTACAAATCCCTAGAAGTTGATCCCCTAGGCACCTTTTCAAGCATTCCGCATGGGGTTTTGCATGTAGAAGATGTTAGGGCATATATTCATGCAAACATTGAGGAATTTGTGGAATCCAAGCTAATGGATATCTATCACAATCAGTTAATAGATGATGCTTTTGAACTCAAACCATAGTACAAGGCTATCCGGGACAAGCATTTTGGGCATTGAATCCATTTCCCCTATTTTGCAGAAGATGAATGGGTCCGATATGTTCTAAGTAGAATGCATGACAACTTTCTGTGGTTAATGAGGCCATTCAAGATAACCAAGGATGCCATTAGGGTAGTTACCAGATTGCACTCATTCGGTGGGTTACCTGCTCTCAAATCTGTTAAGAATCAGATAATGAGTGAGGCAACTAGATCAAAATTTGACAAGAGAGTAATGTCTATAGAAGATATCATTGATCCAGATATCAAGTTTGCATCTATGATAATTGGCTATAAGATATATCACTCCAGTAGGGAGAATTCAGTATCTAGAATTGCTATGTATACTGCTTATGAAATGCTAAGGAAAAATGCTAACTATGATCTCTACGAACTTCTTCCAAGTCAACTGTTAGAAAACTTACAAAGGATCAAGAAGGACAAGAAAAACTCATTCAAATATGTTGGTCTAATATTGTGTCTATTATTTTACTTTATGAATGAGCTACCTAGATCGAGTGGCTCAATATGGCAGAATGACAGACTAATATCCATACAAATCAGAGATTATATGCATGCGCTTGGTGATGCCAAGGCTCGGAATACAACACTCTAGGCCTACTTCAAGAATTTTCAAAATATGATACAAACCAAAGAAAGAATACCCCAATCATTGGTTGAGAAGTACAAAGATATAGTGTGTTTCATGGTAGACACTGATCAATGCCTAATGGAGGCAGTGGAGCTAAGGACAGTCTAGATCATGCCAATGGGGTATGAAGTAGATGAGAAAATTGTAGAACTACATGTTCAACACATGCCGAGTCAGCCCAAGGATCCTAAGGCAAAAAGGTTTGGAGCCTACCAAGAGCTAACTGTAAAAGTTCATATTGAACTAAGACAACCTGAGATCAAGAGAAAAGTAAGGAGGGAAGTAGAAGAATTTGCCAAGAGGCATGGAATTTCAAAGTAGGCACTTGAAGCAAATAGAGAGAAGATGGAAAGGGTAGAGAAAGAAAGGCAAGAAACTGAAAAGGAAAGTGCTCTGATGCAAGCCCCCTCCTAGACCAGATCCTCCAAGAGCTCTGTACCTACCACCTCTAAGAGCCAAAAGGCATCAAAACTGGAAGTCAGGACATCTAGAAAGGGAGAGAAGAGAACTAAGACAAAGGCCACAAGGTCTTACATCAGTCATAAGGATGATGAAGAAACTAAAACTGATGAGGAAGTCAAGAAAATGAAAAAGAAGAAGAAAACAACTGGTGAACCCTCTACCGGTCAAGGCAAAGAAGAGATGGCAGAGGAATTTGTTGAAAAGCCTACTCTCTACATTGATGATATCATCAAATCAGTCACTGTGGATGGGAACCTAAAACCAATGACTGAGTTCTATGATGAGTATAATGAAGCTGACTAGAAGATTTTGCAAGAAGCTATAATCAGGTACCTGAATATCTATAATAAGGCATTTATTGAAATCATATCTCTAATTCCCAAAAGCCTAGAGAAGGAACTAGAAATAAGGAAGAACAATGCCAAGGCAAAGGACCTTGAGATCTAGGAATAGATAGCTATTCAGCTCTATCCTTCAATCACTCCAAAGAAAATGAGCATGATCTTCAAATATTGCAAGGATGAGTTCCGAAGCAAAGCTAGAATGAATAAGCTTATGCCCTGAGAGATTGATCAGGTGGGTAAAGAGACTAAAGACATCCTCCGAAATGCCTATAAAAGATTCAATATTCTTGTTATAGAGGACATAGATGATGAACCTACAGAGAAAAATGCAGAAGATCCAAAGGAGACAAGTGATGAGAGATCTAAGGACTTGGATTCCTCTGCTCCAGATGAGGAAGTCCTTGAAGAAGTTAATATCTCTGATCTGGATTCCCCAGTAGACTCGAGACCTATTGGAGATGAAAGAATAGAGAAGAAAATAAGCCAAGAAGAAGAGTTAAAGGGAAGAGAAGGGGATCAAACAGAGAAGTCTCCAGAAGATAGTTCTGAGGCTGAAGAAGGGAAGAAAACTCTGTCTCCAGCAAGAGACACTACAGAAGCAGTCAAAGACTTTATGACAAAAGAAATGACAAAATTAGATGAACTGGACTTACTTCAAGGACCATTCAACTTTGATTCCCTCTCCCTGGTTCAAAGAATGAAGATAACATCCTTTGCCCAAGCAAAGGAAAAAGAAAAAATTCTGAAGTCTCACATGGAAGACTATGAGCTAATAGAAATTACATCCAGTGTATTGGAAAAAATCATGCCATCCTTCTAGAAGGATCTTTCAGGCTCCTCATCTAGTAATCTTAAATCACTTGACAATTTTGTCAGTACACATTTTGATTCACTAAAGAAATTAGGTGAGGAGAAAGTTTGGAAAGAGTTTTTGGATAAAAGATTCTTTGAAGTACAAGGGTACATAGCAAATGATAGGAGAAATCTGAAGACTAGAATAAAGAGCCTAGAAAATGCTCCTAATGATGGTGGAGATCTATACAAATTTTGTCTATCTTGGTCCACCGTGACATCATATATTATCAAGAAGATGGAAGATCAAGAGAATAAACTATCAAGCCTATCTTAAAGTTTTGATCCTCTCTCCTCTTCCATAATGAATCAAGAGTGCCAGAATCATGTAGCTATAAATGAAATAAAGAAGCTTGAGAAGGGGAAGAAAAATAGGATAAGCAGGCTAAGTGAACTAAGAGGGATTATTATCCCTAAGTTAGAGGCCTTGCATGAGGCCCTAACTGATGCTCAGACCACAACCTGGACTAGTGATCCGGTAGATCTAAAGAGGGCAGAAGCTTTTGCATTCCTGTTGAGTGGTCACATCTCAATTTTGGACAGGATGAAGTAGAGTTGGGCAACAGAGCTTGTCCAATTGAAGACAACATTTGCAGATATACTATAGTATATGTAAGTATAACATGTATATATATTTATGCGGCTAAGTATAGTTGGATTTTTGAGAGTTTTGGTGTGTGGATTCTACCCTTTTACATTGATGTCAAAGGGGGAGTGAGTAGTAGTGAAAAATGTGGAATCTAGCTAACGGGGAGCTCTAGTAAAATGTACATTAGAACAGAGCATCAGCCAAGGGGGAGTGTAGTGTGACACTTAGTCACTTTTCACTAAGTGTTGCCATCAATGCCAAAGGGGGAGATTGTTGGCAAGAGACATTGTGTGGCTTCATGAGTGTTGTCATTGATGGCAACAAAGTTCATCCCACACATCCGCAGGACATGGTGTGTCTATACCAGAAGTCAGATTGTAGAGTAACTTGGTCTAGTGACCAAGAATAGAGCATGTAGCAAGGTCTCACAATCAGGTCTAGATCTCTCAAAGGAAGTATTTCTGTAAAGTGCAGACTTGGGGAAGTCAAGAGGATTACCTTGACTGATAGATTCCAGGGATTAAGCCTCTGGTGATGAAAGATTGAAGAGATATGAGCACCTAAGTATTGGGTTCTTGTTTGGCAGAGTAGACAGAGGAAGAACTGACCGGCAGAGCATCAGACGTTAATCCGGATGAGATATTGATGGTGATCAAGGTTCTTAAGGTATGATTCATGATTGGTCGACATGATTGATGACTTCTATAACTATTTCTTTGATACGCATCACTTGGTAAGCAAGGATTCAGCTGACAGACTAGAGTTTGAGAAAATATTGACTCTTTCGGATGCCAACTAGAAAGATGATGAAATACTTGGTGTAGATATATATACCAGATGGATTTCAATGAGAAGGTGTGAAAAGTGAGTTGGAAAGTGTGAAGAAAAGCATAGAACAGTGTGGAAATAGAAATAAAGGTCCAGTATGTGACAGAATAGCAACACTAAGGCAGAGGAAGAATGAAGTGTAGTAGATCAGTATATTGAGCCTAACTAGAACTAAACCTAAGCACATGTGGATGCTTCTCATCAGTTCAAGTATCTAGTTTCCTTCTTTAAACTATTGTAGGCAGTGAGCCTCTTATGAGCAGTGTGCTCGGGTAGTGAGCCCTAATTGGCAAGTGCCATTTATACTACCTTATTCTTTTAACAAAGAATATAATCTTGGGTTAATCACCCCATGGTTATTTCCCTTAATAGGGTTTTCCACATCAAAATATTGTGTCATGTGTATTGAGATTGTTTCTGCTTTCATGGTTATGGATATGTATTTATTTTGATGCTACACTAGTTGTTAAAGAAGAACAGAAAGTTAAATTAATTAAGATAACTGATTCACCCCCCCTCTCAGTTATCAACACAATCGTCAACCCTATACCTTAAACATGAAGCCTACACCCTCAAACCCTCATCCCTAGACCATATAACCTCACCCTTATATCCTAAACCTTGAATATTGTGCCTCAACCCTATACTTAAATTAAACCTAAACCATACGTGCTCTCAACCCAAGTCACCCTATGGGTTATATACCCTCAATCCATATCGTAAACCCTAAACCCTAATCCCTGCGCCTTGCACACTTAATCTTATACACTCAACAACCTGAATATTAACCCTCAACTGTAATCCTCTACCCTCTACCCTCTACCTATTACTTAAGCCCTAATCCCTCAACCCTCAAAACTATATAGGCTCAGGTCCTTATATACACTAAACCCAAAACACTTAAATACATAGATACATACATACATGCATACATACATACATACATACATACAAACATACATACATACAAAGATGCATACATACAAGCATGCATACATATACATACATACAAGCACATGCATACATACCTAAAAGAATAGATATAAACATCCATGAAACATACTTATGAAATTTTAACATATCTCATTCAAAGGAAGATGTAGACACCCAAATTTGTCCCAAAATTGTTCATGTCTTGCAACACCTTGTCAAAAACATTATTAAGACATCATGTAACATTTTGTCCTAAATCCCACTCTCAATCCCATTTATCCATTAGCCAATTAATTAAATAAATTTTATTTATTTAATTAATTTCCACATCATATTCTAATCCCACTATCTAATTAATTAAATAAATTTTATTTAATTAATTAATATCCAACTCATATCCCAACTAATTCAAATATTTTATTTGAATTAAGTTCTCACATTTCATTATAAGCCGACTTTCTAATTAATTAAATAAATTTTATTTATTTAATTAATTTATCTTATCATTTAGCCGACATGTGTGCCTCTTTCATTTAAAAAAGATAAGTGGTACTACAGCCTTTTATTTAATATATTTCATATGTAGTACTTTTTTATGTACACAAGCACACATGAGCCCTATTCTCGTTGACACTTGTCAAATGACTACAACTCCCTTGAAGAGTGGGATAACCGAATCAATCCTAGCCGTCCACATCAATCATTTAGCTTTTTAATCTCAACCATTCATTTGAACCAAGCCTTTCCTATAAATCAAACCCCTCACAAGCCATTAGCATGGATTGAGCTTCAAGTACCATTATTTTGTCAAAATATCATTAGAGCCTTTGCATCCTTCAACTATCATCCTCATATCATCTTCATCTTAATGTTATGCTGCAGAAGTGAGCATCCAACATTCCTCCAACAATAATCCTTCAAAATCTTGCATGTTCATGCGAGGTGGAGAAGAGAAATGGAGATAAATTGAGCATAGCATGGAGATCAGTTTGCATTTACATTTGTTATTTTGATTTTCATGTTCTCTTGTGCTTCATTGTGCATTGCTAGGGTTTTTATCATTGCTGTTTATTCATTTGCCCTGATTTGCAATTATACCCTAACTACATTTGGCACACCCGGTGGGACTCACGTCCTTGATTAACCTCTCTTGTTTAAGTTGTTTTTATGAAGTTTAGATCTCTTCGAGTGCGAATCTTTCATTTTTGCAAGCTTTTGTAGCAAAAATTTGCATTTTTCTAACCCTAGTTTGTAAAGATTTGGCTAAAAATATATGTAGATGATCTCTTATCCCAAATCTAACCTCACCATTGTGTCCGGGATGTCATTTCCATAAATTTTGAGTACAAATTTGCCTAAATTTGATGAAACATGGAGCGTTTGGTGAAGAAAACAATAACCGAACTGTAAAAATGCGCCTCTGGTAATTCAGGTCACCTCTGATCAAACAGCAGTCACCTGGGCTAAATCAGCTCGCCTTTGAGCAAACAACAGTCGCTTATGGTCAAATCTAGCTCGCTTTTGAACAAACAGTGCTCGCTTTTGAACAAAAAGAGATCGCATATGGTAAACTTGGTCGCTTATGGTTAACATTTGCATTCTGTCTCCTGAAACTCTCCAGATCACTTTTGGGCTATTATGTCTCACTTTTGGCCTTTTGTTAGTTGCATATAAGCTATTACTTGTCACTTCCATCCATTTTTGCATCGCTTATGAGCAAAAATCCACCACTTTCTACATATCCGCATCGCTTTTACACTGGGATCGGCCGCATCTATCATTTTCTGGATCGCTTTTACATCGTTAGTGATCGCCTAAGGTATGACATGCATCACTTTTGCTTCAACAGAATTTGCCTATGTGCTTTATGATCTTTTACACTGTTAGTTTTACTTTTGAAATGGGTTGCTCGCTTATGAACTAACAGTGGTCGCTTTTAATCTGATGTGCGTCGCTTATGAATTAATAGTGACCGCTTATGAGTTTATGCGCGTCGCTTTTGATTGAACAGTGGTCACTTTCAAACTAATTTGCATCACTTATGATCCTACAGAAGCCGCGTTTAAACTGATAGGCATCGCTTATGAACTGACAGTGATCGCCTGTGCAGGATAGGGTTTTGACTATGTTTTTGTAGATACAGGTCGCTTTTAGCACACAATTGGTCGCTTCTGGGTATATCCGCATCCCTTACAAGCTAACAGGAACCGCATCTAGTATTTTTTGTGTCGTATTTGATCTATAGCATCTCGTCTGTCACAAAATACAGATCGCCTCTGATCAACAGTATGTCGCATCTGGCAACTGTAACTTGCTTCTACTTGCTATCATTGTGCATCTTGGTATTTCTATCATAACTGTTACATACAGAGGCCAAATCACACAAACAAGGACTCGCTGGAAAGCTGAGAGGACAAACTACATAGTAGAGCAAGTTTTATCAGGTGATTGTATCATTTTTCCCTCTTTTTTATTAGTCAAAGTTTAGGTTCATTGCAAACTTTATTTTGAGCATAACTTGAGCAATTTTGATTGTTTTTCAACGAAACTTTTTTTCAAATTGCTTAGAATCTCCTGAACTTTCTATTTATGCAATCTATTTTTCTATATCAGATCATTTTTATCAATATTTTCAGATTTCATCTTTTTCATGTAATCATCTTCTTTGCAAGTTTACTTGTTTCTTTTTGGAATTGGTGACTTGTAGGGGCATCTAAGGAGCTGGAGCAGCATTGGCATCAACATCTACAGCAAATTGGAAAGTGATTGTATCAGGTGCACTCATTCTAATCTTTCATCTCTTAATCTTGATTGATCACACATTTAGACTTTGGGATTAAAACGAACATTGTTTGCTATCACACTATTGAAATTGGGCTTAAAACGAACCATTGTCTTTCATCACATTTAAATTTGGATCTAAAATGAACAAGTGCTTGAACTGTTTGATCACACATTGAATTTCTAAGGTTAATGAACCCCATGCGAGTGTGACCAAGTAAATGTGTATGCTCTCTCCTCACGTCCTAACACGAACTTGGAGATCAAAAATATTTACTTGTGTTGCTTTTGTTTAGCCTTAGAGAGGCCTGCCTTGGTATCCACCCCAAGGGAACGACCTCAAGTGGTACTTTCATCTGGTCCACTATAAAAATCAGAGGATAAGGTAAAAGCCAAGTCTAACCGGTATTAGCGCTCACCATATAGTGCTAACTCGAAAGGAGGTGTACCTTTGTGTATATTAAAACTCCTAGTATGGTTAGTTAAAGTCTTAAGTGGCTTGCTGGATGCTCGTGGGGTGCCGGTCGGTCCCCCAGATTTTCATTAGAACCTCCTTGTGATAGTGGCCTTGCCTTAACTAGGACTTGTTGAGTGTCTTCACGTGCTTGCTTAACCATCATCACATTCTTCTAAACTAAAACTTGCTTATGTGTCTTGCGTGAGTGATTCATGTGTGTATATGCATAATCATTTGTTTAAATATTGCCACATCAAGATCTAAACACCCAGACACATAAAGACAAGTCATCCTACACATTCTTCCAATAACATTCAAACCCAATCACTTCCAACCCTTCACAGCCAAATCATCCAAACAAGCCACATCATCATCCAAATCCCTAAACAAGCACTTGCTAAAAGGACTTAAGACAAACACTTGGTGACAACATGTTTACACTAGAGGACCCAGAAATCAAATTCTAAAGATTCCTCCAAAATCTTTATCAAGGATCACAACCCCTAAACCAAGATGCCATTGAAATATTACAATTCTTCATCCAAAGAGCTCAACCCCATGCAAGCCAATCACCTCAACTGCAATACTTCATAACCCAAGTCCAACACCTTTTAGCCACTAGTCAAGCTTGACAAGTACATCAATTCTTAGCTGCTCCATACCAACCTAATCCACCTTATAGCCACATGTCATATCCACCCACCTCCTATCAACTTAATCCACCTATCCACCAAGTCAATGCCACATCAACCTATGAACATTCACCTCAAGCTTATCCAATCCCTCATGCCATCATTCCAATGCACTACCAAGCCCATCCACAAGGCAATCAAGTGATATCACAAGAACAACATGCAAGTCTAAATAGCCCTTTGTACATAAATCAAGCAGGTCCAAGTACACCTTTTCAACAAGACCATCAAGCACCATTGATAGACCTAAGTCCACCTTTACAACAAGAAGCACATCCAAGTCCAAGTGGTCCCTTGTACATAAATCAAAGCCCAATTTATCCTATGCAAGATCTAATAACCTTTGACAAGGGAGATACCAATCTAGAGTGGCCTCCACCCTCCAATCACATACCAACACATGAGCCAACTAATCCTATCCCAACACCACCATGTGATCCCATTCCTAGTCCATTGATCCCTCCACCTTCCAAACCACCAAGCCCTTCATTACCTTCATCACCATGTCATTCTAATCCTTCACCAAAGGATGCGGCTGAGATAGTTTTACAAAGAATGCTTGAAGCAAAACTCATTAAACTTCCCCCCATCAAACCATGTGAAGAAAGTCCATATGATGAACATGATTATTGTGCATACCATAGGACCAAAGCCCATAATACAAATCAATGCCCAATATTTGTCCGAATTGTTTACAAGGTGTACCTACCTACAATAAGAAATCATGCCACATCATTCAAATCCTATGTGTCACCCCCATCTAGTCCAAATCCTACAACACCATCTACCATTATCATCCATCCATTATATTTCCCATCCACCCATACACTTGCAAAGGATGTGATCCATTGGCTACTAGCTAGGAATAAACTACCCCCATGTCAAACACCCATTCATGAACCTACCAAAGAACTTCCAAGGTCATGTCCAATCCTATAATCTCATCATGTGGTTCACATATCCTTGAGCCTCTTCAAGAGCCTTCCATTAACATACCTAGCCCTTTAAGCCCATCATGTGAGCTACAAGCCAACAAGTCTATTCAAGAGTCTCCAACCACAAGCCTAAGTCAAGAGCCATCATGCCTTCATGGTGATAACTATCAAGAGCCTATCCAAGAGCCTTCCAATTCCATTCAAGAAACCCAAGAGGTATGTCAAGCATTTAATCCTAAGCATGTGGAAACATTAAGCCCTAGTCCAACTCAAGACCAAAACACTTTTATGCAACCCATCCATAACATCTACCTTCTTCATGATCAAGATGATACCTATGAAGAAGATATCCATGAGCAAGATATCCACATTGCTCATAGTCATCCACCATCTAGCCCTATCCATAATAAGCAAACATCCACTTGTCATGATGAGACACTTGTCCCCCAAGTAAGAATAAAAGATCAAACAAATAGCTTGGATCTTAGCGAACATAATCAAGATCCTAATGATCATCCATCCACATCCACCATCGATTCCATTTCAAATCCATCATGTCCTATTGGTCTTACCACCCTTATACATGAGTGTTCCTCTTTAGGACAACAACAACCTTTATCCACTTCACCTTCTCCATCCAATAATAAACTCAAGTCTAGTGTTCAAACCACACCTAGTCCTATAGTCAAGCACATACTCCAAAACATGAACTACCAAGGCAAAGGTCTAGGCCTTTATGAACAAGGTATTTTGGAGCCAAACCATGTCAAGATTCCTCCATGCTCATATGGCCTTGGATACACACCCCAAGGTAAACAAGGCCAAGATGTTGGTAATTCCTCCATCCCTCCTAAGTCCACTTTCCATCGCAAACCTTATCATCTACCCAAAACATATGTAGCCAATCCACCTTCATCAACTTACAAACTCCAAAAGCATGTGACCATACACCTTCCACCATCCACTTTGCCTCCACTTTTACAAACTCCAAATATCCCTCCATCCACCTTTCCACCATTGCTTCTAACACCTAACATACCTATCATTCATAAGTGTCCTTACATCCCTAATCATGGCCAACAAAAGCACACATCGTTTAAACATAAAGCTTCCAATCATTCCACCAACCCCGCTTCCACCAAACCCATGGGATTCAAAAGCAAAAATTTTGATGCCTTTATCTATAATGCTAAAAATCCAAGTAAAACTCCTAAGGACCCTCATGCCTTAGGCCATCAATGTGAAAAGTCTCTAAATCATCCATCTTCTAAGCCAAGTACATTCACAAAGCTATCCAAGCCCATACCTCCAAATGCAAAGCCTAAAAGCAAAATGGTTTGGGTTCCTAAGCAAATATCTAGCAAGTCAAATGAGGCATCCTCCTCCACATGTCAGGAATCCCAATCACCTATCTCCATCCAAAAGTCTACTTCCATCCAAAACTTCCATTCCCTTCAAAAATCCCACAAGCAAAACAAAAGCACTAAAAATACCAAATCTATGTGGGTTCCAAAATCACTTCATCAAGCATCTCCTAAGAAAACAACCCCATTGCTTCCTACACCACCATCTCATCACAAGCTTCAATGTTTAACATGGTGTGTACAACCGTTGGTCATGGTTCCCTTCCACTCCATAGCACCTCCACATAACTACATCTACCCATCTTCCATCCATTATCCTACGTATCTTCCTAATCACTATCCCTATGGTCCATGCTTTGGCATAAACTTTTCATCCATCTTCCTTCCATAAGCCTATATAATCCACATCATAATCCACTATCCCCATCCATCTATCCTTGCATGAACCTTTCATAATCCATTTCATCATCCACTATCTACCTACTTCATCTCCCATCCATGCAATCCCTTATCAACATCTATGAGCATAATGACATGGTCCATGTGAAGACATCATCCATCTCTAAAGGGACACTATCAACCTTCATAGCACTAGCCACTTGAGTCCATCCTATCCATTACCATGGTGAAAACCTAGCAAACAGGTGCCATGTGTAATTGTCAACCCATCTAAAAGCAAAAAAAAAAAAGTAAAGAGAAATCCTTTCATCCAATGGTGAAAACCTGGTAAACAGGCATCTTGGATAAGTACCATGATGAAAACTTGGCAAACAGGCATCATGCGTAGGTTGATCTTCTATGTCACTTACACTTGGGGGCACATTGTCTCATCCAAACTATCCATTTCCAAACTATCTATCCCATTATATCATACCAACCTATCTTATCCTATCTTGTCATCCTACCATCCTTAGCCATTACATAAACATGCCTATCCTATTGAATCCATTTATCCATCCTTCCGCCTTTTGATTTTGAAGAAGACATATGGGTAAAATGTTGAAACATATTTGGATATTTCTTAACATAACTTCTTTCCAAACCAAGTCCTATCCATTGACCATTTATCCATCCCATTCAAACCAATCCAATCATGTTATCCCTTGGTCATGAACTTTTGTCATGTAAAATCCTAAGCATTACCACCTAGAATGGGGCAAGTTCTTCCTATGCAACATAGCCTTTTGGAGATCACATCCTAGCTCCCTTATGATCTATCCACTATGGTGTACGCTTATCATGAGCTTTCCATCTTATAGCTTATCCCCATCTATTTATCATGAGCTTTCCACTATAGCCTACCTATCCATTTATCATGAAGCAAGCATCCATCCCTTATATGGCCTATCCTCTTATCTATCCATCCAATCCCATTCATCCATCCTTGCACCTAGACTTGGTCTTCCCTTGTCATTGGTATCTAGCACAAAGGCTACTCAAATTGTAAATCCATTGACATTCAAAACATTTCAACAAAATCCAAAAAAAATCAAATATTCCTCCAAAAACTCCAAAAAAATCAAAATATTCTAAAAATCCAAAAAATTAAATATCCAATGAAAAATCCAAGCAATAAAACCAATCAAATCATCCAAAACAATCCACTCCATCAAAATTCAATCAAACTCAAATCATCATCATCATCAATTCTTCCTATCAATAACATTCATTCATCCATTTCAATCAATCCATTTCCAACCATATCAATCAAATCAATCTAAGCAATGATCTTAAATCCAAGTCACATTGATCCATATCAAGCAAACTAATCAATCAAGGAACATTATCTAATCAAATCGACAGGTTTTGATCCTAATCTTGTCATGAGCCCAACCAATCATCATCAATCATCATTAATGGGATATAGCGTTCCCACATCCTTGTGTTGATCTAGGGATATAGCTTTCCCCACAATGACAACACTATCTATCATCATCAAACAAACAATCAATTATTGGTTTATGACTTGACAAGGGCAATACTTTGTTTGTTTTACATCCTTTGAGCACACTGAGAACACTTGCTTATGCTTAGATTAAGTGGACACTCTAATCATCACATCATCAACATTTCATCAATCAATCTCAATCCATTTTTATCATCATCAATAAAACACAAATTAGAACTACATCTCATTTCCATCGTTAAGTGCCTTGATCCCATGGATATAGGGTATGTAGGCAGTCTGGAGTATGAAGGAAGTGCCCAGATTCAGGCATAGGCAATTTTCCTTTTTCTCCTCTCATCATTTCTTCTGTCATCTATCTTCTACATCATAAATAAACAACTTCTTCCAATCAATCTATCATTCAATCAATCCATTTCCTTCAAATCAATCATCAACATTTCATCAATCCAGTCATCCTTTCATCCAATCAAATCAATCCAAAGAATCCAAACAATGATCCAAATGCAAGCCCATCCTTAATCCATACCAATCAAGTTAATCAATCAAGCCAAGTTATTCAAGTGCAATCAATGGTCTTGATCCTAGCCTTGTTGTAAGCCAAAGCAATCAACCAATCAGCCAACCAACTCAGCAAACAACCCTGTGTTGATCTAGGGATATAGCTTTCCCCGTAATGATAGCACTCTCAACTATCAACAATTAACAACCAATCCTTGGTTTATAGCTTGACAGGGGCAATACCTTGTTTGTTTTTGAATCATTTGTGATGCTTGCTTGCTTGCTTGTGTGTGTCATCATTTTATCTTGCATTTGCATCATATTGGTATCAATCTAGCTAATATTCATATCTTGTATCCAGACAAGGTTGTATTACGCTGGGGCATAAGACACATCGTCACCTTGGTCCTTCTACCTTGGTGCATAAAGTCTAGTGCTATATCAAACATCATGGTTGCTCACTTTCATTACAGCATAACGCATCCTTCATTTCTTCTATCTATCCCCTTATCTTTCTTTTGCAGCCAAGCCATTTCTTTTCGAGAGCATACCCGTGTTTGTCCAACCCACCTATCCTCTCAAGGGGGCATCACCAACCTATCCTTTCTATCATCATCATTATCATCACCACCATCCCTATCAATTATCCATACCTTAACTTCTTTGAAATGATGTTACTCGACACAAAGCTCATCATCTTGAACATCATCTCAAAGAGGGGCAAAATGTAGACACCCAAATTTGTCCCAAAATTGTTCATGTCTTGCAACACCTTATCAAAAACATTATTAAGACATCATGTAACATTTTGTCCTAAATCCCACTCTCAATCCCATTTATCCATTAGCCAATTAATTAAATAAATTTTATTTAATTAATTAATATCCAACTCATATCCCAACTAATTCAAATATTTTATTTGAATTAGGTTCTCACATTTCATTATAAGCCGACTTTCCAATTAATTAAATAAATTTTATTTATTTAATTAATTTATCTTATCATTTAGCCGACATGTGTGCCTCTTTCATTTAAAAAAGATAAGTGGTACTACAGCCTTTTATTTAATATATTTCATATGTAGTACTTTTTTATGTACACAAGCACACATGAGCCCTATTCTCCTTGACACTTGTCAAATGACTACAACTCCCTTGAAGAGTGGGATAACCGGATCAATCATAGCCGTCCACATCAATCATTTAGCTTTTTAATCTCAACCATTCATTTGAACCAGGCCTTTCCTATAAATCAAACCCCTCACAAGCCATTAGCATGCATTGAGCTTCAAGTACCATTATTCTGTCAAAATATCATTAGAGCCTTTGCATCCTTCAATGATCATCCTCATATCATCTTCATCTTAATGTTATGTTGTAGAAGTGAGCATCCAACATTCCTCCAACAATAATCCTTCAAAATCTTGCATGCTCATGCGAGGTGGAGAAGAGCAATGGAGATAAATCGAGCATAGCATGGAGATCGGTTTGCATTTACATTTGTTATTTTGATTTTCATGTTGTCTTGTGCTTCATTGTGCATTGCTAGGGTTTTTATCATTGCTGTTTATTCATTTGCCCTAATTTGCAATTTTACCCTAACTACAGAAGACATAACACGAGCATGTTATAACATGATCGCGTTATGTCAAACTAGGAAAACACTGGCAAATGTGCAAAAAAGAAAAAAAAAGAACAACATAATGCACTCGCATTATAATGTGCTCATGTTATATTGTGCTTTGGGAATCCTAATCCTTGGGCTTGGGCTTTGCTTTGGATTTCCAACCCAAAGGCTTGGAGTGCCTTTTCAACATCCACAGATGTGTTTTTGCAAATTCTACAAGATTTCACATAATTTTGTTCGTACTAACCCTCAGATTTGCACGTGTTTCAAGGTCAAACAAATCAAACACCTGGGTAATGTTAGGCTTTCTCTTATCTATTTAATGATGGAATTTTTTTTCACATTTTGACAATGTTAAGCCTTTCATCTTTAATTTCTTTTGTTTGTGTGTCTAGTTTTGGGCAAAAACCACTGTTTGGTCTTTTTTTCATTGTAAATTAACCATTCATTGAAATTTTTAAAAAAATACATATTTAGAAACTAGACTCCATTCTACACATATTAAAAAAAATGGTTTTCAATTAGTTTTTAAAATTTATAGGGGTAGCACAGCCAAAATTTAGTTTTTTAGGATGTGTCCACTTTGAAAATTAGTAAAAAATCAAATATTCATAAAACAATTATCAAAAAAATTGGGCATAAACTACATACTGTTAGCTAATTTCTCACTAAAGTAATTTTAGAAATACCAAAAAAAAGTTAACCTTTTGAGAGAGCCACAAAACATGCTATGTTATGTTTTTTTGACAGAAACAACACAAATTTCTCTGAGTCCCTCTTTTGAACTCCCTAATCTATATCATTTTAAAAAAAAATTATTAGTTTAGAAAGTAGACTCGGAGTACTATGAACATTGTTTTGGTTGCATCTCCAAATTTTGAGTGTAACTATGCTCAATTTCTTATCCAAGGCCATCATTTCCTGATTTTAGAAAAAAATGGCCACTTAAGACCCCTTTTTGGCCCCCACCTTCTTGCACTTACCTAGTGTATTATCCTAATTGTTACTCTAATCAGGCATCTCCATGTCACCCTCCTTCTGTACATCGATTTCAACCTTTTCTTGTGCCGGAGGTAAATCTTTGTCTCTATCCTAATCCTCATCACCATGATAAGCTAGGTCTATTACAGCGAGGCTGGTGACTTGATCGACTAGGTTTGCCAATCCAATTGGTTGTGGCACTTCTTTAGGACTATCTTCTTCAATTTCTTCCACTACAACCTCTTCTTGATGGACTTCCTTTAGAACTAGGGGGTGCCTTGATGTGTCATCTTTGCATTTTCTACCAAAATTTCCATAGAATGAGCAAAAACCTCTTTAACTACATCATCATCAGACAAATCCACTATATCATCAAGTGGAAAAGGTGGCTCTTTCCTTGCACTATCCATCTCTATCCTTTGTTCCTCTACCTTTTCAGTTTTAAAATTCACAATGTCAAGGATGGGAACTTCATGTTGCAAATTCTTCATAATACCTTCGCATCCTACCCCTCTCAATAGAATGGGACTTATATCCATGATTCCGCTCATAACAAATTTTTGTTTCTTTTGAGGTGGGTCCTGGACTTTCTTCTTTGTCTTCTTTATCAAAAGGTCATCATCTAATGGTTCTTCCTCCTCTACAATTATAGGAGCAGGCTTTGCAACAACTTTCTTTTGTTTTGTAGGTGTATGAGGTGATGCTATAGTTGATGTGGAAGCTACATCACCCTTTGGTTGACCCTTTAGTTGGGATTGTCAGATGATCATCACCACAAATGTTTGGCTTCCTTTCTTAGTTTTAGTGGGCTATAGTTCTCCATTTGATTGTCTCTTTTCTTAGAGGAAATCATTATATTCTTCATCACATAATTCCTGTCTCTTTCTTTTATTATCCATGGTGAGGTCCATTCCCTTATTCTTTAAAAGGGTAATTTCACCTTCCACCTAATCCTTGATCAACTATATGGCGTTCTGAGTTATATGATCTAAGGAAGTCTCCTCTAGCTGATCCCACTCAGGAGCTGATATGGTATCATTGTATACCTTCTTGCCATCATATTCTTGAGACATGATCTTACCATCATCTTCGTGTAAATGAACATGCACTCACATAGAATCCAAGGTGTGTATTTGATTTAAGGTGAGTCTTTGGTAACCTCTCCTTCTAACTTCTACCTCACCATTACATTCAGGCTAGAAATCTTCAAGGTGCTTTTGATGCATGGGCTTTTTATGCAAGGCTAGCATCCTACAATAAGGGTCATATGGCCTGGCTAGTGAGAAGGGTTGTAAGTACATTAGATTCAATCCTCCAATTACATATTTGACACTCTTCCTATTAGGGAACATATGTTGGAATTAAGACCGACAACTGAGAGGAGGGGTGAATCAGTTGTCTCCAAAATTTTGTTCCTTATTCAATTAAAACCTTCTTATATTTCAACAACATATCAATGATTCAATCATAAAAGCATAATGTAATAATTCAAGAGCAGAAAAAAAATTCAACACTTGCGACACCAAGATTTTAATGTGGAAAACTTGGTTAAGGGAAAAACCACGGGGTGACTAATGCAAGTTGTATTCTCTGTTAAAAGAATAAGAAATATAAAATGGAACTTGCCAATTAGGGCTCACTGCCCAAGCACACTATTCACAAGAGGTCCACTGCCTACAGGAGACACACTATCTACATAAGAATATAAGTATTACATACTTGAACTAGAGATTAGCATCTTTACTATGCTTGAGTTAGTTCCATTTAAGTCTAACACCTCTGCTCTGCTTTTTCCTCCTCTTCATTACCACTTTCTCATAATGACCACAATGATGCTTTTGAATGACTTCGCAACTCTTATTTATACATGACATTGACTTTAGAATGATCATCATAGTTGGCATGACATACATTTATTATTTTACAGAGCAATTACAAAAATATAACTTGACTTATTACAAAAACTACATGTGCATCACTACACTATTGACCACACATAGCTGGGACTTCAATAATCTTTGAGGAACATGCCATGTTTTGCAAAACATCTTCAAGATCATCCACAACATGTGCAAATCATCTGATCGGCCAAGACTAGGAAGAACACCATCACTGGAAGGTAAATCTTCAATTATGAGCTCAATCTTCAATGTAGACCACCAACATGAACTAGACACAATCTAGAGATCCCCACAAGCTTGCTTGAATCACCAAGAACACCCACACTACATCTTTTTACTGCATCTTCATCAAGAACCTCAAGAACACGACCATTCATCACTGTCACATTAAAATAATTACTTGTGGACCTCCAAACCATGAACCAATTGCATTGTCAATTCAAATTAGCCTCCTAAACATGCCACCATATCTGTAGAACATGATATTGAAATTCTAGATCTCACCAGACCTATTAGTGTCACTGTGTCACCTCTAAAAGTTTCTAGAACCAGTTTATTCTCATGGTCATAACTCCTCCAAATTCTCATGTAGACCTCTCAAATCTTGACTGGATCATCTTCAGACACACATGTACAAACTCTGTGATGCACATTCTCTGATCTTCATCTGGTTGGGATCTTTACTTCATAGAGCTTCATTATTTTCACTATTCTTCTCTATTTCTGATAGGACTAATTTTCTCAATATCCTTAGCACACAAGTCATCCAATCAATACAACAAGAGTATGTTGACATCAATGACAACACCAGTTAGGCCCATACTTGCAACAATCTCCCCCTTTATCATTGATGGCAACATATGATGTGAAAAACTATTTTAACCATCAAGACAAGAACTTCTCATTGACTGACATAGCTCCCCCTATCGACATCAACCATTCACATGTCTTCTTCTTCCTTTACTGCTCCCCCTTTGATTAGCAACCACTTTTGTTTTTCACATGTCTTCTCTCCCCCTTTGACATCAATGGAAAATGGCACATACTTGCAACCACTTCTCATACTTTAGAATCATACTAACTACTCCCCCTAAGTAATAGCCTCCTAACATTAATCTAGATCACAAGATATGACTATTGGATCCACTAGACTGATGCACATCAATGTACCTTACCATGGAACCGGAGGGGTAATAACCCCAAAATTCTCCCTGAGATACTCAAAAGAGTCCTTAGGTAAAGGTTTGGTGAAAATATTTGTAATCCGATCCTTTACGGGCACAAACTCTAATTTGACTTCATTCTTGTTCACTTGCTCTCTCAAAAAGTGGAACTTGATGGATATATGTTTTGTCTTTGGATGCAACACCATATTTTTTGATATGTTTATTGCACTTGAATTATCACAGAAGATTGTGATAGGTTCTTCATACTCCACTCTGATATCTCTTAGCATTTGCTTCATCCACAATACTTGAGTGCAACTACTTGCTTCCACAGTGGACAAAGATATTGCCTCTTGTTTCTTGCTTAGCCAAGAAACCATTTTTTTCCCAAAAAGAATGCACCACCACTGGTGCTCTTCCTGTCATCCACATCTTGTGGAAACAATAATATAGCTCCTCTATGTGACAGGACAGCAGCACCAAAGAAGAGGAAGAATGAAGTGCAGTAGATTAGTGTATTGAGCCTAACTGGAACTAAACCTCAACATATGTGGATACTTCTCATCAGTTCAAGCACCTAGTTAATTTCTTTATACCTTGTAGATAGTTAATCTCTTGTAGACAGTAAGCCTCTTGTGAGTAGTGTGCTTGGGTAGTGAGCCCTAATTGGCAAGTGCCATTTTGTACTTCTATTCTTTTAATAGAGAATACAATCTTGGGTTAGTCACCCCGTGGTTTTTCCCTTAATAGGGATTTCCATGTCAAAATCATTGTGTTATGTGTATTGACTTTATTTCTACTTTCATGGTTATGTATTCTTATTTGATTTGATGCTGCACTAATTGTTAAAGAAGAACAAAAAGTTAAAGTAATTTAGATAACTGATTCACCCCCCCTCTCAGTTATCAACAATTGGTATTAGAGCCAACTTCCTTATAATAGAGCCTAAGAGCTTGAGGAAGATCTGGGAATCTCAATGGATATGTATGGTATGAGGGAACAACTTCAATCTACCCTAGATGATCTTGAGCAATCTCACTCTGAAGTCAATAACCTGAGGGAAAGACTCAAACAAGCTGATGATTTCATAAATGAACTCAAAGAAAAACTAAGTATCTCAATGAAGAAAAGAAAGGAACTGCTTCAACAATTAGCAAGTCAAAGTGAAGCCAATGATACTAATGAAGATCTAAATGAGAAAACCAAGTTATGTGAGAAGTTATCAAAAGAGGTCATTATGGTAAGATATGAAATGGAATTAGGAGTTATGAAATTCACCCAAGAAATTGAAGAGAAAAGAAAAAGTGAAGATAATCCAAAATAATCTCCCAAGGAGAAGTCAGAAGATTGCCACAAAATGGATAGAATAATTAGGCATCTAGAATCTAATCTTGAAGAAGCTAGAGACAATGAAGAACAACTTGAGAATCAGATAGACACTCTTAAAAGGGATCTTCAAATAGAAAATGAATACAAAGAGAAATTCAAGATAATCTCTACTCAACTTGAAGTTCTTCTTGAAAGCTAAAAGAGGGTAGATGACAAGCAAGGCTTGGGGTATGAGAAAGGGGAAAGCTCCGGATCCGGTCTGAAGAACTCTGGATCAGGAAATCCAAGGAACAAACCTAGAAGACCTCTAGTAAGGCAACCAAATGCTCAAAAATATCCATCCTTCAATGGTTACTGCCACAGTTGCAATAAATTCGATCATAAAGCAAATCAGTGTAGAAGAAGAATGAATTAGACTAATTCATCATTCTCCAGACAATGTTTCAATTGCAAAAGGTATGGTCACAAATCTCAAGAATGTAGAAATTTGCAAATGAACAATTCATTCAATGGTAGATGCTTTGCATGCAATAGAATGAGACATATGGCTAATCAATGTAGATCAAGAGGATACCAGTCAAATATGCAAAGAAATGTTGTTTGCTACAATTGTAATATATCCGGTCATATTGCCAAATTCTACAGAAGTAAGAATCAAGATAAATGGGGTTCGGTGCATCATAATCAAAATGAAGACAAAGGAAAAGGAAAAGTGAATGTAGATGAAATTCAAAGGGAGATGAACAAGATTTGGGTAGAGAGAAGTACAAAAAATGTTGGGAATATTCCTTCTAGAATATGGTGCTGATATTCCTTCCAAAAACTAAATAAGATGAGCTCTAGCTCAGGGGGAGTCAAAAAGGGAAAACAAATTCCCCTAGCTAGTCAATTGGTGCCTAAAATTTGCACATGGAAAGTTGTGGATTAAAGGGTTCTCAGAGAAACATCTAAATAAGCCTTAGTAAAGATATGGAAGATCCACAAGAAGTTTAGAAGAGGTTAATCTTCCAAGATTAATCTAGTTTAACAGTCATTCGGTAAGAACAAAATTGTCACAGTTAGATCCAGTATGATCCAAATTTGAGGTATCTTGATCTGCAGATAAATGGAATGTTTGGAGAAAGGTAGATAATCTATTAATATTGACCGAGAATAACTCTAAGTGTATCTCAGTGATCCGGAAAGATCTCTCAGGACAAGGAGAACAAAGTAACCAGAATAACTTAAGTTGTGCATTTATTACAATGTGAAATTAGGGTTTGTGTAGAAATATAAGGGTTCTCTTGTACAGTATTTGCACATTTGCATTTGAGAAGAAGAGAGAAGGAGCTCTACAACAAAATTGTCTCAAACCTCTCAAAGATCAATAGCAGAAGTCGATTCATCCAGCAATCCGATCCAGCTCATATCGTGAACCCTAGAAACATTAAAGGTATTTTTCGCTCTTGAATATCTCTCTCTAAATCTTTGAAACATGGCTACTCTGAATGTTGTGAAGATCACTGATAGGCCATGCCCTAAATTCAAAAAACATCCCTACAAATCTCTAGAAGTGGACCCATTAGGCGTCTTTTCAAGCATTCCGCATGGGGTTTTGCACGTAGAGGATGTTAGGGCATACATTCATGCAAACATTGAGGAATTTGGGGAATCCAAGATAATGGATATCTATCACAATCATTTAATAGATGATTCATTTAAACTCAAACCTCAGTACAAGGCTATCCGGGACAAACATTTTGGGCATTGCATCCATTTCCCCTATTTTGCAGAAGATGAATGGTCCGGTATGTTCTTAGTAGAATGCATGACAACTTTATGTGGTTGATGAGGCCATTCAAGATAACCAAGGATGCAATTAGGGAGGTAACCAGATTGCACTTATCCGGTGGGTTGCCTGCTCTCAAATCAGTCAAAAATCAAACTGTGAGTCAGGCTACCGGATCAAAATTTGACAAGAGAGAAATGACTATAGAAGATATCATTGATCTAGATATCAAGTTTGCATCTATGATAATTGGCTATAAGATATATCATTCCAGCAGGGAGAATTTTGTATATGGAACTGTAATCTATGTTGCTTATCAAATGTTAAGGGAGAATATAGATTATGATTTTTTTGAACTTCTTCTAAGCCAACTGTTGGAAAACCTACAAAAGATTAAGAAGGACAAGAAAAACTCATTCAAGTATGGTGGGCTAATACTGTGTTTGTTCTTTTACTTTATGAATGAGCTACCCAGATCTAGTGGCTGGGTATGGCAAAATGATAGACTAGTTGCCATTCAAATCAGAGATTACATGCATGAGCTTGGTGATGCCAAGGCTCAAAATATAGCTCTCTAGGGATACTTGAAAAACTTCCAAAGTATGATGTAGGCTAGAGAAAGAATCCCCCAATCATTGGTTGAGAAATACAAGGATACAATGTGCTTTATTGTAGACACTAATCAATGCCTAATGGAGGCAATGGAACTGAGAATAGTATGGATCATGCCAATGGGGTATGAAGTTGATGAGAAAATCCTAGAGTTGCATATCCAACATCTGATGAGTCAGCCCAAGGACCCTAAGGCAGAAAGGTTTGGAACCTTCCAAGAGCTAAGTGTAAAAATTCATGTTGAACTAAGATAGCCTGAGATCAAGAGAAAAGTTAGAAGGGAAGTAGAAGAATTTGCCAAGAGGCATGGAATATCAAAGGAGGCAGTTGATGCCAATAGAGAGAAGATGGAAAGGGAAGAGAAAGAAAGGCAAGAAACAGAGAAAGCAATTGTTTTGGTGCAAGCCCCCTCCCAGACCAAATCCTCAAAAAGCTCTACACCTACCACCTCTAAGAGCCAAAAAACATCAAAATTGGAAACCCAAACATCTAGAAAGGGAGAGAAGAGAACAAAGAAAAAGGCAACAAGGTCTTCTACAAGTTAGAAGGATGATGAAAAGACAAAATCTGATGAGGAGATCAAGAAAATGAAGAAAAAGAAGAAAACATCTGGTGAACCCTCCACCAGTCATAACAAGAAAGAAGAGGCAAAAGAATTCATTGAAAGGCCTACTCTCTGCATTGATGATATCATCAAATTAGTCACTATGGATGGGAACTTGAAACCAATGACTAAATTTTATGATGATTATAGTGAATCTGATTAGAAGATCCTGCAAGAAGCTATAGTCAGGTATCCAAACATCTATAACAAAGCATTCGTTGAAATCATATCCTTAATTCCCAAAAGCCTAGAAAGGGAACTTGAAATAAGAAAGAAAAATACTAAGGCAAAGGACCTGGAGATCTAGGAATAGATAGCTATTTAGCTCTATCCTTCCATCACTCCAAAACAAATGAACATGATCTTCAAGGATTACAAGGATGAGTTCTAGAGCAAAGCAAGAATGAATCAGCTTATGCTTGGAGAGACTAACAAAGTGGCAAAAGAAACTGAAGACATCCTCTAGAATGCCTTCATGAAATTTAATATCCCTATTATAGAGGACATAGATGATGAACCTACTGAGAAAAATGTAGAAGATCCAAAGGAGATAAGTGAGGAGAGGACTAAGGACTTGGATTCCTCTATTCTAGAAGAGGAAGTCCATGAAGAAGAAAATATATCTCTTCCAGATGCCCCTACTGAATCTGGAACTGATGGAGAAGAAAGAAAAGAGGAGGAAATTGGTCAAGAAGAAGAAGTCAAGGGAAGAGAAAAAGATCAAACAGAGAAAACCCCAGATGACAGCTCTGAGGCCACAGAAGGGAAGAAAACTTTGTCTCCAGCAAGAGACACTGCAGAAGCAGTCAAAGACTTCCTGACAAAAGAAATGATTGAATTAGATGAATCAGAGCTACTTTAAGGACCATTCAATTTTGATTCCCTCTCCCTGGTTCAAATAATGAAGATAGCATTGTTTGCCCAAGCAAAGGCAAAAGAAAAACTTCTAAAGTCTCACATGGAAGACTGTGAGTTGATAGAGATTGCATCCAGTGTATTGGAGAAAATCATGCCATCTTTCTAGAAGGATCTTTCAGCCTCCTCATTTGGTAACCTAAAATCTCTTGTTAATTCTGTTAATACACATTTTGACTCTTTAGAGAAAGCAACAGAAGAGAAAGTTTGGAAAGAGTTTTTGGGTTTAAGAGATTCTCCAAAGTACAAGGGCTAATAACAAATGATAGGAGAAATCTGGATATTGGGATAAAGAGATTAGAAAATGCTCTTAAAGATGACAGAGAAATATATAAATATTGTTTATCCTAGTCTAAAGTGACAAAGGATATTGAGAAGAAAGTGAAAGAGAAAGAGGATAAACTGTCAAGCTTATCTTAGAAATTTGATCCTCTCACCATATCCATAATAACCAAGAATGTCAGACTATTGCCATTATAAATGAACTAAAGAAACTTGAAAAGTAAAGGAAGAATATAATAAGTAGGATGGGTGAACTTAGAGGGATAATTATCCCTAAGTTAGAGGCCATGCATGAGGCCCTAGCTGATGCTCAGACCACAGCCCAGACCAGTGATCTGACAAATCTAAAGAAGGCAGAAGCTTTTGCATTCTTGTTGAGTGGTCACATCTCAATTTTGGACAGGATAAAGTAGAGTTGGGCAACAGAATTTGTCTAGTTGAAGACAACTTTTGTAGACATATTTCAGTATATGTAAGTATAACATGTATATATATTTATGTGGCCAAGTATAGATTGTTTTTAGGAAATTTTGGTGTGCAGAGCCTACCCTTTTCCATTGATGTCAAACGGGGAGTGAGGAGTAGTGAAAAATGTGGAATCTAGCTAAGGGGGAGCTCCAGAAAAGTGTACATTAGAATAGAGCATCAGCTAAGGGGGAGTGTAGTGTGACACTTAGTCATTTTTCACTAAGTGTTGCCATCAATGCCAAAGGGGGAGATTGTTGGCAAGAGACACTATGTGGCTTCATGAGTGTTTCCATTGATGGCAACAAAGTCCATTCCACACATCTGCAGGACATGGTATGTCTATACCAGAAGTCAGATTGAAGAATGTCTTGGTCCGGTAAACAAGAACAGAGCATGTAGCAAGGTCTGACAATTAGGTCCGGATGTCTCAGAGGAAGTATCTTAGCAAAGTGTAGACTTGGGGAAGTCAAGAGGAGTACCATGACTGATACATTCCACAGATTGAGCCTCCAGTGATGAAAGAGTGAAGAAATATGAGCACCTAAGTATTGGGTTCCTGTTTGTTAGAGTAGACTAAGGAAAAACTGATCGGTAGAGCATCAAACCTTAATTTGAATGAGATATTTATGGTGATCAAGTTTCTTGAGGTGTCATTCATGATTGGCCAACATGATTGATGACTTCTATAACTATCTTTTTGATACACATCACTTAGTAAGCATGGATTTAGCTGATAGACTAGAGTTTGGAAATATCTTGAGTCTTCCGAATGCTGACTAGAAAGATGATTGAAATCATTGATGCGGATATATATACCAGATTGATTTTGCTATGAAGGTTCATGTGGTGTAGAGTAGAGTGTGAAGAAAAGCAAAGAGTAGTGTGGAAAAAGAAATACAGGTCTAGTATGTGATAGAATAACACCACCAAAGAAGAGGAAGAATGAAGTGCAGTAGATCAGTGTATTGAGCCTAACCAGAACTAAACCTTAGCATATGTGGATACTTCTAATTAGTTCAAGAACCTAGTTACTTTCTTTATACCTTGTGGATAGTGAGTCTCTTGTAGGCATTGAGCCTCTTGTGAGCAATGTGCTCAGACAGTGAGCCCTAATTGGCAAGTGTCATTTTGTACTTCTATTCTTTTAACAGAGAATACAATCTTGGGTTAGTCACCCTGTGCTTTTCCCTTAACAGGGTTTTCCACGTCAAAATCATTGTGTTATGTGTATTGACTTTATTTTTACTTTCATGGTTATGCATGCTTATGTGATTTTATGCTACACTAATTGTTAAAGAAGAACAGAAAGTTAAAGTAATTTAGATAACTGATTCACCCCCCCTCTCAATTGTCAACACATCTCCTACCCAATCATCATCTGTATAAGCATGAAGAGAGAAATCATGATCCTTAGGATACCATAATCCATACTCAACTATTCCCTTCAAATATCTGAGAATTCTCTTGATTGCCATGACATGAGACTCTCTAGGATCAGCTTAGAATCTAGCAACAAGACCAACAACATTCATAATATCAAGTCTAGTTTGAGTAAGGTAGAGCAATCCTCCAATCATTGACCTATACTTTTTTTTTTTTAGCCTTAGGGGATTCATCATCTTTACTCAACTTGCATCCGGTTGCCATGGAAGTATTCATTGCCTTTAAATCTTCCATCCTCAATTTCTTCAACAATTCTTTCACATATTTGGTTTGTGATATGAAGATTCCTTTCTTTGTTTGAGTGATTTGCAGACCTAAGAAGAAATTCATTTCCCCAAACATAGACATCTCAAATTCACTTTTCATTTGATTTATAAAAGTCTTGCACATACTATATTTCCCTCCAAAAATGATATCATCAACAAACACTTCAACAATCAAGATACTTTCATGATCAACCTTGAAATACAGATTACTGTCAGTAGTACCTTTGTTGAAACCAATCTTCAAAAGATGTTTCTCTAATCTTTCATACCATGCTCTTGGGGCTTGTTTGAGTCCATACAATGCCTTCTTTAATTTGCAAACCATATCTCCATGATTAGACAATTGAAATCCATCTGATTGCATAATATACACCTCTTCTTCCAAATCACCATTTAGGAAAGCAGACTTGGCACCCATCTGATATACCTTGAAATCTCTGAAGGTAGTAAAGGTAAGAAATAATTTGACTACTTTAATTCTTGCTACTGAAGAAAAGGTTTCTTCAAATTCAACTCCTTCTACTAGAGAATAACCCATACAGACCAATCTGGCTTTGTTTCTTACTACTTCACCATCTTCATTTAGTTTATTCTGGAAAACCCACTTAGTCCCAATCACATTTTTGTCCTTAGGTTTGGGAACAAGATCCCAAGTGTGATTTTTTTTAATTTGCATCAATTATTCCTCTATTGCTTTAACCCATCTTTCATCATTGCATGCTTCACTTACTATTTTTGGTTCAATATTTTAAATCAAACAATACTTCACTGAATCTTAAGCAATTTTTCTTTTTGTTTGAACACCTTTGCTTTTATCTACTAAGATCTGATCTTCAGAATGATTCAATCTTACATACCTAGGAGTTTTAGGATTCTCTTGCACTTGTAATTCTTGGATAGGTTCATCCAACCTTGTCTCTTCTTCTTGTATTTCTAGATTCTCTGGATCAGTTTGAATCTGAGCTAGAGTTGGGACTTGTTCTTCTTGGTCTGTGATGTTATTCTGATCATCTGCTTCATACTCATAATACCTTGAGGGACTTTTCATGCCTTCATCAACATTCACATTTGTACTATCTATAATTTTTCTCAATCTCTTGTTATAACACCAGTATGCTTTGCTTTGAGTAGAATATCCCAACAATATTCCTTCATCACTTCTTGCATCAAACTTGCCAAGTTCTTCATCTCTTTTGATATATCATTTACTACCAAAGAATCTAAAATACTTCATAGTAGGAGTGATGCCAAACCAAAGTTCATAAGAAGTCTTACCAGTATTTCCTCTAATTTATACCTGATTAAGAGTATAGACAACAGTGCTTACAACTTCTCTCAAATAGATCTGAGGAACATTTGCTTCCATCATCATGGTCCTAGATGCTTCCTGGATGGTTTGGTTCTTTCTCTTTACTACTCCATTCTATTGTGGAGTCCTTGGAATAGATAACTATCTCTTTATCCCATGTTCTTCATAGAATGTTATGAACTCTCCAAATGTGAATTATCCACCTCTATCAGACCTGAGGCATTTTATGTTTATGGTAGTTTCATTCTCTACCATAGGCTTGAATATTTTGAGCTTCTCAACTGCTTTAGATTTCTCTTTTGAGAAAGTCACCCACATCATCTGGGAGTGGTCATCAATCAACAACATAAAATATCTATCTCCTTGTAGACTCCTGGTTCTTGCCAGACCACATAGATCAGTGTCCACCAAGTCTAGCAATCCAGTTGAAGATTGTTCTTTACTTTTGAATGTGACTCTATCCTGCTTACCCAACTAACATTCTTTGCACAAACTGTTAGTAGGTTTCACTAGTCTTGGAAGATCTCTTACAACCTGATTGTTGTTTATCTTGATGATATTATCAGAATTCACATGACACATTCTCCTATGCCACAACCAACTTTGATCAATTTGAAAAAATAAGTAATTTTCTCCAGTACCAAACAAGTGAAAGATGTTTCCTTTTATATGTGTACCAGATGCAATCTTAGTTCCAGAGCTTTCAAAGATCTTGCATTTTCCATTTTTGAATCAGAGATCATAGCCTTTGTCCACCAACTATCCAACACTAAGAAGATTATGCTTCAGACCTTCAACATATAGAACATCACTGGTTTTGTTCTTTCCATCAAAATAAATGGTTTCTCTACCTCTAATTCTGCTAGCAGAATTATCTCCAAACTTTACAACTCCACCTTCATATCTTTCCAAGCTTATGAACTTACTCTTGTCACTAATCATATGGTGAGAGAATCCACTGTCAATAACCCATTCATCCTTTTCTTCAACCTAAGTAGTCAAAGTACTTTCTATCATCTTATGATTGGCAGATTCAATAGGCATTGGATCTTCTTCTTTGATGGTAATAAACACCTAGTCACTTCTAGGTTTGTTTCCTATATCAGATTCATCATCTATTACTCCTTCAATATCATCTTCTTGAACATAGTAACACTTCTTTTGAAACCTTGATCTATTAGGGTTTGGCCTTGAGAACCTTTTTGGACATCTTCAGGTAAAATGACCAATTTTATTGTAGGCAAAATATTTGAAAGGTAATTTTCTTTCATACTTATGGAATCCTCTTGGCAGTCTCCTTGCAATAAGGGTTTCAAGTTGTTCAGCTTCTAACTCATCTTCTTCCAGAACTTTCCTTGCTTTATCATACCATGTTGATTTCCTTGATGAATTTTCTCCTGGATCATATCTCTGTTTACCTTTTGTAGAGGCACTAGCTTTGAATGTAGATTCAATCTTGGGAAGTGCATCACCAAACTCAGCCAATTCAAATACAAAAATCTTACCAACCAATTGATCCCTTGTAATAGTTGTTAAAGATCTGATTTCCTTAATAGCAGCAACTTTGAGTTTGTAAGAAGGAGGTAAAGATTTGAGAACTTTAGCAACAATCTCATCTTCATCCAATATTCCATCAGCACATTTAATGCCACATACAAGCTCATTTACTTTTTGCATAAATAAAGTGATATTCTAATCTTCACTCATCTTTAAATTTTCAAACTTTCCTTTCAGACTTTGTATCTTGGCACACTTAACATATTTGTCTTCTTCATATAAAGTTTCTAGTTTTATCCAAATATCATAAGCAGTCTTCAATCCCATAACATTTGTCAGCTTTGAATCAATTAAGGCACTCAGTAAGGCTTCTTTAGCTCAAAGATTATTATGTGCATCTCTAACTTCATCCATAGTTGTTGGACCATTCTTTGGAGGAACATATATAGTTTTAGTTATGTTCCAATATTGATCTCCCATGCATTGTAAGTGACATTCCATGTGGCTCTTCCAAAGAGTGTAGTTTGTTCCATCAAACCTTGGACTATCCTTCTTGTAAGTCGATATCCTGGATCTTCTCAAGCGGTTAAGCTTCTTCTAGAGGAACTTAGCCTTGATACCAATTGTTGGAATTAAGACAGACAACTAGGGGGGGGGGTGAATTAGTTGTCTCCAAAATTTTGTTCCTTATTTAATTGAAACCTTCTTATATTTCAATAGCATATCAATGTTTCAATCATGAAAGCATAATGCAATAATTCAAGAGCAAAAACAAATTCAACACATGACACCAAGATTTTAATGTGGAAAATCTAGTTAAGGGATAAACCATAGGGTGACTCACCCAAGTTGTATTCTCTATTAAAAGAATAAGAAATATAAAATGGCACTTGCCAATTAGGGCTCACTGCCCAAGCACACTACTCACAAGAGGCCCACTACCTACATGAGACACACTGTCTACAGAAGAATATAAGTATTACATACTTGAACTGGAGATTAGCATCTTTACTATGCTTGAGTCAGTTCCATTTAAGTACAACACCTCTACTTTGTTTTTCACTCCTCTTCACTACCACTTTCTCATCATGATTACAATGATGCTTTTGAATGACTTTGTAACTCTTATTTATACATGACATCGACTTTGGAATGATATCAAAATCAGCACAACATACACTTAATTTATTACAAATAAATTACAAAAATACAACTTGACTTATTATAAAAACTACATGCGCATCACTACATTGTCGGCCACACATAGCTGGGACTTCAATATTATTTGAGGAACATGCCATGCTTCGTAAAACATCTTCAAGATCATCCGTAACATGTCCAAATCATCTGGTTGGCCAAGACTAGGAAGAACACCATCACCCAAAGGTAAATCTTCAATTATGAGATCAATCTTGAATGCGGACCACCAACACGAACTGGACACAATCAGGGACCCCCACAAGCTTTCTTGAATCACCAAGAACATCCGCACTACTTCTTCTTACTGTATCTTCATTCAGAACCTCAAGAACATAGTCAGTCATCACTGTCACATTAAAAGAATTGCTTGTGGACCTCCAAACCACGAACCAATTAAATTGTCAATTCACATTAGCCTCCCAAACATGCCACCAGATCAACAGAACATGATATTAAAATTATGAATCTCACCAGACCTATTAGTGTCTCTTTGTCACCTCTGAACAATTGCCAGAACTGGCTTATTCTCATGGTCATAACTCCTCCAAATTCTCATGTGGACCTCTCAAATCTTGACTGGATCATCTTCAGAACATATCTATGAACTCTATGATGCACATTCTCTGATCTTCATCTAGTTGGGATCTTTACTTCATAGAGATTCATTATCTTCACTGTTCTTCTTTGTTTCTTATAGGACTAATTTTCTCAATATCCTAAGCACACAACTCATCCAATCAATGCAACAAGAGTATGTTGACATCAATGACAACACTGGTTAGGCCCATACTTGCAACAACATATACCAGTCAATCATGACTAGAAATATGATATTTGGTATCTTTCCTTTCTCAATATAGGCCTCCACTGATGGCAATATCTATCTATGAAACTCGATCAATATGACCTTATCATTTGGATATCTCAGTAACATGAGAGGTCACCCTGTGAAACCTTCCATTCTTATTTATGAAAATGTGGGGAATTGGATAAACCAAGCCCCATGTTTGTATATGGAAGCTAGTGCTTCTACACTTAATCTCTCTCCTCTGTCCTCTTCCATAGTCCTGACAAGATGCATAAAGAATGAATCATTCACTCTCCTATAGTGTTGGAGAGACTCTCTTCTTCTCAATTGGGGATAGTGATCCTAGATGTTCATGTCTCTAGGGTTATTTCCTACCCTACGTATTGTTTGCAATCCATTAAATGTACCTCTAAATGCATAGTCATATACTACATAAGAGGTCATATGGAACATATTCATTTTCCCTCCTAGACTCCTCATGCCCTCATCTACGTTGTGAGTTATGATTTTGGCCCATAGGGGTTTGTCATCTAAACACTCCACTATCTAGATGATACCAAACATCTAGTTCTCAAAGGTTCTAGGATTTGGTCTCCCTATCAACTGACTAAGCATTGTCATCATGTACTGATATTTTGGAGAAAAATCAAACTTAAAGAGATACACAGGTAGTTTAGCAGATGCCTTATATGTGCTACTCTTGGATCTCCATTGATACATGATCCTTCTAGCTTCTTTCTACTTTCTACAATATTCCTTTTCCAATCTACATATGTTTAGTTGAACCACATTAGTTCCCTTTGGCAGATTAAAGCTGAGGTGATGCCTGCAAATGAAAAGTCTGCATAAACTCTCCCATGTTTTTCTACTTTTTTGGTCTCTATATTGTAGTTTCGAGCACATTCTATAACTAGCTTAGTGGCCTCCATAGCATATGAAAATCCACCAGCATTCCACATCCCTAAGATATATATGCTCATGAACAGAGGGTTTCCACTTCCCTTTTCTAGTCTCGTTGTCCATGCATCAAGATCAGTATTCCCTTGATGTGTATCATTAATCTGCCCATATATGAATATTGTTCCTTCTGGCTGCACGAACATAGGCTTCAAAAAAATAGTGTATGATCTATTCTTTCAAATTACCATGACATCCTACAATAAAAATATGCATATCTTACCCTAACATGTCATGTGCACCAGTGGTTTAGTGATCACATGCATTCCAGGGTGAGAATCCTATCATTCTAATTTATTACATGCATCTTCACATCGATTTACTCTGTTAAAACCATTTTTACCTCTCTATTCACCATAAATGATAAAAGCAACTTTTAATGTTACATACCTGATAATTACTTTTCTTTTATTGTATGGGTGATATTGGGATCCTATTGCAGTTTACCATTTTATGTTCCGTTCGAATGCGTGTCATTCCATTTGCAAGTTGTAGGGATGCTTTGATCTCTTTGGAGCTCTATAATGCTTTGTTTGACATATGGTAATCCTAGAATGACCTGACTTCTTACTTGTAATTGATTAATGTCATGAATTAGGGTGCACTTAGCATCCTTTTGATTAAGTCCATCGATCGACACATGATGTTCATAGATGTTGACAAGTGGTAGGCACACATTTAAAATTTTGAAGGCCTGACCTACTGTTAGAATTGCATTTAATGTAGAGGGTGATATTCACAGAGATCAGGGATGTTTGAAAATATGACTGATATTCAGTAGATGAGGATGATGTCATCTTGGGGATGGTCAACTGTTGACCCATGACCAAGGTCAGGTTTGTTGGAAACAAGGCAGATAACTAAGAGGGGGGTGAATCAGTTATCTCAAATATCTTAACTTTCTTTTCTCCTTTAGCAATTAGTGCAACATCAAAACATATAAGCATACATTATCATCAGAGAAGAAATAAAATCAACACACATAACACAAGGATTTTTACGTGGAAAACCTTGTTAAGGAAAAAACCATGAGGTGACTAACCCAAAATTGTATTCTCTATTAAAAGAATAAGAAGTACAAAATGACACTTGCCAACTAGGGCTCACTACCCAAGCACACTGCTCACAAGAGGCACACTGCCTACAAGAGACTCACTGTCTACAAAGTTTATAGAAGGTAACCAGGGGTTTGAACTGATGAGAGGCATCCACAAATGCTAAAGTTTGGTTCTGATTAGGCTCAATATACTAATCTAATGCACTTCATTCTTCCTCTACTCTAGTGTTGCTACTCTATTACATACCAGACTTGTATTGTTGCTTCCACATGTAGCTCTTCCTTTATTTGCACCTTATTTCATGACATCTACACACACCTTCATACTAGAATTCATCTGGTATATATATTCGCACCAAGGATTTCAACAACTTTCTAGTTGGTAACCAGAATACTTAAGATATTTACAAAATATTGATCTGTAGGCTGAATCCATGCTTGATATGTGATGCGTATCAAAATCATAGATATTGAAGCCATCAATCAAGTCAGCCAATATTGTATGATCCCTCAATTAGCTTGATCAACATCAATTACTCATCCGGATTGAAGTCTGAGACTCTGTTGGTTAGTTCTTCCTCAGTCTGCTCTGCCTATCTGCAACCCAATACTCAAATCCTCATAGCTTTTCCATATTTTATCACCAGAGGCTCAATCTCTAGAAAATAGTAGTCATGACATTCCTCTTTACTTCTCCAAGTCCCTAACTTGCTGAGTTACATCACCTGAGAGATCCAGACATGTTTGTCAGACCTTGCTACATGCTCTGTTCTTGTTCAGCAGACCAAAACAATCTTCAATCTGACTTCTGGTATGGTCATACTATGTGCTGTGGATATGTGGGATAGACTTTGTTGCTATCAATGACAAGACTCATGAAGCCACACAATGTCTTTTGCCAACAATCTCCCCCTTTGGCATTGATGGCAACACTTAGTGAAAAATGACTATCACAGCAAACTCCCCCTTGGCTAGTGCTCTATCTTATGCACTATTTTACCAGAGCTCCCCCTTAGCTAGATTCCACATTTTTCACTACTCCTCACTCCCCCTTTGACATCAATGGAAAAGGGTGGAATCCACACACCAAAATTTGTAAAAATTAACCTATACATAGCTGCATAAGTATGTATACATGTTATACTTACATGTACTTAAGTATATCTGCAAAAGTGGCCTTCAAGTGTACATACTCTATGGCCCATCTATGTTTCATCCTATCCAAAATGGAGATTTGACCACTTAACAAAAATTTATAAGCTTCTACCCTTCTTAGGTCTGCCAAATCATTGGTTTGAGCTATGGCCTGAGCATCTGTTAAGGCCTCATGCATTGCCTCTAACTTAGGGATAATTATACCTCTAAGTTCACTCATCCTGCTTATTATATTCTTTTTCTCTTTGTCCAGCCTCTTTATTTCGTTTATAATGGAAATAGCCTGGCATTCTTGATTCATTATGGATGTAGTGAGCAGATCAAAATTCTAAGATAAACTTGACAGTTTACCTTCTTGTTCTTTCACCTTCTTTTCAATATGCTCTGTTACTTTAGACCAATATAGAAAAAATTTGTACATGTCCCCACCATCTTTAAGACCATTTTCAAGGCTCTTTATCCCAATATCTAGGGTCCTCCTATCATTAGTAATGAGTCCCTCTACTTCAGTGAATCTTTTTGTGAAAAATTCTTTCTGGACCTTTTCTTCTGCCGATTTCTCTCAAGAATCAAAATGAGTACTGGCAGAGTTTACTAGAGATTTCAAGTTACCAGATGGAGAGGCTGAAGGATCCTTTTGAAAATATGGCATGATCTTCTCCAATATACTTGATGTAGTCTCTAATAGCTCAAAGTCTTCCATGTAAGACTTCAGAAGCTTTTCTTTTGCCTTACCTTGGGCAAAAGATGCTATTTTCATTGTCTAGACTGGAGAGAGAGAATCAAAATTTAGAGGTCCTTGGAATAGTTTCAGTTCATCTATCTCCATCAACTCTTTGTTCTAGAATTTCCTCACTACTTTTGCAGTATTTCTTGTTAGAGACTGAGTCTTCTTTTCTTTTGGTGTCTCTGAACTATCATCAGAGATTTTCTCTGTTTGTTCTTCTTCTCTTCACTTTAACTCCTCTTCTTGACTCACTTTCTCCTCTTTTCTTCCTTCTCCTTCAGTTCCTGAATCTGCAGTGGGATCCGGAGGAGAGATGTTAACTTCTTCATGAACTTCCTCTTCCAAAATAGAGGAATCCAAGTCCTTAGACTTCTCCTCATCCATCTCTTTTGGCCCTTCTACATTTTTCTTAGTAGATTCTTCTTTTGATGCATTTAATCCTTCAACATCCATGGTAGAAAGTTCTTCATTTATTTCCACTATAATAGGAAGATTGAATCTTTTGAAGACATTCCGAAGGATGAATTTTGTTTCTCTTACTACCTGATCAGTCTCTCCAAGCATTAGTTTGTTCATTCTTTCTTTGCTTTGGAATTCATCCTTGCAGTCCTTGAAGATCATGTTCATTTTCTTTGGATTAATGGAAGGATAGAGCTGAATAGCAATCTATTCTCAGATCTCTAAGTCCTTTGCCTTAGCATTCTCCTTTCTTAGTTCAAGTACCTTCTCTAGACTTTTGGGAATTAATGAAATGATTTCAATAAATGCTTTATTATAAATATTCAAGTACCTGACTGTAGCTTCTTCCAAGATCCTCTTTCCAGTATCACTATAATCATCATAAAATTCTATTACTGGTTGCAGATTCCCATCCATTGTTACTACCTTGATGATATCATCAATAGAAAGAGTGGGCTTTTCAACAAATTCTTCTGCCTCTTCTTTATTTTTACTAGTAGAGGATTCCCCAAATGTTTTCTTCTTCTTCATTTTCTTAACTTCCTCATCAGACTCTGTTTCTTCATCATCCTTTTGGCTTATGTAAGACCTTGTGGCTTTTGTTTTTATTCTCTTTTCTCCCTTTTTGTATGTCTTGGCTTCCAGTTTTGAGGCTCTTGAGCTCTTAGGGGTGGCAGGTATAGAACTCTTGGAGGATCTAGTCAGGGAGGAGGCTTGTACCGAAACACTCCCTTTTTCTACTTCTTGTTTCTCTTTCTTAGCTCTTTCTATTTTCTCTTTGTTTGCATCAACTGCCTCTCTTGATATGCCATAGATTTTGGTAATTTCATCTACTTCCCTTCTAAATTTTCTTTTTATCTCTGGTTGTCTTAGTTCAACATGTATCTTTACACTTAATTCTTCAAAGGTTCCAAACCTTTCTGCCTCAGGGTCCTTAGGCTGACTCAGCAAGTGTTGGATATGCAGCTCCACTATTTTCTCATCAACCTCATATCCCATTGGCATAATCCAAATTGTTTTAGGCTCAACTGCCTCCATTAGGCATTGATCAATGTCTACCATAAAACACACTGTATCCTTGTATTTTTCAACTATGGATTGAGGAATTCTTTCTCTAGCCTGCATCATACTTTGGAAGTTTTTAAAGTACCCCTAGAGTGCTGTGCTTTGTGCCTTAGCATCACCAAGTCCATACATATAGTCTCTGATCTGTATGGCAACCAGTCTATTATTTTGCCATACCCAACCACTTGATCCCGAGTAGCTCATTCATATAGTAAAAGAACAGACACAGTATTAAACAACCATACTTGAATGAGTTATTATCCTTCTTGATTTTTTACAAGTTTTCTATCAATTGGTTTAGAAGAAGATCACATAGATCATAATCAACATTTTCCCTTAACATCTGATATGTTGTATATATTGCAGTCTTGGACATAGAATTCTCCCTACTGGAATGATAGATTTTATAACCAATTATCATAGAGGCAAATTTGATATCCAAATGTATGATGTCTTTATGGTCATAGCTCTCTTGTCAAACTTGGATCTGGTAGCTTCACTTACTGTCTAGTTCTTGACAAATTTGAGTGCAGGTAACCCACTGGATGAGTGCAATGCAGTTAATTCCCTAATGACATCTTTTGTTATCTTCAAGGGCTTCATTAACCACATGAAATTGTCATGTATTCTGTTAAGAACATACCAGACCCATTAATCTTCTACAAAATAGGGAAAGTGGATGCAATGTCCAAAGTACTTATCTCGAAGGGCCTTGTATTGAGGTTTGAGTTTAAAACTTTCATCTATTAATTGTTTATGGTAGATGTCCATCAACTTAGATTCTCCAAATTCCTCAATATTGGCGTAGATGTAAACCCTAACATCTTCTACGTGCAGAACCCCATGCAAAATGCTAGAAAAAATGCCTAAGCAATCAACTTCTAGGGATTTGTAGGGGTGTTTCTTGAACTTTAGGTGTGGCCTATCAGTGATATTAACAACCATTGGAGTAGCCATTTTTGTACAAGAATCAGAGAGAGATATTCAAAATGGAAGTACCTTTTTATGCTTCAGGGTTCGGGTAAAAGAGCTAGAACAAATCACTGGTTGAATCAGATTCTGTGGTTGATCTTTGAGAAAGTTGTAAAAACTTGATGTAGAGCTCTTCTTTTCTTCTTCTCAAATGCAAATGTCCAAATGATGAGTAAAAGAACCCTTTTATCTTTGCACAAACCCTGATTTACTTTTGCAATAAATGCACAACTTAAGTCATCCAGTTGCCTTATTATGAGAGAGATCTTTCCGAATTATTGAGATACACTTAGAATCATTTTTAGTGAAAATTGACAATGTATCTTCTTTCCTCCAATCATACCATGGATCCGCAGATCAAGATATCTTAATTTTGAATCATACCAAATCTATCTATGAAAATCCTACTTTACCGGATGGCTGTCAATCTGGATCAATCTTGGATGATTAATCTCTTGCAAAACTTCATGCAAATCTTACATATTTTCACCGAGGGTTGTTTAGATAATTTTTTGAGAACCCTTTAATCCGCAACATTCTATGTGCCATATTTAGGCACCAATTCACTAGCTGGGGGAATTTATTTTTCTTTCTGACTCCCCTTGAGCCAGAGCTCATCTATTTAGTTTCTGGAAGGAGTATCAGCACTAGATTCTAGTGCGGATCCATCCCCAACATTTTTTGTACTCTTCTTCACCCAAATCTTGCTCATCTCCCTTTGAACTTCATCCGCATTCACTTTTCCTTTTCCCTTATCTTGATTTTGATTATGATACTCTAGACCCTTTTTATCCTAATTTTTACTTCTACAGAATTTGGCAATATGACTAGATCTATTGCAATTGTAACAAACACCATTTCTTTGCATATTTGACTGGTATCCTCTTGATCTGCATTGATTAGCCATATGTTCCATTCTATTGCATGCAAAGCATCTACCATTGAATGAATTGTTTATTTGCATATTTCTACATTCATGAGATTTGTGACCATACCTTTTGAGTTGAATCATTGTCCGAAGAAGGATGGATTGGTCTAATTTATTCTCCTTCTGCACTAAGTTGCTTTATGACCAAAGTTGTTACAATTGAAGCAATATCCATTGAAGGATGGATATCTTTGAGCATTTGGTTATCTTACCAGAAGTCTTCTAGGCCTAATTCTTTGATTTCCTGATCCAAAATTCTCTTGACCGGATCCAGAGCTTTCACCTTTCTCATATCCCAAGTCATGCTTGTCATCTACCCTCTTTTGGATTTAAAGAAGAACTTCAAGTTAAGCTGAGGTTATCTTGAATTTCTCTTTGTATTCATTTGCTATTTGAAGATCTTGTTTAAGAGTGTCTATCTGATTCTCAAGTTGTTCTTCATTATCTCTAGCTTCTTCAATATCAGATTCAAGATGCCTAATTATTCTGTCCATTTTGTGGTACTCCTTTTTTTTCTCCTCGAGGGATTGTTTTAGATTATCTGTAGTTTTCCTTTTCTCTTCAATTTCTTGGGTGAATCTCATAACCCCTGATTCCATCTCATTTCTTACCATAATGACTTCTTTAGATAGCTTCTCACATAGCTTTTTTTTCTCATTCAGACCTTCATTAGTATCATTGGCTTCACTTTGACTTGCTAATTTTTGAAGTAGTTCCTTTCTCTTTTTCACAAAGATACTCAGTTTTTCTTTTAGTTCATTTATGAAATCATCATCTTGTTTGAGTCTTTCTCTCAAGTTATTGACTTTAGAGTGAGATTGCTCAAGATCATCTAGGGTAGACCAAAGTTGTTCCTTCATACTATACATATCCATTGAGATTCCCAGATCTTCATCAAGTTGTTAGGCTCTATTTAGAGGAACTTAGCTCTAATACCAATTGTTGGAAACAAGGCAGATAACTGAGAGGGGGCTGAATTAGTTATCTCAAATATCTTAACTTTCTTTTCTCCTTCAACAATTAGTGCAGCATCAAAACATATAAGCATACATTATCATGAGAGTAGAAATAAAATCAACACACATAATACAAAGATTTTTATGTGGAAAACCCTATTAAGGGAAAAACCATGGGGTGACTAACCCAAGATTGTATTCTCTGTTAAAAGAATAAGAAGTACAAAATGGCACTTGCCAATTAGGGCTCACTGCCTGAGCACACTGCCTACAAGAGACTCACTATCTACAAAGTTTATAGAAGGTAACCAGGTGTTTGAACTAATGAGAGGCATCCACATATGCTTAAGTTTAGTTTTAGTTAGGCTCAATATATTGATCTAATGCACTTCATTCTTCCTTTGCTCTAGTGCTGCTGCTGTATTACATACCAAACTTGTATTGCTCCTTCCACACTTATCTCTACCTTTCTTTGCACCTTATTTCATGACATCTACACATACCTTCATACTGGAATTCATTTGGTATATATATCCACACCAAGGATTTCAACAAGTTTCTAGTTGGCAACCGGAATACTTAAAATATTTACAAAATATTGATCTGTGGGCTGAACCCATGCTTGATATGTGATGCGTATCAAAATCATAGATATTGAAGTCATCAATCATGTCGGCCAATATTGTATGATCCCTCAATTAGCTTGATCAACATCAATTACTCATCTGGATTGAAGTCTGATACTCTACCGGTTAGTTCTTCCTCAGTTTGCTCTGCCTATCTACAAGCCAATACTCAAATCCTCATATCTTTTCCATGTTTTATCACTGGAGGCTCAATCTCTGGAATATAGTAGTCATGATATTCCTCTTTACTTCTCCAATTCTGCAACTTGCTGAGTTACATCACCTGAGAGATCTAGACCTGTTTGTCGGACCTCGCTACATGCTTTGTTCTTGTTCACCAGACCAAAACAATCTTCAATTTAACTTCTGGTATGGGCATACTATGTGCTTCAGATGTGTGGGATATACTTTGTTTCCATCAATGACAACACTCATGAAGCTACACAGTGTCTCTTGCCAACAGGGTCACCACACATTTGTTAATAATTGTGATAAACAAACTATATGAATATAATTGGGTGGATATGCCACATGGCATCGTTGGATTGGTTACTTAGAAACTCAGCATCTTGGGTCATCAAGGATCAATATGAGGGATATTGGGAAATATCTGGGCATATAACATTATGAAATATCACCTTATTTGAGAATGTGGAAATGATGTCATCATTTTCACAAGTCTTTCAAATTGATTGAGGAAATGATGTCATCATCATATTAGTTAAGATTAGTGGTGTTTCAAAATATGACCCTCTTTTGGATCTGGGTCATGATGACATCATCATTTGATCGTGTTCTCTTTGTATTAGGTTAAGTTGACGTCATCACCATATCGAGAAATATGACAGATATTTGGAAATATGACCCTGTAGGTGTTGAGCATACTGATGACATCATCATCATATCAAGTTCTTTTATAAGTCAGAAAAAAGATGATGTCATGGTCATATTTGGGGAGGGTGATATTTTGAAATATGACAGACATTAAAAAATGTGACCCTATGGAAATATGCATGTGCACTTGACGGGTAGGAACTCTATTGCACTTAACGTTGACATTTGCATATTGGGGTATTATGCAGTTATTGGGTGATCTCTATATGTTGGGGTCATCTAACAAATATGACTGATATTAACAAATGTGACCTTATGGGTGTATACCAAGTTTGACCAGATTTTGACTAGGCATAACTTTTGATCCCTAATGAATATCAAGGTGATACAAAAGGAAAACTTGCTTAGAATTTTGTGCTCTCTTAGACTATGAGGTTTATGAAGGCAACTTCTGACTTTGACATTTGACCTTCTCTTGTGAGGCACATGCATATGCAAGGTGATGATATGCTTAATTGACTTTTTACCAAACCACCCAAAGTAAGAAAGAAAAGATCAAGCAGAAGCAAAATGTTGGGTCCTTGTTTTGCCAAGGCAAAATGGGGTGTGTTGTGCAACCACACAACAACTTGCCACCAAAGAAAACAACCAAATTCAAATTATTCAAGTGATGAGGACACATTGAAACATAATATTCCAACTCTCCCTAAGCATGAACATCATGATCTTTGTGAATGATGTCAAGTTCATAAGCATATCATTGCTAATAAAGGATCAAGTGTGTGCATGTGATTAATAATCCTCATTTTTAAAGTGAGTTGAAGACACTAGTAACTAGTGTTAAGCTACATATTTTGGGTTCATCTGTCATAGCCAACCTGGATAGAGCATTCTTGCCAGCAAGCATCCATAGCCCTGACAAGGTTATCTTTGCAATCCTCCCAAGTAGAGCCCTACTTCCAGTAGGCATCCATAGCCCTGATAGAGTTACTTAGGTGGCCTAAATTTCATCCTTTTAGATGTTCAATATATTTCTCTTTCTTTTTTTCTTTTTTTGTGTATTCAAATGATATCATCACGTAAGCTTATCATGCAAGGTGTGATCGCTTGCTAATTTAGGTTGGGAATTGCAATGGTAGCAAGGGTGATCCTTTAGATTTTTCACTTACCACATATATTAAGGTATTCAACAAACCAAAGGCTATTAGGTGAGTCATTGTGAAGATCACCTTGATCAAGAAAAGGAATATCACTGATGAACATGACCTCACAGACCTGACCAAATGTACTTCTTAGTGTGAGTCACAACCTATGTAAGAATTTGTACTCATTACTTGAATTCTAACATTTTTTGCTAATTTCTTAAAGTGATAAGGTGCATCCTCTTGCATAACCAAAACAAGAACTCAATGACAATAACCAAACAAACAAACACACAAATCAAATCTATACAAACAACTATATAATATGTACATTATGGTACAACATGCTGACATGACCTTGTTTAAGCTTGAAAATAATGCTTAAGGAACTATCCATTAACTAGCAATGGGACATCCTCACCTATTAGGGTCCTGAGTCTATAAGTACTATCTCCTAGGATCTCTAAAATTTGAAAAGGACTGATCCAAAGCTTATCAAACTTCCCATGATCACCTTTCTTTTCATGTGCTTTGTCGCATTCTAGGACCAAATCTAAAATCCTAAAGGCTTTTATTCTAGCTCTCTTATCAAACCAATGTTTGACAGTAGCCTTGTGTTTAGCAAATTGATCAATTGCCCTATCCCTCATGAGCTAGAGCAACCTAACTTCATGTTTACTAACTATACCTAGATACTCTTGCACAAACTACAATGTGGGGATTTTTAGATTCATAGGGAGGATAGGATCCACCCCATATACTAGTTGATAAAGAGAGTTTCCTAATGCAACCTTCATTTTGGTTTGATCTACCCATAAGGCATACTTAAGCAGGGTATTCCATTCCCTATGATTCTTCTCTATTAGTTTCTTTATGATGCTTAATAAGTTTTTCTTGGTTGACTCTGCTAAGCCATTTCCTTGGGAATAATAATTTGAAGAGAATTTCAAAATGATTCCACAATCAAAAGCCCAACTTGATAATCTTAATGATGCAAAAGCTGGTCCATTATCACATACTAAGGAATATGGAACTCCATACCTAGTTATTGTATTATTCCCTGGGAACTTGATTACATCCTCTATAGTGCATGTTTTGCTATTGACTGCTTCAGTCCACCTAGTGCAATAATCAGTGATTGTCAAAACATAACATATGGCCTGAAGATGATGGAGGGTTGATAGGACCTATGAAATCCATGCCCCACAAAGTAAATGGACACATCTCCATCAATGGCTGCAAAGATTGGGTAGCATATTTCTCTCTATTTGTAGTGACCTGACAAGTATGGAAACATTTGATGTGCTTAGCAGTGTCTTTGAAAATAGTTGGCCAATAATATCCTACTCTCAGGATAGCATGTGCAATAGCTAGATAAGAACCATGTGTTGTTCCAAACTTGTCATGTAGTTCAATTAAGACTTTGTCAGCTTCTGGTCTATCTAGGCACCTAAGGTATATCCCTTCATAATTTCTCTTGAAGAGAACTCCTCCTTTGATCTTGTACTTCTGTGATCTTATCTTAAATCTCTCCTTTGAGAAGCTTGCATCTTCAAAGGGCATCTCCCAATGATCAGGATATGTCTGATATCTGAATACCATTCTTTATTCTCTTTGGTATTCACTACATATTGTTGACTCACAATATTAGAGTCAGTCTTAGAAATCATCTGGTTCAAGGCTTGCCCTCTTACCAATTTCATTGGAATTATGTCCATGTCATATTCTTGAAGAACCGTTATCCACTTGGCTCTTTTCTCTCCAGGATCACTCTGCATTAGGAGTATTTTTACTGCTGCATCTAGTACTACAACAATTATCTTACTTATTAAGATGTAATGTTTGAATTTCTTCACTGCTCTGACTAAATCAAGAGATTGTCTCTCAACATCCATATATTTGAGTTCAACATCTTTGAATGGGCAACTCTTGAAAGCTATGGGTTTTTTTTTCTTTAGCTTCATTTCTCTGTGTCAGTACTATTGCACATGTGTGTTCTGAAGCAAATGAGTAAATGTAAAATTCTCTTGTTTAATCTGGGCTGATCAAGACAAGTGCATCTAATATGGTTTTCTCGATGTCCTCAAAGGAAGCTTTGGCTTCAGGTGTCCATTTGATCTTGGCATCTTTTTTAAGCATTGCATTCAACAGTCTAATAATCTCTACAAATCTAGTGATGAACTTCCTAACAAAGTTTAACTTACCAAAATAAGATTTAAGCTCCTTCTTACATCCAGGAACTTGCAGCTTCATGATTGATTCTACTCTAGCAAGATCAATGGTGATCCCATTTTCTGATATCAGGTGACCTAGTAATTTACCCATGGTTACTGCAAATATGAACTTCTTTGGATTGAGTGAGATACCATAATGTTCATATTTTTTGAGCACCTTTCTGAGGTATTTTATATGGTCACCCCTCTTCTTTGGAAAGATTGTCAAGTCATCCATGTATATGACTATACATTTGCCAACTAGGCCTCTAAATGCTATGTCCATTGCATGTTGGAATGTGGCTTTAGCATTAATCAAGCCAAAATGCATGTGTCTATAAGCAAATATCCCCCACTTTGTTGTGAACGCTATTTTTAATCTATCTACTTTATCTACCATCACCTGTTTATATCCTAAGAAACCATCCAAAAGGATATCATGTGAGCTCCATTTACTATCTGCAAGACTTCATCCAGTGAAGGTAAAGGATAATTATCCTTCTCAGAAGCTCTATTCAAATTTTTTAAGTCTACACATAGGAAGATATCACCATTTTTATTTCTTACAAGAACCAAATTAGCTACGCATTTTGAGTGTCTCACAAGAAATATGATCCTGGCATTCAACAACTTATTAACTTCTTCAAAGAGGATAGGCTCTAATAGGGTATTGACAGGTCTCTATTTTTATCTAAATGGTTTAGCATCTGGTTTTAATGGAATATTATGAGTGATGATTGATGTATCATATGTCTTTAACTCATCATAGGTCCAAGCAATAACATGGATGTAATCCTTCAAAGTTTGAGTTATCCTTGCTTTTTCTTCTTTAGTACAAACTTTACCAATTAAGACATTCCTTACATCTTCCTTCTATCCTATAATGACTGGTGCATATTCTCCTCCATTAGTCTTGGGGAGATCCTCTTGTTTCAGCATATTATGTAAGTCAAATGCCTTTTCTATCTCTATCATACCATTGGGAATCTTATTGCTTGGTAGATCCATGATTTCTTCTTCTTCCCAGATATGATCCTCTAGATTTCTCTCATCTAGGATTTATGCATCAAATATATCTTTGTTTTCTATGAAATCCAAAATAAGATGATCATCATCAAATACTTGAAGATTAGTGACATTATTGGGTATGGAAGGCACTGATATTAGTTCTACTAAAAACCTTTTTAATCTGGAGATGGACAGAGACTCCAAGGTGCTAGCAGCTTGTGCTAAGGCATCTACTTGATGATTTTTTTTCTCTAGGAACATGGGTGATATTGAATGCATCAAATTCTTCTATCGGGTCCCAGACTCTATGTCTATAGTTGGACAACTTATTGTGATTGCAAGCATAGATGCTTCTCACTTTCTTTACCACCAATTCTAAGTCTCCATAGACATGCAGGATCTTAAGTTTTTCTTGAGAGTAAATAGTAACCCATGAATTAAAGCTTCATATTTTGTCACATTATTGGTGCATGGGAATTGTAATATGTATGCTGCTAGATGTGACTTTCATGCTGGGTCTATAAGATCTAAACCTACCCCATCTCCTTATTTTGACTTAGATCCATCAAACCTAATGATCCATGGTTTATCCTTTGTTAATGGTTTATCAGGGCTTTCTCTTTTCTTTTTAGATCTGGTAGTTACACCACCTGATATCCACTTTAGTCTTTATGGCTCATCTTTTATCATTTTAAGTGACTGATCTGAACCTGATACTCCTCTTTTAACATCTGTGGTGTCATCACTATCAATATTTGATTGTATTTTGATTTCTTTCTTCTTATCTCTTGGTATATTCTTGTTAATCGATAACTGATTCTTTGAATGAAGCTACTCATGCTTATCCAATATGTGCAGACATAATGATGATGTGGTCTCTAAATGTGATGCTATATGTAGTCTACACCATCCCTCAATTTAAGCATGATGTGGAGGGATTTCTTACAGTATGAGCCTTTTAACTTGCTTAGATAAAAACTCTTCAAACTTTATCAAATTACTTTCCTTATCTTCATCCTACACTTCATAATCTAATTCAATTAGATAGTCATTCCCAGGGGTGATATTATTCTTATCTTTGTAGATATCTTCATCATACATCAAGATTTCTTCTAGGTTGTGAGTGTAACTTTCATTCTAATGTGTCCTTTCTTCTATATCTGCAGATGACAAACAAGATTCAGAATCATCAAAACTAGATGTACTACTTACCTCAGTTGAAGATGATTCCATATCTCTATAAGTTCATTCCAGCTCCATCATATCTAGGCAAGCCTAACAAGCTTTCTCTAGATGTGCTTCATCATGTAACCTGCACCATCCTTCTATCAAAATATCCTGATCAAGTATGCTCAGTGTTTGGTGATGTTGCATTTCTATGGATAAATACATTTCAAAATATTTGAAATGATCCACTCTATCATCATCTCCTAAACTATAATTAGAGTCTATGATCACCCTGTCATTGTGATGAGGGTTTTTATGAGTATGGACATTATACAAGAGGACTTCTTCTATATTGACCATCTGAGGTTTGATGGTATACACGCCTGGCTCAACATCTACGTATAATATCTCATTGGTCTTGTTATACTCAATGATCATATGCTTCATCCCAGGTTCAACTTCTATCCTAATCTAATTAGGAATCCCCTTCCAAGGTAACCACATGTGACTAAAATCAATAGACATGTACCCATTAAGTGTTTTTGACCAATCCCTACTAAGCATCATTCCATAGGTTTTAGGGATATCTACCACTTGGATGTGAATGTAGTATTGAATTCTTGGATCTGATGCTAACTACATATGTATATGTGTCAATTCTCCTACTACACTTACTTCAATTTTGTCTAGTTGTGTCACCTTTTTGTGGGACTTGGCTGGAAAATAGATAGGGGCATCACATTAGTTGATGCAACTGAGTCTACTAAGCAATTGTGTAAGTTCTTACCAAACATCCTCACTATGAGTAAGAATGGGGGTGACTTAGTCCTGTCTCTATAGAGAGTCATATGTGAAGTCTCAATAGCTTGAATAGTGGCTAGAGCTTTATGTTTTACATTATTTTCTCTAGTTACATAATCGTTGTTCAAAACCTAACTTGGATTATGTACCTAATTGTCCTCTTTTAGTGTGGACTCATCTAAGGATCTCATGAAGGCCTTTTTGATGGTTGGAGTTTTTAGCAATTCTAATAATGATAGGCTGATTTTAACTCTTTTCATCTCCTTTGCTAAATATGTGACTAACTTATCAGATTCTGGAGATTGATTACTAGTTTTTGACAATGTATTTTGTGTTGTAAAATACTAAGTATTGACCTTGGGAGGGCCAGGATTATTGCTTTCTTTTGGATCTAGAGGAGTGTTAAAGTTATTGGGAGGCAAAGATGTGGTCAGGGGACTAGGCAGTCTATTAGGATTGCTCCTATGGTTGCAATTATGCCTACCCTGATATTGTTGTTGATAAGGATGAACTTCTTCATGTTCTACTAATGGTTCATTTTCATCCTCAAAGGGAAACACATAATTTGTCTCAAATGCCATGGTAGATTCTTCACATGCTAATGTGTAGTTTTCATGAGCTAGGGTTGTTTGGTGATGAGATTGATTTACAAAACTCTCAAGTACAAGGGTAGAGTCATATCCATAGGGAACAATCTCATTCCCTTCAATGAAAGAAGGATAACTTGTGGTGTTAGACACTTCAGCCTGAAAGATAGTGGCTACTATTTTGAACTAAGGACAATCTAGTTCAACATGTGCATTAGTGTTGTGTATTCTATGCCAATTTGTGAGTGCTACCTTTGCTAGATTAACTCTAGTAGTTTGTTTTGATTCATTTCGTGGCTGATTATCCAAAGGTGATGGCAAAGAACCATTGTTTGGCCTAGTATTCCATACTCTAGGTTGCCTAGGTGCAACATTGTTATTGCCATTATTATTGTCAAGGTTCCTACCATTCTTGTGTCCCCTATCAAGATATCCAGATCTATCATTGTTATATCCTCTATTCTAATTTGATTGGGAATAAAAGTTTTGACCTCTCAGATGTGTGATCTCAATTGTCAACTTTCTCAATTGTACAAATATCTCTTTGATATCCTCTTTCTCTTCCTAAACTTTGGCTACTACATTTTCTTATTGAGGTTTAAAGAAAGAAGAAACATAGTTATTGTTCTGTCCTACGTCTTAGGGTGTTTGGACATGTCCTAGATATTGTATCATATAACCATTCCCATTTGGAGGAGGCATGATACTAAGGGGAGGTACCTATAATGGACTAAGCATCATGACAGGAGGCATCATGACTCCATTGGTGTGTAGTTGAGAAGAATATGTTGGATATGTAGGATATGTCAAGTTAGGTGTTGTAGCAGGGATTAACTATTGATTTACTTTAATTGCCTCTCTAGATGCTTATGTCAGAGATGTGACAATAGGATGTGCTCTCCTTATCAACATGGAGGTTAGGGGATCTAAGGCTGAATAATATATCAATCTAGCTAGCTCATCCTCTACATTGTATGGAGCTACCAACTTAGAATACATCTTTTGGAACCTAGCATTAAAGTTGGAGATAGGTTCTCCTTCTGCTCTTTTGATTGTAGCAAAAAGATTACAAGTCATGGAAAGATCTATAGATATCTTGAACCTATCTTTGAAATCTTTCTCTAATGTAGCCCATGAGTCTATTGAACTTTGAGCAAGGCTAATATACCAATTGTATGCTCCCTCTGCCAAGGAGTATGGAAACAACCTAACTACTACATCTTGACGCTCAATCCTTGCTCTAAAGAAAGCTTCCTTAAATGTCTTGATATGATCATCTACATCCTAATACGGATGATATTTAGGGCAAATCTTATCAAGATTCTTAGGCAAGGGATGATATGTAGTAAATGTCAAGGGTGAATCAGCAACAAAGTATGACATTGTGACTGGTGCTTGCTTCACTTGAGGTATAATTAGTGATCCTTGAGGTGTCTGAGGTACGGATGGAGATATTGGAGTTGTTATAGTATGTCTTGATGAAGATACTAATGCACTTGACTCAGAAGTGTGATGAATATCAATAGTACGGGGTCTGAGTCCACAAATAGGCAATTCCTCAAAGAGTCCACTGGATCTTGACCTAGTATTTCACCGGTGAGCCATGATTCTAACAGTTGAAGACAAAAATATAGATATTTTGACTGAATCTTTGCAAAGATGAAAGCAAATGATCTTCCAAAGGTGGATATTTATAGTCAGGACTTAGTAATCACTCGATATTTGGTCATTAAGGCAAGTTATTACTAGATATTTGTAGAAAAAACTTGAACAACAAGTTAATATTTGAAGACTTCAAATATTACAACATTCATGTACTATATATTGAAATATTTATGATCAACACTCATGAAACAACCTGAAATAGGTGAATCTATGTGCAAATGCTTGAAGCATAATCAAATTTAACAAAGTTTGACAAGATCACCTTATGAATATGCAAGAATTAGATGTAGCTGACCAATTTGCGTAGCAAAAGAGAATAGATGGCCCTCCTTCTAGTACCAATTTATGTTGGTGATGATTGTTAGTCACAACAACATGAATAAAAGTTCACATAATAAACATTTATTATCTTGAAAAGTACAATCGATTTAGGATAAATTGATGACTCCAAGTCTCCGTTGATCAGGTCATGATTGTCTGACGTTACGCAGAGGTTGATGTGATATGATGTTTTCCATTCAAGGGGTCTTACATCTCTTTGCTACCAAGAATTGATGTTTGACCATCTGATTCTATGCCTACTTTCTATAAATTCTTTCACAAACAAGGTTAATTCTACTATATTTAATAGATGATGATGATATTTCTAAGTTTGATCAATTCTTCTAAACATCAACTATCATGGATCAATCTTCACTTCTGCACTATAAATTTATCTAGGTAAGGTGCCTTCAAGTTGATATTTGCAAGATTACTCCAAACATTTATATGTATTTGCATGATATTTTCAAATATACATGTAGATTAACTCAAATATGTTGTAAATATTCAATTTCCTTTGGGATATCTACATATTTCTATGTATTTGCTTGAGATTATCTGTATATTTGCAATTTTGGTGGTGATTATATTGAAATTAAACAAATTGTGTTAAATGCTTTCTAATCTTAACTCAATCGAATGAATATTTATCTATTGGTTCACTACACTCTAGATACTATCATGAAAGGAAGAGAATCAGACCATAGGTTCACTAGGGCATTCCACAACTAAGTATGGTTGATACAAACTTCAATGGAAAAAAGATGAAGACAACATGTACAACTCAAATTACACTCCAGGGGATGCAGTAAATCAAAGTACAAGCCAAGAATTCATCTACAAATTACTCAAAGTATACGATGGCATTTAATCTAGATCTTCACTTTAATTAAGTATGCAAAATACATGTACATTTACAATCAGCTTTAAAATTAGTCCTGAAAAGCTTCAATAATCTAACTTCAATTAAGTTTTGAATGAATGATACAATGGACACTCCATCTCCTTTTATAGGACAAAGAGAGGAAGTTACAAATGGTCAATGATTATGATTTGTCTATCTGAATCAATGGTTCATATCCTCCTTGACTTGGTCAACAAATATCAAAATGTGGCACAAGTTGCTAGTTGGCAACCCTCTGGCAAGGCTTGGTCACTTCTTTGCCTTACTATGCATATGACCCTATCATCATACATCTCTACTCACTCTTCTGTTGATAACTGAGAGGGGGGGGTGAATCAGTTATCCTAATTATTTCCCTTATTAACTTTCCTTTTAATTGATGCAGCATAGAATCAAACACAAAAACATTAATCATGAAATAAGAAACACATGACACAGTATTTTTGACGTGCAAACCCTGTTAAGGGAGAAAACCACGGGGTGATTAACCCAAAATTATTCTCTGTTAGAAGAATAGGAAATTACAAAAATGGCACTTGCCAATTAGGGCTCACTGCCCGAGCACACTGCTCACAAGAGGCCCACTGCCTACAAGAAGACACACTGTCTACAAAGTGATGAGAATCACAGTCTTGAACTGATTGGAAGCATCTGCATATGCTGGAGTTCAGTTCCGGTTAGGCTCAGTACACTGATCTGCTGCACTTCATCTTTCCTCTGTTCTTTATTCTGCTATCTTTCACATACCGGATCCTTTTTGCTACCTCTGCTCTTATCTGGACTTATTCGCATATATCTCCACATCATCACCCTCTTCACAAGTAAATCCATCCTCTATATATATCCGCATAAGTAATTTCATCACTTTTCTAGTCGGCATCCGGAACAGTCTAGTTTCTTACAAACTCTCATTCTGTCGGCTGAATCCTTCCTCACCAAGCAATGCGGATCAAGCATATACTTGTAGATATCATTAATCATGTCGGCCAAACATGATTCATGCCTTCACAACCTCTGTCATCAATAGTAACACATCCGGAAAGCAGTCTGATACTCTGCCAGTCAGTTCTTCCTCTGTTTTCACTGTCTCTCAGGAATCTGGTACTCAACCATTCATATCTTTTACTTTGTCCATCACCGGAGGCTAAATCCTTGGAATATACCACTCAAGGTAGTCCTCTTGACTTCCCCAAATCCGTACTACACCAAGACACTTCCTCTGAGAGATCCGGACCAATCTGTCGGACCTTGCCACATGCTCTGTTCTTCTTCACCGGACCACAACATTCTTTATTCTGACTTCCGGTAGAGACACATCATGACTTGCGGATATGTGGGATGACCTTTGTTGCCATCAATGACAACAACCATGAATCCATATAGTGTCTCTTGCCAACAATCTCCCCCTTTGGCATTGATGGCAACACTTAGTGAAAAATGACTAAGTGTTTTCACTATGCTCCCCCTTTGCTGATGCTCTGTCTTTATATACAATTTTCGGAACTCCCCCTTAGTTGGATTCCTCATTTTTCACTGCTCCTCACTCCCCCTTTGACATCAATGGCAAAGGGTAGGGTCCGCACACCAAAATTTTCAAAAATTTTCTATATATAGCCGCATATTTACATACTCACATGTACTAAAGAATGTCTGCAAAGGATGTCTGCAATTGGATCATTTCTGTAGCCCAACTTTGCTTCATTCTATCCAAAATTGAAATGTGACCACTTAACAAAAATGCAAAAGCTTCTGCCCGCTTGAGATCTGTCGGATCTTTTGTTTGGGCGGTGGTCTGAGCATCACTGATGGCCTCATGCATAGTTTCCAACTTAGGGATTATAATCCTTCTAAGTTCTCCCATCCGGTTAGTGATGTTATTTCTTTCCTTCTCAAGATTCTTTATTTCATTCAAGACTGCAATAGTCTGACATTCTTGATTTATTATAGAGGAAGAGAGAGGATCAAAACTTTGAGATAAGCTTTGTAGCTTATCCTGTTCCTCTTTTATTTTCTTGTCAAATGCTGCTGTTGCCTTTGACCAGGATATACAAAATTTATAGATGTCACCGCCATCCTTAAGAGCATTCTCTAAGCTCTTTATTCCAATGCTTACAATCTTCCTATCTTTAGAGATTAATTCTAATATTTCTGAAAATCTCTTATCCAAAAATTCCTTCCGGACCTTTTCTTCAGCTGATTTTTCTAGAGAATCAAAATGTGTATCAACACTGCTGACTAAGGTTTTTAGATTACCGGAAGAGGAGGCTGTCGGATCTATTTGGATTGATGGCATAATCTTTACAAGTACTCCGGAAGCAGCCTCTATCAACTCACAGTCTTCCATATGAGACTTCAGGAGCTTTTCATTTGCCTTGGCATTTGCAAATGAAGCTATCTTCATTGTTTGTACCGGAGAGAGAGAGTCAAAGTCGAATGGGCCTTTTAGAAGCTCCGGTTCATCAATCTCTAAAGTTTCTTTGCTCAAAAATTGTTGAACAGTTTGTGCAGTGTCTCTTGCCGGAGACAGATGTTTCTTTTCTTCTGCAGTCTTGGAGCTGTCAACCTCTTTGTCTTTCACCACTGCTTCCTTCTCCTGTAATTGCTCTTCTTCTTTGGATCCGGAGACTGTAGGGGAAACCGGAGGAGAGATGCTAGCTTGTTCATGGGCCACTTCTTCTGGAGCAGAGGGTCCCAAGTCCTCAGCTGTTTCTGTACCTAAGTCCTCTACAACAGGAAGATTGAACCTTTTGAAGGCCTTCCGGAGGATCTCTTCTGTTTCTTGGGCCACTTTGTCAGTCTCACCAAGCATGAGTTGATTCATCCTGGCTTTGCTTCTGAACTCATCTTTGCAGTCCTTGAAGATAATGTTCATTGTCTTGGGATCAATTTGAGGATATAGCTGAATAGCTATCTGCTCCCGGATCTCAAGATCTTTAGCATGAGCATTATTCTTTCTTACTTCCAATTCCTTTTCTAGGCTTTTAGGAATAAGAGATATGATTTCAATGAAAGCCTTATTATATATGTTAAGATATTTGACTGTGGCCTCCTGCAGAGTCTTTTGGTCAGCCTCACTGAAGTCATCATAAGATTCAGTCATTGGTTGAAGGTTTCCATCCACCGTGACCGACTTGATTATGCTCTCTAGAGACAGAGTGGGCTTTTCAACAGATACCTCTGCCATTTCATCCTTGTCTTGGCCTGTGGAGGGCTTACCGGATCCTTTCTTCTTCTGTTTCTTTATTTCTCTTACTCCCTCATCTGACTCTGTTTCCTCTTCATCCTTTTGGCTTCCATAAGCCCTTGTGGCTTTTGTCTTGGATCTCTTACCGGATGCATGAACTTCCGGTTTTGAACTTTTGGTTGTGGGAGGTGCAGATCTCTTTGATGATCTGGTCCGAGTGGGAGCTTCAACCGGAGCACTTTCTTTACTTTTCTCTTCTTCCTCAGCCTTCCTCCTCTTTTCCCGGCTGGCATCAAGTGCCTCTTTTGAGATGCCTAGGCCTTGAGCAATGTGCTCTACTTCTTTTCTCACCTTTCTTTTAATCTCAGGTTCCCTGAGTTCTACATGTATTTTTACACTCAGCTCCTCAAAGGTTCCAAACCTTTCTGCCTTAGGATCTTTGGGCTGACTTAGCATGTGTTGAACATGCAGCTCCACTATCTGTTCATCCACTTCATACCCCATGGGCATGATCCAGACAGTCCTTGGCTCCACTGCCTCCATTAGACACTGATCAGTGTCAACCATAAAGCACACTGAGTCTTTGTATTTTTCAACAAGAGACTGGGGAATTCTCTCTCTTGCTTGCATCAAGCTCTGAAAGTTTTGAAGTATCCCCATAGAGCTGAATTTCTCACTTTTGCATCCCCAAGTCCATGCAAATAGTCTCTTATCTGGACTGCAACAGGTTTGCCATTCTGCCATACCCATCCACTTGTTCCGGGTAGCTCATTCATGAAGTAGAAGAATAGACATACAATAAGAGTACCATACTTAAAGGAATTCTTCTTATCCTTCTTGATTTTCTGTATATTTTCCAATAATTGGCTTAGCAGTAGTTCACAGAGATCATATTCTGCATTCTTTCTTAGCATTTCATAGGCAGTGTATACTGCAGTTCCGGATACAGAATTCTCCCTGCTGGAGTGATAGATCTTGTATCCTATTATCATTGATGCATATTTGATATCCGGATCCGAAATATCTTCAATGGTCATTGCCCTCTTATCAAATTTTGATCCGGTGGCCTCAGTTACAATGTTGTTCTTGACAGATTTGAGGATAGGTACCCCTCTGGAAGAGTATAGACCAGTTACTGCTCTAATTGCCTCTTTTGTGATCTTGCAGGGTCTATCTAGCCATAGAAAGTTGTCATGCATCCTGCTCAGTACATACCGGACCCATTCATCTTCTTCAAAGCAGGGGAAATGAATAAATTGCTCAAATTGTTTCTTCTGGATATCCTTATACTCTGGTTTAAGCTCAAAAGCATTGTCTATCAGTTGCTTGTGATAGAGGTCTCTTAATTTGAATTCCCCAAATTCCTCAATGCTTGCATGTATGTAAACCCTAATGTCTTCGGTATGTAAAACTCTGTGAGGAACACTAGAGAAGGCTCCTAGTGGATCTACCTCCAATGATTTGTAGGGATGTTTCTTGAATGAGGGGCGAGGTCTATCAGAGATCTTAACTATGTTTGGAGTAGCCATTCTTCAAAGATTTGCAGTGAGGTAATGAAAAATGGAGAATACCTTATGCGCCTTCGGTTTGCACGGAGTGGTTGGATTGATTTCTTTATGCAATAACTTCGGCAGGAGATCCTTGGTGTGATTGATGAACCTTGTTGCAGAGCTCCACTTTTCGCTTCTTCTCGAGTGCAGAATGAGCAAATGACCTTTGAGAAATCCCTTAAATTGCTCCGCGAACCCTAATATCTGTCTGCAATAAATGCTTCACCTACATCATTCCGGTTTGCCTTGTCTAGATAGCTTGGAGTATCCCGGATTAGTCCTGATCTGTGGATATCATCCGGATCTTTCAATCATGAATAAATCGAGGTAACATATTACAAGAACATCCCAAACACTCTGTCCAATCCGCAGAACAAGATAGTGCATTTCCGGATCTTTCCAGACCTTTTTGTAATCCTTTATCATACTGGAGCATCTCCCTGAACAGGTCTTATTTGATCGATCACAGCTTCTTCATAACTCCATGCGGACCTCTGAAAACTTGACTGAAGTATCTCAAGACTCATATCTACAAACCCTTTGATCCGCATCTTGTGCCACATCCGGCACCACTTGTTTGGCTGGGGGAACAAGATTTTCTTTGAGTCTCCCCCTGAGCCTGAGCTTACTTTTTAATTTCTGGAACAAATATCAGCACCAGAGTCTGGTGCGGATCCAACCTCTACATTCTCTAAACTTTTCTTCACCCAAATCTTGCTCATCTGATTCCTAACCTCATCCGCATTCATCTTTTGTTTACCCTTGTCTTGATTCTGATTATACACCGGACCTCTTTTGTCCTGATTCTTGTTTCTGCAAACTTTAGCATTATGACCGGACCTATTGCAGATTTGGCAAATAACATTTCTTTGCATATTTGACTGATATCCTCTTGATCTGCATTGATTAGCCATATGACCTACTCTATTGCATGTGAAGTATCTACCTTTGAATGATTTGTTTACTTGCATAATTCTGCATTCATGGGATTTGTGTCCATACCTTTTGCAGTTGAAGCACTGTCCGGAGAAGGATGAATTAATCTGATTCATTCTCATTCTGCACTGATTAGCTTTGTGACCAAAGTGGTTGCAGCTGTGGCAGTATCCATTGAAGGATGGATATCTTTGAGCATTTGGCTGTCTTACCGGAGGTCTTCTAGGCCTGCTCCTTGGATTTTCTGATCCAAGATTCTTCTGACCGGATCCGGAGCTTTCTCCTTTCTCATATCCCAAACCATACTTGTCATCTGTCCTCTTTTGACTTCCAAGAAGAACTTCAAGTTGAGCAGAACTTATCTTGAATTTCTCTTTATATTCATTTGCTATTTGAAGGTCTCTTTTGAGAGAGGCAATTTGATCCTCAAGTTTTCCTTCATTATCTTTGGCATCTTCAAGATCAGATTCAAGATGTCTGATAATCCTGTCCATCTGGTGGCATTCTTCTGATTTTTCTTTAAGAGATTGTCTTAGATTGTCTTCAGCCTTTCTTTTTTCTTCAATCTCTTGAGTAAACTTTATAGTTCCTGATTCCATTTCATGTCTTAACATAATGACTTCTTTTGATAACTTTTCACATAACTTGGTTTGCTCAGTCAATTCTTCATTTGTATTGCTTTCTTCACTTTGTCTTCCCAACTGTTGAAGCAGCTTCTTTCTCTTTTTCATAGAGAGACTTAATTTGTCTTTTAATTCTCTCATGAATTCATCAGCCTGTTTGAGTCTTTCCTTTAATTCACTAACTTCAGAATTTGACTGTTCAAGATCCTCAAGAGCAGTCTTGAGTTGCTCCCTTAAACCATATGCATCCATTTTAAATCCCAGATCTTCCTCAAGCTGTTAGGCTCTATTAGGAGGAACTTAGCTCTGATACCAATTGTTGATAACTGAGAGGGGGGGTGAATCAGTTATCCTAATTATTTCCCTTATTGAACTTTCCTTTTAATTGATGCAGCATAGAATCAAACACAAAAACATTAATCATGAAATAAGAAACACATGACACAGTATTTTTGACGTGGAAACCCTGTTAAGGGAGAAAACCACGGGGTGATTAACCCAAAATTATTCTCTGTTAGAAGAATAGGAAATTACAAAAATGGCACTTGCCAATTAGGGCTCACTGCCCGAGCACACTGCTCACAAGAGGCCCACTGCCTACAAGAAGACACACTGTCTACAAAGTGATGAGAATCACAGTCTTGAACTGATTGGAAGCATCTGCATATGCTGGAGTTCAGTTCCGGTTAGGCTCAGTACACTGATCTGCTGCACTTCATCTTTCCTCTGTTCTTTATTCTGCTATCTTTCACATACCGGATCCTTTTTGCTACCTCTGCTCTTATCTGGACTTATTCGCATATATCTCCACATCATCACCCTCTTCACAACTAAATCCATCCTCTATATATATCCGCATAAGTAATTTCATCACTTTTCTAGTCGGCATCCGGAACAGTCTAGTTTCTTACAAACTCTCATTCTGTCGGCTGAATCCTTCCTCACCAAGCAATGCGGATCAAGCATATACTTGTAGATATCATTAATCATGTCGGCCAAACATGATTCATGCCTTCACAACCTCTGTCATCAATAGTAACACATCCGGAAAGCAGTCTGATACTCTGCCAGTCAGTTCTTCCTCTGTTTTCACTGTCTCTCAGGAATCCGGTACTCAACCATTCATATCTTTTACTTTGTCCATCACCGGAGGCTAAATCCTTGGAATATACCACTCAAGGTAGTCCTCTTGACTTCCCCAAATCCGCACTGCACCAAGACACTTCCTCTGAGAGATCTGGACCAATCTGTCGGACCTTGCCACATGCTCTGTTCTTCTTCACCGGACCACAACATTCTTTATTCTGACTTCCGGTAGAGACACATCATGACTTGCGGATATGTGGGATGACCTTTGTTGCCATCAATGACAACAACCATGAATCCATATAGTGTCTCTTGCCAACATCTGCTTCTTCTTCTTCTTCTTCTTCTGCATCATCTTCTTCATATTTATCATCCTCTTCATCTTCATCATATATATGAGGGTCATCTCCTACATGTATGATGATACTCTCCCTGATGGGTTTATAGGCCTGCATTATTCTATCAATCTCTCCCCTATCCTAGACTCTAGCTTTGATTGTAGAATGCTCTTGAGAATGGAATTGTGCTTACAGTGCATACCATTTGCTCTTTTTACTATTTAGGGTCTCACTATATGCTTCTACCTTGGCCTTCATCCTCATAGCCTTAGTTACTATGTTCTATATCAAGTGGTCAATAGGGTCATTTGTTCCTTGTTTGAAATTACTCCAAAAGGCTTCAACTGCAAAATTAACATCTTAATTTTCTATTTTTCCTTCTACATTATTTTCCAGAGCCTCTAATATATTTATTTCATCAGCCATAAGGCTATGCAATTTAACACTAATATTCCTAAGATTAGAGTTACACATCTTCAAGGTATCACTTTCAAACCTAGTGTCCTCATATCATATGCCTAATAGCTGTGCAATATTGTTATCAAATACCTAGTTATATATGAGCACCTTCATGTCTATGTGCTTCATCTCAACCAAAGCATCCAGATGTTTATATACTTTGATGGATCTCTATGCCACCTTCCTTTGAAGTTTATCTTCTTTTCCCCTTAAGGTGCTAAGCAAGTTCAAGTTAGATAGGGAGGTCTTTATCACCTTCTCTACTTTAGTCATGAAAAGAATAAACCAATTGTCCACTGCATGAGCCTTGTGCTTCTTGATGTCTAGGCCTATGACCTCCTCTTGAGATATAATAGTCAAAGGAGTAGCTGTGTTGATTGGCATATGATTAGGGTCAATTAACCCTTTTATAAATGTATGCAATTGAGCAATGTGCTCCTTGTGCACCTTATTTTTGTCCTTCTCTTTCTTTATAGTTTTCATCAGAGAATCAATGATATCGTTAGCATCTTGGCCTTCTTGCTCCTTAGTAGTAAAACCTAGGTCAACATTAGTGATCTGGAATTCATCAATACTTATTTCTCCTTTCGCCTTGTCTGCTATTGGCAGAGCTACCTGATCTATCCTCCTCCTTGTGGCAGGATCTCTCTTGATGGTGGATGTAGGTCTTGCCTTCCTTTTAGGATTAATCATATTTGCTGAAAATAGTGCAGCAACATCAAACTCAGGCACATCAATATCCTAGGGTTGGCTTATCTCTTGCTACAACCAATATGGTATATCACTAGCAAGGGGTCCTTATTTGTCAGTCTGCTCAATATGAGCATCATGAAACTATACATTTTGCTCTACCCTTGGTGGAGAGGTTTCTTTCCTTGGTTCATCCTCCTGAATTCTCTCATGAGGGATATCATGTTCGATAGGAGCCTTTTATGGTGCAACCATGTTTTGATCTCGTATATCTTGTTGCACTTGATCCTCATGAGAAGATTGAACATTCTAATTTGTTTTATCTAGGTGATAACCCTGGTCACTTTTGTTTATATTTTCTGCTTCTTTTTGCTGGCCATCACCTTGCGGAAGACTCTATTCTCCATCTTTTGGTGTATCTATCCCTCCAAGGTTTTGTATTTTATCGACTTCCTTTCCACTTGTCCCTCTTGTAGGTGATGGCTTATTATCTTAACCATTACTCTGATCAAGCATCTCCACATCACCCTCCTTCTATATCTATATTTCTACCTTTTCTTGTGCCAAAGGTAAATCTTTATCGCTTCGTTGATCCTCATCACCCTGATAAGCTAGGTCTATTGTAGCAGGGTTGGTGACTTGATCAACTAGGTTTGCCAATCCAATTTGTTGTGCCACTTTTTTAAGACTATCTTCTTTAATTTCTTCCACTGCAACCTCTTTTTGATGGACTTCCTTTAGAACCAAGGGGGTACCCTGATGTGTCATCTTTGTATTTTCTACCAAAGTTTCCATAGAATGAGCAGAAACCTCATTAACTACATCATCATCAGATAAATCCACTATATCATCAAGTGGAAAAGGTGGCTCTTTCCTCGCACTATGCATCTCTATCCTTTGTTCCTCTGCCTTTTTAGTTTTAAGTTTCACAATGTCAGGGATGGGAACTTCATGTTGCAAATTCTTCATAATACCTTTGCCTCCTACCCCTCTCAATAGAATGGGACTTATATCCACGGTTCCCCTCATAATAGATTTCTATTTCTTTTGAGGTGAGGCCTGGACTTTCTTCTTTGTCTTTTTTATAAAGAGGTCATGATATAATGGTTCTTTCTCCTCCTCTACAATTATAGGGGTAGGCTTTGTAGCAACTTTCTTTTGTTTTAGAGGTGTGTGAGGTGATGTTGCAGCTAATGTGGAAGCTACATCACCCTTTGGTTGACCCTTTGGTTTGGGTTGTCGGATGATCATCACCCTAGATGTTTGGCTTCCTTTCTTAGTTTTAGTGGGCTATAGTTCTGCATTTGATTGTCTCTTTTCTTAGAGGAAATCATCATAATCTTCATTAGATAATTCCTACTTCTTTCTTTTATTGTCCATAGTGAGGACCATTCCCCTTTCTTTAACTGAGTAATTTCACCTTCCACCCAATCCTTGGTCAACTGTATGACCTTCTCACTTATCTTATCTAACGAAGTCTCCTCTAGCTGATCCCACTCAGGAGCTGATATAGTATCATTGTATACCTTCTTGCCATCATATTCTTGAGACATGATCTTACCATCATCTTCTTGTGACTGAACAGGCACTTGCATACAATCCAAGGTGCATATTTGATTTAAGGTGAGTCTTTGGTAACCTCTCCTTCTAACTTCCGCTTCATCATCACAATCAACCTAGAAATCCTCAATGTGCTTTTGATGCATGGGCTTTTGATGCAAGGCCATCATCCTACCATAAGGGTCATATGGCCTGGCCAGTGAAAAGGGTTGTAAGTGCATCAGATTCAATCCTCCAGTTACATCTTTGACACTCTCTGTATCAGGGCACATATACCAACCAATCATCACTGGAAATATGATATTTGGTATCTTTCCTTTCTCAATATAGGCCTCCACTAAGGGTAGTATCTATCTAGCAAACTCCATGAATATGAACTTATCATTTAGATATCTCAACAACATGAGAGGTTTCCCTATGAAACCTTCCATTCTTATATATGAAAATGTGGGGAATTGGATAAACCAAGCCCCGTGTTTGTATATGGCAACTTGTTCTTCTACACTCAATCTCATTCCTTTGTCCTCTTCCATAGTTCTGACAAGATGCATAGAGAATGAATCATTCACTCTCCTATAGTGTTGGAGAGACTCTCTTCTTCTCAATTGGGGATAGTGATCCCAGATGTTCATGTCTTCAGGGTTATTTCCTACCCTGCCTACTATTTGCAATCCATTGAATGTGCCTCTAAATGCATAGGCATATACTATGTAAGAGGTCATATGGAACATGTTCATTTTCCCTCCTATCCTCCTCATGCCCTCATCTAGGTTGTTACTTATGATTTTCACCCATTAGGATTTGTCATCTAAACACTCCACTATTCAAATGATACCATACATCCAATTCTCAAAGGTTCCAGCATTTGGTATCCCTGTCATCCGGCTAAACATTGTCATCACGTACTGATATTCTAGATCAAAATCAAACTTAAAGAGATATGCAGGTAGTTTAGTAGAGGCCTTATATGTGTACTCTTGGATCTCCATTGATGCATGATCATTCTAGCTTCTTTCTGGTTTCTATGATATTCCTTTTCCAATCTACCTATGTTTAGTTGAACCACATTAGGTCCCTTAGGTAGATTAAAGGTTGAGGTGATGCCTACAATTGAAAAGTATGCATAAACTCTCCCATTTTTTTCTACTTTTCTCATCTTTGTATTGTAGTTCTAGGCACATTCTATCACTAGCTCAGTGGCCTCCATATCATATGGAAATCCACCAGCATTCCACATTCCTAAGCTATATATGCTCATGAATAGAGGGTTTCCACTTCCATTTTCTAGTCTCATTGTCCATGCATCAAGATCAGTATTCCCTTGATGTGTATCATTAATATGGCCATATCTAAATATTGTTCCTTTTAGCTACAGGAACATAGGCTTCAAAAACTCAATGTCTGATCTGTTCTTTCAAATTTCCATGAGATCTTGCAATAAAAATATGCATATCTTACCCTAATGTGTCATGTGCAGTAGTGGTTTAGTGATCACATGCATTCTAGGGTGATAATCCTATCATTCTAATTTATTACATGCATCATCACATCGATTTACTTTGTTAAAACCATTTTTACCTCTTTATTCACCATAAATGACAAAAGAGGGTTTTAATGTTACATACCTAATAATTACTTTCCTTTTATAGTATGGGTGATATCTAGGTCATGTTGCAGTTTACCATTTTCCATTTTGTTCAAACGTGTGTCGTTGCATTTGCAAGTTGCAAAGATGCTTTGATCTCTTTGGGGCTCTATAATTCTCTATTTAACATATGGTAATTCCAAAATGAGCCAACTTCTTACTTTTAACTGATTAACTTAGCAAATTAGTGTGCACTTAGTGTCCTTTTGATTAAGTCCATCGATCGACACATGATGTTCATAGATGTTGACAAGTGGCAGACATGCATTTGAAATTTTGAAGGCTTGACCTTCCATTACAATTGCATTTAATGGAGAGGGTGATATTCATGGAGATCAGAGATGTTTGAAAATATGACTGATATTCAGTAGATCAGGGTGATGTCATCTTGGGGATGGTCAACTATTGACCCATGACCAAGGTCAAGTCGCAATGTACATTTGTTATTAATCATGATTACACACTATATCAATATAATCAGGTGGATATGCCACATGGCATCATTGGATTAGTTACTAAGAAACTCAGCATCTCATGTCATCAAGGGTCAATATGAGGGATATTGGGAAATATCTGGGCATATAACATTACGAAATATCACCTTAGTTGAGAATGTGAAGATGACATCATCATTTTCATAAGTCTTTCAAATTGGTCAAGGAAATGACGTCATCTTCATATTAGTTAAGATTAGGGATGTTTTGAAATATGACCCTATTTTGGATCTGGGTCATGATGACATCATCATTAGATCATGTTCTCTTTGTATTAGGTTAAGCTGACATCATCTTCATATCGAGAAATATGACGGATATTTGGAAATATGACCATGCAGGTGTTGAGCATATTGATGACATCATCATCATATCAAGTTCTTTTATAAGTTGGAACAAGATGATGTCATGGTCATATTTGTGAAGGGTGATATTTCAAAATATGATGAACATTAAAAAATGAGACCCTATGGAAATATGCATGCACACTTGATGGGTAGGATCTCTATCGCACTTAACATTGACGTTTGCATATTGAGGCATTATGCGGCTATCAGGTGATCTCTATATGTCAAGGTCATCTAGCAAATATGACTAATATTAATAAATGTGACCCTATGGGTGTATATTAGGTTTGACTAGATTTTGACCAAGCATATGATGTAGAGCGGGCAGCGATCATAGAAACAGGTTACCAGTTAGTGGTAACATACATTTTCCTATGCGTGTCTTTCCATCGGTGAGACCCACTTTGATCAGTGAGCCTAAACTCTGTCACATCGAGATCCTCCCTCTGGCTAATCAATTTTGTGCCTATCAGTGGGACCATCGCTATCAGTGAACCCCTTGTTGCTTCTGCCAATATGCCGATGGATGTACTTCCCTTTGGTTGCCTATCGGCAACACACAGACTGTCGGTCACCTTTAGAAATCTCACATTGACGTACACAGTCACTCTGATGCCTTCAAGTTGAACCTCCAAACTGAAGAAACCATGGAGCCATCAAACACTTGGTTGAACCATTGAACCTTTGAACCGGTTCAACTGTTTGGTTCACCCAAAGGTGTCCTTCACCTCACCCCAACTCTTTCGACCGACATCGATGAACCAATGAACCCATTGAATGTTTGAACTGTTGAACCTTTGAACCATTGAACCAGTTCAAAGGTTCAACCAATAGCTTTTTTCTCTAGACTTAAACATGCTGATCACTTAGCTTTAGCCCCTTTCAACCTCTGAACTATTGAAATCGGTTCGACCGAAGGATTTTAGCCTGACTAAATTATCAGCTGAACCTAACCCTTTTTCTGACCTATGATAGATTTCACGATGACGAGACAATAGTGTTGTTGAACCAAAGAACCATTGAGATTGGTTCAAACATAGAAAACCCAATACTTCAATTTCACCAATCTATTCTGTCAAAAAAAAACCCTCACGATTTCACAGACCACTTTTCCTTTCAACAAACCAACTTTATTTCAATTCACTAACCTAGCACATAAGGATGCTAGGGTTTCTTAGAACATGTTGCTAACGATCCTATCATCCCAAACTAAACAAGCACAAACCAGAAAACAAAAATATAAACTAATATACACAGCCATTCCACCGATTATGAAATAATCCAACCAGTGGAATGAATTAGATATCCATCTCGACTGCAAAATAGAAAATTGGTTACATAGTGGGATCGAATTCTAGGAAACCAAAAATAAATAGGATCTTTTTATTTCTCACAGCAATGATTCACAGTACAATTCAATTTCAACTACAACTTTGTATCGCCTCTCTCTGAGATCAACCCAACTAGGGTATTTATCTACTCACAAAGAGTAGTACAGACTGGATTCCCAGTGGCTAGGAGATAATTCCAAATGGCTGGGAGATGTAACTGACTAACAAACTCTAACAACCTTGTCATCTACAGATTGACAAGTGTCCTAACAACCAACTACAATAACAGAAATGGTCAAACAGACCTTATTACATTAAATGCCCATTTAGGATCCTATTGGAAACATTAAAATAAGCATAAAATAGTTAAATGCCTCATGGAGGCCACTATGGGTTAGGTGCCCCTGCACTGTACTCCCCATTTTGAAAAGAACTCATGTCCCATGAGTTAAGTCTTTGACTGAATCCACCTTTTATCTTCTGCTGTCGCATGTCTGCTCCATGATCTCTGTGCTGCAACCTGCTGCCATGGGAGCAAAGATTCATACCTAGCATTGTAGGCTCTACTCATACCATTCCTTCTGACTGTCAGCTCTGTCTGAACACCTGCATTATAAACCTTGGGTAATGCTTCTTGTACTATTGTTATGGCAGAATTTCCCTATCTTTCAATACTTAGAGGACAAATAATAGTCCCTACTATGATTGCATCCTTGTTTTTCCAATCAACATGTGGCTGTGTACAAACATGTTGCTGATCTCTATCAGCCAGAACTGAAATCTTCTTCAAACGTTGATCTCCTCTCCTTGAAGTATCCTCAACTATATTTATGCCTTCTACTGTAGGCATCTCCACAAACTCTTTCTTTCCCACTAAAATGATTTTGGCTGCCTTCTGTACTGCAGCATCCTCCTGTAATGGTATCAACACAATAGTTCTCCCATCCTTCATGATGGTGTAGGTATTAGCATACCCATCATACAATGCTCTCCTATTAAATTGCCATGGCCTACCCAAAAGTAGGTGACAACATTCCATGGGCAATATGTCACATAAAACCCTATCCTGATATTCTCCAATTTGAAAATCAACATATGCCTATTCATATACCCAAAGTGATTGACTATCACTCACCCAAGATGCTTTGTAAGGATTTTGATGTGGAATCCTCTGTAGTTTCAGTTTATCCACCATTTCCTGAGATACCATATTATCTGTAGAACCAAATCTATTACGACCTTGCATATTTTACCTTTGCTTTTGCATGTGGTCCTAAAAAGTGCTCTCTTGTGTAACATGTCCTTGGATGTCTTCAAGATTTTTCTCCTTAACATCAATGATTCTCCTTTCTCAGGATACCCATAACCATCAGGAGCATTCACACTCTGAGAAGTGTTTGAGCTTGTCATACTTTGAAAATCAGATTCTTGGACCAGAGTTGTCCTTCTTTCTCCCATTGAACTTGTTGTTTTTTCTGGACATTTGAAAGATGGGTGACCAATTTCATTACAATGATAACATCTCCCAGTACAAACATTAGAACCTCTACCACCTCCAAATTTGCCTCTTGTTCCTTTCCAGCCACCCCTGAAGTCAGAATGTTCTTGTCCTTTACCAGCCTCTTCTTGATTCTCATTGGCTTGTCTTGTTGTAGGAGTTGATCCTCTTCCTCTGGTATTGCTGCCTCTTCCTCTCATGGACTTGTCCTATCTCCTATTCATCTTCTCCTCAATCCTAATTGCCATTTGATAACATTCTTCCACACTCCTAGGATTAGCCAAAACTAATTCATCTTGTATGTTCAATCTCAAACTAGCCAAATATCTAGCAACTTTTTCAACCTCATTCTCATGATGACCATACCTCACACTCAATTTATAAAATTCCTCAGTATATGCCTTCACATCCATTTCTTTTTGTCTTAAAAATTGTAGCTTCTTAAACATTTGAATTTCATAATCCTGGGGTAAAAATTTACCTTTGATCCTTGCTACCATCTTCTCCCATGAAGAAATCTTTGACTTACCTTGCTTCCTCCTCTTTGATTTGACATAATCCCACCATACCAATGCATGACCTCCCAATTTGGTCTTTGCAATCTTTACTTTCTACTCCTCAGCAACATCCTCATATTCAAAATGATTGTCTAATGCAACAATCCAATCAAGTAACTCTTCCTCATTCAAACTTCCATTATATTTTGGAACATCAACCTTTACCTTAGGTTTATCACTCTGAACTGCCCTTAGTAGTTTTGCAAATCTCTGATCTTTAGGATCCAAATCTTCAGCTACCTCTTCATACTCTTCACCATCATCTTATTCTTCTGATTCACTGTCTTCCACTTCTCTCTTTTTGTTCTTCTCCATGGCTGCAAGCCTGGCTTGAAGTGCTTCAGTAAGCTCTTTCATCTTCCTCATCTCTCTGGCATATTTTTCCTTCATCTCCTACAATTTTCTGGCAGTACCACTACCTTTCAGAGGCATCTTGTCAACCTCTCAATCCTTCTACTTCTGCCTGCTTAGTGACAGAATCAACACACAACAGCCCAGACCTTTTTCTGAGCTCTGATACCACTATGATGCAAAGCAGGCAGCGATCATAGAAACAGGTTACCAGTTAGCGGCAACATACATTTTCCTGCACGTGTCTTTCCATCGGCGAGACCCACTTTCATTGGTGAGCCTAAACTCTATCACATCAAGATCCTCCCTCTGGTTGATCAATTTTGTGCCTATTAGTGGGACTGTCGCTATCGACGAACCCCTTGTCGCTTCTGCCAATATGCCGATGGATGTACTTCCCTTTGGTTGCCTATTGGCAACACACAGACTATCAGTCACCTTCAGAAATCTCACACTGACATACATAGTCACTCTGATGCCTTCAAGTTGAACCTCCAAACCGAAGGAATCGTGGAACTGTCGAACACTTGGTTGAACCATTGAACCTTTGAACTGGTTCAACCATTTGGTTCACCCAAAGGTGTCCTTCACCTCACCCTAACTCTTTCAACCAATGTTGATGAACTAACAAACCCGTTGAACCTTTGAACCATTGAACTGGTTCAAAGGTTCAACCAATAGCTTTTTCTGCTAGACTTAAACATGTCGATCGCTTAGCTTCGGCCCCTTTAAACCTCTAAACTATTAAAATCAGTTCAACTGAAGGATTTTGTCCTGACTAAATTATCGGCCGAACCCAACCCTTTTTCTAACTGATGATAGATTTCATGATGAAGAGCTAATAGCACCATTAAACCAAAGAACCATTGAGATTGGTTCAAACATAGGAAACCCAATACTTCAATTTTACCGATCTATTCTATCAAAATAAAACTGTCGCGATTTTGTAGACCACTTTTCCTGTCAACAAACCAACTTTATTTCAATTTTCCAACCTCACACATAAGGATGCTAGGGTTTCTTAGAACATGCTACTAATGATCCTGTCATCCCGAACTGAACAAGCACAAACCAAAAAACAAAAATATAAACTAATATACATAGCCATTCCATCGATTATGAAATAATCCAACTGGTGGAATGGCTTAGATATCCATCTTGATTGCAAAATAGAAAATTGGTTACACAGTGGGATTGAATTCTAGGAAACCAAAAATTAATAGGATCTTTTTATTTCTCACAGAAATGATTTCATAGTACAATTCAATTTCACAACTACAACTCTGTATTGCATCTCTCTGAGATCGACCCAACTAGGGTATTTATCTACTCACAAAGAGTAGTACAGACTAGATTCCCAGTGTCTGGGAGACAATTCCAAACACTTGGGAGATGTAACCGACTAACAAACTCTAACAAACTCTAACAGCCTTGTCATCTACAGATTGACAAGTGTCCTAACAGCAAACTACAATAATAGAAATGGTCAAACAGACCTTATTACATTAAATGCCCATTTAGGATCTTATTAGAAACATTAAATAAGCATAAAATAGTTAAATGCCTCATGGAGGCCACTGTGGGTTAGGTGCCCCTGCACCAGCATAACTTTTGATCCCTAAGGAATATCAAGGTGATACAAAAGGCAAACTTTCTTAGAATTTCACACTCTCTTAGACTATGAGGTTTATGAAGGAAACTTTTGACTTTGACATTTGACCTTCTCTTGTGACGCACATGCATATGCAAGTAGATGATATACTTAACTCACTTTTTACCAAACTACCCAAAGCAAGAAAGCAAAGATCAAGCAGAAGCAAAAAGTTGGGTTCCTATTTTGCCAAGGCAAAATGAAGCGTGTTGTGCAACCACACAACATGTCATAATTTTGTATTTCTTGTTTTATATCATGTCATTTGATATACATAAATGATATTTATATTTATTCAATTTTGCTTCTTGATGCTTCTCATAGGACACAACTCAAGCCCATCCATCTATAGACAAAGAGAGAGACAAGATGATGGAGAGTTATCATTAGGTTGAGGTAAGTGATTGATTACATATGTGACATTATATATTTCATACATTTTCTATATTAATGTACATATTGTTTGATTGTATTAAAAGGTGGAGCTAGTTGAACTTCTTTCGAAGAGGTCTACTCAATGGCAGAGAGAGGATGAGTCACAAATTAGCTCTCCATCTTCACGGTCAACCAAGGGCCACCGATTATTTCATAAAAGTCCATAGGAAACTAGTTTTTGGGACATTTTTTGTATGCCTAGATGTCTTTATATACATACTTTTGTATGTTACCAATGTATATTTTTGTATATATGCATGTATGGATTTGTTTGGACATGCCTATATGGCTTTGTATATAAACTAGATATTATGTTCATGACATTATGTATATGACAGTTTATTTTAAATATTGAATATGATGATAAATTATTGTTACAAGAATTTGGTTTTACACATGCTAATTGCATTTGCTTTAAAGTATATAAATCATTTTCAAATAATCCATTTTGTGCATATCTTGTAATCAAAGCATTCTGTGGGACTGTGCATTTCTTTGAGGCATCATTTCAAATAGTTTGTGCACCTTGTCTATGGTTCCACACTTTCCATACATGTCTACAAGGGTAGTGGAAATACAATACATGTGACAAAATTGATATATCATTTATGATTTGATGGTTGTCTACATAATGTTCCCCAAATCCCATTCTGGCATAGGGAAGGAGGAAATTGGATAAGGTTGTGCAATTTGGTTTTAGACATGCCAAAATTTGCATTCGGTTGAAATTTACTTTGTGCATTTGCTTGAGAGTTCTTAAAGCCTTATGAAAAATCCATTTCATTCATATCTTTCAATCATTGCATCCCATGAGACAACATTTCTTTGAGGCATCATGTCAAATAGTTCACATTCATTGTATATGCTTCCACACTTTACATACATGTCTTACAGGGTTCTTGTGAAACATGAACACACCATCCTAAAGCATGAAAGACATGTGAGCGTTGTGAATGAACGAATCTTGTGAAGACCATACCATGAAACATGAACACCATAACTAATCATCTTGATCCTTTGACAACAACACCAACAGGGATATGATCAACACCGCCTAACCTTTTGACATCAATGACAAACAACTTTCAACACATTGTACCAATGATATCCCTTAAGAGACCAAAGTACAAAAAGGTAGCAATATTTGATGAGCTATTACTTAGAATCCATGTCACTTAGAAACATTTCATCTAAGGCTAAGGGATCAAGTAGGGTCCCTCTACAATATGCTCTCTCAGTTTTTTATATCTCTGAGGCATTTGCACGTGGTGAAATTTTTTTTCCTACTCCAAAAATGGTTAGATGCATGTAGTGTAAAGTTCCAAAGGGGAGTAATGTCATGTCCACATTCACCATGTGGTTATGACATGATAACCACATGTCATGGCCACATTTGTCATGTGGTCATGACATGAATTATCAAAACATTTCCCTCCCGACTCTACAAATCCCTTCATGCGCAACATTTGCCTCAGTGACACTTGCGCACAACGTAGTTGGATCAGAAACCAACATCATTTGCATCTCCCATAGTGGGGAAGTCAATCCAGTTGAGGTTAAAACAATCACAAATTGCAACCCTATGATGATAGCCACTATGGGGGTTTATGTTGCGAAATGTAACGTTGAGAGGGATGGATTCTAACACGGAATCCCACCCTAGTTCAAACCCTAATGAGTGGGTCAATTTTGAATCAAATCAAAATATAGATTAAATCACCCTAACATCAATATACAAGGGATATAAAACCAATAGAAAAGTCAATGCTGACAACTACACTAAAATATAAACATTTAAGCGAAAATAGGAAAATTAAATCAACATTTTAACCACGATTAAATCTCATTATGTCTAGGGAAAGTTGGTCAGCATAACGAGGCATAATTGAACAAAATAGGATACCTCCTATAGTGATTTTGGCAAAATAACACCACCTCATCAAATATAGAAGGGTACAAATTTAAATTTAAAGTAAAATCCCTACTTACCCTTTTTCCAAATTAAATAAAATTAAAAGCATGACTTTCCCTTCCCAACATTTTCAATTTAAAATAAATAATAAAATACATAACAATACAACTATAAATTTAATTCCAAACTTTTAAAACACATAACTTTATTAAAAGAACTAAATTCATTTTTCCACACAAACCCTTTTGTTGTAATTTCAACCAATTAAATACAATAACCAAATGACACTTCACCTTAGGTCTAACCCTTTCAAAGGAAACTAATCTTAAGATAAAAACAACTAAATAATTAAACTGCTTAACTCACATTATAAATATATAGAAAATAAGCATTAATTAAAAGCCCTCTCTTGAAAATAAAGACAAAAAGCTTTCCACCCACTAAGTGGGGTTTACACACACAAATATGGATTAAGTTTAAACAATCATTCTTAATAACAATAGGGAATCAAACCCTAGGAAGACATTATCGAAACTCTCAACCTCTTATTTGTTCTCATCACAAGTTGCATTGTTCTTGGTTGGTTGTACAGGTTCTAAGGGAAGAGCAAGAGGGTGGATGGTACCTCCCCAAGTGGGAGGTATCATCCCAAGCATACAAAATAGTTTAATGGTTTTCATTTGAAGTTTCTAGCATGCTACATGTTATCCAATGCTTGTATTTTCTAACATTTTTTCTCTATTTACTCATCTATGTTTGCAAAGTGCACAAGTTAAAAGTTCATAGGTTTTCTAACAACTTCATTTAACTTTCTAAGTTTTTCCATTTTATTTATACTCTGTTTATTTTCCTTTGTAAAAAAACAAAGGTATGTTTTTTACACAGAGAGGAACTAATATTAACTAGTACCTATGTTTAAATGTGTGTGTGTGTGTGTATATATATCTTAACACACAAATAAAGGAAAATAAAAAATTTATGGCTGAACATTCACAAAATACAACAAGGAAAAGTAAATTTGGTGCAAGATTCGGCTGCCATAGCCACAATGTTTATAGGGGTTTAAACTTTGTAAAAAATAATGCATAGAGGTGGGGCAGGTGATGGGGTTCCCATCCCCCTCTGACTCCCAAGTAGCACCAGTGCTATGCCTTGAATAAAAACCTCAGTTGGTTGACAGTCAGCCTCAAGGGTCTGTGAACCCTAAGATAAATACAACAAAAAAAACAATGCCCTCTTTCAAAGATTTTGATGATATACATTTTTTTCCTAGCTTCTACTTTTCCTTACTTTACATAGCACGCATAAGGTTTTAGAAGCTATATATATCATTGGTAAACATAACTAAGTCTCTGGAAAAAAAAACAGTGACAAAAAAAAATTAAAACAACAAGCTTACTTTACTCAAAAGCTCATAAGGGCATCATTTAGATATAAAATTAAATTTACTCAAGGCATGATTATAATTATTTAAAATACCAATCCAAATGAATTCTACTTAACAAAGGAAAATTTATTTTTGTTTTAAAAGCGACATAGATTTTTTTTATTTCTTCCAAAGCTCATACACACATTTTTTTATTTGCTTCCCATAAACAAAATAACAAATACAATGAGGTAGATTAGAGAGAGAAAAGTATTTTTCTTTCAATATATAAAATAAAGAATATATTATTTCCATAACCATTCCAAATAGATTATAAAGTTTACAAGTAGAAAGTGGACTACAACACAAATAGAGTTCAAACTCTCTAGTAAGAGAAATATTACAAACCCCAAAATGAGGGTAGGGCATCTCAATGCCTTTATTTACAAATGCAAAGGGCCAATACACAAAACTTCTTCCCAAGACAAACTCCTCCAAGCCTCCAAATGAACCTACAAAATGTATAAACAAGGTAGCCATACCTATGAGAATCTCACATCCCAACCTCGGCCTAAAATAGGCCACCCCCAAGCTAGTGGGCCTTCCAACAACCAAGTTTTACACCACAACATAATCAAACACTCATATCAAACACAACAACACCCAACCAAAGGCTTAACACAAAACTAATCCATCTTAGGAATTGATTAGAAGTGTGAGAGAGTGGACTCACTCTACTCAAGGAGACCTAGACTATTAATACACAAATATACTATTAAATCACTTTGCCTCTTGCCATACTTCTCATTTCACAAAACTAATGTACTCATGCCATAACCCAAAATCCTTAAAACTCTAAAATAAGTCCCTTGGCTGCAAGTCAAATACCATAACAAAGAGGGGAAACTGAGGAGGTTCTCATCCTCTCTCACCCAATACTAAGGTGAGCTCTCTCACAAGGAGAGACCACCTGGTGCAGGAGCTCCAAGACATCTAGGATTTGGTTAGATTTTCAAGTAGTTTTTTTTGTTTAAAAAGGTCTTTGAGACCATCTACATGTTGTAATAAGGCTTGCATGCCATACTTGTAAGGGACTATGTCCAAGTAGCTAAAATCTATCTTCATGTTGTAGTCCTAAGGAGGATAGTCTTATTGTAGGGGGTAGTCATTAAAGTCTTCATATTTGTAAGCCTATAGAGGCATGTCAAAGGTTGGAAGGGTGTTAGAACCTTGTCCAAGCTTCTCCAAAATGTTTGAAAGCATTATTTAACTCAAAACAGTCCATGTAGTCCAAAAGATAGGACTGTTACAAAACTGTAATCTTGTGCAGATCAGGAAGGTAATGGTTTGGGGATAGGTTTCTTCCCCCTCCATCGATTCATTTACTTTTCTTTAGGTGCAAGGAATTGGGGGCAAGCTTAAAAATCCTTGAATCTATCCATTGTAGGAGAGAAAAAGAAGTTTTGAAGTGAAATGAGATAAAGAAACCATTTTTCTACATATTTCTATGTTTTGTTACTATTTTCTACTGTACTGTACTCTTGTACAGAACTATCTTAGCATGTGGGCATATTGGATGGATAGTAGAAAGAGATAGCTTTGATTTGAGCATTGTTTGAGCTCTTGACAGTAAACTAGGTGAAAGAAACCATTGTTTTCCCCAAACTGCTCTTAAACCTACTGTCACAGTCAGAAAATCACTGTTCTCTAGCATGCTTCATACCTGTACGGCTGAGTGGTGACTGGGGCTCATGATGGAGAGTTAGGTTGGTGAGTTATCTTTCATTTGCAAGTGGTTTGGGCTTTTGACACTCCTCTATATCTTTGTATTTCTCCTTTATTTGAAAGTAGGTTGAAACCCTGAATTAGGGTATTTCTAAGTAGCCTGATGGGTTTTTCTTCATTCCACTAATCTCTTCTATTTGTGATCAGTGGAATGGAATGTAGAATAGTTAGGGTAGAGGTTTGTGAAGGTTGCAGGGGCAGGAGAATGGTGTAGGGTGGAGTTTTCCATGTAAATGGTCCATCAAGATCCTTGTATTGTAAGTTAGAGAAGGACATCAGTCACTACCAAGAAGGTAATAGATTTCTTTGTCATGTTATTGCTTTGCCAATAAAGGCATTAGGGTGAAAGCATGTTATAAATTAGGTTTGTTTCAATGAGATTAAGTTTGTGTAGAAGGAGATCATCCCAAGGAGGTTTGTGTGACTGTCTTTCCATGGAGTAGTAGTGTTGTGACAGTCTATGAGACTGCTGTCCTGCAGACCCTACACAGTGGGTTGTATGGAAACTTAGGTGGAGTGACGTGTCTTGGGATAGGTGTCCTGTAGTCCCTCATTTTTATATGTCAAGAACAAGTTAGTGGTTGTGTTAAGCCTTCATTATGAGAAGTTTGATCTCAGTGAGAAAACAGTGAATCTTGAGAGCCATTGCATTGAAGTTTTGAACTATGCTTCTGCTGTCCTAGATGCTCTGCATCATTTGTGGTATCAGAGCCACTAGTAGGTCTTTGAGGAAGTTGTAGATCTTGTGAAATAGTAAGGGTTGTGAGAGTGTGAAGATGGCTCCTAAGAATCATATGGCTAGGGAGAACAATGAGTTGAGAGAAGCCTTAGAGGCTAGAGAAAGAGAGTAGAGGGAAAGAAGAGAACATGATGCTGCAAGAGAAAGAGATTTCAGGAAAGTGAGAAGAGAGAATGCATCAATATTAGCTAGATTGGAAGCATTGGAGAAGAATCCTAGAAGGGATGAGCAAGATGAACAAGAAGGAGATGAGGAGGCTGATGAGAATGCTCCTGAGGATGAGTTAGCTACTGAAGAAAAGAAATTTGTGAGATTGCTGAAGGCAGTCCAAGGAAGTGGAACAATGGCAAATATAGAGTTACCTATCTATTAGGGGAAAATGGATAGTGAAGAGGTATTAGGGTGGATAGATGCCTTGGAAAATTTTGTTTGAGTATGAGGAAATGAATGATGAGAAGAAGATCAAATTTGCAAGGACAAAACTGAGAGGAACAACACTTACATGGTGGAGTAGTGTGCAAACAGAAAGAGTGGCTAGAGGTGCAACAAGAATCACTTCTTGGGGTAGGATGAAGGATATGATGAAGGATTAATTCCTTCCATCTGATTACTCCATTCAGACAAAGAGGATGAGGTAGAATCTGAAACAGAAGGACATGGATGTTATGTCCTATACTGAGCAATTTCATAAGCTTAGTATTAGAGGAGGATTGGAAGATGAAGAAGAGAAAGTGGCAAGATACCTTAATGGGCTTAGGTATAATTTGCAAGATGAGATTGGTTTGACAGTACGAAAAACATTTGGAGAATGTTTTCAGTTAGCCATCACGGCTGAAGAAAGGGTGAAGAGGAAGCAAGAAAGGCAAGGAGGAAGTGGAAGAGGATATAGAGGTAGGGGCAGACCTACTAATGAAGAATAGAACAACAATGAGAAAGGTAAGGAGATTTCTATAGATTAGAGAGGTGGATATATAAGTGGAGGTAGATTTGGATCAGGAAGAGGAGTGTTTACAGGTAGATGCTATCATTGTAATGAAGTGGGACACACATCTTTCAAATGTCCTAAGAAGGATGATGCTGATAAGAGAAAGGATAGAAGAGTTCACTTGGCACAAGAGGAGGAGAAGCAAGAAGAACCATAAATTTTGTCAGCCTCTCCAGTCATGGTTGGAGAAATGCTCATGGTGGAAAAAGGTAAAATGCAGCAAACACCATAGGTATCTATTTTTAAAACTAATTGTTTAAGCCATGGAAAAATATGCAAGTTGATTATAGATTCAGGTTCTCATGATAATCTAGTTTCTTAGGAGATGGTGCATAAGTTGGGATTGAAAACATTTGATCATCCTAGTCCTTACAATGTCACTTGGGTCAGTCAAGAATAGCAAGTAAGGGTTACTAATAAGGCATATGTTGATTTTTCCATTGGTCCATACCAGGACTATGTTTTGTGTGATGTCATTTCAATGACATGTAGGCATATCATTTTGCATAGACCATGGCAACATTTGAGAAGGACAATTCATGATGGTTATACTAATGACTATTTGGTGCACAAAGATAGTAGAATGTTTAAACTAGTGCTTTTACCTTGTGAATACAAGAAGGAATATGTTACCATTTGTTTTGGAGAGAAGTTGAAGTTGAATGTACAGGTTAAGGATGATTACAAACAGCAGGAACAGTTGCAATAGAAGAAGGTGGATGATAGTCCTAAAGAATAGCAGAAGAAGGAAGAAGGTGGATGAGTTATGTCAAGGTTGGAGACATTCACTGCCTATAAAGAGGTAGAAGAAGGAAGGCAAACAACAGATAGTACAAGGAGAAATAAATCAGAACCTCAAGATGGGAAGAACGAAAACATTGCAGCAACAGGGTCCTAGGCAAGGACACCAAAACAAGTTTTATGGTACTAACACTATTTACAGGAGCCATGCAGGTCGGAGAAGGAGGAAGATAACACTTGGAGAGTTCATGTTTCCTAGTCAGAGGAACATCCCAACAAGATTGAATAATGGTTGAAGCAGATCCCATAAATCTTGGGACAAGAGTTTTCATTATGCCGAGGAGTATGGTGCAGGAGCACCAGGACATCTAGGATTTGGTTAGATTTTCAAGTAGTTTTTTTTGTTTAAAAAGGTCTTTGAGACAATCTACATGTTGTAATAAGGCTTGCATGCCATACTTGTAAGGGGCTATGTCCAAGTAGCTAAAATCTATCTTCATGTTGTAGTCCTAAGGAGGATAGTCTTATTGTAGGGGGTAGTCATTAAAGTCTTCATATTTGTAAGCCTATAGAGGCATGTCAAAGGTTGGAAAGGTGTTAGAACCTTATCCAAGGTTCTCCAAAATGTTTGAAAGCATCATTTAACTCAAAATAGTCGATGTAGTCCAAAAGATAGGAAAGTTACAAAACTGTAAACTTGTGTAGATCGGGCAAGTGATGGTTTGGGGACAAGTTTCTTCTCCCTCCATTGATTCATTTACTTTTCTTTAGGTGCAAGGCATCAGTGGTAGGCTTAAAAAGCCTTTAATATATCCATTGTAGGAGAGAAAAAGAAGTTTTGAAGTGAAATGAGATAAAGAAACCATTTTTCTGCATATTTATGTGTTTTGTTACTATTTTCTACCGTATTGTACTCCTGTACGGAACTGTCTTAGCATGTGGGCATATTGGATGGATAGTAGAAAGAGATAGCTTTGATTTGAGCATTGTTTGAGGTCTTGATAGTAAACTAGGTGAAAGAAATTGTTGTTTTCCCCAAACTGCTCTTAAACCTACTGTCACAGTCAGAAAATCACTGTTCTCTAGCATGCTCCATACCTATACGACTGAGTGGTGACTAGGGCTTATGATGGAGAGTTAGGTTGGTGAGTTATCTATCATTTGCAAGTGGTTTGGGCTTTTGACACTCCTCTATATCTTTGTATTTCTCCTTTATTTGAAAGTAGGTTGAAACCCTGAATTAGGGTATTTCTGAGTAGCCCGATGGATTTTTCTTCATTCCACTAATCTCTTCTATTTGCGACTAGTGGAATGGAATGTAGAATAGTTAGGGTAGAGGTTTGTGAAGGTTGCAGGGGTAGGAGAATGGTGTAGGGTGGAGTTTTCCATGTAAATGGTCCATCAAGATCCATGTATTGGAAGTTAGAGAAGGACAACAGTCACTACCAAGAAGGTAATAGATTTGTTTGTCATGTTATTGCTTTGCCAATGAAGGCATTAGGGTGAAATCATGTTATAATTAGGTATGTTGCAATAAGATTGAGTTTGTGTAGAAGGAGATCATCCCAAGGAGGTTTGTGTGACTGTCTTTCCATGGAGTAGTAGTGTAATGACAGTCTATGAAAATGTTGTCCTGCAGACCCTGGACAGTGGGTTGTATGGAAACTTAGGTGGAGTGAAGTGTCTTGGGATAGGTGTCCTGGAGTCCCTCATTTTTATATGTCAAGAACAAGTTAGTGGTTGTGTTAAGCCTTCATTATGAGAAGTCTGATCTCAGTGAGAAAACAGTGAATCTTGAGAGCCATTGCATTGAAGTTTTGAACTATGCTTCTGCTGTCCTAGATGCTCTGCATCATTTGTGGTATCAGAGCCACTAGTAGGTCTTTGAGGAAGTTGTAGATCTTGTGAAATAGTAATGGTTGTGAGAGTGTGAAGATGGTTCCTGAGAATCAGATGGCTAGGGAGAACAATGAGTTGAGAGAAGCCTTAGAGGCTAGAGAAAGAGAGTAGAGGGAACGAAGAGAACAGGATGCTGCAAGAGAAAGAGAGTTAAGGCAAGTGAGAAGAGAGAATGCATCAATCTTGGCTAGATTGGAAGCATTGGAGAAGAATCCTAGAAGGGATGAGCAAGATGAACAAGAAGGAGATGAGGAGGCTGATGAGAATCCTCCTAAGGATGAGTTAGATGTTGAAGAAAAGAAATTTGTGAGATTGTTGAAGGTAGTCCAATGAAGTGGAACAAAGGCAAACATAGAGTTACCTATCTATCAAGGGAAGATGGATAGTGAAGAGGTATTAGGGTGGATAGATGCCCTAGAATTTTTTTTTGAGTATGAGGAAATGAATGATGAGAAGAAGATCAAATTTGCAAGGAAAAAAATGAGAGGAACAACACTTACATGGTGGAGGAGTGTGCAAACAGAAAGAGTGGCTAGAGGTACAACAAGAATCACTTCTTGGGGTAGAATGAAGGATGTGATGAAGGATCAATTCCTTTCATCTGATTGCTCCATTCAGACAAAGATGATGAGATAGAATCTGAAACAGAAGGACATGGATGTTATGTCCTATACTGAGCAATTTCATAAGCTTAGTATTAGAGGAGGATTGGAAGATGAAGAAGAGAAAGTGGAAAGATACCTTAATGGGCTAAGGTATAACTTGCAAGATGAGATTGGTTTGACAGTACCAAAAACACTTGGAGAATGTTTTCAGTTAGCCATCAGGGCTGAAGAAAGGGTGAAGAGGAAGCAAGAAAGGCAAGGAGGAAGTGGAAGAGGATATAGAGGTAGGGGCAGACCTACTAATGAAGTACAGAACAACAATGAGAAAGGTAAGAAGATTTCTACAGATCAGAGAGGTGGATATAGAGGTGGAGGTAGATTTGGATCAGGAAGAGAAGTGTTTATAGGTAGATGCTATCATTGCAATGAAGTGGGACACACATCTTTCAAATGTCCTAAGAAGGATGATGCTAAGAGCAAGGATAGAAGAGTTCACTTGGTGCAAGAGGAGGAGAAGCAAGAAGAACCAGAAATGTTGTTAGCCTCTCTAGTCATGGTTGGAGAAATGCTCATGGTGGAAAAAGGTAAAATGCAGCAAACACCATAGGTATCTATTTTTAAAACTAATTGTTTAAGCCATGGAAAAATATGCAAGTTGATTATAGATTCAAGTTCTCATGATAATCTAGTTTCTTGGGAGATGGTGCATAAGTTGGAATTGAAAACATTTGATCATCCTAGTCCTTACAATGTCACTTGGGTCAGTCAAGAACAGCAAGTAAGGGTTACTAAGAAGGCATATGTTGATTTTTCCATTGGTCCATATCAGGACTATGTTTTATGTGATGTCATTTCAATGACATGTGGGCATATCATTTTGCGTAGACCATGGCAGCATTTAAGAAGGACAATTCATGATGGTTATAGTAATGACTATTTGGTGCACAAAGATGGTAGAAAGTTTAAACTAGTGCCTTTACCTTGTGAAGAAAAGAAGCAATATGTTACCATTTGTTTTGGAGAGAAGTTGAAGTGGAATGTGCAGGTTAAGGATGATTGCAAACAGTAGGAACAGTTGCAATAGAAGAAGGTGGATGATAGTCCTAAAGAACAACAGGTTTGGGACTTGAGTTATGTCAAGGTTGGAGACATTGACTACCCTATAAAGAGGTAGAAGAAGGAAGGTAAATAGTAGATAGTACAAGGAGAAATAAATTAGAACCTCAAGATGGGAAGAACAGAAACATTGCAGCAATAGGGTCCTAGGCAAGGACACCAAAACAAGTTTTATGGTACTAACACTGTTTACAGGAGCCATGTAGGTTGGAGAAGGAGGAAGATAACACTTGGAGAGTTCATGTTTCCTAGTCAAAGGAACATCCCAACAAGATTGAAGAATGGTTGGAGCAGATCCCATAACTCTTGGGACAAGAGTTTTCATTATGTTGGGGAGTATGGTGTAGGAGCACCAAGACATCTAGGATTTGGTTAGATTTTCAAGTAGTTTGATTTATTTAAAAAGGTCTTTGCGACCATCTACATGTTGTAATAAGGCTTACATGCTATACTTGTAAGGGACTATGTCCAAGTAGCTAAAATCTATCTTCATGTTGTAGTCCTAAGGAGGACAGTCTTATTGTAGGGGGCAGTCATTAAAGTCTTCATATTTGTAAGCCTATAGAGGAATGTCAAAGGTTGGAAGGGTGTTAGAACCTTGTCCAAGGTTCTCCAAAATGTTTGAAAGCATCATTTAACTCAAAATAGTCAGTGTAGTCCAAAAGATAGGACAGTTACAAAACTGTAATCTTGTACAAATCAGGTAGGTGATGGTTTGGGGACAGGTTTCTTCTCCCTCCATCAATTCATTTACTTTTCTTTAGGTACAAGGCATTGGGGGTAGGCTTAAAAAGCCTTGAATCTATCCATTGTAGGAGAGAAAAAGAAGTTTTGAAGTGAAATGAGATAAAGAAATTATTTTTCTGCATATTTCTATGTTTTGTTACTATTTTTTGCCATACTGTACTCCTATACGGAACTGTCTTAGCATGTGGGCATATTGGATGGATAGTAGAAAGAGATAGCTTTGATTTGAGCATTGTTTGAGGTCTTGACAGTAAACTAGGTGAAAGAAATCATTGTTTTCCCTAAACTGCTCTTAAACCTACTGTCATAGTCAGAAAATCACTGTTCTCTAGCATGCTCCGTACCTGTACGATTGAGTGGTGACTGGGGCTCATGATGGAGAGTTAGGTTAGTGAGTTATCTATCATTTACAAGTGGTTTGGTCTTTTGACACTCCTCTATATCTCTGTATTTCTCCTTTATTTGAAAGTAGGTTGAAACCCTGAATTAGGGTATTTCTAAGTAGCCCGATGGGTTTTTCTTCGTTCCACTGATCTCTTCTATTTGTGATCAATGGAATGGAATGTAGAATTGTTAGAGTAGAGGTTTGTGAAGGTTGCAGGGGTAGGAGAATGGTGTAGGGTGGATTTTTCCATGTAAATGGTCTATCAAGATCCATGTATTGGAAGTTAGAGAGCCAAGAAGGTAATAGATTTGTTTGTCATGTTATTGCTTTGCCAATGAAGGAATTAGGGTGAAAGCATGTTATAAATTAGGTATGTTGCAATGAGATTGAGTTTGTGTAGAAGGAGATCGTCCCAAGGAGGTTTGTGTGACTGTCTTTCCATTGAGTAGTAGTGTTGTGACAGTCTATGAGACTACTGTCCTACAGACCTTGCATAGTGGATTGTATGGAAACTTAGGTGGAGTGAAGTGTCTTGGGATAGGTGTCATGGAGTCCCTCATTTTTATATGTCAAGAACAAGTTAGTGGTTGTGTTAAGCCTTCATTATGAGAAGTCTGATCTCAGTGAGAAAACAGTGAATCTTGAGAGCCATTGCATTGAAGTTTTGAACTATGCCTCTGATGTCCTAGATGCTCTGCATCACCACCCAAACAACCCGTAAGACCAACAACACATAAAACTAAGAATAACATAAACACAAAAAAAACATAATCTCATTGCATAAGTAAAACAATTAAACAAATGGCTTGAAAAATTTAGAAATACCTCTCAAGCTTCAAGGATGGATTGTGTTTTGTGAAGAGCTTCCCAAGTTCTCCCAAAATCTCCAAGTCCTTCACTCTCCCAACACAAGTCCAAAAATTCCCAAAAGAAATGAAAAGAAGAACCCTCATCTCATCAAAATGAGAGAGACATAAAGACAAGGCTCTCAAATCCTAATGGATGAGAAGGTGACACTTATCACCCTCTCCTCCATCCACATAACCCTCCTCACAACCCTACAAGAATGTGGAGGTGACACTTGTCACCTCCCCATTCCACAAAGATACATGTTCTCCTACAAGTGCTCTCACACATGTGTGAGAACATAGGGAGATGTGAGCACAAAAAAGGGAAGCTTCTTATGAATGAGGAGGTGACACTTGTCACCCTCCCATTCATCTAAGCTACACTCTTCCCCACAAGTGCTCTCACACATGTGTGAGAACATATAGAAGAGGTTCACACATGTGGGAAGATTTTAAAGCATGAGAAGCAAGGGTAACCTTACCCAAGTGGGTGAGGTTAAGGTTAAGTGGGATGGTGACCTTCCAACCACCCTCACACTTCCCAAACTCGTCACTTGACTTTAGGGTCAAGTTTGGGTGACCATACAAGGTCCAAATCAAGTTTAAACATGTTAGAAATGGTCCTAGACCCTAGGGGTATCACCTAGGGTCAATATTTGACCATTAGCAATACTTAGAAACACATAAAATTACTTAAAAGTGGCTTCAAACATTTAACACTTAAAATTTGTGCAAAGTCAACATTACACTTTTTTACAACACATCAAAAGATAAATTGAAAGGTATAAACCATGCAACATGTCATAAATCAAATAAAATAGAGATCAACATTCTCAAAAACATGTGACCATAGTCCAACTTAGGACTAGGTCAGCTAAACAATGAATAACATATGGTTGTTGTCCAACCTCTTATTTTCCATGGGTATGGAAAGTAACCTGTACACTTCTGCAAACCCATTAATAGCACATGATAAAATAGTTGAAGCAAATAAATAACATGCATCACATGTACACATGATCACAATATCATATACAACATCATAATAATCACATGATAATATAATGTATCTCGCATCATCCATTGCTCACAAGTATAATCGGGATCACATAAGGTAAGATTTAACATCAGTCTAACATCTATACACATATCAATAGTATCAAATGACATCATAGCATCTAACATCATATCATCAAATGGAAATCTAACATGCCATCTAACCATCCATAAAGTATATACCATCTATCTGGCTAGCCAACCAAATTGATGCAGGTCAAGAATCTCTTGCCAAGATTAAAATTGCTTTTGCTGACACAGTCATGACAAAAGATTTAAAGAAGCAGAAACGGAACCTGTACTGTGATCTCCTGCTAAAGCGGGATCCTCAAGGTAATGAACTCATGCCTAAGGCTAAAGCTAATTATTTTCTAATGAGCTCATCTGAAGTTTTAACTTGTAGAGTAGAAGTTGCAGAGCTTGAAAGGCTCAAGATTATTCAAACTTCTGAATCCCCATTCTCTTGTCATGCAATAGTAACAAGGTCCAAGTGCAGGATCAACAGTCCATAAAATCCACAAGACCATCATGAATCCATTGAAAGAGTACTATAAGCAAATTAATATTGGTGAGGTAAAAATAGGCCTCATATCCTCCACCCCTAAGACTATAATTCCTCCTAGAAGTTAGCAAAGAGGTGGGGATAGAGTGTCCTCAAACTAGTTGTGTCCTCCCATGTAGCCAAGACCTTATCGTACTGGTTCCATTGAACTCTATCTTGGTCCAGTTCTTGGCCTCAAAGGGCCAGTATCCGATGAGCCAAGATGCAACTTGGCTCCAAAACTAGCTTCCCATCTGACTCTACCTGTAAGGCATCCTAGTCCTAAACATAAGTCATGTCAAATATATAACGTCTCAATACAAAAATATGAAACACATTGTGGATGCATGAGAGACTAGGTGGCAAGGCAAGATGGTAAGCTATGGGTCCTATCTACTCCAAGATCTCAAAAGGTCTAACAAAACAAGGTGCAATCTTATAGCCATTTCCATAATGGATTGGACTCTTATATGACTGCACTCTCAAGAACACCTTGTCACCCATAGAGAATCTTTGATCCAATCTCTTGGCATCGACATACTTCTTCTGGTGATCTTGTGCCTCCTGTAATCTCTACTTGATCAAACGAACCTACTACTCCATACCATGTACCAACTCTTGTCCAATTGCTAGTTTGTCCTCTAAACGGTCCCACCTCAAGGGAATCCTACACGGTCTGCCATACAAGGCCTGGTAGGGAGGCATACCTAAGGAGATGTGATGCCGATTATTGTAGGAAAACTCAACCAGATATATGTAGTCCTCTTATCTAGAATGGTAATCCATAACATACATGTGCAGCATGTACTCTAAAAAATGATTCATCCTCTCCATCTGCCCATCTATCTTGAGGTGGTAAGACAAACTAAAGTCAAGCTAAGTGCCCAACACCTACTACAATGCCCTCCAAAAGGCTGAAGTGAACACTGAATCTTGATCAAATATGATGTGACGAGGCACCCCATGTAGTCTCACAATGTTATCGAAGAAAACCCTTGCCACTGCTGGTGCATTGTACGTTGTGCATATAGGTGAAAAGTGGGATACCTTTGTCAACTTGTTAACTGATGGCATCATGGTGGTGAGCTGATAAAGGTAGACCAATAATGAAATCCATGGAAATGGTATCCCATTTCCACTCTGGTATCTCGTGAGGGTAAAGTAAACTTGTTGGATGCTGATGCTCAGCCTTCACCCTCTGGAACTGAAGGAAATGAGCAACAAACTCTATAATATCACGCCTCATACCTGCCCAATGCTACAACTACCTCAAATTAGCATACATCTTCTTCACCCTTGGATGTGCTACATATGGTTCTCTATGAGCCTTTGATAAAACCAATGATCTAAGATCACCTACAAGGGGGACATAGATGTGTTGACAATGTTGTAGAAGCCAATCTACCTCAAGAGAATACCTTAAAACTTGCCCTTAAGGGCCCTCTATGACTGCAACTCCAACTAAACCTCTAGGAACCACTCATCCTCCAATAGGTGCTGCAAGATGCGCCCTCTCAAGTCAACACTCAAGGTCTAGGCCAAGATCTCATGGAACCTCTAACTCAAGGCATCGACAACCATGTTCAACTTCCATTTGATGTAATGCACATCAAAATCATACTCACAAAGGAACTCCATCCAACACCATTGGCAAATGTTAAGATTCAGCTGTGTGAAGATGTATCGCAGACTATGATGGTCGGAGTGTAACTTGAAGCGACATCGTAAGAAGAAGTGCCTCCATTGAATAAGAGCATGGACTATCACTGCTAACTCCAAATCATGTGTTAGGTAGTTCAGCTCATGGGTCTTGAGCTTTTGTGATTCATACATGATCACCCGACCATCCTATATCAACACTGCTCCTAATCCCTCTAATGATGCATTTGTGCAAACCATGAAGTCTGTTGCTAGATCAGGTATTGCTAAGATAGGAGCACTAGTGAGATGCTCCTTGAGTACCTCAAAGGCCCTCTTATACTGCTCTGTCCACAAGAAACACTTCCCTTTCTGCTAAAGGGAAGTGATGGTGCGTGCTATCTTGTAAAAGTCCTCAACAAATTTGTGGTAATAACCTGCTAGCCCCATGAAGCTCTAAACCTTTGTGACACTATTAGGTGCTATCCAATCCTTGATATCTCTAATCTTTGATGGATCTACTAAGAAACCATCACCAGATAGAATGTGCCCCAAATACTGAACCTCTAATCTAAAGAAGGCACACTTCGCTAGATTGCCATATAGTTGCTACTCTCTCAAACATTGTAGTACCTAGCATAAGTGCTCCTTGTTCTCCTCCTAAGTTTGTGAGTAAATCAAAATGTCATCAAAGAATATAATCATTAACTGATCAAGGAATGTGTGAAACACCCCATTCATGAGACTCATGAATACTACAAGGGTGTTCCTCAAACTGAAGAGCACCACGATGAACTCATAGTGACCATAACGAGTCCTAAATGCAGTCTTGTGTATATCTACCTCTGTGATGCTTAACTAATGGTATCTAGACTTCAAGTCAATCTTAGAGAAAACTTTGGCTCCATGCATCTCGTCAAACAAGTCATCAATCGTAGGCAAAGGATAATGGTTCTTCACCATCACCTTATTCAGCTACCTATAATCTATGCATAGCCGAAGAGACCCATCCTTCTTCTTCATGAAGATTACTGGTGCACCCCATGGAGAGACATTAGGTCAGATGTGTCACTTCGCTAGCAACTCGTCTAGCCAAAGCTTGAGCTCTGTGAGCTCATGTACGGTCATCCTATAAGGTGCACAAGACACTGACTCAACACCTGGTACAAGGTCTAAATGAAAGTCAACCTCTCTGCAAGGTGGCATTCCTAGAAGATCAAGAGGAAATATATCTGAAAACTCCCTAAGGATGGGGTGATCATTGAGCAAACCCTCTAACCCATCATCTTATCTATCACAAACTGTGATTGTGAACATCTGACAACCCTTCTGCATACATTGTTTAAGCTATTTAGCAGATATCATGTGAACTGGTGTGGGCTTCTGAACACCCACTATCTTTGCTACTATGTCATGGTCATTGAGGCAACCTATCACCTTTCGGTGACAATCAAGCTTGGCTCTATGAGCCATAAGCCAATCCATGCCTAACAGCACACCATAAGACCCTAAGGGTATAATCCTAAGATCCACAACTATCGTGAAGGAACCAAGTGCTATCTCACAATCTCTAACCACTACATCTATGGCCATCCTGGCCCCTATAGCTAATTTAACCTCCCACCTAACATACTACAATGCTCCACTAACGATGGAGAGATAAAGGAGTCTATGGCTCCTGAGTCAAAAAAAATAGTAATGGGTATATCCCCAATAGTACTTGGCATCTATCACAGAGGCTTGAAAGTCAGCTCGGTAGTTATCAACCACTACAAAGAGTCAGTGAGATAATCCCATATCTCCAACTATAGCCTCAGAACCACTGGCACGCTGACCTCCCACTTTGAATCCTTGTGGGCACTCTCTAGCCAAGTGCCTATAGCCACCACAAACATAACAAGGTTCACATGTCTGAACTTGTACTGATTGAGTCAGACTTGACTGTTGTGCTCCAAGGCATGTTGTGCTACCCCTTAGATCTTCTAAAGGACTGTTGTGATTTGGCAGGTCCCATAGCTGATGCCTACTAACGCTGGTCTCTCTACAGACCCTGCAACTACCATCCTTAATTAGGACCACCCTATCCCCTCTACTATGGTCGTGACTTCTGCTAATACTACTATTGTTTTTGTTATGGAGATCTAGGTGGTAAAGATGTGAATCTAAAACTGCTCCTATTGGGAGGCTGGGGTCTATGAAAACCTTGATCCTACTGATGGCTGTGGTCCTAAAACTGTGGATGTGACCCCTGACCCCCATCCACACCTCCTCTGTGATGAGCACCTTCTCAACAACCTCGCTCATAGTTTGTGGGTCCACCATGCGAACTGATCTTGCTATGTGAGGATTGAATCCTCTGATGAAACGACTCATAAGCAACTTCTCATCCTTAAGATACTTGGCATAATGGGATAATTCAATAAATTTGCACTCATACTGTGCAACTATAGAACCTCTCTACTGCAAATCATAGAACTCATCAATGCTGTGTTGTCTATAATGCTTAGACAAGTAATGTGCATTATATCACTCTATGAAAGTGCCCCATGAAAGAGTGTCTAAAGAAAGACGGTGTATGTGTTCCTTCGTGCGCCACCATGTTGCTGTTGTGTCTTGCAAAAGATGCACTACTACTCATGCCTTTGTGTTTCTCTCATAGGGATGCAATGTAAAGCACCAGTCAAGGCTGATGAGCCAAGCCTTAGCCTTAGCTCCCTTTGACGTACACATGAAAGTAGGTAGATTAAGCCTAAGCAAATCCCGGATAGGGTCTTGGTAGTCTCGATGACCTTGAATGGGTGCATCCACCTTGCCTTGTGGTCCATAAATAAAAGGATCGGGTAGAATATGCTCCACCCCAATCCTTGCCTCATACTCCTCGTGGCACAACAAACTCTTATTGCACTCCCAATGAGCTAATGTGTTGTCATTAGCTTTAGTGTCTAGTACATGCACATGTGGCTCATCTACAACCAGAGGCAATCGTGCTAACACTACCTGTAGGACCTAAAGGATCTGGGGACCTAGGTTAGGTGCAGGTGGCAACTCTTGATTTGGGTTCTCAAGTGGTGGAACAACTCCCCAGCTAGCTTCTCCAAACCCACTAGTGTGTGAGTGCCCTCTACTAGATCTAGGTGGCATACTACATGAACATGGTGCCTAAAATTAAAACAAAATTAACATGTGGAATAAAATAATGTGCTCTCAATACCTAGTGTTTAAACTTGGGCTGTGATAACAAATCTACATGATAACCACATGTCATGTGGTCATGACATGAATTATCAAATAAATTGACTCCTGACTCAACAAACCCCCTCGCGCGCAACACGCACGCCTAGTGACATGTGTACATTGGCTCAGCAACAAACATCATTTGCATTGCCCATAGGCGGGGATGTCAATCCAATTTGGGTTAAACTGATGACAAATCGCAACCCTACAATGATAACCACTAGGAGGCTTTACATTGCAAAATACAACATTGGGAGGGATGGATTCTAACATAGAGTCCCACTCTAGTTTAAACCCTAATTAATGGGTCAATTTTGAATCAAATTGAAATCCAGATGAAATCATACAAACATCAATATATAGGGGATATAAAACCAATACAAAAGTGGATTCTGATAACTGAATTAAAATATAAACATTTAATGAAAAATGATAAAATTAAATCAACATTTTAACCATGATTAAATCCCATTATGTCTAGGGAAAGTTGGGCAAAATAATGAAGCATAATTGAATAAAATAGGATACCTCCTATAGTAATTTCGGCAGCATAACACCACTTCATCAACTATAGGAGGGTACAAATTTAAATTAAAAGTAAAATCCCTACTTACCCTTTTCCAAATCAAATAAAATTAAATGCATGACTTTTCCTTCCAAACATTTTGAATTTAAAATAAATAATAAAATGCATAACAATAAAACTATAAAATTAAATCCGAACTTTTAAAACACATAACTTTATTAAAAGAACTAAATTCATTTTGCCACACAAACCCTTTTGTTGTAATTTCAACCAATTAAATACAATAACCAAATGACACTTCACCTTAGGTCTAACCCTTTCAAAAGGAAACTAATTTTAAGATAAAAATAAATAAATAATTAAATTGCTCAACTCACATTATAAATATATATAAAATAAGCATTAATTAAAAGCCCTCTCCTAAAAATAAAGACAAAAAACTCTCCACCCACTAAGTGGGGTTTACACACACAAATCTAGATTAAGTTTAAAGAACCATCCTTAATAGAAATAGGGCATCAAACCCTAGGAAGACATTATAAAAACTCTCAAACTCCTATTTTCTCTCATCACAAGTTCCATTGTTCTTGGTTGGTTGTGCAGATTCCAAGGGAAGAAGAAGAAGGTGGATGGTACCTCCCCAAGCGAGAGGTATCATCCTAAACATAAAAAATAGTTTAATGGTTTTCCTTTGAAGTTTCTAACATGCTACAGGTTATCCAATGCTTGTATTTTCTAACATTTATTTTCTATTTACTCATCTATGTTTGCAAAGTGCACAGGTTAAAAGTTCATATGTTTTCTAACAGCTTCATCTAACTTTCCTAAGTTTTTCCATTTTATTTATACTCTCTAGTTATTTTCTTTTGTAAAAATAAAAGAGGTATATTAACCAGAACCTATGTTTAAATAAATATAAAATTATATATATGTACACACACACACACACATATATATGTGTGTGTGTATGTATATATATCTGTACACATATATATACATACATATATACATACATATATACATACATATATACATACATGTGTGTGTATGTAAATATTTATATTTTCCAACATAATGATTGAGTGTAATTGATGCAGGAGCATCCTTGGTTCAAAAGCAATCTTCCATCAACCAAAAACATTTACATTTCATTTTGTTTATAGTTCAATTTATTTCTTTTCAATTTCCAGTTCAGTTCAGGCAGTTCAGTCAGAAGCAGCTTCTACATTTTGGTCTGATAGTCTACCATAGCTACATTTCACATCCTATGGATCTAGACTTAGCATCTACATTCATTCATCAATATCATATCAAGAATTTAGAGTATTTGGATCAGTTACCGGAAAGATATTGCTATTAGAAGACTAGTTGTTTTCTTAGAGAAGAGCATTTTAACAGTTCCTGATAATCAGCTAAAGGAGAAGACTTGCAAAGAATTCCTTGACTTGTGGATCATAATGTCACATAATACAATGTCTTTTAGTTTATGGTCAACCTTCTTCAGAGGTCTGCACATTATTCTAATCATCTGTGGGCGTGTTTTATGCATTTAGGTCCGACCCATCTGTGTTTGCACATTACAACTCTTCATTGGAATTTGTGATCTTTCGTGGCTGATGTGGAGGAATCTATTGTTCCAAAAATGATATAAAGATGTAATAGATCCCTAGGAAAGCAGATTTCAATAGTGGACAATTGATTCATAATTCTTAGTCTAGATTTCTGTGAGGAGCTTCAAAGATTTATCTTGTGCATGTATGTAATTAGGCATGTGAGCCCTAATTATAAGCCCGCATGTTGTCAGTCAATCTCTATTTGAATTATTTGATATACTAAATGACTAAATCTGCATTTTTTCCATTTCTCTGAGTTATTTCAATTGTGTTTACTCTTGCTTCACAGTTCAGACAGTTCATTTTATGAACCCTCCTACCGTGACTGCACCAAGTGGTATCAGAGTGAAAGTTTGAATCTTTCAAAGTGAATTGAATGAAGTTGGTGAGGGAATTCTATAAGATCTTGTTTTGGATAGATCACCGATCTGAGACAGGTTACTTGTGTTGCAATCGATCATCTATTGTGAGGCAGTTGTCACCTAGTAGCCTGATTGTCAAATTTGAGGTAGTTTACACTTTATCCTATTAGGAATGTCGCTAAGGAGAGTTCTTCATGTTGGAACGATCGCTGGTAGAATGGATGAGATGATGGAGATGATGAGAACAATGTGAATTTAATTTGATGCTATTGAAGAAGATAGCTGAAGAGGATTGACATTGAGACCTAATATTGAAAGCGATGACGAAGAAGAAATTCAATCTGTTGAACAAACTGGAAAAACCCTAGAAGGTGATGAAGAAGAAGAATCAGGTCAAGTAAAGATGTTGCGAGCTATTTCAAAGATTGGGAAAAGACCTAGAGTTGATGTGGCGAACTATACTGGTAATTTGAACCCTAAAGAATTGATTGACTTGATAAATGACCTGGAGGAATACTTTGAATATGAGGAGATTGAAGATCTAGAGAAAGTGAAGTTTGCAAAGACAAAGTTGAAAGGACATGCTGCTATATGGTGGAAGGAAGCTCAGTTGGAAAGAAATAGAAGAGGGAAAGAAAAGATTACAAAGTGGGACAGGATGGTGACAAAGTTGAAGAATCAGTTTATACCTGCTGACTATGAGTTGGAGTTGTTGAAGAGATTGCAAAACTTGAGACAAAAGGAGAAATCTGTGGAGTACAATTAAGAATTTCATAATATGATCATAAGGACAAGACATAGTGAAGCAAGCAAGGAGAAAGTGGCTATATACATCAATGGCTGAGATTGAACATTCAAGAGGAGCTAAGCTTGGTAAGGATGACATCTTTAGAAGAAGCATATCAGTTTGCCCTGAAAGTTGAAGAGAAGCTGAATAAAAGATATGATCAGAGACAGAGAGGTAGAGGAAGTAGATTTTAGAGAGGAAGAACATTTTCCAGAGGAGATAGATCATATCCAGAGCATAACAAATTTGATAGCCCGTTGAAGAAGGATAATAGAGACAATAATACTTACTGGAGAGATGACATAAATTTTTACCAGAGAGGAAACCCTAGTGCATACTACAATGAAGGATACAAAAGAGAAGGAAGAGGATTTGAAAATAGAACATTTAGAGGTACTTGTTTCAACTGTGAAGGTGAAGGACATAGAGTATTTGAATGTAATTAGGGTAGTGCAAGAAAGAGGACAAAGAACAGTGGAAGGCCAGTCTATGTTGAAGACAAACTTGTTGGATCACCTTGTTTGGTTGGAGATCCAAAGAAAGGAGACTCATTGGTGATGAGAAGATCACTATTTAAAATCGAGACAAATGAGGAACCACCGCAGAGGATAAGTTTGTTTAGAACTAGATGACAAATTAGGAGGTAAGTGTTGTAAAGTTGTGATTGATAGTGGTAGTTCAGATAATCTAGTTTTAGAGGAGATGGTGACTAAGCTGAAGTTGGAAATATTGAAACACCCTCAGCCTTATCAGATAGCATGGATTCAAGATGATCATAAGGTACTGGTGAGTGAACAATGTTTGGTAAAATTTCATATTGGGTCATATCATGATGAAGTCATGTGTGATATTATGCCTATGGATGTTTGTCATATCTTGTTGGGTAGACCTTGGTAGTATGATAGAAAAGTTATACATGATGGGAGAAAGAATACATATACTATAACATCAAATGGAAAGAGAATTACTTTGATTCCTTTGGAAGATGATCCTAAGAGTGAAATATGTGGGAATGCTAGAATTTGTTTGGTACATGAAGGAAATTTTTAGATGGTTTGAGACATGAGAATATATGTTATCCCTTGATTCCTAAGAAGCCTGAAGCATTGAAGAAAGAGATTGAAGAATCACAATCGAAGGAAATAAGAGAGTTGCTAATAGAGTATGAAGACATCATATTAGATAATGTACCTGAAGGATTACCACCTATAAGGAGTATTAGTCATCACATGGATCTTATACTAGGAACTAGTTTGCCTAACAAAGAAGCTCATAGAATGACACTGATAGAGAATGAAGAATTGAACAGACAGATACAAAAGTTGTTGAGAAAAGGTTTGATTAGAGAAAGCTTCAGTCCTTGTGTAGTACCTACAATGTTAGCACCTAAGAAAGATGGAGAATGGAGAATGTGTACTCTAGAGTAATAAACAAGATCACAGTTAAGTATAGATTTCCTTTACCTAGGATGGATGATATCATGGAGTGTTTAAGTGGAGAAAGATATTTCACAAAGATAGACTTGAAGAGTGGATACCATCATATCAAAATCAGAGAAGGTGATGAATGGAAGACTACTTTTAAGACAAATGAAGGATTGTATGAGTGGTTAGTGATGCCCTTTGGATTGACAAATGCACTGAGTACTTTCATGAGATTGATGAATGAAGTCTTGAAGAAATACCTAGGTAAGTTTGTTATTGTATACTTGGATGACATTCTAATTTTTAGTAAGACAATAGAGGAACATTTGTTGCACCTTAGACAAGTTTTGTAGAGGTTAAGAGAAGAGAAATTGGTGATAAACATCAAGAAATGTAGTTTCATGAAGGAAGAACTAGTTATTTGGGATTTGTGATTTCTGTAGAATGATTGAAGATGGACCCTAAGAAAGTAAGAGCAATTGTTGAATGACCTACACTAAAGAGTATTGGAGAGGTTAAATCATTTCATGGTTTGGCTAGTTTCTACCAGAAGTTCATCAGAAATTTTAGTTTAGTTTGTAATCCTATGACAGAGACAATAAGAGGTGACAGAAAAGACTTTAAGTGGACATCACGAGAAAATAAAAGTTTTGAGTTGTTGAAGCAAAAAGTGATCGAGCAACCTATTTTGGCATTACCGGATTTCAATAAGGTATTTCAAGTTGATTGTGATGCAAGTGGAAATGCAATTGGACCATTATTAAGTCAAGAAGATAGACCTGTAGCTTATTTTGGTGAGAAGTTGAATGATGCAAGGAGAAGATATTAAATTTATGATCAAAAGTTCTATTACATAATTCAAGCCTTGAAGAAGTGGAGACATTACTTGTTTCCTAAGGAGTTTGTGTTGTATACAAATCATCAAGCTTTGTAATATTTGAATAGTCAAGGTAAGTTGAATCAGAGACATATGAGATGGGTAGAGTTCATGTAGAGTTAAACTTTTTTGTTAAAACATAGGAGTGGAAAATCAAACAAAGTTGTTGATCCATTGAGTAGGAGAAGAAACTTGTTGATAGAGATGAGATTTGAAGTGTTGGATTTTGATGAATTGAAGAACATGTATGAGGGAGACACTGATTTTGCAGAACCTTGGAAAGCATGTAAGGAACATGTTGTGATAGATAGAAGCAAGTCATTGGATTATTTCATTCAGGAAGATATGTTGTTCAAAGGAATTTAGTTGTGCATACCTAGAAGTTCAATGAGAGATAATTTGATCAAGCATAAGCATAGTGGTGGATTGGCAGGACATTTTGGCATTGACAAGATAGTGTCTTTGGTGAGTGAAAACTACTTTTAGCCTTAGATACATAAGGATGTTTGAAGATTTGTGCAGAGTTATAGCATTTGTCAACTTGCAAAAGGGAGTTGTTAGAACGTTGGATTGTATAAACCTTTGACAATACCAGAGAGACCTTGGGAAGATATAAGCATGGATTTTGTAATGGGTTACCTAAGACACAGAGAGGACATGATTCAATATTTGTAGTGGTTGACAGATTTTCAAAGATGGCTCATTTCATACCTTGTAAGAAGACAACTGATGCAGTGCATGTGGCTGACCTATTTTTCAAGGAGATTGTGACATTGCATGGGTTACCTAGGAGTATAGTTTCAGACAGAGACACAAAGTTTGTTGGTTACATTTGAAGGACACTTTGGAAGAAGATGAAGACAGATTTGAAGTTTAGCTCATCTTTTCATCCATAGAATGATGGACAGATAGAGGTAGTGAATAGGAGTTTGGGAAACTTGTTGAGATGTTTGGTTGCAGAGAAAGCCAGAAGTTGGGATTTGATTCTTTCACAGGTAGAATTTGCATACAATAATTCAGTAAATAGGAGTACATGAAGAACACCTTTTGAGATTGTTATTGAAGTGAACCCTAGAGGAGTAGCAGAATTAAGAGATATTTGCATGGAAGAAAAGAGGAGTGTAGAAGTAGAGGAATTTGTAGAGCCTATGAAGATAATGCATAATTAGGTGAAGAAGCATTTGGAAGATATGAACAACAAGTATAAGGAAAGGGAAGATGAGAAGAGAAGACATAAGGAATTTGAAGTTGGAGATGAAGTGATGGTGTACTTGAGAAAAGAAAGATTTCTAGTTGGGACACATAACAAGTTGAAGATGAAGAAGTTTGGACCTTGTAGGATACTCAGGAAATTTGATTCAAGAAATGCATATGAAATGGAGTTACCATAGACATTGGGTATTTCACCTATTTTCAACATTCTAGACCTATATCAGTATCACAAAGTAGAGTTCATTAATACTATGGAAGAAGACTTGTATAAATAGTTACCACAACAAGCACCAGAGTAGATTGAAGACATTTTGGACAACAAAGTTGGATGCAACACTAGAGGAAGACAATACAAAGAATATCTTGTGAAGTGGAAAGGCAAACTAGAAGAAGATTCATCATGGATTTCTCAGGTTGAAGTGGACCATCTTGGTTCTCCCCTAGCCCCAGCAAAGTGCGGGACTCACTTTTTCAATAACACTAGATGTCTGATGCAGGAGCATCCGTGGTTCAAAAGTAATCTTGCATCAACAAATAGCATTTGTATTTCATTTTGTTTGCAGTTTAGTTTGTTTCTTTTCAATTTCTAGTTCAGTTCAGTCAAAAGAAGCTTCTACATTTTGGTCCATTAATCTATCACAATTACATTTCACATCCTACGGATCTGGGTTTAGCATCTACATTCATTCATGGACATCAAATCAAGAATTTAGAGCATTTGGATTAGTTACCAGAAAGATATCGCTATCAGAAGATCAGTTATTTTCTCAGAGTAGAGCATTCTAACATTTCCTGATAATCAACTAAAGGAGAAGACTTACAGAGAATTCCTTGACTTACGGTTTGTAAGGACACATCATACAATGTCCTTTAGTTCATGGCCAAACTTCCTCGGAAGTCTGCACGTTACCCTAATCATTTGTGGGCGTGTTCTATGCATTTAGGTCTGACCTATGTGTGTTTGCACATTACAAGTCTTCATTGGAATTTTTGATCTTCCTTGGCCGACGTAGAGGAATCTATTGTTCTGGAAATGATATATAAAGATGTAATAGATCCCTAGGAAAGTAGACAAACTCTACAACTCTGCACAAATCTCTAAACATCCTTATGTATTTGAGGATAAAACTAGTTTTCACTCACCAAAGCCACTATCTTGGCAATGTTAAAATGTCTTGCCAATCCACCACTATGCTTCTCCTTGATCAAATTATCTCTCATTGAACTTCTAGGTATGCACAACTAACTCCCTTTGAACAACATGTCTTCTTGAATGAAATAATCCAACCACTTACTTCTAACTGTCACAGCAGGTTCCTTACATGCTTTCCAAGGTTCTACAAAATTAGTGTCTCCCTCATACATGTTCTTCAATTCATCAAAACCCAACACTTCAACACTCATCTCTATCAATTGATTCATAATTCTTACTCTAGATTTCGATAGTGTACAATTGATTCATAATTCTTAGTCTAGATTTCTGGGAGGAGCTTCAAACCTTTATCTTATGCATGTATGTAATCAAGCTTGTGAGCCCTAACTGTAAGCCTACATCTTGCCAGCTAATCCCTATTTGAATTCTTTGATATACTGAATGAATGAATCTACATTTGTTCCATTTCTCTGAGTTGTTTATGTTGTGTTTACTCTTGCTATATGGTTCAGATAGTTCATTATGTGAACCCTCCTACCATGACTGCACCAGTAATGCAAGAAGAAATACACATAGTATATATATCTTAACACATAGATAAAGGACAATAAAAAATTTATGGCTGAACATTATTAAAATATAGCAAGGCAAAGTAAATTTGGTGCAAGGTTTGACTGCCATGGCCATAATGTTTATAGTGGTTTAAACCTTGTAAAAAAATGCATAGAGGGGGGGGGGCGGGTGATGGGGTTCCCATCCCCCTCTGACTCCCAAGTGTGTCCTAGAAAAAAACCTCAGTTAGCTGATAGTCAACCTTAAGGGTCTGTGAACCCTAAGATAAATACAACAAAAAAATAATGCCCTCTTTCAAAAATTTCAATGATATACATTTTTTCCTTAGCTTCTACTTTGCTCTACTTTATATAATGTGCATAATGTTTTAAAAACAATATATATATATATATATATATATATATATATATCAGTGGTAAACATAACTGAGTCTCTGTAGAAAAAAAGCAGTGATAGAAAAAAATCAGAACATCAAGCTTACTTTACTCAAAAACACAAATATATATATATATATATATATATATATATATATATATATATATATATATATATATATATATATATATATATATATATATATATATATATATAAGATTATATATATATATATAATCTTATATATATTGTTGGCAAGAGACACTATATGGATTCATGGTTGTTGTCATTGATGGCAACAAAGGTCATCCCACATATCCGCAAGTCATGATGTGTCTCTACCGGAAGTCAGAATAAAGAATGTTGTGGTCCGGTGAAGAAGAACAGAGCATGTGGCAAGGTCCGACAGATTGGTCCGGATCTCTCAGAGGAAGTGTCTTGGTGCAGTGTGGATTTGGGGAAGTCAAGAGGACTACCTTGAGTGGTATATTCCAAGGATTTAGCCTCCGGTGATGGACAAGGAAAAAGATATGAATGGTTGAGTACCGGATTCCTGAGAGACAGTGAAAACAGAGGAAGAACTGACTGGCAGAGTATCAGACTGCTTTCCGGATGTGTTACTGTTGATGACAGAGGTTGTGAAGGCATGAATCATGTTTGGCCGACATGATTAATGATATCTACAAGTATATGCTTGATCCGCATTGCTTGGTGAGGAAGGATTCAGCCGACAGAACAAAAGTTTGTAAGAAACTAGACTGTTCCGGATGCCGACTAGAAAGGTGATGAAATTACTTGTGCGGATATATATAGAGGATGGATTTAGCTGTGAAGGTAGTAATAATGTGGAGATAGATGCAAATAAGTCCAGATAAGAGCAGAGGTAGCAAAAAGGGATCCGGTATGTGAAAGATAGCAGAATAAAGAACAGAGGAAAGATGAAGTGCAGCAGATCAGTGTACTGAGCCTAACCGGAACTGAACTCCAGCATATGCAGATGCTTCAAATCAGTTCAAGACTGTGATTCTCATCACTTTGTAGACAGTGTGTCTTCTTGTAGGCAGTGGGCCTCTTGTGAGCAGTGTGCTCGGGCAGTGAGCCCTAATTGACAAGTGCCATTTTTGTAATTTCCTATTCTTCTAACAGAGAATAATTTTGGGTTAATCACCCCATGGTTTTCTCCCTTAACAGGGTTTCCACGTCAAAAATACTGTGTTATGTGTTTCTTATTTCATGATTAATGTTTTTGTGTTTGATTCTATGCTGCATCAATTAAAAGGAAAGTTCAATAAGGGAAAGAATTAGGATAACTGATTCACCCCCCCCCCTCTCAGTTATCAACAATTGGTATCAGAGCTAAGTTCCTCCTAATAGAGCCTAACAGCTTGAGGAAGATCTGGGATTTCAAATGGATGCATATGGTTTAAGGGAGCAACTCAAGACTGCTCTTGAGGATCTTGAACAGTCAAATTCTGAAGTCAGTGAATTAAAGGAAAGACTCAAACAGGCTGATGAATTCATGAGAGAATTAAAAGACAAATTAAGTCTCTCTATGAAAAAGAGAAAGGAGCTGCTTCAACAGTTGGCAAGACAAAGTGAAGAAAGCAATACAAATGAAGAATTGACTGAGCAAACCAAGTTATGTGAAAAGTTATCAAAAGAAGTCATTATGTTAAGACATGAAATGGAATCAGGAACTATAAAGTTTACTCAAGAGATTGAAGAAAAAAGAAAGGCTGAAGACAATCTAAGACAATCTCTTAAAGAAAAATCAGAAGAATGCCACCAGATGGATAGGATTATCAGACATCTTGAATCTGATCTTGAAGATGCCAAAGATAATGAAGGAAAACTTGAGGATCAAATTGCCTCTCTCAAAAGAGACCTTCAAACAGCAAATGAATATAAAGAGAAATTCAAGATAAGTTCTGCTCAACTTGAAGTTCTTCTTGGAAGTCAAAAGAGGACAGATGACAAGTATGGTTTGGGATATGAGAAAGGAGAAAGCTTCGGATCCGGTCAGAAGAATCTTGGATCAGAAAATCCAAGGAGCAGGCCTAGAAGACCTCCGGTAAGACAACCAAATGCTCAAAGATATCCATCCTTCAATGGATACTGCCACAGCTGCAACCACTTTGGTCACAAAGCTAATCAGTGCAGAATGAGAATGAATCAGATTAATTCATCCTTCTCCGGACAGTGCTTCAACTGCAAAAGGTATGGACACAAATCCCATGAATGTAGAATTATGCAAGTAAACAAATCATTCAAAGGTAGATGCTTCACATGCAATAGAGTAGGTCATATGGCTAATCAATGCAGATCAAGAGGATATCAGTCAAATATGCAAAGAAATGTTATTTGCCAAATCTGCAATAGGTCCGGTCATAATGCTAAAGTCTGCAGAAACAAGAATCAGGACAAAAGAGGTCCGGTGTATAATCAGAATCAAGTCAAGGGTAAACAAAAGATGAATGCGGATGAGGTTAGGAATCAGATGAGCAAGATTTGGGTGAAGAAAAGTTTAGAGAATGTAGAGGTTGGATCCGCACCAGACTCTGGTGCTGATATTTCTTCCGGAAATTAAAAAGTGAGCTCAGGCTCAGGGGGAGACTCAAAGAAAATCTTGTTCCCCCAGCCAAACAAGTGGTGCCGGATGTGGCACAAGATGCGGATCAAAGGGTTTGTAGATATGAGTCTTGAGATACTTCAGTCAAGTTTTCAGAGGTCCGCATGGAGTTATGAAGAAGTTGTGATCGATCAAATAAGACCTATTCAGGGAGATGCTCCGGTATGATAAAGGATTACAAAAAGGTCCGGAAAGATCCGGAAATGCACTATCTTGTTCTGCGGATTGGACAGAGTGTTTGGGATGTTCTTGTAATATGTTACCTTGATTTATTCATGATTGAAAGATCCGGATGATATCCACAGATCAGGACTAATCCGGGATACTCCAAGCTATCCAGACAAGGCAAACTGGAATGATGTAGGTGAAGCATTTATTGCAGACAGATATTAGGGTTCGCGGAGCAATTTAAGGGATTTCTCAAAGGTCATTTGCTCATTCTGCACTCGAGAAGAAGCGAAAAGTGGAGCTCTGCAACAAGGTTCATCAAGCACACCAAGGATCTCCTGCCGAAGTTATTGCATAAAGAAATCAATCCAACCACTCCATGCAAACCGAAGGCGCATAAGGTATTCTCCGTTTTTCATTACCTCACTGAAAATCTTTGAAGAATGGCTACTCCAAACATAGTTAAGATCTCTGATAGACCTCGCCCCTCATTCAAGAAACATCCCTACAAATCATTGGAGGTAGATCCACTAGGAGCCTTCTCTAGTGTTCCTCACGGAGTTTTACATACTGAAGACATTAGGGTTTACATACATGCAAGCATTGAGGAATTTGGGGAATTCAAATTAAGAGACCTCTATCACAAGCAACTGATAGACAATGCTTTTGAGCTTAAACCAGAGTATAAGGATATCCAGAAGAAACAATTTGAGCAATTTATTCATTTCCCCTACTTTGAAGAAGATGAATGGGTCCGGTATGTACTGAGCAGGATGCATGACAACTTTCTATGGCTAGATAGACCCTGCAAGATCACAAAAGAGGCAATTAGAGCAGTAACTGGTCTATACTCTTCCGGAGGGGTACCTATCCTCAAATCTGTCAAGAACAACATTGTAACTGAGGCCACCGGATCAAAATTTGATAAGAGGGCAATGACCATTGAAGACATTTCGGATCCGGATATCAAATATGCATCAATGATAATAGGATACAAGATCTATCACTCCAGCAGGGAGAATTCTGTATCCGGAACTGCAGTATACACTGCCTATGAAATGCTAAGAAAGAATGCAGAATATGATCTCTGTGAACTACTGCTAAGCCAATTAATGGAAAATATACAGAAAATCAAGAAGGATAAGAAGAATTCCTTTAAGTATGGTACTCTTATTGTATGTCTATTCTTCTACTTCATGAATGAGCTACCTGGATCAAGTGGATGGATATGGCAGAATGACAAACCTGTTGCAGTCCAGATAAGAGACTATTTGCATGGACTTGGGGATGCAAAAGCGAGAAATTCAGCTCTATGGGGATACTTCAAAAACTTTCAGAGCATGATGCAAGCAAGAGAGAGAATTCCCCAGTCTCTTGTTAAAAAATACAAAGACTCAGTGTGCTTTATGGTTGACACTGATTAGTGCCTAATGGAGGCAGTGGAGCCAAGGACTGTCTGGATCATGCCCATGGGGTATGAAGTGGATGAACAGATAGTGGAGCTGCATGTTCAACACATGCTAAGTCAGCCTAAAGATCCTAAGGCAGAAAGGTTTGGAACCTTTGAGGAGCTGAGTGTAAAAATACATGTAGAACTCAGGGAACCTGAGATTAAAAGAAAGGTGAGAAAAGAAGTAGAGCACATTGCTCAAGGCCTAGGCATCTCAAAGGAGGCACTTGATGCCAGCCAGGAAAAGAGGAGGAAGGCCGAGGAAGAAGAGAAAAGTAAAGAAAGTGCTCCGGTTGAAGCTCCCACCCGGACCAGATCATCAAAGAGATCTGCACCTCCCACAACCAAAAGTTCAAAACCGGAAGTCCAGGCATCCGGTAAGAGATCCAAGACAAAAGCCACAAGGGCTTATGGAAGCCAAAAGGATGAAGAGGAAACAGAGTCAGATGAGGGAGTAAAAGAAATAAAGAAACAAAAGAAGAAAGGATCCGGTAAGCCCTCCACAGGCCAAGACAAGGATGAAATGGCAGAGGTATCTGTTGAAAAGCCCACTCTGTCTCTAGAGAGCATAATCAAGTCGGTCACGGTGGATGGAAACCTTCAACCAATGACTGAATCATATGATGACTTCAGTGAGGCCGACCAAAAGACTCTGCAGGAGGCCACAATCAAATATCTTAACATATATAATAAGGCTTTCATTGAAATCATATCTCTTATTCCTAAAAGCCTAGAAAAGGAATTGGAAGTAAGAAAGAATAATGCTCATGCTAAAGATCTTGAGATCCGGGAGTAGATAGCTATTCAGCTATATCCTCAAATTGATCCCAAGACAATGAACATTATCTTCAAGGACTGCAAAGATGAGTTCAGAAGCAAAGCCAGGATGAATCAACTCATGCTTGGTGAGACTGACAAAGTGGCCCAAGAAACAGAAGAGATCCTCCGGAAGGCCTTCAAAAGGTTCAATCTTCCTGTTGTAGAGGACTTAGGTGCAGAAACAGCTGCTGATTTGGAATCTTCTGTTCCGGAAGAAGTGAGCCCTGAATAGACAAATATCTCTCCTCCGGTTTCCCCTACAGTCTCCGGATCCAAAGAAGAAGAGCAATTACAGGAGAAGGAAGCAGTGGTGAAAGACAAAGAGGTTGACAGTTCTAAGACTGCAGAAGAAAAGAAACATCTGTCTCCGGCAAGAGACACTGCACAAACTGTTCAACAATTTTTGAGCAAAGAAACTTTAGAGATTGATGAACCGGAGCTTCTAAAAGGCCCATTTGATTTTGACTCTCTCTCTCCGGTACAAACAATGAAGATAGCTTCATTTGCAAATGCCAAGGCAAATGAAAAGCTCCTGAAGTCTCATATGGAAGACTGTGAGTTGATAGAGGCTGCTTCCGGAGTACTTGTAAAGATCATGCCATCAATCCAGATAGATCCGACAGCCTCCTCTTCCGGTAATCTAAAAACCTTAGTCAGCAGTGTTGATACACATTTTGATTCTCTAGAAAAATCAGCTGAAGAAAAGGTCCGGAAGGAATTTTTGGATAAGAGATTTTCAGAAATATTAGAATTAATTTCTAAAGATAGGAAGATTGTAAGCATTGGAATAAAGAGCTTAGAGAATGCTCTTAAGGATGGCGGTGACATCTATAAATTTTGTATATCCTGGTCAAAGGCAACAGCAGCATTTGACAAGAAAATAAAAGAGGAACAGGATAAGCTACAAAGCTTATCTCAAAGTTTTGATCCTCTCTCTTCCTCTATAATAAATCAAGAATGTCAGACTATTGCAGTCTTGAATGAAATAAAGAATCTTGAGAAGGAAAGAAAGAACATCACTAACCGGATGGGAGAACTTAGAAGGATTATAATCCCTAAGTTGGAAACTATGCATGAGGCCATCAGTGATGCTCAGACCACCGCCCAAACAAAAGATCCGACAGATCTCAAGCGGGCAGAAGCTTTTGCATTTTTGTTAAGTGGTCACATTTCAATTTTGGATAGAATGAAGCAAAGTTGGGCTACAGAAATGATCCAATTGCAGACATCCTTTGCAGACATTCTTCAGTACATGTGAGAATGTAAATATGCGGCTATATATAGAAAATTTTTGAAAATTTTGGTGTGCGGACCCTACCCTTTGCCATTGATGTCAAAGGGGGAGTGAGGAGCAGTGAAAAATGAGGAATCCAACTAAGGGGGAGTTCCAGAAATTGTATATAAAGACAGAGCATCAGCAAAGGGGGAGCATAGTGAAAACACTTAGTCATTTTTCACTAAGTGTTGCCATCAATGCCAAAGGGGGAGATTGTTGGCAAGAGACACTATATGGATTCATGGTTGTTGTCATTGATGGCAACAAAGGTCATCCCACATATCCGCAAGTCATGATGTGTCTCTACCGGAAGTCAGAATAAAGAATGTTGTGGTCCGGTGAAGAAGAACAGAGCATGTGGCAAGGTCCGACAGATTGGTCCGGATCTCTCAGAGGAAGTGTCTTGGTGCAGTGCGGATTTGGGGAAGTCAAGAGGACTACCTTGAGTGGTATATTCCAAGGATTTAGCCTCCGGTGATGGACAAGGAAAAAGATATGAATGGTTGAGTACCAGATTCCTGAGAGACAGTGAAAACAGAGGAAGAACTGACTGGCAGAGTATCAGACTGCTTTCCGGATGTGTTACTGTTGATGATAGAGGTTGTGAAGGCATGAATCATGTTTGGGCAACATGATTAATGATATCTACAAGTATATGCTTGATCCACATTGCTTGGTGAGGAAGGATTCAGCCGACAGAACAAAAGTTTGTAAGAAACTAGACTGTTCCGGATGCCGACTAGAAAGGTGATGAAATTACTTGTGCGGATATATATAGAGGATGGATTTAGCTGTGAAGGTAGTAATAATGTGGAGATAGATGCGAATAAGTCCAGATAAGAGCAGAGGTAGCAAAAAGGGATCCGGTATGTGAAAGATAGCAGAATAAAGAACAGAGGAAAGATGAAGTGCAGCAGATCAGTGTACTGAGCCTAACCGGAACTGAACTCCAGCATATGCAGATGCTTCAAATCAGTTCAAGACTGTGATTCTCATCACTTTGTAGATAGTGTGTCTTCTTGTAGGCAGTGGGCCTCTTGTGAGCAGTGTGCTCGGGCAGTGAGCCCTAATTGGCAAGTGCCATTTTTGTAATTTCCTATTCTTCTAACAGAGAATAATTTTGGGTTAATCACCCCGTGGTTTTCTCCCTTAACAGGGTTTCCACGTCAAAAATACTGTGTCATGTGTTTCTTATTTCATGATTAATGTTTTTGTGTTTGATTCTATGCTGCATCAATTAAAAGGAAAGTTCAATAAGGGAAAGAATTAGGATAACTGATTCACCCCCCCCCTCTCAGTTATCAACATATATATATATATATATATATATATAATCTTAAGACTTATACATCTATAAGGGCATCATTTAGATAAAAGTAAATTTACTAAGGCATGATTATTGTAACGTTGAAAAATGTCCCCTTGGGGGTTTTTCCCTCTTTAGGTTTAACTCTCAGGTCCTTAGTGTGCATTCAGGACATCTTGCATCATAATTTGTCATCTTAATGGAATGAGCCCTAGGTATCATGACAAATGGGACCTAGGAGGATCCCTTGAGCTTGACCCTACCCAAAAAAGGGCGGGAGGACTTGGGCGCCGGTACCCTAGTCCTGCCCTATTTTGGGGTAGTCCCAATTTTTGGGTGTCATCTTGTGACCATTATTTAGGTCCTATGCCAACATGGTAAGTTTGAATTACATAATTCTTGGCAGGAGTGTTTTTAGTTACATATAAAAGCATGTTTAGGCATTCATTTGAAAACTAGATTTTCATTAGATGAGCATTGGCATTCTAAAGGTGATTCAAGGCTTTCATTGTGTTGCAAGAGCAAATTTGTGTGGTCTATGTGTTTGTGTTTGTAGATTTGAACATCCATTTCATCATGGAATGAAGAGTATCTTCCTGCCATGAGATCTTCAGTACAAGGTGACATTACGTTGTGTTTTCATCATTATTTCATTTCGATTTTGCCTCTGCCTCCCTAGGCATGCACTCTCTATATGACAAAGGTGTTTGGAAGACCTAAGTGTCCTTCTGAGGCTTGATTGAGGCAAGCTCCTAAAAACCACAATCCCCTCCCAAAGTTTTATGATTACATGTTACAGGTTGCTGATGTAGACAAAGTGAACTTGTAGGAGGGCATATTGGAGTGTCAGAATTATAGATCAGTGAAAGAAATAGCTACCTAGACTTGGGCACCTGCTCATTAGTCCTCAAAATTTCATGATGGAAAAACCTTTGGTGCAGCAAGAATAGGTTGCAGATCTTGTCTGCAGATCCCGACAAAAAGTAGGGCACTGGACTTGGGTGCCTGCTCTTTTGTCCCTGACTTTTCCTCCTTGGAACCCTGAAAATAGGTGCGCAGTCATTTGTAATTTTATAGCTTTCTGTAGTCATTTCCCATAATTCATCTATTTGTTGCCGTATTTGCATAATTAGGGTTTTGATGTATAATTGAGCATAAGAGAAGGAAAATTAACAATCAAATACCCTAATTCAAGTTTCCCTACATTTGTAAGTGACCAAGGACCTGATAGTGCTCTGTCACTCGATCTGAATGTCCTTGAATGTATTAGGTGAAAGAAGGATATAAACACTAAACTAAAACAATCCAAATTTTACCTTAAACAATTCTAAATTTTTAAAATACTAATCCAAAGGAATTCTACTTAACAACCGAGAATTTATTTTTCTTTTAAAAGCAACATAGAATTTTTTTATTTCCTTCCCATAAACAAAATAACAAATACAATGAGGTAAATTAGAGAGAGAAGAGTATTTTTCTTTCAATACATAAAATGAAGAATATATATTATTTCCATAACCATTCCAAATAGATTATAAAGTTTACAAGTACAAAGTGAACTACAACACAAATAGAGTTCAAACTCTCCACTAAGAGAACTATTATAAACCCCAAAGTGAGGGTAGGGCATCTCAATGCCTTTATTTACAAATGGAAAGGGCTAATACACAAAAATTCTTCCCAATAAAAACTCCTCCAAGCCTCAAAATGAACCTACAAAATGTATAAACAAAGTAGCCATACCCATGGGAAGCTTACGTCCCAACCTAGGCCTAAAATAGGCCACCCCCAAGCTAGGAGACCTTCCAACAACTAAGTTTCACACCACAACATAATCAAACACTCATATCAAACACAACAATACCCAACCCAAGGCTTAACACAAAACTAATCCATCTTAGGAATTGGTTTAAAGGGTGAGAGAGTGGACTCACTCTACTCAAGGAGACCCACACTCTTAATACATAAATATACTCTTGAATCACTAGGCCTCTTGCCATATTTCTCATTTCAAAAAACCAAGGCACTCATGCCAGAACCCAAACTCCTCAAAAATCTAAAATAAGGCCCTTGAACACAAGTCAAATACCAAAACAAAGAGAAGAAACTGAGGAGGTTCTCATACTCTCTCACCCAATACTAAGGAGATATCTCTCACAAGGAGAGCCCACCCAAACAACCCATAAAACCCACAACACATAAAACTAAGAATAACATAAACACAAAACAAGCAAAAACTCATTGCATAAGTAAAACAATTAAACCAGTGTCTTGAATCCTTGATAAATACCTCTCAAGCTTCAAGGATGGAGTGTGTTTGGTGAAGAGCTTCCACAAGTTCTCCCAAAATCTCCAAGTCCTTCACTCTCCCAACACAAGTCTAAAAATTCCTAAAATAAATAAAAAGAAGAACCCTCATCTCATCAAAATGAGAGAGATATAAATACAAGGCTCTCAAACCCTAATGGATGAGAAGGTGACACTTGTCACCCTCTCCTCCATCCACATAACCCTCCTCAAAACCCTACAAGAATGTGGAGGTGACACTTGTCACCTCCCCATTCCACAAAGTTACAGATTCTCCCACAAGTGCTCTCACACATGTGTGAGAGCATAGGGAGATGTGAGCACACAAAGGGAAGCTTCTTATGAATGACGAGGTGACACTTGTCACCTTCTCATTCATCTAAGCTACACTCTTCCCCACAGGTGCTCTCACACATGTGTGAGAGCATAGGGAAGAGGTTCACACATGTGGTAAGCTTCTAAAGCATGAGAAGCAAGGGTAACCTTACCCAAGTGGGTGAGGTTAAGGTTAAGTGAGATGGTGGCCTTCGAACCACCCTCACACTTCCCAAACTCGTCACTTGACTTCACGGTCAAGTTTGGGTGACCATACAAGGTCCAAATAAAGTTTAAACATGTTACAACTGGCCCTAGACCCTAGGGGTATGACCTAGGGTCAATATTTGACCATTAGCAACACTTAGAAACACATAAAATCACTGAAAAGTGGCTTCAAACATAAATAGCACTTAAAAATTGTTCAAACTCAACAATACACTATTTACAACACATCAAAAGATGAATGGAAAAGGTATAACCCATATAACATGTCATAAATCAAATACAACAAAGATCAAAATTCTCAAACACATGTGACCTTAGTCCTACTTAGGACTAGGTCAGCTGAATAGGGAATAACATATGGTTTTTGTCTAACCTCTAATTTTCCATGGGTATGGAAAGTAACCTGCACACTTCCACAAACCCATTAGTAACACATGATAAAATAGCCGAAGCAAATGAACAACATGCATCACACACACATGATCGCAATATCACATACAACGTCATAATAATCACATGATAATGTAGTGTATCTTGCATCATCCATTGCTCACAAGTATAATCGAGATATCACATAAGGTAAGATCTAACATAGTCTAACATCTATACACATATCAATAGCATCAAATGACATCATAGCATCTAACATCATATCATCAAATGGAATTCTAACATGCCATCTAACCATCTATAAAGCATATACCATCTATCTAATCAAGTATAAGATAAAGTAATAAGGTCCAAGTGTGGGATCAATAGTCCCCAAAATCTACAAGACCATTATGAATCCATCGAAAGAGTACTATAAGAAAAATAATAGAGGTGAGGTAAAACTAGGCCTCACATGTAACTTTCACTTTACTCCTCGTACAACCAAGCTGACAGTTCCAATGCATCCAAATGGGTACGTTTAGGCTAGGCATGGTCTCATTTTACACCCAAATATGATGAAATAGTTTGAGCTACATTGTACCGATGATACCCCTTAAGAGACCAAAGTGCAAAAATTTTAAAATCTTTGATGAGCTACTACTCAAAAAATGTGTCACTTAGATACATTCTGTCTAAGGCTACGAGATCATGTAGGGTCCCTCTACGATAACCTCTCTCAATTTTTTATATCTCTGAGGTGTTTGCCTATGGTGAAAGTTTTTTTGTTGCTCCAAAAATGGTCAGATGCATTAAGTGTTTGTAAAGGGGTGTAAATTTCATTCTGCTCCTTGTGTGGCCAAACCAATAGTTTCAATGTGTCTAGATGGGTACGTTTATGATAGGCATGGTCTAGTTTCACACCTAAACATGCCAAAACAGTCCGAGCTACATTGTACTGGTGATATCCCTTAAGAGACCAAAGTACAAAAAAACATCAATCTTTGATGAGCTGGTACTCAAAAAAGAAATATTTTGTCTAGGACTACAGTATCACATAAAGTCTCTCTACAATAAACTCTCTCAATTTTTTATATCTCTGAGGCATTTTCTTGTGGTGAAAGTTTTTCTTCTGCTCCAAAAATGGTCAAATGCATGAAGTGTAAAGTTGCATGTAACTTTGGTTCTACTCCTTGTGTAGCAAAACTATTAGTTCCAACACATCTGGATGGGTATGTGTAGGCTAGGCATGGTTGTTTTTCACACCTTGACATGCCAAAATAGTTCGAGCTACATTGTACCTGTGATATCCCTTAAGAGACCAAAGTGCAAAAAGGTAGCAATCTTTCACAAGTTGTTTCTTGGAAATAGTGTCACTTAAAAATATTTCATTTGAGGCTATAGGATCACATAGGGTCCCTCTACAATAACCTCTCTCAGTTATTTATATTTTTGAGGCATTTTCCTGTGGTTAAAGTTTTTTTGCTTCTCCAAAATAGTCAAATGCATTAAGTGTAAAGTTGCAAAGGGGTGTAACTTTTGTTCTACTCCTTGTGCAGCCAAACCGATAGTTCCAACACATTGAAATGGGTATGTTTAGGCTAGGAATGATCTTGTTTTACACCTAAACTTGCCAAAACAGTCTAAGCTACATTGTACCAGTAGTATCCCTTAAAAGACCAAAGTGGAAAAATGCAACAATTTTTGACTTGTTGTTACTCAGAATCCATGTCACTAAAGAAACATTTTGTCTAAGGCTATGGGATCACATAGGGTCCCTCTACAATAATGTCTCTCAATTTTTTATTTCTCTGAGGCCTTTGCCCATGGTGAAAGTTTTTCTACTACTCTAAAAATGGTTAGATGCATGTAGTGTAAAGTTGCAAAGGGGTGTAACTTTTGTTCTAGTCCTCGTGTAGCAAAATTGATAGTTCCAATGCATTTGGATGGGTATATTTAGGCTGGGCAGGGTCCTATTTCACACCCAAACGTGCCAAAATAGTTAGCGCCAACACGTCCAGTTGGGCACATATATGCTACAGATGGTCACTGCCCTTCATTATAAAAGGGTCATAGTCTTTCCTATTCGAAGTGTCACAACTTTTAGCCTTTGAAATGTCATCAATATTCATGAGAACATCAAGGTGACACTTTCTGGAAATATTCTCCATACATTATCATCATTTTTATTTCTCACCCCAATAAAGTAGGTTGCTTTCAACATTGATGCATCAACCATTCATGTAGCACTTCACATACTAGTAAAAGACATTAGCCCTATTAAGGGTCAAGCTCTTTCAACTTATCAAGAAAGCATTATTTCATTTTTTGTTGTTTCAATATTTTTTATTTCAACTCAGAAGTGACATGATAGAGTTTATGGTGGTGACCTTGTATGAACAATAAAGAACATGCACTAAGTACCACCCATAAATGTGAATAAAGTGGCATGTATGCTTGATAGTATTATTTCACCATTCAATCTAGCTAGTCTAATTAGGAGGATGTGGCTCCAAATTCTAGTAAACATGTCATAAATGGTCATTCAAGCCCTTTGAAAACCCTTACATATTCTAAGTAGAGATTACTCCACATATACCTTGGAGAGTGATTGTGACATCATACAATATTGAAATAAGAAAGCCCCAATCTATTGTGCATGTAGGACTAAGCTTCCATCTCACTAGTTGTCTATTACATGGGGAGAAATTACCATACTTGTTTGATGCCACTTCCACTATATTAAATTCACCACATAGAACCCAAGTTTTTATGAATTTAATATACAATCTTGTGTTGATATTCAATATAGATTCATTTTTTAATTTTAAAGGACTCTTTTATTGGGTGTCTTCAAAGGATTAGCTTTGTGTGCTAAGTGGATTATGACAGCCATAGAGAGGATTGAATTTTAAAAAATCCTACCATGTAATACAATTGGAATTTAAATATTTAAAACTTAAACCATCTACAAATATCCATTGAAGAGTGGATATATAATACAAATATGGACACCATCAACAAAAATGATTTTTATTAACCAAATATCCTTATAGGAATACATTAATATCTATCAATATAAGTATAGCATATATACAAAATAGCTATATAGGCTTACAAGAATGCCATATAGGCACACAATACAAACTATATGCAATACAAAATATATGTCCACAAATTCCATATAGGCATACAACAAAGGAACACAATAGAAAGTCATTCCCCTCTGTCTGATGAAGAGAATAGATCATAAGTAGCCTTTGATTTTCAAAGGGATGGAGACATGTATGAGGGTGGTCTACTACAAACTCGAGGGCTGCTCCTCATATTTAGTTGTTCATGGATCTATAGCTGTTACAATAAAAAGTATAGACATTAATATATAGGAATTACATTATAAAAAATGAAACATTTAGCAAAATAATCACTTATCACTACCAGAAAATCCATCTCCTCATTTTCCCCAGTACAAAGATTAGGTTGTGACAATGTCATGTCCTATAGAAACCATCGAGATAGAAATTTAACTTCAAATCAATAATCATTTGATTTTACAAAAATAAACTACTATAACAACTAATGTAATTTAAATATACTAATCTACCTCATATCCCTGTCAAAGGCATGGAGCTATGAATTGCAAAGAACACACCATGCTCCATTGCCCTATGAACTTCGGGAGGTGTCTCCACAGTCTGCATCATCTCAAAATAAAACAACATTATTCAATTATGAAAACTTGAATAGTGATGTAAGTCATGGCTCCTAACATACACACATGTTCACCTAAAAAAGGAAGTAGACACAATAAAACACACAAGTCATGTATGCATATATACAAATTAGAAGAAGATTCATGACTATTGTGTGGTATAAGGGTCAAAAAAGGAGGGACCATAGTAGCATCAAATTTTAGGTTTAAGAAGTCAAAGAGGGAGTGAAGGTGTTAGTTTAGGCTTAGGTTGGTGGTAGGTGTGAGTCCTACAATTTCACTTCCTTATTTTTTCTCATGGCGTATTACTGTTGGAGACACATTTTAGACTTTTGGGGACTGTTGATCCTAATATGCACAACTATTAGATTATATGCTTTTATTTTGATTAATTATGTTTAGCATGTTTTGATGAGACTAGATTCTGGTTTTTATTCACAGATGATGGTTTGCAATGTGATATACATTATGATATTATTTGAGACAATAGTTGTGAGATTATGCTATGGATTTATTATGTGATTTTGTCTTTAGATGGATTATAAAAACTACAAATTACGAATCTAATTATGATGTGATTTTTATGATGTTTTATTTGATTATACGATGGTGTGAGTGTATGTTTCCCTTACTTCGACTATGATATACATGTTGGATTAATATTTTGTTTAAGTGTGCATGTGTTTTAACCAAGCCACGGATAATCAGAGATTATCCCAAAAAATTTATGAAATCGTGTGTTAAGCTGATCTAGTTCCAAGAGGAACCAAGATCAACTGTGTTATGCTTGATGAAATTTCATAATTTTGTGTATGGTGTCTTTTGGGCTAGGTCTACCCTTTTTCAATTGATTGTAAATTGGGGTTGTAAAGGTGTACTGTTTAATTGATTTCATTTTTGAGTTTTTATTTTTGTGACCCCATTTCATGTGATTTTACTCACCCTAAGGTGCTCAAAATGGGTTAAAAATGACCTTGGGTTGTACCCCTAGGGACTAGGGACCATTTGAGCTTGTCTAACCCTAGGATAACTCCCATTTGGTCACTTAAACTTCACTCTGAAGTAAAGTGACGAAAATGGATGGTTGGGAAGGAGTGAAAAGTTGGGTCAAACACTCAACCTTATCCACACCTCTTTCCAAGGCTTGGGGAGTCTTCAAGACCCCTAATTGTGGAGGACCCAACTCCAAGGCTCTCTCACATTGGTGAGAGTGCCTTGGGGTTTTGTGGGCTTTCATGGGAGGATAGGATTGGGGCACTTGTGATACCCACATCCTTCTTTGGCTCCACCTTTCTCTCCCACATGTGTGAGAGAGCACAAGTGGAGAGGGGAAAGACTTGGTGGAATGGGAGGGTGACATGTGTCACCACCACATTCCATTAAGCTTGCAAGTGGATGTGAGGAGGAAGGAGAAGGTGACATGTGTCATGTTACCATTCCTCGAGGCTCATGAGGAGAGCCTATGGTTGTTGATTTCATTTTATTTTTCCAATTTTATTTGAATTTGGGGAGAGAGTTGGAGGGAATTTTTAAGGCACATTTGGAGGACTTGGAGGTGGAGTTGGAAGAGCTCTACTTCAACTACCTACCATTGTTGGGCTATTAAGGTAGGATTCAAGGCTTGATGCCTTTCCTTATGCAATTTACTTTCTTGTGTGTTTCTTTTTATGTGTTTTGTGTTTGTTGTTGTGGGTTTTGAGGGTGTTGTAAGAGCCTATCCACTTGGATAAAATGCTCAACATGTGTGGGGTGGGGGAGGAGTGAACCTCCTAGAGGTCACCTCCTAGTTTTTTTGGTATGTTGGCCTTGAGGGAAAGTTGTGAATATGAGCATTTTTGAATGGCTTGAGAGCCATGGAGAAATATGTGAGATTTGGTATAAATGTGTTAGCTTGAGGCCTTGTTAGAGTTGAGTTTTGAGATATTTGGAATGGCACTCTTGAGTTGAGTGATGTCCATTCCCCTACCCCTTTAAACTCATTTCTGTGAGTTTTGTTTTGTGTAAACCATGGGTGTTCTTGATATCTATTTGCTTTATGTTTTGTTGTGTTGTGAAATGAAGGATCCTTGTGTGTGGATGACCTCCAAGCTCAAGGGTGACTCATGAGTTAGTCTATGGTAGGGATGAGAGTGGTACTTCGTGGCTTGTTTCCCCTCCCTTGTATTTTTTCTTATAGGTATTGTTGTTGGCTTGGAAGCTTGGAGGGAGAGTATCTTAAGTTTTGTCCATTGTTGCTACTTGGACTATTGTGAGCCTTGGCCAAGTTTGGCCTTTGTGTAATTTGATTCAAGAAAAGAGAGAAGACTTTCTCTCTCTTGTTTTGTAAATTTAAATAATTATATTTTGGGTTGTATCTAGTTCATTTTAAAGTTGTAAATAAAATTTAGTGGTTGTTTTATTTTATAGGATCTTGGAATTGTTGTAATGAAAGAAAATAATGTATGCAAAGTTTTTCTTCTTGTTGTCAAACTATGCTTAAAATTTGGTTCTTCATTTCATATGTTTCAAGTAAAGGAGTAGAGTAGTTGTTTTTTTAAGCTTATTGATGAAAAGGAAAAATACATTTTTTGTTGTTGCTCCTTTCTATTAAAAAAAAAGAAAGTATATTACAAAACAAAAATGATGTATTTTACACACACACACACACACACACACACACACACACACACACATGTATGTATATATATCTGAGATTAAAAGAAAAGTTTTATTTTCAAAAAAATGAAATACCACATACATGGTTGTCTAAACTGTGTTGGTTTTTTTTCTTAAAAATAAGGGTTAAACATTTTGGTGGGGGGATTTGAACCCCCGCCAAAAAAAAAGAAACTTCCAGCACTGTGATTTATGGTGGCCTTTGGGTGTTGGGTGGAGAGCTAACCCCACCCACTACCCACTATCGGTGGGTAGTTAGTGGGATCTACCCCACACTCTCCCTCTCCACAGACAAAAAAAAGATAGCAAAGAAAAACATTTAACACTGTTCTTTGTGTTGTAACCTCTGCGGCTCTCCCTCTTTCAATCGACCGTTTGACCCTCATTTGTCTATATATTGCATTTTTTCTCATTCAATATATATATATATATACTCAAAAAAATACTAGGTTTTTTTAGGAGTATACTCACAAAGTATACTTCTGTGGGCTATGCTTCCATGGCTGCCCTCTCTTCCAAACCTACAACAATAAAAAAAAAATGAGAGAAAAGAATGTGAGAGAAGAGGAGATAAAAATGAAAATAGAATAGTGTTAGGCAAATGGAAAGAAAATCATAGAATATTAGAAGGTTTTTAGGGTTGAGGAAATGAAGGAGGGAAAATAGGAGGAAATTAGTTTTGTCTCATTTTCTTTTGCACGTGAATTTTTATCTCTCCCTCATCCTTTCCTTTTTAAATTTAATTGTAATTTCTACGTTTTATTTATTTCTTGGGTTCAATTATATGTGGGTGGGTTTTGATTTATTTATACTAGATTTTAATGCTAACTAGAAATTTAATATTGTAATGAGGAGTTTTTAGTTTAAATGTCTAACTATATATTGGGATAATGTAGTTAGTATTTTATGCGGGCTTTTTCCATCCTTTTTATGCCTTTTAAATTTTAGGATTCTAAATTAATTTTTTATAAGTGGGTTTTGATTTATTTAATTTGGAAATCTTTTTTATTGTCTTATTGTTAGGGTAAAATAGGATCAACAATGAATATGCGATAAACAACATCAAATCCCCATAACTCAATAGAATAGTGAAACTAAGAAAGATTGAATGAAATGAAGCAATGAATAACACAATGCAAACCTTCCTTGAATTGAAGCTTCTATTGTTGCCTATCAAGATCGTCCTCGTTTGTATGAAGTTGGCCCTCAGAGAGTGCACTCCTTTGTTGTTTTCACGAATGTCAATAGTGAATGGCTGTGGTGATAAATGTGCAATGAAGAGGAGCTTCAAAGCTTTGGGTGATCTCAAGCAAATTGTATTGGGGTGCTAAAGGTGCGCTCATGAATTTTTGCAGAGTAACAATACGAATAGCCTGGATGATTAGAATGGGAGGATGAAGTTTCTTTTATAGACTCGGAAGAATGAGGATCAACGGTTGAGAAGAAGTATGATGATCAATGGCTGAGAATGGTTGAGGAATGTGCAACTAGTAGGAATAGGACAAGTGTCCAACCTTCATCATGAAAGAGGGGATTTGACAAAATTGATTGGAGAGTTAACTCCATTGACTGATCAGTTAACAAACTTGATTTATCAGTTAGAAGAAGGGATTGAGGGATTGACTGAATTGATTGATCAGTTACCTGAATAGATTGAGGAGTTGACAAAATTGATTGGTTAGTTAACAGTTTTGATTGAGAGAAGAAATAGGACATGTGGGTGAGGGAATATTAGGTCATTAAATATTTAAAATATTTAATTACATGTGTAACATGGTGAGGTGGATAAGGTGAGGTGGATTTTTTGAAATTAGAACTTAGGATAGAGGGATTTATGAATAATTAAATAATTTAGGATTATTTAATTGTGTGAGAATTTAGAAGAATTTAGGGAATTTTAATTAAATAAATTAATTTTATTTAATTATGGGATAATGAACCAATGAAATAAATTTAGTATATTTATTTAATTGACAGAATAAAATAAGAATTAAGATAAATATTAAAATATTTACTTAATTTGACATGAGCCAATTTTAGGTGTATACATTTTGCCCCTCTTTGAAGCAATGTGTTTTATCACATTGTTTCAAGGAAAAAGATTGTTTGACAATGATACATGCCCCAATTTGCCCTTGGTACAAGTTTGATGACAAGATGCCCCCTCAAGAGATTGGACGGGGAAGCCAAAGTGGATGGTGTGAGATGGACAATCTCACGATGAAGAAGGCTAGGTTTTGAAGAAAATGGGTGAAGAAAGAGCTGAATGATATGTGAGGTAAGATAGAATGATAACACACACAAGCAAGTGAGCAAGTATGCACAAATGATACAAGAACAAACAAGGTATTGCCCTTGTCAAGCTATAAACCAAGGATATAGATCGACGATGTCTGGTTTTAGGAATGAAACATGTCGTATAAGACTCTGGGTCTGGTTTCGACAATGCAACATCCTGTCTAAGACATGTGATATGATAACAATATATGACAGTGTTGTCATGGCAGGGAATAATATATCCCTAGAGCAATACAAAGGATAGTTATGACTAATTGATATGGTTTACAACAAGATTAGGATCAAGACCGCTGATTGCGATTGGATAATTCGACAAGATTGGCTTGACTTGATTGGTATGGATTAAGGATAAACTTGCATTTTGATCACTGCTCGGATTGATAGCTAGAACTGTTGATGAGAGATATGAAGACAAATAGAAATTTGATCGATAAAAGAATGACTCGACAGAAGAAATCACAAGCTTTTATTTGTAAACATTGATACTCTACATTTTGGATCTTTACTGGATAGGCTATGGCTCATGCAATTGGATATGCTATGGATATGGATATGGATATGAACTACAATTGGATATGGTATGGATATGGATATGGATATTTGTCATCTTGATATAGCAAGTATTTTGAAGTGCTGATTTCATCATTGGGCTTTATTATGTTGTAAGAAAATACAAGCATCTAGGTATAATTAAACCGAGATGACCTGAGTATTCCTTACATGGATTTTGATATAGCAAGTTGATACAAGCATCTAGTCAAACTTGAATCTAGATGACCTAAGTACTTCTTGCATTTTAGCAGACAAGGATTTCCCTTTTTCATGTTTCAGACCTCGAAGTCCTCGATGATCTTTTTGCTGATCAAATCGTTAGACAAAAGTTTTTACATTACTAAAGTTTAATCTATAAGCAGCAGACAAAGAAAAAGATTATACCCCCATCATAGCATCTCTAGCTTTTGGCATCCTTGAGTAGAATAGGAAGACATAATGGCAAAAATCTAAGACTTTTTAAGTTAACCTGTTCACAAAACATTCTTGCATTAGATGTGTCTTTTTGCCATAATTGATATAGAATTAGTTTGAGTGTTTCGGTATGGTGTTTTGCTTTTGCTTTGGACAGGTTGATGTTATGCATCAAGACTTTTGTTTGGAAGCGGGATTTTTCTGCATGTGCTTTGCCTGGTGAAAGGGTACGGACACGGATGGATAGATGGACAGACAGCAAGACATGGGATGTACGGGAAGTGGAGCCTTAATGCTAGATACTGATGACAAGGAAACACCACGGATAGGAAGATGGATGGGAGATAAAGAATAGAACAGGTAGGTATGAGGATGGGCAATAGTGGATAGAAGGAAACAAGGATGTGATCTCCAAGGACTATGTTGCATAAGTATAATATGACCCATTGTAGGTAGAGTATGTAGGATTTTTCATGACAATGCTAATGATGATAAGAGGATGAGAGGATAATGAATGATTTGCATGGTTTGGATGGGTAAGGTATGCCAAGAGACATCTAAAACATTTGTCAACATTGTGCCCCCAATCTTTATCAAGACCAAAGAATAGAGGAAAGGGAGATTAGATGGATGGATGGGACAGTATAGGTATGCAATGGATAGAGGATAGGATAGGAAATGGTATGAAAGGAAACTAGTAGGAGAAAAGTGATATGCTGATGAGACAAGGTGCCCCCAAGTGTAGGTGATATAGAAGATCAACTTACACATGATGCCTTTTTGCCAGGTTTTCATCATGGTACTTATCCAAGGCACCTGTTTGCTAGGTTTTCACCACTGGATGAAGGGATTTGTTCCTTTACTTTTTTCTTTTTTCCTTTTTTTTAGATAGGAGAAGGTGGATGGATGTTGTCGCACGGACTATGTCAAGTGTTCTCATAGATGTTGGTAGGGGATTGTATGAAAGTGATATGGCGTAGGTAGATAGTGGATTATGATGCAAAATATGGAGGGAAGGCTTATGCAAAAGCATGGACCATAGGAATAGGATGAGGAAGATATGTAGGATAATAGTGGAAGGGGAGATGGAGGTGTATGAAAATATTGTGGAATGGAAGGGAATCATGACCAACAGTTACACATACCATGATAAATATTGAAGTTGGTGATGGGAAAGTAGTGTAGGAAGCAACGGAGACTTTTGATTGTGGATGAATGACATAGGCATGTAGGGATCCACATAGACTGAGTATTGTCCTAATTTTCGTTCGTCATGTGAGATGGAAGAATTTGAGAGTTATGGATGGAATGGGAGAAAGTAGATGGTTGAGATTCTTGAGAGGTGGATGCCTCATGTAACTTGAGGGATTTTTTCTTAGGTACCCAAACCATTTTGCTTTTACATAGTACCTATGAAGGTATGGGCTTGGGTATATGTGGCGTTTATGCAGCTTTTGGAGTAGTCATTTGTTTGATGTGGACCCACACCTTTTTCAGTTTGGCATATATGTGTGTGCGTGTAGGCAGATCTAGAGAAGTATATTTTTTGATTCTTGGCTTTTGTATCCTAGGTCATGAGGACTCTTAGGATTTTTGACTTTACAGGTAGAGGCATCTAGATTTGTGCTTTTGAATCCCCTGAGGATGGCAGAAGTGAGATTAGTGGAAGCTCGTTGTTTAGACAACATATGCATTTGTTGGTCATGATTGGGATATTTAGTGGATTTATAGATGGATGGATAAGGTGTTGGAAGAAGTTGTGGTAAAATGTATGGAGGGATATTAGGAATTGGAAGTAGCAGAGGTAGATTGGATGGTGGAAGGAGTATGATCACATGCTTTTGACAATTGTAGGATGATGGAGGGGGAATGGTGACATACGTTTTGGGGATATGATAGGGTTTGTGATGGAAAGTGGGGGATTTTGAAGGAGTGAAGGAAGTACCAACATCCTAAGATTGTTCACCTTGGGGTATGTATCCAAGGCCATATGAAGGAGGAGGAACACTGACATGGACGGGCTCCAAAATACCTTGTTCATGAAGGCCTAAGCCTTTACCTTGATAGTTCATATGTTGGAGTATGCGGTGGACAGCGAGATCATGTGTAGGTGGAACATTAGACACAAGTTCCTTATTGGATGGAGAAGATGAGATAGAGGATAATGGTTGTTGGTGTTCTAAGGAGGAACACTCATGAATGAAGGTGGTAAGACCAAGAATATATGGTGGGGGATTTTGAGCATGGTCGATAACGGAGGGCGGAGGAGTATTACTGGTTTGATCTTCTATGCTTTCTTGGGAGGCAAGTGTCTCATCAAGGGAAGTGGAAGTTGCTGGAGCTTGGGTAGGACTAGATGGGGTTATAGGCTCAGGACCATGGAACACATAAAGTGGGCTAAGAGGATCATTATGGTCTACTTGATCATAGATAGGTTCTAATCATAGATGGGGTCTTGATCATGGATAGGATTTAGCATGATGGGATTAATGTTCTCTTGTATAGGTTCTTCATCAATGATAATATCTTGATCATAGAAAAGACATAGGTTATGGAGGGGTTGGAATTTGATCTCTTGTTCATGTATAGGATCAAGTTGCTCATGGATAGCTTCTCCATCAAAGGTAGTATCTTGATCATGGAAAAGATATAGGTTATGCATGGTTGGAAATTAGATCTCTTGCTCATGTATAGGTATATGATCATTGAAAAGATAAAGGTTATGCAGGGGTTGGATGGGAGTGCTTTGATCTTGGTTTAGACAAGGGGTTGATGTTTCCACATGCTCTAAAGTGTGCTCTTGACATAACTCTTGGGTTGTTTGAATTGAAGTTGAGGTAGAAGACTCTTGGATAAGTTCTTGGGCAACAACGTGAAGGTGTGACAGACCTTGACTTTGGTGCATGGTAGAAGGCTTTTTAATAAGCTCAAGGAATTGATGATGGCATGAAGGGGTTGTAGGATTTGACATGTTATTGGAAGCATCTTTTGTAAAGTCAAGGACTAGAATTTGGGGACATAGTTGACTCTTTGCTAGTAGCCCTTGGATCACATCCTTCATAGGTGTATGGATAGATGAATGAGGGGATTTAGCTTTTTCCCTAGATTTTCTCTAGTTTTATAAATTTGGAAAAACTCTTTCCCAGAAATCATCTGAGGATTCCTTGGTTGTCGATTTAGAGCTTGGGGAACTCGATGGTGGTGTTGGTGTAGAACCGGTATGCTTTGGAATAGGTGTCTTAGAAGATGGTCAAGGAGGACTAGTAGGCATAATGGTATATGAGTTCCAACTTGGTGTGGTGCTTTCCTTGTCATGAGTATGGTAAAATGATATACAATTTTGGGGCGGGGCGTAGCTAGTACTGGCATGTTCAGCTTGTAAGATTGTCATTTCTTGTTGTAAGACTTGGATTTGTTTAGAAATTGCTATAAAATCTTGGGGCGAGGGACCTAAGTTTATCTGCAATTGCAGATATTGGAGTTTTTGACCAATATACTCTAATTGGTTTGCCATTAACACAAGACCGGAAAAGCTTATTGGTTTGGATGCGCAGTAGTAAATGCGCTGTAACAGAGTGCAAATCCGCCACAAGTTGAGACAAATGTGCCAATCTGGTAATGATTTGAATGTGTTGCAAAAGGTTTCAAATGCTCTGAAAGTCGTAGCAAATGCGTTGTAGGTCGTTTCAAATGCACAATTCTAGTTTTTTGCTTTTTTTTTGCAGAATTTTGGAACATTTTTCAAGATTTTTTCTATTTTTTGTTTGGTTTGAAAACTTAGTGTTTTTGAGAATTTTGATTTTCAGTTATGGCAAAGACATAGCAAACACATAGAAGTTTTCATGATTTTATCTTTTGTTATTTTTTTGTATTTTTAGATTTTTTGACTAAAAAACAAGTACACCCTAGGTTTCAAAAGGATTACAGGGGTTTTTGGTATACTAAATGATTGGTTCGTAGTCAAGGCAACCGTTCGAGTGGTTACACATGTGGTGGCACTACACTCCATTATGGAGTCTCCCAGCCTCAAAGGGTTATGCCTTAGAGGGTTTTGGGGGAGGTTGGTCATCAGTGTAACACAGTAGCACTCATTGCAGGAAGTTTTCACCTCAAGCACCTTTATTTTAAGTGGATTGGTAGGGCTTGGCTTTAGCCTATTTCCACTCAAGGTCGTTCCCACTTGGATAGGCGTGCATCCAAGGGCAGGCCCCTCTAAAGGTTAAACAATTGGAATAACAAGTCTGGCATTCTGGTCACCTAGTAAAGGGGAGAGCATAAGCCTATTGTCATTCGATAAACACAGAAGACATTGATTAATCCAAACCTAGTTAAAAGTAGAAAAACTAAATAGGCTATTCTACTTGTGCACTCACACGGTTGTTAACTTTGAAGTGGTTAAAAAGATAGCAATGTTCATTCCTGTTTGTAAGATAGCAATGATCTAACTAAAGAAGATAGCAATATGCAGATATAGCAATGGTTCAATTACTCTCGTCCTAGTTATGGACAACATGAAATTTGCATGTATCCATTTTTACTTTCCTAATTAGAGTTAGATTAAAATTGTATGCAAGTTGCATGAACAATGGGTTACTCTTTCCTAATTAGAACTAGATGAAAATTGTATGCAAGTTGTATGAACAATGGGTTACTCCATCCTAATTAGAACTAGATGAAAATTGTATGCAAGTTGCATGAACAATGGGTTACTCCTTCCTAATTAGAACTAGATGAGAATTGTATGCAAGTTGCACGGGAATGTCTGAATCAATCCTATTCAACACTTAGTGAAAAATAATTGTCTTCCATGGACATTTTTGCACCAAACTGGATTAGTAGTCTCCTGATGTCCACATGTAGTCCATAAAAACAAAAATGAATCAAGAAGTTTGCAAATCAAATCGTTAGATGAAAAACACATAATCTGAAAAATTTCATGAAAATATAATTGTTAATAGCAAAATAGATATTAAAATCAGAGTCTACATGAAATTCTATGCTGTTTCAAAAAAAATTTCATGAAAATTCGATAAAAAAATGCCAAAGTTATGGTCGTTTGAAGTTTTCAAGATAAAGTCAACTTTGACTGATTATGCCTATTGAAGTTGACCAAAAAGGTTGAAGATACCTATACCACTAAAAAGTAGAGTGAATCATCTTTCCAACAACTATAAATTTGTGAAAATATGATGTTCCTGCAAAAAGTTATGCCAAAAGGAAAAAAAATACCCCTATTTTGACAATTGGAAGACAAAAGACAAACCCTTAGTGGTTAATTAATTGCTAACTGTTCAAAAAAACTTGGTCATATAGGCAGTTTTCATCCTAATAGTCACATTTAATATTAGGGTTTTTAAACAGGCCCCTAGTCTTCCATGTCACCAGGGACTGAGTGGAACAAAAAGAAAGTCACAAATAAAAGAAAAACCTAAAAATTTTAAGTTGTGAAAACCTAATGTTTTGCTTATATGAATTTTTTTTTTTTTTTTGAAAACCTATTTTTTGTTGTGCTATGTGTGCAAGTGGAGGAGGGGAGGTGCTAGCTGGGGTGGGCTGGGAGGAGGGTTGGCAGAGTTGGGCGTGGCAGAGGGGAGGTATGGTGCAAAGGGGGCGGCATAGAGGGAGGTGGAGGGGGATCTGGGTGACACAGGGTGGCGGGCAGTGGGTGCAGGGAGGAGCAACAAGGAGGTGTGGTAATGGCGTCAGGGCTGGGATTCATAGAGGGAAGGGAGTGAGGGGGAGGAAGGGGGGCGGGTTGGGGTATGGGGAGTTTGGGGAGCGGGAGACAAGGGGGAGAGGGGAAAGGGGAGGCCGAGGGCCTGGGGGTGGTGGGAGATGGGGGGAGGAGGGTAGGCAGAGGGGGTTGGGGGAGGGTTTGGGAGGGGGTCGGGGTGTGTGCAGGGCCTGCTTGCCCTGCCAAAACTCTTTTTTTTTTGTGTTTTAATTTTAATATTTATTTTTTTGTTAATTTTTTTTATACTGTCTAAATTTTTTTTTTTAGTTTTCTGTATTTTTTTTAATTTTTTAACTGTGCTTTGTTAAAAAATAAAACAAATCTGAAAGCAAAAAATGATTATTTTTTTTAGTTTTTAAAAATCTGAAAACAAAAAATGACTATTTTTTTATTTTTTTAAATTTTGTTTGCTATTTTTAAACAAAAAATCTCTGTGTTTTTGTGTTTTTTTTTATTTTTTATTTTTTGCTTTTTTGCAAAAATACGTTCAAAAGTAAAAAAAATTTAAAAAAATTTCAAGTAACACAACTAGATAAATTATATGTGATTTCTTACCTCCGAGGCCTTCTGAACTCATCGGTGAGCTTGGTTTGTGCGTAGGAGGCCGTTTGTGAAAGTTGATTCCTGAATTTTATCTGAAACACACCTAAATCTGCAACAAAAAAAACTTCTAAAACAAACACTCACAAACAAGATGGGTCAAATCACAGTGGGTGCCAAAAATGTTAGGGTAAAATAGGATCAACAATGAATATGCTATAAACAACATCAAATACCCATAACTCAATAGAATAGTGAAACTAAGAAAGATTGAATGAAATGAAGCAATGAATAACACAATGCAAACCTTCCTTGAATCGAAGCTTCTATTGTTGCCTATCAAGATCATCCTTGTTTGTATGAAGTTGGCCCTCAGAGAGTGCACTCCTTTGTTGTTTTCAAGGATGTCGATAGTGAATGGTTGTGGTGATAAATGTGCAATGAAGAGGAGCTTCAAAGCTTTGGGTGATCTCAAGCAAATTGTATTGGGGTGCCAAAGGTGCACTGGTGAATTTCTGTAGAGTAACAATACGAATAGCCTGGATGATTAGAATGGGAGGATGAGGTTTCTTTTATAGACTCAGAAGAATGAGGATCAATGGTTGAGAAGAAGTATGATGATCAATGGCTGAGAATGGTTGAGGAATGTACAACAAGTAGGAATAGGACAAGTGTCCAATCTTCATCATGAAAGAGGGGATTTGACAAAATTGTTTGGAGAGTTAACTCCATTGACTGACCACTTAACAAACTTGATTGATTAGTTAGAAGAATGGGTTGAGGGATTGACTGAATTGATTGATTATTTACCCGAATAGATTGAGGAGCTGACAGAATTGATTGGTTAGTTAACAGTTTTGATGAGAGAAGAAATAGGACATGTGGGTGATGGAATATTAGGTAATTAAATATTTAAAATATTTAATTACATGTGCAACATGGTGAGGTGGACAAGGTGAGGTGGAAAGGTGAGGTGGATTTTTTGAAATTAGAACTTAGGATAGAGGGATTTATGAATAATTAAAAAATTTAGGATTATTTAATTGTGTGAGACTTTAGAAGAATTTAGGGAATTTTAATTAAATAAATTAATTTTATTTAATTATGGGATAATGAACCAATCAAATAAATTTAGAATATTTATTTAATTGACAGAAGAAAATAAGAATTAAGATAAATATTAAAATATTTACTTAATTTGACATGAGCCAATTTTAGGTGTATACACTTATTATTGCCTTTTTGATTTGTATGGGTTGGAGAAGATTGATTTGTTTCCTTTTTTGAGAATATTATATTTAATACTTTTAGTGGGGTTATATAATTGTATTATAATTTATTAAGTTAGGGTGAGGTTATTACCATTAAGTCCTCTAACTTTGGGGAGATTATATTTGACTTTTTAGAATAAATTTAATTGTTTGGATTATATTTATTAGTTGGTCTTTATTTTATGGGGTTATTTATTTAATTTAATTTTCATTTAATTGGAAAGCTGATTTTAATAACGTTTATTAGATGGTTTGATTTAACCTCTAATCTAATTTTTCTCATAAACATATTAATGGGAAACCTTTTTAAATTATTTATTTTGAATGCTAATAAGGCGTTATGCTGCCAGATTTTTCTAGGAAATTAGGGTTATTTATTTTAGTAACTTTACCCCTTTTGTTGAGTAATGTTTTAATGTTTCCATAAATTAGATGTTTTATTTAAGTGGTTATTTAATTCTTTTGTGAATTTAGAATTGGGGTTTTGATTTTGAATCATATTAAAATCCCGTCACTCACCTAGGAAATCTTAGGGTTTTGATCAACCAATCCTAACCCTGATGGTGACACTTCTCACGTCGTATTGACCCCCTTAATTAGGTATCATCACACAAGGGATTGTGCATGTGATTGCATTGCCCTGAAATTGATTGACATGTTTACACCTTATGCGTATTGCCACCAAGCATGCTGACATGTGTGAGGGGGTTTCTAGGGATGCGTCAAATTTTTTTGATATTTCATGTCATGACCACATGACAAATGTGGCAATGACATGTGTGTTGTGTGTCATGACCATATTGGAAATGTGGGCATGACATTTGGTATCAGAGCCCAAGTTTAAACACTGGGCTTGTTTGGGCACGTTACTTAGTCCATATTTTTGATTTATTCGTGATTACCTTATTCTTGTAGGATGCCTCCCCAAACTAGGCAAGTGCGCTCACGTGCCACATCATCCATAGAGATATGGAATGAGTCTTCGATAGAGGGTCAGGGACCATCAGCCTCAGCAGAGCAGTAGGCACCATAGGCACCACCAGCACCTACTATAGGACCACAAATCTTAGAGGCATTACAGGTAGTGTTAGAGAGATTACCACTGGTTGTAGGAGAGCCATGTGTCAAGCCCTGTATTGATCCATAGGAGGAACCATGTGAGGAGCCATGTGCTGAGTCACATGCTAGGCCATGTGTCGAGCCCCACATTGAGCCATGAGAGGTGACACATGTAGAGCCTTTTGTAGAGATACCTGACACCATAGTGGAGGAGGCTAGTTCAACTTATAGATCTCGTAGCAAGAGCCCTCTGCATCATGCGAGGCGAGAGGAGGTAGTGAGGGTAGAGCAGGTTTATCATGGGCCTTACAATTATGGTGTGGATGAGCCTATCAGAGGACACATCGATCAAGGGGATCCAATCAGAGACTTACTTAGGTTGAATGCACCCACCTTTGTAGGGACCACAGAGGGAGCTGAGGCTGAGTCTTGGCTTATCAATTTAGACATGTGCTTTACATTGTGTCCTTATGGGAGAAACACAAAGGCACGTGTGGCAATTCACCTTTTTAGAGACGCAGCAGTGACATGGTAGCGCATTGAGGAGTACAAGCACTGCTTATCCTTGGATACTCTCTCATGGGACACTTTCATTGAGCACTTTAATATGTGATATCTATCAGACCACTATAGGTAGTGTTGGATAGATGAATTTCGTGACTTACAGCAGCGAGGTTCTACCGTAGTGTAGTATGAGAGAAAGTTCATTAAGTTGTCACGGTACATAGAGTACCTCCATGATGAAAAACTTCTGGTTCACAAATTTATCAGAGGTTTGAATCATGGGATATTAGGACTAGTGTGAATGGTAGACCCCCAAACCATGAGTGAGGCAGAGGAGATTTAGGGATGTGGTCAGAGTTCACATCATTAGTTTCAAGATCGTAGCTAGTAGCAACAACAGAATTTCCATCGACCACTACTACCATAGAGAGAAGGATTTAGTTATGCATCCTTACCTCCCAGGCCTCCATAGTAGCAGCACTAGTAGTAGACATTAGATTTCCACAGTCCATAATATGTAATTCTGTGCTTTAGGATTTGACTGTGTGATAGTTTTTGCCTCAACATTTTAGATCACACTATGTGATCCATCATCAGGAGAAAAGAGAGCAAGAGAATAGAAAAATCATTAGCAGCACCAGTATCAGTAGAGGTCTAGGTCCCAGCAGAAGGCATAGGGAGGACATAATCATGGTAGCAGTAGGAGGGCCCACATATGGATCAGTGACAATAGGGACAACCTGCAAGTCCTACTAGATCACATCAGTCATACAAGGGTTCTTAGGGGTCCATGGGTCAAACTAGATAGTAGTAGAATAGTAGGACATAGACTAGACAGGTATAGGTGTGGGGACATTGCTATGTATGTGGCAGGGCTGGACATTTAGCCAAGGAGTGCTCACAGGGCTTTATGGTAGGGGGCAACCTCATATAGGAGGATCAAAGCAGACAGTAGGAGTATGTTTGCAGTAGTTGATAACTACTAGGTTGACTACTAGGCCTCAGTGATCGAGACAACATGTATAATCAAGGATATCCCCATTACTATTTTATTTGACTCTAGCTCTACTTGATTCATTTATATCTCCATCATTAATGGAGCATTGCAAGCTAGTGGCCTCTAGGTAGGCTGATAGGTGGGAGATTGAGTTGGCCACTGGGGCCAAGATGTCAGTAGATGCTTTGGTCCAGGATTGTGAGATATTTTTGGGGGCCTTCACTACATTATGCAACCTTCAAAATCCTATGATATAGTTTTATGCATGGATTGGCTTTTAGCTCATAGATCCAAGCTAGATTGTTACCGAAAGGCACTTAGCTATTTAGATGATGATGGCACGTTACTTAAGGTAGTGGGCATTTAGAAGCCCACGATAGTTCATATGATATCCGCTCAACGGTTAAAGCATTGCATGCAGAAGGGATGTCAGTTGTTTGCCATCACTATTAACGATAGATCAGAGGATGACCCAGAGGTGTCATTAGATGAGCATCCTATATTGAGGGAGTTTGTCAATGTCTTTCCACTAGAGTTACTAGGTATGCCACCTCACAGAGAGGTAGACTTCCACATTGATCTAGTGCCGGGTGCTAAGCCAGTGTCTCGTGCACCCTACAAGATGACCACACATGAGCTCATAGAGCTCAAGTTGCAGTTAGAGGAGTTGCTTGAGAAGGGGCACATCTGACCTAGCATTTCACCGTGGGGCACATTGGTCATCTTCATGAAGAAGAAGGATGGGTCTCTTCATTTGTGGATGGACTATAGGCATCTTAATAAGGTGACAGTGAAGAACCGTTACCCTCTGACTAGGATTGATGACCTTTTCGATTAGATGCAGGGAGCCAGGGTGTTCTCTAAGATAGATCCAAAGTTCAATTACCACCAGTTGCGCATCATAGAGGTGAACATTCATAAGACTACCTTTCAGACTCGATATGGCTACTATGAGTTCACTGTTATACCCTTCTGCTTGACGAATGCCCCTAGAGTGTTCATGAGTCTCATGAATGGGGTGTTCCATACTTACTTGGATTAGTTCATGATCATTTTCCTTAATGATATTATGATCTACTCATGGACCAAGGAGGAGCATGAGGGGCACTTACGTTAGGTTTTGCAGTGCTTGAGAGAGAAGCAACTTTATGTCAACTTGGCAAAGTGTGCCTTTTTTATATTTGAGATGCAGTATTTGGGACACATCTTATCGGGTGATGGTATCTCTATAGATCCATTGAAGATCAGGTCTATCAAGGATTGGCTAGCATCCACCAGTGTGATAGAGGTTAGGAGTTTCATGGGGTTAGCTAAATATTACCGCAGATTTGTTGAGGGCTTTTCTAGGATAGCACACCCCATCACTTCTCTTTAATTAAAAGGGAAGAGCTTCACTTGGACTAAGTAGTGCAAGAGGGCCTTTGGGGTCCTTAAGGAGCATCTTACCAGTGCTCCCATCTTAGCGGTTCCTCATCTAATAGAGGATTTTGTGGTTTATATAGATGCATCACTTGAGGGTTTGGGAGCCATTCTTATGCAGGGTGGTAGAGCGATCATGTATGAGTCACGAAAGCTCAAGACCCATGAGCTGAACTATTCCATTCATGATTTAGAGCTCACAGCAATGGTTCATGCTCTTGTTCATTGGAGACACTTTCTTCTAGGTCATCGCTTTGAGCTTCATTTAGATAATCACAGTTTTTAGTACATATTCACGGACCAAATTTAAATGCCCATCAACATCCTTCGATGGAGTTTCTTTGAGAGTATGACTTTGATGTCCACTACATCAAAGGGAAGGAGAACGTGGTTGCCAATGCATTGAGTCAGAGGTTCCATGAGATCCTAACCTTAATTTTGAGTGTGGACTTGAGAGGATGCATCATTCAGTATCTACCTGAGGATGAGTGGTTTCTTAAGGTACAATAGGAGATTTAGTCACAGAGCGCCCTTGTGGGCAAGTTTGTAGGATATTCACTTGAGGAAGATGGGTTACTTAGACATCGATAGTACATCTATGTACCCTATGCAGGTGACCTATGTGCAGTAGTTCTTTTAGAGGCTCATAGAGCACCTTATGCAGCACACCTAAGGGTGAAGAAGATGAATGTCAATCTGTGATAGTTGTACCATTGGGAGGGTATGAGATGAGATATTATAGAGTATGTTGCTCAATGCCTTGAGTACTAGAGGTTCAAGGCTGAGCATCAGTATCTAGCAGGACTTTTATAGCCTCACGAGATACCTGAGTGGAAATGGGACACCATTTCTATTGATTTCATTGTTGGTCTTCCTATGTCATCTCATTGCCATGATGCCATCATGGTAATGATTGACAAGTTGCCCAAGGTGGCACATTTCTCACCTCTACAAATGACATACAATGCACCATCAGTGGCGAGAGTATTCTTGGATGAGATTGTTAGATTACGTGGAGTACCTCACTGTATCATTTCAGACAGAGACTTAGTGTTCACTTCAGCCTTTTGGAGGGTATTACAGTAGGCATTGGGTACACAACTCAACTTCAGTTTAGCTTATCACCATGAGACAAATGGACAGATAGAGAGGGTGAATCAGGTTCTTGAGGATATGCTCCATATGTATGTTATGGATCACTAGTCTAGATTTGAGAAGTATCTATATATAGTTGAGTTTGCCTACAATAATAGGCATCACATCTCATTGGGTATGCCTCCCTTTTAGGCCTTGTACGGCAGACCTTGCAGGACACCATTGAGTTGGGACTGTATTGAGGATAGGGTTTTTATTAGGCCAGAGCTGGTATAAGATATGGAGCAGCAGGTGACCTTGATTAGACAGAGACTTCAAGAGGCACATGGTCAATAGAAGAAGTATGTCGATGCTAAGAGATTAGATCAAAGCTTCTCAGTTGGGGACAGAGTGTTCTTGAGAGTGTGGCCAAACAAGAGTCCAATCCGTTATGGAAAGGGCTCTAAGCTTGCACCATAGTTTCTTGGAGCGGATAGGACCCATAGACTACTATCTAGCCTTGCCACTTAGCCTGTTGCACATCCACAATGTTTTTCATGTATCTATTTTGCAGCATTACATATCTGATTTATCTCATGTATTGAATTAGAGTGTTCTACAGGTAGAGGTGGACAGAAGGTTGGCTGGTCGAGAGCTAGACCAGGTTAGAGTCCAGTGGGATAGGTATGATGAGGTCATGGCGACATGGGAGGATGCTACTATATTGAGGACACTTTATCCTCACCTCTTTAATGACTTCCAGGAGGAAGTTTAGTCTTAGGGGGCAGGATGTGAGGCCTACCATTTCACTTCCTTATTTTTTCTCATGTCGTATTACGATTGGAGACAAATTTTAGACTTTTGGGGACTGTTGATCCCGATATGTAGAACTATTAAATTATATTCTTTTATTTTGATTAATCATGTTTAGCATGCTTTGATGAGACTAGATTCTAATTTTTATTCACTATTGATGGTTTGACATGTGATATGCATTATGATATTATTTGAGACATTAGTTGTGAGATTATGCTATGGATTTATTATGTGATTTTATCTTGAGATGGATTATAAAAATTGCAAATTATGAATCTAATTATGATGTGATTTTTATGATGTTTTATTTGATTATGTGATGGTGTGAGTGTATGTTTCCCTTACTTCAGGTATGATATACATGTTGGATTAATTTTTTGTTTAAGTACGTAGGTGTTTTAACCAAGCTACGGATAATCAGAGATTATCCCACACATTTTATGAAATCTTGTGTTAAGCCGATCTAGTTTCAAGAGGAACCAAGATCAACTATGTTATTCTTGATGAAATTTTGTAATGTTGTGTATGGTATATTTTGGGCTAGGTCTACCCTTTTTCAATTGATTGTAAATTGGTGTTGTAAAGGTGTAATGTTTAATTTATTTTATTTTTGAGTTTTTATTTTTGTGACCCCTTTTCATGTTATTTTACTCACTGAAGGTGCTCAAAGTTGGTTAAAAATGACCCTAGGTTGTACCCCTAGGGTATAGGGACCATTTGAGCTTGTCTAATCCTAGGATAACTCCCATTTTGTCACTTAAACTTCACCCTAAAGTAAAGTGACGAAAACAAAAGTTTGGGAAGGAGTGGAAGGTTGCGTAAAACACTCAACCTTATCCACACCTCTTTCCAAGGCTTGGGGAGTCTTCAAGACCCCTAATTGTGGAGGACCCAACTCCAAGGCTCTCTCACATTGGTGAGAGTACCTTGGGGTTTTGTAGGCTTTCATGGGAGGATAAGATTGGGACACTTATGGTGCCCACATCCTTCTTTGGCTCCACCTTCCTCTCCCACATGTGTGAGAGAGCACAAGTGGAGGGGGGCAAGACTTGGTGGAATGGGAGGGTGACATGTGTCACAGCCACTTTCCATGAAGCTTGCAAGTGGATGTGAGGACGAACGAGAAGGTGACATGTGTCACCTTCCCATTCCTCAAGGCTCATGATGAGAGCCTATTTTAATCCCTCTTGAAGAGAGGGAGAGGGTTATTGATTTTATTTTATTTTTTTAATTTTATTTGAATTTGGGAGAGAGTTGGAGGGAATTTTGGAGGCACATTTGGAGGACTTGGAGGTGGAGTTGGAAGAGCTCTACTTCAACTACCTACCATTGTTGGGCTATTAAGGTAGGATTCAAGGCTTGATGCCTTTCCTTATGCAATTTACTTTCTTGTATGTTGCTTTGTATGTATTTTGTGTTTGTTGTCATGGGTTTTGAGGGTGTTGTAAGAGCCTCTCCACTTGAAGAAAATGCTCAACATGTGTGGGGTGTGTGAGGAGTGAACCTCCTCAAGGTCACCTCCTAATTTTTTTGGTATTTTGGCCTTGAGTGCAAGTTGTGAATATGAGTATTTCTGAATGGCTTGAGAGCCATGGAGAAATATGTGAGATTTGATATAAATGTGTTGGCTTGAGGCCTTGTTAGAGTTGAGTTTTGAGATATTTGGAGTTGCACTCTTGAGTTAAGTGATGTCCCCTCTGTTGGGATTGGATATCTCCAGTAATTTTTTGCAAAATATTTTAGGCTTTTTGTATGAAAAATCAATTTTAACACCCAGAAATTCATCTTTGCACATTGACACGAGGTGTCTATCTATATGAGAAGAGGACTTTTACAAAGGACCAGCACCTTGTATAAGCCACAATGGCCATAAGATAGAAGTAAGATGCGGTTTTGCTACATTCCCCAATATATATTTACTAAAAGTTAATGGCCTACAATATGCCTCTGTATGATATCCTCTGTTAAGTTGTTAACTTGTTTTCATATTATTTTTAACAATATTTTGCAAATCATTGTGATGTATTTAAAGATTCATGCTTTGAACACAGGTTTATATAAGATAAGATTTAGTCATCCACAAGAGGCCTTTTACATTGAGAAGTAGGAGATTGGTTGTAAATTTCCCTGTATTCCCAATCTAGAGTACATACAATCTAAAGATGATTTCTGAGCCAAGCTCTTGTTCAGGTATATTTCCTCAATGTTCAAGGTTTCTTTCAGCCGTTAATTAGTTTCTACCACTAGATTTTCATAGCAATAGTAAACAATTATTAAGTTGCAGACTCTTAAGACCTGTCCAACAAGATTACAACTTGGAAAAACTGTAAAACTTAAAATAGAAAATTATAACATTTCAGCTTCAAACATCCCCATCCATTTGTACTTATGAAACTTGCAACTTCTGACTATACAAAATGTTTAGCAAGCTTGTGATATGATTACAATATCTGAAAATAGAAAACCTAGCATTCATATAGATCATGTAGCCATGATGTTACCTATACCAAAAACCAAGAGGTTCAAAAATATGTGCAATACTTTCCAGCAATGTAGATAAGAATGCTTAGGCAATTCATCTATCCCTAGCTAGGATTGGATTAACCTTTGTATATGTTTAGAGCAGGGACTTTACTAAACAACCCACTAATGTTGCTAAAGTTTGAGTGCCATTTCTTAGAATACACTCAATAAGCTAGTAAGTAATACAATATGCAAGTAATGAAAAGTAAATAATGGAAATAAGCAAGATAAGTATGGCACCATGAAAGGTAATATGTCAGAGCATACAAAGTAAATAAACAAACTGATATGTAAACATAAATGAATGTTTAAAAGGAAAGAGGATACTTACCTGTGCTTGACTTGGTGCATTAATCTTCCCTTTTGATTAGACTAATCTTATTACGAGATGAGATGTTGTAGGTGACATTAAGAACAATAGAGAATCCCTAGTAAACGATAGTAGGGAACTTCTAAGACTTGGTGTACTTTGTTGCTGTTCTTCTTTTCTTTAATCTTTCTTCTAGTCTTACTAACATAGCAAATTTCCATGGTGAAGCACTTTTACCCTATTTGGCTTTAGGTATCCATGGAGGAATCTATTGTTAAATGTAAGTGTAGAGCAAGTTATTTGGTGATTTGAGAGGTGAAAAACAAGAGCCTCTCCAAGACAATCACCATGCTCAATGAGGTGACATTATCATGGAGTTTAGTCATGGAATTAGAGGTCTAATTTGCCACATGGGGTAGCTGAGGAGCATGTAGACTCAGATGAGTGCTATCTGAGAGAGAGAGAGAGAGTTCTGAGGGATTGTGATTGATGTACTTTTGTATTTTGTATAGACACTGATGATCTGCATACTCTTGTGTGGTGTGACTTTTTTGATGCTCAATTATGTGTCTCTTGTTTATTTTCATGCTTGTTTTCATGTGATGTTGTAGATCAGAAAATATGCTATATTCTTCATTGATATACGTTAATTTAGATATGTGTTTTAGATGCATGCAAAAATGTGGTTAGGAAATTAATGAAATAAGCAATAAAAGCAAAGTGGAATCTCAACTTGTGGTAGGATGACCTCGATAGGTAGCAAAAACCAAGCAATATGATGCAGAATAATAATGCTGATGTGCAAGAGAGCTATCAGAAGGAACTGGGACAATAGCTAATTGTTGAAAACAAGGGCAAATGCTAAAGGAAAATCTCAGTTGTATTTTCCAGGTCTTACAATCTTAAAACAAGAGCCCAATAGCTGTCAAAGAATGATTCAAAGCTAAAGCATGAGAAAGGGATACCGAGATGATTAGGAGGTAGTTAAGTTATAGGAATCTCCATCGAGGGTAAAGAGGATAAGTCTTTCCTAGTTGTTGACAAAGATTTTTATAATGGTCTCAATGCAGGAGAAGGTATAGGGGTTGGTACTACAAATGATGGTGAATTATTCACTCAATTGAACACCAGCAAAGACCATCACAAACTCTTCGATGTGAAATCAGTACTGACTATGGATTTTGAGCATGTTCCTATGGATTGCGATGGGGTTGAACTGGTCAATGAAGATACACCATCTGTTAAGAAACAACAAGAAGGAAAATGTGAAGTTGAGAATGAGTTAGATCAGGAAAAGGAGCAATGGCCTAAGATGAAGTTTCCAAAGGCCTGGGTTCTTGTATTAATATTCACTAGCAATGAATATTTTCTTCCACCATTTTTTAAGACAATGGGTCAATTGCAAGTTCTCATTCTAACCAAACAGAATTCCAGTACTACTAAACTTGAAGGCATGTCAGCTTTTACTTCGTTGACTCAGTTGAAGAGTGTTCAGTTTGAGAGATTGACTGTCCCTACTCTTGAAAGTTATAGTCAATATTTAAAAAATCTGAAGAAGCTCTCATTGTCTCTCTGCAAGGGTGATGATGAAAGTAATCATGGATTAGATCTACAGATGTGTTCAAAGATGCATGGTCTCATAGAGATAAATATTGACCATTGTCCTGATATCAAAGAAATGCCTGCTAGTATTTGCAATTTAAGTTCCCTAGAAAAATTGTCTATCACAAACTGTCATAACCTTAACAAGTTACCTGAAGATTTGGGGAAGCTTGCAGGAACTCTAGTAATGCTGAATTTGGGTGCTTGTCTTATTCTCAAAGCGTTGCCGGATTCAAAGTTGTGAGCTTGGAAAGTTACAATTCCTGGGCATTTCACACTGTGGATGCATCAACATACTTCCAAATGAATTTGGTAGATTACAAAGCTTGGAGACACTTGACATAAGAGAAGCTTGCTTAAAAGTGAAGAGACTTCCTCCATCAGCTGCTAGGCTGAAATCTCTATCGCGTGTGATCTGTGATGAGAAAAATAAATCTCAGTGGGAAAAAATCAAGCACTCCCTTCCCAAACTTCAGGAAGGAGAATATTATAAATGGAGGTGATCTTGGAGATTCTCAGTGATTGTATCTGTCTGGCCACAAGTCACTGATTAACCTATTTTTTGCATATGTGAGAGAAGGTATATTTGAGGACAAATCCAGATTCCAAAGATTTCTATTGTTAGTTTGAATTAATTTGCATTTATGTGATCTAATACTTAAAGTGAATTTTCAATGAGAATTCAAATATATGAGCCAAGATCCTAATAAGAGGAAATAAATTACATGAGTTGCAAAGCACATTCACTTGAGTGTAAAGCAGATTTCACAAGAGGTAAAATAGAATGGGAAATTATTTTACCTGAGTGAATATAACAAGATCAAAATGGGAAATTGTTTTCAAATCAGAGGTGAATTGTTTTCGGAAGATTAAATCTAATCCAACAAAAGATTTTGGCATTTTTTAAAAAGATCTTCAAGGAATTCACTAAATAAGTGATTATTTTACTTATAAAATATTGTGGGAGAGCATTTAATGGCCAAAGGATATTTTTGCGGAGTGAATAAAGAAAGGGTAATCATTTTCACCCAAATAAATATTTTTGTCAAATGGAAATGAAAACTTACGCAGTGAATATAGTTGAGAAGTGGAGTAAGGATTAATGTTTATTATGGTATGAGAGTAAATATTTTGTTATCGAAAACTATGAAGATTGATTTAAATATTTAATTCGGCAAAGGCAAGTATTTTATTTTACTGAGAAATCAATTAAATAAAGAGTTGTACTAAAGAACATACCGAGCAGCAAGGAGAATATTTCGTGACGGCAAAAATCAATATTAAAAACAATTAATTAAACCTAAGGTCATACCAAAGAATTTGTAAAATTATTGTAGCCCTAAAACAGATATCAAAGAGATTTATTATTAATTATTTGGGTATGATAAAGTGACATTTGACGAATGAAATATATTGTCACGGTGATAAAACCCTAAATACATGTCAATGAGGAAATATAGAACAATACCGCACACCACAGGTCCAAGGCTCACCTCAATGCAAATTATATATTGTTTATCTAATGAATAATGTGTTTTCTATGCAGGATTTTTGATTCCGTTGAAGTAGTTCTCAACTGGCGGTTAAATGAAGCGACTCGGGAAGATTAATTTTCAGCCTAAGATGATTATTAAGTGTTTCAAGCCAGAGATAAAAGAATGCAAATCAAGCGGCTCTCAACAGGGAAGATTATTCCAGCCTCTGAAGATTTGTTGAGTGTTTCAAATCAAGTTATTTAAATTTATGTAATGAATGATGTCGGTTCTCATGGTTAATCAGTTACCAACTGTCATGAATTTTGTAACGGGTCTAAGGCTTGTTGCATCTCTTTAAATAGAGATCCCAGGACCCGGAGAAAGGAGAGTTAGAATAGAGTTAGAATTAGGTTAGAATTAGATATTTTTACAAAAGACAATTCAAACATTTTAGGATTAGATTAGGTTGGATTTGATGCAATCTGAGGCCAATTTGATCCTTCTATGCAAATTTCATTCTGAGAAAGGCTATGTTGCATGATACATTCTGAGGCAGCGTTGTTGAGGATTCAAATTTGAAATACAATGTGACGGTATCATCTGTTTGTTGTTTTTAATTCAATCAATTTAATTATCTCCATGTCATTCATTTTCTAATTATTCAATTTGAATGTGTTGAGGATATGTTCAAATTGTCTAATTACAGTTGCTAATTTAGTATATTTGATTTGATTGGTTTCTCAAGTAGAAGTAAATCCTTTCTCATCAATTATAGTAATCTTAGAATGTTGAATGGATTATTAAGTACGATTAATTGATTATGGTTATTAATTTGTCTCCAAAGTTGATCTAATTTGTTAATTTGCAAATTTAAATTTGTTCTTTCTAGAAAGATTAAAATCCTTTTTAATATTTTGTATTTAATTCAATTATGTCCTTTGGATTATTAAGAATGAATTAATGATTTCTTCCTTGCACGTTTGTACAAGTTGCAAAGTGTTGTATGTGCCAATCAGATCGAGTTATTACCTAATACAAGTTATTTGTTTTTGATATCCTAACTCCGTTGCCCAAACAGACAAAGCACCAGTCTAATTATTGATTTATTTTACATTTAAAATCTTTGCTCTGTCATAGATTCATTTCATGTTATTTATTATTTCTGTTAAAATTTAGATTAAATCATTTACTTTCCTTAGAAATAGTTTATAGTATTTCATCTGATTTACAAGCATGCCATTGTAATTGGATAAACTAGCAGCAAACCAACATAGATTTGATCATACAACTTGCTTTGATAATCAAAGGTTCACCCACCTAGGTTGTAGCAGGACCTAAAGCGCAGGGAGAAGTTGATCGTTAAGGTCAAACTCTAGTCATTGGCTCAAAAACGTTGTAGATTTGACCATAGGGCTTGGCATCCCCTTAGAATCCACAACCTGCATTTTTGAGACCCAACACACTCCCCTACCCCTTTAAACTCATTTCTATGAGTTTTGTTTTGTGTAAACCATGGGTGTTCTTAATGTCTTTTTGCTTTGTGTTTTGTTGTGTTTTGGAATGAAGGATCCTTTTGTATGGATGACCTCCAAGCTCGGGGGTGATTCATGAGTGAGTCTATTGTAGGGAGGAGAGTGGTACTTTGTGTCTTGTTTCCCCTCCCTTGTTGTATTTTAACTTGCAGGTATTGTTTTTGGCTTGGAAGTTTGGAGGGAGAGCATCTTAAGTTTTGTCCATTTTTGCTACTTGGGCTATTGTGAGCCTTGGCCAAGTTTGGCCTTTGTGTAGTTTGTTTCAGGAAAAGAGAGAAGACTTTCCCTCTCTTATTTTGTAAATTTGAATGATTATATTTTGGGTTGCACCTAGTTTATTTTGAAGTTGCAAATAAAATTTAGTGGCTATTTTATTTTATGGGATCTTAGAAATGTTGTAATGAAAGAAAATAATGTATGCAAAGTTTTTTTTTTATTGTTGTCATAATATGCTTAAAATTTGGTTCTTCAATTCATATGTTTCAAGTAAAGGAATAGAGTAGTTGTTCATTTTAAGCTTATTGATGCAAAGGAAAAATACATTTTTTGTTGTTGCTCCTTTCTATTAGAGAAAAAAAATGTATATATATTCGTCTATTGCAAAATAAAAATGATGTATTTCATGTTTTTTTTATACGACTTATTTTAATTATCAAATAGATTAAGTTGATTTTTAGCAAATACATTCTTGTATATATATAAAATGTGTTATTTATATATTTATTCATATTAGAGAAAACTGTATTATTTTAACTGAGTTAGAATCCCAATAGATTGTATATATGTCATATATATATATATATATTTATTCATTTTTCTGAGATTAAAAGAAAAGTTTTATTTTCAAAAAAATGAAATACCACATACGTGGCTGTCTAAATACATTGGCTTTTTTTTAAATAAGGGTTAAACAGTGTGGTGGGGGATTCAAACCCCCACCAAAAAAAAAGAAACTTCTAGCACTGTGATTTATGGCGGCCTTTGGGTGTTGGGTGGGGAGAGAACCCCACCCACTACCCACCATCAGTGGGTAGTGGGTGGGACTCACCCCCCACTCCCCCCTCTCCATAGACAAAAAAAGAAAGCAAAAAAAAACATTTAACACTGCTCTTTGTGTTGTAACCTCCGCCACCCCCTTTTTCGCTAATCTCCTTCTTTCAATCGGTCGTTTGACCCTCGTTCACCTGTATATTGCATTTTTTGTCATTTGAAATATATATATATAACCTCTGCCACCCCCTTTTTTGCTGATCTCCTTCTTTCAATCGGTCGTTTGACCCTTGTTCACCTGTATATTGTATTTTTTGTCATTCGAAATATATATATACACACATCTTGTAGCAAAAAAAAATATTATCCTTGGTAAAATACTAGTATATATATACTCAAAAAAATACTAGGTTTTCTTTAGGAGTATACTCACAAAGTATACTTTTGTGGGCTATGCTTCCATGGCTGCTCTCTCTTTCAAACCTGCAACAATTAAAAAAAGAGAAGAAATGAGAGAAAAGAATGTGAGAGAAGAGGAGATAAAAATGAAAATAGAATAGGGTGAGGGCAAATGGAAAGAAAATCATAGAATATTAGAAGCTTTTTAGGGTTGAGGAAATGAGGGAGGGAAAATAGGAGGAAATTAGTTTTGTCTCATTTTCTTTTGCATGTGAATTTTTATCTCTCCCTCATCCTTTCCTTTTTAAATTTAATTGTAATTTCTATGTTCTATTTATTTCTTGGGTTCAATTCCATGTGGGTGAGTTTTGATTTATTTATACTAGATTTTAATGCTAACTAGAAATTTAGTATTGTAATAAGGACTTTTCAATTTAAATGTCTAATTATATTTTGGGATAATGTAGTTAGTATTTTATGTGGGCTTTTTCCATCCTTTTTATGCCTTTTAAATTTTAGGATTCTAAATTAATTTTTTATAAGTGGGTTTTGATTTATTTAATTTAGAAATCCTTTTTATTGTCTTATTATTGCCTTTTTGATTTGTATGGGTTGGGGAAGATTGATTTGTTTCCTTTTTTGAGAATATTATATTTAATACTTTTAGTGGGGTTATGTAATTGTATTATAATTTATTTAGTTAGGGTGAGTTTATTACCTTTAAGTCCTCTAGCTCTGAGGAGATTATATTTGACTTGTTAGAATAAATTTAATTGTTTGGACTATATTTATTAGTTGGTCTTTATTTTATGGGGTTATTTATTTAATTTAATTTTCATTTAATTGGAAAGTTAATTTTAATAACATTTATTAGATGATTTAATTTAACCTTTAATCTAATTTTTCTCATAAACGTACTAATGGGAAACCTTTTTAAATTATTTATTTTGAACGCTAAGAAGGCATTATGCTACCATAATTTTCCAGGAAATTAGGGTTATTTATCTTAGCAAATTTACCCCTTTTGTTGAGTAATGTTTTTTTTTTAAGATAATGCGCCTGGTAAACATTTTAACATGACCAACGACACTGGTGTGACATGCCCTCTGGCTCCACATGAATGCTTTTGTCCAGAGTAATGAACTGTTGAAGCCACAACACAGGGGACCTCATCTCCTAGCAAGAAGACTTCAAACTCGCGATCTCGTTGGCCCAGCGAAGGCGCAAAGCCTGCGAGCTCGTTTGCTTAGTGGGGGTTTGAACTCTGGTGGCTGCCACTACAACCGAGTGACTTAACCACCAAACCACGCCCTTATCATCTTGTTGAGTAATGTTTTAATGTTTCCACAAATTAGATGTTTTATTTAAGTGTTTATTTAATTCTTTTATGAATTTAGAATTAGGGTTTTGATTTTGACTCATATCAAAATCCCATCACTCACCTAGGAAAACTTAGGGTTTTGATCAATCTATCCTAACCCTAATGGTGACTCTTCTCATGTTGCATTGACCCACTTAGTCATCTATCATCACATAGGGGATTGTACATGTGATCCCATTGCCTAAAAATTGATTGACATGTTTACACCTTATGCATATTACCACCAAGTACACTGACACATGGCAGGGGGTTTCTAGGGATGCATGGAAATTTTTTGATATTTCGTGTCATGACCACATTACAAATGTGGACAATACACGTGTTGTGTGTTGTGACCACATGGGAAATGTTGGCATGACAGTAGGGTTGTAGGGTAGCATAACCATAACTTGCTAAATTGTTTAAAAAACTAAAAAAAATAGTAGGATGAGAGATTCCACCTATTACTAAAAGTGATAAAAACTCTTACTATGAGGAAAGGACATCAACCAAGCAGATAAATGTAAAAGGGCTCCATCTAAATACATAACATGATCTAACTCTACAAATAACATGTTAAAGGTATCTGACTAGGCAGAATGTACTTTGTCTAGATATTATAATGAAGCTTTGTATTGTACCAAAAAAAGATATTCATTGGCATGAATGTATTAGTATGATACAACTAGACACATAATACAATTCTTCACCATCAATTCCCATAGTAAAGTCTTGGGTATGGGCATCAAAAACATCACAAGCAAGAGTTTAATCTATTGATCTAGCTTCTTGGGTTGAGAACTATTAATGTTGGAGGTAACAATCATTGAAATTGTAAATAAGTTCTTTCTTATTTTCAATAGGGAAGACAGGATCAACTCCCTTACAGATAGAAATTAGAACCCTATTAGGCTCCAAGTCTGTAAAGTATATTATATGAGGGAACTTTGATAATTTCAAAGGTTAAGGGGTCTATAGAAAAGGTGGTTGTGTATTTAAAGAGGTGTTTTACTTTTCCCTTAAGAAGAATAAAGGAGCCATGAGCATTTGTATGATATCAACACCTTAGAAATATGGTGGTGTGTTTAGTTAGGGTAAGGGGTTGTGCTACTTTAACCTTAAGGTTTTATAGAGTCTTGTGCTTTTTGGTATATTGATATTGATTATTAAGTTGTAGATATTAATATTGGTTAGGTTGATTCGTTTAAACATAGTGAACTATTGATAAAAAAAAATTAAATTTTAAGCTTTAGTGGGTTGAAATTTTTTAAAATTTTGAAGTGAGGAGTTTGATAATTTTAAGAAAAGTTCATGGTTCCCTTAAGAAGTTAGAAATTAGCAAAATAAAATACTAGGTATCCTCAACATTTTGGTCCTCTACACAGACAACAGTATTGTGTGCAATTGACACTAATGACAACAAAGATATGTTGACATCAATGACAACACCAATGAGGCACATATTTGCAACATGAACTACTGGTGACAGTCCTCTTGGGCAATGTATGATGGCATGGCAGTCTTATATCCATGACTCCTTTTCTTTGACTTAAAAAGTGTCTTCATAACTACATCCAGACATTTCTTGGACTTCTTTACGAATAGGTGGTGATCCTGAGGGTAGATATGGGAGCGATGACCCTGTTAAGACTTTAGTGAAGTCATGTTTTTAGTTTTGATAGTGAGCAAACTTCTTAGGCAGTCCTCATTCTCTAATAAAATTAGTCCTCTTTATGATAGAGCATTAGTAAAGTCCCTTGATAACTTTTATGAGCTTTTATCACCTTTATACATTTATCCATTCTTTCATTGCTCCCTAGAACTAATTCATGGTATTACACCATAACACTTGTTAACTCACATAGTAAAACTGCTCCCATATTTACCCAAATGGATATTAGATCACCAAACCTATTGCAGTACCACTATAGTTTGACCTTCATGAATACATAGGGTGTTGGTAGCCTTGCCTACAATAACCTTAAGATATGATCTTGGAAAAGTATCATGATGTAATTCTTAACCCATTTAGTTTTGTTTGTTAAGGGAGATAGCCAAAATAATGAAATAGAAATACTAATTCATCCTTCCCTCCATAATTGATCCATTCTTTTCTTCATGATCATCCCTCATTATAACTGATGTTACCTAGCAGTGTGTGTTGTTCCTATGACTTATCATCATGTTGTTCTCCTCATCATTGTATAAAACATGACTGTTCTCTTACTCTATTTTGTTCCTATAGATGGTACTTCAACTTCCTTACAGTCATACTATCTTCTCTAATACTTTATCAAGCCTCCTAGTTGACTTTTTCCTCTTGTAGCTACTTGAAACACTTATGATTGCTTCTCATGACCGGTGTTGGGTAGCCTCTTGGTTTTTCTCAAACTCATGTGTTTGACAAAATGGTGATCTTCCTTTATGCTCTTTAGACTTCTTTTCTCCATTTATATGCTCCTATATCATGATGAAAAAGCTTCATTTTGTAACAATATAAAGTGATGCAAGCTATGCATGAACCTCATTATATAGCTGCTCCTTTGTTTGGTAATCTTATCTCACTGGCACTATGCATGTACATGCTCCTATAGCTTCATATTTATGTTCTTTCATTGTTCATCTGTTCATTGAATAATGCTAAGATTCTGATGTACATATAATCATGATATCTTGATGTCTCCTTTTGGTTTACTTGTCCTTTGCCATTGTAAATAATATTGTTTATTACATGATTGTTCATTTCTTCAACTGATCTTCCTATTCATGCTCTTGGCATTCTTTTTGTAGTTGCTTCCTTTTGTATCAATGACAATGTATCCCCATTATGCTGAGCTTGGGGTGCCATGGGAGTTGATCATGTGATGCTTTGATGTACTTCAAAGCTATCTCTTAAAGATTGTTGCTATCATTTCATGTGGACTGTTACTCCATATTATGCATTGTAACCCCTTTATGCTTGTGATAGCACCTTAGTAATTTATGTGTTATCTCAAGGCTTCAAAACTATCTTGCTTTATTGACTATTCTATTGTGACTTGGATAGACTGCTCCTTGAGAGCCCTTTTCCATGATGACTATCCTTTTGCATCAGCTATTCTTTCAAGCATCTTCATGACTATTGCTACACCTTTGACTGTGCTTGTTGATTTTATTTGACTTCTATAGATGTTCACTATCCTCTTTGATTAGTATGGTCTATGACTGCCCCTGGTTACTTTGATAACATTATGGCTATTGTAACAAGTGACATGGCATTAATGAATGATCTTGATGTACCTATACCTACACAATGAACAAACAAGTTAGATAAAACATTGAGTCTAAAGCTTCTCTTTTGATTGCTCAATCAAATTTTCTCCTTCCTACTTCATCTTATGCATCTGTTGCTCTATTTATCATTCCATTTTGTTGATCAAATGTAAAATAATAAGTACATTTTGAGTTACTACATATTGAAGTAGAAATGAAAACCTGAGCTCTAACATCACATTTTACTTCCTCCTGCAAGTTCAACTAGAGCTACCACTAGGACAGCTGGAGATGTCAGTGTAGACAATGAGATTCGTCATTCACTCAGGCAATGACAAGTCCCATATTTACTTTATACGCTTTCCTTTAGTTTAGATGTACTTATTGTTGTGCATTGAATCACATGTAGTTACTCCCATAGCTTGTGTGGGACCATATAAACATTTCTTTATTGAATATAAATAGTTATTTCATGCAATGACTTGTGTACAATTTCTCTTTTGGTGAATCAATTGCATAACATGAACTAAACTTTATTGCATGTAATGAGTGTTTTTAATCATGAAAAACTTGGCAATGTTATATGTACCTTTATGAACTGCATCAAACTGCAATTACTAAACTGCAATGAAGACAACTAAAACATGATCTGCAATGACTAAGTTTATATTTTAACTTCACCTGTCAGTCTTTGAATACCTCCTTCCCTTCTTGGGTATCCTGTCACCTTATCTGGCTCATGTAGCTGCTTGAATTGAGTTGATACATGATCTTAGTAGTGTGGTCTCTACAAGGGTCGTCTATCAGGATAGTAGGCCTTCTAGGTTGGCCTGTGAACCTAAATTTTTTCTCTCCCTTCCTTTTGAATTCCTTGCTTCTCCAAAGCAACAAAGAAATTGTTGTTGCAACCCAACCTAATTGGGTTGCAAAGAACAATTTGGTAACAATAACTTTTGCACCCTATGTTCTAGAGAATAGAGAAAGGATATATATATATATATATATATATATATATATATATATATATATATATATATATATATATATATATATATATATATATATATATATATATATATATATATATATATATATATATATATATATTTTAGAGAGATAGGCTTAAAAATAGAAAGATGGTATCCTATAATGAACAAATCAAAGCGATACATTTTTCCTCTTCTTCCATTTTTACATGTATAGAAGCCAACTGACTCACTACTAGATGAAAATAATTTAAATGTTTGGTTACAAAGTCTCCTTCATGTATCTTTAAAGAATACAAATTTATTTTAAAAATATCTTATTTATAAGACACTTGGTTTCATATAATGCAATAATTTTATCTCCTGAACTCTTGGCAATGTTTTGAACTAAAACATTCATCAAGACTAAATTAGAAAGACATATATACTTGGGAAAACCTTAATTATGAGTAAGACAACCACCACCAAAAGTAAAACTTAATATATTAGTGAAATAGAAATATATTAATAAATACAAAAGTAAGGATATTGATCCCCTTTAGATAAACAAGTTTCAAAATAGAAATATGGTATCTTATAATGACCAAATAAAAGTGATACATTTTCCCTCTTCTTCTATATATATGACATTAAGTCATAGATCATTGTTAGTATTGAAGATCTAATTTTGTAATTAATGATTGTAGAGAAAATCAAAAGAATATTTATTGTCCTCAAAATGAAAATGTTTTATTTAATGTCCATGTCCTCAAAAATTGTACTCTACTATCGTTTACCACTATATCCATGTCAAACTTCTCAACATGTATGATTGAAACATGTTAGAACATACTCAAATCTTTGCATAGGATCTAGGAATAAGCCATTTCTTTGATTGTTCACCCTTCCAACCTTTTTTTTATTTTCACAATTGTTTTCCAAAACCAACTCAAATAATGCGCAATGGTGAAGGATCATTGATTGAATTTACCCACAAATTTTACACCCTAAAACTTATCAATAATGACAATGAATGAGAATTAGCATATGTGATCAATTTAGTAATTATGTTTTGATGGGTGTTATATTAAGCCACAACATATTCCTTGGTTCTTGTAATAACCACTTTGGTTAGTATTAATTTTTCTTTTTTTTTTTATCTATATCCCTCAAGTACTACTTAATCAACCAAGCATCTTCATTTGATTTAGAAGTGCTAAGTTCATAGACCCACCATTCATAGCCTTGAGATCAACTTTGTACAATGACTCTTATTCTCGCTCTACAATATAGCAAACTTCTAATGCCAGGGTTGTCCACAAACCTAGACGTAAACCTTCAGGGTTCATTCTTAACGGCCCTACCTATGTATTCCCTCTTGAGAATCAAAATCTCTATAGTTTGTACACTAAAAATAGAGAAACTTCCTTCTCTCCTTTTATATGAGAAATCTCAATTTTATACCATAGTCTATAAGTGAATCTTATGATTCCAATTTAGTTCTTACATAATAGTGTGATAGCAAATGCAGTCTAGCCAAATGTTGGTTCAAGGCTAAAATCAATGTATCAACATACACCAACCACAAAGTGACTAGCTCATATAAGCATCACATGATCACACCTAGTGATTAGCTTGAAATAGCCCCATAGGGCTATAGTTTGTGCATCAATGTTTACTATACTGCATAATTGGTTCCTAATTTGTACTGCAACAGGTTTGTCTCTAGTTCAAAAAAGATTCTTCATGCCTGGTAACTCTTGCATAAAGTAGAAAAATAAGCACAAAATCAATGCAACAGATTTGAAATGGTATTTGTTTTTTTATTTTCTTCAAGTTCTCCATTAATTGTTGACGTAGTAGTTCACACATGCCATACTTTGCATTTTCCTTGATAATTTGATAGGAAGTGTATATGGCAGTACAGGAGACAGAGTTTTCCCAGTTTGTGAAGTAGACCTTATAGTCGATTACCATGGATGAAAATGTAACTTCATGATCTTCAATGTCATTGATTGTCAATGTCCTTTTATCAAATTTTGCTTTGGTGGCTTTCATCACTGTATCATTTTTCATAGCCTTCAATATAGGCACTATACCGTTAGAGTTTAGTCATGTGGTGACCCTTATGGCATCTTTGCTGATCTTAAATGTAGATTTGAGCCACATAAACTAATCATGAATTCAGCTTAAGACATATGGGACCCATTCATCTTCTATAAAAACTAGAAAATCTATATACGAAATGAGTTTCTTCTCCTCAAATGCCTTGTATTTTTCTTTAGGTAAAATGTATCGCCACTTAGATTTTTAGATATAGGTCTGTGAGTTGACTACCTCCATGTTCCTCTAGGGCAACATGAATATAAGCCCTAACATCTTCCACATGCATCACACCGAATGAAATCCCTGAAAATGCACCATTTGGATTGACCTCTATTGATTTGACTGGATGCTTCTTGAATTTTGGCCAGGCTCTTTCAGTTATATCAATCACATGTGATGTTTCCATTTTTGCAAATATTTAAATAAATTCATAGTAGGGTTTCGAATATGAAAAATACCTCTTTTCACCAAATTAGGGTTTTGCTTGATCTTGTCTTGATTTTTCTTTGAAAATCACTTTAGTCACTTGGAATTTCACTTCAGTTTGCCTTAAACACTTGGAATTTTGAATGCAAAATAAATTTTTCATCAGATGAGTCACTTTTAATCCTTTATCTGTCTTGACCCAATCATCATAAATGCTCCTATTGAAAAAGCTATCAAACACATCTTTGTAGAATACAATTTATTAGGATTGCTCCCCAATGCTCTGCACTTGGACCTTTTTCACTAGAATTTCTTTCAAATGATCTGTCATATGCATCTTTTCAACATATCTTCCTGCTGGATCCTAGCACTAACAATCTAGCTAGGGGATTAAGATTTTCATTGCAACTTCCCTTGAGCTAAAGCTCACCATCTACTTCCCTAAGGAAGTATTTGCACCAAAAACTAGCATGGATTCATTTCCTACCTCATTCATATCCTTCTTAATCTAGACCTTGCTCATTTCCTTCTTGATTTCCATTGGATCAAGCTTGTTCTTGCCTTTATCTTCTCTCTTCTCTATTTTCCTCTTCTCTGTAGGATAGTCTCTCTTTCATTCTTACTTCTATAGAATCTTGCAACATGTCCAAACTTATTGCAATTGTAGCATACCACATTCCTTTGTCCTTGATTCCTTTTATTGATTGGATTTGATCTATATTGATTAGCCATATGTCCAAATCTATTGCATGCAAAACACTTTCCATTGAATAATTGAGTATTCCTTGCATTGTAAAAGCCATTCCTTACCAAACTTCTACATTCATTTGATCTATGACCAATTTTTATTGCAATTGAAACATTGGCCAAAGAATTATGGAAAATTCTAATTTATTCTACTCCTACACTAAGTAGCTTTATGGCCAAACTTATTATAATTAACATAATGGCCATTGAAAGATGGGTACCTTTTAGCATTTGGCTACCTGACCAGAGGTCTTCTAGGTCTTCTTCTTTGATTCATGAACTGGTTGCCTTTGTTTTGCTTCAACATGATGTTTTCTTGACATGATTTTGAACTTTCTTCTTCCTCAAATCCCAAGCCTTGCTTGTCATCGGAACTCTTTTAACTAGCAATCATGTCATCAAGTTTTGCAGAACTTATCTTGAACTTTTCTTCATAGCTCTTACCTTTCTCCAAATATGATTTTAGGCTTACAACTTCTTTTTCAAGTTTATCTCATTATTCTAATTTGCTTTTTACCAGCATTTTTAGATCTTCTTCTACTTTAGCTCTTTCTACAACTTCCACTTTAAAATCATCCAAGGTTTCATTTGTTGATATCAATTGCTCACCAACATATTTGCATTTTTCTTTGAATTTCTTGACTTGTTCTTTTATCTTTAAAATGCATTCATCATCTTCTTGTATGCTATCCTTCAGATCCTTGATTTCTACTTCAAATTTTTCAAGATCAATAATAGCAGCTTGAAATTCTTCATTTCTTTCATATGAGACTTCAAGAGAAGTGAAATATCTTTTGGCTGCCATGTGTACACCTTCCCAGATCTTCCTTAATATATTAAGCTTCTTCCAAGGAACCTTGCCCTATACCAATTGTTGAGTGCAAAGAATACTGAGAGGGGGGCAGGGGTCAATCAATATTCTTAAAACCTTTTCAATTACACATTCCTTATCCATTTACCAAATTTAATAACATAAAAGTAAAGTAAACATGAGAAGAGCAACCACAAATTCATAACACATAGAGATCAAGATTTTACATGGAAAACTCAAAAAGGGAAAAACCACAGTGAGTGTTAGCTCACAATATATTATGATAACAATACCAAATTACATCAAGGCTTACTGCCTTGGGACTTACTATCCAAGAAGTGCTTATTGCAATAGGCTCACTGCCAAGAAAATGAAAAGAAGATAGAAGAAGGATTGACTCACTACCAGAGGATGGCTGCTATAAATGCATCTATAGAATGATGGGGTGTAGTTCCATTTACAACTCAGTATACAGATTCAAATGTCTTCATAATGTCAGCTCTATTTTTTATGCTCTAAGGCCCTTACTATCTTTTTCTAGTCACGACTCTACTATAGATCACACATATATTGAATTCACACACATCACACTATTTGTCAATACTTCAACACCAAAATCCACCAAGTATATATATCTGCTACAAGGTTTATCTCATAATTAGGTTGGCAAGCTAAATATGAACCGTGTATACAAATGTTATATCTTGTCAGCTTGAACTTGTGCATAATCTACAATGCGGACCCAAAAAATCATTTAATAGTCTTCATATAGGTTGTCACCAATCATTCAACCACTTAGATTGACTAATCAAACAATATATCTTCTCCACATAAAGATCTAACATGCTTGTCAGTTTGTCTCTTAAGAACATGCTTGACCAATTCATCTGTAACATCATAACTTTCATTGTCGACCATATGAGACTCAAAGATTCACAACCAACATTTATTTTGGACTTCTTATTGTACCTTTAGAACCATAGGACAATATATGCAACAATGGAGGAATGCAAACCCTTTTACTCTGGTATTGTACATTGTTATTGACTTAACTTTGTTCACCTGGACTTAGATATTTTTTAATATGACTTCCAGAGGAAGTGAAGACTTGAACACTGGAGCAAATGATCACCAAGTATCTATGAATAACATACCTAAACTGCATATAATTATCTTCAACTGTGGAGGCATGCTAACACAAACACTGTCATTTACACCATATAATGTATATTGTCCATACATAGCCATTCATCCTTCTGGAGTAAAGTCTCTTTGCCATACCAGTGGAATCTCCTTTCTTTGTTGCCATCAATGACAACATTCAATCATTCATCAGAGTAGTGTCTCTTTCCAATAGTTTGAACTTTGGGGTGTTCAACCACTTGAATGTCTTCTCCACCACAAACACCACTTGAGAAATGGCTCCCAAAACTCCTAGTGAAACCCTTCCATCTTTGATTTTCTTGTATATCTATGTCAAATGAATAAGATTTAAATAACCAGAAAGTGGAACATAGAGAGAGAGAGAGGGGGAAATGTCAAATGAATAAGCTATACATAACTAGAAAGTGGAACATAGAGAGAGAGAGACTTTCAATTAATCATTTTGTGCCAACAATTCAAAGATGACAAGTGTCCATGGGGAGCTACTCTTAGGGTGGCATGTCATTTTATTATGGACCTAATAATTCACCTTTAAGACCTCTTCAACACATCCATTACATCATCAAGAGACGTAATCTCATGGATTGAAATAATTGCAGCATATGCATTAAATGAAGGTTTAATATCACCAACCATATTAACTGTCCCATAGTTAATTTTCCCACTTTCTTTTCATTGTTGTAGATTATCTCTCAATAGATAATAACCTTAAATATATGACTCATTGACCAATTTGAAAGTTCCACAACTTATTGAACCCATTGGGGTTTGATAGCTATAAATAGAGGTATGCTTTGTGCTTATTGTTTTAACATTCATAAGGCATTCTAGGCCATTATTTGCAAGAGTTATGTTGCCAAATTTACACCAAAAGGTAATGTGTGAATATAAATTATATTTACTAAGTCTCAATCTCACTAATACAATGAACCAATACTTACCAAATGTCCAAATAGACTATGCTGGCAAATGTCCACTTATTGATGTTGTAGACTTGTTTGTTTAAGTTCTCCAATACTTTTTTGATGAGAAGTTGAACACACAACAATGTAATAGTTAGTAGTGGACATAGAGCTAGAGGTAAGGTCACATTTAGTTGGATAGATCTATTTATCTTCCTTAGAATTAGCTACCATCGACCTGGTTGGATGCAACATAAATATTTCTACTGACAAAAAATGCCATATAGTCTTAGGCAAGACATTTTTAAGGACAAACGGTATGTAGACTTTATAGTTGAATTTTTTTCTTTGACATATAATGCAAAATCAAACTTGTTCACCTAAATAGTTGTGAAAATATTTTCCAAATAACTCAAGAATAAACTGTTAACGGAAAATTGGATCAACAATGAATAAACAATAATAATCAATATTAAGTTACCCAAAACTTAATGAAATAGTGAATTAAGAAGATTTAATCAAATAAAGCAATGAACAACAATGCAAACTTTCCTCAATTCGAAGCTTCCATTGATCGCCTATCACAATTGTTCTTGCATGTATGAAAAGGGCCCTCAGAGAGTGCACTTACTTGCTATGCTTCAAGAATGTCAATTGGGAATGGAAATGATATTATCGCAATGAAGAACTTAACAATGATGGTAGTAGTGCGTAGTAGTGAATGTGATCACAAGCAATGAAGGAATTGGTGCCAAAGGCGCGCTGTAATTCTTGCAGAGTAATAATACTTAAAGCTTGGATGAATAGAATGGAAGAATAAGGTTGCTTTTATAGATTTGGGAAAGAAGAGATCAACAGTATAGAAGACTTGAGAAGAGTGCAACGAATAAGAAGAAGACATGTGTCTTGCTTTCTTTTGCATGAGAGGAGTTATCAAGAATAGAAGAATGAGTTAAAGTATTTAAAAGAATATAACAATCAATTAAGTGATTTAAAACAAGAAGAAGGGATTTGCATGAGAATAAGAAGATATTTTTCTTTATTAAATATTAGGAATATTTAATTGCATGTGCACAAAGCTTGAATTATATTTAGAGATAACTCAATTTAGAAGAAAAAGACAACTTAAATAAATATTTGATTTATTTAAATTTAGAGAAGATATTATTGGAAGAAAACAATTAAATAATTGGGATTATTTAATTTAGAAAATAAGAGAGCAAATTAAATAAATAAATTTATTTAATTGTTGTGCATGATTTGGAAGAATAATAAAATATTTTGATTGTATTTTATTTTTGGAGATTGAGAGGATTTAAACAAATTTGATTTATTTATTCAAATTTGGAAGAATGATTTGATTTAATTTAATAATTAAGAATTATTTAATTGTTTGGAAGAATTTAATTAATAAAGGTTTTTATTTAATTTTGACTTTAGAAGGGATAATTAAATATTTTGATATTTAATTAATTTAGAGGAATGTGAATCAAATAAATAAATTTGTTTATTTATTTATTGATAGAGGAATTAGAATAGAATAAATATTAAGAATATTTATTTAGACTGAATCGTGTCATTTTTAGGTGTATACATAAACCATTTTGCAACACACACAAAAGTTGAAATTACAAATGTAGAATATATACAAACTATTCCTTATCAATGCTTTCTCACCAACCTATTCTCATGCATTTCAAATAAACAAGACCCATTTTATACATTTACTGCAATCATGGCATCACAAGAAAACATACCACCAGTACAAGAAAAACCTTACAAAATAGGTTTCAACAAGTGACAAGTAGTATTTCATGTGGCTTTGTGCAATACAAGCATTGGAACGTCAAATGAAAGCTTGATTGTCAAACTCCTTCCAAAACATAGCAATGCAATTGCACACCAAGAATCCAAACATGTCACATTTCCATGGGATGTTTCATTGAGTGATTCATGTCATTCACTTTACAACCTGCCTATTGACCTTAAAGACCTCTTTTGCATACCCATTGCACACTATGATGTATATTAAGGAGGTTGAGAAGAATATTGTCACCTAGAAGAATAATAGGAGAAGAGTATTGTCATTGGATAGGTTGATTGGATGAAATTGTTCAAAGTGGAAGTGATCAAAAGAATACATGAAAGGATTTCTTATTTATAAGTGTTGGCATTTGTTATTATTTATATATATTATTAATAGAATTATATAAATAATGCTATCATTTACTTTCTTGTGTTTACCATGATCATTTTAGCTTCTATGTTAATCCTCAAATTTGAATAGGTAATTGTCATGAAAAAATTGAGATTAACTTTTGATCAATCATTTCATGATAATAATCCAACTAGACATGTGTCCATGGGGAGCTATGCTCAAGGAAACATATCATTTGCATGAGGAAATAGAGAGATAGAGAGGGAGACAAAGAGATATATAGTGATAGAGAGATAGAGAGGAAAAAACATGAGAGCAATTTGGAATACATGGTTTTAGATAACGTGTTGAGAGAGACCATGCAAAAGGGATGGACATCATGATGCCATAGGAGATAGTGCCTTCGAAATGCATGGAAAAGGTAATAGTTTCTCATCATGATGTGGCATCTAGGTCTCTAAAGGAAAAAAAAGTGAGAGATATTGTAATGGTGTGAGGTAATGATTATGAAGGGAAATTTGTGATAGAAATAATATTGTTGAAATCGTCACCCTGGTAAGGTGAATCTCTGATTATGCTAAAACCTCACTATTTACATGGGCAATTCTTTAACTATGTGGGCCAAAGATTCCTCTTACAAGTCTCTATGTTGGTGAGACACATACTTGTATTTGAACATATAGTAACCTAGGGTATGTGCCTCTAGGTTCCATTATTAACAACCACTTCTTTGTTACTGATATAAGTACCTACTATGTGTTATTGATCCCCTGACCATTTAGTTTCTATCATTTTGGAAGCCCCTTACTTAGAAACTACTTATATATATGTGGCATATCGTTATTATGGAATTGTGTTATGGTTTTGCATCTAATAAACTCTGAGGACAATTATGAGTCAAGGAAGTTATATAAATTATTCCACACACCAATGATAGCTTTAACATTTCTTTTTTATTCCTATTTCGATATCATTTGTACTAGGCTCTGCACTTGTTTCACAATACAATTCAGTTTTGATAATTCCATCCAAATCCTACATATGTTGGATGATTCAAATGTTGAGGAATTGTACATTAAAGACTTGCTAAAATTATTAATCATGGGTTTGATAATCTAATGACTTTTGTGTTTAGTTTTGGGATAATCTTAATTTTCTTATGTGCCGCACACTAGTAAATGACTTGAGGTTTTATGAATGTTTGGTTCATTGTAAGAGTTGCTACAAACCACCATTTCAATGGAGCTGCTCCATTTCCAAGGGAGCCATGATTTGGTGATTATTCTTTGATTATGGGATGATGCATCTCCTTCATGAGTGTTTGGAATGGCTAAATGAATGTAAGTAAGTGGTTGAAGTGATTGAATTAGAAAGGTATAGTAGGAATAAATCTCTTTAATTCATGCCTTATCAATATTATTATTTTCCTAGGGGGTGCAACAAGGAATAGATGGCCAATCCATATTATGAGCCTACTTGCTATTATATTTTAATACATAACATATTGCCAAGCTGGAGGCACTTTTTCCTTCACAAATAGTGGCCTTTACTAGCTACCCACTACAAATTTTATTTAGAAATCTTCTATGTTGTCCCATGTATTTTGAAAAGTTGAAATGGCTACCATGATAGTATTTAATAAACTCATCAATAGAGGTGTTGTGTCCTCTTTGGAATCACTGCCTTAATAAGTGGACTATTGGCTATTTTTGGTTGGATATCAACAAATAAATCATGATGTCACCATAGGCGTCCACATGGTTTGAAAAATAAATGAAGTGAAAACAAGTTTAAACCCTAACACAAAGTGAAGCTATTTTACCCATGACCTTCAAATGCACAATGGGAAATCCTAATATAGTAATTACTACAAAAAACAAGTAAATAAAAATCTATTATATTGCAGGCCTACCTTCCTAAATAAAACCCATTTTTGAACCACCCAATGTAGGAGTTAAATCATTCTATCTGTGATTACCTCAATGTTTTACTGGAGAACTTGGGAAAATTCTATATGATACTTTAAATTATTGATTCCCTCAAGGTAATGCACAAAGATGTGGGACCAAACTAGGGTCTTAAGTTGCCATTTTTTTTATCAAATCAAGAAAGATTGATGTTAGATGAGAAATTGAAGATAGCTACACTCAAAATTGGAAGATGGAAAAAAAACAAGATTTGTAGTGCTCTGAATCTAGTTTCTAAACTACTAAATTTTTTCCAAAAATGGTTGAGATTAAGGGGTTCAAAAAGGGGGGCACACAAATTGGTCCTATTTTTCTCAAAAAAACATAACATAGTGTCTAGTGTGCTCCCCCTAAAATGTTGACTTTTTTTTAGTATTTCAATAATCGCTCTAGTGAGAAATTAGCTAACACCATGTAGTTTATCCCTGATTTTGTTGATAATTTTTAATGAATAATTGATTTTTAAGTAATTTTTAAAGTGGACACATCCTAAAAAACATAAATTTGATCTTATGCCTAAATCACATTAGCACTCCTAGTGATCTTTATCAATCTGTTATTGTATGACTGGTAGGCTTTACTCATAGTGGAGTATCCAAAGAAAATTTCTTCATCATACCTTGCATCAAACCTGCCTAACTTTTCATCTCTTCTAATATAACATTTGCATCCAAAAACTTTGAAATATTTTACTGTAGGAACTTTTCCATACCACAATTCATAGGGAGTTTTAGTACCATTACATTTTACTTGGACTCTATTTTGAATGTAGATAGTAGTGTGTATATCTTTTCTCCAATATACTTCTAGTAGGTTAGCCTCCATCATCATTGACCTAATAGCTTCTTGAACTATCATGTTCTTCCTTTCAACAACTCCATTCTGATGTGGAGTTCTAGGAGTAGACAATTGTATTTTTATCCCATGTTCTTCACAAAATGCATTGAATTAATTTGATGTAAACTCTCCTCCTCTATCAAACCTCAATCACTTGATCCTCAAATCTAGCTCATTCTCAATGATCACCTTGAAAAACTTGAACTTGTCGAGGGCTTCTGATTTATCCTTCAAGAAGGTAACCCAAGTCATTCTAGAATAATCATCAATGAGCAACATAAAGTACTTGTCTCCTTGTAAACTTCTTATCCTTGTAGGACCACACAAATTTGTGTGCACTAGATCTAGTAATCCGATAGAAGATCATTCTTTTCTTTTGAAACTTTTTCTTGTCTACTTTCCCAATTGGCATTCCTTGCAAACAATATTAGCAAGCTTTACAATCTTAGGAAAATCTGTCACAACCTATACTGAATGTATCTTCACCAAGTTTTCAAAATTGATATGACACATCCTTCTATGCCACAACCAACTCTCATCTGTCTGAGCCAATAAATAGTAATCACTAGTTCCTCTTAATTGATAAAGATTACCTCTAGTCTTCTTACTAGTAGCAATCACTGTTCCGGAGCTTTCTATGATCTTACATCCATTATCCTTGAATCTCAGATCATAACCTTTACCACACATATGACCAACACTTAAAACATTATACTTTAAACCCTTCACATATAGAACATCATCTGTATTGTGCATTCCATCAAAAGAGTTTGATCCTTTTCCACAAATCTTACCATGTGCATTATCTCCAAACCTCACCAATCCTCCACCATACTTTTCCAAACTTACAAACTTACTTTTACCACTGGTCATGTGATGTGAGCATCCACTGTCAATAATCCATTCATCTTTATCTTTGTCCATTTGAACAGATAAGGCACTTTCTTCTACTAGTTTTTCTTCATTCATACAACTAGCAAGATTAGTAGATACAAGTTCTTCCTTAATAGCAATAAACAAGCATTCATTTGCACTAATAATAGCATCATTAGACTCATCATCATCAAGATCTCTAACAATATAACACTTCTTTACAACCCTAGGTTTAATTTTAAATTTCTTTCTACCTCTTTCAATTCTCTCTGGACACCTAGAAGCATAGTGACTAATCTTACCACATGAAAAGCATTTGAATGGTAATTTTCCTTTATACTTATTGGTACCTCTTTGTATTTTATCCACAAAGTTGGCTTGAATCTCGTCAATGTCATCATCAGATTCCATAGCATACTTCTTAGCTCTTGAAGTCTTCTATGAAATACTAGCTTTGAAAGCAATCTTTGTTTTAGGCAGGGCATCACCTAACTCTCTCATCTCAAAGGTTTTAAGTTTTCCAAGTAATTGATATTTTGAAACATCTTTCACAATCATGATTTCTTCAATTGCAGATACTTTGTGACTGTAAGATTTAGGCAATGACCTGAGAATTTTCAACACAACCTCTTTATCATCAACAGTTCCTCCAAGGCCTTTGATTATGATAACAATTTCATCAACCTTTTGTAAGTAGACTATTATGTTCTCATCTTCACTCATTTTCAAAAATTCATACTTAGCTTTCAAGTTCTACAATTTGGTGCCTTTTACAAAATCTTCTCCTTGATATAAATTGTTCAACTTTTCCCAGATCTCATGAGCCATCTCCAAATCCATGACTTTTATCAACTCAATGTTGGATAAGGCATTCAAGAGAGCATCTCTAGCTTTTCCATTTAATTCATACTCTTTGATTTCATCTTCATCTACTGGTCCATTTTAAGGAATAGTATACTTTATTTCTACCATTTCCAAACATTTTAACCAAGTGAAATGAGATAACTTTTCATTCATACCTTCCATAGAGCATAGTCTGTTACATCAAACTATGGTGACCCCTTTCTATAACCCATCTTAGATCAACCTTTCTTGGCAAGAGACACTATTTTTCTTGATAAGTGTTGTCATTGATGGCAACCAAGATCATTTCAATCATCCACATAACTCAAATTGTTCATACCGAAAGTCAAATTCAAAATTTGTCTAAGTCTGAGTAGTTAGGAACAGAGCAGTAATAGGGTTCAGTATTTTGGTCCAGATCTCTCCGGTGAAAAGTCATGATTAGCTACAGATCTAGGGGAGTCATATGCATTGCAAAGATAGTCTAAATCTAGATGTTTTCCCTCCAGTGATGAAGGACTCAAAAGATATTAGCCTCTAAGTTTTGGGTTACAATTTGATAGAGCAGACAAAAGAAGAATAGGCTGACCTTGCAGAAGATTCTGAATCTGGATATCTAGAAGTTGTTTGTTGGGAAAATTGTGATGATCAGTGATAGTGGTTGACATCAGTTAGAGTTTTAGAAGAAATTTTTGGTTAGCATCATAAGATATGCAAAGATCTAGCTGACATAATAGAGCATTCATAAAAGTTCTAAGTGTTGTTGCAAGATGACTGATAGAATGATTATAGATCATGTTGCAAATATATATAGTTGATGAAATTGGATGATTTAGAGTGTGTGGTGTGTACGAATAAGGTGTATGTGAAAGGAGCAGATATTTAAGATGTGAATGAGAGTAGAATAGTAAGAAGAGTAGAGCAAGGATGAAATGTGTAAGATCAGTTTTTGTACTTAACTGGAACTGAAATTTGTGCATGAGTAAATGCTATCAATCAGTTCATATCTCTATCTTTCTCTTGTAATATTGTCTTAGGTAGTGAGCCTTCAATTGAGTAGTGAGCTCTCGGTAGTGAGCCTGAATGCATGTGCATTCCCATTTTGTAGCAATACGTTTAATAGGGTATTAATTTGTGTGGGTTAGCCCCCACTATGGTTTTTCCCTTAACTAGGTTTCCACGTCAAAATTCTAGTGTCAAGTGTGTTATTTATGTTTTCTATTCATGTGTTATTGATTGATGCTGAAATGTTTGTATCACTAATTTGATTATAAGTTGTAAAAGAAAATCAAAGGTAAGAAAGATGAAAATATATGACAACTGATTCACTCGCCCACTCTCAGTTGTCCGGACCTAAACCAACAATTGGTATTAGAGCAAGGTTCCTTTGGAAAAGTTTAATAGCTTAAGGATGATCTGGGAAAGTAGTAAATTAGATGAATATGACCTTCAAGGACAACTTAACCTATCTCTAGATGATCTTGAACAATCCAAGGCAGAAGTTCTAGAACTACAAGAAAAACTCAAAAAGGCTGAAGACTTCATTGAGATCTTAAAAGAAAAGTTGAGAAAATCCAATACAAAAGGAAAGGAACAACCTCTTCAATTGGAAGACAAGGCCTTGAAAGAGAAGAAAAAAGAATGTGAAAAGTTAGCTAAAGAAGTTGTTGTCTTAAAACATGAGATGGAAACTAGGGTGATGAGATGAACCAAGGAGATTGAAGGTAGGAAGAAAACTGAAGAAGAAATGAGGCAAATTCTAAAGGAGAGAACTGAAGAATGCTACAGATTGGATGGAATAGCTGGCCTAATAAAATCTAATTTACAAGAAAGTAGAATTAGTGAGAGAGAAATTGAAAGACAAATTATCACTCTCAAACATGACCTAGAAATTGCAAGTGAGTATAAGGATAAGTTTAAAATAAGCTCAGCCAAACTTGAAGCACTAATTGAAGAACAAAAAAAGGATGATGACAAGCACAATCTTAAATATGTAAAGGGTGAAATCTCTGGATCTGGACAAAGAAAATATCAACTAAAGAATAGAACTAGAAAACCTCCAGTAAGATAGCCAAATGTTCAAAGATATGCATCATTCAATGAAAAATGTTTCAATTGTAGTAAATTTGGTCATAGAGCTACTTAGTGCAAAAGTAGAGCAAATCAAAATGATCCGTCCTTCTCCGGTCAATGCTTCAAATACAAGAGGTATCGTCATAAATCCAATGAATGTAGAAGTATGATAATGAATAACTCAAATGGCAATTTCTTCAATGGCTACTATTTCACTTGCAATGGATTTGGACACATGGCTAATCAGTGCAGATCAAGAAGAAATCAAGTATGCTTTAATTGCAATAAAGCTGGTCATATTGCAAGATTCTGCAAAAGGAGCAATGAGAGAAGAGCTCTGATAAACAGGAAATTGGATGAATAGAGTCAAGACAAAGGCAAAAGAAAAATTGATGTGAATGAAATATGAAATGAAATGAACAAGACTTGGGTAAAGAAAGATACAATAGACAATTGTGATGGGTCTGCATTGGAATCCGGTGCTGAGAATTCCTCCAGGAATTGATTTGGAGCCTTGGATCATGGGGAGCAGCATTGAAAATCAATTTCCCCCAACCAAGAAGTAAGTGTCTAAATCTGGCACATTAAGAAATAAAGTCATTGATTACTTCAGATACCTTGGAAGGATTTCTAGAAGAAAAGATGTTGATATGAAATCTTGTGGAGTGATTCATGAAGAACTATCTAAAATAGAGTAACTAGATATAATTAGGGAAACACATTTGTTACAATGCCAAAATTAGGTTTAACAAAAGATAAAAGGTCATTTGGTCACTCATTTGAATCACTTTGCATACAGAGAAAATAAGAAGAAGAGTAATTGAGCTATGGATCCAGAGACTAAGGCAAAAAAAGGCAAATTCAACTACAATTTGATCAATCCTAACCCCACAAAAGAAAAAGGTACCTCTCTGTAAAAGCTTTGAATTTGAAATCCATAGAAATGGATACTCCTCATGTTGTTAACATTACAGAGAGACCTCAACCCAAATTTAAGAAGCATCCTCACAAGTCAATAGAAGTTGACCCATTAGGTGCTTTTTCAAGTGTTCTGTATGGTGTGCTACATGTTGAAGACATTAGGGTTTATATTCATGCAAACATAGATGAATTCAGAGATTCAAGGTATGCAGACCTATTTGAGAAACAACTTATGGATGAAAATCAAGAACTTAAACCTGAGTATAAGGCACTACAGGATAAACACTTTATTCAGATTATGGGGTTTCCAACATTTGATGAGGATGAATGGGTCCCATATGTTTTGAGTAGGATGCATGATGAATTTATTTGGTTGTTAAAACCATTCAAGATTACCAAGGATTCTATCAGAAATGTAACCAGATTAAACTTAATTGAAGGATTGCCCATGCTGAAAGCCGTAAAAAATTAGACAGTGACTAATGCTACCAGTGCCATGTTTGACAAAAGAGTGATGACCATTAATGATATTATAGAACCAGATGTCAAATTTGCCTCCATGGTGATTGGGTACAAGATTTACCACTCTAGTAGAGAAAAATCTGTCTCAGGAACAACCATATATGCTACATACTATAGGATAAAGAAAAATACTGATTATGACCTGTGTGAATTACTACATAATTAACTAATTGAAAACTTAAACAAAATCAAAAGGGATAAGAATAACACTTTCAAGTATGGTACATTAGTTCTATGTCTATTCTTTTACTTTATGAATGAGGTACCTAGGATAAAAGGTGTGCACTGGACTAAGGACGAGCCAGTTGACATTCAAATCAAAAATCATCTTGATAGCATCAGTGATTTCCAGGCTCAGAAAACTGCTATATGGGGTTACTTAAAGAATTTTTAGAGTACGTTGCACTTAAGAGAAATAATCCCTAAGTCAATTGTTGAGAAGTACAAAAATGAAACATGCTTCATGGTTGATATTGATCAGTGTCTAATGGAAGTAGTGGAACCCAGGACTGCTTGGATCATGCCCATGGGGTATGAAGTGGATGAAAATATCTTAAATATGTATGCTCAACATCTTAGCAAGCCTAAAAACACAATCGTTGAAAGATTTGGAACTTATGGGGAACTTGATTCAAAATTGCATACTGAGCTCAAAGAACCTGAAACTAATAGGAGAGTAAGAAAAGAAGTTGAGCAATTAGCTAAAATTTTGGGTCTAACTAAGGAAGCTGTGAAGAAATTTACATAAAGAATTGAAAAGATGGAGAAAGAGAAACAAGACAAGGAATAGTCAAGTGCTCTGGTGGAACCCTCATCCACGTCAAAAACTACTAGGAGCTCTGTTACTACCCCTACTCCTTCCAAATCTACAAAATTGGAAGAAAAATCATCTAGAAAATGAGAGAAAAGGAAGAAAATAAAAGCATCCCAAACCTATAAAAGCATCAGAGAAGAAGTAGAAGATACAGACTCTGACATTGAAATCAAGGAACTAAAGGCAACTAGAATAAAAGCTGCAAAAGTAGCCAAAGATAAATCCTTTGAAAGAAAAAGAGCCAGTAAAAAATAAAAGACAGAGGCATATGAGGAATATGTTGAGAAGCCCACACTTTCCCTGGAGGATGTGATAAAGTGAGTCACTATGGATGGTAATCTAAAACCCATGATTGAGTTCTATGATGATTATAGTGATGTAGATAAAAGGGTCTTGGAGGAAGTCTCATGCCCACATTTCCCATTCGGTCATGACACGCATCACACATGTCATGTCCACATTTGTCATGTGGTCATGACGTGAAATATCCAAAAAAAATTCTACACTTCCCTATAAACCCCCTCACATGCATAAGTGTTCTCAGTGGCGTACACTTAAAGCACAAACAAAATAGTTGAAAGCAGGGTAATACGCATATGTGCGCATACCAATCAGAAGAAGGCCATCAAGGGGGTCATCACAACGTGGTTAATGTCACTTGTAGGATTCAACTTTACTAAACTAACCAAACCCTGCATTCTGGGAAATTCTAGTAGCATAACGCCTCACGAGCATGAGTAGCATTTATTGTACTAACACTAATTCCATTCAAGAGGTTTCCTGATTTGGGTTAATAAATTTATTACATCTCACTAGTTGCATTGGTAATATAGTTGATTAAGTTAATTGAACATTTTTCAACAAACCCTAATCATTTTCTCTCCTTCACGTTTTCTAAAATTTAATATTAATTTGTTCTCCTTCCCATTTTATAATTTTAAATATTTTTCAACAAAGCCTGAACATCTGTTCTCCTTCATGTTCTCTATCAATCAGAGTTATCTCTGCATCATTTACATTATTCCTAATTTCTTGGTAGATTAGTTCTCTATCAATCAAAGTTATCTCTGCATCAATTACATTATTCCTAATTTCTTAGTAGATCAGATCTCTATCAATCAGAGTTATCTCTGCATCATTTACATTATTCCTAATTTCTTGGTAGATTAGTTCTCTATCAATCAAAGTTATCTCTGCATCATTTATATTCTTCCTAATTTCTTGGTATATAGAATCTCAGAAACAGAACTTATTAACTTCGTTTGATGAAGTCCACTAGGTTTCTGCTCTAGGTTTAATTCCATGTTTGAAATAATTTTGTTAACTAAATTGCCCCCAAACAGGATTAAATAAATATTAAATCTTAATTAGTGCTCTTAGCCCTATTCTCGAAAAGTCGTGCATTTTATCCTCTTTGTTTTCACTTTTATCTTTCTTTCTTTTTTTCTCGCTTTTTTTTCTCTCATTTTCTCAATTTATCGTTTTCTCAAATTACAGGTTGAGTTTAAATGGCCACATATGAAATGCATATGATGGCTTCAAATAATTTGTGAAATTATAAATACACACACACACAGATATATATATATATATATGTATATGCTTATTGTATTTATATCTCTAGGTTTTCTTTTATAATTATAGTGAATTTATATTTCATTCTAAAAATCCACTCAAATCCACTTCACAACAAGACAAACAAACATCTCAAAAACACAATATTACACCCACGGATATTTACAACACACAAACTCAACCAAGGTGAGTTTCAAAGGGGTAGGAGAGTGGACACACTCAACTCTAGAGTGCCACTCCTTCAAAATATCTCAACACAATTTCTTTTATGGCCTCAAGCCAACATGTTAACAAAATTTCCAAAAGAATTCATATTTTGGCTCTCAAGCCATATAACAATTTGTTCAAAATCACATAAATGCCCTCAAGGCTTTCAACATCCCAAAAAAAGGTAATGACCTCAAGGAGGATCACTCCTCCCCTACCCCACACTTGTTGAGAATTCTCTCCCAAGTGGGAGAGGCTCTTACAACACCCAACCAAAATTCCCCACAATAACAATAACACTCAAGGAAGAAAAAAACACACACACATGCATCAAGCAAGCAACTAAAATACAAGGGGAAAGCCTTAGCCTTGAAAACCAACCTTTAAAAGCCCTATTATGGAAGATGTTGATGTAGAGCTTCTCCAAAATCTCCTCCAACCTAAGCCACCAAACTCCCTCTATCTTTTCTCCCAAAAACAATTTCAAACAATAAAAATTCTCAAAAATTCAACAACCCCTCTCCTTATCCCAAGTGGGATTAAAATAAGCCCAATCCATGAGCTTAGAAGAATGGGGAGGTGACACTTGTCACCTCCTCACTCTCCCTCCCCACTACAAGCATGTCCCAAGGGATGGGTGTTGACACATGTCACTCACCCATCCCCAAAGTCTCCCTCACCCCTTACCACATGTCCTCTCTCCAACACATGGGAGAAAAAAGGGGAGTTAAAGAGGGAAAGGGTGATACATGTGTCCCCCTCCTTTTCTCTCATGAAGGACCACACAACTCCATACGTACTCTCACCAATTGTGAGAGAGACTTGAAGTCAAGTCCTCCACAATTGGTGGGTCAAGTCCTCCCACGAATTGTTAGAAATACCTGTGCACTCAGTTGCAAAGTTAATTCCACATATCAATAACATAGCTGAAGCAAATTAAAACTTGCACTCTATGTTAAGTGAAATCAAAACGAAGATAAATACTAATCTAATGTAAACAACACGATTATACCTTCATGAAGACCTCACGAATCCATGCGGGAAGGAGATACACCTGAGAGAGCTCCTCAGATGTTTCCCGTGATTAGTGTGTAGATGTGGATTGCTCAGTGCATACAACACAAGGTGAATGAGATTAGATGATGGATTTGGATGGGATTGAGACAAGATTTTGACATTAGGATGGCAAGATTAGGAGATTTGTGGAGTGATTTTGACAGAGGTTTGATGCATGAAGAGGTCTCCTCTAAATGGCTTGGGAGAGGATCAATTTATAGAATTTCGGAGATGAGGATGGAGGGTGAGGATTCATTTGATTAGATCAAGGGCTAGGAATAAAAGTGAATCTTTTATTCCTAGAGGATGAGTTAAAAATTCTCATTTTGGGAAGAGTGGAGGATAATGGGGGACAACTGAATTTTAAATTCAGTGAGTGGAGGTGAGTGGGAGACAACTGAATTTTAAATTCAATGATTGGGAAGAGTGTGGGGGACAATTGAATTTTAAATTCAGTGATTGGAAAGAGTGGAGGATTGTGGGGGAGAAGGTTAATTAAGTATTTATCTTAATTAACTTAAGCCTAGGTTAATAAAATAATTAGGATTTACCTAATTAACAGGGATTAGGGAAATGAATAAATCAACTAAATAAATATTAGGAATATTCATTCAATTGATAGGATAGGGTTGTAAGGTTAAATGGATTAATTAGGTGAATTAATTGATCACCAGGGATATGTAGATGGGGAGAGTGGATTAGTGCAGAGGTACAGAAAATTGGTTTGCAGAGCAATCCAATTTTAGGTGTCTACATTTGCCCCTCTTTGAGATGGTGTTGCAGCTAAGAAACATCATTTCAAAGAAGTTAAAACATAGAAATGGATTGGATAGAGAAAATATTTTGGTTTGGAAGCATAGGGTAAGGTCTGGGGATAATTGGTAAGGGTGATGCCCCCTCGAGAGGATAGCCGGGTTGCGAGAACACAGTTGTGCTCTTGAAATGGATGGGACAGATTGGTTGAACGGGTCAGAGGATAAGTGGTGGGATGAAAGGATGATGATGTTCATAGATGATTGGTGGATGATCATTGTGTTGAAACTAAATTTGAGCAATCCTAGGTTTGATATAGCAAAGTGGATATGTTCACCAAGGTATAGAAGACCAGGGTGATGATGTTTATCCAACATTTGCATGGACTAGACACGCAGACAAAGGGATGATCTCATGCATGCCCAAGATAGTACAACCTTGTCTAGATGAGGGAAGGGAACTCATAGCATAAGCTCTTAGTACAAAAAAGGTATGATGAACCTTAGATGCATAAGGAGATCAATATGCTAGAACTAACCCTATGATCAATCAAGATATGAATACTAACTTGGAGTAATGAAACCAACCCACAATCATGGCATACAAAAGCAAGACTATGCCCCATTCTAGATGTTTTCACCACATACCATGATATAATAAGATCAAGGTAGCTTTGATGTGATCTTCGAATAGGACAAAAGATAAAAATCAAAAACCAAAAGACCAACTAACCAAACAAGTAACCCTTGTATCTTTTGCCAAAATGGATGATGATGTGATAGATGTTGCCTATCGTAGGAAAGATATATCCTAAGGCAAGGGTTGAGAGATGAATTGATGATGTTGTGATGATTGGATATATTCTACCTATCGTAGGAACGACATATCCTAAGGCAAGAATCTATTGATGGTTGGATCATGTTTTGTTGATGTAAGATTGGCTCAAGATATGATGGTGACAATTTGTGGTTGATGCTGATTTGATAGTTGATGATTTTTGATAAGGGATGATGCTTTGATAGGTAATGCGATGCTTGGATCTAGTGTAAGCTTATTGATGATAGATGTGATGATGATGTGGGAAGAGGATAAATTTGATGATGATGAGAGTGTGATGGAATTTGATTTTTGTGATGGATAAATTATTTTTGGAATTTTGTGTGTTTTCTATTGTTTTTGTATTTTTTGATTTTGTGATGTTTTTGTATTTTTTGATTTTGTGATATTTTTGAATTTTTTGATTTTGTGATGTTTTTGTATTTTTTGATTTTGTGATGTTTTTGTATTTTTTGATTTTTGAAAAGGAATGGTTTATTATGAGATGGTTGCATTGGATTTCATGTGGATAACCTTTGCGCTAGATACCAATGACAAGGGAACACCAAGTCTACAGGTGAAAGTGATGGGGTTGGATAGGGGATTGGATAGCTGATTCATGATAGATGAATGGACAAGGGATAGGGATGTGTGTTAGATAGATGGAAGATAAGGATGAGGGGTAGGATAGGTATGCATGATATATGGATGGGGGATTGCAGGATTGTCTCCAAGGGCTAGGTTGCAAGGAATCATATGCCCCAATGTCTAAAGAATTTTGCATGATGTGCTCATGTGTGACTGGGTGGAGTTTGCATTAGATGGATGGAAGATATACTTTAAAAGGGAGTATTGCAAGAGGTTTCCAAAGCATGTTGATATTTTGTCCCTTGTCTTTATCAAGATCTAAGGTGGGAGATATAGTGGATAAGGATATGATGGGATAAGGATACGTGGATATGATATGCAAAAGGATGTTATGGATGTGGATGAAGGATATGGTTTTGCCCCCAAGTGTAGGGATACAAAATGGATGGAGAAGGGATTACGCATGACGCCCACAAGGGGTTTTCATCAAGGTACTTGCCCAAGGCACCACAAGGAGTGGTTTTCACCATTGGACAGATTTTTTTCTCTTTACTATTTTCTTATTTTTTGATTTTTTTACTTTTTTTACTTTTTTGATGGAAGGGGGACTCTAGTGTTTGTTTCCATAGCAAGGAGAAGATGGTCCCATGTCAGATAGCATTATGGATTATGATTGCATGGATTGTTGGAAGATAGGAGAAGATGGAGTGGATGGTGGATAATGGATTATGATGTGGATTATGTGGATCGTGATGTGGATTATGCAAAAGCATGGACCATAGGAATGTGATGGGGAAGATATGTAGGATAGTGAACAAAAGATAGAGAGATGGAGGTATGTGGGAATAGCAAGTGGTGGAGGGGAACCAAGACCAATGGTGGCACACACCGTGTTTTATTTTGAAGCCTATGTTTTGGATGGGGGGTGGGTAGTAAGGGGGATCGGGATGAGAGATTTGTGGATGGTCAATTTGGGGTTTTAGGTACCCAAATGGACTTAAGAATTATGGGATTTTTAGATAGGGAGAGGGATATTTGGGATTTTGGGGTGGATTGGGATGTGGATGCCTCATTAGAGTTTGGTGCTTTTCATTTAGGGACCCACACCATTTTTGTTTTTGCTTTTTCTTGTGATGGTGTGGGATTGGATAGCCTTTTTGAATTTTTATTTTGATTGGAAGGGATAATATCTTTAGGCTTTTGTGCTTTATGAGTTGAGGCATTCAAATTTTTGAATCCCATGGATTTGGGGGAAGCTTCATGTTTGAAAGATGTGTGCTTTTGTTGGTCTTGATTGGAAATTTTAGTGGTTTAATGGATGGAGGGGTAAAAAGTAGATTTTTGGATAGATGGGTGAAGTGATTTGATGATTGGGATATTAGGAGTTGGGAGGATGGGAGGATAAGGGGATTTGTGGATAGGGATGTTGGGAGTTGGTAGGATAGGAGGTAGAGTGGATCTGATGGGGATATTTAGAGTTGGAAGGAGTGGAGGTAAATTTGATGGGGGGAGATGGATGGTCACATGCTTTTGCAAATGGTAGGATGATGGAGGAGGGATGGCAACATATGTTTTGGGAGTGCGATGAGATGCACCATGTGTGGGATAGGATGAATGGAATTTGGAAGGTGGGTGGATGGTATCAACATGTGTAGGTTGTTTGCCTTGAGATGTATAGCCAAGGCCATGCGAAGATGGATGGAATGTGGTGTGGATGGGCTCCAAAATGCCTTGTTCATGAAGGCCTAAGCCCTTGCCTTGATAGTTCATAAGTTGGAGCATGCGACATGCAATGGGATGTTTAGTGCTGTGGAAATAAGACACGAGTCCAGTATTTGCTGGAGATAGATAGGTGGTGGATGGAAGTTGTTCACATCCTACAAGGGGTTTACCACAGATGAAGGTGATTGTACCAAGTGGATAAGGGGATGGATTTGGGATGGGATTGGTGGATGGAAGTGAAGGACTAATGGGGGATGGTAAAAGGGTGGTAGAAGAAGGTATGGGATCAATAAGTTGACCAATAGATGGGAGGGAATCAAGGATGGGATTAGATGGGATGGTTAGATCTTGATTAGGAGAAGAGGTTGATGTTTCAACATGCTTTGGATTTGTTTCTTGACATAGCTCATATGATTGGATAGAAGTGGGAGTGACTTGGATAGATGTGGTGGGTGCTTGGATGGAGGTGATAGGTGTTTGGATGGATGTGATAGGTGTTTGACTTATGTGTTCTTGAACATGGCTGCATGATGTTTCTTGACTTATGATAGGGGATTGTTCAAGTGGTTTGGTGGATGTTGGATTGCATGAGGGTGTTTGATTCCTTGCTAATAGCTAGTGGATAGTATCCTTCATGAGTGTATGGGTGGAAGAACAATATAATGGATGGATAATGATGGTGGATGGTGTAGAAATAGGATTGGGATTGGATAGGTGGGTGATAGGATTAGGTAGTGATGGTTCTTGGGTGGGTTCAAGGATAGGTGTTGGACTAGATGGTGGAGGCCACTCTAGATTGGTATCTCCCTTGTCAAAGGTTATTAGATCTTGCTTAGGATAACTTGGACTCATTTGATTTATGTACAAGGGACCACTTGGACTTGCATGTGCTTCTTGTTGCAAAGGTGGATTTGGGCTCACTAGTGCGTGTTGGGGAGGCCATTGATAGTCTTGGTTGCCTTGTGGATGGGCTTGGTGGTATGTTGGAATGTTAGAATGAGAAATTGGATAATGTTGGGGTGAAGGTTGATTTGTTGATGTGGCATGGACATGATAGGTGGATGAATTAGGTTGGTATGAAGTTGAGGATGATGACATGTAAGGTTGTGGAATTTGTTGAGGTTGGGATAGTGTTTGGACTTCTTGTTGATGTTGGTAAATGTGTTGATGTGATGATGATGGAGGGGTTGCATAGGATAATGATTGTTGTGATATGGATTGATATAGATAAGGGTTGTGATAAGTTGATAAAGGGGTGATATGACATGTGGATGAATTTGGTTGATATGAAGTGGGATAAGTTGATGCAGAATTGGTTTGATGTGTAGATGGATATGAAGGGATAAGTGCTAGATATGATGGTTGTTGGACTAAGAAAGTGGCCAAGAGGTGTTGGATTTCTTCTGAGAGGTATTGTATGTGTGAAGATTGGCTTGTTTGACCTATTTGAATCAATTCTTGAATGCTTTGAAAGGTTCGCTGCTCTAGAGGGGATTGGCTTGCATGCATGTGGTGAAGCATATGAAGGATCTTTTGGAAGTCCTCTAAGGTTGACATGATGTCACACATGTGGTTAAATCTTAAGTACTCATTGGCAAGTGCTTGGTTATGATTGGATGAGGATGTGGATTGTTTGGATGAAGTTGATTAGGATGAAGGTGACTAGGATGTGCTTAGGGATGATTGGGATGGAGGTTAATTTGAGAAGGATGGAGAGAATGATGTTGTGTAATGATTAGAATGATGTTGTTTGGATAATGATTTAGATAGAGTGGTGATGATTGGATGATGTAGTTTGACAAGGATGTGAGTAGGATTGATTATGGATGACTTGGATGTGATTAGGACTGGGGTGGTTAAGAATGGGTGATTAGGATGAGTGTGATTGGATTTGAATGTGATGAATGACTTGTCTTATGTGTTTTATGTTTTAGTTTGATTTGGCAATGTTTAGCATATGATCACATGTACAAACAAGAATCACTCACACAAGACAAGCAAATTTGAATTTTGAATTTTGAAGAATATGATAATGATTAACAAGCACATGTGTAAGACAAAACAACAAGCCCTAATGTCTAGTTTGATGGAGTATAGCCAGTTAGGTTTGGTCAATGTTTAGACGAGGTTGACTAATGATTTGAAAGTGAAATCCTGTCACACAACCGGGAGAAGGGGGTAACCCACCCTTCACCGTCACTTCCCAAAGAAAGTTCCTTGGGGCTTAGCCAAGAGTGACAAGATTCTTATTTCAAAGAGGGTGTCTTTCGATTCAGCCTCAAATGAGGTCATCCCTAGGGGTGATGAAATCCCCTAGTAGGCCCCCTAGGAAAGGGGTTTGACAAAAGTGAATCAAATGAGGTGTTTTTGATCTCCAAGGTCACCTTGTGGTGCGAGGAGAGAGCATACACACACCCACTTGACTCACATTCATAGTTGATTAATTGATCCTTGGAAATTGAAAATGTGATGAAAAACACATCAAACAGTGGTTCTTTTTAGCCCAATTTGAAGGTGTGATTGAAGACACTGGTTGATTTTAATCCCAATTTCAATGTGTGATGATTAAACAATGTTCGTTTTATAAACCCAAACTGAAGTGTGTTTGGAAGCAATGATTGAGAGATAAAGGATGAAAAAGAGTGCACCTGATTAAATTGTTGTCCAAATTGATGTGTTTGCTACTCCTGATGTTTGTCCAGTCCTGAATGATCACCTGCAAGTCACAAAAATGAAAATAAAGCAAGTAGACTAGCTAAGGAGATTGTGATGCAAAAATTGATAATATAATAAAATAGGATGAAAGATGAATAGATACAAAGAAAAGAAGTGCATAAACAAATTCTTCAAGAGATTCTATGCAATTTGAAAAAAAAATTCGCAAAAAATTGATCAAAAATGCAAAAGATATGATGATTTGAAGTTTTTAAGCTTGTTTGACTTTGAATGATGAAAAAGGTAGAAAAAATGTATAGTCACCTAATAAAAACCTCACAACTGCAAAGTTCTGAAAGTCCTCTTTCCAACAACTATTTGTTTGTGAAAATCTACCTCCGTATGTGAAAGTTACAGAAAAAAGAAAAAATACCCCCCTTTAGAGCTTGAAAACAAACTAGGGCAGGCTAACTGTTTGATTTGACCATTAATGGTTCAATTTGGAGTAGTCACATTCTAGTTTTTAGTGCCTGGAGGTTAGGGGTTTAGTTGGTAGTTAGAGGCGAAAAAGGCCCCTAGTTGCTGATATGACCAGGGGCTAGATCCTGGCAAAAAATAAAAAAATAAAAAATAAAAAAGATATATGAAAGGGGCTTATAAGCCCCTTTCCCTCCTTGCACCATGGTTAGGGTCTTGTTATAAGGTTTGGTTAGGGGTCTGCGGGGCTGGTGCGGGCGGTGAGTGAAGCAGGCAGCGACAACGGTGTGTCGCAGGGAGGAGCTGCTGTGGGGGTGGAGATCTAAGGGAGTGGTGGGCGGGGAGTGGTGGCAAGGTCGGTGAAGCAGATGGGAGGGAGGTCAGCGAGGGGGTGCTACAGGGAGCGACAGGGGGTAGGGTTTGGAGGTAGCGGCAGTGGGCAGCGGCCGTAGGGAAGGGAAATGGATGAGACCACGGGGAGTGGTGTGAGTGGGATGGAGGTTGAGAGGGGAGTGGTGTGTGGGCTATGAGAGGGTGGGAAGGGTGGCAACAGGTCCTTGGGAGGAGGTGACAGAGAAGTGTAGGGAGGCGATGGGGTTGGGAGTGGCGACCGGGCTGTGGCGACGGGCAGTTAGGTGGCGAGGGTCAAGATCAACACTGGTGGCGACGAGGAGGCTACTAGTGGCGGTGACCTGGTAGGGTTCCTCGCAGGTGGCAACGGACTGGGTGGCATTTGGGAGGTAAAGGGGTGGTGACCAGGGGGTGAAATGGTGGCGGATGTGCCCAAAACCTGCAAAACAGCAACATTAAACCTGCAAAATGAAACAACATATCACAACCTACAGACAAACAAAGCACAGATTAGTGTGGGGCAGGGGTATGGTTCCGTATGGTATGGATCCATATGGTATGGACTATACCCTAAAAAAATTTCAAATTTTTTCAAAAAAAAATTTCACAAAACCTAGGCAAGTTTACTATCAAAATTCACAGAAACAGTGTCCGGAGCGCAAAAATGATGTCTGTTTTTGTCTAGGGTACAACCTGCAACACTAAATTACCAAAACTTCATAAAATTTGTTAGAAAAACAAAGATTTTGACAAGAAACCTCCACAAAATGATGATGAGATCCACGACCAGGTGTGCCAAATGTGATAAGTGAAATCAAAATGAAGATAAATACTAATCTAATGTAAACAACATGATTATACCTTCATGAAGACCTCACAAATCCATGTGGGAAGGAGATGCACCCAAGAGAGCTCCTCAGATGTTTCCCATGATTAGTGTGTAGATGTGGATTGCTCAATGCATACAACACAAGGTGAATGAGATTAGATGATGGATTTGGATGGGATTGAGACAAGATTTTGACATTAGGATGGCAGGATTAGGAGATTTGTGGAGTGATTTTGACAGAGGTTTGATGCATGAAGAGGTCTCCTCTAAATGGCTTGGGAGAGGCTCAATTTATAGAATTTTGGAGATGAGGATGGAGGGTGAGGATTCATTTGATGATATCAAGGGCTAGGAATAAAAGTGAATCTTTTATTCCTAGAGGATGAATTAAAAATTCTCATTTTGGAAGAGTGGAGGATAATGGGGGATAACTAAATTTTAAATTTAGTGATTGGGAAGAGTGGAGGATTGTGGGGGACAAGGTTAATTAAGTGTTTATCTTAATTAATTTAAGCCTAGGTTAATCAGATAATCAAGATTTACCTAATTAACAGGGATTAGGGAAATGAATAAATCAACTAGATAAATATTAGGAATATTCATTCAATTGATAGGATAGGGTTGTAAGGTTAAATGGATTAATTAGGTGAATTAATTAATCACCAGGGATATGCAGATGGGGAGAGTGGATTAGTTCAGAGGTACGAAAAATTGGTTTGCAGAGCAGTCCAATTTTAGGTGTCTACACACACGCATAAGATATTACAAGTTCTCTTAAGCATAAAGGAAATCACATTACAATTTTCTAACTAACATCACCCAATTAGTTTTCCTTTATTATAGAGCATCTATCTAACATCACCTAATTCGTTTTCCTATAATATAACATCTATCTAACACCACCCAATTTGTTTTCTCTTAATATGAGCATCTATCTAACATCACCTAATTTATTTTCTCTTAATACAAGCATCTATCTAACATCACCCAATTAGTTTTTCTGTAATATAAACATCTATCTAACATCACCCAAATAGTTTTCCTTTAACATAATAAAGTCTAATAGTTTGGGAATTTTGGATCAATAGTCCCACAAGTATAAAAGTATCAGCAACAGTAAGGTAAATAGTCACATGAACGGAAATGAAAAAGGTAGGCCTCACATCCTCCCCCCCCAAGACTATACTTCCTCCTGGAAGTCGTCAAAGAGGTGAGGATAAAGAGTCCTCAATCTCGCCGCATCCTCCCATGTCACAGTGACCTCGTCATACATTTCCCACTGGACCCTAACCTAGTCCAGCTCTCAACCTCGAAGGCCCAGCATCTGACGAGCCAATATGGGAATTGCCTCCAAAGCCAACTAACCATCTGCTTCTACCTGAAGAGCACTCCAATCAAATACATGACCTAAGTCAGATATGTAATGACGTAAAACTGAAACATGAAAGACATCGTGGATATGCGATAGGCTAGGTGGCAAGGCTAGATGATAGGCTATAGGTCCTATCAGCTCCAAGATCTCAAAAGGTCCTACAAACTGAGGTGTGAGCTTAGAGCCCTTTCCATTATGGATTGGACTCTTATGCAGTTGCACTCTCAAAAATACCCTGTCACCTAGTGAGAAACTCTGATCAGTTCTCTTAGAGTCGGCATACTCCGTCTATCTATCATGTGCCTCCTGAAGTCTCTGTCTAATTAGTGTGACTTGCTGCTCCATATCCTAAACTATCTCTGGACCAATGGCAACCCTGTTTTCTATCCGATCCCAACTCAATGGTGTCCTGCATGGTCTGCCATATAAAGCCTTAAAAGGAGGCATACCCAATGAGCTGTGATGCCCATTATTGTAGGCGAACTCAACCAGATATAGATACTCCTCCCATCTAGACTAATGGTCCATAACGTACATACGAAGCATGTCTTCCAACACCTGATTAACTCTCTCTGTCTGTCTATTAGTCTCAGGATGGTAAGATGAACTAAAGTTGAGTTGTGTGCCCAATGCCTGTTGTAAGGCCCTCCAAAAAGCTGAAGTGAATACTGAGTCTCTGTTAGAAATGATACAGCGAGGTACTCCGATAAGTCTAACAATCTAATCTAAGAATACCCTCACCACAGATGGTGCATTATACATCATGTGTACAGGTGAGAAATGTGCCACCTTGGTGAACTTGTCAACTGTCACCATGATGGCATCATGGTGACGTGATGACATAGGTAGACCAACAATAAAATCCATGGAAATGGTGTCCCATTTCCACTCAAGTATCTCGTGAGGGTACAATAGTCTTGCTAGATGCTGATGCTCGGCCTTGACCCTCTGACACTCAAAGCAACGAGCAACATATTCTACAATGTCTTGTTTCATCCCAGCCTAATGATATAACTATCGCAAATCAGCATGCATCTTCTTCACTCCTGGGTGTGCTGCATAAGGTGCTCGATGAGCCTCTGAAAAAATCACTGCATGAAATTCACCTGCATAGGGTACATAGATGCGCTGTCTATGTCTAAGCAAACCATCAGACTTAAGGGAATATCCTACAAATTTGCCCTTAAGGGCCCTCTATTTCTGATTTCCTGCTACACCTCAAGAAACCACTCGTCCTCAAGCAAATACTATAAGATACGCTCTCTCAAGTCCACCCTCAATGTCAAGGTTAGGATCTCATGGCACCTTCAACTCAAGGTGTCAACGACCACGTTCTCCTTCCCTTTGATGTAGTGGGCATTAAAGTCGTACTCGCATAAGAACTCCATCCAACACCGCTGGCGGGCGTTCAAATTTGGCTATGTGAAAATGTACTATAAGCTATGGTGATCCGAATGGAGCTCAAAGTGTCAACCCAAAAGAAAGTGTCTCCAACAAACAAGAGCATGAATAACTACTGCGAACTCTAAATCATGAGTAGGGTAGTTTAGCTCATGTGTCTTGAGCTTACGTGATTCGTATGCAATCGCTCTACCCACCCTGCATAAGCACGGCTCCCCAAACCCTCTAGTGATGCATCTATGCAAAAAACACAATCTTCTACAAGATCTGGAACTGCTAATATGGGAGTGCTCGTAACACACTCCTTGAAGACCCCAAAAGCCCTCTCACACTGCTCAGTCCACATGAAACCATTCCCTTTCTACTGAAGGGGAAGTGATGGGATGCACTAATCTGGAAAAGCCCTCAATGAATCTACTATAATAACTGGCTAATCCCATAAAGCTTCTGACCTCTGTCACACTGGTGGGTGCTAGCTAGTTTTGAATTGTTCTGATCTTCAATGGATCTACAGAGATGCCATCGCCTGATAAGATGTGTCCCAAATACTGCACCTCTGTCCTAAAGAAGGCACACTTCGTCAGGTTGCATAAAGTTGCTGCTCTAGTAAGCACTGCAAAAACCTAATGCAGATGATCCACATGCTCCTCCTCAGTTCATGAATAGATCAAAATATCATCAAGAAAGATGATCACGAATTGATCCAAGTAAGTGCGGAACACCCCGTTCATGAGACTCATGAACACTGCATGGGGTGTTCATCAAACCAAAGGGTACCACAGTGAACTCGTAATGGCCATATCTAGTTTGAAAAGTAGTCTTGTGAATATCTACCTCTCTGATGTGCAATTGGTGATACCTAAATTTTAGATCAATTTTTGAGAAAACTCTAGCTCCCTTCATCTAATCAAAGAGGTTGTCAATTCTAGGCAGTGGATAACGGTTCTTCACTGTCACCTTGTTCAACTACCTATAGTCCATGCACAAGTGAAGAGACCAATCTTTCTTCTTTATGAAGATAACCGGTGCGCCCCATGGTGAAACTCTAGGTCAGATGTGCCCCTTCTCAAGTAACTCCTCTAACTATAGCTTGAGCTCTGTAAGCTGATGTGTAATCATCCTGTAGGGTGCATGAGACACTGGCTCGGCAGCTGGCACTAGATCGATGTGGAAATCAACCTCTCTATGTGGAGGCATAACTGGTAACTCTAGCAGAAACACATCGGCAAAATCTCTCAGGACAGGGTGATCATCCAATGAAGCCTTAGGCTCATCCTCTGATATGTCACTGACTGTGATAGTAAACATTTGACATCCCTTCCACATACAACACTTAAGCTACTGAGCGGATATCATACGTACTGTCGCAGGCTTCTAAATGCCCATTATCTCAACCGGTGAGCTATGATCGTCTAAGTAGTTAATCGTCCTTTGGCGACAATCTAGCTTGGCTCTATGAGTTGCAAGCCAATCCATACCTAGAACAACACCATAGGATCCTAATGGCATAACCCTAAGGTCACATGATGTAGTGAAGGAACCCAAGGAGATCTCGCAATCTCTAACCAAGGTATCTACTGACATCTTAGGCCCAGAGGCCAACTCGACCTCCCACCTAATGTCCTGCCTAGAAACCAACAGCCTGCAACGTTCCACTAATGATGTAGATAGAAAAGAGTCAGTAGCTCGAGAGTCAAAAAGAATAGAGATGAGAAACTCCCCAATCATATCTGGTGTCTCAATAACTGAGGCCTGGAAGTCAGCCTGGTAGTTGTCAACCACTACAAACATGCGGTGGGACTTGCCCACATCACCTATAGTCTACTCAGATCCTCCTAAATGGGTTTTTCCCCCTACTGTAAATCCCTGTGGACACTCTCTAGCCATATGCCCTACCCCACCACATACATAACACGGGCCCCTAGCCTGCAACTGTCCTAACTGAGTCCTACCCAACTACTACTATCCAGTCCATCTAATGGACCCCTATGAACCTTTGTAAGACTGCTGAGACCTCATGGGTCCCGTAGATGATCCCTACTATCTCTGATCTCTATGCAGGCCCTACTGCTACCAACCACAGTTCTCTCCTCCCTAAACCCTTTGCTGGGGTCTAGACCTCTAATGATGCTGTTACTGCTGCTATTGTAGAGGCCTAGGAGGTAATGATGAAGAATTAAATCCTCCTCTCTATGGTGTAGATTGTGGTCTTCAAAAATTCTATTGCTGCTGGTGATTATGGTCCTAAAACTATGGGAGTGAATTCTACCCTCATCCCTAAATTTCCTCTACAATGTAAGCCTTTTCGATAGCCTCACTCATAGTCTAGGGGTTTTCCATACACGCTGGTCCTACTATCCCATGATTCAGACCTCTGATGAATTTGTGTACAAGGAGTTTCTCATCGTGGAGATACTCTGCATAATGAGAAAACTCAATAAATCAGCTCTCATACTGAGCAACCGTGAGTCTTCTCTACTATAAATCATGGAACTCATCTATCCGACGCTGTCTATAGTGATCTAACAAGTAACATACATTAAAGTGCTCTATGAATATGTCCCATGTGAGTGTATCTAAGGATAACTGACGCTTACACTCCTCAGTGCGCCACCAAGTAGCTGTTGCATCTCTCAAAAGGTGTACTGCCACGTGTGCTTTTGTGTTTCTCCCATAAGGTCCCAATGCGAAGCACCTATCTAGACTAATGAGCTAAGCCTCAGCCATAGCTCCCTCTGTAGCTCCTACGAAGGTAGGTGGATTGAGCCTAAGAAGGTCTCTGATGGGGTCTCCTCTGTCTCTAAGTCCTATAACCGGCTCGTCCAACCCATAGTCATACAGTCCATGATGTATCTGCTCTACTCTCATGGTCTCATCTTGCCTCGAAAGCCTCAGAGGACTCCTACTCTGTGCTCGGTAGGCTGACCCTACCTCCTCCACTATAGTATCAAGTATCTCTATGAAAGGCTCCATACATGGCACCTCTCACGGATCGACGTGGGGCTCCACACGTGGCTTAGCATGTGACTCAACATGGGGCTCCTTACGTCGCTCCTCTCACGGATCGACACGAGGCTCATCATGTGGCTCTAGAATAGTTGGTGATAACTTCTCTAACATGGTCTACAATGTTTGTAAAATCTAAGGACCTATGTCTAATACTGGTGGTGCCTATGGTACTGGCTGATCTTCTATCCCTCTGTAGAGGAATCATTGTGCACCTCTGCGGACACAATGTTGTGCGATTGCGCTCGTCGAACACGTCGTGGAGGCATCCTACAAAACAAGGTAGGCACTAATTAATCAAAGTTGTAGAATAAATAACATGCCCAAATATGCCCAGTGTTTAAACTTGGGCTCTAATACCAAATGTCATGCCCACATTTCCCATGTGGTCACGACACCCATCACATGTGTCATGTCCACATTTGTCATGTGGTAATGACAATTTATCAAAAAAAAATCCCATGCTTCCCTAGAAACCCCCTCGCACGTGTAAGCATGCTCGGTGGCGTACACTTAAAGTGTAAACAAAATAGTTGAAAGTGGGGTAATACACACACGTGCGCATACCAATCGCAAGAAGGCCATCAAGGGGGTCATTGGGATGCGATTAACGTCGCTTATAGGGTTCAACTTTACTAAACTAACCAAACCCTAAATTCTGAGAAATTGTGACAGCATAATGCCTCACAGGCGTGAGTAGGGTTTATTGTACTAATACTAATCCCATTCAAGAGGTTTCTTGATTTGGGTTAATAAATTTCTTACATCTCACTAGTTGCATTGGTAATACAATTGATTGAACATTTTTCAACAAAGCCTGATCATTTGCTCCCCTTCACATTTTCTAAAATTTAATATTAATTTGTTCTCCTTCCCATTTTCTAATTTTAAACATTTTTCAACAAAGCCTAAACATCTGTTCTCCTTCACGCTCTCTATCAATCAGAGTTATTTCTGCATCATTTACATTATTCCTAATTTCTTGGTAGATCAGTTCTCTATCAATCAGAGTTATCTTTGCATCAATTACATTATTCCTAATTTCTTGGTGGATCAAATCTCTATCAATCAGAGTTATCTCTGCATCATTTACATTATTCCTAATTTCTTGGTAGATCAGTTCTTTATCAATCAGAGTTATCCCTACATCATTTATATTATTCCTAATTTCTTGGTAGATTAGATCTTGGAAACAGAACTTATTAACTTCGTTTGATGAAGTCCACTAGGTTTCCACTCTAGGTTTAATTCTACATTTGAATTAATTTTGTTAATTAAATTGCCCCCAAATAGGATTAAAGGAATAATAAATCTAAATTGGTGGTCTTAGCCCTATTCTAGAAAAGTCGTGCATTTTCTCCTCTTTGTTTTCACTTTTATCTTTCTTTCTCTTTTTCTCTCTTTTTTTCTCTCATTTTCTCAATTTGTCATTTTCTCAAATTAAAAGTTGAGTTTAAATGGCCACATATGAAATGCATATGATGGCTTCAAATAATTTGTGAAATTATATAAACACACACACACACACACACAAGCTTATTGTATTTATATCTCTAGGTTTTCTTTTATAATTATAGTGAATTTATATTTCATTCTATATATATATATATTTATTTATTTATTTATTTATTTTACTACGAGCAAAGTTTATTTTTCTTTTTTCTTTAATAAATACCATGTATTTACATATCCTTGTGTTATCATTGTGAACATATTAAAAAGAGCCCTAACATATTTCTTTTTTATTTCATTTTTAAAAATGTTAAAAGCCCTAAACATATTTTTGTATTGCTTGTTGCAGGGTCTATGGAGGAGATGGTGGAGCCAAAGGAGGATGCAATGGCGGTGGTGGTGGCGCTGTATGGGGAACGCAGTGTCGAGGACAGAAGTTGGGGGTACAAGTGTCTGACGAGCTCATGGAGGGAAGCTACAGAGGAGATCGCGGGGAGAGAGAGACCATGCAGGGGTCTGTGGAGCACGGCAGCAGGGGTTCTGTATAGCGGTGGGGCACACAGGAGCTCACCGCAGGGAAGGGGAAAGGTGGGGGTGTGGGGAGGGGGCAGAGCCCCCACCCACATCCCACTCTGCCCCCTCCCCACATCCCACTTAGTGGGGTGTGGGTGCGGGCTCTGCCCCCTCCCCACACCCTTTGCAATGTCGATGGTGGGGGGTTCGAACCCCCCCACCAAATTTTGTATATATTTATATATTTATATATATATATATATTGTATTTTGTCCCTCAAACAATTCTAGCGACTGTTAAAAAAATACAGTCCCTCCAAAATTTTGTATTTATTAATGTTTATTTTAATTAAAGTTTATTATATATATATGTGTGTATGTATGTATGTATCTATATATATATATATATATATATATTTAGGATTTTACATAGCAATCACATTTTTTTTAACTTATTCAAGTTCACAGCTAGAGATATAATAATATATATATATATATATATATATATATATATATATATATTGATTATATATCATACAGTCCATTTGTTGGGTAGAATTAAGGTAAAGAATTATTTTTAAATACATGTAAAAATTAAATTTATGCAATTTACTCAAAATATATATAAATTAAATATATTTTCAAAAAGTAATTTTCTTTCGAAGCACTCATAGGATTTCTATTTTAAAACAAATATACAAGGTTATATATAGAAATATTTTTTCTTTTCTCAATCCTTCTAAGAGTCAAGGAACTCATTTTAAAAAAATCTATTCATTATAAGATTTATATTTACACATTTTTTTGAAGGGAAGAATTAAATGTATTTGCAAATAATAAAAAAAAACAACTCTAATGCTTAACTACAACTAATTTTTATTTCTTTCAAATAACAAATTAAAATTTCTTATTTGCCATAATAACAACTTCATAACTTATCAAATTGATAATTCCATTTTGTCATACAATGAAATAGTTTATAACAAACTTTCCTCAGTTCATCCTTTGAATAATATACATTTAAACTAACAATTTCTAACTTTCAATTCAATGATAAATGTCCAACACACAACTTCAAGATTGTAATTTTACAACCAAAAGAGAGAACCAAGTTCTTAGCTTGACAACTAACAATGGTAAGATCTCCAAGAAGGCCAAGCTCTCTCTCATGAGCTATAAGAGTAAAGGAAAATAAAATATTTTCTAAGACAAGAAATTTCTTCAACTTCACACTAAGCTCCAAGGAATCCTGCATATCACACAAGGGAAAAAAAACACCACACATCTTGCTCTCCTCCCTATCATAGACCCACAAGAGGGTCACCCCCAAGCTAGGGAGGTCATCCACACACCTACGGAACTCAAATCCACTTCACAATAAGACAAACAAACATCTCAAAAACACAATATTACACCCACAGATATTTACAACACACAAACTCAACCAAGGTGAGTTTCAAAGGGGTAGGAGAGTGGACACACTCAACTCTAGAGTGCCACTCCTTCAAAATATCTCAACACAATTTCTCTTCTAGCCTTAAGCCAACATGTTAACAAAATTTCCAAAAGAATTCATATTTTGGCTCTCAAGCCATATAACAAGTTCCTCAAAATCAATAAAATGCTCTCAAGGCTTTCAACATCTCAAAAAAAGGTAATGACCTCGAGGAGGATAACTCCTCCCCTACCCCATGCTTGCTGAGCATTCTCTCCCAAGTGGGAGAGGCTCTTACAACACCCAACCAAAATTCCCCACAATAACAATAACATTCAAGGAAGAAAAACACACACATATGCATCAAGCAAGCAACTAAAATACAAGGAGAAGGCCTTAGCCTCGAAAACCAACCTTTAAAAGCCCTATTATGGAAGAAGTTGATGTAGAGCTTCTCTAAAATCTCCTCCAACCTAAGCCACCAAACTCCCTCTATCTTTTCTCCCAAAAACAATTTCAAACAATAAAAATTCTCAAAAATTCAACAACCCCTCACCTTATCCCAAGTGGGATTAAAATAAGCCCAATCCATGAGCTTAGAGGAATAGGGAGGTGACACTTATCACCTCCTCACTCTCCCTCTCCAATACAAGCATGTCCCAAGGAATGGGTGTCGACACATGTCACTCACCCATCCCCAAAGTCTCCCTCACCCCTTACCACATGTCCTCTCTCCAACACATGGGAGAGAAAAGGGGAGTTAAAGAGGGAAAGGGTGACACATGTGTCCCCCTCCTTTCCTCTCATGAAGGACCACACAACTCCATGGGTACTCTCACCAATTGTGAGAGAGACTTGAAGTCAAGTCCTCCACAATTGGTGGGTCTTGAAGTCATCTCTAACCTTGGGAAGTGAAAAGGGATGGGTTTGAGTGTTGGTACCACTCATCCTATCCCTCCCATGCCTCCAAATTCGTCACTTAACTTTAGTGTGAAGCTAAGGTGACCATATGGAGGTTTACCAAGGGTTACCCAAGTCAAAAGGGACCCTAGACCCATGGGGTATAACCCAGGGTCAAGTTTAGCCTAGTTAGAGCACCCAAGGTCAAGTTAAAACACAAGAAAAGGGTCTCCAAAAATTTAAAAATTAAAAATATGTAATTCAAAGACAATTCTTACAACACATCATAATTCAAATTAAAAGAGGGTAGACTTAACCCAATTAACCTCATACAAATTAGCATTACAAAATTTTATCATACACAGAGTTGATCTTGGTTCCTCGTGGAACTAGATCGGCTTCACAAGGGATTACAACATCAAGTGTGGGATGATCTCTAGTATCTGTGGTTAGTTAGAAATACCTACACACTCAGTTGCAAAGTTAATTCCACATATCAATAACATGGCTGAAGAAAATTAAAACTTGCACTCGCATAACATATTACAAGTTCTCTTAAGCATTAAGGAAATCACATTACAATTTTCTAACTAACATCATCCACTTAGTTTTCCTTTAATATAGAGCATCTATCTAACATCACCCAATTAATTTTTCTATAATATAACATCTATCTAACATCACCCAATTTGTGTTGATAACTGAGAGGGGGCGTGAATCAGTTATCCTAATTATTTCTGCTTTCTGAACTTTCTTAATAATTAATGCAGCATTAATTCAACAAGTAAACATAACCATGAAATGGAAATACACATGACAGCATATTTTTGATGTGGAAACCCTATTAAGGGAGAAAACCACGGAGTGATTAACCCAAGGATTATTCTCTATTAGAAGAATAAGAAAGAACAAAATGGCACTTGCCAATTAGGGCTCACTGCCCAAGCACACTGCTCACAAAGAGGCACACTACCTACAAGAGACTCACTATCTACAAAAGAGTGTTATACAATACTTGAACTGATTTGGAGCATCTGCATATGCTAGAGTTCAGTTCCGGTTAGGCTTAGTACACTGATCTACTACACTTCATCTTTCCTCTTCCTTTATGCTTCTTTCCTTTAACATACCGGATCTTCCTTACTGCTCTTCCTCTGCACTTCTACTTTTATTCACACATCATCAACAACCACGACACATCTCACAACTAAATCCATCTTGTATATATCTCCGTACAAGTGATTTCATCACCTTTCAAGTCGGCATCCGGAATAGTCAATCTTTTCACAAACTTTGATCTGTCGACTGAATCCTTGCTTACCAAACATTGTGGATCAAGGATATACTTATGGAAATCATTAATCATGTCAGCCAAACATAATTCATGCCTTCATAACCTTTACCACCATTAGTAACACATCCGGAATAAAGTTTGATGTTCTGCCAATTAGTTCTTCCTCTGTTCATACTATCACTCAGGAACCTGGTACTCAAGTATTCATATCTTTTTCCTTATCTATCACTGGAGGCTAAATCCTTGGAATCTATCAGTCAAGATAGTCCTCTTGACTTCCCCAAATCTGCACTTCACCAAGATACTTCCTCTGAGAGATCCAGACCTGTCTGTCGGACCTCGCCACATGCTTTGTTCTTGTTTACCGAACCACAACATTCTTCACTCTGACTTCCGGTATAGACACACCATATCCTGCGGATGTGTGGGATGAACTTTGTTGCCATTAATGACAACATTCATGAATCCATATAGTGTCTCTTGCCAACAATCTCCCCCTTTGGCATTGATGGCAACACTTAGTGAAAAATGACTAAGTGTTTACACTATGCTCCCCCTTGGCTGATGCTCTGTTTTTATATACATTTTTTGGAACTCCCCCTTAGTTGGATTCCTCATTTTTCACTACTCCTCACTCCCCCTTTTACATCAATGGCAAAGGGTAGGGTCTGTATACCAAAATTTTCAAAAATTTAACTATACTTAGCCGCATATTACATACTCACATAAACTGAAGAATGTCAGCAAAAGATGTCTTCAATTGGATGAGTTCTGTAGCCCAACTTTGCTTCATTCTATCTAAAATTGAGATGTGACCACTCAACAGGAACGCAAAAGCTTCTACCCTCTGAGGATCTATCAGATCATTGGTCCAGGCGGTAGTCTGAGCATCATTTATGGCCTCATTCATGGCCTCTAACTTAGGGATAATGATCCTTCTAAGTTCACCCATCCGGCTAATTATGTTCTTCCTTTCCTTCTCAAAATTCTTTATTGCATTTGTGATTGCAATAGACTAACACTCTTGATTTACTATGGAGGATGAGAGAGGATCAAAACTTTGAGACAGATTTAGGAGTTTATCCTCTTATTCTTTTACTTTCCTCTCAATGTCTTTGGTCACTGTGGGCCAAGATAAGCAAAATTTGTACATATTTCCACCATCTTTAAGAGCATTTTCCAAGCTCTTTATCCCAATATTCATACTTCTCCTATCATTAATGATCAACCCTTGTACCTCTAAGAATCTCTTATCCAAAAACTCCTTCTCGACCTTTTCTTTAGCTGACTTCTCTACAGAATCAAAATGTGTGCTAACACTATTGATGAGAGTTTTGAGATTATCGGATGAGGAGGTTGTGGGATCCTTCTGAAATGATGGCATAATCTTTTCTAGCACTCTGGAAGCAGCTTCTATCAACTCATAGTCTTCCATGTGAGACATTAGAAGTTTTTCTTTAGCCTTTGCATTAGCAAATGAGGCTATCTTCATTGTCTATACCAGAGAAAGTGAATCAAAATTAAATGGTCCTTGTAGAAGCTCTAGTTCATCAATATCCATTGTTTCTTTGTTCAGGAATTCTTGGACAGTTTTTGCAGTGTCTCTTCCCGGAGACAGATGTTTCTTCTATTCTGCATTCTTACTGTTGTCCCTTGGAGCTTTCTCTCCTTCTACATTCTTACCACTAGTAGTTGTGGTCTTCTTTGTTGAGGTCTTCTCTTCCTCTGCAACCTTGGTACTGTCAACTTCTTTTTCCTTCACTCTTGCTTCTTTCTCCTGCATTTTGTCTTCTCCTTTAGATCCAGAAGTTGTAGGGGAAACTGGAGGAGAGATATTTGTTTGTTTATGAGCCACCTCTTCTGGAATAGAAGATTCCAAGTCCTTATCCTTTTCTACACCAAAATCCATTACCTCTCCTGTCATTTTCTCAGTAGGCTCTTCATCAACACTTGTGGTCGAGGGGTCAGTACCCAAGTCCTCTATAATTGGAATGTTGAATTTCTTAAAAGTACTTCGGAGGATCTCTTTAGTCTCTCTTGCCACTTTGTCAGTTTCACCAAGCATTAGCTGATTCATCCTGGCTTTGCTCTAGAACTCATCCTTGAAATCTTTAAATATCATGTTCATTTGTTTTGGAGTGATTGAAGGGAAGAGCTGAATGGTGACCTATTCTCGGATCTTGAGATCTTTTGCTTGAGCATTGTTCTTCCTCATTTCAAGCCTTTTCTCTAAGCTTTTGGGAATTAGGGAGATAATTTCAATAAAATCTTTGTTGTAAGTGTTCAAAAACTGAATTGTGGCTTCCTCCAAAATCTTTTTATCTGCTTCATTATAGGCATCATAGAATTTTGTTAAGGGTTGCAGGTTCCCATCCACAGTGACTACTTTCACTACAACATCTAAGGATAGAGTGGGTTTTTCAGCAAATTCCTCCTCCTTCTCTTCTTCTCCTTGACCAGTAGAGTGTTCACTGGATGATTTCTTCTTCTTCTTTAGTTTCTTTATCTCCTCATTTGATTTGGTTTCCTCATCATCCTTTAGGCTAACATAGGACCTTGTTGCATTTTTCTTTGTTCTCTTTTCTCCTTTTCCAGATGCCTAGACTTCTAGTTTTGATGTTCTTGAGCTTTTGGCTGTGACAGGTGCTGATCTCTTTGATGATCTTGTCTGGGTGGAGGATTCTATCGGAGCACTTTCCTTACTTTCCTTTTCTTTCTTCTTCCTTTCTTCCTCAGCCTTTTGCCTCTTTTCTCTATTGGCATCGAGTGCCTCCTTTGAGATGCCAAATCCTTTGGCAACATCTTCAACTTCTTTTCTCACCTTCCTCTTGATCTTTGGTTGTCTGAGATCCACATGAATCTGTACACTTAGCTCTTCAAGGGTTCCGAACCTTTCTACCTTTGGATCCTTTGGCTGGCTTAGCATGTGTTGAACATACAGCTCCACAATGTTCTCATCAACTTCATATCCCATTAGCATTATCCATACTGTTCTTGATTCCACTGCCTCCATTAGGCATTGATCAGTGTCTACCATGAAGCACACTGAATCCTTGTATTTCTCAACTACTGATTTGGGGATTCTTTCTCTGATTTGCGTTGTATTTTGAAATTACTTGAAGTAACCCCACAAAGCTGTATTCCTTCCCTTAGCATCCCCAAGTTCATGCAAGTAGTCTCTGATCTGAATTGCTACCGGTTTGTCATTTTGCCATACCCATCCATTTGATCTAGGCAGCTCATTCATGAAGTAGAAAAATAAACATAGTATTAGTGCACCATATTTAAAAGAGTTCTTCTTATCCTTTTTGATCTTTTGGATGTTTTCCATTAATTGGCTCAAAAGAAGTTCACAGAGATCATATTCTGCATTCTTTCTCAGCATCTCATAGGCAGTATATATTGTAGTTCCAGATACTAAATTTTCCCTACTAGAGTGATATATCTTGTATCCTATTATGATAGATGCAAACTTGATATCCAGGTCAGTAATATCTTCAATGGTCATTGCCCTCTTATCAAATTTTGATCTGGTAGCCTTAGTTACTATATTATTTTTGATAGATTTGAGGACAAGTATCCCTCTGGAGTATAGACCAGTTACTGCCCTAATTGCCTCCTTTGTGATCTTGCAAGGTCTATTCAGCCATAGGAAGTTATCATGCACCCTACTCAATACATACCGGACCCATTCATCTTCTTCAAAGCAGGGGAAATGAATGAATTGATCAAAATGTTTCTCTTGGATACCCTTATATTCTAGTTTAAGCTCAAAAGCATCATCTATCAGTTGTTTGTGATAGATATCTCTTAGTTTGAATTCCCCAAACTCTTCAATATTTGCATGTATGTAAACCCTAATGTCTTCTGTGTGCAAAAGGCCATGCGGAACATTAGAGAATGCTCCTAAGGGATCTACCTCCAATTATTCGTATGGATGTTTCTTAAATTCAAGGTGGGGCCTATCAGAGATCTTTACTATATTCAGAGTATCCATCTTTCAAAAGATTTGCAGTGAGATATTGAGAATGAAAAATACCTTTTGTGCCTTTCATTTTCACGGAGTTGGTTGAATTGATTTCTAGCTGAATTGACTTCTACAAATGATCTTCGATGAACTTGAGGAATTTTGTTGTAGAGCTCTACTTTTCATTTCTTCTTGAATGTAGAATGAACAAGTGATTAATGAGAAAACCCTTATATTGCTCCACAAACCCTAATGTTAGGTTACAATAAATGCTCGACCTAAATTATTCTGGTTTGCCTTGAAGAACTGAATCAATCCTAATCTTTAAACATCTTGTGGATCCTCCAAATCTTAACCATAGTTTGTTTGGATGCTTCCCTTATAAATCCTTCAATCTGCAACTCTTCTTGTGCTAGTTCCAGCACCAATTGACTGGCTGGGGGAACAAGGTTTTCTTTGTGTCTCCCCCTGAGCCAGAGCTCACTTTTTAATTTCTAGAAGGAATATCAGCACCAGAGTTTGGTGTGGATCCAACCTCTACATTCTCTGTACTTTTCTTCACCCAAATCTTGTTCATCTCACTTTTAATTTCATCTGCATTCACCTTTTGTTTACCCTTATCTTGATTCTGATTATGATATACCAGACCTCTTTTGTCCTGATTCTTCTACAGAATTTTGCAATATGACCAGATCTATTGCATATTTGGCAAACAACATTTCTCTGCATATTTGATTGATATCCTCTTGATCTGCATTGATTAGCCATATGACCTATTCTATTTCATGCAAAGCATCTACCATTGAATGATTTGTTCATTTACATATTTTTGCATTCATGAGATTAGTGACCATACCTTTTGTAGTTAAAACATTGTCCGGAGAAGGATGAATTAGTCTAATTCATTCTCTTTTTGCACTGATTAGCTTTGTGACCAAAGTGATAGTAGCTATGGTAGTATCCATTGAAGGATGGATATCTTTGAGCATTGGGTTGTCTTACCGAAGGTCTTCTAGGCCTATTCCTTGGATTTTCTTATCCAAAATTCTTCTGACCAGATCCGGAGCTTTCTCCTTTCTCATATCCCAAACCACACTTGTCATCTACCCTCTTTTGACTTCCAAGAAGAACTTCAAGTTGAGCAGAACTTATCTTGAATTTCTCTTTATATTCATTTACTGTTTGAAGATCCCTTTTGAGAGAAACAATTTGATCCTCAAGTTTTTCTTCATTTTCTTTAGCATCTTCAAGATCAAATTCAAGATGTCTGATAATTCTATCCATCTGATGGCAATCTTCTAATTTCTCTTTGAGAGATTGTCTTAGATTATCTTCAGTTTTTCTCTTCTCTTCAACTTCTTGGGTAAACTTCATAACTCTTGATTCCATTTCATGTCTTACCATAATGACTTCTTTTGATAACTTTTCACATAACTTGGTTTTCTCCTTTAGCTCCTCATTTGCATCATTTGCTTCACCTTGACTTGCCAATTGTTGAAGCAGCTCCTTTCTCTTTTTCATAGAGAGACTTAATTTGTCTTTTAGTTCTCTCATGAAATCATCAACATATTTTAGTCTTTCCTTTAGTTCATTGACTTTAGAGTTTGACTGTTCAAGATCATCAAGGGTAGTCTTGAGTTGCTCCCTTAAACCATATGCATCCATTTGAATTCCCAGATCTTCCTTGAGCTATTAGACTCTATTAGGAGGAAATTGGCTTTGATACCAATTGTTGATAACTGAGAGGGGGGTGAATCAGTTATCCTAATTATTTCTTTTTTCTGAACTTTCTTAATAATTAATGTAGCATTAATTCAACAAGCAAACATAACCATGAAATGGAAATACACATGATGCAATATTTTTGACATGGAAACCCTGTTAAGGGAGAAAACCACGGGGTGATTAACCCAAGGATTATTCTCTATTAGAAGAATAAGAAAGAACAAAATGGCACTTGCCAATTAGGGCTCACTGCCCGAGCACACTGCTCACAAAGAGGTACACTACCTACAAGAGACTCACTGTCTACAAAAGAGTGTTATACAATACTTGAACTGATTTGGAGCATCTACATATGCTAGAGTTTAGTTCCAGTTAGGCTCAGTACACTGATCTGCTACACTTCATCTTTCCTCTTCCTTTATGTTGCTTTCCTTTCACATACTGGATCTTCCTTACTACTTCTCCTCTGCACTTCTGCTTTTATTCACACATCATCAACAACCATGACACATCTCACAACTAAATCCATCTTGTATATATATCCGCACAAGTGATTTCATCACCTTTCAAGTCGGCATCCAGAATAGTCAATCTTTTCACAAACTCTGATCTGTCGGCTAAATCCTTGCTTACCAAACATTGCGGATCAAGGATATACTTGTGGAAAACATTAATCATGTTAGAAAAACATAATTCATGCCTTTATAACCTTTACCACCATCAGTAACACATCTGGAATAAAGTCTGATGTTCTACCAGTCAGTTCTTCCTCTGTTCATACTGTCACTCAGGAACCCGGTACTCAAGTATTCATATCTTTTTCCTCATCTATCACCGGAGGCTAAATCCTTGGAATCTATTAGTCAAGATAGTCCTCTTGACTTCCCCAAATCTGCACTTCACCAAGATACTTCCTCTGAGAGATCCGGACCTATCTGTCGGACCTCACCACATGCTCTATTCTTGTTTACTGGACCACAACATTCTTCACTCTGACTTCTGGTATAGACACACCATATCCTATGGATGTGTGGGATGAACTTTGTTACCATCAATGACAACATTCATGAATCCATATAGTGTCTTTTGCCAACAATTTATTTTCTCTTAATACAAGCATCTATCTAACATCACCCAATTTGTTTTCTCTTAATACTAGCATCTATCTAACATCACCCAATTAGTTTTCCCATAATATAAACATCTATCTAACATCACCCAATTAGTTTTCCTATAATATAAACATCTATCTAATATCACCCAATTTGTTTTCTCTTAATACAAGCATCTATCTAACATCACCCAATTAGTTTTCCTTTAACATAATAAAGTCTAATAGTTCAGGAATCTGGGATCAACAGTCCCACAAGTATAAAAGTATCAGCAACAGTAAGGTAAATAGTCACATGAACGAAAAAGAAAAAGGTAGGCCTCATAGGAAGCAACTATCAGATATCTCAACATATACAATAAGGCACTGATTGAGATGACTTCTGAGCTGCCACAAAGTCTAGAAAAATATTTTGGAGCTGAGAAAAGAAAATGCCAAAAGCAAGGACATGGAGATTAGAGAACATGAGCTAATAAATCTATATCCTCATATTTCACCTAATCAAATAGACATGATTCTCAAGGAAGTCAAAGATGACTTTAGAAGCAAAAAAAGAATGAACAAACTTATGCTTGGAGAAACAAGTGAAATTGTCAAAGAAACCCAAGAAATCCTTTTGAAAGAACTGAAAAGGCACAATTTTCCCATAGTCATAGAAAAAGTTCCAGATTTTGAGAACATCATTGAGCAGCAATCTGAGATGGGTGAACCCTTTGTTTCAGAAGTAGAACAAGCAAATCAGGTGGATACAAAATTGATGGAAAAAGTAGTTGATGTAGGAAATACTCCTAATCCACCGAATATGTCAGAAATGGAAGATAATGTTACTTCACAGAGCCTTCTGGATTAGGAAGCTAGTGGTGAACAAATAGTAAAGAGCCCCTCTATAGAGAACACATAGAAAAATAATACAAAAAAGGAGGAAGAAAGAGAAAAGAAAGATAAAGCAGAAGAAGATGGTGCGAATGTTGAAGCACCTAAAGTAGACATAGAAGTCTAGTGAACAAAAGTAATGTTCAGAAAATGTTGCAAGAGACACTACAGATGTAGTGAAAAGTCTTCTTGGAAAAGAAGTGTATGAGCTTGATGAGCGTGAACTACTCCAAGGTCTAGCCAATCCAGATTCTCTCTCTCCAATTCAACTGATGAAAATAGCATCATTTACCCAAGTAAAGGCTAGAGAAAAGATGTTAAAGTTCCTCATGCAGGACCATGAGCTAAGTTGGGTCTTGCATCTAAGATTGTGGAAAAGCTGAGGCCTACTTACTAGAAGAATCCATCTGATTCCCCCTCTGAACATTTGAAAAATCTTGTAAGTTCTGTAAATACCCACTTTTGAGTCCCTTGAGAAGTCTGCGGAGACAAAAGTTAAAAAAAAATTCTTCGACAAGAAATTTTGTGAAATAAAGAATCTGATAGGAAATGATAGAAGAATACTTGGTATTAGCATAAAGAGTATTCATAATGTTCTAAATGATGGAAGAGATATGTATAAATTATGTCTATCATGGCCCAAAGTAAATGAGAATATTGAGAAGAAGATAAAAGAAAAACAAAAGAAAATATCAGTACTTTCTCAAAATTTTGATCCTCTAACTACCTCTCCTATAAGCTAAGAGTGCCAAGTAATTATCCTAATAGATGAGATTAAAAGGCTTGGTAAATAAAAGGGTAACATTATGAAGAGAATGTGTGAGCTCCAGGGATTGATTGCCCCTAAGTTAGAGACAATGTATAATGCTCTATCTAAAGCTTAGACTGTAGCTTAGACCAGTGATCCATCTGATCTATCAAAGGCAGAAGCATACTCATTTTTGTTGAATGGGCACATCTCAATGTGGATGGAATGAAGAGTACTTGGGCCTTCAAATTTGTGTAGATAAAAGCTAGTTTTACAGATATTATAAAGTTTATGTAAGTAGAACTTGAAGATTAATTGTACACATGCAGCAGTACAAATAGTATTTTTGAAGAATTTTGGCTTGCAGTCCCCACCCTTTTCCATTGATGTCAAAGGGGGACTGAAGGGTAGTGAAAAATGAGGTATTCAACAAGGGTGGAGAATAGCAATAAGTGAAGGGCACAAGTGTACAGACAAAGGGGGAGTTGCTTTAAAACACTTAGTCATTTTTCACGAAGTGTTACCATCAATGCGAAAGGGGATGATTGTTGGCAAGAGACACTACTTTGATCGATAAGTGTTGTCATTGATGGTAACCAAGATCATTTCAATCATCTGCATAACACAAATTGTTCATACCAGAAGTCAGATTCAGAATTTATCTAAGTCTACACAGTTAGGAACAGAGCAGTAACAGGGTCTAGTATTTTGGTCTGGATCTAGGAGAGTCATATGCATTGCAAAGACAATCTAAATCTAGATGTTTGCCCTCAAGTGATAAAGGACTCAAAAGATATTAGCCTCTAAGTTCTGGGTTATAGTTTGACAGAGCAGACAGAAGAAGAACAAGCTAACCTTGCAGAAGATTCTGATTCCAGATGTCTGGAAGTTGTTTGTTGGACAAATCGTGATGATCAGTGATAGTGGCCAACATGAGTGAGATTTTTAGAAGAAATTTTTGGTCTACATCATAAGATATGCAAAGAACTAGCCGACAAAATAGAGCATTCATAAAAGTTCTAAGTGTTGTTGCAAGCCAACTGGTAGAATGATTATAGATCCTATTGTAGATATATATAGTTGATGAAATTGGATGATTTAGAGTGTGTGGTGTGTGTAAATAAGGTGTATGTGAAAGGAGCAGATATTTAAGGTGCAAATGAGGGAAGAATAGTAAGAAGAGTAGAGCAAGGATGAAATGTGTAAGATCAGTTTGTGTACTCAATTGGAACTAAAATTTTTACATGAGTAGATAGTATCAATCAGTTCATATCTCTGTCCTTCTCTTGTAATATTGTCTTAGGTAGTGATCTTTCAATTAAGTAGTGAGTTGTGCACAGTGAGCCCGAATGCATGTGCATTCCCATTTTGTAACAATACTTTTAATAGGGTATTAATTTTTGTGGGTTAAACCCCACTGTGGTTTTCCCCTTAACCAAGTTTCCACGTCAAAATTCTAGTGTCAAGTGTATTATTTATGTTTTCTACTCATGTGTTATTGATTGATGCTAAAATGTTTATATCACTAATTTGATTATAAGTTGCAAAAGAAAATCAAAGATAAGAAAGATGAAAATATATGACAACTAATTCACCCCTCCTGTCAGTTGTCTGGACCTAAACCAACAACCTTGAGTTGTTAGACTCTTTACTGAGGAACCTTCTCTCTAATACCAATTGTTGAAAAGTGCAATACAACTGAGAAGGGGGTGATTATCTGTAACCAATATTTCAAAACCATTAACACATCAACTATTCAACATTGTGTATGTATATTAATCATGAAAGCATAAAACTGAACTTAAACACATTTACACATTTAGCACAAGAGATAGCAAATTTTTTACATGGAAAACCCCATAATGGAGAAACCATGGTGAGTGTTAGCTTACAATATAATATGTTATAGCAATATCAAAAATTAGAGGCTCACTGCCCAAAATTCTCACTACAAATGATGAGCCTCACTGCCAATGGGGTGGCTCACTACCAAAATGGGTGGATTGAGATAATTGCATCTACTCTAGGCTAGGATTTAGTTCCATTGAAGCACAATAAACATCCTTTGCTCTACTCTACTTTTTATTTCACACTTACCTTCACATCTTTACACTTAGATACATTTTCATGACTCAATTACAAGTATTTATACAATTTATCAACCTTGGAATGATCATCAAAGTTAGCATTACAATCATCAACTAGTGCTTGGAACATTCTCCAAGGTCAGTATTACAATCATACATTAGAATAGGTTTGGACCTAAGTAGATTTGTGAAGGAAAAGAACAAATGCGGATCACATAAGTCCTTAGTTGGGACTCAATTGCAATCTTCCACACCATAACATGCTTCCAAAACCTCCAAATCATAACTGCAAGTGGTGAGAACAACTAAGTCAGCTAGAATTGGTGTTAACACTAAAACCTTTAAGAATAGACTTCATGCATGATCTGAATTATACTTTATAGACCAATCAAAAGGTTGGAACATGATCTAGAGACATCCACAAACACATTATAATCATCGGGAACATTTGCACAACCACTAAACACTTTATCCATAAGATTCTTCAAACCAAAGCACTTGAACTTTACTACCAACCACTGTTATAAAGAAAGGATGGCTTGCGGACTACCAAATCATGAACCATTTGAGTTGAAGACACATAACATCATCCCAGACTTAACTCTAGAATTGCCAACCATAATACTTCAATGTGGAGGAATGCAAAGAAAAATACTTTATCAATTTCACCACTGAATACAGAGAAAATCAATTTTTACTCTGGTGAACAAAACTCTCTCAAATCTTCATACCAGAGGCTCAAACTTGGATTATAGCATCTAATGACTTCCCTTTAAATAACTTCTGAACCACAAACAAAGATATGCAATCTATAGGATATGTGGAGAAAATAACTAAACTATTCTTTAGTAAACTAGAATACTATGCTTTACACTAGGAGAGCAAGTTTTCTCAAAAGCAATTGGAAACTTAATAACAAAATTATTTTCTCATTATCTTCAATACTTATGTAATCCATTACAAACCAATTATCTCAACACAAGAAATCATTAAAACAAGAACATGGTTGACATCAATGTCAACACATATATGTTGACATCAATGACAATAGCAATAAGCACATACTTGCAGCAAACCTTTTGTTTTATCCAAAAATATGCTCCTAAACTTGGTGTCCCCTTATTTTAGGTTTTCTCTAGTTTAATCACATTTTGCATGATATTTATTCTTGTTAGAAATGAAAGAAACAATACTTCAATGGAAATCCAATTCAAATAAATTTTTGGAATCTTTTAAGTGTGTATTATAGATGGAGATTGTAACAAGAAATGAAACTATGCTTCACAGAAATGCAAAATCACAAAATTGAACATAGAACACAATGTTTAACGTGGAGAAAATCCTTGTAGGTAAAAAAATCCACATGAGAAAGAGGCCCAATATTTGTATTAATTTGAAAATAATTTACAATACAACACCACCAATCTCTCCTTTAGTCTTCAATCCAACAGCACCTGAGTACGTAAAATATGTATTGCAGCAAGAAATACATGGAAAATACATATAGAAATATTTTCCAACTCATCCTAGGTGTTCACATTCTCTCTCATGAGATTCCCCAACATGCAAACATTAAATGCCATCTTACAGACACCTTCCACTTGTCTAAAAACAACCATGTAAAGGTTAGGTACCCAAGACTAAATCTGGCCTCTTACAACATCTTATGATGCATCATAATCATCATAGATTCCATAAAAGAGTATCTTTCCAAGATAGGAACCTTGGGCTAAACATAGCAACTTACAACTTATTAATATCTATCGTATGTGTCATAGTGTCATAGAATCTTATGACAACTTGCATCTATCATAGATTCTTTACATGCACTGACCAAACATTATGATGTGCATCATACATGATAAAAATGCTAGATTCTCCCAAGGTGGTGTCTAAACTCATTTACTTTGATTTTTTTTACAATTACCAACTGTAAATATCACTCCATAACTATGGCGGGTAACTCTAGAATTAGCACCGCCAGTGAAACTACCACATTCCCTTATGGGTAATTACAAATTATAAATAATAAAATGGAATAAATATAATATTGGGATTTACAAGGTTAATGGTACCTTATCCCAACATTCTCCCACTTGACATTATACATTGTAAATCAACCCATAGGAAATCAAAACAAATAATCAAGCACTAGAAACAAGGCCCATGGCCTCTCTACACCACATAAACTTCTCTATGCTCATAGGCTTGGCCAATGAATCTACAACATTCTCTTGATTATGTATCTTCTTTAGCTCAATTTGTCAATTTGCAACCAACTCTCAAACAAAGCAATACTAAACATCAACATGCCTAGTCTGAGTATGATACATAGGATTCTTGGCCATATAGATAGCACTCTATCTATCACAACCAATCTGAATGATCCTGCAATCAAATCCAATACTTGTACATAGTCTCCTCAACCAAATTACCTCCTTAGAGACATGGGTAGAAACCATATACTCTGCTTCTATGGGGGATGAAGAGAATGTGGGCTTCCTCTTACTCATCCAACTTACTGCACCTCCAAACAAAGTAAACACATAGCCACTAGTGGACCTTCAACTATCCAAGTCACCTGCCCAATCTACATCAACAAAACCCTGTATGTCCAAAGATTTATCAACACTATCAGTACTAGAATAAACCAAACAATGATCAGGAGTACCTGCAAGATATTTAAACACTCACTTCACATAATTCTAATGTTGTCTAATAAGGTTATACATAAATCTACTCAAAACTCCCATTGCTTGGGCAATATCTAGTCTAGTGCAAACCATTGTATATATCAAACTCCCTACAACACTAGCATATGGCACATTAGACGTATCCTCAAGATCATCCTCAGTCTTTGGACACATATCTAATGAAAGATTAGTACCAATGGGTAAAGGAACTCTAATTGGGTTACAGTCTTGCAAACTAAACCTCTGCTAAATAGTATTCACATACTTTATGACAACCAAAACTTTCTATTAACTATGTCTCTTCTGATCTCCATTCCCAGAATATACCTGGCAATGCCAAGATCCTTCATATCAAATGCACCTAAATGTTGGGCTTTGAGCTCACTGATCATACTCTTAGTATTGCTGAAAAATAACATGTCATCAACATACAATGCAATAACCAGTATAGAATCATCAATACAATGAATGTAAATACAATGATCCTCCTCACTTCTAACAAAACCCAATTTCAAAACACATGAATCAAAAATTTGATACCACATTCTAGGGGACAATTTCAAACTATAGAGAGACCTCTTTAACCAGCAAACTTAATGTTGTTTTCCTTTTACCTCAAAACATGTAGGTTGTTGCATATAAATTTCTTCCTCAAGATCTCCATGCAAGAATGTAGATATCTGTTTGCTTAATCTCCCAATCATAAGCTGTAGAAATGGATAAAAGAAATCTAATAGAACTTAATTTAGCAATAGGAGAGAATATATCACAAAAATTAGCTCACTCTCTCTGGGAGTAGCCCTTGGCTACTAGTCTAGCCTTGTACTTTTCCAATGACCTATCTGCTCCAAACTTCTTCTTGAAGACCCACTTACATCCTATGGCCTTTCTTCCTTCGAGAAAATGAACAAGATCCTAGGTGTTACTATAGTCTAATGCCATCACTCCTCATGCATGGCTAATTGCTAAGACTTACTATCATATGCAGAAATAGCTTCTCTGTAGGATCTAGGTTCATTGTTAGTACTCAATAAAGCATATACATAATGAAATATGGTGGGCTATACCTATCAACTAAATTTTGTTGTCTTTTGGATCTCCTTAAGGGTGGAATAAGAGACTCTACTCATTCTTCTACATGATCATCTACACCAACTTCTTCTATAACAACATACTCATCTTCATCAAAACTACTTGAATCTTCTTCTTCTTCACTCCCCAATCCATCATTCTGTTCTTCCTGGGGTACATCTTGCTACTCTAAATCAAAGTGCACCTTATCTACCTTTTCTTCTTTCTCTTTTGGCTGCTCACATTTAAAAATAGCTCTAAGTTCCCTAAAAATAACATCTCTAGAAAACATAATCTTGTGGGTTAGTGGATTCCAAAGCTTAGAACCTTTGACATTATCACCATATCCAATGAATGTACACTTTTCAACTTTTGGATCCAACTTAGATCACTTTTCCTTAGGCATATGAACAAAAGCCTTACAGCCAAAAATGCTTAAATGTGAAACAGAAGGTTTCTTATTTGTCCACACTTCATAAGGTATCAAATCAAGAGCCTTACAAGGAGATCTATTTATTAAGTAGCAAGAAATACACACAACCTGTACCCAAAAGCATTTATCCTACTATGTATCACTAAGCATACTTTTGGCTCTTTCCATAATTGTTTGGTTCATCCTTTTTGCAACACCATTTTGTTGTGGTGTATACAGAGTTGTCTTTTATCTGATTATACCTGCATGCTTGCAAAACTCATCAAATTCCATAGAGAAATATTCCCTTCCATTATCAGATCTTAATATTTTTATCTTTAAACCTGATTGGTTCTCTACTAAGCCTTTGAATTCCTTAAACTTAGTGAAAACATCAGATTTATGTTTCATAAAATAAACCCATGTAAATGTAAATACATCATCAATGAAGGTGACAAAATAATGATATTTTCCAATAGAATCATTATCCATAGGTCCAAATACATCCATATGAATAATTTTTAATTTTCTCTATTTCTCTATTGCTTCTTAAAGGAAATGATTTTATGTTTTCTTTACCAAACACACAATGGTCACATAAATCAATGTGCTCATCAGAATAAGAGAAACCATCCAACAATTCTTTATTCTTAATACTTTTCAATACATTATTACTTGTGTGGCCCAATCTGCAGTGCCACAACATACAAGTGTTTTCGAAAGCCTCAGAAACATAAGAGGCATTACAAACTATAGTGGCTTCAGGCTTAAACATGTTCCTAAATCTCTTCCCTTTCACTACCACCAAGTTTCCTCTCACCAATCTATAGCCATGCTTGTCAAATGTCACATGTATTCCCAAATCATTCAAGTTTGAAACTAAAATTAGATTTCTAGCTAATCTAGGAACATGCAAAACACCAGGGAGTGTTTTAATCATGCCACATTGAAACACAACAATACCTTTCCTTTCTTGACAATCAGATATGAAGAGTTGTCACCAAGGCAGATATTACCTCCATCATATTCTTCATATGTGGAGAACCATTCCTTATGTGGGGTCATAAAATGAGCATCTTGAGTCAACCAACCAGTGATTGTTAGAAACAACATTACATGAAGAAAGTAAAATATCTTCACCTACATTAGAGGACATATCTGAAGCACTCTCCCACTTTTTCTTGGGGTTTCTGTACTCCTTCACATGCCCCCTTTTACCACAGTTCCAACACTTAACTCTGTTCTTTTTACCAGGAGTCTTAGACTAGCCCTTGGACTTGTCCTTATCCCCTTTATGATCTCCTTTAGGTCCCCTTTTGTTAGACCTTCCCCTAATACTGAGAGTATCACCTAAATTATTTGAATTCTTTTTCCTCAATTCCTGTGCCAATAAAACTATAACAAGAACATCCAACTTCAGATCTATGAGGTTAGCAGTGATAGCCAAAATGACATTTTTACATAATTCGAGTAAAGAACAAAGAAGAAAGATACATTTATCTTCCTCATCAACATCAACATCTACTGAAGCAAGTTGACTCATCAACAAATTAAAATAATTTAAATGCTCTGTAATCGACTCATCCTCTTTCATTTTCATAGAAAACAACTTCCTTTTTAAATAGAATTTATTTACCATACTCTTGGCTTGATAGATCTCACCTAGCCATTTCCACAATTTATGTGTGGTCTCTTCCTTTGTGACATTCAGTAGGAAATAATCTGAAAAACACAAACATATGATTCCTCATGCCATCTTATCTAGTCTATCCCTCTCATCTGGAGAGACATCATCAGGTTTCTTCTCTTTTTGAATAGCTAACTACTAGTTTCTTTCTTCAAACAAATCCTCCATTTTTAGCATCCACAAGTCATACCATGTTACATTGAACTTCTCAATTTCCAAATGAGAGGTTGATGCAATAATGGATCCAACCATAATATCAATACAAGATCTACAAAAAACAAACACATCTAAATCTCCCACTGTAGCTACAACTTCCACACTACCACCCAAGAGTCAAAGTTGGCTAGGCTTTGATACCAAATGTTAGAAATGAAGGCAACACTGCTTCAATAGAAATTTGATTCAAATAAATTTCTGCAATCTTTTAAGTGTGTATTATTGATGGAGATTTTAACAAGAAATGAAACTATGCTTCATAAAAATGCAAAATTAGAAAACTGAACACATAACACAATGTTTAATGTGGAGAAAACCCTTGTAAGTAAAAAAGTTAACACAGGAAAGAGGCCCAATGTTTGTATTAATATGAAAATGATTTACAATAGAACAACACCACCAATCTCTCTTTCAATCTGCAATCTGACAATATTCTAGCAACACCTGATTACCTAAAATTTGTATTGTTTGTTTTTTGATTGAGAATCAAGCACAAATATTGTATTCAAAATATAACCAGATTTTACATCAAGTGGTCAAGGGGACCACAACAAAATTTAGTTACAACTTACATCAATCCAAAAAACTAATTCTCTCTATTATAAATGAAAAGATTTGTAGTTTTCAAAACTAAAGTAAACATTAGAGAAAAATATGATATTTATCTCCTATTCCAACTACTTTCAAGCAATCCACAGAGCTATTGTTTTTATTTCATCATGTGTATGCAGGAAAATTTAGTTTTATAAGATCAAGAAATGTAAATCAAACCTAATCCTACCACCTTCAAAGAATCCATCTAAATGACAAAATACATGCAAATCAAAAGCAAAGTCACCTAGATTGCTTGAATCCTTGCTTGGAATTGTGGATTTTTTCTCAATAGTGAACAACCATAGATGCCATAGCTACAATGATAATTGATGATGTACTCAAATGGATACTTAATATGCACGAGATGATAGTCTGGATACCTTCAAGATTATGTAGGATGATCATGAAATGAGGTGAGAGAGTGTATATATAGCTCTCTACTAAGATTGATCAATAGTGGAGATTAAGAGGCTACATGAATGGTTGAGATTGAACAAGAAGCTTAGATGAATGTGTACAAGACAAGTGTTCATAGAAAAATCTTTTATTAAATGATTGTTGTTGGTTTGTTGGTAGTACTAAGACTAATTTTCTTAAAATAGGATGCTTTTCTATTTTAATAATTGGATGATGTGGATGATTGATTTTAAAACCAATTAAATCATTTTTTAATTTAATTTAGGATAGGACCTATCTTGTACACATAGAACAATGTGATATGATAAGGAAATGATAAGATTAAAAATAAATTAAATAAATAAATTCATTTAATTTATTTAGATGATGAGAAGAAAGTGTTCAATTTAGAGTGAACATAAATTAAATAAATAGCTCTGCCATATCTAGCAACTTCTGCTAAAAGAGATGCTCATTGTTATTTTGTAGAGCATTCCTTCTATTTATCAATACAATCAGGTGTTGATCTACTCAAATTCAGGTGTCTTGTCTCATATTGAGTGATTTGATAGGAATTTACTATGTTTTATCATAAAACCTCTACGTTTTCTATCTCATTCTTTGAATGCAAGTATACAAAGTTTAATTTTATTACAAGTTACATGTTATGCAAGTCATTTCATGCTTTTCTGTGAAACACTTTTGTAGTAAAATTGATCAGTTTGAGTTGTAAGAACAAGTGTGTTGAAGAATAATTGTGAATCATATTGCAGATTAGAGTTAAAATATTGGTGCATCAACCCCTTTAGGATATATTTTTAGTTAAGTTTGAGTTTATTCAAGTATTCTTCTATCTCTTTTCCTCACAAGTTTATAGATCTCAAGGGGCATTTAAAGGGAGCCGGCTCTTCCGGAGGTCTGTTCTCATAACAGACAAACCCACAGTCTAAGAATGTTCCCATGTTGCATGAGATTGCCAATCTTGTAAAGGCTTAGCATTCAGGGCATAATCCTTCATGACAACAGTTTTTGGCACACCCGGTGGAACACTGAATAGAGTTTCAGGTCACTAACACACATTTTCTTTGTTTTTTGGTATGCATAGCAAAGTTTCAACCTTTTAGATGTAAAAAATGACGTACTTGGTGACTCAAAATTCTAAATTTTTACAAATCCAATGAATATAGCATATGAGAAAGGTCCAAACGAAAGGAAGTTCAACTCCATTTGAGTATCTACAGCTGTCACCTTCAACAAGAAGAGGTAGAATAGTAATAAGAACACCCATTCAAGTAGGGAGAACTCAATCTACTCCTCCAAATATTAAGATTGCAAAGTTTGATCAAAGAAATTTGGTGATAAATCTTCAAATATAAACTTCATAAACCCCTCAAGCTCCACCAATGGCGAGAAGATATCCTTTTGTGCAATTCAATGATAGCAGCCCATTGTTGCTTGCAGTATATGATGAAATTCTGGTGGTAGCCTTGAGAGGTTTACCATTATTCATAGGTGAAGACCAAACTACCCCTATTGAACATATAAAGGAAGTGGCTATGTTATGCTCAGTCTGTCACATAATGCAAGAGAATGTTGTAGTGAGATTATTGCTTGCATCTCTGAAGGGTAAGGCCCTCCAATGGTTTAGAGTATTTGTGGTAGGCTCAATTACATCATGGGATCTGTTAGGGGATGCTTTGAACAAGTAATTCGAAGACAAGTCTGACAATCTGTCATTGGTTGGATAACTCGGCACAATAAAGAGAGCTCCACAGGAGCATGTGGCTAATTTCAACTTTTATTTTCAGTGGACTTGGGATAGAATACCAACAACGGTAAGACCTACTGCTGAACATGCATTTTTGTACTTTCTTTGAGCTATAAATAGTGATATTATAGTAATGGTCCAATCAATGGGAGGTACGACATTGCTAGGTGCTTATGAGGTTGCCATAAGAGCTAAAAACAATCCAATTTAGGATGGTAAAATATCCGCAATGTTGTTAATGCCTATTTTCTAGAGATATAGCCATCAATCCCATTACAAATTCCACCTCTTGGTATTGTACCTACTATACCAACCCTCAATTATCAAGTTTCTACTCAGACAAATGATATCCCAACCCCATCCTAGGAGTTGCAAGAACTCAAAGGCATGTTCCAAGAATAAGCAGGGTTATTAAAAATACTTAGCAATAAATTAGTGAGTAAAGAGAATCATTAGAAATAGGTTTATAGGCCTTATCAGCCCCCATACCAAAATAAGTAGCAAAATAATGAGTATAACTAGCAAAATAGACCTTCATATCAGCTTGAAAACCAAGGCCAAAGAAGAAATTTTAACACAAGGCCTTATCAACCTTACAACTAGCATGCTGCAAGCTCATCAAGAGAGTTAATACCAATACAAAACAATATTGTACATGAGTACGATTGGTGTTACCCCTATAACCAACCACATAACCAATCAACTTGCTCAATTGGCATGACTAATTAGGCCTTAACAGTGCAAAATAATGCCATTTTCTAGCAATGTACTAAACAAGAAGTTTTAGAATAGCAAGCTTATAATCCCGAATAGAAGCAACTTGATGCAACATTGATGAATTGGTAGGGTGATGAGTTTTGCAGGGTTAACCGTACATAGGGGCAAAATCAATCTGCCCAGTCCATAGTAGCTAACACAAGAGCTAAAAAGAGAGCTATTGATATAGGACAACAAGCTGGAAGAGGCCAAAATCAAGCTCAATCAAGCTAGCAAGGAGTTTATTGTCCATCACAAGAGTCAAATGTTCATGTTTTACCAAGGGGACGACCTGTTCCAACCCAGAATTAGCTGAGAGGGAATCCACAACAAGTACAATAGCAAACATAGCATGTTGCTTCAAGGGGATAGCTAATGGTTGGTTCATTTTCTTTTAATATCATTGATTATACGGAAAAGGTAAATGTAAGCATGTCAATGTGGGAATCATTGTCCCTTCTAGGCCAAAAAGATTTATTACAAAAGGCCTTATCTAATACTTCTGTGAACAATGAGACCAATCATGATCAGCCAAGAGACCAGCCTAGGGTAGTGCTTGCAAATGACCCACCAATTCAGAATGAACAACAAGCCAAAGATGTCAAACCTACACCATTTTATGTTTCACTAATCATTGGTAAAAACCTTGTGCATAATTGTATGACTTATTCAGATGCTAGTACATCAGTGATACCAAAATAAATAGTAGAAAAGTTAGGACTGACTTATGAACTAATGTCCAAACCTATGACACAATTAGATGTTTCATCCATCAATACCCTTGGTGTGATAAAAAACCTAGATCTTACCTTACATGCTTGCCCAAATTTTTCACTCCCACAAGATATGTCATAGATCTACCCACATACTTTGCCTTGTGCCTTTCCAAAGATTTCACAACAAAGTTAGGAGGAGCTGATTGGTCCCATATGTGTTTTAAGATAATGTATGGTACAAGAGTGACTGTGAACTCTAAAAATATCATCAAGGACCACATTGAACCTTATGTTCCTAGTGTCGTTAATGCTAATTTAACCTACCATGAGGAGGAACAACCTACTGTTCATGAAAGTAACACTCCAATTGAGAACATAGAAGACCTAATTTTAGATGAATGGGCATCAAAAAACCATGAAGATGACCCCTACAAGCAATTGTAGGAAGATGGGTTAGGAATCTACATGATTCATGAATAGAATCATCATGTTCCTAACCTAGTGAAAGGAGAAAATGAGCAAAAACAACAAGAGGGACAATAAGATAATGATTTATGGTAGTTGTACTTTGATGGGGCAAGAGGTAAAGTTGGTGCCAGTGGTTGAGATATGCTCATTTCACCCCAAAATGAGAAGTACTACACATCATTTCAATTTGCATTTAGTTGTACTAACAATATAGGTAAATATAGGCACTCATCCATGGATTATAATGGGCTAGGAAAAAGAATATCAAGTGTTTACAGGTATTCAGTGATAGTGAGTTAGTTACAAATCAGGTAAGGAACATTAATGTCACAAAAAATGACTTATTAAAGTCTTATAAGAACATATTATGGAACTTAATTGAAAATTTTGATGCATTTAACATGATGTCTATGCCTACAAACCATAATAAATAGGCTAAAAAACTTGAAGCCATGGGGGCTAAATTTGATATACCCAAAGAAATCAGAAATATTGAGCAATAGCAATATGTGAAGGTGGTTGTAAGGACATCAATAATTGATAATAACATACATTGGTAGGTTTTTGAAAGTGATGACCAAATATAAAAAAATTTCATCGAGGAAGTTGAGTTTTTAGCTAGTAATCAATAGAAATTGTAGCAATAGTTTGAAGACCAAATTGTACAACTTGGGACAAATAAGCTACCCAGAGGTCTTGTGACTTTGGAGTCAATCTTCAATTCATATGATTAGTTGAGGAAGGAGAAAGCCATCATACTTATGAAGGAGGACCATTATGAATTAGTGGGATTTTCAAATCCAAAGTTCTCATGTTAGGAAAGGTATGTACACTTGAGGATAAGCATGCTTTTGTGTTATTATGCCAAGAATTTGATGATATATTTGCATGGGAGTACAAAGACCTCAATGGTTTTAACCTTGAGCTAGCTTAGCATATTATAGAGCTAGAACAAGGTGCAAAACTAGTGAGGCAGAAGCAAAGGCCTCTTAACCCCAAGCTGGAGGTTATGATGAAAATAGAATTCAACAAACTGATTCAAAGTAGCACCATTTTTCCAATCAAACACAATTCTTGGGTGTCCAATCTAGTGCCTATTAGGAAGAAAAATGATGAGATCAGGTTGTGTATTGATTTTAGGGAGCTGAATAGGGCATAATTGAAATACCACTACCTGCTACCCTCAATGGAGTAGATTCTGCAAGTAGTTTCAGGTTTTGAAAGATTTTCTTTGTTGGATGGCTTTTCAAGGTACAACCAAATTTTGGTTAAGGAGGAAGACTAGTATAAGACAACATTCACAACCAAATGGGGTATTATGGCTTATCAAAAGATGTCATTTGGGTTGTCAACTACTGGAGGAACCTTTGAGAGAGCCATGGATATGGCATTTCAAGGCATCATGAACAAGTTTATTCAGGTTTATCTAGATGATATAACTATTTTTTCATGGATGCAAAAGATCACTTTTCTCATCTCAGATAGGTCTTTGAAAGATGTAGAGAATATGGAGTCTCATTGAACCCCAAAATGTACATATTTGTTGTTCATGAGGGTAAGCTACTAGGTCACATTATTTCCAAACATGGAATTACAATTGATCTAGAAAGAGTAAGTGTTATTTCAGCCTTACCCTTGCCTGACTATAAGAAGGGACTACAAAGTTTCTTAGGAAGAATCAATTTTGTTAGATGGTTTATTCCCAATATTGTAAGTTTATTGAAGCCTCTAATAGCCATGTTGAAAAACAATATTGGTTTTAGCTAGACTAAAGAGGGAAAGGACAACTTTGAAGACATCAAGGTAGCTATAACAACAGCTCCAACATTAATAAACCCAGACTTTTCAAAAGATTTCATTCGGTATGCCTATGGAGGAGTTGACAATGTCTCTGCTATGTTGACTTAGTAAAACAAGGAAGGCCAGGAGAAACCAATAGCCTTTTTCAGCTAGGGATTTGAAGTTTATGAGCAAAGATACACATTTGTTGAAAAACATGTACTAGCTATAATAAGAAGTCTTAAAAAATTCAAGCACATGTTATCAAATAATAAAATTCAGCTAATGGTTGTCCATCCAAGTGTGAACGAATTCTTGTTGAACAAGGATTTGGCAGATAAAAGAGCTAGCTTGGTTACCAAAGTGATGGAGTATGATGTTGATAATAAAGTCACTAAGCTAGTAAGGGGTAAAGGACTATGTGAACAACTAGCTGAAACAATAGAAAATATGTAAAACTACTAGAAGAAGTGGTTTTAATGGATGATATTGTTGTTGTACCTACTGTTCTAGCCAGCAACACTAGATGGACATGAGATATGATGCATTATTTATAGACCAAGGAGTGCCCAACACAGCTAAGTGTAGGAAAAAAAAAGGTATTATAGGCTGCAGACCATTCCATATGTTATTGTCAATGATAACTTGTTTATAAAAAACTACAATGGAGTGCTCTTAAGATGCATTGAAATAGATTAGATCAACAAAGTTTTGCATGAGTTCCATGATGGACCAACTGGTGGTTACTTTGCAGCCCGCATAATAGCCTTAAATATCATGAAGGCTAGATATTATTGGCCATCTCTTTTCAAAGATGTGCATACTTGGGTAAGAAAGTGTGTGAAATGTGCTGTATTTGCAAGCAAACAAAAACTAGCAGCCATGCCACTACAACCCATTTTAGTTTATCAACCCTTTACGAAGTGGGGTCTTGATTTCATTGGAGCAATTAACCCACCTTCAAGTTCTGGTCACAAATGGATATTAATAGCCTCAAATTATTTTAGTAAGTGGACAAATGTAGTAGCTTTGAAAGAAGCTAAATAGAGTGTTGTATTGAATTTCTATGAAGACTTAATATCCAGGTTTAGTGTACTGGATTCAATCATTTTAGATAATGCATTGGGTTTTGTTGGCCTAAAAATAACTAACTAGGCTATCAAACATGGTGTTTACCTAAGCACTTCATCAAATTACTACACTGAGGAGAATGGGTAGGTTGAGTCCACTAATAAAAACCTCATCAGGATCATCGAATAGATAATAGAAGATAATCAGAGAACCTGGCATTCAAAGTTGAAATCAGCCTTATGGGATGATAGAGTGACTCCTAAAAGGTCAAATAGTCAATCTCCATATATGTTTGTGTATGGTAAAGAAGCTAATATACCTATCTCAACTCAGATACCAGCCCTAAGTCTCATGAAAGAGCTTGAGTTTATGGAGGATAGTCCTATGGAGGTATGGTTGGCTGAGCTAGTAGAGTTGGAAGAAACAAGGAAGCAAATAGCACAATAGTTGGACATGTACTAGATGCAAATGAAGAGGATATTTGATAGGAGGGTGACATTTAGAGTTTTCAAGGAAGGAGATGTTCTCAAGTGGGATGAGCTCACAAGTAGACCTGGTAAGTATAATAATTTTGATGCTATGTGGAAAGGCCCATTCATGATTGTTTAATGAAAACAACACAATGCTTTCCAACTGGCCACTATGGAAGGAGAGGTGTTATCTATCCCAGTCAATGGGATTCACCTCAAGCATTATTTCTGAGAAGTAAAAGTTGCAAATGTATCATAGTAGAGTAGGTTTTATATTTAATAAGTGTTGGATGCATAGTAGTTTAATTTTAGTGTTTGTTTTCCAAGAAGTGCAAATGCATAGTTGGCTAGTCTTGTTTGGAGCCAGTATTGTTTTGTTTTCAGTTTTGTTTTTGCTATTGTTGTTTTTCTAGTAACTGAGTTGTCAAAAACATTTCTAATTTGTGAAGGCTAAGGAATGACTCTATTGCCCAATGTATTCACTAGGCAACTAGCCTTGGAGTTTTAGCAGGCAAAATTGGCGTAGAGGTTGCCAAAAATGTTACCAATTTGTGTTTTGTAGCCCAATTAGGCTAGGTTGTAACAATAATTTCTTTGTTGCTTTGGAGAAGTAGAGAGTTCGAAAGGAAGGGAGAGAAAAAATTTAGGTTCACATTCTAGCCTAGAAGGCCTACTGTTCTGATAGAGGACCCTTAAAGAGATAACACTACTAAGATCATGTATCAACTCAATTTGAGTAGCTACAGAAGCCAGATAAGGTGATAGGATACCCCACAAGGAATGAGGTATTTGGAGATCGACAAGTGAAGTTAAAAGCTAAACTATGTCATTGCAAATCATGTTTTAGTTGTGTTCATTGTAGTTCAGTCATTGCAGTTTGATGCAATTCATAAAGGTACATATAACTTTGTCAAGTTTTTCATGATTAAAAAAATTCATTGCATTCAATAAAGTTTATTTCATGTTATGTAATTGATTCACCAAAAGAGAAATTATACACAAGTCATTGCATGAAATAACTATTTATATTCAAAACATAAGTGTTTATATGGTCCCACACAAGCCGTGGGAGTAACTGTATGTGATTTAATGCACAACAATAAGTACATTTGAACTAAAGGAAAGAATATAAAGTAAATATGGGACCCATCATTGCTTAAGTGAATGACAAATCCCATTGTCTACACTAGCATCTCCAACTATCCTAGTGGTAGCTCCAATTGAACCTACAGGAGAAAGTAAATTGTGATGTTAGAGCTCAAGGTTTCATCTCTACTTCAATATGTAGTAACTCAAAATGTACTTATTATTTTACATCTGATAAAAAAAATGGAATAGATAAATAGAGCATCAGATGCATAAGATGAAGCAAGAAGGAGACAATTTGATCAAACAATCAAAAGAGAGGCTTCAACCACAATGTTTTATCTAACTTGTGTGTTCACTGTCTAGGTACAGGTACATCAAGATCATTCATTAATGTCATGTCATTTGTTACAAAAGTCATAATGTTATCAAATTAACTAGGGGTAGTCATAGACCATGCTAGTCAAAGAGGATAGTGAACATCTACAGCAGTCAAATAAAAGAAACAAGCACAGTCAAAGGTGTAGCAGCAATCATGAAGATGCCTGAAAGAGTAGCTGAGGTAGGAGGACAGTCAACATGAAAAAGGGCTCTCAAAGAGTAATCTATCCAAGTCACAACAAAATAGTCAATAAAGAAAGACAGTTTTGAAGGCTTGAGACAACAGATAAATTACTAAGGAAGGTGATGTCACAAGCATAAAGGGGTTACAATGCATAATATGAAGTAAGAGTCCACATGAAATGAAACCAACAATCTTTAAGAGATAGCTTTAAAGTACAAAAGAGCATCACATGATCAGCTGCCATGGCACCCCAAGCTCGGCATAATGGGGATACATTGTCATTGATACAAAAGGAAGAAACTATAGCAGTAATTCCAAGAGCATGAATAGGCAGATTAGTTGAAGAAAAGAACAATCAAGAAATAAAGAGCATCATTTACAATGGCAAAAGACAAGTAAAGCAAAAGGAGACAACAAGCTTTCATGATTATATGACTAAGATATCATACAACAAAATCTCAAAATTATTCATTGAATAGATGAATAATGGAAGAATAGAAATATGAAGCTATAGGAGCATATACATGCATAGTGCTAGTGAGATAAGATTGCCAAACAAAGGAGTAGCTATATAATGAGGTTCATGTACAACTTGCATCACTTTATATTGTTACAAAATGAAGCTTTTTCATCAAGCTACAGGAGCATATAAATGGATAAAAGAAGTCTAAAGAGCATAAAGGAAGATCACCATTATGTCAACCACATAAGTTTGAGTAAAACCAAGAGGCTGCCCCACACCAGTCATGAGAAGTAGTCATAAGTGTTTCAAGTAGCTACAGGAGGAAAAGGTCAACTAGGAGGATTGATAAAGTATTAGAGAAGATAGTATGACTGTCAGAAAGTTGAAGTACCATCTACAAGAACAAAATAGAGTAACAACAGTTATAATGACGGATGATCATGAAGAAAAGAATGGATCAATTATGAAGGGAAGGATGAGTTAGTATTGCTATTTCATTATTTTGGTTGTCCCCCCTTAACAAACAAAACTAAATGGGTTAAGAACTACATCATGATACTTTTCCAAGATCATATCTTAAGGTTATTGCAGCCAAGACTACCAACACCCTATGTATTCAAGAAGTTCAAACTACAATAGTACTGCGACAAGTTTGGTCATCTAATATCCATTTGGTTAAAGAAGGGAGCATTTTTAATATGTGAGTTAACAAGTGTTATGGTGTAATACTATGAATTAGTTCCAAGGAGAAGTGAAAGCATGGGTAAATGTATAAAGGTGATAAAATCTTGCAAAAGATATCAAGCGACTTTAATAATGCTCTAGAATCATAAAGAGGACTGATTTTATTAGACAATGAGGACTGCCATAATAAGTTTGCTCACTACCAAAACTAAAATAATGATTTCACTAAAGTCTTAATAGGGCCATTACTCCCATATCTACCCTTAGGATCACCACCTATTCATAAAGAAGTCCAAGAACTATCTGGATGTAGTTGAGAAGAACCTTTTTAAGTCAAAGCAAAGGAGTCATGGATATAAGACTGCCATGCCATCATATGTGCCTAAGAGGACTGTCACCAGTAGTTTAGTCATTATGAAAATATAGTTTTAGAAAGAAAAGTGGGTGGGAATTTATTAAGGGTTGGATACAATCATGATTAAGACTATCACACCTCAACTTTATACCTATAATCAGAGCTGAAATCCAGTCTAAAGTGCAGTGATCACAAGTGAGCAGAGGAGGTAAGAAGAAAGGAAAATAATTAGACAAGTGGCAACCATAAGAATATAAAGTCAATCTAACCAGAGATTAAGTGCATAGTACAACATTAGAGGAATAAAAGAATGTGATTGTACCAACATAAATAATGTCCTCTAACTTGCAGCAGCTATAATCATCATAAAATCTACACAAGAATGAAGAATGAGTCTTTCCAATGACACATTATTTATAAACCAATAAGAAATTTGCATGGTTGTGGTAGAGTAATCAATTTTGGGGACAAGAGAGCAGTAAAGTAGTCAAAAGGGGTGTATAGTCATATAGCTAGTGAGAACAATATAGAAGCCACAACAGGTTCCTAAAGCTGTGAAACCCCAGATAGGGTTTGAAAAATGATTTTCTCCTAAAGAGTAGTAAAATAGCTAAATGAGATATTGACCTTCCTTCTATGAATGAGTTTTATGGTTACATACCCCGACAGTAAATGATGTAGTGTAATATGCAGGTGGAGAACCATTGAAAACTGCATCAACTCTATGACCCTAAAATTTCATTAAAATCATCGAAGTAAATTAGTTAATCTTGCATTTCAAAAATCAAATTTAATAAATTAAATTCAATGAACTTGCTAAGATTTACCTGAGTTTCAAGCCCAAAAGTCTCACTTAGGAGGTCATCTGTCATCACCATCTGCTCAACTGCAGATGTAGCCTACGCACCTGCGTCATGACTATCTATGGGGTCATAACCACATGCTAACCTACAAGTCTGACAAGTATGGGGTGGAACCGTACTCGAACTCTCCCCCAACCCACATTGTGCTGCAGGACTAGCATGCTGTAAGATGCTCTGGGTCAAGGCACTAACGGACTAAAGTGTCTCAACCTCAACACTCTCCTTCACAATGGAAGGGATAGAAACATGCTCATGGGCTGGTCTGGCAAGTGCTCATCTCATTGGCTGTTGTGGGTCAACACGTGCCCCTAGTCCATCTTGTACTAACCCCTACACATATAACACCAAGATTTTAACGTGGAAAACTAGGTTAAGGGAAAAACCACGGGGTGACTAACCCAAGATTGTATTCTCTATTAAATGAATAAGAAGAATCAAATGGCACTTGCCAATTAAGGCTCACTACCCAAGCACACTACTCACAAGAGGCCCACTGCCTAAAGGAGACACACTATCTACAGAAGAATATAAGTATTACATACTTGAACTGGAGATTAGCATCTTTACTATGCTTGAGTTAGTTACATTTAAGTTCAATACCTCTACTCTACTTTTCGCTCCTCTTCCTTACTACCTTCTCATCATATCCACTTGTTTATTTGAATGACTTCACAACTCTTATTTATATAAGACATCGACTTTGGAATGATCAACAAAGTCAGGACAACATACACTTAATTTATTATAGAGAAATTACAAAAATACAACTTGACTTATTACAAAAACATCGTGTGCATCACTACACTGTTGGCCACACATAGCTAGGACTTCAATAATCTTCAAGGAACATGCCATGCTTTGCAAAGCATCTTTAGGATCATCCACAACATGCACAAATCATCTGATCAGCCAAAAATGGGAAGAACACTAACACCCGAAGGTAAATCTTCAATCACAAACTCAATCTTCAATGCGGACCACCAACACGAACTGGATACAATCTAGAGACCACCACAAGTTTGCTTGAATCACCAAGAACATCCAAACCACTTTTGCTACTGTAATCAATCGTATCATCACACAGAACCTTAGGAACATAGTTAGCCATCACTGTCACATTAGAAGGATTGCTTGCGGACCTCCAAACCACAAACCAATTGAGTTGTCAATACACATTAACCTCTGAAACTTGCCACTAGATCTATAGAACATGATATTGTATTTCTGGATCTCACTGGACCTATTTGTGTCACTCTATCGCCTCTGAATAGCTACTAGAACTAGTTTTACTCACACGGCCATAACTTCTCCAAATCTTGTGGACCTCTAAAATCTTGACTAGAGCATCTTCAGATACATATCTACAAACCCTTTGATGTGTATACTTTGATCTTCATTTGGCTGAGATCTTTACTTCATAGAACTTCACTATCTTCACTGTTATTCTCTATTTTTGATAGGGCTAATTTTCTCAATATCCTCAACACACAACTCATCCAATCCTTGACATCAAAGAAACAGGAGTATGTTGACATCAATGACAACACCAGTTAGGCCCATACTTGCAACAATGTCCCCCTTTGTCATTGATGGCAACATATGATGTCAAAAAACTATTTTAACCATCAAGACAAGAACTTCTCCTCACTGACTGACATAGCTCCCCCTATCACCAAAAACCATTCACATGTCTTCTCTTCCTTTACTACTCCCCCATTGATCAAAAACCACTTTTTGTTTTTCACATGTCTTCTGTCCCCCTTTGACATCAATGGAAAAGGGCACATACTTGCAACCACTTTTCATACTTCAGAATCATACTGACTACTCCCCCTTGAGTAGCAGCCTCCTAACATCAATCTAGATCACAAGATATGACTGTGGGATCCACTGGACTAATGTATATCAGTGCACCGTAATTCAGAACTGGAGGGGTGATAACCCCTAACTTCTCCCTGAGATACTCAAAAGTGTCTTTAGGTAGAGGTTTGGTAAAAATTTCTGCAATCTGATCCTTTGAGGGCACAAACTCCAATCTGACTTCATTTTTGTTCACTTGTTCTCTCAAAAATGGGAACTTGATGGATATATGTTTTGTCTTTGAATGCAACACCAGATTTTTTGATATGTTTATTGCACTTGAATTATCACAGAAGATTGTGATAGGTTCTTCATACTCCCTCTGATATCTCTTAACATTTGCTTCATCCTTAGTACTTGAGTGCAACTACCTGCAACTGCAATATACTCTACTTTTGCAGTGGATAGAGATATTACCTCTTGTTTTTTTCTTAGCTAAGAAACCAATCTTTTTCCTAAAAAGAATGCACCACCACTGGTACTCTTTTGGTCATCCACATCTCCTGCCCAATCAGTATATGTATATGCATAATGCATAGTAATCATGATCCTTAGGATACCATAATCTATACTCAACTGTTCCCTTCAAATACTTGAGAATTCTCTTGATTTCCGTGACATGGGACTCTCTAGGATCAGCTTGGAATCTAGCAACAAGGCTAACAACATTCATAATATCAAGTCTAGTTTGATTAAGATAGAGCAGTCCTCCAATCATTGACCTGTACTTTTTTTTATCAGCCTTAGGGGATTCATCATCTTTACTTAGCTTACATCTGGTTGCCATGGGAGTATTCATTGCCTTTGAATCTTCCATCCCAAATTTCTTCAACAATTCTTTCACATATTTGGTTTGTGATATGAAGATTCCTTTCTTTCTTTGAGTGATTTGCAAACCCAAGAAGATATTCATTTCCCCAAACATAGACATCTCAAATTCACTTTGCATTTGATTTGCAAAAGTCTTGCACATACTATCTTTCCCTCCAAAAATGATATCAAAAAATACTTTAATGATCAAGATATTTTCATGATCAACCTTAAAATACTGATTACTATCAGCAGCACCCTTGTTCAAACCAATCTTCAAAAGATGTTTGTCCAATCTTTCATACCAAGCTCTTGGGGTTTGTTTGAGTCCATACAATGCCTTCTTCAATTTGCATACCATATCTCCATGATCAGACAATTGAATTCATCCAGTTGTTTAATGTATACCTCTTTTTCCAAATCACCATTTAGGAAAGAAGACCTGATATCCATCTGATATACCTTGAAATCTATAAAGGTAACAAAGGCAAGGAATAATCTAACTACTTCAATTCTTGCCATCGGAGCAAATGTTTCTTCAAAGTCAACTCCTTCTACTTGAGAATAACCCTTACAGACCAATCTGGCTTTGTTTCTTACTACTTCACCATCTTCATTCAGTTTATTCCGAAAGACCCACTTAGTCCCAATCACATTTTTTGCCTTAGGTCTGGGAACAAGATCCTAATTGTGATCCATTTCAATTTGCATTAATTCTTCCTCCATTTCTTTAACCCAACTTTCATCATTGCATGCTTCACTTACTATTTTTGGTTTAATCTTTGAAATCAAACAATACTTCATTGAATCTTGAGAAATATTTCTTCTTGTTTGAATACCTTTGCTTCTATCTCCTATGATCTGATCTTTAGAATGATTCAGTCTTACATACCTAGGAGTTTTGGGATTTTATGTACTTCTAATTCTTGGATAGGTTCATCCAACCTTGTTTCTTCTTCTTATATTTTTGAATTCTCTAGATCAGTCTAAATCTAAGCTGGAGTAGGGTCTTGTTCTTCTTGGTCTGGGATATTATTCTAATCATCTTCTTCATGCTCATAATACCTTGAGGGATTTTCCATGCCTTCATCAACCTTTACATTTGTGCTTTCTACAATCTTTCTCAATCTCTTGTTATAACACCAGTATGCTTTGCTTTAAGTAGAATATCCCAAGAATATACCTTCATTGCTTCTAGCATCAAACTTTCCAAGGACTTCATCTCTTTTGATATAGAATTCACTACCAAATACTTTTAAATACTTGATAGTAGGAGTGATGCCAAATCAGAGTTCATAAGGAGTCTTACCAATATTGCCTATGATTTGTACTTGATTAAGAGTATAGACAATAGTGCTTATAGCTTCTCTCCAATAGATCTGAGGAACATTTGCTTCCATCATGGTCCTAGATGCTTCCTGGATGGTCCGGTTCTTTCTCTCAACTACCCCATTTTGCTATGGAGTCCTTGGAGCAGATAAGTACCTCTTTATCCCATGTTTCTCATAAAATGATATGAACTCTCTGGATGTGAATTCTTCACCTCTATCAAACCTAAGGTATTCAATGTTTATATCAGTTTCATTATCTACCATAGCCTTGAATATTTTGAATTTCTCAAGTGCTTCAGATTTCTCTTTCAAGAGGGTTACCCACATCATCTGGGAGTGGTCATCAATCAGCAACATAAAATATCTATCTCCTTATAGACTTCTGGTTCTTGCCAAACCACATAGATTAGTGTGCACCAAGTCTAAAAATCTGGTTGAAGATTGTTCCTTACTTTTGAATGTGACTGTTCTGCTTACCCAACTGACATTCTTTGCGCAAACTATTGTTAGCTGGTTTCACCAGTCTTGAAAGATCTCTTACAACCTGAGTGTTGCTTATCTTGATGATATTATCAAAATTCACATGACACATTCTCCTATACCACAACCAACTCTAATTAATTTGAACAAATAAGAAACTTTTGCTAGTACCAACCATGTGAAAGATATTACCTTTTGTCTGTGTACTAGATGCAATCTCAGTTCTAGAGCTTTCAAAGATCTTGCATTTTCCATTTTTTAAATGGAGATCATAGCCTTTGTCCACCAACTATCTGACATTGAGAAGATTATGCTTCAGACCCTCAACATACAGAACATCACTAGTTTTATTCTTTCCACCAAAAGAAATGGTTCCTCTTCCTCTAATTCTACCAGCAGAATTATCTCCAAACTTTACAGCTCCACCTTCATATCTCTCTAGGTTTATGGACTTATTCTTGTCACCAGTCATATGGTGAGAGCATCCATTGTCAATAACCCATTCATCTTTTTCTTCAACCTAAGAAGCCAAAGCACTTTCTATCATCTTATGATTGGCAGATTCAATAGGCATTGGATCTTCTTCTTTGATGGCAATAAACACCCAGTCACTTCTGGATTTGTTTCCTATCTCAGATTCATCATCTGTTACTCCTTCATCATCATCTTCTTGAACATAGTAACACTTCTTCTAAAACCTTGACTTATTAGGGTTTGGCCTTAAAAACCTTTCCAAACATCTTGAGGCAAAATGACCAATCTTATTGCAAGAAAAACATTTGAAAGGTAATTTTCCTTCATACTTACTAGATCCTCTTGGCAGTCTCCTTGCAATAAGGGCTTCAAGTTGTGTAGGTTCTGACTCATCCTCTTCCATATCTTTTCTTTCTTTATCATACCATGTTGATTTATTTGAGGAACTTTCTCATGGATCATATCTCTGTCTACCTTTTGTAGAGGCACTAGCTTTGAATGTAGATTTAGTCTTGGGAAATGCATCACCAAACTTAGCCAACTCAAATACAGATATCTTCCCAACTAATTAATCCCTTGTAATATTTGTTAAAGATCTGAATTCCTCAATAGAAGCAACTTTGTGTTTGTAAGCAGGAGGTAAGAATCTGAGAACTTTGGCAACAATATCACCTTCATCCAATATTCCTATTTATCACTGGGAATTGCACCCGTATGTAAGGTTCATAAAGCACTACAATTCCGTGTAACATAGGACTAATCTCAGGTTGTGGGTGCCCTATGATGAGATTAGACCTCTAGATTATGGGTTGGTTCCCTTCAAATGTTCTATTGAGATGTATGTTTTGACTATTTTGGAAAAGGGAAGAAAGAAACTAAAAGAATGCTTAAAGGTAAAAAATGGTGATGCACCTAATATAAACTTAATCTGTAAACTATTTCAGAATAACCTTTCACTAATCCTGCCCACACAAATCAGTTTGATCAACTCCACCACATAAATATTTCATAGAAAAGCCTGATTTAACTAACACAATCTACAACTTGTGATAAAATTCAAACTTTGCATACATGCACTCATGAAATAAGACAAAAGAATATTAGGTTTCATGGTGAAACACAAGCAATCTTTGATCAAATCATTTACACAAGATAAGACACTTGAAACTGGTAAGGTGAATCTCTGATTATGCTGAAAGTATCAAGGAAAATATTGCAATAGTAACCATAAAACTCATATGAACCTGTAATAACCTGCTATAATATCAATATCTGAATGAAAAATGTGAGTTACAAGATAGTCTTCTTTACCGAATGCAAAGGTAGAAAACTAGAACCGAAAGAAAAAACTAAGTCTCCTCCTACATATACAATGAATGATAACTCCAAAGTGCATGAAAACACTGAAGTGTAACTCTAGTCAAAGATATCTCCACCTCTAATATGATTCATGAGCAAAGATGAAAAGCCTCAAAAAGAGGTCTCAAAACTGAAGTAATTTGAGCTAAAATATCCTCAAACTGCTTCTCACAACTAGTTTGACTAAATGGAACTCCAAATCCCTCCAAGTTTGACCAAAAAACAAGGAAGAAGACTTCAAATAACTTAGTTAACTCAAACTCATGATTTTGCATGATTTAGTAATGTGTAGACCTGATCTTATCTTCCTCTTGCATGCTTCGAAGGCCATTATAAATTTACTTTAACAAATATCTAAGGTAATTATATTTATTTAATTGGCTTAATAAGTGTTATGGTAAAATAATGCTTATGAATTTGCTTCAACAAGTATTAAGGTAAATAATAATTACTTAACTTACCTTAATATTTGCTAAAGTAAATGATTTTGTCTTTGAATTGTGCAAAAAGAGATATAAGTTCTATGATGCCTAACTTGGTCTTCAACATTTGAAAAACTAAGGGTTCATGATTTGCTTCACTTGACTTGGCATAGAAGAAGATCTAAAAGGTCACTGTTCTCAATCATTTCTTTAATCCTTCCTAGCACTTCTCAATGTGTTACTTCCAGGCTCATAAGGTAATTTTAATGATTCATATGGTGAAGAAAAAAAAAGACCTAAAGGTCTTTGGTCACTGCTCGACTTTAATGATTAGGGTGTCTTTTAGTCAAAAGAGATGTTGAAACCCTAACTCTAGCTCATTAGTTTGTCTCTTCACTTGTTCTTCTACTCTGGAGGCATCGATATGGATATTCCTGATGTTTTCTTGCTAGATATCCCCTTTCCTTCATTGTCTCTTAGCAATTGGTAAGCACTTTGTCTTCTCCTTTTGGTGAAAATAAAGGAAATAGTGAAGGAAATCTGTTGTTTTTGTTCTTTCAAGAGGTAAACTGTGTATCAAAACATTTCAAAGGTTTTCTTTGCCCGTTGCTTTGTTTTGAACTGCCTCCATGGCTATATTTCAGTCCCTTCTGTGTAACTCCTGATGCATTATGTCAAATACTTTGCGTGCCCTCTTTATTGTATGCATTATGAAATCTATATGAACCTTGTGATCTGCCTTGTTGGACCTGTAGAAACATCATTTTCTCTTTTATATTCACTTGGTCCTCCGTAATAGGCCTTGCACAATTGAAATTGATTTGAAATTTGATTTCTTTTCTTTGGTGGCAAGTTGTTGTGAGGTTTCACAAAATGCTGCATTTTGCCTTAGCAAAACAAGGACCCAACCTTTTTGCTTTTCTTTTCTTGTGTGTTTTCTTGCTTTGGGTGATATGGAAAAATGTAAGGTCTTGATCCAAGTCAAAAGGACAAGTTTAGTAAATCTCCTAGCAAAGGTCATCATTGAGTAGGAAATTGATTTTAGAGTAACGTTTCCTTTTGAATCATGTTGAAATTTGAGGAAATGACAAAGTTATTCATGGTCACAATTCTAGTCAAATTAGAGTTCAGATGTTCAACCTTTCTCCTTTTTCCTTGTCAAATAAAGTAGGAAGAAGGCCTAATCATGAAATTCTAAATATGCCTTGAGTTTTTGGAGAGTTGAAGTTTGGAGTTTTCTCCTTGCTTCCTTCAAGAATGAAAGACAAAAGATCGAACCTCTGATAGCCAAACTTTGACTAAGTCAAAAGGTTCAAAGTTTGAAAGTTCTACCCTACCCATTTTCTCTTGGATGAGGAAATAGGGAAGGCTTGATCACCAAACTCTAGTCAAGTCTAAGGAATCCAAGAATTTGAGAGTGAAGTTTCTCCTCGATTTTTTCTAAAGTAGAGGGTGAGAGAAGAAAACTCTGAAGCCCGATAAAATTACCTAAGTTTGAAAAGGCCATGTGTCACTTTTCCACACATCTGTTTAAGAATACTTTACCTCACCATAATCCATTTAGTAGAACTGTGAAATGCATAAAATTGTGCCACATCATCATTTCCATGCCCCACCATGTCTAACCAACCAAGAGACAGTCCATGTATCATGATTTTGTGATTCCACAGGAGGATTTTACATAGTCATTTCCTTTGCGGAAGGGTAGAATCCCTCAAAATTTGCCATGTAAGCATGGTGGGGCCCAACATTATATACCCTTGGCCAAAGGTGGCCATGTGACACCTTTCTATAGTTTCATGGAAAAGTTTTCCTCTTCTATAATTCATTCTACAGAATGGCGAAATCCCTCAGAATTTGCTACATAAGCATGACGGGACCCATCACCATTTACTTACACCTTAGCTAAGCCACGTGTCATGATTCTGTGCTTCCACAAGTATGCTTTATCCCTTTCATATGTCCTCCATGGAATGGTAGAAAACATTTGTTTAAATGTCAAATTTATGGTGATAAGTTGCAACCATTATTCGAATGGATATTTTGACATGGAAATTCTGAAAATACAAAATATCCATATACCAATGATGTAAGTCGATGTCATCCCAAAGAAGCATTTCAAACTTGCTAAGGTTATCTGGATATTTGAGACATGGATATTTCACATTTACCTAGTATCCATACCTTTTGAGATATCCATATCCTGATCCCAACGAATGATTTTTCAACACATGTCATATGGATATTTCATATATCCTAGCTTTTTAAACAAAATTAGAACTCGATATCATTTTTTAGTCAACAATGTTTGACTCAATCCACCTATTTGCATCATATGGACATATCCATATTAAAATATCAATCAGATATCTATATCCATATCTGGATGCACCTTTTTCGCATTAATACTGCTTATGGAAGCTGTTGGCTTTCAAATTTGAAAAGTGTGCTCATGGACACTTGTAGCAATCTTCTTAGTATACACTTGAGAACTTACCTAACCATAGGCAAGCAATTAATATGCCCTAAATCAAAGGATTTATAAGGTTAAAAATGTAATTTCTCTTATATTTTTCACATTATTGCACTTGAAGGATAAATTTACATAAAGAGCTCAAGGAATTGTAAGTGGTAAAAATGAAGTTGTAAGGCTCAAATGGAATGACACATAGATCCTTTGCAATAGTGTTTTCATATCTACATCATCACATTCAGGTTAAAGTCTTCATAAATAGGTATGTATGTGACAAAACATGTTCTTGTTGTTTTCATGGTAATATTGTTATTTTAAACATGTAAAGGTTAAATTTTGAAATAGGATGAATCTTAAATGATTTGTTTTATATATATGTTATCCTAAAATTGTTCTATTTAACCACATGTTGATATTAGATGGAATTAATGTAACCAAATTCCCTAAACCCTAGTTTAAGACATGGATATTCCAAATTTCTAGGTCAAGATGTAACCACACATTGATAAGCATGTTGCAGAATTCAAGAACGACATGTTCCCTGGGGCCAAAAGTGTATGTAGAAAATATGGTTTTGTTGAGGATAAACACTGCAAGTAGACTAACATGGATGCCTTCATGAAAAGAATCCATAGAAGAGAGGATAATGTTTTCCTAAAGAACATGGTAGCCACAAGAATGTTCTGTGCACTAGGATTTTCATACACTATAGAAGCGCCGAAGCTAGTAATTGAGTGTGCACAACACTATAATCTGGTCAACCAAAGAGTTGAAGACCAAGGCAGAGTATATGCCAATCTTTTAGTCAATGGAATTATAGAATCTTTCATCCTACCTACACCTAGGGCAATCTACATACCTAATTTAAAGGCACTTGCTACAAAATATGGGGGAAAAAGGAAAACTATAGGAAAGTCATTTTCTCATCATGGAGGGATCTGGAGAATACGGCCAAGGTGTAGCAAAAATGCCTCATCCCTTGTACAAATATGATTTCTCTCCTAAAATCTAGTACAAGATTGTGGTACTCAACTGGATAATTTGAAGATCAAATTAGGAAACTTTGAATCATGGATGTATGGATTGATTCACATCGAGATTGATAAGAAACAAACTGTACAATGGGCTAAAATCATTAGTGATGCTCTATACAAGAAAATGGTTAGATGAAGGAAGAAGGATAGGGTATTCTTCATGACCTCATACATGGTGTATGCACGAGCATGCAAATCATCCTTTAATGGATTATAAACCACAGGAAAACAACGTCAGTTACCTCATGAGAAAAATTCATGGGAACATTATCCCCAATTGGAAAGAAGATAATCCATCCAACACTACATGGTTGTAAATTATCTCTTCTTGATGCATCTTGTTAGATTAATGGAAGGAAATAGGGCTAAAAGACTAACAGTAGGAACTCAAGAGAGGATATAGCCTCATGGAGCTTGGTTCATCCAGTTCACCACATACTCACACATCAGGATGGAAGGTTTCAATGGGAGATTATTTATGTTGCGTAGATACCAAACTGATAAGGTTGTACTGATGGAGGCATCAAGGAAGATAATCCTAGCCATCAAGGCATATATGAAGAAAGAAAAGAGAGGGAATGTTAAATTTTCTTTAGAAATAAACTAGTTTGTATGTGGATCCATAGATAGTGCAAAGCTGGCAAACGCTAATTTGAAAATACATCAATAAGAATTATAAACATGATACCCACAATAAAATTTTTTGGGTAGATTGTATAGATGAATATGAAGTGAGGAAGAAGGGATATCAAATATTAACATTGAATCAAATGAGAACCATTGGATATCCAGAGGTACTACCTCAAATTAGGATAGATGATGAGAATATCTTAGATCTTGAATATCAAGAAAAGAAGATGTATAATGAGACTTTAACCCTCCCAAATTGGACCAAAAAGGATGAAACATCCATTGATGCTATCATAGAAAAGCTGATGACAATCACCAAGAACTGGGTAAATGAGAAGATAAATGAATTGAAAGTCAAAGGGATAGACATCACATTTGACAAAAAAAATTGAGAGAGAGATGGGGTGGATTTTGATAACTTCCTCATCCATAAATGGTAAGTCATAGAGGCTAGACTGGCTCATCTAGGACCTTCAGAAGTTAAAGAAGAGTTTACTACAAAAGATATCACTATTACCACTATCCCATCACTACCTAGGGATGTGCCTATGAAGGCCATTCCCATATCCACAACAGGAACAAAAGAGAGAAAACATGCATATGTAGAAGTGGAGAAAGAGCATGATGATGCAATGAAGGGAGTAAGCATTCCTAGATAGAAAAGACATCAAGGACCTATGATGAGAGGTTCTACCTCCAAGTCGGCAAATATTCAGACTAAAGAACACATGGAAAAGTAGGTAACAACTCAACAAGATCCTAGATTGCAAGTAGCCAAGGAATTTGAATATAATGTGCAAACTGTAGAAATAATTAAGGTAAAGGATGAACTAGCCAAGGAAACAAGGGTGGAGGCATTGAGAAAGGAAGCTGATCAACCTTTGTCCCTAAGTCAGATAGTTGAATTAACTGATTATGAACTCACTAGGGACATGACAACCCATTCTATAGAAAACTTTCTGAGACATACTACGTCTACTACTGGATATGCAACACAAGCCAGGCATGATGGCCTAGAGACATAAAATCCAAAGTCTATAGAGGTGAAAATTCCAACAAGACATATAGATGTCCTGATAGACACAATCACTAGTCTAAAGGTAATAGATTTATTATATCAAATTGGGGCCAATGAAAAGGAGAAATAAACTATTAGGGATGATCCATGGCATGGCAAAAATGCACAAATAGATATGGATATCCAATTAGATGAAGCACAATAAGATGTCTAGATAAATGAAGAGGGAAGTGCTTGTTAAGAAGGATATGAATAAAAAAGGTCCACATCAAAGAAATAGGCTCAAATGAAGAAGCCAACCATAGAGGTAGTAAGCCAAAGTCATAGCATGGAGACACCTCATCAAGATATCCAAGATCAAGACCCACTAAAAGGGCAATCCAAAGGTAATCATAGAGGTAAAGTAGCATTGGATGCATAAGATAAAATATCACATTAACAACAGCATCCACTTGCACAAGAAGAGATCCATAAGCATGATGGTGGTGATCAAGAAATGATCCAGCATTAGGAAAATCTAGAAGAGATCCCACCAAGTTAGGATCAAGGAAAAGGAATAGAAATACATGATGCTCACATTGAGCATCTAGGTCAAATAGGGCTAGAATAAAGTATGCCATCATGGTTAGAAGTAGAGGTAATTGAACCTCATATACCTGATCCAACTCCTTTTGATTTTCAGTCATTGTTTAAACTAGACAATGTCAAGCCCAAGTGCAAAGCTAGGGAAATATCAGCAATAAAAAGAGATTCTGTAAACAGGGAATAGAACAACCCAATTGATTATTCCCCTTATAGATAATGATAAGGGAGAAATAAGTGTAGGAGAGTTCCAACAATTGACTTGGGACATTCAACAACCAATCAAGACATAGAAGAGCTCAAGGAGAGCACAAAATTTATGGTAGCTAGGAGGAAGAAGTTGAAGGATGAAAATAAGGAATTGAAAGAACGGAATGCCCAAATCTAGACATTCATCAAGGGATTGATCAAACCCACATTGTAAACATGAGAGAAGCCTATTTCCTTGGCATTGGTAAGTCAAGAGGAAATAACAGATTTGGATGAACAAAAGCGTCAAGCCCAAGTCAGGAACATGTGGTTTACATAGGTCATGGATGCAGGAGAGAAGGTAATAAAGAGATCGTTGTGCAATTGGAATTCTTTAGCTAATTTGAAGGAAAGAGTGGAGTCACTGATGAGAACATCTGAACCTAGGCTCAGCCAAAGTAATTACACCTTGGATAGAATAAAGAAAATAAAAAAAATAGATGATTAGGATCTCTTGAAACATAAGGTTTTGACTACCCAGACATTACCTAAGGTAAGCACATGGATCCGGGATCTATGGTTTGAAGTAGATGTTTTGAAAGAATGCATAACTAAGGTAGTGGATATAAGTATGAAGGTCCATGACCAACTATCTGGTGAAATGGAAATTTTGGAGGATCTACTTCATATTCCAATGATAGAAATAAAGACTCCTAATGAACAAGAGTCTACACGCATTCAAGGCCATGTTTATCCCAACACAAGAAGATATTATGCTTCATTTTCTAGAGGCCACAATTGATGAAGTGATGGAGATAAATGCTAAAATGAAGGCATATATTAAGAAGATAGATAATAGAAAAGCTAAGGTGATATCCCTTAGTGAGCAATTGCAAGCACAAGAATATGCCAAAGCAAAGGCCCAGGTAGGGGATAAGTTACAGATAGACATAGTTGTACTTGCATATGACTTCTACAAGAATCTAGACACATAGATGGTTATCATTGAAGGATAAAAAGAATCAGAATAGGATATTCCTAAAAGATGTTGCAAATATGTTGAAGAATATTCCCTACTAGTTGTTCCCCATTAGCAGTTGTCAATTGGCAACATGTGCTATTCTTATTGACTTGTTGAATTTTTCAAAGAGAATTCTTGACCATTTTTTGTTCTTAGATGGATCTTAACCATTGGATCATTGTAACAAATTGTGTCTTTATTCTATTCAAGGACATTGACACTCATTTGTAAAAGAGAGAGTGAATTGTTGGACTTGTAAGCACTAAGTTTGTAAATTCTGAATTTTGTGAGTTCTCAAGATTCTTCCTCAAGATCATATGTATATGTACATATTCTCAAGCATACTAAATGAAATGGAGCTACAAATTACTTCTTAATCATAAATCTTGTGTAACCTTTGGTTGACTTCTGATATGTAATGGTGCATTGCTATGTTCAAATTGAAGTGCATTCACTTTAATTGCATATTGTCATCATCTTTCCTTTGAAGATTGGTACTGACCATGTGTACTTTTGGAGATTCTTGGTGAAGTGTGGTTTAGTTTTACTTCATTTTCATGACTATATCAGAGTATGTATGTGGATCATTGATCAAAACATAGAAATTTTAGGTTTTAAATTCCCTAAAGCCTTTCCTTTTGACATTTCATTTCATAAAATCGTAAATAATTGCAAATAATGATGACTCATAAGCAAATACAGTAAGAATATGCCTAAATTAGTGCAAATAACTATATATCTAGAGCATATTATAGTAAGAGTTGAGCATCATAGTGAATATCATGCAAATTATGGAAAATTATAGTGAGATACATGCTTGTAGGAACAATCTTTGAGAAAATTTAAGGTGCAAAAGCAAAGATTAGTTCAGACAAGGATAACTGTAGAAGAACTAATCAAAATTTTGAAATATATCTAGAATTAGTCCAAATTAGGGACATATCCAAGTGAATTACTCAAAGTTAGGATCAAATTGACATCTATTTGCATAAATCCTGAGTTAGTAGTGTAAGATTTAATATAATTGTGAGAATATATGCAGAGTAGGCATAGATTATAGGATATTTAAAAGAACATTGGAGAACTTTTCAAAAATCATCAAAGTGCGTAAGGCTAATCTCAAATTGTCTGGTTCATTTCAATAGATACAAGTTTGGTAAAAGGGTTATATGTCAACTTTAGGTGTAAGTAATATAGAAGATTTGTATGTGTGTGTTTTTTTAGTTTAGTGGTTTTGTTTGTGATTCTTGTATCTTTTTTTTGTTGTAAATTTATTGAGAGGAAGTTGAATTTGGGATATGGGGGCTGAATCAAGCATGGCTACTACAAAAATTGGATTAGAGGCTTCTACAGGAAGTAAAAATGAGCTTGTGAGAATTAGAGAAGCTCAATTGTGTTTGATTGATGGGAAATAGAGTGTCATATTGCAGAGTGGGGACTTTGCTCTACATGTCATAAAGTAGAATCAGTCTTCCCTCTCTGCTATTGTGGGCTTGGTTGGTGATCTTCAATAGCCAGTGGGGAGGGATTCCCATGCGATCATTGTGGGAAGCAAGAAATATGTTTTTGCACTACTAGGGCTTATATATGGACTACTTTTGCCTGGTAATACACTTGTGGAAGCTGAGCAGAGCTTGGAAGGTTTGTTGCAGCACTACTCCACTTTTTAAACCCATTTAGAGGTTTTAGATGGTATGATAACACATCTCTATACTGCACTCTATTTCTTTCATTTCACTGTCTCCAATGGCATAACAACATGCACCAGTAGGATAAAATTAGAGCATGTGAGATTCGTTTTGAGACCCAGCTATTTGCAAATGCAAAGAAATAGTAGGGGACTTGCAATTTATCTCTAATTTAGCTAGGCACAGGCTCTAATTTTATCCAGTTGGTGCATTTTGTTGATAGCATTTAATGTATTACAACTAAATTTTTACATTTTTATATTTTCCTAATATATTTATTTTATTATTTTATATATCACAAATGATAAGTCTTTTATATTCCTTTAAGTTATTTTATTATTTAGAATATTGTTTTAGAACATAGAGAAGATTAAAAACAGTTTTCCTTTCAAGGAGTCAATTTCCTAGTATTTATTATTATCATAGCCAATGAAAAAAATGGATGTTTCAACAAAAAATTTAGTTTCCCATGCTTATTGTTGAAGGTGAGAAAATGAACCTACGATTTTGTAGCGTCTAATGGTGTTTATGTTTGGATGTATGTTTATGAATGTGATGTATAAGAATAACTAATTCTCAATCATTTGTTGGAGCATTAATCTCAACCGCCGTAATAACTTCTATTCATTGTTCATCGAGCATTGCAACAGACATGACATTACATCTCATTGAATGTTGAAGACTTTTGTAAACAAAATGCTGACCTCTCCAATGTTCAATCTATCCTCTCTATTCTCTGTCCTGTTTTATTAATTTTTTCTACAGGGAATGGTCTTGGAGGTATGGTCTAGCATCCTCTATATGGCTCAACTTCTCCAACTCAAGACTCAACTTGCAAGACCTTATCTATAATTTAATTGTAGTCAAGTCATTTGGAGATATGTGTGCTATTTCAGGGCATTGCAAAAAAAAAAAGAATGCTCTATTTTATGGTTTTATGCATGTATGAAGAGCAGCAGCTAGATTTTTATTAAAAAGGAACTCTATTTTTCTCTATTAAAAAAATTAGACTATAGCTCTAATATCTATAATCTTTGTTTCCATTTTTTTTGGGTGTCAAAAATTTATGTTTATGAGGAAGAGTTAAAGCTCTAGTTTTACTCAATAGGGTGTTGTTATTTTTTTCTAACATTTTTCTTCACCTAGTATCAAAGCCAAGGCATTATCACAACAGGTTATCAAGCTAAATGTCATCACAGTCATCAATGGCAGCAAGCACAAGCTTAATAAATCCTTAGATTCCATAGTTTAATGGGAGGAACTATGATTATTGGACAATCACCATGAAGGGATTATTTTATTCTCAAGATATATGGGATCTTATTGAAAATGAATTTCCAAAATGAGCATATGCAACAACATACAATGCATTGACACTAGCAGAGAAAGACTTGTTGGTGGGTTATAGGAAGAAGATTTTAAAACCTCTATACTACATCTTTCAAATAGTGCATGAGAGCATTTTTCTAAGGATTGCAGCAACAACTAAGTCCAAACAAGGATGGGATATACTCCAAACAACCTATCAAGGAATGGCAAAGGTGAAGATAGCTAAGTTACAAATGTTGAGAAGAGATTTTGAAATAATCTACATTAAGGACAATGAATCAGTAGATTCACTCTTTACTCAAATTATTAGACTGGTAAAGCAAATTAGATCTCATGGGGAGACTCTTGAAGATAGGAGAGTGGTTGAAAAGATTCTAATGAGTTTAACCACTAACTTTGAATCAATTGTTGTAGCCATAGAGGAAAATAAGCACCTCTTATAGTTTTCAGTTGATGAGCCCATGCATCTCTCATTTCACATGAACAAAGGCTAAGTAGGTCAGAAAACACCTCATTGGAGCATGCATTCAAGTCACAAGTTTCAATCATCCATGGTAGAGGTAGAGGAAGATCTAATTTTAGAGGTAGAGGAAGGAATTCATATAGAGGAGGAAGAAGCAGCCCATCAAGCTCAAGTGGAAGAGGTAGTAGCCAAAACTCAATCCCAAACCCATATCAAAATCAACCACAAGGTCAAAGATATGACAAATCTCAAATCCAATGTCATTATTGTAAGAAGTATGGGCATTATTCAAATGAGTGTAGAAATAAGCAATATGATTTTAGCAAACCAAATGCAAACTTCACAAAAGAAATTCAAAATCAAAGTAATATGTTCATAGCATGCAATGTAGCACAAGAGAATCAAAAGGATGTATGATTCTTAGATTTAGGTTACAACAATGACATGACCAGGAACCTAGAAATGTTCTCAAGTTTAGATGAAAGTGTAAAATCAAATGTCACATTGGGTAATGAGAACAAAGTGTCAGTTATGGGTAAAGGAAACATCAATATTCTAACTAAATAGGGGGAGAAGAAGTATATTTTAGATATGTATTTTGTGCCTGGTCTAAAATAGAATCTAATGAGCATAAGGTAGCTTTTTCAAAAGGGGTATAGAGTCTTCTTTCAAAAACAATAATGTATTCAAAGGGTATAGATCTATACTATGTTTTCTTCTGGTCCATGCTTCTTTGAGAATCATATTCTTCACACTCTCTCATTTGCTGAAGCTGAGTATGTAGCAGCCACAGGTGCATCATGTCAAGAAGTTTGGATGAGAAGAATGTTGAAAGATCTCAGGCAAGAACAAGAAGCAACAAAGACCTATTATGACAACAACTCAGCTATAGTATTGTCAAAGAATCCAATTTTTCACAAGAGAAGTAAACATATAGATACATAGTATCACTTCATTAGAGAACTAATCAATAATGGAGAAATCTTTTTGGTTTTTTGTAGGTCTCAAGATCAGTATGTAGATATCTTCACCAAGCCATTAGGAAAAGAAAGCTTTAATTATCTAAGAGATCATTTGGGAGTCCTAGATGATGATAGTTGTGATTAAGGGGGAGTGTTGGAGCATTAATCTCAACCACAGTAATATCTTCTATTCACTATTCATCCAGCATTGTAGTAGACAGGACATTGCATCTCATTAAATGTTGAAGACTTTTGTAAACAAAATGCTAACCTCTCCAATGTTTGATCTGTCCTCTCTATTCTCTGTCCTATTTTATTAATGTTTTCTACAAGGAATGGTCTTGGAGGTATGGTCTAGCATCCTCTATATGGCTTAGCTTCTCCAACACAAGAATCAACTTGCAAGATCTTATCCATAATTCAATTATAGTCAAGTCATTTAGAGATATGTGTGTTGTTTTATTATTCTATACAGGGCATTGCAAAAAAAAAAAAGGATGCTCTGTTTTATGGTTTTATGCATGTATGAAGAGCAACAATTCTTTTTAATAAAAAGGAACTCTGTTTTCTAAGGCCTTAATAACTTCTGTTTAGTTATTAACATAAAAAGAGGTGCACAATAGAATTACCCAAAAATTATTACCCATTCTACGTTACAAGCTCTAACTGATTACAATACACATATTTCATTAACATCGCACTACGACTGCTATGGCTCAATAAAAATGACTACTATTAACATGCATAATGCTAAGAGTTTCGACTAACTCAAGACCATCTCAAATCAAACACAGCAAGACTTAACCAACAACTACAGAAGGCATGCATTAAGCTATAAGTTTTGACTACCACTTTAACATTTGCTATAAGTTCCAACACCTTATCGACTACCCGGTCTACTATAAGGTGACTACAAATTACTAATATAACAATTACTAAAGCGACTTCAAAACCAACTACCTTGTCTAAAAAGAAATGACTCCACTATACGGATATCAAATGTTATAAACCACGATGTTAATACTAGCCACTAATCAAAGAAAAAAACATGGAATGGATACAATTAATAACTACAGAAGTTTGGCAGATAACTGACAGAAATACAGCCCACGTCCACACACAAGACACAGTCAGCCATCAAAAAGGGAAACAAAAACTAGAGGATACAAGTGTTGGTAAGAGACACTATGTGGCTTCATGAGTGTTGTCATTGATGGCAACAAAGTCCATCCCACACATCCACAGGACATGGTATAACTATACTGGAAGTCAGATTGAAGAGTATTGTGGTCCGGTGAGCAAGAACAGAGCATGTAGCAAGGTCCGACAATCAAGCCCAGATCTCTCAGAGGAAGTATCTCAGAAAAGTGTGGACTTGGGGAAGTCAAGAGGAGTACCTTGATTGATACATTCTAGAGATTAAGCCTCTGGTGATGAAAGAGTGAGAAGATATGAGCATCTAAGTGTTGAGTTTTTGTTTGGCAGAGTAGACTGAGGAAGAACTGACCAGCAGAGCATCAGACCTTAATCCGGATGAGAAATTGATGGTGATCAAGTTTCTTGAGGGATTATTCATGATTGGCTAACATGATTGATGACTTCTATAACTATCTCTTTGATATGCATCACTTAGTAAGCAAGGATTCAGCTGACAGACCAAAGTTTGGGAAAATATTGAGTATTCCAGATGCCGACTAAAAAGATGTTGAAATCCTTGGTGCGGATATATATACCAGATGGATTTCGATGTGAATGTGTGCATGGTGTATTGGATCGTGCGAAGAAAAGCAGAGAGCAGTGTGGAAGCAGTAATATAGGTCCGGTATGTGACAGAATAGCAGCACTAAAGTAGAGGAAGAATGAAGTGCAGTAGATCAGTATATTAAGCCTAACTAGAACTAAACCTTAGCATATGTGGATGCTTCTCATCAATTCAAGTACTTGGCTTCTTTCTATAAATGATTGTAGATAGTGAGCCTCTTGTGAGCAATGTGCTCGGGCAATGAGCCCTAATTGGCAAGTGCCATTTTGTACTACCTTATTCTTTTAATAGAGAATATAATCTTGGGTTAGTCACCCCATGGTTTTTCCCTTAACAGGGTTTTCCATGTCAAAATCATTATGTTATGTGTATCTGCTTTCATGGTTATGCATGCTTATATAATTTGATGTTGTACTAATTGTTAAAGAAGAACAAAAAGTTAAAATAATTAAGATAACTAATTCACCCCCTCTCAGTTATCAACAATTGGTATCAAAGCCAAGTTCCTCCAAACAGAGCCTTACAGCTTGAGGAAGATCTAGGAATCTCAATGGATATGTATGGTATGAGGGAACAACTTCAGTCTACCCTAGATGATCTTGAACAGTCTCACTCTGAAGTCAATAACTTTAAGGAAAGACTCAAACAAGTTGATGATTTCATAAATGAACTAAAAGAGAATTTGAGTATCTCTATGAAAAAGAGAAAGGAACTACTTCAACAATTGGCAAGTCAAAGTGAAGCCAATAATACTGATGAAGATCTAAATGAGAAAAATAAGTTATGTGAGAAGCTATCAAAAGAGGTCATTATGGTAAGACATGAAATGGAATCAGGGGTTATGAAGTTCACCCAAGAAATTGAAGAGAAGAGAAAAATTGAAGATAATCTAAAATAATCTCTCAAGGAGAAGTCAGAAGACTACCACAAAATGGATAGAATAATCAGGCATTTGGAATCTAATCTTGAAGAAGCTAGAGATAATGAAGAACAACTTGAGAATCAGATAGACACTCTTAAAAGGGATCTTCAAATAGCAAATGAATACAAAGAGAAATTCAAGATAAGCTCTACCCAACCTGAAGTTCTTCTTGAAAGCTAAAAGAGGGTAGATGACAAGCAAGGCTTGGGGTATGAGAAAGGTGAAAGCTCTGGATCTGATCAGAAGAGCTCTGGATCAGGAAATCCAAGGAACAAGCTTAGAAGACTTCTGGTAAGGCAACCAAATGCTCAAAGATATCCATCCTTCAATGGATACTGCCACAATTGTAATAACTTTGGTCATAAAGCAAATCAATGCAGAAGAAGAATGAATCAAACTAATTCATCTTTCTCTGGACAATGTTTTAACTCTAAAAGGTATGGTCACAAATCTCATGAATGTAGAAGTATGCAAGTAAACAATTCATTCAATGGTAGATGCTTTCCATGCAATAGAATGGGACATATGGCTAATCAATGCAGGTCTAGAGGATATCAGTCAAATATGCAAAGAAATACTATTTTCTACAATTGCAATCTGGTCATATTGCCAAATTCTGCAGAAGTAAGATTCAAGACAAAAAGGGTCTGGTACATCAGAATCAAAATCAAGACAAAGGAGAAAGAAAAATGAATGGGGATGAAATTTAAAGGGAGATGAACAAGATTTGGGTGAAGAGAAGTACAAAAAATGTTGGGGATGGATCCACACCAGAATCTGGTGCTAATATTCCTTACAGAAATTGAATAGATGAGCTCTAGCTTAGGGGGAGTCACAAAGGAAAATAAAATTCCCCTAGCCAGTCAATCGGTGCCTGAAATTGGCACATGGAAAGTTATAGATTAAAGGGTTCTCAGAGAAATATCTAAATAACCCCTGGTAAAAATATGAAAGATCTGCATGTCTTGTCAAAAGTGTGATGGAAAATGCTAATTTGTCTTAGTTACATCGGAGTGACTAATGTATCAAAGACACAAAAAGGAAGTTCGCTGAAGGTTGAAGTCATGCCCATGAGTGGTTGGTCTATCGGTGGATTAGCTTAAGTTGGTAAGTGTCCACTGATGATAAGGGTCACAGTGAAGAGAGAAAGTGATTGTGTATCAGAATAAATAAAATGATGGTTGCCAATAGTATAGAGTCTCACCAAAGACAAAATCCATTGGTGTATCGGCGAAGTAGAATCTAAAGTAGCCGATAGCACTTTTCTTGTAGATAGGTTTGACAGTCATCCGGTAAAAGCAGGACTCTCACAGTTAGATTTGACATGATTCAAAATTGAAATATCTTGATCTGTGTGAAATGATTGGAGAAAGGAAGATAGATTGTCAATAATCACTAAGAATAACTCTAAGTGTATCTCAGTGATTCAGAAAAGATCTTTCCCAGAACAAGGAGAACAAGGCAACCAGAATGACTTAAGTTGTGCATTTATTGCAATGTGGAATTAGGGTTTGTGCAGAAATATAAGGCTTCTCTTGTTGATCATTTGCACACTTACATTCAAGAAGAAGAGAGAAGGAGCTCTGGAATAAAATTGCCTCTAACCTCTCAACGATCAACTGCAGAAGTTGATTCATCCAACAATCCTATCTAGCTCATATCATGAACACTAGAGGCATAAAAAGGTATTTTCACTCTTGAATATCTATCTCTAAATCTTTTGAAAGATGGCTACTCTGAATGTTGTCAAAATCATTGATAGATCGCAACCTAAGTTCAAGAAACACCCTTACAAATCTCTAGAAGTTGATCCTTTAGGTGCATTCTCTAGCATTCCACGTGGGGTTATGCATGTAGAAGATGTTAGGGTTTACATACATGCAAACATTGAAGAATTTGGGGAATCCAAGCTGATGGACATCTACCACAAGGAACTGATAGATGAATCACTTGAACTTAAACCTCAATACAATGCCATCTGGGATAAGCATTTTGGACAGTGCATCCATTTCCCCTGTTTTGCAGAAGATGAATGGTTCTGGTATGTTTTGAGTAGAATGCATGACAACTTCATGTGGTTGATGAGGCCATTTAAGATCACAAGAGATGCCATTAGGGTGGTAACCGGATTGCACTCGTCTAGTGGGTTGCCTACTCTCAAATCAGTCAAAAACCAAACTGTCAGTGAGGCTACTGGATCAAATTTGACAAGAGGGCAATGATAATAGAAGACATCATAGATCCAGATATCAAATTTGCCTCTATGATAATTGGTTACAAAATCTATCACTCCAGCAGGGAGAATTCAGTATTCAGAACTACTGTATATACTGCATATGAAATGCTAAGGAAAAATGTTGACTATGATCTTTGTGAACTTCTTCTGAGCCAACTGTTGGAAAACTTACAGAAGATCAAGAAGGACAAGAAGAACTCATTCAAATATGGTGGCCTAATATTATGTTTATTCTTTTACTTTATGAATGAGCTCCCTGAATCTAGTGGTTGGGTATGGTAAAATGACAGACCGGTTGCCATACAAATCAGAGATTACATGTATGGGCTTGGTATGCCAAGGCACAAAACACTGCACTTTGGGGTTACTTCAAAAACTTCCAAGGCATGATGTAGGCCAGAGAAAGAATTCCCCAATCTCTAGTTGAAAAATACAAGGATACAATGTGCTTCATGGTAGACACCGATCAATGCCTAATGGAGGCAGTGGAGCCAAGGATAATCTGGATTATGCCAATGGGGTATGAGGTGGATGAGAAAATTCTGGAACTACATATCCAACACCTACTAAGTCAGCCTAAGGACCCTAAGGTAGAAAGGTTTGGAACCTTCCAAGAGTTGAGTGTAAAATTTCATGTTGAACTGAGACAGCCTGAGATCAAGAGAAAAGTGAGAAGGGAAGTAGAAGAATTTGCCAAGAGATGTGGAATTTCAAAGGAGGTAGTTGATGCCAACAAAGAGAAGGTGGAAAAGGCAGAGAAAGAAAGGAAAGAAATAGAAAAGGAAAGTGCTCTAGTGCAAGCCCCCTCCTGAACCAGATCCTCCAAAATCTCTGCACCAGCCACCTCTAAGAGTCAAAAAGCCTTAAAACCAGAAGCCAGGATAATAAGAAAAGGGAGAGAAGAGAACTAAGACAAAGGCCACAAGGTCTTACACTAGCCAAAAGGATGATGAAGAGATAGAAGTTGATGAGGAGATCAAAAATGAAGAAGAAGAAGAAAACATCCTGTGAACCCTCTACCAGTCATAACAAGGAAGAAGAGGCAAAAGAATTCATTGAAAGGCCTACTCTCTGCATTGATGATATCATCAAATCAGTTATTGTGGATGGGAACTTGCAACCAATGACTAAATTTTATGATGAATATAGTGAAGCTAATTAGAAGATCTTGCAAGATGCCATAGTCAGGTATCTAAACATCTATAACAAAGCATTCATTGAAATTATATCTTTGATTCCCAAAAGCTTAGAGAAGGAACTTGAAATGAGAAAGAACAATGCCAAGGCAAAAGACCTAGAAATTTGGGAGCAGATTGCTATCCAACTCTATCCTTCCATTACCCCTCAACAAAAGAACATGATCTTCAAGGATTGCAAGGATGAGTTCTGAAGCAAAGCAAGAATGAAGTAGCTTATGCTTGGAGAAACTGACAAAGTGGCAAAAGAAATAGAAGATATCCTTCGGAATGCTTTTAAAAGATTCAATCTTCCTATTATAGAGGACTTAGGTGATGAACCCTCTACCATGGATGACGAAGGAGAATCTACTATGAAAAATGCAGAAGAGCCAAAGGACATAGGTGAGGAAAGGACTGAGGACTTGGATTCCTCTACTCCGGAAGAGGAAGTCCCTGAAGAAGTAAACATCTCTCTTCTGGATCCCCCTGCTGACTCTAGAACAGAAGGAGAAGAAATAAAAGATGAGAAAATTTGTCAAGAAGAAGTCAAGGGAAGAGAAAAAGATCAAACAGAAAAAACCCCAGATGACAGCTCTGAGGCCACAGAAGGGAAGAAAACTCTGTCTCTTGCAAGAGACACTGTAGAAGTAGTCAAAGACTTCTTGACAAAAGAGATGATGGAGTTAGATGAACTAGAGCTACTTCAAGGACCATTCAACTTTGATTCCCTCTCCCCAGTTCAGACAATGAAGATAGCATCCTTTGCCCAAGCAAAGGCAAAAGAAAGACTTTTCAAGTCTCACATGGAAGACTGTGAGATGATAGAGATTGCATCTAGTGTATTGGAGAAGATCATGCCATCCTTCTAGAAGGATCTTTCAGCCTCTTCATCCGATAACCTAAAATCTCTTGTTAATTCTATTAGCACACATTTTGATTCTTTGGAGAAAGTAGTAGAAGAGAAAGTCTGGAAAGAGTTTTTGGGTAAGAGATTCTCTGAGATACAAGGACTTATAACAAATGATAGGAGAAATTTGGATATTGGGATAAAGAACTTAGAAAATGATCTTGAAGATGGCAGAGATCTATACAAATTTTGTCTATCTTGTTCCACCATGACAGTAGATATCACCAAGAAGGTGGCAGAACAAGAGAGCAAACTATCAAGTTTATCTCAAAATTTTGATCCTCTCACCTCTTCCCTAATGAATCAAGAATGTCAGACTATTGTAGTTATAAATGAAATAAAGAAGCTTGAGAAGGAGAAGAAAAATAGAATAAGCAGGCTAAGTGAACTAAGAAGGATAATTATCCCTAAGTTAGAGGCAATGCATGAGGCCCTAACTAATGCCCAGACCATAGCCCGGACCAATGATTGGGTAGATCTAAAGAGGGCAGAAGCCTTCACATTTTTTCTAAGTGATCACATTTCAATTTTGCACAAGATGAAGAAGAGTTGGGCAATAGAAGTGGTATAGTTGAAGACCGCCTTTGTAGATATACTTTAGTATATGTAAGTATAATAGGTATTTATACTTATGCAGCTAAGTATAGTTGGATTTTTGGAAATTTTGGTGTGCAGATTCTACCCTTTGCCATTGATGTCAAAGGGGGAGTGAGGAGCAGTGAAAAATGTAGAATCTAGCTAAGGGGGAGCTCTGAAAAAGTGTACTTTAGAACAGAGCATCAGCCAAGGGGGAGTGTAGTGTGACACTTAGTCATTTTTCACTAAGTGTTGCCATCAATGCCAAAGAGGGAGATTGTTGGCAAGAGACACTGTGTGGCTTCATGAGTGTTGTCATTGATGGCAACAAAGTCCATCCCACACATCCATAGAACATGGTATGACTATACCGGAAGTTAGATTAAAGAGTATTGTGGTGCAGTGAGCAAAAACAGAGCATGCAACAAGGTTTGACAATCAGGTCTGGATCTCTAAGAGGAAGTGTCTTAGTAAAGTACGGACTTGGGGAAGTCAAGAGGAGTACCATGACTAATACATTCTAGAGATTGAGCCTCCAGTGATGAAAGAGTGAGAAGATATGAGAACCTAAGTGTTGAGTTCCTGTTTGGCAGAGTAGACTGAGGAAGAACTGACCGGTAAAGCATCAGACCTTAATCCGGATGAGAAATTGATGGTGATCAAGTTTCTTGAGGGATCATTCATGATTGGCTGACATGATTGATGACTTCTATAAGTATCTCTTTGATACGCATCACTTAGTAAGCAAGGATTCAGCCGACAGACCAGAGTTTGGGAAAATATTGAGTATTACGGATGCTGACTAAAAAGATGTTGAAATCCTTGGTGCGGATATATATACTAGATGGATTTTGATGTGAAGGTGTGCATGGTGTATTGGATTGTGTGAAGAAAAGTAGAGTAGTGTGGAAGTAGTAATATAGGTTCGATATGTGACAGAACAACAGCACTAAAGTAGAGGAAGAATGAAGTGCAGCAGATCAGTATATTGAACCTAATTGGAACTGAACCTCAGCATATGTGGATGCTTCTCATCAGTTCAAGTACTTGGTTTCTTTCTATAAATGATTGTAGGCAATGAGCCTCTTGTGAGTAGTGTGCTCGGGCAATGAGCCCTAATTGGCAAGTGTCATTTTGTACTACCTTATTCCTTTAACAGAGAATACGATCTTGGGTTAGTCACCCCGTAGTTTTTCCCTTAACAGGGTTTTCCATGTCAAAATCATTGTGTTATGTGTATCTGCTTTCATGGTTATGGATGCTTATATAATTTGATGCTGCACTGATTGTTAAAGAAGAACAAAAAGTTAAAATAATTAAGATAATTGATTCACCCCCCCTCTCAATTATCAACAACAAGTATAACTACCAAATACGATTCACATACCAATCTAATCACACAAAAATTTATTTGGCTTGGGCACCTAAGAATCTTTAACAATGTTATTCAATTTTTGTTTTCTAGGATTATGAGAATGAGTAGATGTAGCAGAGGTTCGCCCAAGGTAGAATTAGAAGAAGATCTAGATAGAGCTGATTGTCTATAAAGGAAATTCGATAGGGTCATAAGCAGAGCACAATGCCATAAAGTGGTAGTAAAAGATACAAGAATAAAGATAAATGTAAAGCTCAAATAGTAGAAGATTCTTACTTGATTGACCAAATTTCAATGATAGAAAAGGCATATGTATAATATCACTCCTAGCCCTATAATAGAAGCCTAGAAGAGAGCATAGTCATCCATAGATCATGATAGCAAAAGGGTATATAATACGGTTAGAATAGTTAGAAACTCTGGCAGACATATAATCAAAACGTGGAATCATAAACAGGTACGTGAGTTATTTTGCAAAATGCTCAAAAGAACTAAGGTCTCTTATCACTCTTTGGTTTGCAAGATATGAACAAAAATGGATTTTGTTAAATAGCTAAAATATTTTCAAGAAAAAATAACTAACAGTTGCAAGGATAGAACTCTCCTTGACTCAACAAGATAAGTGCTTGGAACAGCATAAGGAAAGGAAATTTTAGTCACAAAGTATGGTTGGAAATACTCTTGAAGATATAAATGGAAAAATGGAGAGACACAACAAAGCCTGATGACTGTTGACAAAATCCCTCAAAGAAAAGTCTTTGCAATGAATGCAAGAATGCCAAGATGGGAAATTGACATGAGAGCATCCAGAGATTAAAATTTGCAGAGATAAAATGACAGACACAAGGATCCAAGAATGTCACAATTTTTGATTTATAAATTTCCAAGGATAATCACTACTGAAATCAAGATGGAAGAAAGAGACAGGAAGACAGAACAAAACCTCAGATTAATTGATTCAAAGCATGAGGGAGAAGAAATAATCTATCAAGCACAAATAACACTCAAACAAGAATTATACAGAAACATACCTGGAACAACAATTTTGATCTGAAGCCTCCAATTTCTTTCATATTCCCAAAACCAAATCTTTGTTTTTCCCCCAATTTATGTATTCTCTTTCCAACCCCCTCTACAAAACAAAACCCCACAATATAAAAATGGTTCCGCTCATAAATTAATGTAGACATGCATCTCTTACCTAGCATCCCACTCCTTTGAGAATTCAAAATCTTGCTATAAAAAGAGATCCCAAATCTTACAATTTCAAAATTGACAACTCATGGCATTAATTCACTTATCAAAAATTATTCTTTAATCAAGTATATACTTATTACCCGTAATCACAACTTATGACACAAATACTCTTGGAAAGCAAATAATTAATTCTAGTCTATTATAAAATTTTACTAAAGTGTCATTCCAAGATCTAGGCTAAACCACATATTATCTAATAAACAAAATAGGAGCATTATTATTTTAATAATAAACAATTAAAGTATTGTCCAAATACACAAGAGCATTATTAACACAACACGACGATACTCCATGACACAAGATTACCAAACATAAAAGGCAAGGACCAAGCATCACAACATGAGTCGAGACCACAACAGAAGACAAGGACCAACCTAGTGGAATAGACGTCGTGTTATCCCCCATCACTGATACCCATTGGTGCAAGAACCCGCTCAAACTTGCTATATCAAGTGGAGTCGAGGCTCGATACCTGCAACCTGCATCCGAACAATTTATTGTATACGATCAAATACATATATGTCTACACATAGAGAGTTAGTGAATCGTGGTGTAGTAGGGTGCTCGTAGCGAGTAATACTACACCATCCCTGCTCTTGAACAAGATTATAACCACTACAATTGAACATAGATATCAACAAATCTAATAAAACATGCAAATATTAATCCATTACTAAACATGAAAAATTCATCATAATAGGGATAATAATGATGTCATCATGAACTCGTAACACATATCAAAACTAAATCAGTCAAACATAGTCAATTATGATCAAAATAAACATAAATCATAACATACTAATCAAATGTCTTAGAACTATATCAATGTAATGAAAGACTAGCAACTGTCTTAGAACTGGCAGAGAGAAATATGAAACTAACAACTATCACAAGCCAAAATGTGAGGGGCATTACATCCTCCCCCCTAGAATTAGGCTTACTCCTGGAAGCCTAAAAATAAGAAAGGGTATGACTCCCTCACCTTGGAAGCATCCTCCCAGGTAGCAGAAGTCTCATCTCTAGGGTCCCACTGGACCTTGACCTACACGTCTCTGTCCCTGAGAGTTTACTCTTGATGCTAAAGCTCACACATGATCCCCAAAGAAGGCTGCATGTCCTCTACCTACAGTCGCCAAAGCTATCCCTTGATGCTCAAATACCGCGAACACTCTATGAGACCTCCCTACATCACCTATGGTCGGCTCTGAAGTTGTCGATCTTTGACCAAAACCTGAAGCATTCCTTTGTGGACACTGCCTGGCTATATGGCCCTGTTGTCCACAAGAGAAACATCTTGAACCTCTACTAAAACTACTGCCACCCTGAAAAGCACTAAACTGCTGGAAACTACCCCTGCTTGCTACAGACTGAGTGCTCTGAGTGGGTTGATCAACATGATCCTGTCTAGCACACTGCAAATTCTGGTTCTTCTTATTTTGAAATCTGTTACCCTGCTGAGGTTGAGTGTTCTTTGGTTGTGATTGAGAACACTGTTGTTGCTGCTGCTCACTATTGTGGGGTGTGTAATGGCCTCTTGAAGGGTCAGCTACCTGAGACTGACCACAAACACTTACAGAAGGTGCACTACTAATGTGCACACTTATATGCCCACTGAGTGCCATAGCCAAATTCTCCTCCACTAACTGGGCTTTCTCCATGGCAACCTCCATAGACTTAGGTTCAAATACATGAACCCCTCTACTAATCTAGGCATCCAAGCCCCTAATAAGATGCTACACCAACATAGATTGTCATCCATGATACCTGCATACTGCTTGAGCTCATAAAATATGCACTCATATTGCTCAACTGACATGGCCATCTACCTTAGGTCGTGAAACTCATCTACGCAGCGCTGCCTCCAATGATCAGAAAGGAAACGGGCTCTAAACCTCTCTAAAAACAACTCCCAAGAGACAGTGCTAATGTCTAAATGTAGCTTCTACTCCTCTAACCACCACCAAGTCGAAGCAAACCCTTAGAGATGCAAAATAGCACATCTGGCTTTGGTGTTGCTGCCATAAGGATGCATGGCGAAACACCTGCCTATATCTAATAACCAAGTCTCTACCTCAAGACCACTACCAGCTCCATCAAAGGTGGGAGGGTGTGCCCTCAGAAGATCTCTCATATGACTGGCTAGTGTGTCCTGCTACTCAGCTATCAACTCTCTCTGCCTAGGTGATCTCTCTCTCCAGAACCTAGCTGATCTACCTCCTGACCCCCTCTAGGCTACTCAACCTCCTATCTAGGACCTAAATGGGCAAGGGCCTCCTCAAGTAACTGCCTCATCTAGGCTCCCTCAGGCTGACCCTGGCCTTCCATATTCTAACCCCCACCTTCATGGGCACTCTCATGAAGAGAGATGGGAGGAGGTGTTCCATTTCCACCTCTCCCACGACCCCTACCTCTGCCATGACCTTGACCCCTACCTCTAGGCATCTACCTACAACACCAAAATATAATTTATTACATTCAGAAAGGGACACAACAGGGATGAAACTAATTTACAGAGTTTAAGCATTAGGTCACATAATGGGCTCAATTGTAAACAGAGTGCCCAGTGTTTAAACTTGGCTCTGATACCAAATGTAATGCCCCGTCATGCAACCCTAGAGTGCTAGACTAAAAAGTGCAAAATTACAGAGATAATTTTTTTTTTTTAAAGCAAGAAATTGCAATATTAGTAACCAAGATGCCATAATACACAATGTAAAGAAAAGTGCACTTCTAACTCCTCTAGGGAAACATAACTGCATCAGTGAATATAAAGTTAAAACCACACAAGATATATACATTATACTGATACTATAGAAAGAACAACTTTTACATTTGCAAGATAGTTAATACACAAAGTTACAATACAAGATTACAAGACCGATCATGTCGGTTTACAAATGAATACATATGGAAGTATACAACAACACTGAAGGTGGGAAGCAATCTGGAACTAGAACACCTCTACACAGGACGAATTGAATCTCCAAGAAGACCAATGGATAGCTCTGCCACCCAACCATGTGGAACCCTGGGGTCCACCCCTCTAAGCTAGGAGATAACAACAAGGATTCCACTAAGACAAAGTAACAACATCCAAAATAACCAAATGAAACAGACTTGACACAACCAACCATATCAATAGAACTACACGAGATAAGACATCACTCCAGAGGTAACAATGAAAGCATAAAGAGAGAAGTAGCTAAGATGCAGTGAGGAGAGTGTCATCACATGGTCCTAATCATGGGTTGTCCAGGCTATCTCTCACTAGAAGCTGGCCCCTATCTATGGTTATCCTGGTGACCCTTTGGCACTAGTCCCATAGGGTGACACATGAGGAGCCAACACATCCTCTCATGTGGACAAGGAGATCGACCTTGCCAACCAGGCCTTCTCAACCCATCCTTAGCCTTTGAGAGTACTCAAGGCATGGGTGAGGCAACATCTTATCTTGTTATGTGAAAGACTACCTAACCCACCTAGATATATTTTAAAGTTATCACTTGATTACAACTTCCATGGGGTTATCCAGGCAGCCACTTCAGGCGCCAGCCCCACCATGGAAGCCACTCTCCCTTCTACACTAACTAATCTTATACAACATTTGAAACCAAAAGACATGCATGGGCGAGAACTATAAGGCATCTAACTTCTCACAACCCATCATGGTACATAAAGAGATACCAAGTTCCATATCCAAGAGACTTTCTCCCATTCCTACAAGACTCAAAAATTTAGTTAACCCATTACATTGACATGCCATAATTTTTGAACCAAAAACTAAGAACTACACCTTTGGAGTAGGAAGGTTGAACATGAAACTAATGTCAAAGAACCATTTCTGACAAGAACAATGCTTTCACGTTTTGACACCAAGAAGTCATGACATCCCTCAAGATTCCCACTTCACCATTAACCAAATCATAGACATAAACTCCACCCCAAAGTAAACACAATGATCCAATACAAGCATAAAGATATGACCAGGAAGAAAATCGAGCAAATGAGATTCAATAATTCATAACTTAAAACATGGAAATACGAATGAGGTTATAACTTTCTTCGAAGAAATTTAAGCTTACAAAAGCAACAATTCTATACAACTCCAAGCATAAATTCCTATCTAAAATTTATTAACTACCATTAAAAATAATCTATAAATATAATCATATGTTTACCAAGAGCATAAACCTCCATTAATTTTAACCAACTATAATGTCCAATGACAACTATAAATATATACACATAACTTCCCATCCACATGTTTACTACCTATGATTTTTAATAAAGAAAACAACTAAATAATATAAATTGTTACCTATAAGCATAAACATCTTACCAACTATGAATTCCTTATGAAACAACTACACATACAAATTTAATTCCTTTCCCATAAGCAAAATTAACTATCTGTCATATTAAAATTTCAAACAAAACACTACAATATGTACATATTTCCTATTAACATAAGTTACCATCAAACATTTAACTAGCTATAATTCCTTAACAAACAACTACAATACCAATCTATTACACTATAGAATCACTTCTAATTTACCTTCTAATACTATTATTTCTAGACAATGCGCACATTTCGCAAGACTGATCACATGCCATATATCATTCTACGAATTACAACTTTGAATACAAAAATTATAACCTTAATAGTTTTCTATAACCTTAATTTACTATCTAACATCTAACAACTTCTATCAAACTACTATAACCTATATAATTTCCTAACCTATTACCACTTTCAAATTCAAATCAAAACATATGTGCTTTTCTAAGAGCATAGATTTCTATATTATCATGTTACCACTTAAAAATTACTAAAAAACCTATCTATTACCCATTCTATGTTACAAACTCTAACCGATTACAATACACATATTTCATTAACACTGTATTACAACTGTTATGGCTCGATAAAAATGACTACTATTAACATGCATAATGCTAAGAGTTTTGACTAACTCAAGACCATCTCAAATCGAACACAACACTTATCCAACAACTATAGAAGGCATGCATTAAGCTATAATTTTGACTAACACTTTAACATTTGCTATAAGTTCCAACACCCTATTGACTACCCGGTCTACTACAAGGCGACTGCAAAATACTAATATAACAATTACTAAAGTGACTTCAAAACCAACTACCTTGTCTAAAATGAAACGACTCCACTATACGGATATCAAACGTTATAAACCACGATGTTAATACCAGCCACAAGTCAAAGAAAAAAAACATGGAATGGATACAATTAGTAACTGCAGAAGTTTGGCAAATAACTGACAGAAATACAGCCCACGTCCACACACAAGACACAGTCGGCCATCAAAAAGGGAAACAAAAACTAGAGGATACAAGTACAACTACCAAATATGACTCACATACCAATCTAATCACACATAATTTTATTTGGCTTGGGCACCTAAGAATCTTTAACAATGTTATTCAATTTTTATTTTCTAGGATTATGAGATAGAGTAGATGTGGTAGAGGTTCGACCAAGGTAGAATTAGAAGAAGATCTAGACAGAGCTGATTGTCTACAAAGGAAATTCGATAGGGTCATAAGCAGAGCATAACACTATAAAGTGGCAGTAAAAGACACAAGAATAAAGATAAATGTAAAGCTCAAATAGCAGAAGATTCTTACTTGATTGACCAAATTTCAATGACAGAAAAGGCATATGTATAATATCACTCCTATCCCTACAACAGAAGCCTAGAAGAGATCATAGTCATCCATAGATCATGATAGCAAAAGGGTATCTAATACAGTTAGAATAGTTGGAAACTTTGACAGACATATAATCAAAACTTGGAATCATAAATAGGTACGTGAGTTATTTTGCAAAATGCTCAACAGAAGTAAGGTCTCTTATCACTCTTTGGTTTGCAAGCTATGAACAAAAATGGATTTTGTTAAATAGATAAAATATTTTCAAGAAAAAATGACTAATAGTTGCAAGGACAGAACTCTCCTTGACTCAGCAAGATAAGTGCTTGGAATAGAATAAAGAAAGGAAATTTTAGTCACAAAGTATGGTTGGAAATACTCTTGAAGATATAAATGCAAAAATGGAGAAACACAAACAAAGCCCGATGACTGTTGACAAAATCCCTCAAAGAAAAGTCTTAGCAACGAATGCGGGAACGCCAAGATGGGAAATCGACATGAGAGCATCTAGAGATTAAAATTTGCAAAGATAAAATGATAGACACAAGGATCCAAGAATGTCACAATTTTTTATTTATAAATTTCCAAGGATGATCAGCTATAGAAATAAAGATGGAAGAAAGCAACAGGCAGACAGAAAAAAACCTTGGATTAACTAATTCAAAGCACGAGGGAGAAGAAATAATCTATCAAGCACAAATAACACTCAAACAAGAATTATACAGAAACATACGTAGAACAACAATTTTGATCTGAAGCCTCCAATTTCTTCCGTATTCCTGAAACCAAATCTTTGTTTTTCCCCCAATTTCTGTATTCTCTTTCCAACCCCCTCTCCAAAACAAAACCCCATAATATAAAAATGGTTCTGCTCATAAATTAATGCAGACATGCATCCATTACCCAACATCCCACTCCTCCAAGAATTTAAAATCTTGCTACAAAAAGAGATCCTAAATCTTACAATTTCAAAATTGACAACTCATGGCATTAATTCACTTACCAAAAATTATTCTTTAACCAAATATATATTAATTGTTCGTAATCACAACTTATGACACAAATACTCTTGGAAAGTAGATAATTAATTCTAGTCTATTATAAAATTTTACTAAGGTGTCATTCCAAGATCTAGGCTAAACCACATATTATCCAATAAACAAAATAGGAGTATTATTATTTTAATAATAAACCATTAAAGTATTATCCAACTACACAAGAGCATTATTAACACAACATGACGATACTCCATGACACAAGATTACCAAACATAAAAGGCAAGGACCAAGCATCACAACACGACTTGAGAACACAATAGAAGAAAAGGACCGACCTAGTGGAATAGACCTAGTGTTATATCCCATCACTGATACCCATTGGTGCAAGAGCCCACTCAAACTTGCTATATCAGGTGGAGTTGAGGCTCGGTACCTGCAACCTGCATCCGAACAATTGGTTGTATATGATCAAATACATAAATGTCTACACACAGAGAGTCAGATAATCATGGCATAGTAGGGTGCTCGAAGCAAGTAATACTACACCATCCCTGCTCTTGAACAAGATTATAACCATTGCAATTGAAAACAGATATCAACGGATCTAATAAAACATGCAAATATTAATCCATTACTAAACATGAAAAACTCATCATAATAGGGATAATAGTGATGTCATCATGAACTCGTAACACATATCAAAACTAAATCAGTCGAACATAGTCTATTATGATCAAAATAAACATAAATCATAACCTAGTAATCAAATGTCTTAGAACTGTATCAATGCAATGAAAGACTAGCAATTGTCTCAGAACTGGCAGAGAGAAATATGAAACTAACAACTATCACAATCCAAAATGCCAGGGGCATTACATTATTGTTCATATCCTTAACCTCCTTTGATGCTATTACAATACCATGACCTTGATCATTCATGTTCACTTTCATCATCAAAGATAATAAAACCTTAGAATCAACCTTTCTAAGTTCGGTAAAGATAATTTAGGTTCATAGATTTTCCCTTGGTATTCCATCATTATGAAAATTTTCAGTTACATTTAAAGTTTACTCCAACATGAGTTAGAATCCAAAAGAAATGATACACCACCATAGTTTAGAAGAATTTATATTATCTTAGTCAATCTGAGTACTCAGGAACTTCAAATAGCCAAATCGAGCTAAAGTGTCCAAAACGGGACATACTGAAATAAAGCCAACTGTGCTCTTTTGTTCTTTGGGCAAACTAGTAAAAGCAGTTTAGTCATACTGTTATCTTCACTTTCACTTTCTAAAGAAGCTTCTACAACATCACTCAAATCATTAGTATCACAAGAAACATCACAAAGTTAAGGCTTAGATCTTAGGTTTTCATTTTCTTCTCTGCATGCTACAAGTGACTTCTTGAACTAATTAACATGTTCTTTGAATCCTACTATTTCACTCTTCTGTAAACTGTTCTCCCTTTTCAATTCTTTCAAACCTTCTTCTAGATCTATGTTCCTCTATTCCACCTTCCAACACTTCAAATCTCTCTTCAATATCTTCAAACAATGTCAACTTTGTATTCTAGTTCTTCATTTCTCCTTCTTGCATGTTCAGTTCTTCTTCAAGGGCATCATATTTGTCTTCTCCTAGTTCTTCTATCTTTTCCAACAACTTTGAATTACACCTTTTGATTTCACACAATTCTTCTTCCAAAATAATGGTCAAACGAGCCTATACTGGTCAAACTGATCAAAACTTTGTCCAATAGGTAAACACAAAAGCCATATGGGCTAAACAGGACAGGAATCATTATGCTCTAGCCAGAGAATTTTGACCCCTTTGGGATCAATATGGGTCCATGAGTCACTTCTTGGAGACCACAGTCTGCCCAAGCACTGTGTTGAGGATGTCAACCAGGGGATACACAATATTGACTTCTACACACCTCAGTTTTAGAAAAGCTGAGTACAAGTAATCAACCCCAGGGATTCTTCTGAGTACAAGTGACTTTCATTATTTTGATATCATATAAACATTACACTTAACATGCTCAAGCATAAAAGGTAATAGTTCTAGTTGTCATGCATGCCTATTTACAGAGACTACCACATCAATAACTCTTCCAACTTTCCATCCATCTCTCTCTTTGCAAATGTCACATCAATTAGCGCCACCTTAGGGCTTGTTATCCAAAAGTAGTGCTAGCAACCCAAAATTGATAGTAGCTTCCCAAAATAGGAGTCCATGACATTAATTTCTAGTACTCGTCTAGTTAGCCATAAAACCAATATTATTAATACCTTAGTGCCAAGTAACCCAAAAAAATAAAGATGGTCTCTGGGCCCTCTCAAGGATCCCTCCTCATGTTTCCTGATACCTTGCTCACATTCATTTAAGGTGTTATCCTCCAAGAGGAAGGTATGGAAGAAACACACTCATAGATCTAGGGGGATGGATGGAGTATGACTGTCCCATACTAGTCCCATTTACAACCCCCATCCTCACAATAGAATTCCCCGGGTCACCTACTCTCCCATACAACCTACAAAGGGCCCCTCCTAAACATGGTAGTTTACAGAAATCACATTACTCCACACATGGCAGCAGTTGCAGCAATAAAATATGTCAAATCAAAAAGAATTAATTAAAACAAGTCCTTAAGTCAAATCCTCAATAAAATAAAATAAGCCAAGAAGAAGTCAAGATCAAATATATCAACCATTGCAACATCACAAATTTAACAAAGAACAAGTCCTTGAGGGCAAAGAACCATCTTAAAATTAAAACAACTAATTAGTCCAAGAAACAAAACACTATCGGCTTAACACTTAAGTAAAACCTTTAACACAAGAATAAATAATCCAACAATCTCATGAAATTTGTACATTATAACCACCATTTATCCTTACAACAAGACCACCTAAGGGGTGTAGACAATAGGGTGGGCTTCTATCACTCAAATAGCTAAATCGTACAATGGTCTCAACCACATAGAGAACAATGATAAATCACCATGTCACACTAAGCATTCCCCACACAACCTGGAACAACCTTATCATCTTTTTGTATCAAAAATCCACACAAATAGTCACATGCCCCACTCAACCCAGGGCATGTCATTATGAAAAGATCCATTAAGAGAGTCCACAAGTCTCACGGTTGTCATGTACTAGACTACTATAATCTCATTATCAATCTATTCATCTCACCCTCTAGGGAGGGTTTATCTATGGCCTTACCATTTCCTTTCTTTGCATGTTTCTCTCCACGTATATCAATAACTAGATGATCATTAGATCGCAAGAGGGGGAATATTATTAACATCATATTATATCACCTTATATCTTAATTCTTTCCATACTTTAGGTTAGCAGACCTCTAGGCCTAGTGTTTGAGCCTCTGCTCTAATACCACATGTAAGGACCCAACTCATCCTTAACAAAATACTACTAACTTTGAATTCAAAAATATCGAGGAATTAAAATTTTTTATCTAAAAGATGTAGGAAATGCAGATTCGGGAATTTTTTTACCATAAACTCTAAGAATTGCTCAATAAATGTTATAGAGATGAGACAAACTTGAGTTTAGATTTCTAAAATCATCAAGTCCTTAAAGTTCACCAATTTTAAATCTATTGAAGAGAGAGTACATTACACAAGATAACCTATAAGAACAATGGATCACACATATCTTAAGTTCTTCATTACATCCTACATTCACTTCTAATAGTTTGCTTTTCCTCCAACAACTATATCCTTATCATCTGCACTAAACTAACTGGACAATCTCATACTAGCACAACTTAGAAATCACTACACAGAAAATTAAGATCATGATGTTAATTGTAGAAGAACACCCTACATCTAGGGGACCTGAGTACTAGGGGCATCCTTCGTCGTTTGCACTGCCTACATACCCTCTATCCACGGGATCAAGGCCCCCCTCCTTCGGATGCGACTAACATGGGGAACGTGAATATGTAGTTTTGTTTTGCACTATGTTTGATGCAACTATGAGTGGGTATCCAGCCCTTTCTAGGGTTATTCCCTACCCCAAATAGTTCTTTGTTGACTGCCACCCACTCGGTGAAACAGGGATGGAAATTAGTCCACTACCATAAACACCTAAATGGGTGTTCTTCAATTAATCCTAGTGTGGAAGAATCCATATTAGGTGTCTGCTCATGAAATCTAGTTTACTTCCTCTAGCCAAATTGGGTAATTTCGTGACTAAGTCTGTTCCGAATTCCCTAGTACTTTCTGATCACCAAGATTCGTGAAGACAAGGTGAGAGCATAAAGTAGATAGGGTTTCTAATTCAGACTAGTTGTGCTATCTAACATTTTACAAGTCATCTCTGATTTTAGACTCGTGTGTCAATAAGCCTCATTTTCTGTTAATAGCTTGAAGGGTTTTCTAAATGAACATCATAGTAATCATCATACAACTATTTCAATAGACTCATCCTTTAGTTAATCTTTTTAATGAGATATCCAAGGAGATTTTTCATTCCTGCGGATTTAACTTTGATATGTCCCTTATTACTACCCAATGATTTAGAGGGACAATGCCTAGACATCATTGTTGCAGCTATGTTAGGTGCGGGGTACTTGGTTCAACGTGAAGGCATTATCCGTAAACGTGACATAGAGCTACCATAAAAACTGAACACTGCGATTTGTTTTATATTTGGATGTTTGTTTAAAGTTAACCTAGCTAATTCCAAGGAAAAATTAGAATAACTCGAAATGGAATAATGAAAGGAATAAAATTCTTGATTAATCAATTCAAAACATTTGAGTAATCAATAGATGTTGTTCTTTCCATAATTTAAGCCAATTATTGCACAATAATGAAAATACTAAATTAATTTCTCTATTCCAAAGTACCATATAATAGTAATGAAAATGTAAATTACAAGCTATAATTAATATACAAACACTTGAATCCTTAAACACATATTTGTGAAGAAAACTAATATATTACATTCTTCTTAGTTGGATTAAAATCTAAAAGGTAATCAATTCTATTGAGCAAGCTGAATAATGTCGATGGTATATGAGAAGTAAACAAATTATTAACATCACATCCATTTCTCAAATACAAGAGTAGTTATCTAACCTTAAAAGTGGAGCTACAACGTACAATACGTTATTATAATAGCTCCTAATTCCTTCTATATTTATAATATCAAATTATTTCTAATCATTCACATAATATTATAGGTCTAACTTCCTTGAGTGTTATTAATATAGTTACTTGTTTCCAATACTAAGAACACTACTTGCCAATTTTCTATTGTTTATCAAATGTACTCAGTCAGCATATGGGTGAGGTTTAATACCTAGGCTAGAGTTTAATAACTATATAATTTCAACATAATTTATGTGACTAAGTTTGATCGACTAAGTTGTTCTTCCCAAAATGACTAACTATCCATTTCTAGATCAACTCTCTTAAATGAATCTTCATCAATTGATTTCTATTTGCCAAATACTTATTTAACTATCATAGAGATAACTTCATTTTATTCCTATGTATTTCCTCATACTTCATATCAAATTATCTAATTGATATAGATTTAACCTTGAAAGATCAAATCTAGTTATTCTTTTAGTGTTAGTAGCTGCTTTAAAACAATGACATATTACAATGATCTACATACAACACTTCTTACAAAGGATTCGATCATCTTAAATTAAAATTGGCTTATGCTTATTACACAGAACACTTGCTAACAATTAGTCTTACACTTAATAATTTATACCTTTCTAGTTGAGAGGAAAACTTGTAGGATATCTAATAAATAAATTGATAAAGGAAAGAAACTTCATTGAATCATAGTGCAGGTAAAAGATGCTTGACCATTATACTTGTATGTAATGAATAGAACTAGAAAAGATACTTATTCAATTTCATAAAACATACGTCTTAGAAAAATACTTACATCAATTCATAAACTAGGAAAGATATTCTATCAATAATGTATAATTTAGTCTAAGTCAAAATAAAGAATCCTAGATAACTATTTCAACCTTCTAAATATACTAAATCAATATATATCCATTTTATTACATCACAATTCCATAAGAAAAGTGACTTATAATCTTTGCATGTATAACAAGAGCTATACCTCCTCGTGGCCTTTCAAGTTAGCATACCAATAAAAACATCCATTCTTACTATATATAAGGAAGAGTAGAATTCCTAACCTAACAAAGTTTGAACAAGGAAAGAACTAGGCATACTTGATTCATCCTTTTTCAACAAATAGGACAATAGAAAATTCACATATGCAAATCCCAAATTTTGAACCCATTGATAACAACCCTTTTCAATCATTTATAAACTGCAACCATATCACTCTGCCTTTAATTGGAATTGTTATTATTAAACAGTAAAATTTATTATTTTTATTATTAACAAGATGTAAAATTTATAATTATTATTTTTTATTTTAAAATGTGAAATTTATGGGTGTTAATTAGCCGATAGGCTTTTATATGTGAGTATTATAGTGTCTGGAAAATCCTCTCATTCTTTAGTGCAGTCGCACTTTATGAGCATATACCAAAATTCCACACTTACATGGATGTTAATACGCTTATTCTGAAAAGTTGTGTAGCAAATGCAAACCGCCCATGAGCAATGAAAGAGGGGGTTTTATTCCTCTATAAAAGTGCATTCTTGAGAATACAGGTTCGTTAGACAAAAAGCATTAAGTGAAGCATTTTACCGAATGCAGTGAACAAGTCTCCAACCTCTTCAGTTTACATTTGCCAGCTTACTCCCAGCCAGTGCCAAAATAGGAGTTTTGGAACAGGGCATGGATATACATCAAAGCATAAAGGAAAGACGAATTTCATCAGATGTAGTCGCAAATGCCCTGGTACACATGTATTCAAAAATGTAGAAGTGTGCACAAAGCACGTTAACAGTTTGACAAAATGCCTCAAAGAAATGAGGTATCATGAAATGCAATGATTGTAGGATACACAGAAAATTGACATGTTAAAAAGACTTTAAAAACTTTCAAGCAAAAGCAATTGGCAACTGTAAAACCAGACTCCGCAACCTTTGCCAGCATCCTCTCTGCGTATGTCAAAATTGGAGCTTTCGAACAGGTTATGGTCGTCCATCAAAGCAGAACGGAAGGGGGATTTTGTCAGATGTGGTAATAGCAAGTGCCCTGGTAGATCTGTGTGCAAAATGTGGAAGCATAGCCAATGCACTCGAACTGTTTGACAAAATGCCCAAGGAGATGTCGATTCAGTGAATGCAATGATTTCAGGATTTTCACAAAATGGATTTGTTAAAAGGGATTTTGAAACGTTCAAGCAAATGAAATTGGTAGGCGTAAAGCCAAATCCCTCAACATTTGCCAACGTCCTCCCTGCCTGCGTACAAATTGAAGCTCAGGAACAGGGTATGGATATCCATCAAAACATAACTGAGGGGAAATTTTACCAGATGTTGTAATTGCAAGTAACGGGTTAGACATACGTGCAGAATGGGGAAACATAGACAAGGCACGACAACTGTTCTATTCTTCCAAGAAGATATTGGCATGAAACAATGATTCAACAATTATTAACTGGAAACCAAAACCCTCATAAGAATATCACATGTAGACATATTAACATGAAACAAAATCCCTCAATCAAAACATGTCATGTGTAGATCGATAGCTTCTAACTGTGAGAAGAATATGGACTAGTTAATGCTCAAACCCAAGACCTCCCAACACTCCTCGCGTTCAAGTTTTGGTGGAGTGCGAATTATCTTGTAACAACCCTCTTTATGTTCAAGATATGCAGGGTAAGTAGACCTTGCAATAGTAATTCTGAAAGCATCACGATGATTATTAAGAGGCAAGGGTATTTAGTATTTACACCACGCAACAGGCAGTCATGAGTGACAATGTTAAATATGAGTTTCGGCATGACTTTATAAGTATACAAACATATCATAAAGTTCATATTCCACAACAAAAGTCACGGCTTACTGTTGTGCTTTTCGATTGTTGATAAACATGTTATTTTAAAATCTGTTCTCATTCTAAATTTGGGGCGAAAGTTCAATAAAACAAAATCTTCAGTTTACAATAGTTTTCTTAAAGGAGTAGAATTTAACGGACCCCAATTTTGCCTTTCTAGAGATTACGAGCAACTTAGCATAGCTCTTTGTTTGCAACCGAGTACAAATTAAAGGAAAAAAATCACTCTATAAACCTTATAGTCTTGATAAGTCCCTACTAAATGACAAAAAAAAATTATGATTCATTTTGTCTCTTTTTCAATTGGCTAATTTTGTACAACATTTTCAATACTACATTATCACTATGTTCCAAGAACTATCTAGAATTGAGACTGTTAAAAGGTCCATTAGCTCAATGGTACAACACCCCAACATTTTTATAAGAGTTCTTAGGTTTGAGTCCTAACTGATCTAAGAAACTAAAATACAACAGCCTTTGTTCCAACAATATTTCTAATCCAAAGCCGACAGTTTACCAAGTGGAACAACCCATTCAAAATGAATACAACCTAGGTCCCTTCCTTGTTCCCGGCTTGGCTTAAGGCAACAAGAGAGACCAAGAAAGGAAGAAAGGGGAGAAAAAGGCGAAGTTCTGTAAAAAAAATTATTGAGTTTGACTTTAAAATATATATCCTTGGAGATTTACCCACAATAATCCTCCTACTTTTGAACCAGAAAATATATATTATATTTGTAGGTTCTAAATTTCTATTAGCATATCATATAACAACATGATTTTTTTCTGTAAATCATTGACGTAATTAAATTCACAACTTCTGAAGAAGCTCGATTTAAAATAGACACAAAGTCAGTTGATAATCGCTACCTCTTCAAGTGCACAGATAGAGCTGTAGAAGTAATGAAGAGCTAAAATGAAAATAAAGGTGAAATAACCTTGATGCAGAAATCTCTTTTACATAAATCTAGACTAATTACATAATGCAATTAACATGTAGAAATTCAAACTAAAAACAATGATCTTCTTGTCATAATTTTCTAAAAGAGAAAGGAAGGACTAACTCACAAAATGCTCCATCTATCCAACCAAAATGACCTCTAGTGTCTTCCCTTCACCTTTCAATGGCTATTTATAGAAAAGTTCAAAGCTTTTCTAGAACATCCTTTTCCAATCTCATGTTGGAAAATTTGGAAGACTTTGGAGTCAAGTCTAAGCACATGGTAGAAGATTGAGTCATTGGGTCAAGTTTAGCTAATAAATGTCTCTCTTCCAATCTTCCAATTTGCAATAAATTCATCTGGAAATCCTCATTTAATCAATAAATGATATATTTGAAAATTGACATAGAATGAGGGAAGTTGAATTTCTAGAAGAGTCCTTTTTTATTTAGTTTATTTATTTAAAATTATAAATTGTGTCAAATAAAAATTCATTTGATTTCAAATTAAATATTATATTTATTTAAACAGAGAGATAGAGAGCTATTAGGTCATGACAGATGGTAGACCATATTTGATGATGGTTGCATTTGATCACCTTTGTTTCCATATATTGCTAGAATGATAAGTATTAGCAGTTTTGTTTGCAGACTTGACAATGGAGTGCTCTTATAGTTTACAGTTCTTTTTTTGCAACAGACATATAGCCTTGTGTCTTTGTAGCAGCCTTGGTGACAGTGTATTTTGTAGTTAGCAAAGGTAGCTTGATGATACTTTGTAGCATAGACTTGATGACAGTTTCAGTCTTTTGATTTTTACTTTGATTGCAAGACAGTACTTGGAGATTGTTATTGTGTTTCATCACAATGAATTTTTTTGGTGACAGTCCTTGCTTTTTATGAATATACATATTGTAACATCAAAAAATGTCCCCTTGGGGGCTTTTCCCTCATAAGGTTTAGCTCCCGTGTCTTTTGCATTCATTTAGGACATCTTAGTTCATATTTTGGCATCTCGATGGAATGAGACCTAGGTTCCATGGCAAATTGGACCTAGGTGGACCCCTTGAGATGTACCCTGCCCAAAATAGGGGGGAGGACTTGGGCACCCATGGCCTAGTCCTGCCCTATTTTGGAGCAGCCCTAATTTTCAGGTGTTGGTTTGTGACCGTTATTAGGTCCCTTTGCCGACACGGTAAGTTTGAATTGCGAAAATCTTAGCGAGAGTGTTTGTAGTTGCATATAAAAGCATGTTTAGGCATTCATTTGTAAACTAGATGATCATTGTGAACTTTAGGCATTCTCAAGGTGATTCAATGCTTTCATTGTGTTTCGAGAGTAGGCTTGTGTGTTTGTGTGTTGATATGTACAGATTTGAGCATCAATTTCCTCATGGAATGAAGAGCATCTTCCTCCCATGAGAGCTTCACTACAAGGTGACATTATATTATGTTTTTATCATTGGTTCCTTTAGTTTTACCTCTGCCTCACAAGGGCACATACTCTTTATCTGACAATGGTGTTTGGAGACTTAAGTGTCCTCTGGGGCTTGACTGAGGCAAGCCTCTAAACACCACAACCCCCAAACCAAGTCTTGTGATTGCAGGTTAGAGGTGTCACATTTGGGAAAAGTGGAGTTACAGGAAGGATTGGCAGGCATCAAGGATTCAGGATCTGAAGAGTTGCAGGATGCTGGAGCATTTCCATGACTTTGGTGCTCGCTCTAGTGTCCTCCGCAGACAGATCTCAAAAAATAGAAGTTATAAGGCTTATCAGTGCTAGAAGGAGGTCCAGATTCTGTAAAGAAACCTATGCCTTGGACTTGGGCACCCGTTCCAGTGTCCCCAACTATTTCTCTTTGGAACCCTGAAAATAGGTACTCTGTGATTTGATATTTTTCTTCTGTCTGCAAGAGCATTTTCCACTACTCGTCAAGTTATTGCCATATTTGCATAATTAGGGTTTTAATGGTCAATTAAGCATAAGAGAAGGAAAATTGATAATTAAATTCCCTGATCCAAGTTTCCCTATGTTTGTAAGTGACCTAGGGTATGATAGTACTCGCCACTCAACCCTAGATCCTTGAATGTAAGCGGAAAGGTGGATTTAAACATTTAAACACTAGAGTATTGACAAATACAATTTTCCCCTAAACATTTTAGTGAACCCATGTTTTGGACTTAAATTTAAACTTGCTGAGTATTTTTCTACAGATTTGGATTGATTTCATTCATTCATATAGTCATTCATTCTATTGCATTGAGAAAAATTCAAGAAAAATGAAAAATTGGGAAAATTTACAAAAATTGCATTATTTGTCTTACTAAATTGCATCAATTCTTTCTAATTTTCCCTAATTCATGATTTTTTCATTAGATTTGATATGAACTACAAAAAATACAAAAATTCAAAATTTTTCTTTGCATTTTCATCATTAATTGCTAGGGTTTAGATGTTTAAATCTGCCTTTCCCCTAAACGCTAGAATATTGTGAACTAATGTCATGCCGGTGACTGAATGTGCAAAAGTGATAAATAATACTCTATCACTGTCTCATACACAAGTATCAACACCTATGTCGACCATAGGAATATCTACTTTCACATCAATGATCTTAGCAACTGAGGCAAATGCTTGTAGTAATGCTACCACTGGTATTGGAGTATCTAATGGTACTAATTACAAAGCTGTGGGATTTAATTATCAAAATTTGGTTCCTAAAGGGACCTCTTCTATGAATAATTGTTCTCTAGCACCTATCTATTCAAATCACTTCCAACCACCTATTACCTACTCGTAACCATCTTCCACTTACCATTATGTCCAACCAACAATAACTTATTTGCATCCTCTACCTATCATATCTCAAGCTCAATCACCACCTCACTTTGGCTCAAATTCATCACAGTAACCCGCATCTCCCAATGATGCCATCCTAAATCAACTTTTGTAGGGCATGACTGCTTTACAACAAAAGGTAACAAATTTGACAAATTCTTCACAACCTAATATACCAACATATCATGCCCGTAATCCCCTTTGCTATGTAATTTTGAGAACTCCTATGCCTGACTGGTTTGAGACCCCTCGCTTTGAAAAATATGGTGGAAAAGGTGATCCTAATACTCATGTGGCAGCATTCACAGATATGTGTAGTGATTTCTATTTTGAAGAGGACTTGTTGGCAAAATGTTTCCCGCAATCACTCAAAGATATTGGTTTAGAATGGTTTTGCTCTTTCCCTCTGAATTCAATACACTCCTTTTCGTAGTTGATTGATCAATTTTTACAACATTTTCAAGCAAATATTGGACCTCAAGTCTCCTTGATTGATTTAGTTCATTGCAAGCAAGGTCCAAAAGAAAAGTCAACTGAGTTTATTAGTCAGTACCAAGCTCTATACACACAAATTCAATATCAGATGAAAGATGAGGATGTTCAGAAGGTGTTTATCACAAACTTACAACCTAACATCTATGAGAAGATTCTCTTGATGAAATATAACTCCTTTGAACATTTATGCATTGCCCTTCATGATTATCAACTTTTGTCTATTCAATATGAAAACCAAAACTCAGTAGCTCAAGTTAGTCAATCCATGGGCAGATCGTCACAAAACAACTTTAAGAGAAATAATAATAGGAGTTTCATCAAGATAAATGGACCAAATATGAATGATTTTTCTAATGTGTCTACTATCAATAATCCAAAGAAGACATCATATCAACCAAGAAAGTTTACTCCGATATCTGAATCCTATCATTCTATCATGGATCAAGCTATGAGTAACAACATTCTGAAGCTTCCCTCGATCAAGCTTGTTGATCCTAGTAAACACAGACCTTACTTCAATGGTAGTGCCTTTTGTCATTATCATCGGACACAAGGACATGACACTGAACGATGTATGCATCTTAAACATGAGATACAAGACCTTATTAGTTCAAATGTCATCTAGGTATCAGGTGTGGATGACAATGGAAACAAATCGGTTGCTCCTCCGAATCAGAATTTACAAATCTTCACTAATCCTTTTCCTAAGCATACTGAAAATAATATGGTGGAACAAGGTTTAATGGAAGTAGACGACGATGATTACTTGGACTATGATAGTATTGTGGGTATGATTGAATTAGATAAGAAACAAGTGGATAATCCACCTCATCCATGAAGAAACAGAATTTACGCTGAGGTTCCTCCTTCGTTATCCTTATATGGATCGGGAGATAATCACAATGCCTTTGAAAAACAAGAACAACAACTAATACAGATGAGCAAGATGGTACAAGATGAATCCTATTACTGTTCTAGAAGATTCAACAATGAAAACTCGCTAAAAATCAAAAAAGAGCAAGATGACAATCAATAGTCAGAAATAATAGTGGTTCTCCCCCTCATAAGCAACAAAAAGTCTCATTCACACAAGAATTTAAGGAATAGACATCATATGATAACAAACAAGACTTTCATAAGAACCACTCAAATTTCACATTAAACATGATCGAATACCTCTCCAAGAGGTTCACGAGCTCTAACATATAATATGAAGACCCTATAGGTAAGTATCTCTAATCCTTTATCTCTCTCGTGATGTGCTTCCCCTATGACGTGCTATGTGTTGTTTAGGCCTCCTGGGATGACCTCAGATTCTCCCATAAGGTTCGGGATACCAGGAGAGCACCTTTGTTGTGACCTTCTTCTATTTGTATAATCATTCTTCTATATTGCCTCTCTCTCTGATTTCATTATTGTGTGTTGTGTCTTATGGACATAGTGTTGTGGTTGGTGACTTGGGGGCGCCCTCCTATGTGACTTCCCTTAAGACACTTGTTTCTCCTCTCTTACTTATTGTTTCCCTTCCTCTAGTGTTTCCACCTAGGGGGCGGATGACAACAAACATTTATACTAATGTGGACCTAGTGTCCCTTTCAAGAGCAATCAAATAAATAGACTTAGTTCCTAATATGATGATGGGGTTGTATATTTTATCTGACGCTTGGCTAGTGGAAGCACTCATGCTTTCCATGTAGTGAATTTCATGATGTTTCTATCGCATTTACAAACCTTAACAATACTGTTGCTCTATGCACCCTTGTTTGCCTTTGAATCTGGCCTTGGTGCTACTTGATTCAGACAGCTTTGTGATATAGCCCCACGATTATACTCAAACTCTGAATTCGTTGTATAACCTTGGCTCTTTTTGTGGATTAACCATATGCATTGATGTTGTTGTTTATCATGATGTTGTAGACACTAACATTTTTCTTATAGGGATGTGCTTGTGGGAACATTTGGTGATCGTAAAGTACATGTCACCTCCAGGGCATGGACTTTGCAAGAGTCTATGTTCCTTTGTGTTTTTCTTCCTACTTTAACATTCTTGATATTGATGCCTGATATCAACCACCTTAAGGTGAGGGCATATAAGGTAAGCTATCTATTATAGATGTTAGCAATGTGTTTGACCTCAGATGCAAAGACTTGTGCCCCAGGGTAGTGCATCATGCATCCTGAGTTTGTTTGCAATCAATCAATTAATCGTGTAAGCCCTTTGGGGAGGTGGGATATTGAGTATATCCTTTTTCTTAATCGCTCTGGGGAGGTGTGGATGGTGTATTTCTCGAAGCAGATTGTATCATCCTGTCATTTTCAAAAGACCTCTATAGACGTGAGGAGTGGTTCTATGACTAACTCAACCCTTAAGCGTGTTTTCAATGATTGTTGTGGCGAAGTGCAATCATCGATGTACGCCTATAATGTGCCTAAGATGGTGTTGGACCTAGAAATAGATACACTCCATCGCTTGTCTGCCGTGTTTTCTCCATGTCTTCAAGTGTGTGTTTTGGTGTATTTGTTTTGTGTGGCGTGTTTGTTGCCCCATATATACAAAGACCTGCGCGATGAGTGCATAATGTATGTTGGAAGGTTTTGTGTGTCTTGTGTGTGTGTTGCCCCACATATACAAAGACCTTTGTGATGAGTGCATCATGTATTATGGGAGGTTTGTTTACTTTCCAGTACTTGCATATGCATTTCATATATAGGAGAAAAAGAAAAGAAAAGATATCATTTCTGTCTTCCATGCATTACTGTGTCTTCCATGCATTGACTGTATTCTCTGTGTTCTATCTGACTATAATTGTCCTCTCCATGTTTTGCGTGCCTGTTATTATTTTCCATGTGATTGGTGTGTCTTCTCCATGCTTGGTGTGTTTGTTATGTTTGTGACTTTACTTTAATGCATGTATGGACCTCGTGTTTATACATACATTAAAGTGGGGGCTAAATGTAACGTCAAAAATTGTCCCCTTGGGGGCTTTTCCCTCATAAGGTTTAGCTCTTGGGTCTTTTACATGCATTTAGGACATCTTAGTTCATATTTAGAGTTTGAACAAAAGGTTTTAACTCAGATTTAAATTTTAGATCTGAGAAACAAGAGAACTAAAATCATGTCTTTTAAACAGAGGATCGATGCCATGTGAGCCAGAAGGTTTGGTGACAGCAATAGAAGAGGGGGATTGATCCAAATAGATCACCTGAGTATAGACCAAATGACTGTGGAGGAAGGTCGATGACTCAATGGAGTCAATTCTAGCATACCACAGGCAATAGTAGGAATGCAAAGGTTGATCTAAGATTCATAATGCATAGGCAAAATGTTTAGCAAGAGGGTGGCTCAGGCAAAGGAAAGTGATTTCCTTAGTAAATAAAGGAACAACCAGTAAAACAAATGATTTGCTTAGCAATTAGAAGAACGACCAGTCAACAAAGGACGACTAGCATAGATATAGGGTCGATTACATTGTACCAATGGCAATAGAAAGTAGGTAAGGTAAGGTAAGGTAAGGTAAGGTAAGGTAAGGGAGGTCGATCTGGTATTCAAATCACCAGATAAAACATGCAAGCTACTAGACGACAAGGACGGCCGGCCAAACAGGGTGACTCAACAAGTATAGATGCCAAACCAAACAGTAATAGAATAGACATCAAGCTACATCTTTTAAATGCACCTAACAAGAAGAAAACCTGGTAAATTCATAGATAGAGAAGAGTGTTGTAGCTACTGTTGCAGAAAGTTTTCCTTTCTCCCTGTCACTGCCCCCAACACCTTCTTGTCACTGCTTGAACCAGAATACTCAACTGCCAGAAAAGACGTCTATTTCTCTACAATTTGTGGGGTAAAATTCTCTGCTACCTATCCCTCTTTTTAATTAATATTTCTCCTTTAGTTTTGGTGATCAGCCAATTATGTTTAGGGAACTGAAGTTGGCTCTCTCTTTTGCATGAGAAAATAATATAAAACTCATATTTTTCCTATTTAAAAACATAAAATAAGAACTATTTATTTTCTTACTGTCGCATGGTGACATGAATATCTATTTAATTCTCTATTCAATATAAAAATACTATTTTCACATCTTAACTATTGTTATGAAAATGAAACTAATTTAATAATCAAATAAGAGGAATGCAATACACTATTGCATATTGAACTATCTAATTTAACTTATTATTTATTTTTAAGGAAAATATTGTCTTCCAAACATCTATACAATATTTTATCATTCAATTTAAAATACAAACATATTTATCCTCATTTAAATGTAAAACACTAATTAATATAATTCAAAAATAGTCAACCACACATTAATGCAATTAAATTCCATTTCATTATGCATATACAACTACGTGATGTGTGTGATTACATCAGGTATCCCATCCATTAGTTCTTTCCAAGTGGCTAGAACACCTCTACCTCAGCCATGCTCCCGTCTTCGACAAGTACCTGCAATGCATTTGCAATCAACTCAACGTCAATAGGTTAGTGTCTCTAAAACATAGCTAAAGCAATTCATTGCATTTATATCAATATTATTAAATCACGTAAGTCAAATTTCCAAAATAACTTTATAATAATCACTTCCACACATAAAATTAATCAAAGTAAATCAATGACATTAATTGTTCATTAATCAAAAATAATAGTAATGTCTATCAAAATGAGATGTGACATCCTTCCCCACTTGGAAGAGACATCATCTCAATGTCTTATTGAACATCAAAACAAGAAAGTATCAAGGTGCCATAAAATAATAACATCAACTCAATGTATCTCAAACAATAATCAAACTCAAAGTATCAAAGAAATTGTTGAACTCAAGGTATCATAATCCATGCATGAAATAGAAATCTATGCTGTATCCTCAAATGAGGAAAAGATCTATCAATCTCCTCAGCATCCTCCCATGTGGCACTATCCTTAGAATATTGATCCCATTGGACCTTATATTGTACCACACCTCTGCTACATAACTTAATGTTATGCTTCTCTAGAGCTTGAATGGGCTCCACTAGCACCACTCTGGGATCCTAAACCTGTAAAGCACGCCAATCAAGAATATGTGACGCATTAGGATTATACAACTTAAGTAAAGACACATGAAAAACATTATGGATTCTGGCAAGTGTAGACAATAGTACAAGTCTATATGCTACAGGATTAATCACTTCTAGAACTTCAAATGGTCCTACAAAATGAGGAGCTAGCTTAGACGCTTTGCCAAATGACACTGAACTCTTATGAGGTTTCATCCTCAAAAAGACTTTGTCACCCACTAAAATCTATCTAGGAATTATGTTCTTATCTATATAACTCTTCTGATGATTGGAAGCTTGCTTCAACTTCTCCTTGATCAACTTCATCTGATCATCCATTTCTCTTAACATCTCAGGACCAATCACAATGCTGTCCTCCACTCTATCCCAACTGATAGGTGTTCTACACCTATGCCCATAAAGATCTTCGAAAGGTGCCATTCCCAAAGATGCATGGTATGAATTGTTATAGGCAAATTCTACCAAAGGAAGATACTCCTCCCATCTATACTGCTGATCCATACAATACATTCTAAGAAGGTCTTCTACAACTTGATTCACTCTTTTTGTCTGACCATCCATTTGAGCATGATAAGCCAAAATGAGATTCAACTTTGTACCCAAAGATGCATTAAGAGTTGTCCAAAATCTAGATGTCATGTGAGTGTCTCAATCTAAAATGATCATCTCAGGCACTCCATGCAATCTAAAAATCTCCTGAACAAACTTCTTAGCTAAGACCATCGAACCATCAGAGAGATTTCTTGGAATAAAATGTGCTACCTTTGTCAACTTGTCCACAACCACTAAGATGACATCATGCCTATTCTTATACATATGTAACACTTGAATAAAATCCATGCTATTCACTTGCCACTTATGCTCAGGGATACTCTATGGATACAACAAACCTACTGGATGCACATGCTCAGCCTTGACTCCTTGGCATTCCAAACATTGAGCCACAAATTCTGACACATCCCTCTTAAGTCTAGACCAAAAATATAAAGGTTTTAAACCTTCAACCATCTATGTCACTCAAGGGACCTGAATATGGTGCATTGTGAATCTCTTCAAGCACTAACTTCCTCAACTCTCTTGAGTTAGGAATATACATTCTTTTCTGATATCTCAAAAGTCCATCTAATTCTATCACATAACCATCAAACCTGTGATCTAAGGGGTCTACTTCCATAGCTTGTTTTACTCTTTCATAATGCTCATCCCCTTGAAGATTCTGAATCACTTTCTGTTTCAAATTGGATCTCATAGTGACAATGGCAGCCAGATGTCTTCTCCTACTAAGAGCATCTGCTACTCTATTCTCTTTCCCTTTAATATACTCAATCCCAAAGTCATACTCACTAAGGAATTCTAACCATCTTTGTTGTCGTACATTAAGGTTAGGTTGAGTAAAAATATACTTGAGCCCTAGATGATCTGTCTTCAACTCAAAGGGCTTACCTAAAAGATAATGCCTCCACATCTGAAGTGCATGAACTATGGTAGCTAACTCAAGATCATGCAGCACATAGTTGAATTCATGTTGCTTTAACTTTCTTGACTCATAAGCAACCACTTGCTCATTCTGCATCAATACTCCTCCTAATCCTTCCCCTCAAGCATTTGTTATAATCGTAAAGTGCCCATTAGGATCTGGTATGGTTAGGATAGGAGCAGTTCTGAGCTTTTCCTTTAGCACTTAGAAAGCTTTCTCACACATTTCTATCCATTCAAATTTCTTACCCTTCTTCTGAAGTGTGGTAATTGGTGCTCCTATGGTTGAGAAACCTTCCACAAACTTTCTGTAATAACCTACAAGTCCCATGAAACTTCTGACTTCTGTCACACTTTGTCGTGCAGGCCATTCCATTATTGCCTTTATCTTTTCAGGATCAACTGCAATCCTCTCAGATGAGATCACATGTCCAAGATAGTGCACTTTATCTTGAAAGAATGTACACTTGGATAATTTACCATAAAGCTTTCTTTCCCTCAATCACTGCAAAATAATCCTCAAATGCCTTTCATGCTCTTCCTCTGATTTAGAGTATATCAATTGTAGATTAGGAAATCAAAATGAAAGGAGAAAACATAAAAACAAGTGCATAACATGCATTATACCTTTCACAAATGAAGACCCAATCTCATCAAGGGAAAGGAGCTTGCACCCAAAAGTTCCTAATATATACCCTAGATAAGGAAAACAATGTGAAATGCTCTATCCTAATGCAACTCACAAGCTAGCTCAAGAGATTTTTGGACATGGTAACACTACTTGAAAATTGGATCCCAAAATGGGTTGGAGGGTGTTGTATTTATAAATATTTTGGAGAGGTTTTGATCCAAGGGTTGAGATTGATTTGGGAGATCAATGGTGGAGGATGAAGATGATGTGGAGGGCCCAGATCTCATCTTGGAGGAATGGAGGGCTAGGAATAAATTTGAATCTTATATTCATTTTTGGGAAAAAGGGAAATTAAACGAGTATGGGTGAATTAATCACATGGGGAAGGGTAAAATGAATTAAAAATTCATTTGGGGATGAGTGGAGATAAATGAGGTATGGCATGGGTAAGGGGTGTAAGAGGAATTAAATGTGATGTTGGACATGTTTTAATAAAAAATTGACTTATGTGGATATATTCGAATTTTTTATTTGGAGGATGTGGGGAAGGGTGTTAAGCTAGGTTTGACTACTTTAATGAGAGGTTAGGATTAATTTAAATAAGGTTTTATTTAATTAATCCTAAGGCTTGGATGAGATAGGCTAGGGTAGGCAATTAAATAATGGCTATTTAATTACCTAGGGTAGGGATAGGTCAATTAATAGGCTGAATTAATTAGTTAAACATGATTTAGCTAATTAATTGGATTTAGTGAGGAGGGAGAAATTGACCAAATAAATATTGCATACTTATTTAATCAATGGGCTAAAGTTTGAACTATTGAATTAATAGAATTAATTCAATTGTTGGGGATAGAATGATAAAAAATCAGGTAATAAAGGGATAACTAATTAAATAAAAATTTAATTAATTGATTAGAAGGGGAATTGGTATGTTTAGGGAGGTCAGGAGTCGGTTTGGCAATGAAGACATTTTTAGGTGTCTACATTTGCCCCTCTTCGATGTGGCGTTAGGACCTAGCAGGGAAGTGGTGTCAGGTCAAAGAAAGAATATACCCCAGCTACCGGGAAGGAATAAGATGGGTGAGGGATGCCCCCTCGAGAGGTTGCCGATAAATAAAAATTTTTTAGGCGAGCTCTCGAAAGGATGTGACGGGAGTGAAGGTTGGATAGAGTATGGGAAAAGAAGGTGAGGGGAAGAAAAACGGAGGAAAAAGGTTGTGATCTGCACCCTAGAGGGGAAAAAGAGTGGGTGGAAGGATGACATGGCTTGCTATATTAAGACAAGTGGGCCCTAAGAGTGCCACATTTGCACACATTAAACTCTTGAAAAGAAGAAGCAAAGGAGAGATGGCAGAGCGCAACCCCAGATTCCCGCGACTGAGACACATTTCCAAGCGTTTCTGATCGTACAGCCGGGCACCAGAGGCTGGGCCCCAGGTAGGGCATAACCCTAGCTTTGTGATTTTTTTATTTTGTCACATTTTTTGTGTTCAAGAATTGGGCTTTGGGATTATGGTGCTATCGTAAGATCGTGTAGTGCAAAAAATAAGTGGATTAGCGCAGTCCTCTAGATTGACGCTATCCACTAGGGTAGAATAGAGGTGGATTGTCGCCATGTGTTTAGTGTTTTGGCGCTATCTTCTATAGTAGTGCAATGTGTGAAAGAGTTAGGTTTTTGGTGTTTTAGCACCAAATGGGTGTTATGGTAGCGCTATGTTCTCGACTAGTGCTATTTTAGGTAGGAGTGCTATATTTAGGTTTAGCGCATGTAGAGGATCAGTGTCATATTTGATATATGCGCTATTGGGAGAACTGGCACTATTCTTTAGATTAGCACCAAGTGGCAGGGTGGTGCCATTTGTGAAAATGGCACAAAGTGGCTTGCGTAGTGGCGCTATTATCTGTAATAGCACTATGAGGAAAAGTGGTAGTGCTATTGTTATAAATGGCGCGAAATAATGTTTGTTGTGGCGCCAAAGTGTTTTTGGCTTTCAACATTAGAAGAAAAGGAAGGGTTTGGAAGAAGATAGGTAGATCTTTGACTAGAGAATTGTGGATGCAGGATACGAGTTCATTTATAGTGTACTCACAGGAGTGATGCGTGCCATCTGTAATGGCACTTTTTGATTAGTTTGATGATGCCACCCAGGCCCGACTGGTGAGGTTAGGGCTCTTGACAGTTGTGTTGATGCCAGTGCTGCGAGCTCATAGAGCTTTGATTACCATGGTTGTAGAGCAATATCAGCTAGAGACTTGTACCTTTTTGCTTCCGACTGGCAAGATTACTATCACTCTTGAGGATGTTTATCGCATCCTCAAGCTACCTATTCATGGCTGTCGAGTGACATACGACACGAGGAGGGGATGGAGGGCCTTGATCAAAGTATTTGGCCATGATCACATTGTTTTATCAGCAGATAGGAGGGAGATGAGCTATAAAGGGACACTGGCGGTGGGTGCAGATCCCTTTGCTTTATTCCTATGTGCATTGATTGGTGGCATAGTGATGCCTGATAGGAGGGGTAGGGGATTTCTAGTTGGATGGGGAGAAGTGATTGAGGGGATGGTCAGACATGAGACTGTGTATGCCTAGGGACCAGTGATGTTGGTACAGCTGTATGATGAGATGCATACAATTGTTTATCATTATGATTCAGCGTTATCATTTGGGGTTACTTGCTGCATGTGTGGATCTGGGAGCATATTGCGGTTACTCAGCCGAGATGTGAGTACTATCGCCATCCGTTTGAAGCCTTTGTGTTCCTGTATCAGGATGCTGAGTACACATACATTGGTCAGGTTCGGTATTGGAGGCAGTTGCTAGATGACGTCATTCAAGTGACTTGGTGACCTTACATCGGAGTGGAGCCGTGGCCAGATGATGATGTGCACATGCCATTTACTTTTCACCAGCGATACTTGATAGGTCGAGGAGACCATATGATTGACATGTATCTACCGTCGTGAGTTATGCGACAGTTTGGGTTACGATAGGACACCCCACAGTAGATGGCAATTTTTGCACGAACTCATCAGGATGTCTGTTATTGGCCTGCAGCCATACAGCCCTAGGTTGCCCTAGAGGATTTTGCGGCATTGCAGCCATTGCGGTGGTATTGGCAGAGTACGGTCAGGGATGCAGGCACTACTCCTACATATGAGACATGGAGGCAGATGTGGTGACCAACTTAGTTTACTGATTCAGCAGAGGAGGTAGTCCCTATGGAGGAGGCGGTGGGGTCAGGGGATGAGGAGTTTGAGAATGATGGGGATGATGATTCTGATGGGGATGGTTTCCTGGAGGAGGGTGAGGAGATCATTGCAAACTACCTCAAGGAGGTTGGTGGGGATAGAGAGGAAAGGGAGATTGGGAGGGATGGGCAGCCGATGGATGTGCTAGCAGCAGTGGCAGTTGATCAGGTGCCCCAGCAGTAGGTGAGATACCAGGTACCTATACAGTAGGTGCCTATTGAGCAGGTTCATATTGGAGTGGTACGACAACAGGGAGGACCTTGACGGTGTGGGGGACAGCCGAGGGTGGACAGGGGTGTTATGCTCTCCCCACAGGTTTTGCTACAGCAGTAGACTATTGCAGCAGGGTAGTAGGCAGGGGCAGGCCCTTCAGGGGCAGGTGGAGAGGTAGAAGTTTGAGGGCCCACATCCCATCAGCGGCCTCGAAGTGGAGAGGAGGAGGAGGTTGAGGCTCTGCAGGCACAGGTAGCTAGCCTGCAGGAGGCTTTAGAGAGCTGTGAGACGGAGTTGGTTTAGTTGCGGGGGACAGTGGCTTTATTAGATGGCACAGATGGACAGGTGTTTGCATTGCGGGCACAGTTAGCCCAGGCTCAGGGTGATATAGTGGTTTTGACAGGAGAGAAGGATGCGGCACTTGCCAGAGCCTAGCAGGCAGAGGCTATGGTGAGCAGTTTATAGGCCTCAGATGCCGGTATGGCCCTAGTTTTGACATTGATGCAGACACAACTGTCTCAAGCACATGGACAGTTGTCAGAGGCCAGTCGATGGGCAGTTTATTATCTGGTTCTCTATCATGAGGCAGTGCCAGCAAAGTAGCGTGCAACAAGATATAGTGAGCTTAGTGGGGCCAGGTCATCTAGGTCACACAGATCTAGATTAGTTTAGTGTGTCCAGCAGGTGATGGGTCCTCCATCACATATGCCCCAATAGGTTCCATAGATTCAGGTTCAGCCACAGCCGCCACCAGGGCCAGGATCCCCCACTGCATCAGAGAGAGGGTCCTCTATGTGACAGTTGTATCATTTTGTCCCTTGGAGGCATTGTATCATGACATGTTATTATATTTTTTGATGTATATATATGAGCGATGTGTATATTATGATGATCATATATGATATGATGCTGTTTGATGGCTTATTTGTTTATTTATGATGGTTTCATATGGTTATGATGATGCTTATGTTGATAGATGCAATATGCTTTATGGATTATATGCTATGGATGTGTTGTGTTTATGTGATGTATGATTTTGATGTTATGGATGTACCAATTGATGTAATATGATGGATGTAATGATGGTTTACTTATTTTGATATATGCATGTTTTGTGATTTATGGACTATGATGTATAATGCAAATAAATGTTCAAATTAATAAACATCTATTATGGATGCAAAATATAATGGAAATGTATGTTTATCTTAATAAACACATGTTATGTATGGAAATATGGATATGCAGCTAAATGTTTATTGATTATGATTATGCAATGTAACTAAATGTAACTAAATGATTATGCAATGCAATGTAATGATTATGGAATGGAATGTAATGATTATGAAATTTCACTAAATGATTTTAAAATGCACCTAAATGATTGTAAACTAAATGATTATTATATGCAACGAAAGGATTATAAAATGAACCTAATGATTATGCAATTTAAATGAGATGATATGCAAACTAAAGGATTCTAAAAATGCACCTAATTATTATGCAAGTTTAAATGATATATGAGATGTAACTAAAGGTTTCTAAAATGCACCTAATGAAATGCAAGTTAAATGATATATGAGATGTAACTAAAGGTTTCTAAAATGCACCTAATGAAATGCAAGTTAAATGATTATAAAATGAACCTATATGAAATGCAATTTTAAATGATATATGAGATGCAGCTAAAGGATTATAAATGAACCTAATGAAATGCAAGTTAAATGATATATGAGATGCAAACTAAAGGATTCTAAAATGCACCTAATGAAATGCAAGTTAAATGATATATGAGATGCAAACTAAAGGATTCTAAAATGCACCTAATGAAATGCAAGTTAAATGATTCTAAAACGAACCTATATGAAATGCAAATTAAATTATTATGATATGGAAACTAAATGATTTGTGAGATGCAAAGTGGGTGATATGTGAGATGATTAAGTCTTGATACACATGATGTTCTTTGTTGGACCCTGGGTGGTGGGGCTGTGTGATAGGGGAATAGGTGGGGAGAGGATAAGGGTGGATGGATGGGGTATGGATAGGATTGGGAGCGGCTAGATTGGGGGGGGGGTTGGGATGGTTAATGAGGGAGTTGCTAGGTCATGAAACACCACGTCATTGAGGGGGGATATGGTTTGGTTTGGGATGTGTTGAGTGAGAGTAAGTTGGGGGAGTGGGATTAGTGAGGGGATTTTGAAAGGGGGGTAATAGGCTAGGTGATTACAAAATCCAGGCCCAGATGGTATAGTTGAATAAATGATTAGTAGGATGATTTGAGCTAGTAACAGTAGTTGCATAACATTATTTAAGAGCATTTCTTAGTTTATTATAGCAATGTAGGATATAGTTCACAAAGGTATGAAATGACCTGGGTGATGATATATATCCCACGATTGTATGGACTAGATCCGCAAACAATAGGTTGATTTCATGTGTGCCCAAGGTAGTATAACCTTGCCTAGCCTAGGAAGGGGACTCATAGCAATGAGTGCTAATAGTACATATAAGGTTTTGATGCCTGTATATGCAAATGAGGCACATAATGTTAGAACCGACCTAGGCTTCAAGATATGAATACTATCCTTGGAGCAATGAAACCAACCCACAAGCACAGCATACAGAAACAATGACCTTGTCTACTCTAGGTGTTGTCCGCCACTTCCCATGATATAATGAGATCAAGGTAGATTTGGAAATGACCTAGAATAAGACAACAAGAGAAAAATCAATAATAAAAAAGACCAACACAAAGATGCAAATAGCCGTTGTGTAGTCTTGCCAAGATACATGTTGATAGGATGATAGATTCTTGTCTATCGTAGGAACGATACATCCTAGGATGCGAATCAGTTGGATTTTGTTGGATATTTTTTGAAAGGTGGGCAAAAGGACAGTCAAGCTATGTGTGGGATTATAGTTGGTATGTTGATTGATGATTTTTACGTTAGGGACCATGCTTCAATCGTAAATTTAGCTCAGTGAATGGGGACCATCCAAATGGGTTGGATGGGTGCATCTTAGGTACCTAAGTACTGGATACATCCTTCGTATTCTAGACTGCCTACATACCCTGTGTCTACGGGATCAAGGTACTGTCAAGATGTGGGCAAGATGAATATGTAGTTTTGGCATGACTTGATGATGTGGGAATGGTTTGGGATGGGTGTGATGGTGAGGATTGATGGATGGTGATGCTCGCAATTTACAGAGAGATCGATGTGTGGGGATGATTTGCAGTGAATTGTTTGGATTTTCACAAATTTTCTATTGTTTTTGGATTTTTGTGATTTTGTGCTATTTTTGGATTTTGTGATTTTGTATTGTTTTTGGATTTTTGTGATTTTCTGCTATTTTTGGATTTTCTAATTTTCTGTTGTACAAAAGGAAGATTACAAGGATCCTCGTTCCATGGATTAGCCTTTGGATGGGATATTGCGGGGTGGGCGATAGGATTTGATGTTTTAGAATTCCAAGCCATGGGATGTGTGCGATATGGAGGGTTGTGATGAAAAAAGGACTTATTAGATGGTAGAACTGGCCACTACACATGGCACCTGAGATAGGTTTTCACCATGGTACCAATCCAAGGTGTCATCGAAGTGATTTTCACCATTGGAAGTCTTTATTACACTTGGGTTTTTTTCTTGATTTTTTTGTTTTTTTTATTTTTTTTATTTTTTTGATTTACTATTTTTTTTAATTTTTGATTGGGTTACTCGATGGGTTATGCATAGAATTTATTCAGGTGTAGAATGTTCATAGGTTCATCCAGAGGCTGCCCCTCAGGTGTTCCAAGTTGGTATGCTCTTGATCCATAGGTGGCTATGATGACATAAGGTCCTAGCGAATTGGGCTCGAATTTTCCTTTCTTAGGATGCTCCTGCATGTTTTTCTAGTTTTCCATAAGGACAAGGTCACCTACTTCAAATTTTTGGTTTCTAATCCTCTTGTTGTAGCTTCTTCTGAGGTGATTTTGATAGGCCTGCAGGTGGTTCAACGCATTCAGGCGTTTCTCATCCAGTAATTCTAGCTAATGCAACCTTATGACTAGGTACTCCTCATCATTGATTATATTTTGCAAAGATACTCTTAGGGATGGGAACTCGACCTCAATAGGTAAAATGGCTTCTGATGCAAAGATATAGGTAGTAGTTGATGAAGTTCACACAATGAACTATATTCCAAATCTTCCTTCAAGAGGTTTGAAAAGGTAATGTGATGTCAAAGCCTACACAAGGCTACTCCAGAGATTGACCTAGCCTAGGACCACACCCTAGTGTCCTACACAAGCTACTCACTCTCTTCTTGGGGAGTCATTTCTCAACCCAACCTAAATGCACAATCTACCTTCAAGAACTCTCAACCTACTACCAATCTACTCTACCAACATGGATCTTCACACCTAACATAGCATGCACCTACCAAGGACAGGATCAACATGAAATTACTGACCTAACACCTCACCTCTGTACTTGTTCTGACAGAAAATAGTAACTGTGTTTATGACTGTCCTCAAAAAAATAGTGTTTAAGGGAGGTTAAACCTTGTAACCCAAGAGAATACTTAACCCAACATTAAATACTCATAACTCCAAATGACCATCACCTCTAAATGCACAATCCAAATACCTATATGGAGCATGTACTCCTCCTCTAGTATGCAAACCGTACTGTACCATTGGCGTACAGAAAACAGTAGACTGTCTTTCTCCAATGAAAAGGCCTAATTCAGAGGTTATATGTAAGGAATACATCAAATCTACCTTCTCAAACTCTACCAAACATCTACAGAGGTTTGTCCTCATCCCAAGACACAAAATCCAACCTCCATTTGATTGACCACATGGCTGTTTTCAGAATATACACTATTTTTCCACCATTTCTGCTAACTAGTCACTATTTTTTGACTAGTTAGAAGCATACCATACACCTTGGAGGGAGGAGAGTAACCTTACAAACAACAAAAACATGAAACCTAATCTAATTTCCTCCATCTCACCAAAAATGGATGATCACCTTTAGAGTATAGAGGAAAAATGCTCCATTTTATCCCAAAACCCTAGGTATGGAGGGTTTAAACCAGTTTTTACAAAATAGGCTGAAAAAAATAGCACAAGATGTGTCAAAAGCCCAAACTACATGCAAATGGAAGCTACTTCGAAAACCTAACACATTTTCCAAACCTTATTCCTTGAGCAGTCCGTACCAGGCCGTACAGAATGGCTGTCTATAGGAGAAACACAGAAATCACTATTTTTAAATCCAAAAAAACTCCTCCTTCCATTCATATCAGCATGTTCATACAATATATTATTTATAGAAACTTTTGGTAACCTTTCCACTTCCTTTCTACCTATACAACTGCCCATGAAAGGCAGTGAAATGTTGGAAAGATGCTTTTTCTTCAAAAACACTAAGTTTCAAAAGAGAATACCAAGAAAATAGGCCTAAACTAACTCTAAAATGGACTAGTCAATTAAAATGACTAAGTCCTTATTACATAGCATGAAAATGGCTTTCAAAGCCTTAGAGGAAATCTAAAATAACAAGACCACAAAGCATGACATAGTCAAAGATGACTAAAAGTGGAAGTTCCTGCACTAGCTTCGAATCCAAAGACTAGGGAATATGGAGTGGCTCCTGTGGGGGTGCGGATGCTTGTGCGATAGGCCCAAAGGGTGGCAGTGAGCTGGAGCTGCTAGTCATGGCCAGCTTCATTAACTGTCTTCTTTAGGATGTGTAGGATGGTTTTATTTGAAATTTCTACTTGACCATTTCCTTGAGGGTAATATGGAGTGGAGAAGTGGTGTTGGATTTGGAATTTTTCGCACAAAGTGCAAACTTTCTGGTTCTTGAATGGTTTTCCATTGTCAGTGATGATGGAATGTGGGATACCATAATGACATATGATATAATAGAGGATGAACTTAGATATCTGGGTTCTGGTGGTGAAAGTGAGTGGTATTGCTTCAACCCACTTAGTGAAGTATTCGGTAGCTGTGATGATGAACTTATGGCCGTTGGATGAGGGTGGATGTATTTTGCCTACAAGGTCAAGTCCCCATTGTGAGAAAGACCATGACGTCATGATTGGATGCAATTCTTATGTTGGTTTCTGAATCAGATCTCCATGCTGTTGACATGGTAGGCATTTTTTTATAAACCGGTAGGCATTTTGTTCCATGGTTGGCCAATAGTATCCGATCCTCAGGATCTTTTTAGCAAGAGTGGGTCCACTTGAACGTGCCCCACAGATGCCTGCATGTACCTCTTGCAAGGCTACCTTAGCTTCCCTAGAGTCTAAACATTGTAAAAGCGTACCATCAAGACTCCTTTTGTATAGGGTATCTCCTACAAGGGTGAAGTGGGAGGCTCAGTGGATGAAAGATTTTCATTGTGAGGTGGATAGGTTAGGAGGGATGATATTGTCATTGAGATATAGATAGGTTTCTTGATACCATGGGGATAGGGAACCAATAGCTTCGCACACTAGCTCTGATTGGGGAACATCATATGCTGGAATCAGGAGTTCTTCTATCAGGAACTCACACTTCTTACTATCTTTCTTCATGTCAACCAGGGATCCGATGGTGGCCATGGCATCTATAGCTTTGTTGTTTAGCCTTGGGATTTACTCGAAGTGGATGTCATCAAAATAGTCTTTGAAGTCATCGACCATCTTTCTATAAGGTAGGAGTTTATCATCCTTGGTCTTGTACTCATTGTTTACCTACCAGATGACCAGTTGAGAGTCTCCATACACCGTCAGCTTCTCAATTCTCCATTTGATTGCCATTCGGAGACCTGTGATAAGGGCCTCATACTCTGCCATGTTGTTGGTACATGGGAATGTGATTTTGAATGACTTAGGGATGGTGTCACCTTGAGGGGTAACAAATAGGATGCTTGCCCCCGAGCCTCTGTGGGTGTATGATCCATCGAAGTACATTTTCCATGTTTCAGTTGCTGGTGCTATTGTCAAGATGGCTTCATCAGGGAATTCTGCCAGTGTAGGATATTCTATAGGAATGGGTGCTTCAGCCAACTGATCAGTGATAACCTGTCCTTTGATGGCTTTTCTCTCAGTATATTCAATGTCAAATTCAGTGAGGATCATGACCCATTTTGCCATTCTCCTAGTAAGAGCCACTCTGTTTAGAAGATATTTTAGTGGATCAATCTTGGCGATGAGCTTAGTTTTGTGATTGAGCATGTAGTGTCTCATTTTTTGTGAAGTAAAGACTAGGGCCAGACATGCTTGTTCAATTGGTGTATAATTTAGCTCATATGAGATCAGGGTGTGGCTGATGTAATAGATGGCTCTTTCCTTCCCTCGTTCATCGTACTGGGCTAGTAAGGCTCCGATAGCTGTCCCTATTGCTGAGATGTATAATAGGAGGGGTTCTCCTTGCCTTGGTGGAGTTAGAATAGGGGAATTAGCTAGATAATCTTTTAGCTGGTCAAAGGCAGCCTGACACTGAGTGTTCCATACAAAAGCTGTATCCTTTTTGAGTAGATTTTGGAATGGTTGACATTTATCGGGCAAGTTGAGCAATAAATCGTCGAATGGACTGGAGTTTCCCTTGCAGACTTCTCAACTATTTTAGGGTTTTCAGAGGAGGCATTTCAATGATGGATTTGACTTTTGCGGGATATACCTCAATTCCCCTTCTAGAGACTATGTATCCCAAAAGTTTTCCGAAGGTGACCCCAAAGACACATATCTTTGGATTCAAGCGAACATTGTATTATTCCAGTTGGTCGAAGATCTTTGCTAATACATCTAGGTGTTCCTCCTGTGTCTTTGATTTTTTTAGCAAGTCATCCACATAGTCTTCCATGATGTGGTGGAAAAGATCATGGAAGATGATAGTCATGGCTCGTTGATATGTAGCTCCGGCATTCTTTAGGCCAAACGACATTACCACCCAGCAGTACGTCCCCCATGGACATATAAAGGCTATCTTATGTTGATCCTCTTCAGCAATTCTGATTTGATTATACCCTAAAAAACCATCCATGAGGGATGACATCTCATGTCCTGCCTGTTGTGATGTTCACAACACGCCCCATTTTGCCCCTTAGCAAAATGAGGACCCCTGCTGTTGCTTTGCTTTATTTTTTTTGCTTCTGCTTGTTTTGTTCTGTTTGGTGGTAAAGGGAAAAGAGAGTCAAATTTGCAAACCTTGTTAAAAATACGGAAAATTGCATTTTTTAGTACCCTTGCATGATGTGGTTGGATTCCTTGTGAAAAATGAGCCAGGGTTGCTTTTTGAACCGTCTTAAAATTCATCATATTTTGCAAGTTATGATCATTTAGGTAAAATGTACTATCAGGTTTTGCATGATAAACAGTCAGTTGTTTGCCTTTTTTCTTATTGGCATTCATTTTAAATTTCAACAAAATTCATACTTAGTGGTTCCGGGTCGTGGGCAATTTTGTCTGGGTTCCACTCTGTATGTTACATTTGATTGTTTTGCAGAAAAGTGCATCGAACACTTTGGTCACCATTATTATTTATTGGCATGTTTTTTTTTACAGGTTTGAACTTGCGCTTTGAACCTCCGTTTTGAACCTTTTTCAATGGTTCAATCGTTCAAAGGTTCGGGGTTCAAAGAGGTTTGGCATGTTCAAAAGTATATAAAGGGGCGGACTGTTTGTTTTGTTTCATCGTTGAACCTGCGCTTTGAACCATTCGCTTGAACCTTCTTTTGGGTTCAATGGTTCAAAGTTCGCGGGGTTCATTTTCTTTTAACAGTCGCTGTGTATCATTGAACCTGCGCTTTGAACCTCCGTCTTGAACCTCTTTTTGGTTCATTGGTTCAAGGTTCGGGGTTCAAAGTCTTGTTTTTCTCTCTTCTAACAAAATCATGTCAATACGGTTGCCTTGCATAAAGGATATATCATTGAACCGCTGCGTTGAACCTTATGGCGGGGTTCAATGGTTCAATAGTTCAATAAACGAAAGGGAGATTGGCAGGAGTCATGCCGATAGTGGTCGGGTTCAATGGTTCGGGTTCAAAGGCTTTGGTAAGCTTGTGGCCGAGGTAAGTCATCGGCGTAACTTAGAGCATCGGCCGAGTTTGAATTCATCGTGCTGAAGGATATGGTCTCACCGATAGCCAAGGGCTATCGACATAGCAGTAGTTGTCGGCCAAGTTTTTTGGGGCCTTTGCCGATGGGCAAGGTCAGGCCGATGGAAGAAAGGGAGAGAGGACTTAGCTGAAATGCAAAGGAAGGGAAGACATTGGCGGGACTCTCACCGATATAAGAGCATTGGCTGAGGAAAGGCATCGGTGGAGGAAGTTTGTGAGTCGCCGATGGCGAAACTCATGCCGATGGAGAGCAACAAAGGGGGTCGTCGGCAGGAGTCAGGCCGACGAAAGAGCATTGATATAAGGTAAGACATCGGCGGAAGAAGTTTAGAGCCCGCCGATAGTATAATCTCTCGCCGATAAGAAGGAAATGCAAGCCGATAGAACGGAACAAAGGGCCATCAGCCAAACAATGAAAATAGGCAGAAAAGTTTTTACTTACGCCGATACTATGGATCACGCCGATGGAAAGAAATAAGGAGGAAATAACGAAAAAGGCCGTCGGCCAAATAACGAACATTGGTCAGTCAATTTTTGGGCTCGTCGATGGTGATTCTCACGCCGATGGGCAGGAAGGAAGCGGAAAGTGGTGGAAATTTTAAAAGTTTTTTTGGTGCCCGTGGCACATCTTTTGGTCAGCGATAGTTGACCCGATGGTTTTGAGCAGTCTGTGTGCAGTTTTGAATGCGTTTTGGGGTTTTTTGGACCCGATTTCCATGTTTTTTGCATAGTCACCTTAATTTAAAACAATATTTTTTGGTTTCCTACTGTTCATTTGATAAATACGATACTTATTGCTTGTCTTGTCTTGCAGGCTTGCAGTTGAGGAAACAGCTAGAAATTCAACACAGTGACATCATGGAGGAAGGAAATCTGATCTCAGGAGCAGTAAGATAAAGATGAAGTGTGAACAAGTCAAGGCCATTCAAATGAAGAACAAGGTTGCAGCTAAAGGAATTACTATAACAGACAAACAAAAGTTATTGCTGAGCTGCCAAAGCTTCTTAGAAGGGGCAATATTTCACCCAGATTTGACACTGCTCAGAGATATTTTGGAGGACTGGTTCATCTATATTTATTGCTGTAACCAGGGGTTTGAACCAGAGGTTTAGTTAGGTTTTTGCTGTAGTGAGGACAATCAGAAAGCCTTTATATTGTGCCTCTCTGCACTGTAATACTTTACAACAGGGATTTTTAGGAACACACAGCAAGTTAGCTTAGTTTAGTTTAGAAGTAGAAGAAGGAGGTCGCCTGTTTGTCTGCAGTAAGGTGTGCGTGGAATGTCTGGCTTCCTTACTGTATCTGTAAAGCTTGTAAGTTCTCTGTAGTTTGATCAATGAAACTAAGAGTCATTCCTACATTGTAAATCATGTATGACTATTTGTTTCTAATACAATAGAATCTGGAGTTCTGCATCTATCTTTTGAGTGTTCTCCTGCTCTTCTTTGTGTTTTGAAATATTATCTTTGAGAGCTTGCAATTTTAAATGTATGTTTGTGAAAATGCTCAGAACTTGCATTTAAGGTTTTTACTGTGGATTTGATCAAATTACTGTGGTATTTACATAGTGTATAACAGAACAATTAGATCCTTCGGTAGAGTAAATGAGGTGTAGAATAGATCTTTCTAACTTTTCCCAACCCATCTGAATATTTAGCTGAAAATGTAGAAATCTAAAGGAAATTGTCTCAAATTTGAAGAAGCATGCATAACAGAGTTTAAAGTAGACAGTTTTCATAAATATATGAAGGAGAAAGCTGCAATAATTCAAGAAAACCATCTAAAACTTGCAGCACAGTAACACTTTTATGCAAAGGAATGAAAAGTATTGACATATCTCATGATCTTTTGCATAATCTTAGTCCAGTAAACCACAAAGAAACTCTAAACTACATAAGGCCCCTTGAACATTACAGCTTCACATTGACCAACTGGACTTGACCAACCGAACCATTGTAGACTTGGGATTAGTTGAATCTTAAATGATTCCTTCTTATCTTTCAAGTATAGTTTCAGTTCATTATATGTGAATTTTAACTTATTGTTATGATTGCATCAAACCAATCATCAACATTGCTGTAGGATCCATTATCATGTCAATGTTTGGTAACGGGAAGTCATCCTTCGGGCAGGCTTTGTTAAGGTCTCGGAAGTTAGTGCAACAGCAAATTTGGCCATCTGGTTTGGCTCCTGGTACTAGGTTGGAAACCCATTTAGGATAATCAATTGGTTAGATGAAGCCGACGTCCAGTAGTTTCTTTAATTCTACTTTGACTAGGAGGGCCACCTAAGGGTTCATTTTTCTGAGCTTCTATTTTACTGGTTTTGCATCAGGCCGCACTGCAAGGTGATGGACAACCAAAGTAGGATCAAGCCCTGGCATGTCTGCGTAAGTCCATGCAAAATTGTGATTTCTACATTTGGAGAAGGATAAGAAGTTTTCCTGCTCTTGTGTGCTGAGAGATTCTGCCCTATAGGTGATTTTTGGCTCTTCTTCCATCCCAAGATTCATCTCTTGAGCTGGCTCTACCAGGACGAGTGATCTGTCAGGATATACCTTATCTATCTCGGGAAGGCCCATGCTTTCATCTCCTGGTGCCTCGTGGTGGTTTTCACCAGGAGATACGTCTTTTATTTTTACTTTTTTGTGATCTGACACTGCCACAGAACAGTTTTCACCATTAGATCCAGGTTTGATTTTTATATTTTTGTGACTGGAAGCAAGGGTTGTTTCCCTGAAATAGGAAGCCATATCAAGTTCCATGATGTATCCTGCTCTATGATCTCCCAAGGGGAAGTGATCTCTAACCCCCATCATTTCAGCGATGGCCTCATCATTTGGTGCTACATCGAAGATAGGAGGTCCCTGTTGGTCCCAGTCTATGAGGTCCAGGTATACAAGGGGTAAGTCATTGGATGAAGAGGCTAGGGTTGTGATCATGTATAGGGTGCATATGGATGAGTCGAAGAAATCGACGAAGTCACTAAATGAATCTTGATGGCTCGTTTCCTTGACATTATCGACTTCAGGGGAGACCATAGCAACGTCGGCTAGGATACATTCACCAGTAGTGAGGATACATTGTTGTTGACCATATCCTAACCCTTGGGTATAAGGATTTCTTGTCGCTTGGACTGGTTCCACGATCCCTTGTTCATGAAGGCCGATACCGCCTTGTCCTTTATAGCCCATGTTTTTGACAATTTCAGACCCTTTACCATAGATCTCTGTTGGTATTGTGGGAGCTTCTTGGGTGGTTTCCTCATCTTTATATAGCCAGGATGACATGTCTTTGAGCACATCTTGATCAAGGAGATGTTTCTTCTCAAAGGTAGGTGATGGTTTGCATTTGATGACGACTATGTTGGCTTCTTCTTTCTTTGGGATACCGAACATTTTAGGGTTGGGTAATGTGCCCACACAAAAGGTACCATGTAGGTCATATTCCATACATCCCATGTCACTGTTGGGTCTCAAAAATGCAGGTTGTGGGTTCTAAGGGGATGCCAAGCCCTATGGTCAAATCCACAATGTTTTTGAACCAATGACTGGAATTTGATCTTAACGATCAACTTCTCCCTGCGCTTTAGGTCCTGCTACAACCTAGGCGGGTGAACCTTTGATTATCAAAGCAGGTTGTATGATTAAATCGATGTCGATTTGTTGCTAGTTTATCTGATTACACCGGCATGCTTGTAAATCAAATAAGATATTGTAAACTAAATTCTAAAGAAAGCAAATGATCTAATCTGAATTCTAACAAAAATAAATAACAGATAATATGAAATGAATCTAAACTATAACAATAAAACAATGTAAAGATTTTAATTATAAGATAAATCAATAGTTAGATTGGTGCTTTGTCTGGTTGGGCAATGGAGTCAGGATATCAACAACGAATACTTGTATCAGGTAATAATTCAATCTGAATGGCACATACAATAGTTTGCAACTTGTACAAACGTGCAAAGTAGAAATTATTAATTCATTCTTAGTAATCCAAAGGATATAATTGAATTAAATGCAAACATTAAAAGGATTTTAATCTTTCCGGAAAGAACCAATTTAGATTTGCAAATTAACAAATTAGATCAACTATGGAGATAAATTAATAACCTAATCAATTAATCGTACTTAATAATCCACTCAATATTTTAAGATTACTATAATTGATGAGAAAGGATTTAATTCTCTGAGAAACCAATCTAATCAATTATACTGAATTATCAACTGTAATCAGACAATTTAAACCTATCCTTGACACATTTAAATTGAATAATCGAAAAATGAATGATATGGAGATAATTAAATTGATTGAATAAAAACGACAAACAGATGATACCGTCACAACGTATCTCGAATTCGAATCCTCCAATGTTGCTTCAGATCATATCATGCACCATAACTTGTCTCGAAATGAAATTGCATATAAACTTGCATCAGATATCCAAAATGTTTCAACTTGTCTTTGCAAAGAATCTCTATCCCTAATTTAATTCTAACCCTATTCTCAGTCTGTTCTAACTTCTATCTAACTCCTATTCCGGGTCCTGGGATCTCTATTTAAAGAGATGCAACAAGCCTCAGACCCGTTACATTCATTTTGGTGACAGTTAATAATTGGTTGAACCAACCATAAGAACCGACCTTATTCATCACATAAAATAAATTGGTTTGAAACATTTAATGATCAGGTTGAAAATTAATCTTTAATCTTCTCGAGCCGCTTCATTTAATCATTAGTTGAGAACCGCTTCAACGTAATCAAAAATCCTGCATAGAAAACAAATTATTCATTAGATAAGCAATATATAACATATAATTTGCATTGAAGTGAGCCTTGGACCTGTGGCGTGCCGTAATGTTTCTGTTGTATATTTTCTCACTTATATTTATATTTAGGGTTTTTATCTCCGTGACATATACCCAAATGTTAATAATAGTTTGCGTTGATATTTCCTTTTAAGGCTCTTAATTAATTTAATCAAATCTTTTGTCGTGACTTTAGGTTTGATTAATTTTAACATATATCTTTTACCAATCACAAAATATTCTTTTTTGGTACAACTCTTTATTTATTTAATTATTAATTAATTTTCTTTGGGAAAATAAAATAAAATATTTAATTAGTTGCCATTGGCAAGTTAAATATTTTAATTAACTTCATTTTTGTAATCTCCTTGAAAATTAATTTTAATGGTAATTTCCTCGGAGACCTCATTCAATTTTTTACTCGTATATATTTTACCATATTTAATCACCCACTTTTAACTCCTCTGGTAAAATATTTCGTATAGCATTTACATTGTATGTTTTCACCTTGATTTTGCCATGTATGTTTTCACCTTGATTTTGCCAAAATATTCATCTGGTGAAAATATTGCCTCGCTCTCTCTTCCTCGGTGAAAATACTTTACTGCAAATTATTCTTTAGGTTTGCAAATGTCTGTTTGATGTCTTCTTTAACCCTTAGAAAATATTTTACTTCTTGAAAATATTCTCAATTGATACGATGAAAATATGTTTGTTTATGATCTTGGTTTATTATTCACTTGCACCACTTTAATATTTATTTTTCTTTGACAAATGTTTTCCTTTTACAAGCTCCATTATATTCTTTTGAAAAAGGTATCCATCGGTGTAATATAAGAATTCGGTGTGAGTTAAAATTTTCCCTCCGATTGTGTGTGTTTCCCCGATGACTTTTTTCATCCTTTCTTCTATCGGTGTGACTCATGTAATCAGAGAACTCTTAGGAACTCACTCTGATATGCTATGTCTCTCCGACGTCGGGTTTTATATATTTTATCCTTCCTTTATCTCCTCGGTGAAATATTTTTCATAAATTGTTTTCCAGTAAAATAATTACTTCTTGGATTAATCTTCTTGTAATAAAAGGATTATAAAATCTTTCCCTGGATAAAATAATTATCTGCCTCATAGAAATAATTCATACCTTGGTAAAAAATTTTACCAGTCTTCGTGTGCATTTTGAAAAAGGATTAAACATTTGGTTTATTTCAAAAAATATTTCGTCTTCAAGTGATATTTTCTAAATTTGACTATTAAATCTCCATTTGATAATTTGATTATACTCCTCTGGCAAAATAATACCCCATTTTATTATATCTTCCATGAAAATATGTCTTATTTTGCACCATTTATAAAATATAAAATATTTCACCGAGCCGTATGAAATCTGATGGGCTTTTCCGGGTAGTATGAATGTAATGATATTTTCCCACGCTTTATCCACCCTAATCTATGTTATATTGGAGTGACTTGTTCGAGGTGTTCTTTATCGGAGAAATACACATAATCGGAGTGACCAAGAAAACCCACTCCGATATTGCAAGTCTCTCCGATACAGGTTTTAGGGTTTATGCCTTTGGTTTTCTAATGTTCGCATTTTCAATACATGTATTCTGTCAATATCTTGGTCATTTCGCCTCAACGCCGAACTCACATGAACAAATTCCACAGTTGTCCTTGCTTCACATCTATCTGGCATCTTCACTCCAAATTGAAAAATAGCTTTAGGCATTGCCTCCTTCTAGTTTTCAAAGGGACTCTACCAATACTTCGATTAGGATTTTCCATGGTGTGTAATTTGTGTGGATCTGCATCTTTTTTTGTTTGATCAAGGCTTTTGTCATTTGTTCTTTAACATTCATATGCATTGATATATGCCCATTTTTTTTATTTAAATCATCCACAGAATTACTAATTGCCTGTACAGAAGGTTCGATTTCACCTGATTGAGGAAAATACTCAACCATTTTCCTGACAGCTTCCTCTTCGAGGACTTGCCAATTATGAACTTGCTCCCTGATATCTGATTCCTTGTTTTCAAGTATTGTCCTTTTTGTTAAGTTCGTTTCTCTTACCATTTTCATTTTGTGGGTTCCCTGAGCATAAAGATTTATTAGAGGAATACTGCCTTACTCGCACAGATACTAGAGTGTGATTTTGTGAAAACCTCAGCTTCCATATTTTGCTTACATGTCTATTAGAGTGCTAGCAGCTATGACAACTAACATGCGAGGTTCGACGAGTTTCTCTAATGGTCTCACCCTCATCGACAGAGACCCCAAAATTGAACTACTATAGTTCAGTCCATGTATGGTGCATCTGGCAGGCTTACCGTTATCCTCCGAGGTAGCCTTCGAATGACAGCTTCATCAAGATCAAATGGTCTATTAGTGGCAACAAAAACTAATACCATCTCTTTGTCTTTACTGCACAATCTATCCCAGTTTAGCATAAACTCATTTTTGATACCACGCATGGTCTCACATTCTCCAGTCATCCTGTCAATCTGCAGAGGCGGAATCCTGTCAATCTCATCTATAAATATCATACTCGGAGCAATTTTACTTGCCAATGTGAATATAGCTTTGATATATTTTTCTTCTTCACCGTCCAACTTTTGATGTAATGCTTGACATTGAAATATTTAGAAAATTTAAACTACATTCTGTTGCCACTGCTTTCGCAATCATTGGCTTCCCAGTTCCTGGAGGACCAAAGAGGAGGACACCTTTGCAAGGCTTTGCAAGTTTTCCTTTGAATAGCTCAGGGCTTCGTAAAGGAAACATCACCAACTCGTCAAGTGTTTCTTTCACATGATCACAAGCTCCAATGTCCTCAAAGGTCACTCCAATTTCCGTAGGTGGAATCACATTGAATAGGAGATACTCTTCGTACTCATTTTCAGTAACAACATCCTCCAGTGACTTTTTTGAACTTTGTGAGTTGTTTTGAAGTCCTTGTGAGGTTTTTCGAGTTTCTTGTATTTTACTTAGCCTATAATCAATACTTTCGATAGAGATGACATAATTTCCATCCCCAATAATGGTTTCAGGGTTATTTACTAAATGATATCTTTTAGCCCACGTAGCAGCTTTATCTGCACTTTCATCAGTAAGAACTTGATCTCTTAAGCAAATTGCGTCAATTCCATCGCACTGCAGATTATTCCGAGACAGTGCTTTTCGTATGTGTAACAAATTTGCCTTTCCTTTTAGTATTTCAACATCCCGCTCTATTTGGTTTTTCCAATTAGCAAGAAGAAATGCATCCTTAGGCATCTCCATAGTCACTTTGTTTAAATACTGTAAAGAAAGCCCTTCCAATAGTAAAACCTCAAAATATCCTTTTCATTCTCATTGATATCTCGGGTGTAGGAACAAATCAATAAAACCTTTGGCTTCCTCCTGTGATCCTTCGTAGGTGGACATGTCACATCTAACCAACCCATTGTTCTCATTTGGCCCTCAAAGGAATTACGAAAACATACATTGTTTATGATTGGCTTTTCACAATTTTTTATCCTGTTGCTCACCAATCGTGGATTAAAGAAGAATTGAAGTATTGTAGTGCTTTAAGCATTCAAACAAAAACAACTAAACACGAAGGAACAAGAACTAGCTAATACAGGAATGGAAGATACAAGGATTAGTTGCGACAGGCTGTCGAGGGATCTGCCGAATGGCAGCTGCAGTACTTGAAATATTAGGTCCACTAATGACTAGTACTGTACTAATTGCAGTAGTAATACTTAGAGAAGATAGATTCGATTTGCCAGGAGCTACAGTACCAATAGTTGACAGACTGCATGAAGAAGAAGCTATTATAGGTAAAACGTCTCCCGTTCCAACAGACGGCGCAACCAAGGATGAAAAATCAATAGCACTTGAACGAACAGTTGGCACATCAGTGGCTACAGCATTTGAGGCCTCTTCAAGCTGGTCCACCGCAGAAAGATAGCTCACAGCTATCTCATCTAATTGAGCCTTGGCAGAAAGCTCACCAAGGGATGAAGCACTTACCTCTAGATTATTACCCCGTAGATGTTTATAGCTTTCAAATTCATCTTGGAACTTCTGGTATTTGCGTGGTTGAAATAGTGGCTTCTCCCCCTTTCCCTTTGGAAGTTGAGATAACATGGGTGCTGAATCCAAGAGGAGGAACAGATACAGTGAATACAAGCCAAAACATTGGCGCTTTGTTTGATGGTACAGCTAAATATGCCATCAAATAGTAGCTCCTTAAGTTACTTGAAGTTCTGCTTATTTGTACAAGTTGTGAGTCTATTGTGTTCCCATCAATATCTGTGACTATAAGTGAATCACTATTTACTGGGACTCGAATGGTCTCTATGCGCTTCCAACCAAGTGAATTGTATGCAACCAAAACTTGTGTTGTTGGTAAGATTTGCCTCCGATTTTGGACAATAGCTTATATTTTAACAAAGAACACTGTTGAAACCCTATTGCTGAGTTTCCACATTGAGAATTTAATGTTGAGTTTGTCAAACAAGCAAGTGTAGAATTCACCATTTCTTCAACCTTAGAAGCTCCAATGAATAAGCGTTTAGCATAATCATTTGTCGTATGTTGTTGTGCAGTTCCAGAAACAGCATCATGATGTTGTGCAATGGCTAAAGCATCTCCAAGAAATCTTGTATTTTGCCCAAGTCTATTTCTTCCAACAAGAAATTCAAGTTGTCTCGCAGCCAAGTAGTATCCACTCAGCATTCGAACATATCCTTTAAGAGCCCGTCTACTTGTAAAATATCCAGTCCAATAAGCATTTTCAATGTCTGCATACAGGAAAAAGTTATCAAGTTTAAGAGGCCATGATTCATTTGCTGCATGCTTCAAATCAGCATATATAGATGGTGTTGAGTATAGAGCATTAACACGCCCATCCTTGTTTACATAATGAATAAGCTTGTCCATTTCTTTAAACCAAGAATTGGCGTATCGATATTTTAAATCACTCCCCATGGTCCACATAATATGATTTGTGCGAGTAACGTTTTCCTGTATTATTGCTGCATTCACAAAATCATTAACTCGTTCTTGAACATTGTAATCAAAAAGTAGGAGATCATTCTGAACAGGAATTGCCAATGGGGCTCATAGGATTGTATCAAAATATTTGTTGTTTGCTCATTAGAACAAGGCCATTATAAATTAGATTCTTAAACGGTGGTTTATCAAACAAGGCCAGTGATAATGTCATCAGAGTATAAAACCATCCACGGGTCTGATCAAAATCTTCTGCTTGCTGATGAGGTCAAATGGTCAGGCACTAGACAGAGAAATGCAACCCCTAGCTGTCGCAGAAATTTTGCATTTAGTCAAGTAAACTGATCTTGAAGTACATACAAGGTAAGCATCATTTGAAAAAATTGACTGGAAATATCCAGTTCCAACATAGGCTCCATCTGGGGATGTATGGCCCTTGTGGGCATAGCATGATCCTAGATCTTTGGAGGAGCAGACCAGTGCCTACTCCATTGGGTGAACTATGAACTATGATGAATAGTGGAACTACTGTGCATGGAAAGAAGTATTTTTGAGAGTATTGACCAGAATTGTCCATGCACTGGCAATTCTTTTCCCTCTGGTTTTTCTTCTAAGAGAAAAAGTGTTTCAAGAACTGTCCATGTACCGGCAGTTCTTGTTCCTCACCTGACATGTTCTGTAAATGATAGGAATCCTCCCCTCCTTTGTCACTGATGACAAAGGGCCCGATCCACAGAGCCTCAAACTTCCCATGTTTGCCCTTTTCTTGATTTCTAACATTCCACATAAGCACTATGTCACCTACCTCAAATTTTCTGACTTTAGCCCTTTTATCATATAGGTATTTCATTTGCATTTGCATTTTTTTATTCTGTTGCATTGCTTGTTCTCTTATTTCATCTAATTCCATTAGTTGTTCTAACCTCTCTTCCATCGGTTCTGGGACATCCCAATCCTCTTGCAGGATAAACTTACATACTGGCAATAGGTTGTGTATTGGGAGTCTAGCATGAGTTCCATATACTAGCTCAAATGGTGATTTGCCAATTGCCTTCTTTACTGTGATTCGATCAGCCCATAGTGCTAATCTCAACTTGGAATCCCAGGCTTTTTTGTTATTATCCAACATTCTTTTTATAATCTTCAGGATACTTTTATTGCTAGACTCAGCTTGCCCATTACCCTGAGGATGGTATGGAGAAGAATATGAGACCATGATACCATAAGATTTGCAAAATTTTTTAAACTCATCAGATCTAAAACACATTCCATTGTCAGTTATGAGCCTCGATGGTACCCCAAATCTAGTTATAATATTTTCCAATAGAAAATTCATCACAACCTTGCTAGTTGCTTGTTTTGTAGGTATTGCTTCCACCCATTTCGTAAAATAGTCGGTGGCTACTAATATCCATTTATGGCCGCCACTTGATTTCTCCATAATCTCTCCTATAAAGTCGATTCCCCATTGGTGAAATGGGGCATCAACTTGCATAGGTCTCAAGGGTAATGCCCCTTGATATTTTAACTTCCCTGAGAATCTCTGACAGGCCTCACATTTCCTAGTAAAGCTATAGGAATCATTGAAGACCTTGGGCCAATAGTAGCCAGCCCTTAATATCTTGTGTGCTATGGTTTTAGCTGAGAAATGACCACCACACACTCCCTGATGCATCTCTTTTAAGGCAGATTTAGCTTGTTCTTCATCTAAACAAAGTAATAAGATACCATCCTTGTTTTTCCAATAAAGATCTCCCTCTATAAGCACATATTTTGAAGCATGCAATTTTAGAGTTCTTTTCTTATTATCATCAAATCCTTCAGGGCATTTCATGTGTTTGAGGTAGTACACTATGTCAGTATACCAAGGAGTATTTTCAATACTTGTTACCATGTCCTCTTCATTTTCAATATTACATACTTGGGCAGCCTCAAAGTTTGTTTCAGTCATTAATTTTGCTAGACCTTGTCCCCTTACCAGTTTTGTGATTTGAATTTCTATATCAAATTCTTGAAGTCGGTTTATCCACCTACATCTCTTCCCAGTCACTTCATTTTGCATAAACACATCTTTGACTGCTGCATTTGGGACATAAGCTATCACCTTAGCCCCAACTAGGTAAGGTCTAAATGCCTTAACTGCTTTCACTAACGCATAGGCTTGTTTTTCAGTGATATCATAGTTAAGTTCTGCATGTTGGAGTGATTTACTGAAAAAGGAAATAGGCTGCTCGTAACCCTCACTATTCTTTTGTAGCATTACTGCTGCTACTGTATGAAAAGACGCAAAGGAGAAGATCTGAAAAGGTTTACTAAAATCAGGAGATTTTAGCACTGGGGCTTCTTTAATTGCTCTTTTTATGGATGCAAAAGCTTCTATACATTCATCTGTCCAATTAACCTTTGCATTTTTCTTCAACATTCTAGATATAGGGTTAATTATTTCTGCAAAGTTTGGTATGAATCTTCTCACAAAGTTTATTTGTCCAAAGAATGATTGTATGGCCTTGACTGTCTTTGGGATAGGAACTTTATCTATCGCATCTACTCTTTCGGGATCGATCCTAACTCCATCTTTGGATACTATGTGCCCAAGCAGTTTCCCCTCTGTGACTACAAATTTACATTTCTTAGGGTTCAAGGAAACACCATACTCTAGTGCTCTTATAAATATTCTCTCAAGATGATTTACATGATCCTCTGCCCTTTTTGAGTATGCAGTGAGGTCATCCTGATACACAGCCATGATCTCATTTATTAAACCTGCGAAAGCAACATCCATTGCCCTCTAGAATGTAGCTCTAGCGTTTGTAAGGCCGAATGGCATCCTCACATATACGTATGTTCCCCACGGGGTTGTAAAAGCTGTTTTGTATTGTTCAGACTCTTTAACTTTAACCTGGTTATAACCAGAGAAACCATCCATCATGGATAACAATTCACAGCCAGTAACCCTCTGTAACAAGATTTCCATATTAGGCAAGGGATAATTATCTTTAAGGGAAGACACATTTAAGTTTCTAAAATCTACACAAAGTCTAATATCCCCGTTCTTTTTCCTAACAGGCACTAAATTTGAAACCCAGGATGAATGCCTAATTGGTTTTATGATGCCAGCCTCCCTGAGTTTCATGAGTTCTTCATACATCTTTGGTTCTAACACAGGGTTGATAGGTCTTTGCTTTTGTCTATAAGGCTTAGCATCTGGCTTCAGAGGGATTTCATGCTGGAATAAATCTTCCCTATAAGCTTTAAGATCATCATAGGACCAGGCGAATACATGTTTATATTTTCTCAATAATGTAATTAACATGTTTCTAATTGCAGGGGTTATCTTCTTTCCAATGTAGACTTTTTTAGGTGACAATTCAGTTCCTAAATTTATTTCTTCCACATCTTCCTCTTTTATTGTTACCTTTTTGGAAATGGATTGATCATTCGCATCAAAAACTCTCTCTAATGCTACTAATCCTTTCGGAATCTTATTGGTTTTAAGTTGGACAATTTCCTTCCCAAATAAAGTCTCTTTACCATCAATCTCCTCAACAAAAGCATTAAGATCAATCTCTTGATTCTCATACTGATCTATACAATGCAAAAATTTGAGTAAATCAGCATCACTATCAAAAACTTGCCAGTTATATATGTTGTCTGGGATAGTTGGTCTAGTTTTGTACTCAACTTCTGAAATACCTGACAAGGTAATATCATCCCTTTTCAAAGCTATGTTTGCAAGGAAATCAGCCATTATATTTTTTGACCTATCTATCCAATTTATCGCAAAAGCATCAAACATTTCTATATCATCCAGAACTGCATTCTTGTATTGTTTTAATCTTTTGTTTTTTGAGGAATATTTACCCTTGATTTGTGAAATTACCAACTCAGAGTCTCCATATACAGTTAACAGGTTGATCTTGTATTTTCTCGCAATGCCCAAGCCAATTAAAAGTGCTTCATATTCGGCTACATTATTGGTACATTCAAAGGCCAAGAAAAATGAGTATTTGAATGTCTTTCCTGATGGTGATATAAAAAGTATCCCAGCCCCATTCCCTGCCTTGCTGCATGCACCGTCAAAATACATGGTCCATACACCATTTTCATCAAGTTGGGCTTCATGGTGAATTGGGTCAGTGTTGTTCAATTCAAGATTGTTTTCTTCTATCCTAAATGTGCCAAGATCTATGTCACAAAAGCAAGTCATTTGGTTTGGATCAATCTTTTCTATAATATTTTCAAACCGTGGTTCCCTATAAAGTTTAACTGCATTTGTTCCTACTGGGATAGTGGCATAAGATAAGTCTAATTGCACATTTCCCCCTACCATAGCAGTCCACTGTCTTGACAACAACATTCCATAATAAGGTGGAATATCTACTACAGTGATATCAATTTTATAAGCAGCTTCAGGGTGAGATGCCAATTTTATTTCCACATCCTTCATGACTCCTACAACTGGCACAGACCTATTATCCATCGCATAACATTTACCAAATGTAGTATCTACCCACATTCCAAGCTCTCTCATGACAGCCATAGGCATTATGTTCATTGCTGCTCCCGAATCAAGCATGCAGTTCCTAACTAATTTATTTCTTATTAACAAAGTGATATAGAATGGGTCTACTTGAGATGGATTCTTCATTAACGTATCACCTAAGTAAACCTCAGGGGTTTTGACAGGTTCTTGTTGGACATTATTTATTTTATGGCTAGGTTGTTCTAGTGTTTTGTCTGATACATCTGAGATCATCTTTACCACTGTATTCTTATATTTTTCTACCTTCATCATTTCTAGAAGTGGCACAGATATTTTCACTTGAGAAACAGCTTGGGCAATATCAAATGGGGGATTTATGTTTGGTTCTACCCTTTCAACTTTTGTTTGCCTTTTTTCCTCATTTTGTGTGCTATCCTTTGTTTTGTTTTGTGTATTAACAGGAGTTGTTTTATGAGGTGTTTTCTCAATTTTACTTTCATCATTTTTACCAGAGACTTGATTTTTGATAAACACACTTCTAGGAGTACCTTGTTCAACATTGATTGTTCTATTTCTCAAGTTGTAACTACTCTTGGCTTGTGCTACTGCAGCCATTGTTAAAGATTTTCTCTCTTCCTCAGAAGGTTTTCGCCAATGACAATTATGTGTTGTATCAAGACCAAATCCATCGTTCCCTAAATCCTCCTCATGGTCGGAAAATATTTCTTGTTTTCCCATGTTCACATTATACTTTTGAGTTCCTACGTCATATTCATATCCTGCCTCCTCATTGGATGAATAGTCTTCTTCAAAAGTGTGAGGTTTAGTACCCAACATGTTTATTGTATGATTTTCCCTTTCAGAGTTATAAGATACTTGATCCTTTTGTACTGATTGTGCTACCACGCAATAATCAGGAGAATGCGGCAAATTACAGGGCATACACCATGGGTTGTCTTCTACCATGTGGGTTCCATTTTTCTTTAAAGGATCTGGGGTATCTTTTCCATAGTTATGCCTCCTATTATTATCCACCGGTTTTCCATCTTTCCAATTCGTATGATATGGCATATCATGAAGTCTTGGCCTTTCATTTCTATGTGAGTAATCTTGTTTGTTTGAAGGAGGATTAGGGTTTTGAGGGACTCTTATATTTTCTCTTTTTCCAATTATCCCAGCAGCCTTTTTATTGTTTTCAATAGTGAGAGCTATTTTCTGTGCTTCTGCCAAAGTTCTAGGGCTTCTGTTCCTAAGTTCATAACCTGTCTTTGGGTCGAATGCTTTCAAGTATATGCTAAGGGCTGCTTGGTTGTTTAGTTTGGACTCTTGTGGGATCTTGTTATATAACTTAGTGAATCTCAAATTAAAATCATACACTTGTTCATTTTGATACTTTTGAATAGTTATTAGTTCATGAAGAGCAAATTCAGGGGCACATTGATTTCCATATTGTTCAAGAAATTGATTGTGGAAATCTATCAGGGAGTATATTGAAGCATCTGGTAAACTATTCACCCAATCTCTTGTTTCATCAATAAGAGATATCATAAATAATTTCATTTTTATATCCTCATATTCAATGCCAATGTCTTGTATAAAAGCATTGAATCGTCTGATATGTTCTTCTGCTGTCAATTCACTATTTCCTGCAAACTTAGGTACAGTGTTCCTCCAACTATTATCCATGGGGTAAGGATATAGTTGATATCCAGTCAAGTCAAATTGTCTAGCCATACTCATAGGATTTGGAGGTGGCATGTTAGGGTATGGTGGATAATACTGGTATCCAAATGGAGGTTGTTGATACATATTGGGTTGGATATGATGCTGATAATACACATTTTGTTGTGGGGGAGGTCGTGGTTGTTGATTGTTAAGTCTTTTCCCTGGAGGTGGATGTTGTTGGTGAACATTCCCAGTATTTACAGGTGGAGGTCTATGTACTTGCCTATTTTGCTGATTAAGATTATTACATGTATTATAGGGTACCCTAATGTTTCCAACAGTGGTAGTATTCTGAGACATTCCATGCGGATTATTATTGTTTCTATGTGGGGGCACATACTTAGTCGAATTTCGTGCCTGAAGATCTAAAAGGGCCATTTGTCTATTGATTTCTTCGGCTCTTTGTATCATTTGTTGTCTATTTTTGAGTCTTTGTTCTTGATATTCTAAATGTATAGCAAGTTCCTGATCAGTCATACAGTCATAGTCTACGATAGCTTGATGATTAGTATGTTCATGATTTCCCTCACCCTGATTTTCTATCTCATTAGTCCTTTGTGGTTGTGCTTCCTGATTAAAAACATCATTAGGGTTATTTGTTGGTGTCATAGGATTCTCAACTTCATCGAGGAATGGGGAATTATATATCGTATAATTTTGGCCAGGAGTACTTGTACTCTCATGTGGTTGTTTAAGTGTTTCCCTATCTTTATCAGTATTGCCTTTAGTTTGAGGGGACCCATTTTTGGTTGTCCATTTTTGCAGAGACCTCCTTCCATTCATGTTTGTAATAATGTTTGTTTAAAATGTGTGATTAGGATGGAGTCGCCACCTACTTCTTTCAAGCAGGAAAATTAAAATTGTTTCTTTTCTTCCCAGCGGAGTCTTTTAATAAATACTTTGGATTTGACTCTATAACAAATGGCTTTAGATTTTCAGGCAAACCTCCCCAGTAGAGTCGCCAATTTGTTGGGTCTCAAAAATGCAGGTTGTGGGTTCTAAGGGGATGCCAAGCCCTATGGTCAAATCCACAATGTTTTTGAACCAATGACTGGAATTTGATCTTAACGATCAACTTCTCCCTGTGCTTTAGGTCCTGCTACAACCTAGGCAGGTGAACCTTTGATTATCAAAGCAGGTTGTATGATTAAATCGATGTCGATTTGTTGCTAGTTTATCTGATTACACCGGCATGCTTGTAAATCAAATAAGATATTGTAAACTAAATTCTAAAGAAAGCAAATGATCTAATCTGAATTCTAACAAAAATAAATAACAGATAATATGAAATGAATCTAAACTATAACAATAAAACAATGTAAAGATTTTAATTATAAGATAAATCAATAGTTAGACTGGTGCTTTGTCTGGTTGGGCAATGGAGTCAGGATATCAACAACGAATACTTGTATCAGGTAATAATTCAATCTGAATGGCACATACAATAGTTTGCAACTTGTACAAACGTGCAAAGTAGAAATTATTAATTCATTCTTAGTAATCCAAAGGATATAATTGAATTAAATGCAAACATTAAAAGGATTTTAATCTTTCCGGAAAGAACCAATTTAGATTTGCAAATTAACAAATTAGATCAACTATGGAGATAAATTAATAACCTAATCAATTAATCGTACTTAATAATCCACTCAATATTTTAAGATTACTATAATTGATGAGAAAGGATTTAATTCTCTGAGAAACCAATCTAATCAATTATACTGAATTATCAACTGTAATCAGACAATTTAAACCTATCCTTGACACATTTAATTTGAATAATCGAAAAATGAATGATATGGAGATAATTAAATTGATTGAATAAAAACGACAAACAGATGATACCGTCACAACGTATCTCGAATTCGAATCCTCCAATGTTGCTTCAGATCATATCATGCACCATAACTTGTCTCGAAATGAAATTGCATATAAACTTGCATCAGATATCCAAAATGTTTCAACTTGTCTTTGCAAAGAATCTCTATCCCTAATTTAATTCTAACCCTATTCTCAGTCTGTTCTAACTTCTATCTAACTCCTATTCCGGGTCCTGGGATCTCTATTTAAAGAGATGCAACAAGCCTCAGACCCGTTACATTCATTTTGGTGACAGTTAATAATTGGTTGAACCAACCATAAGAACCGACCTTATTCATCACATAAAATAAATTGGTTTGAAACATTTAATGATCAGGTTGAAAATTAATCTTTAATCTTCTCGAGCCGCTTCATTTAATCATTAGTTGAGAACCGCTTCAACGTAATCAAAAATCCTACATAGAAAACAAATTATTCATTAGATAAGCAATATATAACATATAATTTGCATTGAAGTGAGCCTTGGACCTGTGGCGTGCCGTAATGTTTCTGTTGTATATTTTCTCACTTATATTTATATTTAGGGTTTTTATCTCCGTGACATATACCCAAATGTTAATAATAGTTTGCGTTGATATTTCCTTTTAAGGCTCTTAATTAATTTAATCAAATCTTTTGTCGTGACTTTAGGTTTGATTAATTTTAACATATATCTTTTACCAATCACAAAATATTCTTTTTTGGTACAACTCTTTATTTATTTAATTATTAATTAATTTTCTTTGGGAAAATAAAATAAAATATTTAATTAGTTGCCATTGGCAAGTTAAATATTTTAATTAACTTCATTTTTGTAATCTCCTTGAAAATTAATTTTAATGGTAATTTCCTCGGAGACCTCATTCAATTTTTTACTCGTATATATTTTACCATATTTAATCACCCACTTTTAACTCCTCTGGTAAAATATTTCGTATAGCATTTACATTGTATGTTTTCACCTTGATTTTGCCATGTATGTTTTCACCTTGATTTTGCCAAAATATTCATCTGGTGAAAATATTGCCTCGCTCTCTCTTCCTCGGTGAAAATACTTTACTGCAAATTATTCTTTAGGTTTGCAAATGTCTGTTTGATGTCTTCTTTAACCCTTAGAAAATATTTTACTTCTTGAAAATATTCTCAATTGATACGATGAAAATATGTTTGTTTATGATCTTGGTTTATTATTCACTTGCACCACTTTAATATTTATTTTTCTTTGACAAATGTTTTCCTTTTACAAGCTCCATTATATTCTTTTGAAAAAGGTATCCATCGGTGTAATATAAGAATTCGGTGTGAGTTAAAATTTTCCCTCCGATTGTGTGTGTTTCCCCGATGACTTTTTTCATCCTTTCTTCTATCGGTGTGACTCATGTAATCGGAGAACTCTTAGGAACTCACTCTGATATGCTATGTCTCTCCGACGTCGGGTTTTATATATTTTATCCTTCCTTTATCTCCTCGGTGAAATATTTTTCATAAATTGTTTTCCAGTAAAATAATTACTTCTTGGATTAATCTTCTTGTAATAAAAGGATTATAAAATCTTTCCCCGGATAAAATAATTATCTGCCTCATAGAAATAATTCATACCTTGGTAAAAAATTTTACCAGTCTTCGTGTGCATTTTGAAAAAGGATTAAACATTTGGTTTATTTCAAAAAATATTTCGTCTTCAAGTGATATTTTCTAAATTTGACTATTAAATCTCCATTTGATAATTTGATTATACTCCTCTGGCAAAATAATACCCCATTTTATTATATCTTCCATGAAAATATGTCTTATTTTGCACCATTTATAAAATATAAAATATTTCACCGAGCCGTATGAAATCTGATGGGCTTTTCCGGGTAGTATGAATGTAATGATATTTTCCCACGCTTTATCCACCCTAATCTATGTTATATTGGAGTGACTTGTTCGAGGTGTTCTTTATCGGAGAAATACACATAATCGGAGTGACCAAGAAAACCCACTCCGATATTGCAAGTCTCTCCGATACAGGTTTTAGGGTTTATGCCTTTGGTTTTCTAATGTTCGCATTTTCAATACATGTATTCTGTCAATATCTTGGTCATTTCGCCTCAACGCCGAACTCACATGAACAAATTCCACAGTTGTCCTTGCTTCACATCTATCTGGCATCTTCACTCCAAATTGAAAAATAGCTTTAGGCATTGCCTCCTTCTAGTTTTCAAAGGGACTCTACCAATACTTCGATTAGGATTTTCCATGGTGTGTAATTTGTGTGGATCTGCGTCTTTTTGTGTTTGATCAAGGCTTTTGTCATTTGTTCTTTAACATTCATATGCATTGATATATGCCCATTTTTTTTATTTAAATCATCCACAGAATTACTAATTGCCTGTACAGAAGGTTCGATTTCACCTGATTGAGGAAAATACTCAACCATTTTCCTGACAGCTTCCTCTTCGAGGACTTGCCAATTATGAACTTGCTCCCTGATATCTGATTCCTTGTTTTCAAGTATTGTCCTTTTTGTTAAGTTCGTTTCTCTTACCATTTTCATTTTGTGGGTTCCCTGAGCATAAAGATTTATTAGAGGAATACTGCCTTACTCGCACAGATACTAGAGTGTGATTTTGTGAAAACCTCAGCTTCCATATTTTGCTTACATGTCTATTAGAGTGCTAGCAGCTATGACAACTAACATGCGAGGTTCGACGAGTTTCTCTAATGGTCTCACCCTCATGGACAGAGACCCCAAAATTGAACTACTACAGTTCAGTCCATGTATGGTGCATCTGGCAGGCTTACCGTTATCCTCCGAGGCAGCCTTCGAATGACAGCTTCATCAAGATCAAATGGTCTATTAGTGGCAACAAAAACTAATACCATCTCTTTGTCTTTACTGCACAATCTATCCCAGTTTAGCATAAACTCATTTTTGATACCACGCATGGTCTCACATTCTCCAGTCATCCTGTCAATCTGCAGAGGCGGAATCCTGTCAATCTCATCTATAAATATCATACTCGGAGCAATTTTACTTGCCAATGTGAATATAGCTTTGATATATTTTTCTTCTTCACCATCCAACTTTTGATGTAATGCTTGACATTGAAATATTTAGAAAATTTAAACTACATTCTGTTGCCACTGCTTTCGCAATCATTGGCTTCCCAGTTCCTGGAGGACCAAAGAGGAGGACACCTTTGCAAGGCTTTGCAAGTTTTCCTTTGAATAGCTCAGGGCTTCGTAAAGGAAACATCACCAACTCATCAAGTGTTTCTTTCACATGATCACAAGCTCCAATGTCCTCAAAGGTCACTCCAATTTCCGTAGGTGGAATCACATTGAATAGGAGATACTCTTCGTACTCATTTTCAGTAACAACATCCTCCAGTGACTTTTTTGAACTTTGTGAGTTGTTTTGAAGTCCTTGTGAGGTTTTTCGAGTTTTTTGTATTTTACTTAGCCTATAATCAATACTTTCGATAGAGATGACATAATTTCCATCCCCAATAATGGTTTCAGGGTTATTTACTAAATGATATCTTTTAGCCCACGTAGCAGCTTTATCTGTACTTTCATCAGTAAGAACTTGATCTCTTAAGCAAATTGCGTCAATTCCATCGCACTGCAGATTATTCCGAGACAGTGCTTTTCGTATGTGTAACAAATTTGCCTTTCCTTTTAGTATTTCAACATCCCGCTCTATTTGGTTTTTCCAATTAGCAAGAAGAAATGCATCCTTAGGCATCTCCACAGTCACTTTGTTTAAATACTGTAAAGAAAGCCCTTCCAATAGTAAAACCTCAAAATATCCTTTTCATTCTCATTGATATCTCGGGTGTAGGAACAAATCAATAAAACCTTTGGCTTCCTCCTGTGATCCTTCGTAGGTGGACATGTCACATCTAACCAACCCATTGTTCTCATTTGGCCCTCAAAGGAATTACGAAAACATACATTGTTTATGATTGGCTTTTCACAATTTTTTATCCTGTTGCTCACCAATCGTGGATTAAAGAAGAATTGAAGTATTGTAGTGCTTTAAGCATTCAAACAAAAACAACTAAACACGAAGGAACAAGAACTAGCTAATACAGGAATGGAAGATACAAGGATTAGTTGCGACAGGTTGTCGAGGGATCTGCCGAATGGCAGCTGCAGTACTTGAAATATTAGGTCCACTAATGACTAGTACTGTACTAATTGCAGTAGTAATACTTAGAGAAGATAGATTCGATTTGCCAGGAGCTATAGTACCAATAGTTGACAGACTGCATGAAGAAGAAGCTATTATAGGTAAAACGTCTCCCGTTCCAACAGACGGCGCAACCAAGGATGAAAAATCAATAGCACTTGAACGAACAGTTGGCACATCAGTGGCTACAGCATTTGAGGCCTCTTCAAGCTGGTCCACCGCAGAAAGATAGCTCACAGCTATCTCATCTAATTGAGCCTTGGCAGAAAGCTCACCAAGGGATGAAGCACTTACCTCTAGATTATTACCCCGTAGATGTTTATAGCTTTCAAATTCATCTTGGAACTTCTGGTATTTGCGTGGTTGAAATAGTGGCTTCTCCCCCTTTCCCTTTGGAAGTTGAGATAACATGGGTGCTGAATCCAAGAGGAGGAACAGATACAGTGAATACAAGCCAAAACATTGGCGCTTTGTTTGATGGTACACCTAAATATGCCATCAAATAGTAGCTCCTTAAGTTACTTGAAGTTCTGCTTATTTGTACAAGTTGTGAGTCTATTGTGTTCCCATCAATATCTGTTACTATAAGTGAATCACTATTTACTGGGACTCGAATGGTCTCTATGCGCTTCCAACCAAGTGAATTGTATGCAACCAAAACTTGTGTTGTTGGTAAGATTTGCCTCCGATTTTGGACAATAGCTTATATTTTAACAAAGAACACTGTTGAAACCCTATTGCTGAGTTTCCACATTGAGAATTTAATGTTGAGTTTGTCAAACAAGCAAGTGTAGAATTCACCATTTCTTCAACCTTAGAAGCTCCAATGAATAAGCGTTTAGCATAATCATTTGTCGTATGTTGTTGTGCAGTTCCAGAAACAGCATCATGATGTTGTGCAATGGCTAAAGCATCTCCAAGAAATCTTGTATTTTGACCAAGTCTATTTCTTCCAACAAGAAATTCAAGTTGTCTCGCAGCCAAGTAGTATCCACTCAGCATTCGAACATATCCTTTAAGAGCCCGTCTACTTGTAAAATATCCAGTCCAATAAGCATTTTCAATGTCTGCATACAGGAAAAAGTTATCAAGTTTAAGAGGCCATGATTCATTTGCTGCATGCTTCAAATCAGCATATATAGATGGTGTTGAGTATAGAGCATTAACACGCCCATCCTTGTTTACATAATGAATAAGCTTGTCCATTTCTTTAAACCAAGAATTGGCGTATCGATATTTTAAATCACTCCCCATGGTCCACATAATATGATTTGTGCGAGTAACGTTTTCCTGTATTATTGCTGCATTCACAAAATCATTAACTCGTTCTTGAACATTGTAATCAAAAAGTAGGAGATCATTCTGAACAGGAATTGCCAATGGGGCTCATAGGATTGTATCAAAATATTTGTTGTTTGCTCATTAGAACAAGGCCATTATAAATTAGATTCTTAAACGGTGGTTTATCAAACAAGGCCAGTGATAATGTCATCAGAGTATAAAACCATCCACGGGTCTGATCAAAATCTTATGCTTGCTGATGAGGTCAAATGGTCAGGCATTAGACAGAGAAATGCAACCCCTAGCTGTCGCAGAAATTTTGCATTTAGTCAAGTAAACTGATCTTGAAGTACATACAAGGTAAGCATCATTTGAAAAAATTGACTGGAAATATCCAGTTCCAACAGTCACTAAGCTTGATCTTGATCTCAGGTGGTGGAGGTGTTTGGGATGAAGTGGTGGCAATGTTGGCGGGGTCAATGTATGAAGTGGATGTTGTGGGGTTGGCTTTTGTGATGGCTTTGTTATACGGACAAAAGGTGTGGTCATGGACTTCCAAGAAACTGTAGTATTGGAAGGGGCGGGGATCAGCATAGATAGTTACTTCTGTGCCATTGTGAGGGAACTTTAGACATTAATGGAATGTAGAGGGGACTGCTTGCATGGCATGGATCCATGGTCGGCCGAGAAGAATGTTGTATGGGAGATCAAGATCAAGGACCTGACATTTCGTTTCCATTATCTTTTGTCCCACTTGAATAGGGAGCTTGATAGTGCCCTTAGATAGTCATTCAGTGCCGTCATATCCTTTGATTGTTATGCACTCACTGGTGTCTACAACCACATCCGAGTATCCCAATTATTTTAGTAATTTAAGATTGCATAGGTTTAGGCCGGAGCCACCATCTATTAAGACTCTCTTGATGATATGCTTGTGGATATAGACTTCGATGTGTAAGGCATCATTATGTGAGTTTTCAGATGCGGGGAGGTCCTTTTCTGAGAAGGTGAGATGATGAGGCATGGTGATATGACCCACCATGGCTTGGAATTGATTCACATTGAGGTTGGCGGGAACTTGGGTCTCCAAGAGTGCTTTATCAAGGACTTCTTTATGTAGAGTCGACATGCAAAGCACCTCAAGTATGGAGATCTGTGCGGGGGTCTTTCCTAGATGATCTAGGAGGTTGTACTGATTGGTAGGTGATGGGCGCGTAGTTGGATGATTGGGTAGGGAATCTGATGTGGATGCGGGAGTTTGATCAGTGGTAGGGGCTGTGCGGATGGATACACGACTGCGATGGGTTGTGATGGTGCAATCAAGTGCTTGAGCCCAAATGGTGATTGTGTTGATATGGTTAGAGGATGGTTCTATCCTCCCTACAATAGAGTCATAGGATGCGGGAGGTGGGATGATGTTGTAGGCTTGATTGGATGAGGAGGCTTTGTTATGATTGGGCAATGGATCCTTGTAAGCTCCTAGATTAGCATTAGGTGATGGTTGGGTGCTTTGCTCAAGATTGACTTTGTTCTGATCGATGAGGTCTTGTGCACAATGCTTTAACTTCATGTAATCAGCAGTCTTATGGCCCACAATGCGGTGGTAGTCGTAATAATCATTTTTGTTGTACCATGACACTTTCAGCTCACTCTCTTGGTGGGGTTTAACAGGTGGGAGAGTGATCAAACCTTTCTTTAGACACCTATCGAGGATATCCTCAATTGGTTCCCCTAAAGGTGTGAATTGTCTTTGAGGTTTGTTTTTTTTAAATTGCCCCCTTTGGGTATTTGTATTGGTGGTATATGTATTAGAGGGTGCTTGATTCTGTACATGTTGGATGGCCTTCACATCAATGATACCATCATTAAAGGTGTTTTTGTTCTTTCCCCAATAGTGTGGCTTTTCATTTGATTGTGTGTTGTTGTTGTTGTTTGTATTGGGGACATTGATGTTGAGTTTGTTGTTGTCGTTGTTGTTGTTGTTGTTGTTGGACTTGTTGTCATATAATTTGATGGAGCCCTTGGTGATGAGGGCCCTTTCTATGGTAATACGTTTTTTCAATGACTTCTTCAAAGGTAGACGAACAAAGGATTTGCAGATGGAACCCTATTTCTTGATTGAGGTTAGTCACAAACATGGTGACTAATTGTTTCTCAGGGATTGGCCAAGGGATTTTTCTTGCTAAGATTCTCCATCTCTGCAAGAAGGAAGCGAAGGATTCTCCACTTTTTTGTTTTGTGTTGCAGAGGTCTGTCATAGATATTTCATGTTTGAAATTATAGGAGAAATGATTGACAAATTTCTCTGCAAGCTCAAGGAAAGACCTAATGCCTGGGGGAATATGTATGAACGATTAAGTGGCTTGACCACCAAGGCTTCTTGGAAATAGTCTCATTAGATATGTATCGTTGTTTGAGACTTCTAAGCAAGTGAGATAGAACTCCCTGAGATGATCCATAGGGTCTCCCTTTCCCTTGTATTTGTCAAATTTGGGCATTTCAAAAGTTTTGGGGAAAGGGGGCATGTACAATGTCTGATCCAATGGATAGGGGTAAATATCCTCAAAAGAGTAATGCTTGCATTTGCTTCCAGTTTGCATATCGTCTACCTTTTGAATCAAGGCCTGTACAATGCTTGTGAGATTGTGGGTTGGTGGTGGTTGAGGTGTAGGTTTACTGATGGATGAGGTGTTGGAGATTGGGTGGTGTTTGATGTTGGAGGTTTTGGGAGATCGTGTTTTGGTATTGTGGGGTGGTGTTTTGGTTGAGTTGTGTGAGGTCTTGTTGGTAAGCGTGGATTTGTTGGAGAATATGGGGAGGTATTTGAGGGTTGGGATTATGATGTGTTGATGATGCTATGGGGTTTTGTAGATAAATGAGATGGGAAGGATTGACATTGGATGGATTGATATGAGATGCATTGACGTTAGATGGGTTGGTTGTGTTTTGAGGTGGTTGTGAAAAGAATTGTCGCATGTAGGCTATGGTTTGAGGGTTGAGTGGAGGCACACTTGTGGAAGCACTTGCATGCGTGAGGTTCTCTTGTATGCCCAAGGTGATTTGTGGAACAAAAGAGTTTATGGTAGTTGTGGTAGTGGATGTGATGACGGGTTGGGAGGTGGTAGGATTGAAGACACTTGCAGGGATTGTAGATGTGGTAATATTAGAGCTTGTGGTGGTGGTAGATACGACGGGAGTTAAGGTTTATGAGACGATAGGTTGGGTGTTTGATGTAGACGGTTGGGTGTTTGATGTAGATGGTTGGGAGGATGTTGTAGGATTGTTATTAGAGGTGGATGGTTGGGCACCAATTTTGACGAGGTAGTCAAGATATCTATTTGGATTTGACCTTAGGATATCAAGTAGGTGCATGCTATCGGCATCTTGTGTAAAGCTCAAGACATCTAGATCATCTTGGGACATGGTGGGGATGTTTTGTGGTGGTGGTGGTGGTGGTTGCAAGAAATGGAAGGGATTTTCATTGGGATTATATGTTGAGATTTGAAAGACCGTAGGTGGGTTGTGTGTTTGGTTGGTTGGTAGGTTGTTGTCATTGGTATTAGGCATTCCTATGCCCATGTATTGTCCAAAATCTGCCATTGCTTGATTCTTCTTGTGTTGTGATCTAGTTATGGGCATGCAAGTGTATGGATTTGATTTTGAGGTGGATGAAAAGGGGATGGAGACCTTAGATAATCCGGATTGATTTGTTGGACCCAAAAGAGGATGTGGTAGTGGAATGGAAGATGAAAGGGTGATTGTAGCATGATAAAGGATAGATTTCTCACTTCTAAGATTATTCTCCAAAAAGTGTCAATCTAGGGATGATACGAGTGGGTGATATTGATGTTTACAATGTTTTGGACCAAAATGGTAGATGAGAGATGAAGTTTTCTTGAAGATAATTTGACAAAAGAGATTTTGATGTTGATTTGGATGGTGAAACTTTTGGGTGAATTAGATGTTTGGTATGAGAGATTAGGATGATGTTTTTGAAAAGGATTTGACGGTCAACAAATGAGCTTTAGTAAGATCTAGTTTTGTGTCGCACAAATGGATGTTTCTCTTTGTTTGGGGTAGACTAATGACCTTACACAAAGAAGCATGATTTTTTACTTGAAAGGTTGACTAATGACTCTTCAAGAAAAATATGATGTAAAAGATGAAATCTAGATCTAGCCTTAGCTCAAAGGGATGACAAGTTTTGGATGTTGATTGATGGGTGTTTGGGTTTTTTTTTTTTCAAGATTTTGGATATGTTTTTGATGTAAGAAACGAGATGATTTTGGAATGATTTCTTGTAACAAGGATGTTTGTTTGGTCTAAAAGGTATGCAAAGATTAATGAGGATAAATGGATATGATATTGAGTGGATTATGGCATTAGCAAAGGGTCCAATAATGATAATGATTGATTCTCTAAGGTTAAAATGAAGGTATGATTGGAAAAACTTGGATAAAATGGGTGGGGTATTGACGAATTTTTGGAAGGTGATTATGGATTATGGCAAAGCAGGTCCTAAAGATCACAATGGAATTTTCTCTGGTTTCAGGCAAGTCAATCTGCAAATAGCACCAATCCACAGGTGAAATGGTGCCAAAAGAAGACAAAGATGGCATTGAAATAGATTAGTGTTGGTCGAGGCTCTAAAAAAGTTGGATTTTGTTGATAGATTTGGATTTGTTTTGATATGAAGTTTGATCAAATGATTTTTATTGTCTCTTGGCAAGTTTTTTTTGAAAGCACTTTAAGCATAATAACACACAATAACACACAATAACCAAGATTTTGTTTGTGAAAAGACGTGTGATTTTCTTAAACAAGCACTGTTGTACAACCTAAGGTGAAGATAGGACAATATTTGTTGAATCCCCTAGCTGGGCCTATTCAAAGCAAGTAGCTCCAGGATCTTGGTAGCACCAACTCCCCCTTACAGTACACTCACTTCTCATGCATACCAAGATCTAGCTTTTCGCGAAGGCTTGTCCCTCACCAAACCTTAGGATTGTCCCTGCTACCTCGGCTAAGAACCACATGAATCGGGGCTACTTCAAAGGTTTCCCTTCTGCATCAACAAATAGAAAGTTTTTGGCTTGCTAAAATAAAGGTTCATAGTAAGTGCATTCATTCAGGTGGCCACATGTATGACAATGCCACTCTCTATTATGGAGTCTCCCAGCCTCCAAGGGTTACGCCTTGGAGGGTTTTGGGGGAGGTTGGATGTCGGTATGACACAACAACACCTGTTGATTGTGACTTTCGTCACAAACACGATATTTTATATAACGGCTCAAAAGAGCTTGGCTTTAGTGTGTTGCCACTTGGGTTGTTCCCACCTTTTGAAGCGGGGTGGCAGGCCCCCTAAGGATTAACAAAAGCAACACAACCACAAAAATACTTTTGATCCCCAAGTTCATACAAGGATGTGAGGGGAGAGCATACGTATATTTTGTGCTTGTATCACGCTAAACAAGGTTCATTTTAGTTTTTTGGATTATGTTGGGGTGATTTACGCAAGTGTTGTGAGAAGCTTTTGATTCCCAAGATCACCAATGGTGCGAGGGAAGAGCATACACTTTTCACACCACAAACATCATCATGAAAACACTTCACACAAATTTGACTTATTTTCTTGTTTAGATGAGTGAAAAATGCAAATTGTTGTTCTTTTTAATCCAATGAGTTATGATGCACTTTGTGGTTCTTTTTAAGCCCAAAATCAAAATGTTTTGTAGAGTTCTTGGCAAGCACTTGTGAATTTTAGAGCACAAAAATTCAAATGTTTTCTAAGCTAAGGCACACAAAGATTTGTTTGTTGGTTGTTGATCAATTTTATTGCACCAAATTGAAATGTTTGTTTCTAAGCTAGCATGCAAGGGTTCTTTTTAAGTCCCAATTGAAGTGTTTGTTTTAAACTAAAGATAAACACCCTGCAAAAACTTGTTAGTGGTTGCAAAATGATGGTGATGACCTACAAACAACTTATCATCCCCTACACAAAACCCAAAGTTATCCTGTAAACATAGCGCTAAAATAGAGGCAAAATGGCACCACTATGGACTGAAATGGCTCTACTGACAGAAACTGACAAAAAAAAACCTAACACCCTAGACAATAGCACTGATATACATACAGATAGCACCGATTTACATATATGCACTTACACCGTGTACAGAATGTGCCACAACATGATATAGCACTAAAGCATTATACAAAAGGAGCTAAAATAGACAATAGTGCTAAAATAATATACATAAGGAACTAAAACAGACAATAGCACTAAAATAATATGACAAGGTGCTAATGTGTGTGCGGTTGAATGGTCTGGTCACAGTTGAAAATAGCACCGCTCTGGGTGCTGATAGTGCCGATACGTGCTTGAACTTGTCAATCTTGCAAAACAAAGGTCTTCCTAATCAAAACAGAGGGTTAGATTGTAAAGAAAGGGGCTTGCTAGTCTTGTTAGCCTAATGAATGGAAAACAAGACAAGATAAATGCCAAAATGTATGTTTAGTCTTTTAGAAAACTTCAACATAACCTCGCCCTCTTCATACAAGATGCCTGCAAAAATAGAGAGCAGGTAACTTTAAAAAATAGCAAGAAGAACAAAGGTCAAACAGATATGTGAGTGAGATTTAAGAGAGAAAGTGCTCTACAAAATAGCACTAAAATAGCATATAGCGCTTGTTGACTTTTTCCCAGACTGGATGCTTATTCCCAGATTTCCCTACAAGGTAGCCATCAGTGATCAATAGGATCTCTGGGCCAGGGGCCAACAGTGTAGGAGATAGACTCTGTATTTTATCTCCTCTTCTTCTTCAGGCTCTGCAAAACCTAGGGGGGTATTCCCTACTCAACATCCATGAGGATATGCATACAAAGGCTGGGATGCTGACAAAAAGCAGATAAGTCCTCCTGTAAGTAGACCAAAACTGAAAGATAAGAGCAAAGGGGCTAGCTTTGGGCCTATTTGCAGTTGTAGACAGAGGACTGAGGATCCTAAAACTAATTCTAATGTCCTAATGGTTGTTTTAGATTTTGATTTGGATTTTAAGTTTGGATGCAAAGCTGGACATGGTTGTAACACAAACACAAAGCAAGATTGGTGCCTATCCAGGGCATGGAGTCATTAGACATACACCTGTGAATGATCAACATGAACAGCTAAAACTGGATTTCAGGGGGATATATGTGATACCTGCCTTACAGATATCTCCCAATACAGAGTGTTAAGTTATCTCTACTAATGGCATCCCTACTGCAGTATACCCTTCCCAATGTTCAACCTAAAAACAGTTTAATCTACCCCTTGAGCAGAAGTTAAAAGATCAGACATTCAACATAGGAATTCTATGCTCTAGAATCTAAACATTACCCAAATATCCAGATTCAGAAGAAGAATACATGCAATACTGGAGACAGAATTAACAAAACACATGCTAAGATAGCATTTCTCATATAAGATTAATCATGAAATCAGTGGGTTCGTGCCAAAACATACAACAAGAGATACATAGACTCACAGGTTTAGCTGTACAGAGCAACCAGATCAGCTTGTTTTGAATTACAGAGCTAAAAATCTTCAACTTTCAACAACAAAAAATGAGTAACACTTCCTGCCTATAACAGCCAGGTAGTGTACCACAGCAATTAATTACATGGTTGACCAAAAATCCCGCCAGATACACAGTATCAGAAAAATGGCGCTCAACGCATTACCAGATTGGCGCCCAAACATGAATGCAGCAGGTAGGGGAGGAGACAGGAAGAAACCTCGAGCCCTACGCCACTGTCCGTTGATGTACACCTTCAATCAGGTACTAGATCCATCCATACCTCTGCAACCTTCGCCATTAATGGCGCACCAACCCGCGGCCTTGGGAAAACATCAAACTGTGCATCGCAACCATTTCCCACCAAGATACCTCATCGTCATGATATTTCAAATATGCAGGATATCAATTATCCCACATGCACCCCGCGGTGACCTTTTCAACACTTTATATACTAGGCCACGAGCATATATAATGTCGGTGCTTTTGCTCCTGACGACACTAGTATAAGACTTCATCATCATCCTCCAACAGCATGATATCCTGTCGCTTGAAATATCACCCTGACGTCACCATCATATCGCAATATAACCTGCATGATAATCGCCTTCATCGGCACAACCTGATCCATCAGAGGAAGATCCTCCTGCTTAGCCGATACCAAAAGTCTGGCCGATGAACATCCTGATGACGTCATCATCATATCCTGTTGATGTCATCAGCATATCTGCCTACTGCACACCTCCTCATATCCGGATGACGTCATCATCATATCGACATCAGGATGATATTCGGAAGATAACCGGATATTTGGAAATATCATCCTGATGCACAAATATCATGCTGCACTGTAGCTCCACTATAAGATCGGGGTGATAGATGAATATGCCAGATATTTGAAAAGATCACCCCCCACTAGATAATGCACGAAGCCGGCAGGCAGATATCTCCTTGATATCAGCATCATCAGGATGAAAAAACAACGAACATGAAGTGATACAACATCAGGATGAGATTGGCTAAGATCATCCTGACATCCAAAATTTGATGACCACGATGAAAATCGGGTCACACTTAGAACTTTACAGCAACATCATCAGGATGATCTTAACAAAGATCACCCGATGTTAAAATATCACCCCAGCGAAAGATCATGCAGGTAGACAATATGATGACCCTTGCAAGCAACACGGCGATAACTGGAAATATGATCATGATGATGACGACCCTTAAGAAAAAAAATAGGCCGGGTTGAACAACTTAGAAAATGACCCCCTCGGAAGATCGGGGTGACATCATCATCATAAAAGGGCAGGGTTATAATTAGAAGATCACCGGATATTTGAAAAATCACCCTCCATAAGAAAATTAAGGCACATTGTAGCTCATCAGCAGGATCAGGATGATATCCAAACATCACCCGATATTGAAATATGATGATCCTGATGAAAAAACAAGTCGACAGAAAACATGAGATGCTGACCACCATCGAAGAAAACATGATGATGATGACTTCCTCCTCGAAGAAAATATGATGCTGCAGCTCCAGGTCAAAATGAGTGCTAACACTGGCTCCAAATGGGGACGTGCAGGTGAAAACCTGCAGCGAGAACCAGATCTCCGGGCAGATCAGGCAAAAAACCAAAAAGCACGAACTGCACAAGACATTTACGCTACATACATGTTTTTACAAATGTGCACAGCGACAAGTCATTTATGCAAAATAGAACTTAAGGAATTGGCCATGCACAGGCAATTCCAGAACTTCACCATCTAGGGCTTGGAGGAAATAAGAATCCTCCCCACGAGTGCTGCAAATCTGATATGGGCCCATCCATAAGGGTTCAAATTTACCATGTTTACCCTTTTCTTGACCTTTTGCATTCCAAATGAGCACCAGATCATTGACTTGAAACTTCCTTTTTGTAGTTCTCCTGTCAAACTGATATTTCACATCTTGTTGTCTTTTGAGATTGATCTGGTGGGCTTTCCTTCTGTTTTCATCCAATGCAACCAGCTGGTTCACTCTTTCTGTCATGGAGTCTTCAATCTCCTCATCATTTTCCTGAATGAATCTGTAAACTGGTAGGAGATTGTTTATGGGCAATCTGGCTGATGCACCATATACTAGCTCAAAAGGTGACATCCCAATAGCCCTTTTTACTATCACTCTGTCAGCCCATATTGCTAAGTTCAATTTTGAGTCCCAAGCTCTCTTATTCTTGTCCAGTATCCTCTTGATAATTTTCATGATGCTTTTATTGCTTGATTCTGCTTGGCCATTCCCTTGTGGGTGATATGGTAATGTATATGATAGATTTATCCCATACCTGTTGCAAAAATCAACAAATTCACCTGATCTGAAGCACATAGCATTATCAGTGACTATCTTGAATGGTACTCCAAACCTGATGATAATATTTTCTAGCATGAAATCTGTCACCACCTTACTTGTAGCTCTCTTAGTTGGAATGGCCTCAATCCATTTGGTAAAGTAATCAGTTGCCACCAAAATCCAACTGTGTCCCCCACTTGATTTGTCTGCAATTTCCCCTATGAAGTCAATTCCCCATTGCTGAAATGGAGCATCCACAGTTATAGTTCCGAGGGGTAAAGCACCATCATATTTCAGCTTTCCTGAAAATCTTTGGCAAGGGTCACACTTCCTCACTAACTTTTGTGCATCTGAAAAGAGAGTGGGCCACCAATATCTTGCTCTAAGAATTTTATGAGCTGTTGTTTGGGCAGTATAATGTCCACCACACAATCCTTTATGCATATCAATCAAAACATTGTTAGCCATATCCTCATCCACACATCTCAGCAGCACACCATCAGGGTTTTTCCAATATAGCTCACCTTGAACAATAACATACCTGATTGCATGTAACTTTAAAGTCCTCTTTTGACTGTCACTGAAATGGGAAGGACAATTTAGATTTTGCAAGTAGTAGATAATATCCTTGTACCATTCAGATCCTGATACATTTACACTCTCATTTTGGACTGCATTAACTTGGCATGCTTCCAAGTTTGACTGTGCCATCATCTTGGCTAATCCTTGTCCTCTTATCAACTTGGTAACTTGTATGTCTATGTTAAACTCTTGCAGTTTGTTTATCCATCTGCACCTTCTTCCAGTCACCTCCTGCTGAGTGAAAATGTCTTTGACTGCTGCATGGGGTACATATGCAATTATATATGATCCTACCAAGTATGGTCTGAAACTTTTGATGGCTCTGACTAGTGCATATGCCTGTTTTTCCATAATATCATACTTCAACTCAGAGGCCTGCAAGGACATACTGAAGAAAGTGATGGGCTGTTCAAAACCATCTTCATTTTTCTGTAGCAAACATGCAGCAACAGTATGAAAGGAAGCAAATGAAAATACTTGGAATGGCCTAGAAAAATTAGGAGATTTAAGAACAGGGGCCATCTTGATTGCCTCTTTGATACTCTGAAATGACTCTATTGCTTCCCTTTCCCAGTGGACAGTTGCATCCTTCTTCATCATCTTGGAAATGTTCCTTGTGGTTTCTGCAAAGTTGGGAACAAATCTCCTAACAAAATTTATCTGTCCAAAGAAGGACTGAACTCCTTTTACAGTTTTTGGCATTTGAATTCTGTCAATAGCAGCCACTCTCTGGATCTATCCTGACTCCATCCTTGGAAACAATATGTCCCAGGAGCTTTCCTTCAACTACCCCAAAGGCACACTTCTTTGGATTTAAAGAAATACCATACTCTAGTGCTCTTATGAAAATCTGCTCCAGATGCAAACAATGCTGCTCTTCTTTCTTTGAGTAAGCAGTCAAGTCATCCTAATATACAGCCAGAATTGAATCAATCAGCCCTGCAAAAGCAACATCCATTGCTCTTTGAAATGTAGCACCTGCATTGGTTAGTCCGAAGGGCATTCTAACATACACATAAGTTCCCCATGGAGTGGTAAAGGCGGTCTTATACTGTTCTGATTCCTTTACCTTCACCTGATTATAACCTGAAAATCCATCCATCATGGATAAGAGTTCACAACCAGTCACTCTCTGCAACATAGCTTCCATATTAGGCAGTGGATAGTTATCCTTTAAAGAGGATACATTCAAGTTCCTGAAGTCAACACAAAGCCTAATATCACCATTCTTTTTTCTGACTGGGACAAGGTTAGACACCCAAGTTGAATGCCTGATTGGCACAATTATTCCAGCTTCCCTGAGCCTTTTGAGTTCTTCTTGCATCTTGGGAGCTAAGGTAGGATTAATAGGTCTTTGCTTTTGTCTAAATGGCTTAGCTCCAGGCTTCAATGGGATCTCATGCTGGAATAAATCTTCCCTATAGGCTTTTAGGTCCTCATATGACCAAGCAAAAACATGTTTATACTTTTTCAGTAATGCAATCAGCATACTCCTAATGTGTGGTTTGAGCTGTTTACCAATGTATACCTTCTGAGGGGCCTGAGATGTCCCCAAATTTATCTCTTCTAAATCTTCCTTATTTGTGGGAGATGTCCTTGTGACCAATTTATCTCTACTGTCAAAAGCTCTTTCCAAAGCTACCAACCCTCTAGGGATTTTATTAGTCTTCAATTGAATTATCTCTTTTCCCGCAAGAGTTTCTTTTCCATCTATAGTCTCTACAAAAGCTTGGAAATCAATTTCTTGATTCTCATATTCATCTATGCAGTGCAAAAATTTCAACAAATCCCTATCATCATTAAACACTTGCCAACTGCATTATATTTTCTGGTACTGCAGGCCTAACTTTAAGTTCTACATTTGTAACATCTGACAGAGTGATGTCATCTGGCCTTATTGCAACATTGGCTAAGAAATCAGCCATAACATTCTTTGACCTCTCTACCCAGCCTATTGAAAATGCATCAAATAGTTCAATGGTATCCCAAACATCATGCTCGTATTGTTTCAATCTTTTATTTTTTGAAGCATACTTATCTCTAATTTGGGATACAATCAGCTCAGAATCCCCAAATACTCTTAACATTTTAATTCCATGTTTGAGAGCAATATTTAGGCCTAAGAGTAAAGCCTCATATTCTGCAATGTTGTTTGTGCAATCAAACCTCAGCAAGAAAGAGAATTTGAGGAGCTTACCAGTTGGAGACAGGAAAATAACTCCAGCTCCAGAGCCTTCTTTTGCACAAGCTCCATCAAAAAACATGGTCCACAAACCTCGCTGATCCAATTCTTCAATGCAGGCATTTTTCTTTTTATCTTCTGTATCATCTGAGACAACCTTGAAGTTATCACAGTCAGTGTCTACAAAGCATACCTGTTCCTCTGCTTCTTGGTCTTCCACTGTCTCTGATGATCTTTGTTCTCTGATTAGCTTAACATCCCTGCCATTCATTGGAATCATGGCATATGACAGGTCCAGCTGCATACTTCCACCAATTAGTGCTGCCCATCTTCTTGACAACAACATACCATACTGTGGCTTGATGTCAACCACTGTTATATTCATTTTATATCTCTTTTCAGGAAATGCTGCCAGTTTGAAATCTACATCCTTCATGATTCCAATAACTGGTACCTCTCTGGCATCCATAGCATAACATTTTCCACATGCCTTGTCAATTTTCAATCCAGCTTGTTGCATGATGGCCAAAGGCATGACATTTGTAGATGCTCCAGAGTCAAGCATACAATTTCTAATTATTTTTCCATTTATAACCAGGGAAACATAAAATGGTTCCACTTGTGAAGGACACTTTGTCATAGTCACTCCTAAATAGACTTCAGGAGTCTCATCTTCTTCATTACACATGACATGTTTTTCACCCTGGATCTGAACATTTTGTTTAGCTTGAAAGGGCACCCCTGAAATTAGGGATATTGTCCTATTCTTGATCTCTTCCACTTTCATGAGTTCCATAAGTGGAACAGAGACTTTTACCTGAGAGAGGACCTGAGCTATATCAAATGGAGCATAATTTTGTATAACAGTTGTAGCTTGCTCCACAATCTTGTTTTTATCCTGAGCTGATTTAGCTTTTACTTTCATAGTTCCCTGATCATCATTCTTGTCTTGGGAACCTTTACTTTGATCTTCAGCCTGAGGGATTTTGTTTTCTGGTCCTTGAGATTCATGACCTGTTCTATGTCTAAAATTCTGTTTATTATTTACCCACTGCCTTTTTTGTGGTTCAATTCCTTTATGACCATGCATTAGCTGACCTACAGAAATATCTTCTGGCTGATGTGGGCTGCCTACTTGATTTTTACCTCTGAGATTGTAGTTGCTTTTGACTTGAGCAACTGCTGCAGCTGTGATGGCTCTAATTTCCTCATCAGAAGGTCGTTGTAAGTTACTCAGAAAATTGTGTGAGCTCTGAGCATACACATAGTTATCTTCATTATCTTCATCATATGGGAACTGTTGGCAGGCCTGAATTTGATGATCTGTATTCTCATCAGCATCATAAAGAGTGTATCCATTACCTATGGACATCATATTAACATCATCATCTTGCACATAATGTGGCTCATTGCATTCATTACAAGACGTAGCATTATCATACAAGGATTGAGCAATCATACACTGTAACTGTGAATGTGGCATCTGACAAATTATACACCATGGAGCATCATCAACAATATTTATAGCTTTCTTTAGAGGATCAGGAGTTTCTTTGACATGTTGAGCCCTCTGATTTGTGTGGTTACGTGGGAAAATAGGCTTACCATCATGCCAATTGGTATTATAAGGCATATCATGCAATGATGGCCTCTTTTCCTGCCTTTGATAGACTTGCCTATCAGGACCCATCCCTTTTTCACTTCTAGCTAATCTATAGCTTAGGTCCTTAACAACATTTGCCAATTTGTCTATCTTATCTTCAGGGGCAGATGTATTACCTTGAGTGTTCTGAGGCTTGTTTGGATTCTGCAGAATTTTTATATCATCCCTTCTATTTGTCTTGCCCGATGCTTTCCTGTTGTTTTCAATATTCACTGCAATTCTGAAAGCATCCCTGAGAGTAGCAGGACCTTTATCTCTTAATCCATATGCAGTTTTTGCATCAAAGGCATTGATATACAATATTATGCACATTGGTTCATTTGGCCTCATGTGATGTGGCAATTTGTTTAACACTTTAGTAAATCTTGCATTAAAATCTGCAACCTGCTCATTTGACCCTTTAGTGATATTGGTGAACTCATTTACAAAAAAGCTAGGGTCAGTTTTGTCACCATATTGCTCCTTGAACATCCTTTTAAAATCATCCCATGATGAAATACTCCGGTCAGGCAGATTCTTGTACCATTCTCTTGCCTCATCTATTAAGGATTGCATGAATGACTTCATGAAAACATCCTCATGTTTAACCTCAAAGTTATCCATGACATTTTGAAAGGCTTTTAGATGATCTTCTCCTGACACTGTGTTGTTTCCTAAAAATTTAGGCACTTGCAGCCTCAGATGCTTGTCAATGGGGTTAGGATACCCAGGAATACCATCAAACACCAGCTGCATGAATCTATCTAACTGCATGGGCTGTCTGTTTAACTGATTAACATTAACATTTCTGTTTGCATTCTAGTTTCTTACATTGTTCAGTGGTATCCTAGCATCATTCACATTTTGTCTCTCATCATTATGCTGATGTTGCACTTCATTTCTTTGCTGATGTCTCTGCACATTTGCATTCTCTAGGGTAGGAACTGAATCATTTTGGGCAGTTCTTAAAGCTTGCACTTTCTGCTTCATATCATCTCTGATTTTCATGGCTTGTAGATATTCTAGTTCTGCTCTTAGATTTCTAATTTCTTCAGCTAACTGTTCATCCTTAGGCATGGAGGTAGATGGTCTCATACCATTCTGGTCATCATCTTCATCATCCCTCAGAGGCTCTGCCTCTTCAAACCTTTCACTAGGGTCTAGAAATGGGCATTCTTGGAACACCTCTGACCTCATTCTCATGCTACCACCCTGTTGCCTCTCATATGCACCTTGAATATCAGCTTCTGCATTTGAAAAGTAAGGCTCACGCTGTCCTGATGGCCTAGGGTTATCTTGTACATCATCATTTTTTCTGGGGGAACCCTCATGACTAACTGAGACAGCTCCCTTTCTTCTGTACATCATTCTTCTTGTTATTGGTAACTCTTTAAATAAAGGATTTTGTTGGGATCTTCTCCCCTGCATATAAATTTTACTTTGACCGGTTGGGAGATTACTTCGGAGTCGCCACCTATTACTAGGAACTGTTTTCTTTTGAAAACTAGGGTTCTTTCACAAATTACAATTTTCAAATCACCGTCCCCAGTGGAGTCGCCAATTTCTGTTGACTTTTTCCCAGACTGGATGCTTATTCCCAGATTTCCCTACAAGGTAGCCATCAGTGATCAACAGGATCTCTGGGCCAGGGGCCAACAGTGTAGGAGATAGACTCTGTATTTTATCTCCTCTTCTTCTTTAGGCTCTGCAAAACCTAGGGGGGTATTCCCTACTCAACATCCATGAGGATATGCATACAAAGGCTGGGATGCTGACAGAAAGCAGATAAGTCCTCCTGTAAGTAGACCAAAACTGAAAGATAAGAGCAAAGGGGCTAGCTTTGGGCCTATTTGCAGTTGTAGAAAGAGGACTGAGGATCCTAAAACTAATTCTAATGTCCTAATGGTTGTTTTAGATTTTGATTTGGATTTTAAGTTTGGATGCAAAGCTGGACATCGTTGTAACACAAACACAAAGCAAGATTGGTGCCTATCCAGGGCCTGGAGTCATTAGACATACACCTGTGAATGATCAACATGAACAGCTAAAACTGGATTTCAGGGGGATATATGTGATACCTGCCTTACAGATATCTCCCAATACAGAGTGTTAAGTTATCTCTACTTATGGCATCCCTACTGCAGTATACCCTTCCCAATGTTCAACCTAAAAACAGTTTAATCTACCCCTTGAGCAGAAGTTAAAAGATCAGACATTCAACATAGGAATTCTATGCTCTAGAATCTAAACATTACCCAAATATCCAGATTCAGAAGAAGAATACATGCAATACTGGAGACAGAATTAACAAAACACATGCTAAGATAGCATTTCTCATATAAGATTAATCATGAAATCAGTGGGTTTGTGCCAAAACATACAACAAGAGATACATAGACTCATAGGTTTAGCTGTACAGAGCAACCAGATCAGCTTGTTTTGAATTACAGAGCCAAAAATCTTCAACTTTCAACAACGAAAAATGAGTAACACTTCCTGCCTATAACAGCCAGGTAGTGTACCACAGCAATTAATTACATGGTTGACCAAAAATCCCGCCAGATACATAGTATCAGAAAAATGGCGCTCAACGCATTACCAGAATGGTGCCCAAACATGAATGCAGCAGGTAGGGGAGGAGACAGGAAGAAACCTTGAGCCCTACGCCACTGTCCGTTGATGTACACCTTCAATCGGGTACCAGATCCGTCCATACCTCTGCAACCTTTGCCATTAATGGTGCACCAACCCGCGGCCTCGGGAAAATGTCAAACTGTGCATCGCAACCATTTCCCGCCAAGATACCTCATCGTCATGATATTTCAAATATGCAGGATATCAATTATCCCACATCCACCCCGTGGCGACCTTTTCAACACTTTATATACTAGGCCACGAGCATATATAATGTCGGTGCTTTTGCTCCTGACGACACTAGTATAAGACTTCATCATCATCCTCCAACAGCATGATATCCTGTCGCTTGAAATATCACCCTGACGTCAGCATCATATCGCAATATAACCTGCATGATAATCGCCTTCATCGGCACAACCTGATCCATCAGAGGAAGATCCTCCTGCTTAGCCGATACCAAAAGTCTGGCCGATGAACATCCTGATGATGTCATCGTCATATCCTGCTGATGTCATCAGCATATCTGCCTACTGCGCACCTCCTCATATCTAGATGACGTCATCATCATATTGACATCAGGATGATATTCGGAAGATAACTGGATATTTGGAAATATCATCCTGATGCACAAATATCATGCTGCACTATAGCTCCACTATAAGATCGGGGTGATAGATGAATATGCTAGATATTTGAAAAGATCACCCCCCACTAGATAATGCACGAAGCCGGCAGGCGGATATCTCCTTGATATCAGCATCATCAGGATGAAAAAACAACGAACATGAAGTGATACAACAACATCAGGATGATATTGACTAAGATCATCCTGACGTCCAAAATATGATGACCACGATGAAAATCGGGTCACACTTAGAACTTTACAGCAACATCATCAGGATGATCTTAACAAAGATCACCCGATGTTAAAATATCACCCCAGCGAAAGATCATGCAGGTAGACAATATGATGACCCTCGCAAGCAACACGGCGATAACTGGAAATATGATCATGATGATGACGACCCTTAAGAAAAAAAATAGGCCAGGTTAAACAACTTAGAAAATGACCCCCTCAGAAGATTGGGGTGACATCATCATCATAAAAGGACAGGGTGATAATTAGAAGATCACCGGATATTTGAAAAATCACCCTTCGCAAGAAAATTAAGGCACATTGTAGCTCATCAGCAGGATCAGGATGATATCCAAACATCACCCGATATTGAAGTATGATGATCCTGATGAAAAAACAAGTCGACAGAAAACATGAGATGCTGACCACCATCGAAGCAAACATGATGATGATGACTTCCTCCTCGAAGAAAATATGATGCTGCAGCTCCAGGTCAAAATAAGTGCTAACAGCGCTAAAATGCACCACAGATCGTGCCGCTGCACAGGTAGATAGTGCAAGACCTAAAAATCACGTCTCAAAAACAATACTCACAAAAAACAAGATTAGATATGGACCTTGCAGGTCCCATTGGGCATGCCAATGCAGATTAGGAAATCAAAATGAAAGGAGAAAACATAAAAACAAGTGCATAACAAGCATTATACCTTTCACAAATGAAGACCCAATCTCATCAAGGGAAAGGAGCTTGCACCCAAAAGTTCCTAAGATATACCCTAGATAAGGAAAACAATGTGAAATACTCTATTCTAATGCAACTCACAAGCTAGCTCAAGAGATTTTTGGACATGGTAATACTACTTGAAAATTGGATCCCAAAATGGGTTGGAGGATGTTGTATTTATAGATATTTTGGAGAGGTTTTGATCGAAGGGTTGATATTGATTTGGGGGATCAATGGTGGAGGATGAAGGTGATGTGGAGGGCCCAGATCTGATCTTGGAGGAATGGAGGGCTAGGAATAAATATGAATCTTATATTCATTTTTGGGAAAAGGGGGAATTAAATGAGTATGGGTGAGATGGAATATGTGTGAATTAAAAATTCACATGGGGAAGGTTAAAATGAATTAAAAATTTATTTGGGGATGAGTGGAGATAAATGAGGTATGGCATGGGTAAGGGGTGTAAGAGGAATTAAATGTGATGTTGGACATGTTTTAATAAAAAATTGACTTATGTGGATATATTCTAGTTTTTTATTTGGAGGATGTGGGGAAGGGTGTTAATCTAGGTTTGACTACTTTAATGAGAGGTTAGGATTAATTTAAATAAGGTTTTATTTAATTAATCCTAAGGCTAGGATGAGATAGGCTAGGGTAGGCAATTAAATAATGGCTATTTAATTACCTAGGGTAGGGATAGGTCAATTAATAGGCTGAATTAATTAGCTAAACATGATTTAGCTAATTAATTGGATTTAGTGAGGAGGGAGAAATTGACCAAATAAATATTACATATTTATTTAATCAATGGGCTAAAGTTTGAACTATTGAATTAATAGAATTAATTCAATTGTTGGGGATAGAATGATGAAAAATCAAGTAATAAAGGGATAATTAATTAAATGAAAAATTTAATTAATTGATTAGAAGGGGAATTGGTATGTTTAGGAATGTCGGGAGTCAGTTTGACAATAAGACATTTTTAGGTGTCTACATCAATATGTCATCAAGGAAGATGAACACAAAATCATCTAAATAATCTCTGAAAATACTATTCATCAAATTCATGAAAGTTGCTAGAGCATTAGTCAACCGAAATGGTACTACTGTGAACTTGTAGTGACCATATTGAGTCCTAAAAGTTGTTTTAGAGATGTCCTCATCCTTAATCCGCAATTGGTGATAACCAGATCTAAAGTCTATCTTCAAGAACACTGTTGCTCCTTTCATCTGATCAAAGAGCTCATCTATCCTTGGAAGTAGATACTTGTTCTTTATAGTAGCCTTGTTAAGCATCCTATAGTCAATGCATAATCTCAAAGTACCATCCTTATTCTTTACAAAGATAACCGGTGTGCCCCATGGTGACACACTAGGTCTAATGCACCCTTGATTTAGCAACTCCTGCAATTGAGCCTTAAGCTCAAATAACTCTATAGTAGTCATTATGTAGGGTGCCTTAGATTGTGGCTCAGTCCCTGGTAGTAAGTCAATTGAGAAATCAAATTCTCTTTGGTGGCAACTCTATCAACTCTATAGGAAACACATCTCTGAAATCTCAGAGGATTGGATAGTCATTAAACACTAGTTCTTCTTTATCAAGGTCCTTTACTTGGACAACATAAATGGCACATCCTTTCCTCTTGGCTTTCTTCAATTGCATAATAAAGATTTGTCTAAGCTCTAAAGATCTCTTGGTTCCAATAATTTCCATAGGGTTTCTGAGGTCATCCAAACATCTGACAACCTCATCTTCATAGTTTACTAGGGAATTATGTTCAGTTAACCAGTTGATTCCCATAATTACATCATATGAGCCCAAAGGTGCTACATACAGATTCACTTCCATCTAAAAATTAGGAAGCTCTAACTCACTGCATGCTAGACATGAGTTTACCCTCTTTTCTGCACTATTGCTATATTGTACCATCCAAGAGTTTTCCATATGTCCAGGTCTAATATGTAACTTAGATACTACTCTAGGATCAATAAAACATTATGTGGCACTAGTATCAATTAAAATAGAAACAGGTAGTCCATAGAGCATACCTTGGAACTGAATAGGTGCTGCTTGAAATTCTACTTACTGATTATCCACTGCGGCATGAATCTGATGTTGTGATGCTCCCTGTTGATTCTTATTTCCTCTTCTCTATGGACATGTATTCGCATAGTGTTCTCCTCCACAGGTGTAACATCCACCCTTAGGTGCTCTCGGTCCTTTAGCTCTTTCTTTCTTATTGTTGTTTCTATTGTTATAGCCACCTCTTTTGTTTCCACCATTTCCATCCTAAGAATTATTGCCTCTCTTCAGATTCCTGATCTGTCTATTGTTTCCTTGGTCATTATTCTTTCGGTAGTTCTACTGATTATTCTATGGTTTCTTGCTAGAAAACTTAGCATCTCTTTGCTTATGGTAATTTACTGATTGTTGCAATCTCTGCTCTTGCTTTATTGCCTTCTCAAAAGTGGCATCCATAGTGAGTGGGTTATGAATGTCTACCTCAACTCAAATCTATGGCCTCAATCCCAAAATAAACTTTTTGATCCTAAATCTCTAATCTATCTGATACTATGGAACATACTTAAGTAGATGTGAAAACCTTTCCCAATAAATGGTCATAGACATACCTCCTTGGATCAAGTTTTGAAACTCTATCATCTTCTTGTTAAAGAATAACTGTGGTAACCATCTCTTCCTAAATAGTTGCAAGAAAATCTCCCATGTTATCTCACCAGATCTAACAGCTTCTTATCTGCCTTCTCATTATCCCACCAGGTTGCTACTTCACTAGCCAACTGGTAAGATCCCCACATTGCCTTAGTGTGATCTGAAAGATTTAGAAGTCCAAAGTATTTCTCCATTTCAATTATCTAGGACTCAGCTCCATCTCCAATATTCTTTCCATCAAATATTGGCAGTGAAAATTTCTTGAGGTCTTTCCCCAATTCTTCAACTATCTTTACTTGATTATCAGTAATAGCTCCAACTTCAGGAATTGAAATCTCTATCCTTGGATTCTCATCGCGTGTCTCAACCCTTGGGCTTTCATTAGCATTCTGACCCTAAGGAATTCCTCTGATCTCCTACTCAAGAGTATTCATCCTCGTGTCTTGTCGGGTCAAGAGATCAAGAATACAGTCAAACCTTCCATCCTGGTCATTACTGGCATCTCCATGACCTCTAGCAATTTGACCACCATGAGCACCTCCACATGCACCTCCATGTGATCCTCTACTTCGACTACCCCCCAAGCCATCACAATGATCAGTGGTTCTAGTATTCATGATCGATAATTTGTAACAAGTTTGCAACTTTAGCACAGTAGTCCCAAAAACAAAGGCCCTAGTGTTAAACCTAGGGCTCTGATACCAAATCTAAAGCCTCAAAAATCATGTAAAAGCATTTAAACCAACTTAAAAGAAAATGAGTAAATAATCCACTTAAGTACATCATTACAATGTCCAAAAAAATAAAAAGATGTAAATAATCCATTTAAATACAACATTTCAAAAATGAAAGGTGTAATTAATCCACTTAATTACAATAGAAATATACAAAAAGGTGTAATTAATCCACTCAATAAAAGATAATCTCATAATATAAATCTCAAATGTGAATAAATCTTACAAATTTCACATGCTTTAATCCAGGTACAAGCACTAATAAGAATATACATAAATCCTTTGGCAAGCATGCCATGATACATCTAATAAGTACAATCAACATGTACAACAAAATAATAAAATCAAAACACTCTCCAGTTGCACAACCAAAGTGTCCACCACCTATGAGCTAAGAGAGGAGAACATGGCCTATGTACTTTTCCACCCAACCATGAAGTAATTACACTTCTCCAGATTCCTTTATGAAACAAAAGAAACCTAGCCTTGCATGAAATGTCTAGCTACTTGGTAACAACTGGCGGGAGGGAACACCCGATGCAACCCTGATGTCTAAATGTGCAAGTCTATGTAATGAAATGCAGATCATCTCACAATAGGAATGTGGCAGAGATATACATATATAAAATTTGCTAGACAAATAAACATCTATTTCAATGTCATCTTGATTAGATCTAATCCTTTAACAAGTAACCTAGTCAATTACCGAAAAGAGGAAAAGCCATCTCTGATATATCCACATTGGCATCCTAGCCCAGAAAGCAACCCAATACATTCCTATCTACCTCTTTCCCCAAGAAGCAATGAAAAAAATAAAGAATAAAAAAGAATAAGTTGAATAGATCAATTCATTCCCTTTTCCCAAACATCAATTACAGAAATATATACTATGAAGCAAAAAGTGATTCTTTGATCAAACAAATGCATTCACAACTTTACTGATTATTATAGTTAACTAATCCACTAATTCCTTCATTTAATCATCAAGAATAATCAATTTAAAATCATAATTTTGCCTTCCTGTCATTTCTGCGAGAGGAGGTTATTTAAAACACAATTTAACACACAAGAGACTTCCTGTCGCTATGGCGATAGGAATTGCTATAGGAGCAAAAGAGTGAAAATAAGAACAAAAATAATTCATTTTAATAGCATTCTAAAGACTAAGACTTTTAATCTATTATCTCCAATTTGCCAATATGTTGTTTATATAGTTTTAACAGTTTTTCATTATCATTTATCCATCTACAGGTACGCATAAGTTGTCTAACAATAGAGGTCTATTATTCAACCTAGTAGAGGTCAATTTCTACCTTATTATTTATCTCAGCCAACATATAAGTGCAAAAATATAGTCATAAGGTAAAGCTACAGGAACCTATAGAATTCCCATTTCAAGAGGTTTGTTTATTTACATAGAGGGGGTCGATTTGTATAATCTATCGTTCATTACAGCCATTGTACATAATACAGTCATAAAGATAATTTTACCATAGAAATTCTAATTAGTGATCTAGAGTTTTAACAAAAGGTTTTAACTTAGATTTAAAGTCTAGATCTGAGAAACAAGAGAACTAAAATCATGTCTTTTAAATAGAGGATCGATGCCATGTAAGCCAGAAGGTTTGGTGACAACAATAGAAGAGGGGGATCGATCCAAATAGATCACCTGAGTATAGACTAAACGACCATGGAGGAAGGTCAATGAATCAATGGAGTCAATTCTAGCATACCATGGGCAACAATAAGAATGCAAAGGTTGATCTAAGATTCATAATGCTCATGCAAAATGTTTAGCAAGAGGGTGGCTCAGGGAAAGGAAAGCGATTTCCTTAGTAAATAAAGGAACGACCAGTAAAACAAATGATTTGCTTAGCGATTAGAAGAATGACCAGTCAACAAAGGATGACCAGCATAGATATAGGGTCGATTACATCGTACCAATGGAAAAATAAAGAAGGTAAGGTAAGGTAAGGTAAGGGAAGTCGATCTAGTATTCAAATCACCAGATAAAACATGCAAGCTGCCAGATGACAAGGACGACTAGTCAAATAGGGTGACTCAACAAGTATAGATGCCAAACCAGACAGTAATAGAATAGACATCAAGCTATATATTTTAAATGCATCTAACAAGAAGAAAACCTGGTAAATTCATAGATAGAGAAGAGTGTTGCAGTTGTTGTCACTAAAAGTTTTCCTTTCTCCCTGTCATTGCCTCAAACGCCTTCTTGCCACTGCTTGAACCAGAATACTCAGCTGCTAGAAAAAATGTCTATTTCTCTGCAATCTGTGTGGAAAAATTCTCCGCTACCAATCCCTCTTTTTAATCAATTTTTCCCCTTTATTTTTGGCAATTAGCCAATTACATTTAGGGAACTAAAGTTGGCTCTCTCTTTTGCATGAGAAGATAATAATATTAAACTCATATTTTTCCTATTTAAAAACATAAACTAAGAACTATTTATTTATCTTACTGTTGCATGGTGACATGAATATCTATTTAATTCTCTATTCAATATAAAAATAATATTTTCACATCTTAGCTATTGTTATGAAAATGAAACTAATTTAATAATCAAATAAGAGGAATGCAATACACTATTGTATATTTAACTATCTAATTTAACTTATTATTTATTTCTAAGGAACATATTATCTTCCAAACATTTATACAATATTTTATCATTCAATGTAAAATACAAACATATTTATCCTCATTTAAATATAAAACACTATTTAATATAATTTGAAAACAGCCAACCACACATTAATGCAATTAAATTCCATTTCATTATGCATATGCAACTATGTGATGTGTGTGATTACATCATGTATCCCATCCATCAGTTCTTGCCAAGTGGCTAGAACACCTCTACCTTAGCCATGCTCTCATCTTCAACGAGTACCTACAATCCATTTGCACTCAACTCAACGTCAATAGGTTAGTGTCTCTAAAACATAGCTGAAACAATTCATTGCATTTATATCAATATTATTAAATCATGTAAGTCAAATTTCCAAAATAACTTTATAATAATCACTTCCACATATAAAATTACTCAAAGTAAATCAATGACATTAATTGTTCATTAATAAAAAATAATAGTAATGTCTATCAAAATGAGATGTGACTGTTCATGAACATTATGGGTTAGTATGTAGGCATCAACACCTTAACCCTCACTTAATCATTTCATTGGCCACATCATATACTATCATCTAAACCATATATATAATGTCACATTTCTTACAACACCATTCAATTATTATCTTCTATACATATTAATTTTTTTTAACTTTGTTCGTATTTTTATCCTCTACTATGCAACTTCATATTGTTTTCTTTTTTCTTTTTCTTTTTAATTCTATATAAATATATAATTAATTCTGTATAATTTATCACTTTAACAATCATGCTCATAATAGTTCAACATATAGGGAGGCCTTACACATGGAGAAACTCTTTTGAGAAAAAACTCCACACAAGAAGAGATGCACTGGTTTGTATTAACTTCAATAGAGTTTACAATACATCACTAACAACCTCCTCTTTAGTCTTCAATCCAACAACACCTATTTTCTAGTCTCAATTCTTTACCATACCACAACCTTAAAACATTACCCTCATTAAATGAGTGTTGTCTATTTAAAGGGCAAAAAACCCTAACATAACTTGTATCATAAGATCTGCGACCTAATGATGAACGATCTAAATTGACTACAAAATTATAATCTTACAAGGAAATTTTCTAAAAATATCTCTCCAAGGGTGATACCCCCGAACCCTCTCTAGGGGGTTCCAATAATTATCACCAACCCCTTGGACCCCTTGGTGACACTAGTGGGGGGCAAGCGCCCACCCCTCGTCAAGTAGTGGGATCCAAATGTAGCTAAAATAAGACCACTGGTTAGTGAATATATCTTCCCATATGGAAATTTACAACCAACATTATGTGTAATTAATTAAATAGAATTTACAAGGTTGATGGCACCTTAATCCTAATAATTTGTAAATTAGTCAGATTGTGTATATGTGACATTTGATTAAGCTAATCACATTGAGTACATATGCGATGCATGTGTAAACTAATTATATTTTGTATGCATGTCATAGGTAAGATTTAGTCACATTGTGTATATGTGATGCTTGCCTAAGTTATTGTATGTTCAAGCTAATCACTAGGTGTGATCATGTGATGCTTATATGAGCTAGTCACTTTGTGGTTGGTGTATGTTAGTACATTGATTTCAACCTTGAACCAACATTTGGCTAGACTGCATTTGTTAGATCACACTATTATGTAAGAACTAAATTGGAATAATAAGATTCACTTATAGACTATGGTATAAAAGTGAGATTTCTCATATAAAAGGAGAGGAGGAAGTCTCTCTATTTTTGGTGTACAAACTAGAGAGCTTTTGATTCTCAAGAGGGAATACATAGGTAGGGCCATTATGAATGAACCCTCAACATTTATGTCTAGGACTATGGATGACCTTGACATTGGGAATGCTATATTCTAGAGCAACAATAAGAGTCATAGTACAAAGTTGATCTCAAGGCTATGAATGGCGGGTCTATGAACTTAGCACTACTAAATCAAATGAAGATGCTTGGTTGATTAAGTAGTACTTGAGGGATATAGATAAAATAAAAAGAAAAATTAATACTAACCAAAGTGGTTATTACAAGAACCAAGGAATATGTTGTGGCTTAATATAACATGCATCAAAACATAATTACTGAATTGATCACATGTGCTCATTCTCATTCATCGTCATTATTGATAAGTTTTACGGTGTAAAATCTGTGGGCAAATTCAATCAATGATCCTTCAATGTTTTCATCTCTCACCATTGCGCAAAGATTTGAGTATGTTCTAACATGTTTCAATGATATATGTTGAGAAGTTTGACATGGATATAGTGACGAATGATAGTAGACTACAATTTTTGAGGACATAGACATTAAATAAAACATTTTCATTTTGAGGACAATATATATATATATATATATATATATATATATATATATATATATATATATATATATATATATATATATCACATTAAGTCATAGATCACACAAAGACTTTTCAATAAATATTTAAAAAACATACTCATATAAAATTAAACATCCCAATTCTCAAAACACTTTTAAATATAAAAAAATTAAAATATTATTAAAAATAACTTAAAATAAACCTTGAACCAAATAAAAATTATAGGAATAGTGAATTATATACTAGCAATTGCACCTTAGTGTGCAATGGGTATGCCGAGATAGCATGTAGATAAAAGTAATAAATATTGTTTTGAGATGAGAGCATATAATGTTGTTGATGGTGAATGGCTGTTGTCCTTCCATCAATAGAATTGAAAGAACATAGTGATATGTGTTGTTGATACTCTCTCTCTCTCAAAATGCCACCACTTTACCTGCCCTTCAAAACATTAAATTGAAGAACAAGTCAAATTTGCATGAAATCATCTAGGACACTTTCATGCTTGAGCTTGTTGTCTTGAATATTCTTCAATACTTGTGAAGTCAGTGTAACCAAGGGGGTAAACCTAGGAGAGCACAACCCTTGTCATTTGGCAATCTACCCAAGGTTATTTTCAATACTACTAGTCCTTACACATTGATAGACATCAAAGACAAGGGTAAATCAAGTTGTGTAGGTACATAGTTTGGTAGATCAATATAATAGATAGTATAATAGCTCCACAAATTAGGATGTTTTCAAAATTTTGGATGAAGCACACACAATGTCGACCAAATTCTATGTAACATAAAATTATTATTCATCGTCATTTCAAAAGCTAATTGTCTAATCTTCTTTTCTTAATTTTTGAAAATTCATTTATTACAATTATTACTTCCCAATTAAATTATTAGTTAAACCTAAATTAAATATAATTTTATTGCTTGCATTTTTTTAGTTAACCTAAATTTATGTAAAAGAGATTTTGTTCCCTTAAAATTATTCTCTTTCTTAATTTTTTAATTTAATGGTAAATCCATTCCCACTCAAAAAATCTAATTACATCACATATACTTCACAGATGGAGACTATGAGTAATTTAATATTTAAAATTTGTCAAAAATAATATAAATACCCACTACAACAAGAGACTTTAACATAAATTTTCAATTTTCATTGCAATAAAGATCTCTCTCTATCTCTCTCTCTTTATATATATATATATATATATATATATATATATATATATATATATATATATATATATATATATATATATATATATATATATATATATATATATATATATCGGGAGGCAGGAGGGGGGAGAAATGAAGAGAATTAGAAAGGAAGGGGCACAAAGATATATATATATATATATATATATATATATATATAGATATTCTCTCCTATTTCTTACTCTTTCCCACTTTCTCCTTATCTTAGGCTCTCTCTCTATATCTCTATCTTTGTGCCCCTTCCTTTCTAATTCTCTTCATTTCTCCCCCCTCCTGCCTCCCCTTGTCTTTCACTAATATACTAAGATTTCATTAATGTATTGATCTAGGATACCATATTGACCTTTGTGGAGCTTATTCTTCTAAATAAGCTATTTTTGAAAAGAATTTTGTATTCTTTATAGATTCATGAAGAAAAAATAGAAGAGGGAAAATGTATCACTTTTATTGGGTCATTATAAGATACCATATTTCTATTTTGAAGCTTGTTCATCTAAAGGGGATCAATATCCTTTATTTCTTATTTATCAATAGCTTTCTATTTCACTAAAATATTAAGGTTTACTTTTGGTGGTGGTTATCTTACTCATTAAGGTTTTCCCAAGTATATATGTATTTCTAATTTAGTCTTGATGAATGTTTTAGTTCAAAACATTGCCAAGAGTTTAGGAGATAAAATTATTGCATTATATGAAACTAAGTGTCTTGTAAATAAGATTTTTTTAAAATAAATTTGTATTGTTTAAAGATACATGAAGGAGACTTTGTAACCAAACATTTAAATTATTTTCATCTAGTAGTGAGTCAGTTGGCTTCTATACATGTAAAAAAGGAAGAAGAGGAAAAATACATATTGCTTTGATTTGTTCATTATAGGATACCATATTTCTATTTTGAAGCCTATCTTTCTAAACAAGATCAATATATCCTTTCTTTATTCTCTAGAACTTAGGGTGCAGAAGTTACTAGTACCAAATTGTGCTTTGCAACCCAATTAGGTTGGGTTGTAACATCAATTTCTTTGTTTCTTTGGAGAAATAGGGAGTTCGAAAGGAAGGGAGAGAAAAAGTTTAGGTTCACAGGCCAGCCCAAAAGGCCTATTGTCCTGATAGAGGACCCTTGCAGAGATCACACTACCAAGATCATGTATCAGCTCAATTCAAGCAGCTATAGGAGCCAGATAAGGTGATAAGATACCCCAGTAGGGCAGGAGGTATTTGGAGGCTGACAGGTGAAGTTAAAAGCTAAACTAAGTCATTGCAGATCATGTTTTAGTTGTGTTCATTATAGTTCAGTCATTATAGTTTGATGCAATTTATAAAGGTACATATAACTTTGTCAAGTTTTTCATGATTAAAAACACTCATTGCATGCAATAAAGTTTAGGTCATGTTATGCAATTGATTCACCAAATGAGAAATTATACACAAGTCATTGCATGAAATAACTATTTATATTGAAAAGAGAAGTGTTTATATGGTCCCACACAAGCCGTGGGAGTAATTGTATGTGATTCAATGCATAACAATAAGAACATATGAACTAAAGGAAAGCATATAAAGTAAAGATGGGACCCGTCATTACCTAAGTTAATGATGAATCTCGTTGTTTGCGCAAGCATCTCCAACTGTCCTAGTGCTAGCTCCAATTGAACCTGGAGGAGGAAGTAAAATGTGATGTTAGAGCTCAAGGTTTCATCTCTACTTCAATATGTATTAACTCAAAATGTACTTGTTGGCAAGAGACACTGTGTGGATTCATAAGTGTTGTCATTGATGGCAACAAAGTCTATCCCACACATCTGCAATACATAATATGCCTATACCAGAAGTCAGATTGAAGATTGTTTTGGTCCGGAGAACAAGAACAGAGTATGTAATAGGTTCGTCAATCAAGTCCAGCTCTCTCAGATGGTGTAACTCAGTAAGTAGAAGACTTGGACAAGTCAAGAGGGGTACCATGGCTATTATATCACAAAGATTCAGCCTCCGGTGATAAAGCATGAAAAAGATATGAGCATCTAAGTGTTGGGTTCCAGTCAGGTAGAGAAGACAGAGGAAGAACTGACTGGTAGAGTATCAGACTTCAATCTGGATGTGCAAAATGTGTTGATCAAGCAATTTGTGGTGTCTTAAATTGTTGGCCGACATGATTAATGACTTCTATGCTAAAGTTTTTGATACGCATCACAAATCAAGCATGAATTCAGTCGACAAATCAATAACTGGCAAATATCTTGAGTGTTCTTGTTGCTGACTAGAAAGTTGATGAAAATCCTTGATGCAGATATATATACCCGATGGATTCCAGCATGTAAGGGTGTGTGTTGAAGAATAAAAAAATAAGGTGTGAAGAAAAGTAGGGACAAGTGTGTGAACATCAATTCAAAGTCTGGTATGTGATAGAATAACAGTATTGAACAGAGGAAGAATGAAGTGCATCAAATCAATATATTGTGCCTAACCAGAACTGAACTTCTACATTTGTAGATGCTTCTCGTTAGTTCAAACACTTAGTTATCTTCTGTAAGTTTTGTAGATAGTGAGTCTCTTGTAGGCAGTGTACCTCTTGTGAGTAGTGTGCGTGGGCAGTGAGCCCTAATTGGCAAGTGCTATTTTGTACTCCTTTATTCTTTTAACAGAGAATACGATCTTGGGTTAGTCACCTCGTGGTTTTTTCCTTAATAGGGTTTCCACGTAAAAATCCTTGTGTTATGTGTGTTAACTTTATTTATGTTCTTATGATTACATATGCTTTCATGTTTTGATATAACAGTAAATATTGAGATAACGAAAGAACAGAAAATTAAGGAAATTTTGAGATAACTGATTCACCCCCCTCTTAGTTATCTACCTTGTTTTCAACAATTGGTATCAGACCTAAGTTCCTCTAAAAATTCTAATAGCTTGAGGAAGAGCTGGGAATCTCAATGGATGAATATGGTATGAAAGAACAACTACAGTCTGCCCCAGATGATCTTGAGCAATCTCACTTTGAGGTTAATAATTTAAGAGAGCAACTTAGGGAAGCTGATGATTTCATGAATGAGCTGAAAGAGAAACTCATTATTTTAGTGAAAAAGAGAATGTAATTACTTCATAAACTAGCAAATCAGAATGAAGCCAATAATGCTGATGAGGATCTGAATGAAAAAAACCAAGCTATGTGAAAAACTTTCAAAAGAAGTCATTATGATGAGACATGAAATGGAATTAGGAGTTATGAAATTCACCCAAGAAATTGAAGAGAAAAGAAAAATTGAAGATAACCTGAAACAATCTCTCAAAGAGAAAATAGAGGACTGCCACAAAATGGAAAGAATAATCAGACATCTTGAATTTGATCTTGAGGAAGCTAGATACAATGAAGAACAACTTGAGAACTAGATTGATTCTCTCAAATGAGATCTTCAATCTGCAAATGAATACAAAGAAAATTTCAAGATAAGCTCAGCACAACTTGAAGTTCTTCTTGAAATCCAAAAGAGGGTAGATGATAAGTGTGGCTTAGGATATGAGAAAGGTAAAAACTCTGGATCTGGTCAGAAGAAATATGGATTAGGAAATCAAAGAAACAGGCCTAGAAGACCTCCAATAAGGCAACCAAATACCCAAAGATATCCATCTTTCAATGGATATTGCTTCAATTGCAGAAATTTTGGTCATAACGCAACTCAGTGCAAGAGGAGAATGAATCAGAATAATCTATCCTTCTCCAGACAATGTTTTAATTGCCAAAGCTATGGTCACAAAACTCATGAATGCAGAAATATGCAAATAAACAATTCATTCAATGGTAGATGCTGTGCATGCAATAGAATGGGACATATGGCTAATCAATGCAAATGGAGAGGATATCAATCAAATAAGCAAAGAAATGTTGTATGTTACAATTGCAATAGATTCGGTCATATTGCCAAATTCTATAGAAACATAAATCATGATAGAAAAGGTCTGGTGGAACATGATCAGAAACAAGATAAGGGCAAAGGTAAAGTGAATGCAGATGAAGTTCAAAAGGAGATGAGCAAGATTTGGGTAAAGAAGAGTATAGTAAATACTGGGGATGGATCTGCACCAGAATCTAGTGCTGATATTCCTTCCAGAAACTAAAAGGTAAGCTCTAGCTCAGGGGGAGCTATAGAGAAAATCCTTTTCCCCTAGCCAGCTAGTGAGTGCCTAAATTTGGCACATTGATTCAGAATAAGAGGTTGCAGTTTAAAGGGTTTGAGGAGATTCACTTGAAATTCATCTAGTCAAAATTTGGCAAATCCGCATGTAGATTTAAGCAAGTTATGAGGAAATCCTGTATCAGCGGCTACCGGTAAAGCAGAATTTCATAGATAGATCTGGTATGATCCAAAATTGAAATAATTTAATCTATGGACCTATAAGATGTTTGAAATGGGTGAAGATAGGTTGTCAACCCTTATAGGAAATAATTTTAAGATCTACGCAGTGATTCAAGAAAATCTCTCAAATACTGGCTAACCAGATGACTTAAGTTGTGCATTTATTACAAAAGATAAATTAGGGTTTATGAAAGAATAAAAGGGATTTTTCACTCATTACTTACACACTTGCACTCACAAAGAAGAAGAAAAGAAGAGCTCTGCAAAGAAGACCCTACAATTCTCCTAAGTTCAACTGAAGATTGAACTCAACTAGAGAATCACTTTGGTCTCTGCTCCAAACCCTAAAACGTGAAAAGGTACTTCCATTCTGATAACCCTCTCTCTGATCTCTTACAAGAATGGCTACTTTGATGGTTGTCAATATTTTTGATATGCCAAGACCTAAATTCAAGAAACACCCTTACAAATCTCTAGAAGTTGATCCCTTGGGTGCGTTTTCTGGTATTCCGCATGGAGTCTTGCATGTAGAAGATATTAGGGTTTATATCCATGCAAACATTAAAGATTTTGGGGACTCAAAACTGATTGACATTTATCAGAATTAGTTAATAGATGAAAATTTTGAACTCAAACCTGAATTCAAGAGTCTTTGAGACAAACACTTTGAACATTGCATACATTTTCCATCTTTTGCAAAAGACGACTAGGCCTAATATGTTCTAAGTAGGATGCATGATAATTTTATGTGGATGATGAGGCCATTCAAGATAACTAAAGATGCCATCAGGGTAGTAATCGGACTACATTCATCAGGTGGGTTGCCCGCACTCAAATCTATGAGGAACCAAATGGTAACTGATGCCACCAGATCAAAATTTGACAAAAGGGCAATGATGATAGATGACATCACGGATCCAGATGTCAAGTTTGCTTCAATAATAATTGGCTACAAAATCTATCACTTGAGCAGGGAGAATTTTGTGTCTGGTACAACAATCTATGCTGCATATCAAATGTTAAGGGAAAATGTAGATTATGATCTATGTGAGCTTTTACTAAATCAGCTGATGGAGAACTTGCAGAAGATCAAAAGGGATAAGAAAAATTCCTTTAAATATAGTAGTCTAATTCTATGTCTATTTTTCTATTATATGAATGAGCTACCTGGATCAAATGGTTGGGTATGGAAAACTAATAAATTCGTTGCAATTTAGATCAAAGATTACATATATGGACTTGGTGATGCTCAAGCACAAAACACAGCCCTTTGGGGTTACTTTAAGAATTTCCAAAGCATGATGCACGCTAGAGAAAGAATACCACAAACAATAGTTGATAAATACAAAGATATAGTTTATTTCATGGTTGATACAGATCAATGCCTAATGGAGGCAGTTGAGCCAAGAACTGTATGGATAATGCCTATGGGATATGAGGTCGATGAAAAAATCCTAGAGCTACACATTCAACATCTTCTGAGCCAGCCTAAGGATACTGAAGTAGAAAGGTTTGGCACCTTTGAAGAGCTAAGCATAAAGATACATGTGGAGTTAAGACAACCTGAGATGAAGAGAAAATTAAGAAAGGAAGTTGAAGAAATTGCCAAAAGATTTGGCTTATCAAAGGAGGCTGTAGATGCTAATAGAGAGAAAATGGAGAAGACAGAAAAAGAAAAGCAAGAAGCAAAGAAAGAAAGTAATCCTATGCAAACTGCCTCTCAGACTAGATCTTCCAAGAGCTCTGCACCTGTCACTCCTAAAAGCTCAAAGGCTACCAAACCAAAAGTCAAGCCATCTAGAAAAGGGGAAAAGAGAATGAAGACCAAAGCCACAAGGATATATACAAGCCATAAGGATGATGAAAAAATAGAATCAGATGAAGAAATCAAGAAAATGAAGAAGAATAAAACATACGGAAAGTTTAGAAATGAGGAAGAGAAGGTAGAGGAATTTGTTGGAAAGCCTGCTCTTTCCATTGATGACATCATCAAGGTAGTAACTGTGGATGGGAACCTACAGCCGATGATAGAATTCTATGATGAATACAATGATGCTGACAAGATAATTCTGGAGGAAGCTACTATAAGGTATTTGAATATCTATAACAAAGCATTCATTGAAATAATCTCATTAATTCAAAAAAGCCTAGAAGAAGTATTGGAACAAAGAAAGGTGAATGCAAAGGTTAAAGACTTAGAAATCTAGGAGAAAATAATGATACAACTTTACCCTTCTATCACCCCAAAATAAATGGACATGATTTTTAAGGATTGTAAGGATGATTTCCAGAGTAAGGCAAGAATGAATAAACTCATGCTTGGAGAAATAGACCAAGTAGCAAGTGAAACAAAAGATATCCTCTGGAATGCCTTGAAGAGATTCAATATTCCTATTGTAGAGGAATTAGATGAGGGACCTTCTACCATGGATGTTGAAGGATTAAATAAAGAGCCTTCTGCCAAGGATGTCGAAGGATTAAAGAAAATAAATGAAGAAATTTTTGAGGACTTAGACTCCTCTATTTTGACAGAAGAAGCTCATAAAGCAGCAAACATAGATGATATCTCTCCGGATCCCATTGCAGCCATGACAAATGTTCCAGATACTGAGGCTAAAGGGGAAGATAGAAAAGAAGAATCAAGAAGAAGAGGATAAGGGAAAAGAAGAAGAACAAGCAGAAAAGATTAATGTTAATTTGTCAAAACCAGTCAGTCTGGATGACTCCAAAAAGAAGGAAGTTGAATTGGCAAGAGACACTATATAGACAGTACAAAACTTCCTAGACAAAGAAATAATGGAGCTAGATGAACCTAAGTTATTTCAAGGGCCACTAAATTTTGACTCTCTCTCTCCAGTGTAGACAATGAAAATAGCATCTTTTGCTCAAGCCAAAGCAAAAGAGAAACTTCTAAAATCTCATATGGAGGACTATGAGCTGTTGGAGATTGCATTTGGGATACTAGAGAAGATTATGCCAAACTATCAAAAGGATTCTTCTACCTCTCCATCTGGTATTCTAAAAAACATAGTCAATTCAGTTAACACTCATTTTGAATCCTTAGAGAAATCTGCAGAAACTAAGGTCCGAAAGGAGTTCTTAGGGAAGAGGTTCAGTGAAGTACAAGGACTAATTACTAATGATAGAAGAACCTTGGGCATTGGCATAAAGAGCCTTGAAAATACTCTTAAAGATTTTGGGGACATTTACAAATTTTGTTTAACTTGGCCCAAAGTGACAGAGGATGTTGAAAAGAAAGTGAAAGAATAAGAAAGGAAACTATCAACCTTATCTCAGAATTTTGATCCCCTTACTACATCTCTTGTGAATCATGAATGTCAAGCTATTGCTTTAATAAATGAAATTAAAGAACTGGTTAAGGAGAAAAAGGACATAATGGATAGAATGGGTGAGCTTAGAGGGATAATCATCCCTAAGTTAGAGGCAATGCATGATGCCTTGACAGAGGCACAAAATACAATCTAGACCAGTGATCCAACAAACTTAAGGAGAGCAGAAGCATATCCATTTTTGTTAAGTGGCCATATCTCCATTTTGGACAGAATGAAGAGGAGTTGGGCCACATAATTCATCTAGTTGAAGACAACCTTTGTGAATATACATAAGTATATGTAAGTATGACATAAGATTTGTACATACTAATACGGCCATGTATAGAACATTTTTTTTGCAAAATTTTGGCATGCAGATTCCACCCTTTGCCATTGATGTCAAAGGGGGAGTGATGAATAGTGAAAAGTGAGGAATTCAGCAAAGGGGGAGCTCCAATAAAGCAGTAAAGAGACAGAGCATCAGCAAAGGGGGAGTTACTATGACACTTAGTCATTTTTCACTAAGTGTTGCCATCAATGCCAAAGGGGGAGATTGTTGGCAAGAGACACTATGTGTCTTCATAAGTGTTGTCATTTATGGCAACAAAGTCTATCCCACACATCCATAGTACATAATATGCCTATACTAGAAGTCAGATTGAAGATTTTTTTGGTCCGGTGAACAAGAACAGAGTATGTAACAGGTCCGTCAATCAAGTCTAGCTATCTTAGATGGTGTAACTTAGTAAGTAGTGGACTTGGACAAGTCAAGAGGGGTATCATGACTATTATATCACAAAGATTTAGCCTCTGATGATAAGGCATGAAAAAGATATGAGCATTTGAGTGTTGGGTTCTAGTTAGGCAGAGTAGACATAGGAAGAACTGACCGACAGAGCATTAGACTTCAATCTAGATGTGTAAAAGGTGTTGATCAAGCAATTTGTGGTGTCTTACATTGTTGGCCAAATGATTAATGACTTATATGCTTAAGTTTTTGATACACGTCACAAATCAAGCATAGATTCAACCGACAGATCAATAACTTGCAAATATCTTGAGTGTTCTTGTTGCCGACTAGAAAGTTGATGAAAATCCTTGATGTGGATATATATACCCAATGGATTCCAACATGTAAGGTTGTGTGTTGAAGAAGAAAAGAAATAAGGTGTGAAGAAAAGTAGGGAAAAATGTGTGAACAACAATTGAAAGTCTGGTATGTGACAGAATAACAGCATTGAACAGAGGAAGAATGAAGTGCGTCAGATCAGTATATTGTGCCTAACTAGAACTGAACTTCGACATTTGTAGATGCTTCTTATCAGTTCAAACACTTGGTTATCTTTTGTAAGTTTTGTAGATAGTGAGTCTCTTGTAGGCAGTGTGCCTCTTGTGAGCAGTGTGCTCGGACAGTGAGCCCTAATTGGCAAGTGCCATTTTGTACTCCTTTATTCTTTTAACAGAGAATACAATCTTGCGTTAGTCACCCCGTGGTTTTTCCCTTAACAGGGTTTCCACGTAAAAATCCTTATGTTATGTGTGTTGAATTTATTTCTATTCTTATGATTACATATGCTTTCATGTTTTGATATAACACTGAATATTGAGATAATGAAAGAATAGAAAATTAAGGAAATTTTTAGATAACTGATTCACCCCCCTCTTAGTTATCTGCCTTGTTTTCAACAGTATTTATTAATTTACATCTAATGAACAAAATGGAATAGATAAATAGAGCATCAGATGCATAAGATGAAGTAGGAAGGTGAAAATTTGATTGAACAATCAAAAGAGAGGCTTCAGCCTGAATGTTTTATCTAACTTGTTTGTTCATTGTGTAGGTACATGTACATCAAGTTCATTCATTAATGTCATGTCACTTGTTACAACAGCCATAATGTTATCAAAGTAACAAGGGGCAGTCATAGACCATGCTAATCAAAGAGGATAGTGAAAATATGTAGCAGTCAAATAAAATCAACAAGCACAATCAAAGGTGTAGCAATAGTCATGAAGATACCTAAAAGAATAGCTGAAGCGAGAGGACAATCATCATGAAAAAGGGCTCTCAAGGAGTAGTCTATCCATGTCACAATAGAACAATCAATAAAGAAAGATAGTTTTGAAGGCTTGAGATAACACATAAATTACTAAGGAAGGTGTTGTCACAAGCACAAAGGGGTTACAATGCATAATATGGAGTAACAGTCCACATGAAATGACAACAACAATCTTTAAGAGATAGCTTTGAAGTACAAAAGAGCATCACATGATCAACTACCATGGTACCCCAAGCTCAACATAATGGGGATACATTATCATTGATACAAAAAGAAGCAACTACAGTGAGAATGCCAAGAGCATGAATTGGCAGATTAGTTGAAGAAAGAACAATCATGCAATAAAGAGCATAATTTATAGTGGTAAAAGACAAGTAAAGCAAAAGGAGACAACAAGCTTTCATGATTATATGACTAAGATATCATACACTAGAATCTCAACATTATTCAATGAACATATGAACAATGAAAGAACAAAAATATGAAGCTACAAGAGAATATACATGCACAGTGATAGTGAGATAAGATTACCAAACAAAGGAGCAACTATATAATGAGTTTCACGCCCAAATTGCATCACTTTATATTCTTACAAAATGAAGCTTTTTCATCATGCTACAAGAGCATATAAATATAGAAAAGAAGTCTAAAGAGTATAAAGGAAGATCACCATTCTGTCAAACACATAAGTTTGAGAAAAACCAAGAGGCTTCCCAACACCAATCATGAGAAGAGGTCATAAGTGTTTCAAGTAGCTAAGGAGGAAAAAGTCAACTAGGAGGCTTGACAAAGTATTAGAGAAGATAGTATGACTATCAGGAAGTTGAAGTACCATCTACATGAACAAAATAGAGAAAGATAATAGTCATGTTTTATACAATGATGAGGAGAACAACATGATGATAAGTCATAGGAACAATACACACTACCAGGTAACAGTAGTTATAATGAGGGATGATCATGAAGAAAATAATGGATCAATTACAAAGGGAAGGATGAGTTAGTATTGCTATTTCATTATTTTGGTTGTTGCTTAACAAACAAAACTAAATGGGTTAAGAACTACATCATGATACTTTTCCAAGATCATATCTTAAGGTTATGGTAGCCAAGACTGCCAATACCCTATGTATTCAAGAAGGTCAAACTACAATGGTACTGCAGCAAGTTTGGTGATCTAATATCCATTTGGGTAAAGATGGGAGCAGTTTTACTATGTGAGTTAACAAGTGTTATGGTGTAATACCATGAATTAGATCAAAGGAGCAGTGAAAACATGGATAAATGTATAATGGTGATAAACGCTCATAAAAGATATCAAGGGACTTTACTAATGCTCTATCATAAAGAGGACTAATTTTATTATAGAATGAGGAATGCCATAATGAAGTTTGCTCACTATCAAAACTAAAATAGTGACTTCACTAAAGTCTTAACAAGGTCATCACTCCCATATCTACTCTTAGGATCATAGCCTATTCATAAAGAAGTCCAAGAAATGTCTGGATGTAGTTTAGAAGACACATTTTTAGTCAAAGCAAAGGAGTCATGGATATAAGACTGCCATGCCATCATACAATGCCCAAGAGGACTACCTCCAATAGTTCAGTCATTATGAAAATAGAGTTTTAGAAAGCAAAGTGAGTGGGAATTTATTAAGGGTTGGATACAATCATGATTAAGATTGTCACACCTCAACTTTATACCTATAATCAGAGCTGAAATCTAGTCTAAAGTGTAGGGATCACAAGTGAGTAGAGGAGGTAAGAAGAAAGGAAAATAATCAGACAAGTGGCAACCATAAGATTATAACGTTAGTCTATCTAGAGATTAAGTGCATAGTAAAACATCAATAGAACAAAATAAGGTGATTGTGACAATAGAAATAATGTCCTCTAATCTATAGAAGCTATAATCATCATAAAGTCTACATAAGGATGAAGAATGAGTCTTTCCAATGACACATAATTGACAAACCAATAAGAAATCTTCATGGCCATGGTAGGGTATTTCATTCTGGGGACAAGAGAGCAGTAAAGTAGTAAAAAAGGGTCTACAATCATATAGCTACTGAGAACAATGGACAAGCCACAACAGGTTCCTGAAGCTGTGAAACCCCAGTTAGGGTTTGAAAAAAGCTTTCCTCCTGAAGAGCAGTAAAATAACTAAATGAGTTACAGGAGATCATGAATAAAATTGTTTCAAACTTATGAGCATGCTACCATTTACAAGGGCTCAAGGTAAACCTTGGTAAAAGTATGGAACACTCATTACCAGTGTGACATTAAGACCCACTAGTAGGGTAAACAATACATCTTTACAATACATCTTCACAACTTTAAGAAACCCCCTTTTATATCATTTCATCCAAAATTAGAGTAGAGAAAGAATATCATATAGAAAATAGAGAGTTTTGTATCTCATTTTCATTGAAGTGGCAGTTTATAAAAAGCCTTTTATCCCTTTTCTCACATATAGCACAACCAAAAATAATGCCACATCAAGGTATTGTTTACTAGCTTACAAAGTAGTCAAGAGTCCATTTTTGCCTTTTTCTCACTATAAGAAGAACAACACGAAATTATAGATGTTCATCAAAGAGAAAGCAAAGACAACAAAGTGACTTTTCATTATTTTCTTACCAATAGAGAGTAAAAAGCCTAAATTCCTCATAGAAGATTTCATATAAGACATTCTATAGTTGTTTTTTACTATTTTCTTGAGAAAACAATAGTAGGGATAAGGAAATCACATACCAAAAGGCATGAAATCTGTAGGAATAGTCTGAAATAGTATAAAAGCTTCTAACAAACCCTCAAACATGGTGGCAGCGCAAAGGAGAAACAAAAGCAAAAAGAAAGAAAGCAAATGATGAAAAGTTAGGACTGAAACAATGTTTGTTCAAAGTGTTGAAACCCTAGCTCATGGCTGAAGGAAGTCTTTTGACATTAATTTTAAGAAAATCATTTGTAGACTAATGGAACCCGTGGTCAAGTCTTGAAATCATGATGTCTAGTGATACTAGAGGAGGGCGAGGGAGTCATAAGGGTCTATAATGTGCTGTTTGTGATGATTAATGATGTGATTTGTAGTTTCTAATATTCCTTTTACCTAAAAGGTCAAATAACATAATTATTATGACTAAGGTTGAAGATTTGAGAAGGAAATGTGGACCCTTTTGACTTTATTGCATGACTTAGGCTTTTCGGAGCATTTTGGAGACCTTCTCGATGTCTAAGGGTAGAATAGAGTATATTTTTTGCATGGAGAGATTGGAAGAGGGTTTTTTTTTTCCTTAAGGGATACTGTAAATCATGTAACCCCTTTTCTATTTTTGTACTAATTTAAGACCAAAATAATGTAGTTTAACAATTATTAAGTGCAATAATGTAAAAAATTCCCTTAATACTTGTTATGAAATAATCTAGAGGAGAAATAAGCATTGCACAACACTTAGTAATTCAAATCACATTGATTGCATTTAATAATGGTTAAAATAGGTTATTTTTTGTGCTCTAATCATGCAAAAATAGAGGAGTTGAGATGAAGTACAAATTCATGCAGGAGAGGTATCCTATTCTATTTTTGTCTTGGGGTCAAACTAGGCTATTTTTGGCTTTCTTTTGGGTCAACTATCTCAAGAGTAGTTATGAGCTATTTTTGCTCATCATGGAGCAGTTTTGGAGCCTTAATTTTAGGCTTTTCTCTTGTGCTTGCCCAACAACTTTGAGTTGCTTTTCTAGACTCATTCATGCATCATTTGGAGTCTAATTGAGCTAGAGTTGACATCCCTTTACCATTTTGGGATAGATCTTTGTATTATAGGGAAACAAGTTCATGCTTTTTTCTCAGTTCTTGTTTTTTCCCTAGCTTTGTACATTGAAGAGAGAGATTTAGACTTGTAACTCAACCATTTTTACAATTTTTACAGTAGCAACAGTTTATTTTCCAGCAGTTCATTATTATTTTGCAGAGCATTCCTTCTATTTATGAATACAATCAGGTTTTGATCTACTCAAATTTAGTTGTCTTGTCTCATATTGAGTGATTTGATAGGATTTTACTATGTTTTATCATAAAACCTCTAAGTTTTATGTCTCATTCTTTCAATGCAAGTATACAAAGTTTAATTTTATTATAGGTTATAGGTTATGCAAGTCATTTCATGCCTTTTTGTGAAACACTTTTGTAGTAAAATTGATCAGTTTAAGTTGTAAGAATAGGTGTGTTGAAGAATAAATGTGAATCATATTGTAGATTAGAGTTTAAATATTAGTGCATCAACCCCTTAAGGTTAGATTTTTAGTTTAGTTTTAGTTTATTCAAGTATTCTTCTATCTCTTTTCCTCACAAGTTTATTGATCTAAAGGGACATTTAAAGGGAGCTGGCTCTTCTGGAGGTCCATTCTCGTAATAGATAAACCCACAGTCTAATAATGTTCCAATGTTGCACGGGATTGCCAAACTTATAAAGGCTTAGCATACAGGGCGTAATCCTTCATGATAACAATTTTTGGCATGCCCACTGGAACTCTAAACTGAGTTTTAGGTCACTAACACACATTTTTGTTTGTTGTTTGGTATGCACAATAGAGTTTCAGCCTTTTAGAGGTAAAAAACAACATACCTGGCAACTCAAAATTCTAATTTTTTGCAAATCTGGTGAGTATAGCACATGAGAAAGGTTGAAACGAGAGGAAGTTCAACTCCATTTGAGTATCTACAGCTATCACCTCCAAGAAGAAGAGGTAGAATAGTAATAAGAACACCTAGTCCAGCAGGGAGAACTCAATCTACTCCTCCAAATATCAGGACTGCAAAGTTTGATCAAAGAAATTTGGTGATAAATCTTCAAATACAAACTCCACAAGCCCCTCAAGCTCTAGTAATGGTGAGGAGATATTCTTTTGTGCAATTCAATGATGGCAGCCCATTGCTGCTTGCAGCACATGATGACATTTTGGTGGCAATCTTGAGAGGCTTACCATTCTTCACAGGTAAAGACTAAACTACCCCAATTGAACATATAAAATATGTGGCTACATTATGTTCATTCCATCACATAATGCTAGAGAATGTTGCAGTGAGATTGTTGGCTGCATCTTTGAAGGATAAGGCCCTTCAGTGGTTTAGAGGATTTGCAATAGGCTCAATTACATCATGGGATTTGTTAGGGGGCACTTTGAGTAAGAAATTTGAAGACAAGTGCAACAATCTATCATTGGTTGAACAACTTGGCACAATAAAGAGAGCTCCACAGGATCATATGGCTAATTTCAACTTCCATTTTTAGTGGACTTGGGACATAATACTAACAGTGGTAAGACCTACTACTGAACATACATTTTAGTACTTTCTTAGAGCTATAAATAGTGATATTATAGTAATGGTCCAATGAATGGGAGGAACCACATTGCCAGGTGCTTATGAGGTTGCCATAAGAGTTGAAAATAACCTAATTCAGGCTGGAAAAATATCCCCAAGGCTGTCAATGCCTATTTTTCTAGAGATACATCCATCAATCCCATTACAAATTCCACCTCTTATTTTTGTACCTACTATACTAGCCCTCAATTATCAAGTTTCTACTCACGCAAATGCTATCCTAGCCCCATCCCAAGAGTTGCAAGAACTCAAAGGCATGTTCCAAGAATAAGTAGAGCTATTAAAAATAGTTGGCAATAAATTAGTGAGTATAGAGAAGCAGCAAAACCAGGTTTAGAGGCCTTATCAACCCCCATACAATGTATGGTAAGTAGCAAAATAACTACTATAAGAAACAAAGTAACCATCAGAATAGACCATATTAGCCTAAAAACCAAGGCAAAAGAAGGAATTTCAACACAAGGCCTTATCATCCTTACAACCAGCATGCTGCCATCTCATCAAGAGAGTTAATACTAGTACAAAACAATATGACACAGGAGTATGATTGGTGTTACCTCTATAACCAACCGCACAACCAATCAACTTGCTCAAATAGCATGATTAATCAGACCTTAATGGTGCAAAATAATGTTGTTGTGCAACAAATTACTGTACAAGAAGTTTCTAAACAACAAGCTTATAATCCCAAATAGGAGCAGCCTAATGCAACATTCATGAATTGGCAGGGTCAGGAGTTTTGCAGGGTTAACCATACATAGGGACAAAATCAATCTATCCAGTCCATAGCAGCTAACATGAGAGCCAAAAAGAGAGCTATTGATATAGGACAACAAGTTGGAAGAGACCAAAACCAAGCTCAATCAAGCCAGCAAGGAGTTACTGGTCCATCACAGTAGTAAAATATTCATGTTTTACCAAGGGGATAGTCTATTGCAACTCAGAATCAGCCGAGAGGGCAACCACAACAAGTACAATAGCAAGAAGAGCCTACTGCTTCAAGGGGATAGCCAAAGGTTGGTTCATTTTCTTTTAATATCATTGATTATATGAAAAAGGCAAATGTAAGCATGTCAATGTGGGAATCATTGTCCCTTCTAGGCCAAAAAGATTTATTACAAAAGGCCTTATCTAATACTTCTGTGACTAGCCTAGGGTAGTACTTGCAAATGTCCCACCAGTTCAGAGTGAATAGCAAGACAATGATGCCAAACCTACACCATTTTATGTTTCACTAATCATTGGTAAAAACCTTGTTTGTAATTGTATGATTGATTCAGGTGCTAATACGTTAGTGATGCCAAAACAGATAGTGGACAAGTTAGGATTGACTTATGAACGAATGTCCAAACCTATGACATAGTTAGATGGTTCATTAATCAATACCCTTGGAGTGATCAAAAACCTAGATCTTACCTTGCATGCTTGCCTAAATTTTGAAATCATGGAAGATATATATGTCATAGATTTGCCCCCATACTTTTTCTTGTGCCTTTCCAAAGGTTTCATAGCAAATTTAGGAGGTTATCTGTCAGTTGATTGGTCCCATATGTGTTTTAGGACAAGGTATGGTACAAGAGTGACTGTGAAGTCTAAAAATATCACCAAGGACCAAATTGAACCTTATGTTCCTAGTGTTGTTAATGCTAATTTGACCTACCATGAGGAGGAACAACTTGATGTTCATGAAAGTAACACCCCAATTGAGAACATAGAAAACCTATTTTTAGATGAATGAGCATCAAAAAAGCATGAAGATGACCCCTACAAGCAATTGTAGGAAGCTGGGTTAGGAATCTACATGATTCATGAATAGAATCATCCTATTCCTAACCTGGTGAAAGGAGAAAATGAGTAAAAACAATAAGAGGGACAACAAGATAATGATTTATGATGGCTATACTTTGATGGGGCAAGAGGTAAAGTTTGTGCCAGTGGTGGAGATATTCTCATTTCACCCGAAAATGAGAAGTACTACACAACATTCATATTTGCATTTAGATGTACTAACAATATAGATGAATATGAGGCACTCATCCATGGCTTGGAATGGGACAGGAAAAGGAATATCAAGTGTTTACAGGTATTCAATGATAGTGAGTTAGTTACAAATTAGGTAAGGAACATTAATGTCACCAAAAATGACTTATTAAAGTCTTATAAGCACAGAGTATGGAAATTAATTGAATATTTTGATGCATTTAACCTGTTGTCTATGCCTAGAAACCAGAATAAACAGGTTGATAAACTTGCAGCCATGGGGGCTGAATTTGATATATGCAAAGAAATCAGAAATACTGAGCAACAACAGTATGTGAAGGTGGTTGTAAGGCCATTAGTACCTGATAATAACATACATTGGTAGGTTTTTGAAAGTGATGAACAAATAGCAAATTATCTCATTGAGGAAGCTGAGTTTTTAGTTGGTAATCAACAGAAATTGCAGCAATAGTTTGAAGACCAAATTGTACAACTCAGGACAAATAAGCTACCCAAAGGTCTTGTGACTTTGGAGTCAATCTTCAATTCAGATGATCAATTGAGGAAGAAGAAAGATAGCATACTTATCAAGGAGGATCACTATGAATCAGTGGAGATTTTTAAATCCCAACTTCTCAAGTTAGGAAAGGTATGTACACCTGAAGATAAGCATGCTTTTGTGTTATTATGCCATGAATTTGGTGATATATTTGCATGGGAGTACAAAGACCTCAAAGGTTTTAACCCTACCTAGCTCAGCATACTATAGAGCTAGAACTAGGTGCAAAACAGTGAGGTAGAAGCAAAGGCCTCTTAACCCCAAGCTGGAGGTTATGATGAAAACATAATTGACCAAGCTGATTCAAAGCAACACCATTTTTCCAATCAAACACACTTCCTGGGTGTCCAATCTAGTGCCTATTATGAAGAAAAATGGTGAGATCAGGTTGTGTGTTGATTTTAGGGACCTAAACAGGGCATTATTGAAAGATCACTACCTATTGCCCTCAATGGACTAGATTCTACAAGTAGTTTCATGTTCTAAAAGATTTTCTTTGCTGGATGGCTTTTTCAGGGTACAACCAAATTTTGGTTAAGGAGGAAGACCAGTATAAGACAACATTCACAACCAAATGGGGTAATATGGCTTATCAAAAGATGCCATTTGGGTTGTCAAATGCTGGAGCAACCTTTTAGAGAGCCATGGATATGGCATTTCAAGGTATCACGAACAAGTTTGTTTAGGTTTATCTAGATGATATCACTACTTTTTCCAGGGATGCAAAATATCACTTTTCTCATCTCATGCAAGTCTTTGAAAGATGTAGAGAGTATGGAGTCTCACTGAACCCCATAAAGTACATATTTGTTGTTCATGAGGGTAAGGTACTAGGTCACATTATTTCCAAACATGGAATTACAATTGATCCAAAAAGAGTAAGTGTTATCCCAAGGGACAGAAAAGTTACTTAGGAAGAATCAATTTTGTTAGATGGTTTATTCCCAATATTGCAAGTTTATTGAAGCCTCTAATAGCCATGTTGGAAAAGAATATTTGTTTTAGTTGGACTAAAGAAGGAAATGATAGCTTTGAAGACATCAAGGTAGCTATAGCAGTAGCTCCAATGTTAATAAACCTAGAGTTTTCAAAAGATTTCATTTGGTATGCCTATGGAGGAGTTGACACTATCTCTGCTATGTTGACTCAGTGAAACAAGGAAGGCCAGGAGAAACCAATAGCCTTTTTTAGCTAGGGATTTGAAATCTATGAGTAAAGATACACATTTTTTGAAAAGCATGTACTTTCTATAATAAGAAGTCTTAAAAAATTCAGGCACATGTTATCAAACAATAAAATTTAGCTGATGGTTCTCCATCCAAGTGTTAAAGAATTCTTGTTGAACAAGGATCTAGCAGATAAAAGAGGTAGTTGGGTTATGAAAGTGATGGAGTACAATGTTGTTATTAAAGTCACTAAGCTGGTCAGGGGTAAAGGACTATGTGAACAACTAGTTGAAACAACAGAAAATGATTTAAAACTACCAGAAGTGGTTTTAATGGTTGATACTGCTATTGTAGCTATTGTTCCAGCTAGCAACACTAGATGGACACGAGATATGATGCATTATTTACAGATCGAGGAGTGCCCAGCATGGCTAAGTGCAGCAAAAAGAAGGTATTATAGGCTGCATGCCATTCCATATGTTATTGTCAATGATATCTTGTTTAGAAAAACTATAATGGAGTGATCTTAAGATGCAGTGAAAGAGATCAGATCGACAAAGTTTTACATGAGTTCTATGATGGACCAGCAGGTGGTCACTTTGCAACCTACATAATAGCCTTAAAAATCATGAAGACTGCATATTACTGGCCATCTCTTTTCAAAGATGCACATACCTGGGTAAGAAAGTGTGTGAAATGTGTTGTATTTGCATGTAAACATAAACTAGCAATCATGCCACTACAACCCATTTTAGTTGATCAACCCTTTACCAAGTGGGTTCTTGATTTCATTGGAGCAATTAACCCACCTTCAAGTTTAGGTCACAAATGGATATTAACAGCCACATATTATTTTACTAAGTGGACAGATGCAATAGCTTTGAAAGAAGATAATGAGAGTGATGTATTGAATTTATATGAAGACTTAATAGCCAGGTTTGTTGTACTAGATTCAATCATTTCAGATAATGCATTGGGTTTTGTTGGCCTAAAATTAACTGACTGGGCCATCAAACACAGTGGTTACCTAAGCACTTCATCAAACTACTACACCCAAGGGAATGGGCAGGTTGAGTCCACTAATAAAAACCTCATTAGGATCATCAAATGGACAATAGAAGATAATCAAAGAACCTAACATTCAAAGTTGAAATCAGCCTTATGGGTGTATAGAGTGACTCCTAATAGGTCAAATGGTCAATCTCCATATATGGTTGTGTATGGTAAAGAAGTTAAGCTACCTATCTCAATTGAGCTACCAACCTAAGTCTCATGAAAGAGCTTGAGTTTATGGAGGATAGTCCTATGGAGATACAATTGGCTGAGCTAGTAGAGTTGGAAGAAACAAGGAAGTAAACAAGACAATAGTTGGAGATGTACCAGATGCAAATGAAGAGGACATTTGATAGGAGGGCAACATTCATAGTTTTCAAGGAAGGATACATTGTTCTGAAGTGGGGTGAGCTAAAAAGTAGACCTAGTAAGTACAATAAGTTTGATGCTATGTGGACAGGCCCATTCATGATTGCTGAATGCAAACAACACAATGCTTTCTAGCTGGCCACTATGGAAGGAGAGGTGATTTCTATCCTAGTCAATGGGATTCACCTCAAGCATTGTTTCTGAGAAGTAAAAATTGTAAATGTATCATAGTAGAGTAGTTTTTTTAGTTAATAAGTACTCGATGCACAATAGTTTCATTTTAGTTTTTGTTTTCCAAGCACTGCAGATGCATAGTTGGCTGGTCTTGTTTGGAGCCAGTGTTGTTTTGTTTTTAGTTTTATTTTTGCTACTATTGTTTTTCTAGAAGCTAAGTTGTCAAGAAGTTTTCTGAGTTGTGAAGGCTAAGGAAGGACTCTATTTCCCAATAGATTCACTAAGCAGCTGGCCTTGGAGTTTTAGCAGGCAAAACTAGCATAGAGGTCACCAAAAATGTTACCAAATTATGCATTACAGCCCAATTAGGTTGGGTTGTAACAATAATTTCTTTGTTGCTTTGAAGAAGCAGGGAGTTCAAAAGGAAGGGAGAGAAAAAATTTAGGTTCACAGGCTAGCCCAAAAGGCCACTATCATGATAGAGGACCCTTGTAGAGATAACACTACCAAGATCATGTATCAGCTCAATTTGAGCAGCTACATGAGCCAGATAAGGTGAGAGGATACCTTAGTAGGGCGGGAGGTATTCAGAGACTGACAAGTGAAGTCAAAAGATAAACTAAGTCATTGTAGATCATGTTTTAGTTGTGTTCATTGCAGTTCAGTCATTGCAGTTTGATGCAATTCATAAAGGTACATATAACTTTGTCAAGTTTTTCATGATTAAAAACACTCATTCCATGCAATAAATTTTAGTTCATGTTATGCAATTGATTCACCAAAAGAGAAATTATACACATGTCATTGCATGAAATAATTGTTTATATTCAAAAGAGAAGTGTTTATATGGTCGCACACAAGCTGTGGGGGTGACTGTATGTGATTCAATGCGCAACAATAAGTACATCTAAACTAAAGGGAAGTATATGAAGTAAAGACGGGACCCATCATTACTTGAGTGAATGATGAATCTTGTTGTCTGCACCAGCAACTCTAGTTGTCCTAGTGGTAGCTCCAATTGAACCTATAGAAGGAAGTAAAATGTGATGTTAGAGCTCAGGGTTTCATCTCTACTTCAATATGCAGTAAAACAAAATGTACTTGTTATTTTACATCTGATGAACAAAATGGAATAGATAAATAGAGCATCAGATGCATAAGATGAACTTAGAAGGATCAAATCTGATTGAACAATCAAAAGAGAGGCTTCAGTCTGAATGTTTTATCTAACTTGTTTGTTCATTGTGTAGGTACAGGTACATCAAGATCATTCACTAATGTCATGTAACTTGTTACAACAACCATAATGTTATCAAAAAAACTAGGGGCAATCATAGACCATGCTAATCAAAGAGGATAGTGAACATCTGTAGCAGTCAAATAAAAGAAACGAGCATAGTCAAAGGTGTAGCAGCAGTCATGAAGATGCCTTAAAGTGTAGTTGAGGTAGGAGGACAATCATCATGAAAAGGGCTCTCAAGGAGTAGTCTATCCAAGATAAAATAGAATAGTTAATAAAGAAAGATAGTTTTGAAGGCTTGAGATAACACATAAATTACAAAGGAAGGTGCTATCACAAGCATAAAGGGGTTACAATGCATAATATGGAGTAACAGTCCACATGAAATGACACCAACAATCTTTAAGAGATAGCTTTGAAGTACAAAAGAGCATCACATGATCAACTACCATGGCACCCCAAGCTCAACATAATGGGGATACATTGTCATTGATACAAAAGGAAGCAACTATAGAAATAATGCCAAGATCATGAATAGGCAGATCAATTGAAGAAAAGAATAGTCATGGGATAAAGAGCATCATTTACAGTGGCAAAAGACAAGTAAAGCAAAAGGAGACAACAAGCTTTCATGACTATATGACTAAGATATCATACATTGGAATCTCCACATTATTCAATGAACATATGAACAATGAAAGAATAGAAATATGAAGCTACAAGAGCATATACATGCATAGTGCTAGTGAGATAAGATTACCAAACAAAGGAGCAGCTATATAATGAGGTTCATGCACAGCTTGCATCACTTTATATTGTTACAAAATGAAGTTTTTTCATCATGCTATAGGAGCATATAAATGGAGAAGAGAAGTCTAAATAACATAAAGGAAGATCACCATTCTGTTAAACACATAAGTTTGAGAAAAACCAAGAGGCTGCCCCACACCATTCATGAGAAGCAGTCATAAGTGTTTCAAGTAGCTACAAGAGGGAAAAGTCAACCAGGAGGCTTGACAAAGTATTAGAGAAGATAGTATGGTTGTCAGGAAGTTGGAGTACCATCTACATGAACAAAAACAACACAGTCATTTTCTATACAATGATGAGGAGAATAGCATGATGATAAGTCACAGAAACAACACACACTGCCAAGTAACAATAGTTATAATGAGGGATGATCATGAAGAAAAGAATAGATCAATTATGAAGGGAAGGATGAGTTAGTATTGCTATTTCATTATTTTGGTTGTCCCCCTTAACAAACAAAAATAAATGGGTTAAGAACTACATCATGATAACTTTCCAAGATCATATCTTAAGGTTATCACAACCAAGACTGCCAACACCCTATATATTCAAGAAGTTCAAACTACAATAGTACTGCAGCAGGTATGCTGATCTAATATCCATTTGGTAAAAGAGGGGAGCAATTTTACTGTGAGTTAACATGTGTTATGGTGTAATACCATGAATTAGTTCCAAGGAGTAGTGAAAGCATGGATAAATGTATAAAGGTGATAAAATCTCACAAAAGATATCAAGGGACTTTACTAATGCTCTATGATAAAGAGGACTGATTTTATTAGAGAATGAGGACTGCCATAATAAGTTTTCTCACTGTCAAAACTAAAATAGTGACTTCACTAAAGTCTTAATAGGGTCATCACTCCCATATCTACCCTTAAGATCACCACCTATTCATAAAGAAGTCAAAGAACTGTTTGGATGTATTTGAGATGACACCTTTTAAGTCAAAGCAAAGGAGTCATGGATATAAGACTGCCATGCCATCATACAATGCCCAAGAAGACTATCACCATCAGTTCATCCATTATGAAAATAGAGTTTTAGAAAGCAAAGTGAGTGGGAATTTATTAAGGGTTGGATATAATCATGATTAAGATTGTCACACCTCAACTTTATACCTATAATCAAAGCTGAAATCTAGTCTAAAGTGCAGGGATCACAAGTGAGTAGAGGAGGTAAGAAGAAAGGAAAATAATTAGACAAGTGACAACTGTTAGATTATAAAGTTAGTCTAACCAGAGATTAAGTGCATAGTAAAACATCAGAGGAACAAAAGAAGGTGATTGTGACAATAGAAATAATCTCCTCTAACCTACAAAAGATGTAAACATCATAAAGTTTGCATAAGGATGAAGAATGAGTCTTTCCAATGACACATTATTGACAAACCAATAAGAAATCTGCATGGTCATGGTAGGGTATTTCATTCTGGGAACAAGAGAATAGTAAAGCAGTCAAAAAGAGTTTATAGTCATAGAGCTACTGAGAACAATAGAAAAGCCATCATAGGTTCATGAAGCTATGAAACCCCAGATAGGGTTTGAAAAAAGCTTTCCTCCAAGAGAGCAACAAAATAGCTAAATGAGATAAGGGAGATCATGAATAATTTTGTTTCAAACTTATGAGCATGCTACCCTTTACAGGGGCTCATGGTAAACCTTGGTAAAAGTATGGAATGCTCATTACCAATTTGGCATTAAGACCCACTAGCAAGGTAAACAATACATCTTCACAATTTCAAGAAACCCCCTTTTTTAATCATTTCATCCAAAACCAGAGCAAAGAAAGAATATCATATTGAAAATAGAGGGTTTTGCATCTCATTTTCACTAAAATGGTAGTTTATAAAAAGGCTTTTACCCCTTTTCTCACGTATAGCACAACCAAAAATAATGTCGCAACAAGCTATTGTTTACCAGCTTACAAAGCAAACAAGAGTCCATTTTTTCCTTTTTCTCACCATAAAAAGAACATTACATCATCATATCTATTAATCAAAGAGAAGGCATACACAACAAAGTGGCTTTTCATTATTTTCTTACCAGTAGAGAGTTAAAAGCATGGATTCCTCATTGAAGATTGCATATAAGATATTCTACAGTTGTGTTTTACCATTTTCTCGAAGAAACAATAGTAGAGATAAGGAAATCACTTACCAAAAGGTAGGAAATCTATAGGAGCAATCTAAAATAGTTGAAAACATTCTAGTAAACCCTCAAACATGGTGGCATCATAGAGGAGAAACAAAAGAAAAAAAAGAAAGCAAATGATGAAAAGTTAGCGCTGAAAGAATGTTTGTTTAAAGTGTTGAAACCCTAGCTCATCGCTAAAGGAAGTCTTTTGACTTTAATTTTAAGAAAATCATTTGTAGACTAATGGAGCCCATGTACAAGTCATGAAATCATTATGTCTAGTGATACTAGAGGAGGGCGAGGGAGTCATAAGTGTATAGAATGTGCTTTTTGTGAAGTTTAATGATGTGATTTGTAGTTTCTAATGTTCCTTTTACCTAAAAGGTCAAATAACATAATGATTATGACTAAGGTTGAAGATTTGAGAAGGCAATGTGGGCCCTTTTGACTTTATTGCATCACTTAGGCTTTTGGAGCATTTTAGAGACCTTCTTTATGTCCAAGGGCAGAATAAAGTATATTTTTTGCATGGAGAGATTAGAAGAGGGTTTATTTCTTGCCTTAAGGACTACTATAAATCATGTAACCCCTTTTCTATTTTTACACCAATTGAAGGCCAAAACAATGTAGTTTAACAATTATTAAGTGAAATAATGTAAAAAATTGCCTTAATACTTGTTATGAAATAACCTAGAGGAGAAATAAGCATTGCACAACACTTATTAATGCAAATCACATTGATTGCATTTAATAATTGTTAAAATAGATTTTTTTTACCCTCTAATCATGCAAAAATAGAGTTGAACTGAAGTACAGATTCATGCAGGAGAGGTATCTTGTTCTATGTTTGCCTTGGGGTAAACTAGGCTATTTTTGGCTTTGTTTTGGGTCAACTATCTCAGGAGGAATAGTTATGAGCTACTTTTGCTCATCATGGAGCAGTTTTGGACCATTAATTTTAGGCTTTTCTCTTATGCTCGCCCAACAACTTGGAGTTTCTTTTTTATACTCATTCATGCATCATTTGGAGTCTAGTTGAGCTAGAGTTGACTTCCCTTTACCATTTTAGGACAGTTCTTTGTATTATAGGGAAAATGCTCACATTTTTTTCTCAGTTCTTACTTTTTCCCTTGCTTTGCACATTGCAGAGAGAGAGATTTAGACTTGTAACTCAGCCATTTTTATAGTTTTTACAGTAGCAATAGTTTATTTTGTAGCAGTTCATTGTTATTTTTTAGAGCATTCCTTCTATTTATGAATACAATTAGGTGTTGATCTACTTAGATTCAGATGTCTTGTCTCATATTGAGTGATTTGATAGGAATTCACTGTGTTTTATCATAAAACCTCTAAGTTTTCTATCTCATTCTTTGAATGCAGGTATAAAAAGTTTAATTTTATTATAGGTTATAGGTTATGCAAGTCATTTCATGCTTTTCTGTGAAACATTTTTGTAGTAAAATTGATCAGTTTCAGTTGTAAGAATAGGTGTGTTGAAGAATAATTGTGAATCATATTGTAGATTAGAGTTTAAATATTGGTGCATCACCCCCTTTGGGATAGATTTTTAGTTCAGTTTCAATTTATTCAAGTATTATTCTATCTCTTTTCCTTACAAGTTTACATATCTAAATGGGCATTTAAAGAGAGCCATCTCTTCTGGAGGTCCATTCTCATAACAGACAAACCCACAGTCTGAGAATGTTCCCATGTATAACTCCCTTCCATGAACACCTTAGAGAACAACACATCTGGGTAAGTGCAAAAAGATGGGGGGCCAAAAAGGGGTCTTAAGTGGCCACTTTTTTTTTCTGAAATTAGGAAATGCTGGCCTTGGATGAGAAATTGAGTATAGTTACACTCAAAATTTGGAGATGCAACCGAAACAATGTTCGTAGTACTCCAAGTCTACTTTCTAAACTACTTTTTTTTAAAAAAAATGGTATAGATTAAGGGGTTCAAAAGAGGGAACCACAAAAATTGGTGTTGTTTCTATCATAAAAACATAATATAGCATGTTTTGTGGCTCCCTCAAAAGGTCCAATTTTTTTTGGTATTTTTAAAATTGCTTTAGTGAGAAATTATCTAACAGCATGTAGTTTATGCCCAATTTCTCTGATAATTTTTTGATGAATATTTGATTTTTTACTAATTTTCAAAGTGGACACATCCTTAAAAATAGAATTTTAGCCATGCTACCCGTATAAATTTTGAAAACTAATTGAAAATCATTTTTTTCTTTTTTTAATATGTGTATAATGGAGTCTAGTTTCTAAATATGTAATTTTTTTGAAATTTCAATGAATAGTTAATTTATAATGAAAAAAAGACCAAACAGTAGTTTTTAGCCAAAAACAGACACACAAACAAAAGAAATTAAAGATGAAAGGCTTAACATTGTCAAAATGTGAAAAAAATCACATCTCCAAATAGATAAGATAAAGCCTAACATTACCCAGGTGTTTGATTTGTTCGACCTTGAAACACGTACAAATTTGAGGGTTAGCATGAATGAAATTATGTGAAATCCTATAGAATATGGAAAGACATGTCTCTGGACATTGGGAAGGCACTCCAAGCCTTTGGGTTGGAAATCCAAAGCAAATCCCAAGCCCAAGGCTTGGGATTCTGTTGTGATGTTCACAACACGCCCCTTTTTTTCTCCTTAGCAAAATGAGGACTCCTGCTGTGGCTTTTGCTTTTGGCTTGTGTGTGTGTTGTTTTACTTGGTGGTAAAGGGAAAAGGGAGTGAAATAATACAAACCTAGTTGAAAATAGAGAAAAAATTACATTGAGGACTAGGTCTGAATATGGGTGAATTCCTTGTTGAAAATGAACAGGGGTTGCTTTTTGAACCATCTTAAAATTCCCTATATTTTGCAAGTTATGAGTGTTTTGGTAAAATGTACATTCGGGTTTGTATTTTGCATGTACAAGGCCCTTTGTATATTGGATCGCTTGTATGCAAAGTCTTTTACAAATCAGGTTGCATATACAATGGTCTTTGTATGTTAGGTCATTGTATCTTGCACATACTTAAATTGTTTGTATATCAGGTCATGCATATACAAGGTCTTTTGTATATCGTTCATATACAAAGTCGCAGAAATGGGTTATCGGGTTTACATACAAAGTTGTTTGTATGCTTATTTAGTTGTATGAATTTGCTAATGTTCTATTTGTACATATAGGCTAGACCCGACGCTGTTATGAATTGAAATGAATGTTTGGTTAAAATCTGCTAGATGCATCTTATGTTTGTATGTATCTTACATACATTTGTTATATACATTTCCAATGTGTAGGCCGCGGACCTGAAAAGATCGTGAAACAGAGTTAAATTGTTGTATATTTGGCATTTGTATGTTTAAACATACAAGCAAAGTATACAATGGCTATATACATTGCACGGATGTGAAAGAAAGCTAAAGAGAGTTAATTCATTGTATGTTTCGCACAATGTATATATCTTATATACATTGTGATATGCAATGCTTTATGCATGGCACGGATCTGAAAAGGCTATCAAATGGGAAGTAATCGTTGTATATTCCACCGCTTGTATGTATGTTTCGAAACATACATTTCTTAATACATACAAGCACCGGAATCCAAAAGAAATTGGAATCTGATTTATGTAATGTATCAAACTCAAATTTATATTAGGAGATACATTGCATTTCATACATTGCCAATATACAAGACGGGACTCAGAAGAAATTTAAAACTGGTTAATACAATGTATCACTTCTGCTTGTATATCAAAAGATATATTGCGATATGCATTACTTTATGCATACAAGCTGGAATTCAAAGGAGAATAGGATATGGTATAAAGCATGCATCACATCCAAAAGCATATCAAAGGATGCATTGTGTTTTATACATCGCGGATTTGAAAGGGTTAATCAATTGCAGTCTATAAGGAGTTGAAGTCCGACATGGACATACAAAGGTGTTTGTATGTATCGGCTTGTAGAAATTGGAATGTATATCCCCACATACAAGTGATACATGCAAGTGATAGATGCAAAAGAAAAGGTGCAACTCAAAAACCCAAATAGGAAGTTTAAAATGAAAAGGGTCCTTGTATGTTTGGAATGCTTGTATATTGAGATATACAAGCCCGATATACAAAGAAAACATGCATTCGCCATATACAAGGATTTAAGCAGGCAAAAAGGCGGGAAAGCAAAGTGATAAGATTTTGAAGTTATTTTGGAGCCCAATGCATGTTTTTGGTCAACGATGGTTGACCCGACCATTTTTAAACATTGTATATGCATTTGAATGCGTTGATGTTTACATATGCTGAAATTTTTGGCCCGATATCTGTGTTTGCACATTTAGAGCTGGATTTAATAAAATGTTTATCATCCTGTTGGTTTAGTAAATGATGATACTTAATCCCTACTTGTTTATTACAAATTGCTGGAGCTATTTTGAAAATAGCTGGAGAATGCAGAGTTGCCGACATAGTGGTGGCGTGCAGGTGGATATAAAGACGAAGCTTTAAATAGCGATGACATCACAGAAGATGGGTCAGATCACAAGGGATCTCAAACGAACCAGGAGAAGTCAAGGCCTTCAATGAAGAGGACAAAATGTAGATGGGGAAAAATTATTAAATGGAACAACAATTATTTTTGAGCTGTTATGGTTTCCAAGGGACATCTTGTGCCCAGTATCGGCATGTTGCTTAGATTTTTGGCGGGATTTGTTTTCCACCGCTTGATGTTGTACCTACAGGGTGAGCCGTTGATTGACTAGGGTTTTGTTCACCATATTGGGGATAATCAGAGCCATATATATTGAGCCCATTTTATTTTTGTGAAGGGGGAGGTCAATCATTCTAAATTGGACCTGTAACAATTTAGTATAGGAGATCAGATTACTAAGACTAATGAGGACTGAACTGTTGAAATGTCAAGGTTCTTTCCTCATATCATTGTAAATATACTTGTTCTAAAGCATATTGAATGGAGATGAAGCTTTAGATTACATCCTAATTGTAAACTCTATGTAATCTTCAAGTTGATTTCTGGATATGTACTGGTGAATGCTGTGTTCAATAGAAGCTCTTTCATTTCATTGCATGTTGTTGTCAACTTTTCCTTTGAAGATTTGCATTGAATCATGTGGATTTGTGGAATGTCCTGGTGAATTATGATTTTAGTTTTCTTCTCTTCATTATTGTATTGAAACATGTATGTGGGTCAGTGATCTCAATCAAGTAATTTTGGGAATCTCATACTTTAAACCCTATCTTTGTTATTTTTTTTTAATTTCATTTGAAACCACTTCCATAACTGCAAATCATGATAAATAATAAGTAGAACAGAGGAATATGCTAACATCCCGTAGATAACTAAATATCATTAGCATATTTGAGCTAAATGCATGTAGTATTAAAAATATCATGCAAAGACTTGCGAATAATGGTAGAAATTATACAAATATTAGCCTGTAGGCACATTATTTGAGTAAGTTCATACTGTATAGGTAGAAACTACTAAAGAACGTAAGGCCCCTGAATGATTAACAGCAACACACATCAACCACTGAGTAACATCAGTAGATTATGAACTAATCAACGGAGACTTGGGATCATGAATTCTTTGAATTCATCGTATCTTTCAAGATAAATAAGGGTTGTTGTGTAACTTTTATTTCATGTTTGTTTGTGACTAACATCACCATGAATAGAAAATGGTACTAAAAGGAGGGCCCCCCTTGTTATCAGTAATTTTTTGTCTGATTTGATAATGCAGATAGAAAGGTAACACTCAAGCATCTCTGTATTTCAAGTTATATGCAGAGATCTATTGTTTTAAGATTGTGCATGCTAATCACTTGTGAAGTTTTCAAACATAAGCATAAATATCAGCCTTGGCTAGGGAGTTTCAACTGATGTTTGCAGTAAACCAACCAATCTTCCTTAAATTTAAGAAATCCTGGCTCCCAAGACAAATACCAGGTCCAGATCTAGTGGATTCTTTGAAGAATCGCCTATCAGGGGATTTAGACCTAGAACTGTAGACATTCATCACTCTCCTGATTCTAGTGCATTAGGAGCTTCACCAGAACATGTTCCTATAACTCTTCTCAGGTTTCAAACACCTACAGGACCACCTGTCACACCTCAGGTCCAACCTCAACTTGTCATACCTCAGGTCCAACCTCCACTAGTTCCAATGTCATTCTTTGCTACAGAGTCACCTATGACTTTTAATACATATCATGCTCTGCCTAAGAATCTTGATAAAATTTGTCCCAAGTATCATCCATATCAGGATGCTGACGATCACATCAGAATTTTCAAGGAAGCTTGTGATAGGGCTAGATTTGCACATCAAGATGTGGTCTATAGGTTATTTCCATTTTCTTTAGGGGAAGAGGCATATAACTGGTATATCAGTCTTGGTCAAGGTTCAATTGATTCATGGGATGCCTTAGAAAAGGCCTTTAAGGATAGGTTCAGGACACCTATAGATCCTTCAATGAATTATCATTTATTTTCCATAATCAAGAGATTTGAAGGAGAACCTATTTCTAACTTCAATGCAAGATTCTAGAAAATGCTCTCAAAGGTGGTAGCACCTTATGCTGTAGTAGATGAAGCTGCTAGGAGCATTTATTATTTAGCTTTGGATCGCTTGACTTCCATGTTTATCAGGAGAGCACACCTTGATGTAACAACTTTGGTAGGAGCTTTTGAAGAAGCTATCAAAGTCAGTCAGCAATTGGCTCCTACTCCCACACCAAAGATTGCCTTCCCTACATTTTCTAGTTATCCTACATATCCTGTTCACCAACAGACCAATGGAGCCATGATACCTTTAGCTGTGATGCCAGCCCATTTGCAGGTGCCTCCACTTAGTATCACGCCACCACCAAATGGGAATGGCCAGGTGTTACAATACCCAGGACAAGCACAAGTACCTCAAGTTGTAGAATAGTCCAACAATAACAATGGATCTTCCTTTTTCAAGTCTCGGACAGAGAATGTAGTGGCCAAGGTTCAAGAAGAGAAGAAGAAATGAAGGAGATATTAGCACAGTTAAGGAAACTTACCATTGAGGTCACTCATCTGAGGAGTCAGAACTTCTACTCTCAACCAAACCAGAATAGAGGTTATGCCAATGATAGACCTAATTGTCCTGATAGGGGGTACAACAATAATTACAATAACAATGGCAACAATAATCCTCCTAGACAGCCTAGAGTGTGGAACACTAGGCCAAATAACGGTTCTATGCCATCACCTCTAGATAACCAGCTTCCCAGTGAACCTAGACAGACCACTAGAGTAAACCTTGCAGAGGCTACACTTACAAACTGGTGCAGGATGCATAACACCAATGCTCATATAGAGCTAGATTGTCCTTAGTTCAGGATTGCTGCTAGTATATTCCAAACTAAAGTGTCCAATACTTTAGGAAATCCACCTTATGTAGAGGGAAATGAAATTGTCCCCTGTGAATATGATTTTGCCTTAGTGCTAGAAAGCTTCATGCATCATCCTTGTCAATAGACAATTCCATCTCATCAGGATTACACCTCAACATGTGAGGAATCAGCCATGGCTTTTGAATCCAACTATGTTTTTCCATTTGAGGATGAGAATGAGCCATCAATTGAGCATGAGGAAGTCAATGCTTATCAACAACAGCCTCAGGGTAGGCATAATTACAACTTGAAAAATAACTCAAATAGATCTGCTGATCCTTTGACCACATCTTTGCCTCCAAACAATTTCAACACCCCACCTGATCCCAAGGCAAGTAATAACCCTAGATTTCCCAAAGTTAATGCTCAATACTTGGCACCATAGGATATAGCACCAAAAGGTGGTAACCCACCTCCTGAATCTGACAAATTGGTGACATATCTGGTAGATGAAATGAAAAAGGTTAAAATCAGCCTGTCATTGTTAAAGCTGCTTAAAACTCCTACTATCAGGAAAGCTTTCATGAAATCATTAGATGATCCTACTAAAAAAGAGGATAGTCATGCCTCAAGTCAGTTTGGAAATAAAGCTCATGCTGTTAGGGATGTTAATGTTAAACATAAAGTGCTAGCCACTGTTCAGGCTGCAGAAACTTCCCACATGACCCTATACAAAGACAAGAGTGAGTCACCTCCTTTCCTCCTTACCATAAGGATGTTTGGTAAAAATTTGTACAACTACTTAGTGGACTCAGGAGCATCTACCAATATAATGCCCCTATCCATATGCAATGCTTTAGGGTTACATCCTGCTAAATCATTAAAGAAAGTAACACAGTTGGACAAAACAGAGGTAAGTGTGGTAGGAGAACTAACTCACATTCACATGCAGTTAGCTTCAGACCCCAGAAATCAACACTATATTGATATTCAGGTAGTTGATATACCTGATACATATGGAATGTTAATCAACATAGACTAGTCAAAAACCCTTAACAGATACATGTCAACCGATTTCAGTCATATGTGGTTTCCCTGGAGAGGGATACCAAATCAAATAAGAATAGATGATGAACCCCGCATGAAACACATGATCACTGAATATAACAAAACCAATTAAATCATGTATGTGGATGTGGAACCTGGAGTTTACTCCATCAGACCCCAGACCGCAAGCATAGAGGAGATCCTGATGTTTGACTTTCATAATCATGATGACGACCCTCAAGATGATAGAATAACCTCAGAATCTAATTGTAACCCTAAAAATGAAATAGATGTAGATCATTTCAAGAACTTTGAGATGCATTTGTTTAAAGAGGTGCAATGATGTCAATTGTTAAAAGTGCCTGTTCATGATATTCTAATTGATGGATGGTGCAGGTTGCATGATGAGGCACATTCTAAAAGGACATGTGGTGCCTATTTAGACATGTTGGAGCTGGAACAAGCATACAGCAAAGCATCTTCATCATCATCTGTGATGAGTTCTGCAGATAGTGATAGTGAAATTGATTTTTGTTTGTCTTCTGCAGTAGGAGAATGCACATACCAAGATGAGAGTTCTATTCAGACGACAGAAGAGATACTAGTGTGCAACAAGGGTAATGCTAAAAGCAAGAAGAAAATCACCCCAGGGAGTGATTGTTTAGTAGAATCAGATTATGAGTTATCTGTTGAAGATAGGGGCAGTAATCTGTCCAAGTTTGAAGAGTTCTTATCAAAAGTGATTCAAAAGATGACACAATAGCAAAGATCCCCATAGGATGTTTTGATTGAGAGATGGTGCAGGTTACATGAAGCACCACATTCATAAACTACTTGTTCATTGTGTCTACATATCCTGAAAAGGCAAACGTTGCCTAGTCTAGAAGATCATTCTTCTGATGATAAGAGAAAAGAAGAAATATCAGCTTTACATAAGGAAGATAAGGTGAAGTCTGAGAAAGTTGAGACACCAAAATTAAAATGGATATCAAATGGTGTAGCTACCATGGCTAAAAGGAAGAAAGAAGGCCCAGACAAGCCTTTAGCTGAAGATAGGCCATGGATCCTCATATTTGATGGATCCAAGTCAAAACAAGGAGCTGGAGTAGGGATATATCTTATCGATCCATCTGGAAAATCCTACTTAGCAGCATACAGATTGCAGTTCCCATGCACGAACAATGTGAAAGAGTATGGAGCTCTAATTCATGGGATATTGTTTGCATTAAGAAAGAAAGTGAAGATTCTACATGTCTATGGAGACTCAAAATTAGTTGTGAGACGAGTAAGAGGTATATACTCTTGCAATTACAAAAGGTTGTCCAATTACAGGCATAAGGTATGGGACTTAATAGAAGATTTTAATGCATTCAACATCACACATGTACCCAGAGAGCAAAATCACAGGGCGGATGCCTTAGCCCAGGCTGCAAGTACTCTGGAGCCTCTATCCATATCTGGTCTGAAAAGATTCTTAGTCGAGCTAGTATCAGTGCCTTCTGTGCCAGATAATGTAACCAATCTCCAAGTATTTGATGATGATCAGCATATATTGGATTTTATTTCCAACAGAGATATTTTTGAGGCACAGATAATAGATGAAAGGAATATAGAAGATCATGTCTGGGAAGAAGAAGAAATCCTAGAGTTGCCTAGTAACAAGATTCCTAGGGAATGATAGAGCTAGAAAGAGCATTTGATCTAGACAACATGCTAAAACAGAAGGATCTCCCAAAAGCGGATGGAGGATAGTACTCTTAAGTCGACATTGGAAAGGATGATGAGAAAAGAAACGTTCTGATTGGGAATGTCTATACAGAGGAGGAGTTGGAAGGAATAACCCAAGCTCTCAAAGATTATATCCATGTCATTGCCTGGACGTATGATGAACTGAAAACTTACGACACATTAGTCATCACTCATACAATACCTTTGAAGCCAAACGTCAAGCCTTTTCGGCAGAAACAAAGACCCGTCAATGCTTTACTAGAGCCCATCATTTTTGAAGAGGTTAAAAGACTACTCGGTGCCAGGATCATATTTCTTGTGAGACATTCCACATGGGCGGCAAACCTGGTCCCAGTAAGGAAAAGGAATGGTGACATCAGTGTTGGATCTAGGGCATACAACTGAGAGGGGGGGGGGTGAATCAGTTGTATAGAACTTGTTCTCTTTCAAACACTCAATTCTCTGTTGTTAGTTAGCAGCATATCAAATAATCATTCATGGAAGCACAATACATAAACACAAGAGCAGATAAGCATCAACACATTGAACACCAAGATTTTGACGTGGAAAACCCGGTTAAGGGAAAAACCACGGGGTGATTAACCCAAGAATTATTCTCTGTTAGAAGAATAAGGAAAAATGAATGGCACATGCCAATAAGGGCTCACTGCCCGAGCACACTGCTCACAAAGAGGCCCACTGCCTACAAGGAGACACACTGTCTACAGAGTGATAAAAATCACAGTCTTGAACTGGAGAATGACATCTCTACCATGTCCGGATCAGTTCCAATTAAGCCCAACAATCTCTGCTCTGCCTTTCGCACCTTTCTTCGCTACACCATACTCATCCACATACCACCACACTGAAATGAATTCACAAATCATTATTTATACAAGACATCGACTTAGGAACAAGCATCTAAGTCGGCAAACAACCATAGGAGTATCCGCAAGATGAATAACACATCCGGTCGGCTATCACAAGAACATTCGCAGGATGAACAACTCATCCGGTCGGCTAAACAGAGCAATAACTTCATCCGGAAGAATAACTTCAATTCCGGGCTCTACCATCAATGCGGACCAACAACACAACCTAAACATGATTCAAGAGTCTTCACAAGTCTGTCTGAATGTCCGGATACATCCGCACTTTCTCTGCTTACTGGGATCTCTTGTCTTCCTCATCCGGAACTTCAAGAACACAGTCTGTCGCCACTGTCATAATGCAGGAGGTACATCCGGACCTCCAAATAACACACAAATCAGGATGACACATCACAAGGACATCTAAAACACTCCTTCCAATCCGCAGATTATGATAATACAATTCCGGACCTCACCGGACCTTTTTGTGATCCTCTGTCACCTCCGGATACTTGCCGGACCCGGTTCTATACCGGCAGCCATAACTCCTTCAGATCTTCATGCGGACCTCTGAAATCTTAACTGTAGCATCTCAAGACTCATATCTACTAACCCTTTAATCCGCATCCTCCGGTTCTCATCCTATACAGTATATTTACCTTCTTCTCATCACTGTTCTTCACTGTTCCTGACTGAGGCTAATTTTCTCAATATCCTCAGCACAAAGCTCATCAAATCCTTCTTGTCAATGCAGTGTGAGTATGTTGACATCAATGACAACAATGGCTCACCTCATACTTGCAACAATCTCCCCCTTTGTCATTGATGGCAACATATGATGTGAAAAAACCATCAAGACAAGAACTTCTCTTTTCTGTCACAGCTCCCCCTATCAACAACAACTCCTCACATGTCTTCCTTTGCTGCTCCCCCTTTGATCATCAACCACTTGTTTTTCACATGTCTTCTCTCCCCCTTTGACATCAATGGCAAAGGGCTCATACTTGCAACTCTCATGCATCAGAATAATACCAGCTGCTCCCCCTTAGTTGCAGCTCCCCATTAGTCCGGATCACAAGATATGACTGTGATAGCCACCGGACTGATGCACATCAGTGCATCTTAGTTCATCACCGGAGGGGCCATGACCCCTAACTTCTCCCGGAGATATTCAAAAGAGTCCTTGGGAAGAGGTTTTGTAAAAATATCTGCAATCTGATCCTTGGAGGGAACATACTCCAATCTGACTTCTTCCTTGTTTACTTGTTCTCTCAAAAAGTGAAATTTGATAGATATGTGCTTAGTCTTAGAATGCAATACCGGATTCTTGGAAATATTAATTGCACTTGAATTATCACAGAAAATTGTGATAGGCTCCTCATATTCAACTTTGATGTCTCTTAGCATCTGCTTCATCCACAAGATTTGAGTGCAACTACCTGCTGCTGCAATGTATTCTGCTTCAGTTGTAGACAGAGATATTGCATCTTGTTTCTTGCTTAGCCAAGAAACCAATCTCTTCCCCAAAAAGAATGCTCCACCACTAGTGCTCTTCCGGTCATCCACATCTCCTGCCCAATCTGCATCTGTGTAAGCATGAAGAGAAAAATCCGGATCTCTAGGATACCATAGACCATACTCAACTGTCCCTTTCAAGTATCTAAAAATTCTTTTGATTGCCATAACATGAGATTCTCTAGGATCAGCCTGGAATCTTGCCACAAGACCAACAGCTTGCATTATATCTGGTCTAGTTTGAGTGAGATACAACAATCCACCAATCATTGATCTATACTTTGTCTGATCTGCCTTTGGAGAATCATCATCTTTGCTTAACTTACATCCGGTTGCCATAGGAGTGTTCATAGGCTTTGAGTCTTCCATACCAAATTTCTTTAACAATTCTTTCACATATTTGGTCTGAGAAATGAAGATCCCTTCTTTTGTTTGAGTAATTTGCAGACCCAAGAAGAAATTCATTTCACCAAGCATAGACATTTCAAACTCACTTTTCATCTGATTTGCAAAAGTTTTACACATACTATCTCTTCCTCCAAAAATGATATCATCCACAAACACTTCAACAATCAGAATGTTTTCATGATCAATTTTGAAATATAAGTTGCTGTCAGCAGTACCTTTGTTGAATCCAATCTGCACAAGATGCTTATCCAACCTTTCATACCATGCTCTTGGGGCTTGCTTCAATCCATACAAAGCTTTCTTCAACTTGCAGACCATATCATTATTATCAGACAATTGAAATCCATCCGGTTGTTCAATGTAGACTTCTTCTTCCAGATCACCATTTAGGAAGGCAGACTTGACATCCATCTGATATACCTTGAAATCTTTGAAGGCAGCAAATGCAAGAAGTAATCTGACTGCTTCAATTCTTGCTACCGGAGCAAAAGTCTCTTCAAAGTCAATTCCTTCTATTTGAGAGTAGCCTTTGCAGACCAATCTAGCTTTGTTTCTGATTACTTCACCAGCTTCATTTAGTTTGTTCCGGAAGACCCACTTGGTTCCAATTACATTCCTGTCTCTAGGTCTGGGAACAAGATCCCAAGTATGATTTTTCTCAATTTGCATCAGTTCATCTTCCATTGCTTTGGTCCAATTTTCATCATTGCAGGCTTCATTTATTGTTTTAGGTTCAATCCTTGAAATCAGACAACATTCATTCTGATCTTGAGCAATATTCCTTCTAGTTTGTACACCTTTGCTTCTGTCACCTATGATCTGATCTTCAGAGTGATTTAGTTTTACATACCTTGGAATTTTGGGAGTATCCAGTACTACTGTTTCTTGATCAGGCTCATTTAAACCTAACTCTTCTTCCTGATTTACCGGATCAGGCTGACTCTGTTTCACCGGAGAGGATTGAGTTCCTTGAACACTATCTTGGTCATCTTCATCAAATTCATAAAATCTTGAAGGCTTCTCAATTCCTTCATCAACCTTTACATTGGTACTTTCTATCATCTTCCTCAATCTCTTATTGTAACACCGATATGCTTTGCTTTGAGTGGAGTAGCCCAAGAAAATTCCTTCATCACTTCTAGCATCAAACTTTCCTAGATCTTCATCTCTTTTGATATAACACTTGCTACCAAATACCCTGAAATATTTCACAGTAGGAGTGATGCCAAACCAAAGTTCATAGGGGGTCTTACCGGTGTTGTTTCTGATTTGAACTCGATTGAGAGTGTAGACTGCAGTGCTGATAGCTTCTTTCCAAAACATTTGAGGAACATTTGCTTCCAACATCATTGTCCTAGCAGCTTCCTGGATGGTCCGGTTCTTTCTCTCAACTACTCCATTCTGCTGTGGAGTCCTAGGAGCAGACAACTGTCTCCTTATACCCTGTTTCTCACAAAAGTCAATGAATTCACCAGATGTAAATTCACCACCTCTATCAGACCTTAGACACTTTAGTTTCAATCCGGTTTGATTCTCCACCATAGCTTTGAAGATTTTGAACTTCTCAAAAGCTTCTGATTTTTCTTTCAGAAAGGTAACCCACATCATCCGGGAATGATCATCAATTAACAACATGAAATATCTATCACCTTGCAGACTCTTGATTCTTGTCGGACCACATAGATCAGTATGTACTAATTCCAACAATCCGGTAGAAGACTGATCTTTGCTTTTAAAAGAGACTCTGCTTTGTTTGCCTAACTGACATTCTTTACACACACTGTTTGTAGGTTTTATCAACTTTGGAAGATCTCTCACAGCCTGAGTATTGCTTATTTTGATGATGTTATCAAAATTTACATGACACATTCTTCTATGCCATAACCAACTCTGATCAATTTGAACAAACAAACAACTTTTATTTGAACCAACCAGATGAAAGATGTTACCTCTTGTCTGAGTACCGGATGCAATTTCAGTTCCGGAGCTTGTAAAGATTCTGCATTTTCCATTCTTGAACCGGAGATCATAGCCTTTGTCCACTAACTGACCAACACTGAGAAGATTGTGCTTCAATCCTTCAACATATAGTACATTACCTGTTTTGCTCTTACCATCAAAGGAAATAGTTCCCCTACCTCTGATTCTGCCAGCAGAATTGTCACCAAACTTTACCATTCCTCCTTCATATCTTTCCAAATCTAAGAACTTATTCTTGTCACCAGTCATATGGTGAGAGCATCCACTGTCAATAACCCAATCATCCTTTTCTTCCACTTGAGCAGCCAAGGCTTTTTCAACAATTTTGTGATTGACAGATTCAGAGAGCAAGGAATCTTCTTCCTTGATGGCTATAAACACCCACTCATTTCCGGATTTGCTTCCTGGATCTGATTCATCATCTGTTACTCCTTCATTGTCATCTTCTTCATGAACATAATAGCAATTCTTTTGAAACCTTTGTCTGTGAGTATTAGATCTTGCAGATCTCTCCGGACATCTTGAGGCAAAATGACCAATCTTATTGCAGTTAAAACACTTAAAGGGTAGTTTTCCTTCATACTTACCGGATCCTCTTGGCAGTCTCTTTGCAATGAGGGCTTCAAGTTGAGCTGTTTCTGCTTCTTCTTCTTCCATGTCTCTTCTTGCTTGATCATACCATGACATTTTCCTTGATGAGTTTTCACCCGGATCAAATCTCTGTTTGCCTTTCACATAGGCACTGGCTTTAAAAGCAGACTCAGTCTTGGGTGGATCATCTCCAAACTCGGTCATTTCAAATGCAGCTAGTTTGCCAGCCAATTGTTCTCTTGTGACAGTTGTGTGGGCTCTGAATTCATCAATGGCAGCAACTTTGATTTTGTAGGCAGCAGGAAGGGATCTTAGGATTTTGCAGACAATCTCATTTTCATCTAGAGTTCCACCAGCATTTCTGATTCCACATACCAGCTCATTTACTCTTGGCATAAAGGTAGTAATGTTTTCATCATCTCTCATTTTCAATCTTTCAAATTTCCCTTTCAGACTTTGCAACCTTGCACTTTTGACAAACTCATCTCCTTCATACAGAAGTTCCAGTTTAGTTAGGATCTCATATGCAGTTGGTAGGTCAATGACATTCGAGAGATCTGAGTCATTCAATGCGCTTAGAAGAGCTTCCTTGGTCCGCAGATTATTTTCAGCTTCTGTGGTTTCATCAGGAGTTGTCAGACCACCTTGTGGGGGTATATATGGTTTTGAAATCATAGCCAAGTATGCTTTTCCCATACATTCTAGATGACACTTCATGCGACCTTTCCAGAGAGTGAAGTTGGTTCCATCGAACTTCGGACTATCCTTCTTGTATGACGACATCCTGGATCACCTCAAGCGGTTAAGCTCCTATCAGAGGAACTCAGCTCTGATACCAATTGTTGGATCTAGGGCATACAACTGAGAGGGGGGGGGTGAATCAGTTGTATAGAACTTGTTCTCTTTCAAACACTCAATTCTCTGTTGTTAGTTAGCAGCATATCAAATAATCATTCATGGAAGCACAATACATAAACACAAGAGCAGATAAGCATCAACACATTGAACACCAAGATTTTGACGTGGAAAACCCGGTTAAGGGAAAAACCACGGGGTGATTAACCCAAGAATTATTCTCTGTTAGAAGAATAAGGAAAAATGAATGGCACATGCCAATAAGGGCTCACTGCCCGAGCACACTGCTCACAAAGAGGCCCACTGCCTACAAGGAGACACACTGTCTACAGAGTGATAAAAATCACAGTCTTGAACTGGAGAATGACATCTCTACCATGTCCGGATCAGTTCCAATTAAGCCCAACAATCTCTGCTCTGCCTTTCGCACCTTTCTTCGCTACACCATACTCATCCACATACCACCACACTGAAATGAATTCACAAATCATTATTTATACAAGACATCGACTTAGGAACAAGCATCTAAGTCGGCAAACAACCATAGGAGTATCCGCAAGATGAATAACACATCCGGTCGGCTATCACAAGAACATTCGCAGGATGAACAACTCATCCGGTCGGCTAAACAGAGCAATAACTTCATCCGGAAGAATAACTTCAATTCCGGGCTCTACCATCAATGCGGACCAACAACACAACCTAAACATGATTCAAGAGTCTTCACAAGTCTGTCTGAATGTCCGGATACATCCGCACTTTCTCTGCTTACTGGGATCTCTTGTCTTCCTCATCCGGAACTTCAAGAACACAGTCTGTCGCCACTGTCATAATGCAGGAGGTACATCCGGACCTCCAAATAACACACAAATCAGGATGACACATCACAAGGACATCTAAAACACTCCTTCCAATCCGCAGATTATGATAATACAATTCCGGACCTCACCGGACCTTTTTGTGATCCTCTGTCACCTCCGGATACTTGCCGGACCCGGTTCTATACCGGCAGCCATAACTCCTTCAGATCTTCATGCGGACCTCTGAAATCTTAACTGTAGCATCTCAAGACTCATATCTACTAACCCTTTAATCCGCATCCTCCGGTTCTCATCCTATACAGTATATTTACCTTCTTCTCATCACTGTTCTTCACTGTTCCTGACTGAGGCTAATTTTCTCAATATCCTCAGCACAAAGCTCATCAAATCCTTCTTGTCAATGCAGTGTGAGTATGTTGACATCAATGACAACAATGGCTCACCTCATACTTGCAACAATCAGGTTGTACGTGGACTTCAGAAACTTAAATCGAGCTTCTAAAAAGGATAATTATCCTTTGCCTTCTTTGGATGAAGTCCTGCAAATTGTAAATGGTGCCAAGATGATGTCATTCTTGGATGGTTTCTCTAGGTATAACTAGGTGATGGTGGACAAAATTGACAGATTGAAAACCTCGTTCACCACAAAGTGGGGGGTCTTTGCCTACAGGCACATGCTATTTGGGTTAATTAATGCTAGGGCAACATTTCAGCGAGCAATGGACATAGCCTTTAGAGGATTGATTGGTAAATGCATAGTCATATACATGGATGACTTAACAGTCTTCTCTAAAGATAGAAGAAACCATGTAGAGGACCTGAGAAAAGTGCTGAAGAAGTGTGAGCAATACGGGATATCCCTGAACCCTAATAAATGCATATTTGGGGTGACCATAGAGAAGTTATTGGGCCACCTAATAACAGAAAATGGGGTCATCATTGACCCTGATAGGGTGGAATCAATCATGAGCATACAGCTTCCTGGAAGCAAAAAGGAGCTCAAATCTTACTTTGGTAAGATTAATTTTGTTAGGAAATTTATTACTGGCTTTGCAAAGATTGTCAGACCCTTGAATGCCATGCTCAAGAAGGATGCTAGAATTGAGTGGACACCTAAAGCTAGAGCAACTTTTGAAGATATTAAGAAAGCTATATCAAATGCTCCAATTCTGATCAGTCTAGATTATACCAAGGACTATTACATTTACTCATTTACTTTAGAGCATACTTCTGCAACCGTGTTGACACAGAAAAATGAAGAAAAAGAGGAAAAGCCTATAGCCTTCATGAGCTACCCTTTCAGAGATGCAGAACTCAGGTACATGAATGTTGAAAGATAGGCACTTACTCTTGTTTGAGCAGTCAAAAAATTTAGGCATTACATTCTGATAAGTAAAGTGATTGTTGTAGTACCTGATGCCATAGTAAAGATGTTATTAATGTAAAGTGAACCAAGTGAGAAAAGAGCTAAATGGATCACTATCCTCCAAGAGTATGGTATGGACATTACACCCATGAAGCTAGTGAGAGGACAAGCATTGAGCCAGATGATATCAGAGATTGATCCTAATATCATGAGCTAGTAGTATGTTGTAAATGCAAAGGGTGATGGAGAATGGTACTCAGACATCAGACACATCATGATTACTGGAAGATATCCTTCAAGGTTGCAAGCCTCACAAAGAAGAGCCTTAAAGATAAGGTCATAGAAATACATGATCAAAGGAGGAGTCCTTTTCAAGAAAAACTACGAAGGGCTATACCTTAGATGCCTAGAAAGACAAGAAGTAGACAAGGTGTTAGCAAAGTTACATGATAAATTTGGGACTGCACATGGATCACCTTTAGCTACCACTCATGCTATCCTCAGGGTGGGGTATTACTGGCCCACTATTTTTAAAGATACTGTTGAACGCATCAAGTGTTGTCATATGTGTCAGATTGCTGCAAACAGAGAAAGATATGCTGCTCAAACTTTGCAGCCAGTGATGGAGATGCGCCCATTTGCTCAATGGGGAATGGACTTCATAGGACCCATCAATCCTCCATCATCTTCAGGCCACAGGTATGTTTTAACTATTACCAATTATTGTACCAGGTGGACTGAAGCTGTCAGCAGCAAGACATGTAATGCTGAGGATGTCATCAGGTTTTTGGAAAGCAATATAGTAACTAGGTATGGAGTTCCCTACACTTTGGTATGTGATAATGGATCTGCTTTTGCTTCGATTAAATTATCATGTTAGGCTTTTGACTATGGGATCATCTTAAAATTCTCCTCAAACTACTATCCCTAGGGAAATGGATTAGTAGAATCCACAAACAAGAACCTATTGAATATCATAAATAAATTAACAGAAAAGAACCCAAGGGAATGGAATTCTTTATTGATATATGCCTTGTGGGTAGATAGAACCAGGAATAAGGCTGCATTAGGAAATTCTCCTTTTCATCTAGTATATGGGGTGGATCCTATCCTCCCTATTAACCTAAGGATCCTTACATTGCAGTTTGCACAAGAATACCTGGGCATAGATAATAAACAAGAGGTTAGGTTGCTTCAATTAATGAACCTAGAAGAGAAAAGAAGTGAAGCAACTGAACAATTTGCTAAACATCAGGCTATTGTCAAATGCTGGTTTGACAAAAGAGCCAGAATTAAGGCTTTCAGAATCTCAGATTTGTTCCTGATGTGGGACAAAGCACATGAGAGGAAAGGAGATCATGGTAAGTTTTATAAACTCTGGATAGGTCCCTTTCAGATTTCTGAGATTTTAGGAGACAACACCTATAGGCTTAAGACCTTAACCGGTGAGGATGTCCCATTACCAATTAATGGACAATTTCTCAAACACTATTTTCAAGCCTGAAGTGGTGCCATGACAACCATGTGTATCATAGTGTATATTTTTGTATATTTGTTTGTACAGTCTTCTTGTTTTGTTTACTTTGTTGCTTCCCCAGCAGGGATCTTTATTTTGATTTAGAGTAAGAAGGAGTAGACTAACAACCACTGAAAACAATAGAAAATTTAGAACATTCAGGTTAATTGTTTGAAATTTATGCATAATTTGTTGTAACTGTCATGAATGTAGAAAGTTGTTTAACTTTTTGAAATTTTGTATTCAATAACTGTGGGTTGTGTATTCAAGGAATTTTCTCACAAAGACACACCTAAAATCCTTGGGTTTGTTGAACTTACCAGTGTAGATATTAGGTGAAAAATCTGAGGTTACCCTTGCTACCATTACAATTCTCAGCTTAATTTCAGCAAGTGACCACTCCTTGCATCATGAAGTTACAAATGCAATATCTTATGAAATTTCTATCAAATACAAATAAATAAATAAATAAATAAAATGGATTTTACTGAAAATCTAGATTAAGCCATCTAAGTAACTCTACTGGAGCTATAGATGCTCGCTGGTAGTGGGGCTCTACTTAGGAGAATTGTAGCGATAACCTTGTCGGGGCTATGGATGCCTGTTGGCAGCAAGGCTCTATCCAGTTGGCTATGAGGGAATGACATCAACTATGTAGGCTAATATCAGTCACTGGTTTGTTCAACTGATCTTCAAGATGATGATTATTAATCACGTGCACCCACTTAAACTGAAAGGAAAATTCATGCACCTTATTGAATACATTGAGTCGCAAGTTGGATAATGATTTGCAAAAGAGATAGTTGGAAATTATGAATTTATTTCATTTAGTTTTCTTTAATGGTTTGAATTTAATTATTTTGTTTGGTTGCAAGTTGTTGTGATGTTCACCACACGCCCCTTTTTTGCTCCTTAGCAAAATGAGGACCCCTGTTGTGGCTTTTTGCTTTTGGCTTGTGTGTGTGTTGTTTTGCTTGGTGGTAAAGGGAAAATAGAGTGAAATAATACAAACCTAGTTGAAAATAGAGAAAAAATTACATTGAGGACTAGTTCTGAATATGGGTGAATTCCTTGTTGAAAATGAACAGGGGTTGCTTTTTGAACCATCTTAAAATTCCCTATATTTTGCAAGTTATGAGTGTTTTGGTAAAATGTACATTCGAGTTTCTATGTTGCATGTATAAGGCCCTTTGTATATCAGGTCGCTTGTATGCAAAGTCTTTTAAAAATCAGGTTGCATATACAATGGTCTTTGTATGTTAGGTCGTTGTATCTTGCACATACTTAAATTGTTTGTATATCGAGTCATGCATATACAAGGTCTTTTGTATATTACTTATATACAAAGTCGCAGAAATGGGTTATCAGGTTTACATACAAAGTTGTTTGTATGCTTCTTTACTTGTATGAATTTGCTAATGTTCTATTTGTACACATAGGTTGGACCTGACGCTGTTATGAATTGAAATGAATGTTTGGTTAAAATCTGCTGGATGTATCTTATGTTTGTATGTATCTTACATACATTTGTTATATACATTTCCAATGTGCAGGCCGCAGACCCGGAAAGATCATGAAACAGAGTTAAATTGTTGTATATTTTGCGTTTGTATGTTTAAACATACAAGTGAAGTATACAATGGCTATATACATTGCGTGGATGCGAAAGAAAGTTAAAGACAGTTAATTTGTTGTATGTTTTGCACATGTATATATGTTAAATACATTGTGATAGGAAATGCTTTATGCATGGCGTGGATCTAAAAAGGCTATCAAATGGGAAATAATCATTGTATATTCCACTGCTTGTATGTATGTTTCGAAACATACATTGCTTAATACATACAAGCACCGGAATCCAAAAGAAATTGAAATCTGATTTATGCAATGTATCAAACTCAAATGTATATTAGGAGATACATTGTATTTCATACATTGCTGATATACAAGACGGGACTCGGAAGAAATTTAAAACCAGTTAATACAATGTATCACGTCCGCTTGTATATCAAAAGATACATTGCGATATGCATTGCTTTATGCATACAAGCTGGAATTCAAAGGAGAATAGGATATGGTATAAAGCATACATCACATCCGAAAGCATATCAAAGGATGCATTGTATTTTATACATCGCGGATTCGAAAGGGTTAATAGATTGTGGTCTATAAGGAGTTTAAGTCTGACAGGGACATATAAAGGTGTTTGTATGTATCAGCTTGTATAAATTGGAATGTATATCCCCACATACAAGCGATACATGCAAGCAATAGATGCAAGCGATAGATGCAAAAGAAAAGGTGCAACTCAAAAACCCGAATAGGAAGTTTAAAACGAAAAGGGTCCTTGTATGTTCGAAATGCTTGTATATTGAGATATACAAGCCTGATATACAAAGAAAACATGCATTTGCCATATACAAGGATTTAAGTAGGCAAAAAGGCGGGAAAGCAAAGCGATAAGATTTTGAAATTATTTTGGAGCCCGATGCATGTTTTTGGTCAACGATGGTTGACCCGACCATTTTTAAACATTGTATATGCATTTGAATGCGCGGCCATTTTTAAACATTGTACTGTGTTTGTGCATTTAGAGCTGGATTTAATAAAATGTTTATCTTCTTGTTGGTTTAGTAAATGATGATACTTAATCCCTACTTGTTTATTGCAGATTGCTAGAGAGATTTCAAAAATAGTTGGAGAATGCAGAGTTGCTGACACAGTGACGGCATGTAGGTGGATATAAAGACGAAGCTTTAAATGGTGATGACATCACAGAAGATGGGTCGGATCAAAAGGGATCTCAAACGAACCCAGAGGAGTCAAGTCCTTTAATGAAGAGGACAAAATGCAGATGCAGAAACATTATTAAATGGAACAATAGTTATTTTTGAGCTGTTAGGGTATCCAAGGGACATCTTGCACCCAGTATCGGCATGCTAATCAGATTTTTGGTGAGATTTATTTTCCACCGCTTGATGCTGCACCTACAGGGTGAGCCGTTGATCAACTAGGGTTTTGTTCACCATATTGGGAATAACCATAGCCATATATATTGAGCCCATTTTATTTTTGCGAAGGGGGAGGTCAATCATTCTAAATCAGACCTGTAACAATTTAGTATAGGAGATCAGATTACTGAGACTAATGAGGATTGAACAGTTGAAATGTCAAGGTTCTTTCCTCAGATCATTGTAAATATACTTGTTCTAAAGCATACTGAATGGAGATGAAGCTTTAGATTACATCCTAATTGTAAACTCTACGTAATCTTCAAGTTGATTTCTAGATATGTACTGGTGAATGTTGTGTTCAATAGAAGCGGTTTCATTTCATTGCATGTTGTTGTCAACTTTTCCTTTGAAGATTTGCACTGAATCATGCGGATTTGTGGAATGTCTTGGTGAAGTATGATTTTAGTTTTCTTCTCTTCATTGCTATATCAGAACATGTATGTGGGTCAGTGATCTCAGTCAAGTAGTTTTGGGAATCTCATTCTTTAAACCCTATCTCTGTTATTCTTTTTTTTTTTTAAATTTCATTTCAAACCACTTCCATAACTGCAAATCATGATAAATAATAAGCAGAACAGAGGAATATGCTGACATCCCATAGATAACTGAATATCATTAGCATATTTGAGCTAAATGCATGTAGTATTGAAAATATCATTTAAAGACTTGCAAATAATGGTCAAAATTATGTAAATATCAGCCTGTAGGCACATTATTTGAGTAAGTTCATAGTGTATAGGTAGAAACTACTAAAGAATGTAAGAACCCTGAATGATTAATAGTAACACACATCAACCATTGAGTAACGTTAGTAGATTATGAACTAATCAATGGAGACTTGGGATCATGAATTCTTTGAATTCATCGTATCTTTCAAGATAAATAAGGGTTGTTGTGTAACTTTTATTTCATATTTGTTTGTGACTAACATCACCATCAACAAATTCCCAAAGCAAAACATAACACGAGCGCATTATAACGTGCTCACGTTATGTTTTACTTTGCATTTTTCCTTTTCTGCAGAAGTTTGTACACTATTTGACATGTTTTATATAACGTGAGCATGTTATAATGCGCTCGTGTTATGTACCCCTTTTGAATTTTTTTATGTTCAAGGTTATTAATCATGTATGTATGTATGTATGTATGTATGTATGTATGTATGCCTATATGTATGTATGTATAGTGTTGAGGGTAGAGGAGGGTAGAGATGGGGGTGAGCCAAATAGTGGAGGAGAGGGGTGGATAAGGATTGCGTGATTAAGTTTTAAGGTTGAGGGTTGAGGGTTTAGGGATAGGATTTAGAGTTTAGGGATAAGGGATTAGAGTTTAGGACCTTGAGGGATTAGGGTTTAGGGTCGAGGCTTTAGGGATAGTGTTAAGGGTTGAGAGTCGAGGAATTAGGGTTAAGGTAGAGTGTTGAGGGTAGAGGGATTAGGGATAGGGTTTAGGGTTGAGGGATTAGGGTTTAAGGTATAGTTTTGAGGGTTGAGGGTTTAGGGATAGGGTTTAGGATTTAAGGTTTAAGTGTTGAGGGTTGAGGATTTAGGGATAGGGTTTATGGTTTACGGATAAGGGATTAGGGTTTAGGGTTTAGGGATTAGGGTACCATAAATTATAATTAGGGATTACGGTCTATGGTTTAGGGACTAGGGATTAGGGTTTAGGGTTAAGGGATTAGGGTTTAGGGTTTAGGGATGTACAATTAAAGGGTACCATAAATAATCTAGAATTTAGGAAGGGTTGGGAAAATTTTGTGAATCATCATGGGCTAGAGATTAGAGATTTTGTTGTGTTCGAGTACATATCCAAATCATAATTTAAGGTTAAGATATTTCAAAGAATAGGGTGTGTGAAAAACATCAATGCTCTTTGACTTATGAATACCAACATTGATACAGATAAAAGATGTCCTTCTAACAAAGTATGTAGTTCAAGTCAACCGATGGCCAGCAAGTTGTCGAATTAGTTGGTTTAATGGGTGTGCCTCCTTTTTCAAGGCCTAGGTGGGCAGGAGTGGGATGTATAATTAAGGGGTACCATAAATAAATTGGAATTTAGGCAGGGTTGGGAAAATTTTGTGAATCATCATGGGCTGGAGATTGGAGATTTCGTTGTGTTCAAGTACATATCCAAGTCATATTTTAAGGTTAAGATATTTCAAAGAATAGGGTGTCTGAAAAATATCAATGCTCTTCAGCTTATGGATACAAACATTGATATAGATAAGAGATGCCCTTCTTCTAACAGAGTATGTAGTTCAAGTCAACCAATTGGCAGCAAGTTGTCGAATGAGTTCGTTTAATAGGCGTGCCTCCTTCTTCAAGGCCCAGGTGGGTAGGCGTGGGATGTACAATTAAGGGGTACCATATAAATAAACTAGAATTTAGGCAGGGTTGGGAAAATTTTGTGAATCATCATGGGATGGAGATTGGAGATTTCGTTGTGTTCAAGTACATATCCAAGTCATATTTTAAGGTTAAGATATTTCAAAGAATAGGGTGTGTGAAAAACAACAATACTCTTCAGCTTATCAATACCAACATTGATACAGATAAAAGATGCCCTTCTTCTAACAAAGTATGCAGTTCAAGTCAACCGATGGGCAACAAGTTGTCTAATAAGTTAGTTTAATGGGCGTACCTCCTTCTTCAAGGCCTAGGTGGGCAGGAGTGGGATGTACAATTAAGGGGTACCATATAAATAAACTAAAATTTAGGCAGGGTTGGAAAAATTTTGTGAGTCATCATGGGCTGGAGATTAGAGATTTCGCTGTGTTCAAGTACATATCCAAGTCATATTTTAAGGTTAAGATATTTCAAAGAACAGGGTGTGTGAAAAATATCAATTCTCTTCAGCTTATGAATACCAACATTGATGCAGATAAAAGATACCCTTCTTTTAATAGAGTATGCAGTTCAAGTCAATCGATGGGAAACAAGTTGCCGAATGAGTTGGTTTAATGGGTGTGCCTCCTTCTTTAAGGCCCAGGTGGGCAGGAGTGGGATGTACAATTAAGGGGTACCATAAATAAACTAGAATATAGGTAGGGTTGGGAAAATTTTGTGAATCATCATGGGCTAGAGATTAGAGATTTTGTTGTGTTCAAGTACATATCAAAGTCATATTTTAAGGTTAAGATATTTCAAAGAACAGGGTGTGTGAAAAATATCAATGCTCTTTTGCTTATGAATACCAACATTGATATAGATAAAAGATTCCCTTCTTCTAATAGAGTATGCAGTTCAAGTCAACTGATGGGCAGCAAGTTGTTGAATGAGTTGGTTTAATGGGCGTGCCTCCTTCTTCAAGGCCCAGGTGGGTAGGAGTGGGATGTACAATTAAGGGGTACCATAAATAAACTAGAATTTAGGCAGGGTTGGGAAAATTTTGTGAATCATCATGGGCTGGAGATTAGAGATTTTGTTGTGTTCAAGTACATATCCAAGTCATATTTTAAGGTTAAGATATTTCAAAGAATAGGGTGTGTGAAAAATGTCAATGCTCTTCAGCTTATGAATACCAACATTGATATAGATAAAAGATGCCCTTCTTCTAGCAGAGTATGCAACTCAAGTCAACTGATGGGCAACAAGTTGTTGAATGAGTTGGTTTTATGGGTGTGCCTCCTTCTTCAAGGCCCAGGTGGGCAGGAGTGGGATGTATGATTAAGGGGTACCATAAATAAACTAGAATTTAGGTAGGGTTGGGAAAATTTTGTGAATCATCATGGGCTGGATATTGGAGATTTCACTATATTCAAGTACATATCCAAGTCATATTTTAAGGTTAAGATATTTCAAAGAACAGGGTGTGTGAAAAATATCAATGCTCTTCAGCTTATGAATACCAACATTGATACAGATAAAAAATGCCCTTCTTCTAACAGAGGATGCAATTCAAGTCAACCAATGGGCAGTAAATTACTGATCTTGAATTGGTTTTTGATGAAGAAAACAATGATGTTGTTGAAGCAATGGAAGAAAATCAAAATTGTAAGTCTAATTTAATTTATTTCAACTTTCAAAGCAGGCATTTGAATTGTAACTTTACCTAGAGGATTGGTATAACAAAAACTTAATTATGTTACAAGCTGTTCTTTGAAGAACCCTAGACATTATGGACCCTATCATCTAGAAAAGCACATGACAGTGAACTCTGCCCCTCCTTTCAAATCAAATATTTACCTTTTTATTCAATGAAAATGAAGTCACGGAATGTAAACCGACCATGCATACTAGTAAGATCAAATTCTCTACCTTCTATTCTTATTACTCTTACTTTATTAAGAGAAGAGTGTCAAAAAGAATAGGTTTAATTGTAAGCCAACATAAGGCAAAGCAGTTTTGTTATTACATTTTTCTGAGGGATCTCTAATAGTCTAATATAATGTAGTCTTCTATAATATGAACATCTACATTTGTGTGAATGCTAAGCTTTAATATAGTAGAGTATTAAATCAATACAATCAGCTATTTATTGGGTTAAAATAACTTAGTTTTTGTAATGGTTTGGGAATGCAGGAGTTGCCAAAAATAGGTGAATGTCCTCTACAATTACCAAGAGAAAAAAGTTTAGTAGTTCTTGTGGATAGAGCCAGTAAACAATGGGAGATTATTTGCCTGTTTCATAACAATATACCTCCCCTATGTGCGGGGTGGAAAGCAAGAGACATAGATGTAACCCAATGCAAAGATTTTCTCATAATGATCATCCTTCTGATTTCAACTATTAATTACTCACTATGGATGTACCATACGCAAAGCTTTTCTCATAGTGTGTACACCTATTGGGATAATGAATCCCAGATGGGCCAGAAAAACATGCCATATAACATTACTAACATTAAAAAAGTTCATAGCCATTTTTCTAACATATTCTTGCAACTTCGATATCTTTAAGAGAAGAGTGTCAAAAATGATGGGTTTAACAACCTAACATAAGGCAAAGCAGTTTTGTTGGATTTAGGGATAGGGTTTAGGGTTTAGGGTTGAGGGATTAAGGTTTAGGGTTAAGGGATTATGGTTTAAGGTATAGTGTTGAGGGTTGAGAGTTTAGGGATAGGGTTTAGGGTTGAGGAATTAGGGTTTAGGGTTGACAGATTAGGGTTTAATGTTGAGAGTTGAGGGTTGAGGGTTGAGGGTTTAGGGATAGGGTTGATGATCAATGGATTAGGGGTAAAGTAGAGTGTTGAGGGTAGAGGGATTAGGGATAGGATTTAGGGTTGAAGGTTTAACAATTGAGGGTTGAGGCTTTAGGGTTGAGGGTTAAGGGATTGGAGTTTAAAATATAGTGTTGAGTGTCGAGGTTTTATGGATAAGTTTTAGGGTTTAAGTTTAAGGGTTAAGGGTTGAGGAATAGGGTTTAGGGTTTAGGGATAAGGGATTAGGGTTTAAGGTATAGTGTCGAGGGTTGAGGGTTTAGGAATAGGGATAGCATTTAGGGTTTAGGGATCAGGGATTAGGGTTGAGGGTTGAGGGATTAGGTTTTAGGGTTGATGGATTAGGGTTTAAGGTATAGTGTTGAGGGTTGAGGGTTTAGGGATAGGGTTTAGGGTTGTCAAATTAGGGTTTAGGGTTGGCAGGTTAGTGTTTAATGTCAAGATTAGGGTTAGAGTGTCAAGGGTAGAGAGATTAGGGATAGGGTTTAGGGTTGAAGGTTTAAGGATTGAGGGTTGAGTCTTTAGGGATGAGGGTTTAAGGCTTAAGATATAGTGTCAAGTGTTGAGGGTGTAGGGATAGGGTTTAAGTTTTAAGGGTTAAGGGTTGAGGGATAGGGATTAGGGTTTAAGGTATAGTGTTGAGGGTTGATGGTTTAGGGATAGGGTTTAGGTTTGAGGTATTAGGGTTTAGGGTTGATGAATTAGGGTTTAATTTTGAGAGTTGAGGGTTGAGGGTTGAGGGTTGACGGTTGAGGGTTTAGGGATAGGGTTAATGGTCAAGGGATTAGGGTTAAAGAAGAGTGTCCAGGGTAGAGGGATTAGGGATAGGGTTTATGATTGAAGGTTTAAGGATTTAGGGTTGAGGCTTTAGGGATGAGGGTTAAGGAATTAGGGTTTAAGATATAGTGTCAAGTGTCGAGCATGTAGGGATAGGTTTTAGGGTTCAAGTCTTAAGGGATAAGGGTCAAGGGATCAGAGTTAAGGGTTGAGGGATTAGGGTTTGACGTTGAGGGTTGAGTACGTTGAGGTTCAAGGGTTGAGGGTCGAGGGATTAGGGTTACAGTAGAGTGTCGAGGGTATAAGGATTAGGGATAGGGTTGGAGGGTTTAGGGATAAGGGATTAGGGTTTTAGGTATAGTATCAAGCCCATTGAGGGTTTAGGAATAGGGATAGTGTTTAGGGTTTAGAGATGAGGGATTAGAGTTGAGGGATGAAGGATTAGGGTTGATGGTTAAGGGATTAGGGTTTAGGGATAAGGTTTAGGGTTGAGGGTTGAGGGATTAGGGTTTAAGGTATAGTGTTGAGGGTTTAGGGATAGGGTTTAGGGTTGAGGGATTAGAGTGAAGGGTTGAGGGATTATGATTTGATATTGAGGGTTGAGGGTTGAGGCTTTAGGGTTTAGGGTTTAGGGATAGGGTTGAGGGATTAGGGTTTGACATTGAGGGTTGAGCGTTGAGGTTCGAGGGTTGAGGATCAAGGGATTAGGGTTAAAGTAGAGTGTCGAGGGTATAAGGATTTGAGATAGGGTTGGAGGGTTTAGGGAAAAGGGATTAGGGTTTAAGGTATAGTATTGAGCCTGTTGGGGGTTTAGGAATAGGGATAGTGTTTAGGGTTTAGGGATATGGTTTAGGGTTGAGGGATAAGAGTTAAGGGTTGATGGATTAGGATTTGATGTTGAGGGTTGAGGGTTGAGGCTTTAGGGATAGGGTTGAGGGTCGAGGGATTAGAGTTAAGGGTTGAGGGATTAGAGTTTGATGTTGAGGGTTGAGGGATTAGGGTTAAAGTAGAGTGTTAAGGGTATAAAGATTAGGGGTAGGGTTGGAGGGTTTAGGGATAAGGGATTAGGGTTTAAGGTATAGTATCGAGCCCATTAAGGGTTTAGGAATAGGGATAGTGTTTAGGGTTTAGGGATAGGGTTTAGGGTTGAGGGATTAGAGTTAAGGGTTGAGGGATTAGGATTTGATGTTGAGGGTTGAGGCTTTAGGCTTTAGGGTTTAGGGATAGGATTGAGGGTCGAGGGATTAGAGTTAAGGGTTGAGGGATTAGGGTTTGATGTTGAGGGTTGATGGTTGAGGTTTGAGGGTCGAGGGTTTAGGGACAGGGTTGAGGGTTGATGGATTAGGGTTAAAGTAGAGTGTCGAGGGTATAAGGATTAGGGATAGGGTTGGAGGGTTTAGGGATAAGGGATTAGGGTTTAAGGTATAGTATCAAGCCCGTGGAGGGTTTAGGAATAGGGATAGTGTTTAGGGTTTAGGGATAAGGTTTAGGGTTGAGGGCTTATAGTTAAGGGTTGAGGGATTAAGATTTGATGTTGAGGGTTGAGGGTTGAGGCTTTAGGCTTTAGGGTTTAGGGATAGGGTTGAGGGTCGAGGGATTAGAGTTAAGGGTTGAGGGATTAGGGTTTGACGTTGAGTGTTGAGGGTTGAGGTTTTAGGGTTGAGGGTCGATGGATCAGAGTTAAGGGTTAAGGGATTAGGGTTTGACGTTGAGGGTTGAGTACATTGAGGTTTGAGGGTTGAGGGTTGCGGGATTAGGGTTAAAGTAGAGTGTTGAGGGTATAAGGATTAGGGATAGGGTTGGAGGGTTTAGGGATAAGGGATTAGGGTTTAAGGTATAGTATCGAGCCTGTTGAGGTTTTAGGAATAGGGATAGTGTTTAGGGTTTAGGGATGGGGGATTAGAGTTGAGGGTTGAGGGATTAGGGTTGAGGGTTGAGGGATTAGGGTTTAGGGATAAGTTTTAGGGTTGAGGTAGGCAAGGAGCGACTGAGAGACATAGAGAGGGGAGAGGTAGAGAGGTAGAGAGGTGAGGGGGAGAGATAAGTGAGATATAGAACATGAGCTAATGGATCTAGAGGTGATATATTGTAAAGGTTCTATCAAAGGTGAGATAGGCACACATATTTATGGATCAATCTATAGCAGGACAAAATGCGAGCGCGTTATAGTGCATTCACATTTTGTTCTGCTATAGAAATGGTAAAAAAGTGTTGACCCTCATGATCTAGGCCCACATGCTCTATTTTCATACTGATTATGTGCATGCTCCAACAAAAAAGAAGTGCTTTCATGCTGTTGGGAAGTTCACATGCACATTTTATAGATTCTACCACCTTTGCATGACCTTTCCACCACCTTTTCTACTTTTCCAACTTGAGAAGGAGGAAATAACATAGTTTTCACACCAAGTTTGATATATATCTATTCAAGTTTTAATTTTTGTAGTGTTGCAATGTTAATTGTGGTTCAATTTTAGGAATTTAACATTATAGATTGGTTAATAGTATTGTTGTTAGTAATTATATTTGAGTGTTATTCAATTTAACATTGAAAAGGAAGCAAGTGGTGAAAAACTCAAATTGTTGAGGAGTTTGATGCAAAAAGAAAAAAACACTACGTAATTGGGTGCTCTCTCCATTCGAATCTTCATTTTTTAGGTATATCAAGTCTTTACATGCATGTTCTTTACATTTTCCTTAATCCTATTTGAATTACTTTATCATGCTTTATCATACATGTTTAAAATAGATACATCCTAATCAAAAAAGCAGCCTACAATCTCACATGATGCCATGTATATTTTCTACACTTGGGCTCTTTAATAAGTATGTGTAATAAACAGATGTTAACACACCATGATTTCAAACTATACAAGAATAAATCCTTACAACATAATAAAAATACAATCCCACTATTATCTTGTCATATTAACAAGTTAAAATACAAATGAATAGGTGCCAAGTTCATACAAGTATGCACATGACATGATGATTTGTATGCACATATCTTGGGCTAGGACATTCCTTATGCACCTATTCATGATGATTTGTACATGCACATGACACAACAATTGTTGTCTATTCCTTCACAAGCCACCCAAATCCTAGTATCCCTAGTACTAACAAAACACCTTCTTAATTCCAAATCCTAGTAGCCCTAGTAACAACAAACATGTCAAATTGGGTCTACCTCAACCTTTTCAAGCATGAAGTCCCATGTACTCTTTTCATGGCTGCAATAATTTGCTTTGTATGCTTTGTACCTATTTTGGTTGAGTGACATTTACTCTTTTACATGATGATTGTATGTACATTTACTATGAAGGGTTGAATGACATATATTTTAGTTATTTGTATGGATTCATTTCTTAGGAACTAGTAATGGTCTCTTTATCATGCTACAGACAAATTCTCTGTCATGCTAAGGAAATGATCAATAATTAAACCAACACAGGAAGAGCTAGAAGCTAAGAATGCAAAGAAATCATTGGCTATGAGGGAACTTTGTGAGAAGAGGAAATTGGACACGATAAATGAAGACATGCCAATTGAAGAGGAACCACAACCATCACAAAGAGATATGGTATTGGTGACACAAAGAGAATGAATGCAAAAACTTCATGCTACAAGAGATTTGAATACCATAGTTGGAGACACATCCTCTACTGCATGTCAACATGTAGGGACACCATTTGCCACATTTCAAGTTGAGAGTACATCATCACTTACATGTGATGAAGGAGGTACGCCATCGTTCCCATCTCAACCTCAAGGTATGTCATCTATTCCATCTTAGATCGAAGGTATGCCATCTAGCCCATCTCATTTAAATATTGATGAAATTCTTAATTTTGAGATGAATTTACCTAACTTAACACCACCTAGAATTTTGCATAGAAAGCCAAAGTATTTGATTGATATTGATGAGAATATTTTGTAGCCAATGGAAGGTAAGATTCCAAAATGCACTTGTAGAAGATATGCTCATAAGATTTAGAGATTGTTCTTTGAAGTGTTAAATGAGACTGGAAGATGTCAGCTATTCATTGAAATGATGCGAAGTATAAAGTATAGGTCCATCATGAATATTCTTGGGTTGAGAACATCAGAGGCTTCAAGTGAAAAATCTATTGTCAAGAATCTAATGAGTGCATATGAGAGTGTGGGTAACACCTCATCCACAAAAGATAGTAATGCAACACGACATGTGATTACATTGACTATAGTAAGTAGTCAAACAAGGAAAGCTCGTCTCATTAGAAAGACGAGTCAAGAATTGAGAATTAATAGGAAAACTTTATCAAGAGCCGTTGGAAGACACCAAAGAATTGAGGACACTAATGCCAATGAATTATGGGCATTCTTAGGGAGACTACCATGAATAGATAAACCAATTGTTGAAGCATTGAGATCACTAATTGAAGACTTTTGGAAGAATTACACAAGGGTATCTCCGAATCAAAGGTATGTGGTAAGAAGAAGAATCGGTAGTCAGAACCGTGAGCCACATCCAAAGCATTTTTTGGATGAGACTCAAACACAGTTTTATGGTAAATTTCTAGAGAAGTATCCTCAAATTAAAATTTGGCAAAGATATTTTGAAATGCTAAAACCTTTCTATGTCAAGATAAATCGCACACACACTACTTGTTGTTGTAGATTACATATTGAATTTTCTAACCATTTTGATGTTTATAGGTCTATATGTTTAGATATGCATACTAACAATATTTTGCAGGGTTGTGCCATACGTGCCCCACCAACATCTTCAAGAGACTTTATATCAAGAATTTTATGTGAAAGAGAGGAAGGTCGAATATTTTACAAGAAATTATGCTTGGATGGCACATGTCATCATTGCAGTGGCTTGCAACATTTGCCAATATGTGAACATATGAAAAGAACACAAGCGGTTGGAAATGAACTAGTAGAGTTTGGCAACTATAAAATAGTGGAATACAATACAAAAGATGGTAAAGAAGTGAAGAGGTGTAAATTAGTTATTGAAAAGATTCCAGTGTATCAGTTTATGCCTATATTTCGTGACAGCATAGTGTATGAGTATGCAAGACATGCCCATAGAGCTTGATGGTTGGACTTGCAATTCAAGTTATGCAAGGACACATTTTCGGTTGGCAGCATTGTTTCAGTTGTTGACTTTGCAGAGAACTACAGTCTACAGCCATAGCGTGAGGTGCAATCACAATATTACAACTCCACATAGGTTTCTATATTTGTGCACATTGCATTCATTCATGCGAATGATAGTATAGAGGATGACAGAAAGATCATAAGAGAGTATAATTTCTATATTAGTGATGATTGCACTCATTCTATGGAGTTCGTGTAAGGTTGCTTTCAGGTGTTCTACAATGATTTGGGTAGAAGGGGCATATCATTCAGTCAGCATATCATATGGTCAGATAATTGTGCATCATAATTCAAGAACTTACAGAATTTCTATTGGCTGAGTAGGAGGCATAATTTTACAGGTATTCAGCATATGTGGAACTTTTGTGAGGATAGGCATGGAAAGGGGGAGCATGATCATGTATCAAAAGAGCCATAGGACAAGAAGAGTTAAAGTATAAAGACAATGCAAAGTTGACAGATGCAAAATTGATTGTCGAGTGGTGTAATGCTTCCATGGGTCCAGGTAATGAAGGTAAGTCTTCAGTTCATAGATTTTTTTGGTTGATAGATGATACTAACATTGCACCATATGAGGACTGTTGTACACTGACAGGATCAAATGAGATGCACTCTTTCAGAAGCTCAATTGTAGGTTCATGGACTATCCATATGCGAAAGATGTCATGCTTTTGTTCTTCCTATACAATTCAAGCCTGGGATGAGTGTGAGTCAAAGGAGTGGGTTGACGAATGGTAGTAAGTTATCTTAGCCCACTTGACACGTATCGACCCTCGATGGCACTGGAACTAACATAGATGGAATCATCAGTTGAATTTGACCACATCTCAGATCTAGTTCAACCAGGTAATATATCTATTTGCATAGTTTTTGAAATTCCTAATGTCATCTTACTTTGTAGTGTTTTTGTAATGTTGACTAATTTCATCTAATTTGCTACACATATCAATGTAGGGCACGTATATGTAGTTATTGTAGATGAAGATAATGAAGAGGGAATATATTATTACTTATGTCATTGTGTTGAGGCCAAAAAGAAATTGGAGGCCCCAGTTACAGATGGAGAAAACATCGAATACCCTACAAGCTTAGTGGTTATTACTGGAACATGGCTTAGAAGGTACCCACATAAGAGTGTTAATGTTTGGCTATTTCAAGACTTTGACATGCATCGAAAGATTCTTCATTACTTGAACCTTGTCGTGGAATCCAATTTTCATTTGATATAGTATCGGGGTAGACCTTTGAACAAAATCTTGTGGAAGGTGCGTGAGTCTGACCATGAAGCAATACTTGACACAATAAAGAGTAGAGCAGACCCAGATGGTTCATTAGATTAATTTGTAAATATTCACATTGATTTTGTAAAGTCATGTTACATTGAATTGTAAGTATGCACATTAATTTGTAAGGTTTGTCTTTTTTTATTTCCTACTACATTTTAGCACATATACACATTTTTACATCATGTTATGCTTCATGGGGTTAGACCTAGGTGTCTTGGTTTCTAACTAGAGGGGTCAAAAAATAAAATTTTGTTTTGATTGAGTCAATTGTATGTAATAAGGTCTTCTAAGACCATTGTTTTCAAGTCACTTTGAGTCATTTGGGGTTAGTTTGACTCTTTAAGTCCTATTACAAAAAAGTGTCAATGTTGTCAAGTTGCACAAAGCAACTTTTGTATTTTTGGTGTCCTGCTCCTGATGCGACCAAACTGATAGTTTGAACGCATCTGGATGGGTACATTTAGGCTAGGCATGGTCCTATTTTTCACCCAAAAATGTTGAAACAGTTTGAGCTACATTGTACCGACGATATCCCTAAAGAGTCCAAAGTGTAAAATGCAGCAATCTTTGACGAGATGTTACTCAAAAATTGTGTCACTTAGAAATATTTTGTCTCATTCAACATGATCATGTAGAGTGCCTCTACAATAACCTCTCTTAGTCTTTTATATCTCTGAGGCATTTTCCCGTGGTGAAATGTTTTCTGTTGCCCCAAAAATGTCGGAAGGAGGTAGTGTAAAGTTACAAAATGGTGTAACTTTCATCCTGCTCCTGATGTGACCAAACTGACTATTCCAACGTGTCTAGATGGGTACATTTACACTAGGCATGGTCCTTTTTTTATCCAAACATGTCAAAACAGTCTGAGCTACATTGTACCGATAATATCCCTAAAGAGTCCAAAATGCAAAAAGGCACCAATATTTGATGAGATGTTACTTGAAAACCATGTCACTTAAAAACATTCTGTCTAAGGTAACACAATCACGTAGAGTGCCTTTACAATAACCTTTCTTAGTATTTTATATCTCTGAGGCATTTGCCCGTGGTGAAAGGTTTTATGCTGCCCCAAAAATTATCAGGAGGTAGTGTAAAGTTGAAAAGGGGTGTAACTTTCGTCCTGCTCCTGATGCGACCAACTTGACTATTCCAATGCATTTGGATGGGTACATTTACGCTAGGAATGGTCCTTTTCTTCACCCAAACATGTCGAAACAGTCTGAGCTACATTGTACTGATGATATCCCTGAAGAGTCCAAAGTGAAAAAAGGCAGCAATCTTTGATGAGATGTTACTCAAAAATCATGTCACTTAGAAATATTCCATCTAAGGAAACAAGATCACATAGAGTGCCTCTACAATAACCTCTCTCAATTTTTTATATCTCTGAGGCATTTGCCTGTGGTGAAAGGTTTTCTGTTGCCCCAAAAATCGTCAGAAGGAGGCAGTGTAAAGTTGCAAAGGGGTGTAACTTTCATCCTGCTCCTGATGCGACCAAACTGACTATTCCAACACATCCAGATAGGTACATTTACGCTAGGCATGGTCCTTTTTTTCACCCAAACATGTCGAAATAGTCTGAGCTACATTGTACTGATGATATCCCTGAAGAGTCCAAAGTGCAAAAAGGCAACAATCTTTGACGAGATGTTGCTCAAAAACCATGTCACTTAGAAACATTCCGTGTGAGGAAACACAATCACATAGAGTGTCTCTACAATAATCTCTCTCAGTTTTTGATATCTCTAAGGAATTTGCCCGTGGTGAAATGCTTTCTGCTGCCTGAAAAATCGTTAGAAGGAGGCAGTGTAAAGTTGCAAAGGGGTGTACCTTTCGTCCTGCTCCTGATGCAACTAAACTGATTATTCCAACACATCCGGATGGGTATATTTATGCTAGGCATGGTCCTATTTTTCACCCAAACATGTCGAAACAGTCTGAGCTACATTGTACCGACAATATCCCTGAAGAGTCCAAAGTGCAAAAAGGCAGCAATCTTTGAAAAGATGTTACTCGAAAACTATGTCACTTAGAAACATTCTGTCTAAGATAACATGATCATGTAGAGTGCCTCTACAATAACCTCTCTCAATTTTTTATATCTCTAAGGCGTTTTCCCGTGGTGAAATTTTTTTTGCTGCACCAAAAATCATCAGAAGGAGGCAGTGTAAAGTTACAAAGGGGGGTAACTTTTGTTCTTCTTGTGTGGCCATACTGATAGTTCCAATGCATCTAGATGGGTACGTTTAGGCTAGGCATGGTCCTATTTTACACCCAAACATGTCAAAATAGTCCAAGCTACATTGTACTGGCATATTAAATTAATGACAAATATTGAATCATATAAACACATAGAAATCATTTTAAAGCATAAACTAACTCCTTCAAGTCAAGGTGTAGATTAAGATAGGTGAAAGTTGAAATATGCGCCTAGCAAAAGATAGCCTCATATTTATCATTTTAATGACCTGAATCAATTGTAGATGTCTTAGAATGGTTTTCTTCTTCAAGGAACACAAGCATAGGTGCTGTTCTTATGTAATTTCTTCCTGGGCGCTCATTTAGGTGTGCAGGGACTCAAAGTGTGCCTAGATGAACTTAGCCCATTCCTTATCCTTTCAACACTTTCAAACAAGGTGAGGTCTTTTATCCCTGATTCTTGCCTCCTTCACAAGACTAGGTGCTAGTTCAAGGTTTCTCAAGTGACAATATGCGCCTAGATTCTTTGGCTTATTTTCTTCATTTTTGAATCAAAGTAACATCAGATTTCATACTTTAATCTTCCTCATGTTTAGGCACTGATATGTGATGTTATAAACATGAAATAGCACCTTAATGCTAATAGGTGTTCTCTCCAAGTTAGGCACTCATCAAAGGTAAAATGAGTTGAAAATTGTGCCTAAGGTTTTCATGTTTGTTAATCAATGCTTAAATATTTAAGAAAGTCCCTTTCATCTTAGGCACAAATGTAAGGTTGTTCAGAGTTGAATGGGTGCCTAAGCTAGATGAAGACTTTTTACCCACCTCATCCTTCAATCATTATAATTGTTCTCAAAAGACATCATTAAAACATGAAAAAACTTGAAGACTTGTAGTTTTAAGTTGATTTCCTCCAAGGTGCCAATGTGAGGTTGTTTTGATGGCAAAGGGCGCCTTGATTCATGATGTTGAATCTCCTTCCTCCTAGGTGCCAAAATGGATAGATTAGACAAGAAAAGGTGCCTTAGTATACTTAACTCATTTCTTGGCAATTTGATGGCTTCAATCACTTGTTCAAACCTATAGGAGACCATTTTACACTTAGGTGCTACATCTTAGGATTTAGATCATCTTCCTTCAAGGCACCAAAATGAGGCTATTTAGACACAAAAGTATGCCTCCATACAAGATGCTTATCCTCCTTCCACTTAGGCGCTCATTCATGATGATCCAAGTGGCAATAGGCGCCTAGACTTCCTTTGGTAAGATTTAGTGATTTTGAAGGTTCTAACACTAGGCTCTACAGTTGGAAGTGATTTGAAGTTCATTTTCCTCTAGGCACCCAAAATGGATGGTGGAGACAAGAAAAGGTGCCTAGGCTTCTTTTGATGATTTTTAAAGTATTCCTAAGTTATAGTATGTTATATTGATTCTTAGGTGCAAATGGATGATTTAGGATGCCTCTAGGTGCATATCTAAGGTGATATCTTTCTAGGCACAATCTTCACTAAGTTTAGACTTCACTTTACATCAAGGCGCCAAAATGGATAGTTTAGAGAGAGGCAAAAATGTGCCTAGAGGTATGATGCTCAGTTTGATGTGTTTGATCCAATCCTTTTTCCTGCCCTCATATCAATTAAATATGACCTTCGATTATGATATGGCGCTTGAGCTTATGAGAGTTTACCAAAGACGCCAGTTGAGTTAGGTTGAAGGGTCGGTGAACTAATGACTTAAAGACCCTTTAGTAGGTTGATTTAAGTGATAGTAACTTCTAATTATAAGTCAATATTAAATTAAAACAAAAGTGCACTTTACACACAACAAGCAATTGAGGGTTTTAAAGTCTTAAGAAAAGTAGATTCTTCTTAGGGTTTAATGCCCAATATGAAAACCCTAACTATCAATAAGATTATGATTATGAAAGCTTGTGTCTTCTCTAACTTTTTATTGCAAGAACAAAACCACGTCCACCATGAATATGAACCTTGCGTCATATCAACCTTAAAAGATAGACCTTATCATGAAAACCATATTCACAACAAAACGTTGCATGAAGAAAACCACATCCACCATGAACATGAACCTTGCATCATATGAACCATGTTTGTCTTGTGCAACATCAACATGAATTGAGAGACCTTATCATGAAAACCATATTCACAACATCATGCACCTCATGACCATCACCTACCTTGAATCATTGTATCACCTTATCAACATCATGGCATCAACCTTCACATCAATGACAAATAACCTTGACCCTTTGACTTCAATGACAACCTTGAACCTTGATTGTTGATGACTTATGGAAGCCTATAGCCCCAATGTTATGTTACATACTAAAACTAGATAAGACTCAATGTAATCTCATAACCTCGCTTTATATGCAAGAGAAATTACATTTAATAACCACAATGGTCATCAGGTGCTCATAGGCATATGATTTTGACTATCTTATTCAAAACAACAAACATACTCTTTGCATCCCAATATGGTATAATAACAAGAAATTAAGAAATATTTTCAATTGACTAACTCATAAAGAATATGGATTAGCATACTCATTTGAATATTTTCAATTGAGCAACTCAAAAAGAATATGAATATTTTTTATTCAACATTATGATTCATTTTTTTTAAAATACAACTTTTATCTTTTAGTTCCAAAATCAGGTTTAGGTGATACTTGAATAACAATAGCTAGCTTATTGGATCAACAAACATCCTATGTAATACAATTGGACTTTAAAAATTTGAAGTAGCCATCTACAAATATCCATTCAAACATGGATTTATAATGCAAGTATGGATGCCATCAATAAAAAAGATTTGTATTAACCAAATATCCATATAGGCATACATCAATATTTGTCGATATAAGTATAACATATACACAAAATAGCCATATAGGCTTACAAGAATGCCATATAGGCATACAATGTCAACTATATGCAATACAAAATATATGTCCACAAATGCCATATAGGCATACAACAAAGGAACACAATAAAAAGTTATTCCCCTCTGGCTGGTGAAGAGAATAGATCACGGGCAACCTTTGATCTTCTAGGGGATGGAAATGTGTATGTGGGTGGTCTACTACGAACCCGAGGGCTGCTCCTCCTATTTAGTTCCTCTTGCATCTTTAGCTGTTACAATAAAAAGTATAGACATTAATATATATAAATTACATGTTATAAAAAATGAAATATTTAACAAAATAATCATTCACCGCTACCATATAATCTGTCTCCTCACTTACCTCAGTAGTAGGAATAGGTCATGGTGATGTCATGTCCTATAGAAACCATCCAGATAGAAATTAAACTTCAAATCAATAATCTTTTGAATCACATAGGTCACACCATGCTCCATTGCCCTATGAACATTGGGAGGTGTCTCCGCACCCTGCATCATCTGGAAATAAAACAACATTATTCAATTACGAAAACTATAATAGTGATGCAAATCATGGCTCCTAACATACACACACGGTCATTTAAAAATGGAAGTACACACAATAAAGCACACAAGTCACATACAAAAATCTAGTAAGTACAATTCATTCAATAAACTATTTATTTTATTACCTCCGTGAAGCTTTGAAGTCCACCACCGCTGGCAGGTGTTACCGTGAAATCTCCAATATTAACCTATTCAACATCCAAAATCAGATATTAGAATACCATTCATATAACGATGCTATTCACATGTAATATTTATAATTGTTTACTAGTTACATACCCCAATAGTAGATGATGTAGTGTAATATGCAGGTGGAGAGCCACTGAAAACTGCATCAACGCTATGACTCTGAAATTTCATTAAAATCATCAAACTAAATTAGTTAATCTTGCATTTCAAAAATAAAATTTAATAAATTAAATTCAATAAACTTGCTGATATTTACCTGAGTATCAAGGCCAAAAGTCTCACTCAGGAGGGTATCTGTCATCACCATCTACTTAGCTGCAGATGTAGCATGTGCACCTGTGTCCTGACTATTCATGGGGTCATAACCATAGGCTGACCCACAAGTTTGACAAGCATGGGGTGGGACCCTACTCCTCACATTATCTCCCAACCCACGCTGTGCTACAGGACTGGCATGCTCTATGATGCTCTAGGTCAAGGCACTAATGGACTAAAGTATATCAACCTCAACACTCTCCTTCACAATGGAAGGGATAGAAACATGCTCATGGGCTGGTCTGCTGATTACTCATCTCACTGACCGATGTGGGTCAACATGTGCCCTTGGTATATCTTGTGCTGACCCCCCACCTATACCCTAGAAGTCCTGCATATCAAAATAGTTTGGCACTTTATTGAGGACAAACTCACAGTAGAGTTTCCTCAAAAAGTATTGTGGGACCTCATTATTATTGCATGGAGGATGGTCAAAAACCATCCACCACGTCTACCCAAAATTGTCCCTTATCATTTGGTTGTTGCACCAATGGATAGGGAACCTCTTGCATGTAATGGGTGGAGGTTGATTTGTTTGTGGGTTTGTGAAAATGGAACACAAGTCTAATTTTGTAATTTATAATTTTTTCCCATCTTTATATGATAGCTTGTCTGCATAATAGTCTCTAAACTCTCTCCTCTTATCCAACCAACTAGATATTTGCTTGCTAATTGAATCTACATTTGATAACATAGATTCAAGAGATTGAGCAAGCGTGGACCTATGCAAGGTTGAAGTGGAAGGATCTTTCAACCTTGCAATTATGTCTTCAATTTATTTTTTATTGTTTTCAATTTGCCCCATTAGATTTTCTTGTGTTCCAGGGGCATGTCGAGGAATGGATGGAGGAGTTTGTTGTTTGGGTTGTTCGTCGGCATGTATTTCCTTTTCAAGATTTTGTGGATTGTCAGGAGGATGAGGAGGAGGAGAAAGAGGTGCATTAACATTTCCTGACAATTAACAAAATTTACATCAAAAATTGACTCAAATCTACCTATTTAGAAACAAATTCAAACAAAAAAACAAATAAAACTCACTCCTTTGGCTTGCTTGACATCGTGGCAACATTTTGGCGATGAATCGGTAATATTTTGGTGTTGAATCGAGTCTTCCAAAATGCGAGTGCGCTTCTTAGGGTTTGTAGGCCATGGATGTAGAGGAAAATAAAGAAATGAAATGAGCAGAAATGCTCTTTATATATATATATATATATATATATATAATTAGTCATAACGTGCTCGCGTTATGTATTATTTTTTTTTGAAAAAAATTTGGCCACTTTTTGGCCCCCCAACTTTTTGCACTTACCCATCTATGCTATACAAAATAGGATAATTTATTTTTAAAAATGAATAAGATAACAAAGTAATATTTAACATACCTATACACATCATTAAACTAACAACTTGTCCTCTAAAGTTCCATGGTTGCATTATTGACAAATCGATTAACATAATCTAACATACATCATGAACAAAATACTTCCTCTTTATGATTAACAAGATCTCCCCATTATCAAACACAATACTTTATCACATGCTCAATACAAATAATGACCACAACAACCATGAAGGACTTCATTCCACATCATGATACATTTTCAACATAACATATACATGAAATCAAAACATCAATATCCTATGCCTCTGGAAGCTTAACCTTGACAACATGACTCTACTACGACCACTGATATGACTTACACAAGTTTCACTCACAATTAACCAATTATCTAATACAATACATATAAATCAAATTTCCATTACATTATTTATATACCTGATTCCTAACCCATCGATCAAATTTCAACCTAACAAAACATTATAAGAAAATGTAATAAATTCAATACCAAATTAAATTAAATTCATCAACACTAATAGTAAATCATATCAAATATCATTTATTCAATTTATATAACAAAATTTTCTTATTTTATTCCATTTCCATATTAAGTTTAATAAACCCAATAATTTAATCCTATAAATTTCAATAACTTGATTTAAATAAATCAAATCACTTGACTATAATATTTAATCTATACTTGATTTTAGTAACCAATACAATTTTAAATTAACAATAATAATAATAATAATAATAAATACCATGCTTCATTGGATAGTAAATATTTTCATACAAAGACAAGTAAATATATATATCGTTATTTCACATATAAAATTTATTATTACTGCATGAATTTCTATCAAATGTAATAACTTTCTGCAGTAATATTTTAATGATTTTTTATTACCTGATGAATCTAATTTTTAAACATTTATATGAGACTATTCAGTTTAAAGTGAAAAATAGCCCATAGAGATATATTTTACAATCATTTCCTACCGTAATTATAACTTTAATGTACTTAAACTTATCCTAAAATAAAACACATAATGAAATTCAATTTTCATTATAAATATAAGATATAATGAGAATATAGATTATGATTAATGCATGGCATGAATACTAAAGAAATCTATGGATAAATTTATTTAAATAGACATACAATTTTTGTTGAGAGATGAAGAAGATAAAAAGAAAAAACCCTAATTTGTCTACGGTGGATGCTGTTGATGTACGGGGTGAAAACTTGCTTGAGAATAGGAAGAATATAGATTAAGATATTGGCGGGAGCATAACTAGTTCTATAACCTTTTTGCTAGCATTCATCCCACCCAGCACACCCTAGTATACTCATTCTTTTAAGTTGTATATGTTATTGTCTGTCAAACAAACAATTATAAGGAAGGCATTTTGAAAAGTTCTCAAATAAAATTGTTAAAATAGACTATAAACATTGAGATCTGATTTGTGATGATAGCTAGAAGAAAATACCAGACAGAAAGCTACAGATGAGAGAAACCTTGACAATTTTCACAGCAGGTTGGTTAAGTGAATGTGCAGTGTGAACTGTCTAATAAGATGCCTCAAGGAAATTTTATCTCAACGGATGAAATAATGATAGGATAAACACAAAATGGATTTTATGCGCAGGCTTTAGAAATGTTCAAGCAATTGCAATGTGAAAGCCTAGACAAGCACACGATTTGTTTAATAGTATGCCTCAAGAGAAGCCGTCAATGGAATGCAATGATTGCAAGATAAGTACAAAATCGATTTGTAAGAAGATTTTTAAATCTTTCAAGCTAAAGTGATCCATCTCTAATGTCAACTTTAGCCATGCACGCCATAGTATATTCAATCTCTTTAAGTTAAACATGTCATTTTCCATCAAACGAGAAAATTATAAGGAAAGAAGCTTGATAAATTCTTAAATGAAATTGTTAAATCTGCTTATAATACTACAATTACAAGCACTTCTATTAGACATTGAGGCCTGAAATCTAAAGGCATCTAAAACAATTATTAGATAAAAACTATGGGTGAGAATGACTCATTAAACTTTTACCACAGCTTTTAAGTGAAATGCAAATCATAAATGGGAAATGAGAGCTATTTGTGGGACGCCACAGACATGCAGGCTTAGTTGATGAATTATGTATATACCTAAATCACATTTATAACCCTTATGACATTTTCACCTACAACTAAACATTATGTGTGTTAGTTGACCTTCTTAGCCGTGCTGGCCATCTGGAGGACACCCTAAACTTTGTCATTGAGATATCTGTTAAATCTGTGCTGGTTCTGTTTTCTTGGTGACTGTAGATCACATATAAATATAGGCTTAAGAGTATTGACAGCAACGTTGATATCTTATGGATCCTAAAAATTGTTGCACAATTTATGTTCTTCTCTCAAACATCTATGCAGAAATAGCAGGTATGGTGAGGTTCAAAGTGGTTATGGAGATGGACAAAAGATAGACTTCATCATGATATGATCCAATATGGAATTTCCCCAAACATTGTTCACTCACCAGTACCTTATGATCATCCTGAATCTATGCTACTTGATAGGGCTTAGGGTGTTTCAATCTTTGCAACTTCAGCTTAGTCACCATCTCCTCTGAAACTAGGTTATCTGAACTACCACTATCAATCACAACTTTACAACGCTTACCTCTAGATTTGCATTTGGTTTTGAACAAACTTTTCCTCTGTGATGGTTCCTCATTTGTCTCAGTTTGAAATAGTGCTCTCCTCATCACCAATGATTCTCCTTTCTCTGGATTGCCAACTGAACTAGGCAATTCAACAGGTTCTTCTTCAACATAGGCTGCTCTTCCACCATTCTCAGCTTTCTTGCTTGTACTACCCTAATTACATTCAAATACTCTATGTCCTTCACCTCCACACTTGAAACAAGTACCTCAGAATATTCTCTTATCAATTCCTCTTCCTTCTCTTCTATATTCTTCATTGTGGTATGCACTAGGGTTTCCTCTCTGGTAAGCATTGTTATCTCTGTCATCCTTCTTCAATGGGCTATCAAACTTGTTATGCTCCGGATAAGATCTGTCTCCTCCAGAAAATGTCCTACCTCTTAGAAATTTACCTCCTCTGCCTCTCTGTTTCTGATCATGTCTCTTATTCAACATCTCTTCAACTTTCAGTGTAAATTGATATGCTTCTTCCAAAGATGTCATCCTTACCAAGCTTAGTTCTTCTTGAATGTTTAGTCTCAATTCATTGATGTATGTAGCCACTTTCTCCTTGCTTGCTTCACTGTGTCCTATTCTTATGATCATTTTATGAAATTCTTCAATGTACTCTTTCACAGATTTCTCCTTTTGTCTCAAGTTTTGCAATCTCTTCAACAGCTCCAACTCATAATCAGCAAGTATGAATTGATTCTTTAACTTTGTCACCATCTGGTCCCACTTTGTAATCTTTTCTTTTCCTCTCCTAGTTCTTTCCAAATGAACTTCCTTCCACCATATAGCAGCATGTCCTTTCAACTTTGTCTTTAAAAATTTCACCTTTTCCCGATCTTCAATTTCCTCATATTCAAAGTATTCTTCCATGTCATTTATCCAATCAATCAATTCTTCCAAATTTAAATTACCAGTATAGTTTGGCACATCAACTCTAGGTCTTTTCCCAATCTTTGAAATAGCTCACAACATCTTTACTTGATCTGATTCTTCTTCTTCATGACCTTCTAGGGTTTCGCCACTTTGTTCAATAGATTGAAATTCTTCTTCATCATCACTTTCAACATTAGGTCTAGGTGTCAATCCTCTTTGCCTATCTTCTTCAATAGCATCCAAATGAATTCACATTATTCTCATCAATTCCATCATCTCATCCATCCTATTAGCCATTATACCAACAGGAGGAATTCTTCACGGTGACATCTTGCTAGGATGAAGTGCAAACTGCCTCAGGTCGGCGATCAAGCTACTAGCAACAACTGCCTCTCAATTGGCAATCAGTTGCATACAAGTAACCTGCCTCAAATCAATGATCTACTTACAATAAGATTTTATAGAATTCCCTTCGCCAATTCACTCGAAAGAATCAAACTTTTGCTCTGATACCACTTGGTGCAGTCATGGTAGGAGGGTTCATAGAATGAACTGTCCAGACCATGCAACAAGAGTAAACACAACAGAGACAACACAAGAATATAGAAAATATGTAGATTTAGTCATTCAGTATATCAAAGAATTCAAATACAATCTGGCCGGCAACATGCAGGCTTGCAACTTGGGTTCATAGGCCTGGTTACATACATGCGCAAGATAAAGCTTTGAAGCTCCTTCGTATAAATCTAAACTAAAGAATATGATTCAATTGCTAACTATTTTCCTAAGGATCTGTTACATCATTATATGTCCTTTCTGGACCAATAGATTCCTCCACGTCAGCCACAAGAGATCTGGAATCTTGATGAAGAGGTGTAACGTGTGTTCTTGGATAGGTCAGACTTATTAGCTTGAAAATCCTTCTCCAATGGATACAAAGAAGTGCAGACCTATGAGGAAGGTTAGCCATGAACCAAGGAGCATTGTAGAATGAATTAGAAGGATCCACAAGTCAGCCAATCCTCCCAATCCTTCTCCTTCAGCTAATTGCTCATGACTATCAGAGATCTCTATACTAAGAAAATAGAGGATCTTCTGATAGCAATATCTTTTCGGTAACTAATCCAAATGCTCCATGGATTTAGGGTGATGTTGATGAACATGTCTAGATGCTAAATCCAGATCTGCAAGATGTGAAATACCAAAACTGGACCACAAGCTAAAACTACTTCTGAATGCACTGCCTGGACTAAACTGAAAAATAAAAGAAACAAACTAAACTGCAAACAAACTGAAATGTAAATGTTTTTAGTTGATGAAAGATTGCTCTTGAACCAGGGATGCTCTTGCATCAGACATCCAGTGTTATTGAAAAAGTGACTCCCTCACTTTTCTAGGGCTAGGGAAGAACCAGGACTGTCCATCTTAGCCTGAGAGATCCATGATGAATCCTCTTCTAGTTTGCCTTTCCACTTCACAAGATATTCTTTGTATTGTCGTCCTCTAGTGCTACGTCGAACTCTACTGTCCAAGATGTCTACAATTTGTTCCGGTGCTTGTTGTGGTAATTATTTCTTGAAGTCTTCTTCCATGCTGTCACTGAATTCTGCTTCATGATATTGGGAAAGATCTGCAATGTTGAAAATAGGTGAGACACCCAATTTCATTGATAATTCCACTTCATATGCATTCCATGAATCAAATTTCTTGAGTATCTTACAAGGTCCAAACTTCTTTATTTTTAACTTGTTATATGTCCCAACTAGAAATCTTTCTTTTCTCAAATACACCATGACTTCATCGCCCACTTCAAATTCTTTGTGTCTTCTCTTCTCATCTGCCTTATCCTTATGCTTGCTATTCATGTCTTCCAAATGCTTCTTCACTTGATTATGCACTGTCTTCATATGATCTACAAAGTCTTCTGCTTCTGCACTTCTCTTTTCTTCTATACTGATGTCTCTCAATTCGGCCACTCCCCTAGGGTTTACTCTAGTAACAATCTCAAAAGGTGTTTTTCTAGTACTTCTGTTGACTGAATTATTGTATGCAAACTCTGCTTGTGAAAGAATTAAATCCCAGCTTCCAGTTTTCTCTCAAACCAAACATCTCAACAAGTTTCCCAAACTCCTATTCACTACCTCTGTCTGTCCATTTGTCTATAGATGAAAAGTTGAGCCAAACTTCAAATTTGCCTTCATCTTCTTCCAAAGTGTCTTCCAAAAGTATCCAACAAACTTTGTATCTCTGTCTGAAACTATACTCCTAGGTACTCCATGCAAACTCACAATCTCCTTGAAAAATAGGTCAGCCACATGCACTGCATCAGTTGTCTTCTTGTAAGGTATGAAATGAGCCATTTTTAAAAATATGTCAACCACTACAAATATTGAATCATGTCCTCTTTGTGTCTTAGGTAATCCCATTACAAAATCCATGCTTATGTCTTCCCAAGGTCTCTCCAGTACTATCAAAGGTTTGTACAATCCAGTGTTCTGACTACTCCCTTTTGCAACTTGACAAAATCTACAACTTTGCACAAATCTCCGAACATCCTTATAAATCTGAGGCCAAAAGTAATTTTCACATACCAAAGCCACTATCTTTTGAATGCCAAAATGTCCTGCTAATTCACCACTATGCTTCTCTTTGATCAAATTATCCCTCATCGAGCTTCTTGGTATGCACAACTCACTTCCTTTGAACAACATATCTTCTTGAATGAAATAATCCAACCACTTGCTCCTATCTGTCACAACAAGTTCCTTACATGCTTTCCAAGGTTTCGTAAAATCAGTGTCTCCCTCATACATGTTCTTTAATTCATCAAAACCCAACACTTCAACTCTCATCTCTATCAACAAGTTTCTTCTTCTACTCAAGGTATCAACAACTTTGTTTGATTTTCCACTCCTATGCTTCAACACAAAAGTATAACTGTACATGAACTCTACCCATCTCATAAGTCTCTGATTCAACTTACCTTGACTATTCAATTATTGCAAAGCTTGATGATCTATATACAACACAAACTCCTTAGGCAACAAATAGTGTCTCCATTTCTTCAAGGCTTGAATTATGACAAAGAACTCTTGATCATAAAATGAATATCTTCTCCTTGCACCATTTAACTTCTCAGTAAAATAAGATACTAGTCTACCTTCTTGACTCAACATTGCTCCAATTGCATTTCCACTAGCATCAAAATCAACTTGGAATACCTTATTGAAATCTGGTAATGCCAAAACAGGTTGCTCTATCACCTTTTGCTTCAACAGCTCAAAACTTTTATCTCCTCCAGATGTCCATTTGAAATCTTTTCTATCACCTCTCATTGTCTCTATCATAGGGTTACAAACTGAACTAAAATTTCTGATGAACTTCCGGTAGAAGCTAACCAAACCATGAAATGATCTAACCTCTCCAATGCTCCCCGGTGTAGGCCATTCAATAATTGCTTTCACTTTCTCAGGGTCCATCTTCAATCCTTTTGTAGAAATTACAAATCCCAAATATACCAACTCTTCTTTCATGAAACTACATTTCTTGATGTTTATCAACAATTTCTCTTCTCTCAGTCTTTGAAAAACTTGTCTAATATGCCACAAATGTTCTTCTTTTCTCTTACTAAAAATTAGAATATCATACAAATACACAATCGCAAACTTACTCAAGAATTTCTTCAGGACTTCATTCATCAATCTCATGAAAGTACTTGGTGCATTTGTCAATCCAAAGGGAATCACTAACCACTCATACAATCCTTCATTTGTTTTGAAAGCAGTCTTCCATTCATTACCTTCTCTTATTCTAATTTGATGGTATCCACTCTTCAAGTCTATCTTTGTGAAATATCTTGTTCCACTCAAACAATCCATAATATCATCCATTCTAGGTAAAGGAAATCTATACTTAATTGTGATCTTGTTTATTGCTCTGGAATTGGTGCACATTCTCCATTCTCCATCCTTCTTTGGTACTAACACTTCAGGTACTACACAAGGACTTAATATTTCCCTAATCAAACCTTTCCTTAACAATTCTTACATCTGTCTATTCAATTCTTCATTCTCTGCCAGTGTCATCCGGTTTGCTGCTTTGTTAGGCAAACTTGCTCCCGGTATAAGATTCATGTGATGTTTGATGCTCCTTATAGGTGGTAATCCTTTAGGTACATTATCTGATATGATGTCTTCATATTCTGTCAACAACTCTTTTATCTCCTCTGGTTGTTCTTCTTCAAACTCTTTCTTCAATGCTTCAGGCTTCTTAGGAATCAAGGCAAAACACATACTCTCATCTTTCAAACCATCCAAAAATTTCCTTCCATCTACCAAACAAATTCTAGCATTTCCACATACTTCGCTCTTAGGATCATCCTCCAAAGGAATCAAGGTATTTCTCTTTCCATTTGCTGTTATGGTATATGTATTCTTTCTCCCATCATGTATTGCTTTCAATCATATTGCCAAGGTCTACCCAAAAAGATATGACAAACATCCATAGGCATAATATCACACAAGACTTCATCATGATATGATCCAATATGGAATTTCACCAAACATTGTTCACTCACTAGTACCTTATGATCATCCTGAATCCATGCTATTTGATAGGGCTTAGGGTGTTTCAATATTTCCAACTTTAGCTTAGTCACCATCTCTAAAACTAGGTTATATGAACTACCATTATCAATCACAACTTTACAACACTTACCTTCGGATTTGTATCTGGTTATGAACAAACTTTTCCTCTGTGATGGTTCCTCATTTGTCTCAGTTTGAAATAGTGCTCTCCTCATCACCAATGATTCTCCTTTCTCCAGATTGCCAAATGAACTAGGCAATTCAACAGGTTCTTCTTCAACATAGGCTGCTCTTTCACCATTCTCAGCTTTCTTGCTTGTACTATCCTGATTACATTCAAATGTTGTATGTCCTTCACCTCCACACTTGAAACAAGTACCTCTAAATGTTTGCTTATCAAATCCTCTTCCTTCTCTTCTATATTCTTCATTCCAGTATGCACTAGGGTTTCCTCTCTGGTAGAAATTTCTACATCTCTCCGGTAAGCATTGTTATCTCTGTCATCCTTCTTCAATGAGCTATCAAACTTGTTCTGTTCTAGATAAGGTATGTCTCCTCTAGAAAATGTCCTATCTCTCAGAAATGTACCTCCTCTACCTCTCTGTTTTTGATCATGTCTCTTATTCAGCTTCTCTTTAGCTTTCAGTGCAAATTGATATGCTTCTTCCAAAGATGTCATCCTTACAATGCTTAGATCTTCTTGAATGTTCAGTCTCATTCCATTGATGTATCTAGCCACTTTCTCCTTGCTTGCTTCACTATGTCCTATTCTTATGATCATTTTATGAAATTCTTCTATGACTCTTTCATAGATTTCTCCTTTTGTCTCAAGTTTTGTAATCTCTTCAACAGCTCCAACTCATAGTCAGCATGTATGAATTGATTCTTTAACTTTGTCATCATCCGGTCCCACTTTGTAATCTTTTTATTTTCCTCTCCTATTCCTTTCCAACTAAACTTCCTTCCACCATATAGCAGCATGTCCTTTGAACTTTGTCTTTGTAAATTTCACCTTTTCTGGATCTTCAATTTCCTCATATTCAAAGTATTCTTCCATGTCATTTGTCTAATCAATCAACTCTTCTGGATTCAAATTACCAGTATAGTTTGGCACATCAACTCTACATCCTTTCCCAATCTTTGAAATAGCTTGCAACATCTTTACTTGATCTGATTCTTCTTCTTCATGACCTTCTAGGGTTTCACCACTTTGTTCAACAGATTGAAATTCTTCTTCATTGTCACTTTCAATATTAGGTCTAGGTGTCAATCCTCTTTGCCTATCTTCTTCACAATTCACATCATTCTCATTAATTCCATCATCTCATCCATTCTATTAGCCATTGTACCAATAGGAGGAACTCTTCGCGGTGACATCTTCCTAGGATCAAGTGCAAACTCGGCGATCGGTTGCACACAAGTAACCTGCCTCAGATCAGTGATCTACTTACAACAAGATCTTATGGAATTCCCTTCGCCAATTAACTCCAAACAATCAAACTTTCGCTCTGGTACCACTTGGTGCAACCATGGTAGGAGGGTTCATAGAATGAACTATCCGAATTGTGCAACAAAAGTAAACACAATGAAAACAACACTAGAATATAGAAAATATGCAGATTCAGTCATTCAGTATATCAAAGAATTCAAATACAATCTGGCCGACAACATGCGGGCTTGCAACTTGGGCTCACAGGCCTGGTTACATACATGCGCAAGATACAATTTTGAGGCTCCTTCGCACAAATCTAAACTAAAGAATATGATTCAATTGCTAACTATTTTCCTAAGAATCTATTACATCATTATATGTTCTTTCCAGACCAATAGATTTCTCCGCATCGGCCACAAGAGATCTGGAATCTTGATGAAGAGGTGTAACATGTGTTCTTGGATAGGTTAGACTTATTAGCTTGAAAATCCTTATCCAACAGATACAAAGAAGTGCGGACCTATGAGGAAGGTCGGACATGAACCAAGGAACATTGTATAATGAATCACAAGGATCCGCAAGTCAGCCAATGCTCCCAATCCTTCTCCTTCAACTGATTGCTCATGACTGTCAGAGAGCTCTATACTGAGAAAACAAAGGATCTTCTGATAGTGATATCTTTCTAGTAACTGATCCAAATGCTCCATGGATTGAGGGTGATGTTAATGAACATGTCTAGATGCTAAATCTAGCTCTGTAAGATGTGAAATGCCAAAATTGGACCACAAGCTGAAATTGCTTCTGACTGCACTACCTGGACTAAACTGAAAAATAAAAGAAACAAATTGAACTGCAAACAAACTAAAATTTAAATGTTTTTGGTTGTTGCAATATTACTCTTGAACCAGGGATGCTCCTGCATCACCCTATGACCTTCTAGACACACATTGGGCATCCGAGGATACATGCATAGAGAAAGTTACTATAACTAGACATGGGCAACAACATTGGAACATGCATAGGTCAGACCTATGAGGAAGGTCAGACACGAACCAAGGAACATTGTAGAATTAATCAGAAGGATTTTCAAGTTGGCCAATGCTCCCAATCCCTCTCCTTCAGCTGATTGCTCATGACTGTCAGAGAGCTCTATACTGAGAAAACAAAAGATCTTCTAATAGTGATATCTTTCCGGTAACTTATCCAAATGCTCCATGGATTTAGATTGATGTTAATCAACATGTTTAGATGCTATATCTAGATCTGCAAGATGTGAAATGGCAAAATTGGACCACAAGCTGAAACTACTTCTGACTGCACTACCTGGACTGAACTAGAAAATAAAAGAAACAAATTGAACTGCAAACAAACTAAAATGTAAATATTTTTGGTTGTTGCAAGATTGCTCTTGAACCAGGGATGCTCCTGCATCACCCTATGACCTTCTAGCCACACATCAAACATCCGAGGATACATGCATAGAGAAAGTTACTATAACTAGACATGAGCGACAACATAAACAAGAGATCCTAGTGCTAGAACTTGGCTCTGATACTAGATGTAATGCCCTGTCATGAACACCTTAGAGAACAACACATTTATGCTATACAAAATAGGATAATTTTTTTTAATGAATAAGATAACAAAGTAATGTTTAACATATCTAAACACATCATTAAACTAACAACTTGTCCTCTAAGGTTGCATAGTTGCATTACTGACAAATCGATTAACATAATCTAACATACATCATGAACAAAATACTTCCTCTTTACGATTACCGATCTCTCCCCATTATCAAACACAATACTTTATGACATGCTCAATACAAATAATGACCACAAAAACCATGAAGGAGTTCATTCCACATCATGATACATTTTCAACATAACATATACATGAAATAAAAACATCAATATCCTATGCCTCTTGAAACTTAACCTTGACAACATGACTCTATTACGACCATTGATACAACTTACACAAGTTTCACTCACAATTAACCAATTATCTAATGCAATACTTATAAATCAAATTTCCATTACATTATTTATATACCTGATTCCTAACCCATTGATCAAATTTTAACCTAACAAAACATTATAAGAAAATGTAATAAATTCAATACCAAATTAAATTAAATTCATCAACACTAATATTAAATCATATCGAATATCATTTATTCCATTGATGTCACAAAATTTCCTTATTTTATTCCATTTTCATATTAAGTTTAATAAACCCAATAATTTAATCCTATAAATTTCAATAGCTTGATTTAAATAAATCAAATGACTTGAATATAATATTTAATCTATACTTGATTTTAGTAACCAATACAATTTTGAATTAATAATAATAATAATAATAATAATAATAAATACAATGAACCATTGGATAGTAAATATTTTCATACAAAGACAAGTAAATATATATATCATTATTTCACATATCAGATTTACTATTACTGCCTGAATTTCTGTCAAATGTAATAACTTTCTGCAGTAATATTTTAATGATTTTTTTATTACCTAATGAATCTAATTTTTGAAGATTTATATGAGACTATTCAATTGAAAGTGAAAAATAGCCCATAGAGATATATTATACAATCATTTCCTACCGTAATTATAACATTAATGTACTTAAACTTATCCTGAAACAAAACACATAACGGAATTCAATTTTCATAATAAATATGAGATGTAATAAGATTATAGATTATGATTAACACATGGCATGAATACTGAAGAAAGTTGTGGATAAATTAATTTAAACATACATACAATATTTGCTGAGAGATGAAGAAGACAAAAAGCAGAAACCCTAATTTGTCTACGGTGGAGGTTGTTGATGTACAGGGTGAAAACTTGCTTGAGAACAGGGAGAATATAGATTAAGATATTGGTGGGAGCATAACTAGTTCTATAACCTTTTTGCCAGCATTCATCCCACCCGGCACACCCTAGTATACTCATTCTTTTAAGTTGTATATGTCATTGTCCATCAAACAAGCAATTATAAGGAAGGCGTTTTGAAACGTTCTCAAATAAAATTATTAAAACAGACTATAAACATCAAGATCTGATTTGTGATGATTGCTAGAAGCAAATACCAGACAGAAAGCTATAGATGAGAGCAACCTTGACAATTTTCACAGCAGGTTGATTAAGTGAATGTGCAACACAAACTGTCTGATCATAAGATGCCTCAAAGAAATGTTATCTCAAGGGCTGAAATGATGATAGGATAAACAAAAAATGGATTTTATGCGCGGGATTTAGAAACATTCAAGCAATTGCCATGTGAAAGCATAGATATGAGCATAATTTGTTTAGTAGTATGCCTCAAGAGAAGCCGTCAGTGGAATGCAATGATTGTAGGATAAGTACAAAATGGATTTTTAAGAAGATTTTTAAATCTTTCAAGCTAAAGCGATCCATCTCTAATGTCAACTTTAGCCGTGCATGCCATAGTATATTCAATCTCTTGAAGTTGAACATGTCATTATCCATCGAACGAGAAAATTATAAGGAAAGTAGCTTGATAAATTCTCAAATGAAATTGTTAAATCCACTTATAATACTTCAATTACAAGCACTTCTATTAGACATCGAGGCCTGAAATCTAAAGGTAGCTAAAACAATTATCAGATAAAAACTATGGGTGAGAACGATTCAGACAACTTTTACATCAGGTTTTAAGTGAAATGCAAATCATAAACGAGAAATTAGAGCTATTGGTGGGACGCCACAGACATGCATGTTTAGCGAACGAGCACTGTATATACTTCAATCACATTTATAACCCTTATGATGTTTTCACCTATAGCTGAACATTATGTGTGTATGGTTGACCTTCTTGGCTGTGCAGGCCATCTGGAGGACACCCTAAACTTTGTCATTGAGATATCTATTAAATCTATGTTGGTTGTGTTTTCTTGGTGACTGTAGATCACATATGAATATAGGCTTAAGAGTATTGACAGCAATGCTGATATCTTGTGGATCCTAAAAATTATTGCACAATTTTTGTTCTTCTCTCAAACATCTATGCAGAAATGGCAGGTATGGTGAGGTTCAAAGTGGTTATGAAGATGGACGAAAGATAGAGGAAATTTGTTAAATTTTGCAGTTGCCATCACTTTGCTAAACTAGAAATAAGAATGGAATGTAATGATTGTAGAATATGCACGAAATGATTTGCAGAAAAAGGTTTTTAGAGGCTTTCAAGCAAAGGCAATTGGCAGGATTTAATGACTTTAGGAATAATCAAGCAATATATCTGACAAATTTAAAAAAAAATTGATCAAACCAGAAATAAATACAGATAACAATGGAACCTGGCTTCTTCGCGCTAAAAATTAAATGTCAGGATCACTCCTACAGTTGCAAAACCAGACCTCCAATCTCCCCCTTAATTAGTCTTCCCCCCTTTTCTTTTACAAAGAGAGGGAGAGATATAGAGATCCCCCAATTTTCCAGATCCTTCCCACCTTTTTAGGTGGTATGCACATGATCTAATGCCCCAATAAAATAACAGCCAAATATTCATTTCCAATATTCATTAAAATATTATTGTTATTATTTTAATGTTACCTATGAATTTATTTTATCAAAATTTATAATTTTTTATATATATTTATTTATGTATTTTATTTTTCATTTAAATTTTATCAATTTGCAACTAATTAAATTATTTATAAACAACTCGTAATTTACTATTTTACTCAATCATTTATTAAATTTATTTACTTTCATGTTAATTTTACCAATTATAAAACAATTAAATTGTTTATAATTAGTAGACAACACATAATTTCCCCTTATAAATATTTATTTAACTTTAGCTTGAGATTAACCTTGTTTTAATGGAGCACTAACCAGGGCTTAAATCAAACATTTCTAATTGGATAACCCCAACCAAATAACCCCTGACCAACATGCACGATCAGAGAACAAGACGACAACCACGGAGATAGATAGTCCAAAATGATGACAACGATAAGGGAACCTTATGCTAACTCTGCTCAACAATTCCATTGGTTAAGGCATGCTTAGACCTGTTAATTCAGGTGGAGTCAATGCCTGATACCTACAACCTGCAGTAAACAACAGGGTTGAACATGTATATATGTAAACATGCAGTCATACACATAGTGAATGAAAGTCACAGTATAGCAGGGTACTCAAACATGAGTAAAAGTCACAGTGTAGCAGGGTACTCAAACATGAGTAATTGCAACACTGTTCTGTTCACATAAACACATCAACAAATAACCTCATTACACAGTATTTAGTTGCTTCTCTAACAAAACAAACAATTAGTTACATGACAATCAAATATAAGTAATCACTAATAGTAGAATCATCACCAAAATCTAATAACACATTAAATTCAAAATTACATTAATCCATAACATCTAATATGTCCAACAAGTTGTGAAAACATAAAATTTTAGTAATCAAACATCATCATAGCAATAGGTCCATAATCAACTAGCATAATAACAGAAAATCCACCATCCAATAGAATATCATAGTGTCTAATCCTACTAGGAAAGCTATTAGTCTGACAAAAGCAAGGTGAGGGGCACTACACCATGTTGCATGGAATTACCAAGCTTGTAAAGGATTAGCATTCAGGGTACAATCCTTTGTGACAATAGTTACTTTGCACCATTTGGGTATACCACTTAATTATATTGTATCTACAAAAGAAAATTTAAAGAAAACAAGTTTATCCTCAAAAGTTGTGGCAAAAAACACATAAAAAGGGTAAATTGATTTAGGTTAAAGATGTGTAGGATTTGACAAAGGAAAGACTTGATGAAATGATTAATTCAATTATAGGTTTTGATCTGATAATAGGTGGAAGCCCCTATAATAATTTGATAAGCAAGAATAGGAACACACGGGATGGGCTAGAGGGGAAGTATTCCACCATTTTATATGAGTTTTCATGGAATGTAAATTATGAAAGGAATGCAATGCATTCAAGTTTAACTTGATAGAATAATAAGACATTCATTTTATACTAATTTGGAATTAAATATATTATAAATTCATTATTTTCCATATCAAATTTCTAGTCCAAATTCTTGATAAGAGAGAATACAATTTTGTTGATGGTGAATGGTTGTTTTCCATTAATTAGTAGTATTGAAAGAATGTAGTGGTACATGTGTTTGAGACACTTTTCGAAACACAAAATCATTGGCCATCATGGGATAAAAAAACTAAGATTAACTACATAAACATAGTGGCAAAAGGTGTTACATTGTATGATATACTTGGGGCTATGTTCAAAAATTCTAATGGAAAACCCTACATGAATTATTAGGCTACGGTATTTTTACAATGTAAAAAATGGATCTTGGTATGAAATGACACTTTTACAACAATAGAGGGAGAGAGAGAGATAACAAATATTAAGGGAAAGTCACTATGTCCTTTATTTATCGAGAGAGAAATAAAGATAATAGACATAAAGGGAAAGAGATAAAGAAAAGAGAGAGTGACTTTCCCTTTTATATTTGTTCTCTCTCTCTCTCTCTCTCTCTCTCTCTCTCTCTCTCTCTCTCTCTCTCTCTCTCGTTCTATCTCTCTTTCTCTATTCTTCTTTGTCTATCAATTGCCCTCTCTAAATCTCTCCCCCTCTCTATCTTTCTACCTCTCTACCTTTGTCTAGATCTTTTTGTCTCCCACTCTATCTCTCTATTTCTTTTAATCTCTTTGTCTCTCTCTTTACATCTCCCTCTCTATCTTTGTCTCTATCCCTCTCTCTCCCCTTCTCTCTTTTATAGGAGATAGACTAGTGGATCATAATAATTGTTGCACTTAATTTTCTGCCATCAACAATGGATCAATATGAATGGGACAAGCTGAATAGAAGAGATGGATCTACTATTAGGCTATGTTTTTCTAATTCTAGTTCAAACATTGTTAAGAGTTTACAAGATAAAATTATTGTATTATATCAAACTAAGTGTGTTGTAAATAAGTTATTTTTAAAAAGAAATTTATATTCTTTAAAGATGTATAAAGGAGATTGTGTAACCAAATATTTAAATGTTTTTCATCTAGTAGTGAATCAATTGGCTTCCATATATTTAAAAATAGAAGAAGAGGAAAAATACAATCACTCTGATTTGTTCATTAAAGGATACCATCTTTCTATTTTGAAGTGTATCTATCTAAAGGGGACCAATATGCTTTCTTTGTTTTCTAGAATTAGGGGTGTAGAAGTTCCTTTGAATAATTTGGGTATACTATTGAACACCCAGAATACTGAGAGGGGGGATCAGTATTCTCTAAAACAACTTAAGCATTTAAAAATTCCTTCCACATAGCATATTCAATTTGTAGTAAGAAAGGAAAGCATGAAAGAAACCATTAAAGCACATAACACATGGACACCAGATTTTTTACATGGAAAACTCAAAAAGGGAAAAACCACGATAAGAATTAGTTCACAATAAGTTATAATGCAAGTTTTGATACAAAATTATGGACTCACTGTCCACAAGAGAAATGCTCACTGCTAGTGGCTCACTACCAAAGGACTCACTGTCCTAAATAGAGAAAGATAGGAGAAGGGGTGGCTCACTACAAAATGAGAACTATTAACAATGTATCTAACCTATGCTAAAGATACAATTCCATTGAAGCTCAAAAAGTTGACTTAACACACTTCATCTTCACCATAATTTTATCTTGCCCTTCTCTACATTGAATCTCACACACATGTGCTTAATTGTTTCATATCAACACTCCAGACAAGAAATCAATCTTGTATATGTAGTGCATTCAAGAAACACATCAAATAGGTCGACACAATAGATGTACCATGTGACTTATTGATCTATTGGCACAAAACTTAGTCCTATATGCTTTGCGGAGAGAATCAAAGTGTCTAACACATTGCTTTAGGTTGGCACAACCTATAATTACTCCCATAATTATGCTCCATACATAACTCAACTCCACACGACTTCAAAACCTTTGGGTTGGCACCTTTGGTGAAGTAACAATAGAATGAACCAACTATTTACTCACAACTCAATGTGTGGACCACAAAAATGCTTGCCACTCGGAGAGAACGTATTGTTGACATCTGTGAACTTACTCTCAAAACTGCATAGCAAAATATTCATCCGTGGTGGAATGCGGAGCATTCCAATATACCACTAACACTATTATTATACTGCCATTATAGAGCCTCATACTCTATCAATTCAATCTTCAACTTTAGAGGACTTCAAGCATTGAAACTTTGGATTTAGACTCATTCAGTAGGTACCAAAAACACCTTAGAACCACATGACAAGATTCTTCATAGTGGAACAATGCAGACACAAAAACTGGCTCACTGAACACTAAAGATAGTACCCTGAAACTTAGACAAATTTGTAGAACCATTGGTACTTTGGTCTTCTCTAGACTAGCACTACTGCATCTCTATAATGGGTTGCCATCAATGACAACACCATACACTATCATGCTCTTCAATATCCATTAGTCTCCCCATTCAACTAATGTTCCCAACACATAGAATTCAATGACAGATTTCCATCAATCTCTCAACATATACCACCCAATTAGTTGTAGTTGTTAAAATTTGTAAAGAAAACAAGCTTATCCTCAAAAGTTGGGTGCAAAAAACACATCAAAAGGGTAAATTGATTGAGGTGGAAGATGTTCAAATTTTGTCAAAAGAAATACTTGATAAAATGATTAATTCAATTGGAGGTTTTGATCTAATTATAGGTGGAAGCCCCTATAATAGTGTAATAGGAAACAACATGAACACAAGGGATGTGCTAGAGGTGAAACATTCCTTTATTTTTTAAGAGTTTCCATGGATTATGAATTATGTAAGGCATGCAATGCATTCAAGTGTAACTTGAAATAATATTGAAATGTTCATTTTATTTTAATCTATACTTAATAGATTATAAATTCCTTATTTTTCATATCCAAGTTCCCACCCAAAGTGAAGAGGCTACCAAAAACAAGTATTGAATATTATAGACATTATTATTATTGTGATTCTATGTAGAAAATATGTTTGCAGAATTAGCATTGGACTAACTGCAACTGTGGATGTTGCCAATTGTAGAACCGTATGGACATTATCTTGAGTATATGAAGGATTTTTTTTGTACAATCAACATGGGAGTAATTGCAAGCTTGGATGTTGCTAATCACAATCTTAGGGTTATTAGTTTGATTAGTTGTGCTAACCATGATTTCTATTTGCAAGGATTGAATGAAAGCCTAGAGGATTGTACAAAATCAAATGTCATAAAAGAAACCACTTAGATCCAAAAAATGATTACTATGAAACCCATTACAACAAACCATTTTAGGAGATAAACCTCAAAGAAAGTATATCTTCAAAACATTTTTCCATCGAAAATAAAGATATAAATTTTTCTTTACCACAACATGTTACATGATTGGTAACATTTTGAGTTCTAGATTAGATTGTGGGTCGTTAGTGGAAGCTTAAAGAGTTTGATCAATCCTACCATACTTTTACTTTGAATATCTGTATAGTATGCCAAAGGTTAACTAAAATTTATGGATTCAAAGTACTTTTCAATTTCAAGTAAAAAACATAGCTACATGCAAAAACTTTGTATGAATAACTATTTTTAGTTTCACTATCAGGTTGTGTCTTTCTAATTCATTCTTCATGAATGGTTTAGCTCAACACTTTGCTAGGAGTTTATGAGACAAAATAATTGCATTATATCAAACTAAGTTTCTTGTAAATAAGTTATTTTTGAAAAGAAATTTAAATTATTTAAAGATGTATGAAGGAGACAAAACCTAGTGTTAATTGCATAAGCATAGTGGCAATCGCACCTTGGTGTGCAATGGCTATGTCGAAGAGTTGTGGAGGTTTAATTGCCATGTATTTAACTGAATGATGAGTGTCTTGTATCCCTATGACACATGTCATATTTTTCTCAAGTGTTATGAATTAATTTCCATAATCTTAATAAATTTGTAGATCCATGTGTTTTCCTAATACCTACTTCAAATGTGTGAGCTTTCATGTTTGGTGTGTAGTCTCTAGTTGCATGCATCCCCTTTGTAGATTCTTATTCATGCACTGCACCTGTGTTCACTTGTATTCCATTAGTTGTCACCTATGCATATTATTTGAAGCATGTATGTATTTTCACACCTATATTTAATGGGCATTCTCTTGTAAATATATGCATGACCATTGCCTACATCATGTTTATTTGCTAGCCAACCATCATGCATCATGTCATGGGACGTCACATGATACAAAGATTGATCAAACATAGTGAGGTTCTCATTACTTTTATAATTTCACACCTTTGCATAATTTGGAGGTTAAATGGATTAAAATTAAATTTAGACATGCTATAATTTTAGAATGAGAATTCCTAATTGTGTAAAAATATTAAATTTGAAGGGAAAAACTTTTGTTTTGTTTGAATTTGTAGATGATATGGGAATACCTATTGTGTTCAATCTCACTTTGGCAAAACTTTTGTAAAAAGAACATGACATAAAATGCACTTAATTTTTACAAAATCCATCTAGGGAACAACCCTTGTGGAAAATTGACAAATACCTATAAAGAAGGATAAGAATGTATTTTTAATAAATATCAATGTCCCAAAACTTCGATTTTGTTAAACTAAAAAATTGTATATAAGAATGCTATATTTAAAAAAGGTTGGGGAAGTAGTTTAATACTAAGTACCCATTTATCTCTATATCTCTCTCTCCCTCTCTTTATCTCTCTATGTCTATCTCTCCCTCTCTCTTTATCCCTTTGTCTCTATCTATATCTTTCTCTTTTTCTCTCTTCCTCTCTCTCTCTATATGTCTATCTCTTTCTCTCCACATTTACCTCTCTAGATCTCTTTGTCTCCCTCGGTCTCTATCTCCCTATCTTTATTTATCTTTATGTCTCTTAGTCTATATCTCTCTCTATCCCTCTATCCCTATCTCTTCTTCTCTCTTTGTATATGTCTCTCTATCTCCCCTAAACTCTCTTTCTCTCTTCCTTTCTCTCTCTCTCTCTCATCTCTCTATCTCTCTATGTTTCTTTATCTCTCTCATTTACCATCTCTCTTTCTTTATCTCTCCCTCTTTATCTTTCTATATCTCTACCTCCATATATCAATCTCTCCCTCTCTATCACTCTTTGTCTCTCTCTCTCTCTCCTCTCACTTTCTCCCCTTCTCCCTCCCTACCCCATCTCTCTCTTCTACCTCTCCCTCTAGATTTATGTAGTTAAGGTTAGTTTCATAATCCTATGATGGCTAATGATTTTGTGTTTTAGGAAATGTATCTTCAATTCTCATGAATGGTAAAGATAAAATTTGAAAATAATTGAATTCAATGTTCTCTACATGAAACTAAAAGGTACTTTGAATCCACAAATTTTAGTTCAACATCATGTACATAAACAAGGATATGGTTTCCAACCAATCCTTTAACATGGTGTGGTAAACATAAATTTATATCTTTCTTTTGTAGGTGGTAGAATTGCTCTCCTTGTGGTTAAAAATGTCTTGGCTTGATGAGACAATATCATTCTTTATGTTTCACCTCTCTCCCCCCTTTTCTCTCCCCACTTCTCTCTCTAATTGTCTCTAACTCCCTCTCTCTAGCTCTCTATCTATTCTCTCTCTATCTTCCCCCCTCTCTATCTAATTCTATGTCTATTTTACATCTATCTATGTCTATCCCTCTCTATCTAAAATGTTAGTCCCTCCATCCCTTCTGCCTCCCCTCTCCTCTTTCTCTCTGTGTATATATATTTGGATATATCCCTTCCTTCATAGAAATCTCTCCATCTAGTTTCAACAAATAACCTCTTCACTCTCTTTAGTGTAGAAACTAAATGTAGTGCCCCTCCGTTCCCACCTTGGATGTACAGGTGAACTGATCAAGGCGCATGAATATGAAGGTAAAATAACGAGAATAATTAAGGTAAGGCTTTGACATTGTTTTGCATTACTATGATTAAGATGTCGATCTTACTACAATTGCTATATGTTAGAATGGATCTCATGGACTGATTCTGTTAGATTTATTTGTTATGATGGTACTTCTGAGACTTATTCAATTTCATGCACCTATATGTTCAATGTATGTTCTATTCAGATAATGAGGTAGATTTGATTTGGTTACGGTTATGTGTTATCTAATCTAGATTGATATGATGTGGAAAGGATGATGTCGTATCACTCGCTTGCGAGTGCCTTGCGATATTGTGATTCCTTTTTCACCTAGTGTCAGCTTTTATGTGTCTATATATGCTTGATTGTGTCATTTATTGCACGATGCAGGTATCGGGCATCGACTCCACCTGAATTAACAGGTCTGAGGGTGCCCTAAACCTAATAGATAAGTTGTTCTAGAGATAACTTAAGGTCCCACATCTCAAGTCATCATCCTGGATCAGGATGCACGACATGTCTAGTTCAACCTGTCAGTTCTGTCAGTATGTCAGGTCTTGCAACTGATGGATATTTGATGGAGCCTGTTGGCTAAGTGCGTGTTTGGCCCTGGCTTGTGAACATGTTTGATTTGGCTTTTAACGGCTATCCTACTTAGTGGGTTATGTTGTATGCCTATATTTCATTATATAGTCATACTAATATTTGACCCACTTTAATATTTAATAAGGTCATATAATATTCTTATTCTTATTATTAATATTTAATAAGATTAAATTGGTAATTGATAATTACCTAGTTCAAATAATTATTTAAAGTTGTTTGAATATGAATTATTTTATTACTACTATTAAATTGATTTAATTAAGGGAAGGTCGCTGAACTTTAGTAAATGCACTAACCAGACCCTAGAGTAGAGAGGAGATAGTCCTATCATCCTATTGACGAAGCCTAACAATTGGATCAAGAGTGTATTGATTCAGCGTTACACTATGGTTACTAATGGATTTGTGATAATATGTTATTTATGATGGATATATTTTGGTTATATATTGTACTAACACTTCTTGTTGAGTGTACATGTAGAATTATTATGTCAATGGATGATGGTGGTCATTTAGCCACTTTATGTCTTTCTGTGTGATGTCTGACCTAGGCATGGGGCCCTAAGGTCTATTGGCCATGATGTTAAGAAATATTATTTTTAGTTTTATGTGATAAAATGATTATGTTTTTGTGTGGGATTTAACCTTGTAACTTTTAAAATAATTTTTAAGTGTTTTTAAGAGGTCTAAGTTGTATGTTATGTTTGGAAAATTGTCTTATGTCCAAGGTACATAGGTAAGAAGTTTATTTTTGTCATTTATAATATTTTAAAAGGTTTTTAGACCCTCCTTTAAGCCCCACTTACAAAAGTGACGAAAATGGGAAGGTGGTTGGTTGAATTAGTTGGGTGGTTGAGTTAGTTTTGGGTAGGAAATTACTCTTTCCTTCTCTTTAAAAACTCTTCATGGAGTGGGGGTGACTTGCTCATTTTATGATTTTCATTCAAGGATTCTACCATTAGTGGGATATTGCGATTGAGGTATCATGTTTTCTTTATTGATTAAATGTAAATTTTATATGTTTTTCTTTATTGATTAAATATAAATATTATATGTTTTTCTTTATTGGTTAAATGTAAATATTGTATGTTCTAAATATTATATGTATCCTTTATTTATTAAATATAAAGGTTGTTTTTCTAAGGGTTGTTGCTTGTGAAATTGGAAAAGCAAACATTTCAATGTAAATCTTGAAAGAGGCATATTTGTTGCCTTATTTGCATGTCATAAACCTAGATCATCATAGCATGAATTATATTTTTGATATTTACATTAGATCTTCCTATAATTATAAGATAGTAATCGCCATATATATTGGCATTAAGGTTTGCATATAATCATATGTTATCTATATATTAGTATTAAGATTTCTATATAATCTTATAATTGCTAAATGTTGGTGTTGGATCTTAGAAACGATGGTTTTTAATCTATTTTTAAAAGGGGTTATGAAGTCATCTTGCTAAGGATCGGTTAGTTTGTTCATATCCTCTAATAGATAAACTAATGATGTTCTTTGTGTACGTAAGTATCTTTGAACCTTGTCAAATAGTTCAAGTATCTTGTCCATTAGAGTATTCCTTACTTCTACCTTCTATTAGATCTAGATGGAAATGTTTTTCTTCTGTGCATTAAGGTCTCAAATAAATATGGACTTTGGATCATATAAAACTGCCCATTTTTGCATAGATTCTTCAGGATCCAATTCTTATAGTAAATTGTATTAAACATCTTATTAGCTCTTCATTTAGTCAATTTATATTTTGGGTGTCTTGTTCTTTGGTTGTTCAAATCTTCACAGTATTCTTGATCGACCATAATCCAAATCTAGATAACCCATTTAACACAGTGTGCATACTCCTTAAGTCTGTCAAACTCCATCCTCTAGGTGAGACTCCAGCCATGTATAACAAAGGTGTTTCAAATTGGGTGTGGTGGTCTATGAAGTCGTTGCTTGAAGAAATGGAAATGGTGTGGCTGCTACTCAAAGGTAGAATAGTGTTGTTTATAAACCGTCCAAAATTTGAAGGTTGATTGACCAAATCTTACCTTGAAGATAGGAATAACCTACACAAGTGCATGAACATGTATATAAACATTTATGTCATATGGATATTTGTATAGGTATCAATTATTAATTATAAATTAAATATGAATCCATGCATAGTTAAGATACACAATTGAGTAGATGAGTTTGTTGGAGTATATATATATGATATAGATATTAACTTATGAAACAAAAGAAACATAGTTGTTATAGTTTAATATGAATTTTTATTAAACTAATCGATATGATCGCATATTTACTGTAATATGACATTGATTCTATTATAATGGTTTTGTTAGTAGAAATATGATATATGGGTTTGGATTATAAATGTTGTAATTAGCATTTAAGTTATAAGTATTTGTAATTAATATTATCTATGCATTGTTTAGCTTGACGGTTATATGTAATTGATGAGTGATTAATATAATAGATAGAATTAACATTAATTAAACTAGACCTAGGTTTTATGAAATTCTTGGTGGAGATATAACTTGAATCCAGTTGCTAATTTGATTAAATAGAATTGCTCTAGTAAGAAGAATTTATGTTGTCAATGAGTTGATTAGTTGATATTGCTTATTGCAAGCAAAATTTTCATGTGAGTTGGTCTATGTGTAAATTGTCAAGTTTAGGTTCTAGAGGCATAAGGTAATATGATTCGATGGCATGTATTCTGTTCATAGGTGTCTTGAAATGAAGATGTTGTAAGAACATGATTTCTCTTGTCTACATATGTGGATCTTGGTAAACAATAATGTGAGATGTTGTACATACTGTGTTGTGAATATATTATGATGGGTTTAAATCTCCTTCACGTATGTGTTGATATCGAGATTGTGTGTAGTATTGTAATGGGGAGACCTTAGAAATCGTAATGAGAAACTATTTTGTTCATGGTTGAGTTTTGGGAGCAAGATGACCCATACCTTGCTCTGGATATGTGTTGTTCTCTAAAGTTTCATGGGGGCTGGCGCCTAGTGAGAGGCTATTAGGATAACCCTTGTCAGGACCATGCGATGACACTCTTCCTACTGCAGCGTAGTAATCCCTAGTTGTACTCTCCCCATTCGTTGTGTGTTGCCTCTGGAAGTGATTTTGAGTTGCTTGTGGTGTTGTCATGTGTTGTAATGGAGTCTTGTTCAGTCTTTGTTCCTGTTAGGCAATTGTCTACCTGACTGTATGATGTTTTGGGACCTTATGTTATCTCCTAGCACGGGGGCTGGACCTTAGGGTTCCACATGGTCGGGTGGATGTGCTTTATCTCCATTGGTTTCTCCTTGCCTTTGTTCGTGTGCAAGAAGGTGGTAACTCCTATAGCAGATTCAGATCGTGTACCTGTCTATGGAGACAGTTATTATGCTCATGTGCTATCCTGTGTATCAGATTATTCATAATGTATGTATTCATATGTATTCAAAAGATGATAATATAACAATGTAATGTTGTATTCATATGTCGGGAGAAATTCTGACTATGTACTAGATCCTGATGAATACTTATATGATGTTATGTAAATGTAAATGTTTATTGATTTAGTGCATTAGGTTTACAATGAGTTACTGATGTTAATTCATGATGTGTGTTAGATTATGTTATATTTTTGTCAAGTAATGCAACCATGTTATCTTAGAGGACAAGTCATTAGTTTAAATGATGTGTAATATTACTTTGTTATTTCTATCTTTTAAAAAAAAAATTATCCTGTTGCATATAGCATAAATGTGATGTTCTCTGAGGTATTCATGGCGGGGCGTTACACTAAAAACATATTTTAATATTTTATTATCCTTTACTTTAGATTCTAAGTAAAAGAACATTTAAAAAATAAAAGGTAAAATAAAATCCATATTATTATTATACCTATACACCTTGTTCTTGTCACAAAAATGGTAGACTGAACGTTGGCAGTGACATGTTCAGTTGTAGCCAATGCACAAGCTCAAACACAACACATTTCTAAAATTTTGGCCTTTTTATTATCCGAGACAAAAATTCTAAGGGACATATTCTGGTTAAAGGGTGATAAAAGTTGGTGAAATTTGTCTCATGCATGGAATGCTGACATGGCAAATAGATTATCTACGGCGCCTTGGTGAAAAAGAAATTCAACATCAAGAATATATGCCTGTTCCACTTGCCAGAAGCAGGCAATATGGTATTTTGGCGTGGAAGTTAATTGAATATACATGGACTAAGACCAAGGCTGCTAGCAGTTTGTTGATATTAACATTAATTTTCATTCAAATTTCATAGATTCCCTCTCTTGTTTCTGTCCCAATTCCATGAGAGAGATATATATGGCGCATATGGTGAAAAAAAGCTAGCCTTTTGTTTGATGTTGGTTGTTAATTACATACATGCATGTATATAGATCAATGGATTCCATTACTACGCTACATGTAAATACATAATTTGGAGGATTTTAGGGTACTTCAAATCATGCTATAGATCATCTACCCTTTTTTGGTTTCCTTTATTAATTTGTCCTCTTGTTCCATGTTTGATGGTATGCCCTTCCTTTATGTTTCAATATTATAAATCAATGGCCTAGGGATGTATCTGCTTCAGATGTGGATACTAGTTTGGCAAAAGGGTTATATTGTCGCTTTAGGTGTAAGTAATATAGTAGATTTTTATGTGTGTGTTTTTTTAGTTTAGTGGGTTTTGTTTGCAATTCTAATATCTTTTTGCTATTGTAGCTTTAGTGAGAGGCAGCTGAATTTGGGATATGGACGTGAATTGAGCATGGCTACTATAGAAAGTGGATTAGAGGCTTCTACATGAAGTGAAAATGAGCTTGTGAGAACGAGAGAAGCTCAGCTGTGTTTGATTGATGGGAAGGAGAGTGTCATATTGCAGAGTGGGAACTTCTCTCTACATGTCATAAATTAGAATCAGTCTTCCCTCTCTGTTGTAGTATGCTTGGTTGGTGATCTTCAATGGCTAGTGGGGAGGGATTCCCCTAATATCATTGTATGAAGCAAGAAATATGCTTTGCATTGCTAGGGCTTCTTTATGGACTGCTTTTGCCTGGTAATACACCTATGGAAGCTAAGCAGATCTTGGAAGGTTTGTTACAACACTACTATGTTTTTGAAACCCATTTAGAAGTTTCAAATGGTATGATAACACATCTCTCTACTACACTCCATTTCTTTCATTTCACTATCTCCAACGGCACAACAACATGCACTAGTTGGATAAAATTAGAGACTGCGAGATTCGTTCTGACGCCCAGCTATTTGCAAATGCAAAGAAATAGTAGGGGACCTACATTTTTAATCTCTAATTTATTTAGGTGTAGGCTCTAATTTTATCCATCTAGTGCATGTTGTTGATAGCATTTAATATATTAAAACTAAATTTTTAGTTATATTTTCCTTATTTTATATATCACAAATGATAAGTCTTTTATATTCTTTTAAGTTATTTTATTATTTAGAATATTGTTTTAGAACATAGAGAAGATTAAACAAATTTTCTTTCAAGGAGTCAATTTCTTGGTATTTATTATTATCATAGGCAATGAAAAAAATGGATGTTTCAACAACAAATTTAGTTTCCCATGTTTATTGTTGAAGGAGAAAAAACCAATCTATGTTTGAGTTTGTAGCATCTAATGGTGTTTATATTTGGATGTATGTTTATGAGTATGATGTATAAGAATAGTTGATTCTCAGTCATTTGTTGGAGCATTAATCTCAACCACCATAATAACTTCTATTCATTGTTCATCCAACATTGCAGCAGACAGGACATTGCATCTCATTGAATGTTGAAGACTTTTGTAAAAAAAATGCTAACCTCTCCAATGTCCAATCTGTCCTCTCTATTCTATGTCCTATTTTATTAATGTTTTGTGCAGGGAATGGTCTTGGGGGCATGGTCTAGCATCCTTTGTATGGCTCTGCTTCTCCAATGCAAGACTCAACTTGCAAGACCTTTCCATAATTTAATTATAGTCAAGTCATTTGGAGATATGTGTGCTATTTTATTATTTTGTGCAGGGAATTGCAAAAAAAAGAATGCTCTATTTTACGGTTTTATGCATGTATGAAGAGCAACAGCTAGATTTTTAATAAAAAGTAACATTGTTTTTCTCTGTTAAAAAAATCAGACTATAGCTCTAATATATATAATATTTGTTTCCTTGTGTTTTTGGTGTCAAAAATTTATGTTTATGAGGAAGAGATGAAGCTTTGGTTTTACTCAATAAGGTGTTGTTATTTTCTTGTGCCATTTTTCTTCACCTGGTATCAGAGCCAAGACATTATCACAACAAGTTATCAAGCTAAATGTTATCATAGTCATCAATGTCAGCAAGTACAAGCTTAACAAATCCTCAAATTCCATAGTTTAATGGGAGGAACTATGATAATTCGGAAATCATCATGAAGGCATTATTTTATTCTCAGGCTATATGGGATCTTGTTGAAAATGGATTTCTAGAACCAGTAGATACATCATCATATAATCCATTGACACAAGTATAGAAAGACTTATTGAGGTATAATAGGAAGAAGGATTCAAAAGCTCTATTCTAAATCTTTGAAGCAGTGCATGAGAGCATTTTTCTAAGGATTTCAGCAGCAACTAAGTCCAAACAAGCATGGAATATACTCTAAACAACCTATTAAGGAATGGCAAAAGTGAAGACAACTAAGTTGCAAATGTTGAGAAGAGATTTTGAAACAATCTACATGAAGGACAATGAATTAGTAGATTTGTTCTTTACTCAAATTATTCAACTAGTAAATCAAATTAGATCTCATGAGGAGACTCTTGAAGATAGGAGAGTGGTTGAAAAGATTCTAAGGAGTTTACCCACTATGTTTGAATAAATTGTTGTAGCCATACAGGAAACAAAGAACCTCTCACAATTTTAAGTTGATGAGCTCCATGCATCTCTCATTTCAAATGAACAAAGGATAAGTAGGTCAGCAAACACCTCATTGCAGAATACATTCAAGTTACAAGTTTCAATCAGCCATTGTAGAGGCAGAGGAAGATCTAATTTCAAAGGTAGAGAGGAAGGAATTCATATAGAGGTGGAAAAAGCAACCCATCAAGCTCAAGTGAAATATGTAGCAGCCAAAACTCAAGCCCAAACCCATCTCAAAATCAACCACAAGGTGAAAGGTATGACAAATCTCAAATCCAATGTCATTATTGTAAGAAGTATGGGCATTATTCAAAGAGTGTAGAAATAAGCAATATGATTTTAGAAAACCAAATGCAAACTTCACAAAAGAAAATCAAAATCAGAGTAATATGTTCATAACATACAATGTAGCACAAGAGAATCAAAAGGATGTATGGTTCTTAGATTCAGGTTGCAACAATCACATGACCGGGAACCTAGAAATGTTCTCAAGTTTAGATGAAAGTGTAAAATCAGATGTCACATTGAGTAATGACAACAAAGTGTCAGTTATGGATAAAGGGAACATCAATATTCTAAATAAATAGGGGGAGAAGAAGTATATTTCATATGTGTATTTTGTGCCTGGTCTAAAACACAATCTAATGAGCATTGGGTAACTTGTTCAAAAGGGGTATAGAGTCTTCTTCAAAAACAAAGAATGCACTATTCTAGATAAATTTCCAAGTAACCGGCTCATTGCTAAAGTGCAAATGACAAACAATAGAATGTTTCCCCTAAAGATTAAGCTAGATTTGAATGTGGAATATGCTCAAGCACAACCCATAATGAACCCACAAGAGGATAAAGAAGAACTTGCAATAGTCACACAAATAATCTTTCAAGCAGAAATGAAAGATGAAAATTGGTTATGGCACCTAAGATTTGGGCGTCTCAACTTTGGAGGTTTAAATCTACTAAATAAGAAGAGCATTGTAAAGGGTTTTCCTTTAATAAAGAAAATAGAAAGAATATGTGAAGGATGCATCTTGGGAAAGCAACATAGAGATACATTTCTAATAGGTAAGTTAATTAGAGCAAAGGCACCCCTTGAAATTATGCATTCAAATTTGTGTGGACCTATGCAAAAACCCTCAATTGGTTGAAGCTACTGCTTTTTGACTTTCATTGATGGCTATTCAAGGAAAACATGGGTCTACATCCTAAGGAAAAAGAATGAAGTGTTTGATTTCATCCGTCAATTCAAGGTTCTTGTTGAGAAGCAAAGTGGGCACTACATCAAAGCATTGAGAATAGATATAGGTGGTGAATACATCTCAAATGAGTTTATACATTTTTGCAAAGACCATGGGATTCACAAGCAATTTACAACTAGATACACGCCTCAAGAAAATGGAGTAGCTAAAATAAAGAATAGAACAATCATGGGAATGGCAAGAAGCATGTTGAAAGCAAAGCATTTGTCAAATGAATATTGGGCTGAAGCTATAGATTGTGCAACATACATTATGAATAGATGTCCAACCAAGAGTGTGAAGAATATGATTCCTGAAGAAACATGGACTAGAAGAAAACATAGTGTTGCTCACATCAGAGTATTTGGATGTGTGGCATACACACATGTGCCAGATGAGTTGAGAAGAAAATTGGACAAGGGAGAAAACAATCAATATTACAGCCAACTTACCACAAGAAGATAGAGAAGTTTTTATACCAGCAGGTACTCCATCAAATGTGACTCCTTCCACACCCATTCATCTCAACAAAGTGGTCATCAAATGACACCATCATCAAGTGTAAGGACAACCCCACACATTCAAGCATCCACTCTTTCAAATGTACAACAAACACCATCTACAAGTGGCAATCAGGGAGCAGGACCATCAAGTCCACATTCCACAAGTCCAAGTTCAATCAATATGTCAAATCCTACACTAGCAAGCTTGAGGAGACAAAAAATCATAAGTGAGAGATATTTATGATCAAAATGAAGGTGAGAACAATGCTGGTCTGATTTCTCTATTTGCATTTTATTCACAAGTAGAAGATCCAATTCATTATGAAGATGCAATTAAGGATGAAAAATGGGTAAATGCAATGGATGATGAAATTGATGTAATTGAAAAGAATCAAACATGGGAGTTAGTGAGTCTTTCAAAAGACAAGGATGTCATAGGAGTGAAGTGGGTTTATAAGGCTAAATTGAATGCAAATGGTGATGTATAAAAACATAAAGCAAGGCTAGTGGCAAAGGGCTATTCATAATAGCCTGGGGTTTATTACAATGAGACATTTACTCCAATAGCACGATTAGACACTATGAGAACAATACTTGCAATAGTAGCTCAAAACAAATGGCCAGTTTACTAAATGGATGTGAAATTAACTTTTTTGAATGGTTATCTTGAAGAAGAAGTTTATGTCAAGCAGCCACCTGGGTATGAGATTTTTCGTCAAGAAGACAAAGTTTACAAATTGAAAAAGGCATTCTATGGACTCAAGCAAGCCCCAAGAGCTTGGTATAACATAATTGACTCTTATCTTTTATAAGATAGCTTCAATAGGTGCAGCAGTGAGTGTACATTATATACCAAGATGAATGAGCAAGGTGAAATAAAAATTGTTTGCTTGTATGTTGGTGATTTGATATTCATAGAAGATTTGGCAATTGATTTGTTCAAAGGAGCTATGAAAAAGGAGGTTGAAATGACTGATTTAGGCCTCATGAAGTATTTTTCTTGGCATTGAGGTAAATCAAAATGGTAATGGTATATTCATCTGCAAAACTAAGTATGCAAATGATATTTTGAAAAGGTTTAACATGGCAAATTGTAAATCAGCTCCAACACCAATTGTCACGAGACTAAAATTAAGCAAGGATGATAATGGAGCCAACACTGATCCAACATTGTATAAAAGGCTTGTTGGCAACCTCATGTATTTAACAGCCACATGGCTAGATATTATGTATGCAGTTAGTCTCATTTTAAGGTTTATGGAATCTCCAAAAGATTCTCATTGGCGAGAAAGAAAAAGAACTCTTAGATATGTGAGTGGAACTAGGAACTATGGTATTCAGTTTTCAACATCAAATGAGTTCAAGTTGATAGGATACACTGATGGTGATTGCACGCAAGAAGCATAGATGATAGGAAAATCACTTTTGGTTATGTTTTTCATTTTGGAACAGGTGTAGTATCATGGGCTTCAAAGAAACAACCAGTAGTCACTCTCTCATCTACTGAAGCAGAGTATGTAGCAACCACAGGTGCATCATGTCAAACAGTTTGGATGAGAATAGTGTTGAAATATCTCAAGCAAGAACAAGAAGAGGCAACAAAGATCTATTGTGGCAATAACTCAGCTATAGCATTGTCAAAGAATCCAGTTTTTACAAGAGAAGTAGACATATAGATACATGGCATCACTTCATTAGAGAACTAATCAACAATGGAGAAATCCTTTTGGTTTTTTGTAGGTCTCAAGATTAGTATGTAGATATCTTCATCAAGCCATTAGGAAAACAAATATTTGAGTATCTAAGAGATCATTTGGGAGTCCTAAATGGCAATAGTTGTGATTAAGGGGGAGTGTTGGAGCATTAATATCAACCACTATAATAACTTCTATTCACTGTTCATCTAGCATTGCAGCAGAAAGGACATTGCATCTCATTGAATTTTCAAGACTTTTGTAAACAAAATGCTAACCTCTCCAATCTTTGATCTGTCATCTCTATTATCTATCATATTTTGTTAATGTTTTATACAAGGAATGGTCTTGGAGGTATGGTCTAGCATCCTCTGTATGGCTCAGCTTCTCCAACATAAGACTCAACTTGCAAGACCTTATCCATAATTTAATTGTAGTCAAGTCATTTGGAGATATGTGTGCTCTTTTATTATTCTGTGCAGGGCATTGCAAAAAAAAGAATGCTTTGTTTTATGGTTTTATGCATGTATGAAGAGCAGCAACTCTTTTTAATAAAAAGGAGTTATCTATTTTTTCTCTGTTAAAAAAATCATATTACAGCTCTAATAAATATAATCTTTGTTTCCTTTTGTTTTTGGTGTCAAAAATTTATGTTTATGAGGAAGAGCTAAAGCTCTAGTTTTACTCAATAGGGTGTTTTTATTTTCCTCTACCATTTTTCTTCATCATTTGATATTTGTGGGGGATCTAATACAGATCTATCACTTGCTTTCTTTGTCATATTGCATTGACAATCCCTAACAAGGGAACAAATTCTAGTTAATGTTAATATTCAAGTGTTCACTTTAAAGTTGGCTTGACATCCAAAAACATTAGGGTTACTAATATTCTAGTCTTTGGGTAAGTGCAAGAAGATGGGGGGCCAAAAAGGGGTCTTAAGTGGCCACTTTTTTTCTGAAATCAGGAAATGCTGGCCTTGGATGAGAAATTGAGCATAGTTACACTCAAAATTTGGAGATGCAACCAAAACAATGTTCATAGTGCTCCGAGTCTACTTTCTAAACTACTATTTTTTTTTTAAAATGGCATAGATTAAGGGGTTCAAAAGAGGGAGCCACAGAAATTGGTGTTGTTTCTGTCAAAAAAACATAACATAGCATGTTTTGTGGCTCTCTCAAAAGGTCAACTTTTTTTTGGTATTTTTAAAATCGCTTTAGTGAGAAATTAGCTAATAGCATGTAGTTTGTTCCCAATTTTTCTGATAATTTTTTGATGAATATTTGATTTTTTACTAATTTTCAAAGTGGACACATCCTAAAAAATAGAATTTTGGCCGTGCTACCCCTATAAATTTTAAAAACTAATTGAAAATTATTTTTTTCTTTTTTTAATATTTGTAGAATGGAGTCTAGTTTCTAAATATGTAATTTTTTTGAAATTTGAATGAATAGTTAATTTACAATGAAAAAAGACCAAACAGTGGTTTTTGCCAAAAAACGGACACACAAATAAGAGAAATTAAAGATGAAAGGCTTAACATTGTTATAATGTGAAAAAATCATATCGTCAAATAGCTAAGAGAAAGCCTAACATTACCTAGGTGTTCAATTTGTTTGACCTTGAAACACGTGCAAATATGAGGGTTAGCACGAACAAAATTATGTGAAATCTTGAAGAATATGGAAAAACACGTCTGTGGATGTTGAAAAGGCACTCCAAGCCTTTGGGTTGGAAATCCAAAGAAAATCCCAAGCCCAAGGCTTGGGATTCCCAAAGCAAAACATAATGCGCTCACGTTATTTTTTGCTTTGCATTTTTCCTTTTCCGCAAAAGTTTGTGTTGTTAGTCATGTTTGAAATAACGCGAGTGCATTATAACGCACTCGCGTTATGTTTCCCTTAAATTTTTTTATGTTTAAGGCTATTAATCATGTATGTATGTATGTATGTATTCCTATATGTATGTATGTATGTATGTATGTATGTATGTATGTATGCCTAGATCTATGTATGTATCTATGTATGCCTATATGTATGTATGTATAGTGTTGAGGGTAGAGGAGGGTAGAGATGGGAGTGGGCCAGATAGAGGAGGAGAGGGGTGGATAAGGATTGAGTGATTAAGGTTTAAGGTTGAGGGTTGAGCGTTTAGGGATAAGGGATTAGAGTTTAGGACCTTGAGGGATTAGGGTTTAGGGTTGAGGCTTTAGGGATAGCATTTAGGGTTAAGGGTCAAGGAATTGGGGTTAAGGTAGAGTGTTGAGGGTAGAGGGATTAGGGATAGGGTTTAGGGTTGAAAGTTTAGGGTTGAGGAATTAGGGTTTAAGGTATAGTTTAGTAGTTCTTGTGGATAGAGCCAGTAAACAATGGGAGATTATTTACCTGTTTCATAACAATATACCTCCCCTAAGTGCGGGGTGGATAGCAAGAAACATAGATGTACCCTAATGCAAAGATTTTCTCATAATGATCATCCTTCTGATTTCAACTGTTAATTACTCAATGCAGATGTACCACACGCAAAGCTTTTCTCATAGTGTGTACACCTATTGGCATAATGAACCCCAGATGGGCCAGAAAAACATGCCATATAACATTACTAACATTAAAAAAGTTCATAGCCATTTTTCTGACATATTCTTGCAACTCGAATATCTTTAAGAGAAGAGTGTCAAAAATTATGGGTTTAACAACCTAACATAAGGCAAAGCAGTTTTGTTGGGTTTAGGGATAGGGATTAGGGTTTAGATTTGAGGGATTAGGGTTTAGGGTTGAGGGATTATGGTTTAAGGTATAGTTTTGAGGGTTGAGGGTTTAGGGATAGTGTTTAGCGTTGAGGGATTAGGGTTTAGGGTTGATGGATTAGGGTTTAGGGTTTAATATTGAGAGTTGAGGGTTGAGGGTTGAGGGTTTATGGATAGGGTTGATGGTCAAGGGATTAGGGTTAAAGTAGAGTGTTGAGGGTAGAGGGATTAGGGATAGGGTTTAGGGTTGAAGGTTTAACAATTGAGGGTTGAGGCTTTTGGGCTGAGGGTTAAGGGATTGGGGTTTAAAATATAGTGTTGAGCGTCGAGGGTTTATGGATAGGTTTTAGGGTTTAATTTTTAAGGGTTAAGGGTTGAGGTATAGGGTTTAGGGTTTAGGGATAAGGGATTAGGGTTTAAGGTACAGTGTCGAGGGTTGAGGGTTTAGGAATAGGGATAGTGTTTAGGGTTTAGGGATGAGGGATTAGGGTTGAGGGTTGAGGGATTAGGGTTGAGGGATTAGGGCTTAAGGTATAGTGTTGAGGGTTGAGGCTTTATTGATAGTGTTTAGGGTTGAGGGTTGAGGTATTAGGTTTTAGGGTTGATGGATTAGGGTTTAAGGTATAGTGTTGAGGGTTGAGGGTTTAGGGTTGATGGATTAGCATTTAATGTCAAGGTTAGGGTTAGAGTGTCGAGGGTAGAGTGATCAGGGATAGGGTTTAGGGTTGAAGGTTTAAGGATTGAGGGTTGAGGCTTTAGGGATGAGGGTTTAAGGCTGAAGATATAATGTCGAGTGTTGAGGGTGTAGGGATAGGGTTTAAGTGTCAAGGGTTAAGGGTTGAGGGATAGGGATTAGGGTTTAAGGTATAGTTTTGAGGGTTGATGGTTTAGGGATAGGGTTTAGGTTTGAGGGATTAGGGTTTAGGGTTGATGAATTAGGGTTTAATGTTGAGGGTTGAGGGTTGAGAGTTGAGGGATAGGGTTGATGGTCAAGGGATTAGGTTTAAAGTAGAGTGTCGAGGGTAGAGGGATTAGGGATAGGGTTTAGGGTTGAAGGTTTAAGGATTTAGGGTTGAGGCTTTAGGGATGAGTGTTAAGGGATTAGGGTTTAAGATATAGTGTCAAGGGTGTAGGGATAGATTTTAGGGTTAAAGTTTTAAGGGTTAAGGGTTTAGGGATAGTATCAATCCCGTTGAGGGTTTAGGAATAGGGATAGTGTTTAGGGTTTAGGGATGAAGGATTAGGGTTGAGGGTTGGCAGATTAGGGCTTAGGGATAGGGTTTAGGGTTGAGGGATTAGGGTTTAAGGTATAGTATTGAGGGTTTAGGGATAGGGTTTAGGGTTGAGGGATTAGAGCTAAGGGTTGAGGGATTAGGGTTTGACGTTGAGTGTTGAGGGTTGAGGTTTTAGGGTTGAGGGTTTAGGTATAGGTTTGAGGGTCGAGGGATCAGAGTTAAGGGTTGAGGGATTAGGGTTTGACGTTGAGGATTGAGTACATTGAGGTTCAAGGGTTGAGGGTTTAGGGATAGGGTTGAGGGTCGAGGGATTAGGGTTAAAGTAGAGTGTCGAGGGTATAAGAATTAGGGATAGGGTTGGAGGGTTTAGGGATAAGGGATTAGGGTTTAAGGTATAGTATCGAGCCCGTTGAGGGTTTAAGAATAGGGATAGCATTTAGGGTTTAGGGATGAGGGATTAAAATTAAGGGTTGAGGGATTAGGGTTGAGGGTTGAGGGATTAGGGTTTAGGGATAAGGTTTAGGATTGAGGGTTGAGGGATTAGTGTTTAAGGTATAGTGTTGAGGGTTTAGGGATAGGGTTTAGGGTTGAGGGATTAGAGTGAAGGGTTGAGGGATTAGGATTTGACATTGAGGGTTGAGAGTTGAGGATTTAGGGGTTAGGTTTTAGGGATAGGGTTTAGGGTCGAGAGATTAGTGTTAAGGGTTGAGGGATTAGGGTTTGACATTGAGGGTTGAGGGTTGAGGTTCGAGGGTCGAGGGTTTAGGGATAGGGTTGAGGGTTGAGGGATTACGGTTAAAGTAGAGTGTCAAGGGTATAAGGATTAGGGATAGGGTTGGAGGGTTTAAGGATAAGGGATTAGGGTTTAAGGTATAGTATCGAGCCCATTGAGGGTTTAGGAATAGGGATAGTGTTTAGAGTTTAGGGATAGGGTTTAGGCTTGAGGGATTAGAGTTAAGGGTTGAGGGATTAGGGTTTGGCATTGAGTGTTGAGGGTTGAGGTTTTAGGGTTAAGGGTTTAGGGATAGGGTTGAGGGTCGAGGGATCAGAGTTAAGGGTTGAGGGATTATGGTTTGACGTTGAGGGTTGAGTACATTGAGGTTCAAGGGTTGAGGGTATCAGGATAGGGTTGAGGGTCGAGGGATTAGGGTTAAAGTAGAGTCTCAAGGGTATAAGGATTAGGGATAGGGTTGGAGGGTTTAGGGATAAGGGATTAGGGTTTAAGGTATAGTATCAAGCCTGTTGAGGGTTTAGGAATAGGGATAGCGTTTGGGATTTAGGGATGAGGGATTAGAGTTGAGGGTTGAGGGATTAGGGTTGAGGGTTGAGGGATTAGGGTTTAAGGTATAGTGTTGAGGGTTTAAGGATAGGGTTTAGGGTTGAGGGATTAGAGTGAAGGGTTGAGGGATTAGGATTTAATGTTGAGGGTTGAGGGTTGAGGCTTTAGGGTTTAGGGTTTAGGGATATGGTTGAGGGTCGAGGGATTAGAGTTAAGGGTTGAGGGATTAAGATTTGGTGTTGAGGGTTGAGGGTTGAAGGTTAAGGTTCAAGGGTCGAGGGTTTCAGGATAGGGTTGAGGGTCGAGAGATTAGGGTTAAAGTAGAGTGTCGAGGGTATAAGGATTAGGGATAGGTTTGAAGGGTTTAAGGATAAGGGATTAGGGTTTAAGGTATAGTATCGAGTCTATTGAGGGTTTAGAAATAGGGATAGCATTTAGGGTTTAGTGATGAGGGATTAGAGTTGAGGGTTGAGGGTTGAGGGATTAGGGTTTAGGGATGAGGTTTAGGGTTTAGGGTTGAGGTAGACAGGGAGCGAATGAGAGACATAGAGAGGGGAGAGGTGAGAGGGAGAGATAAGTGAGATATAGAACATGAGCTAATGGAACTAGAGGTGAGATATTGTAAAGGTGCTATTGAAGTTGAGATAGGCACAAATATTTATGGATCAATCTATAGCAGGACAAAATGCAAGCCAGTGAACAATGGGAGATTATTTGCCTATTTCATAACAATATACCTCCCCTAAGTGCGGGGTGGACAACAAGAAACATAGATTTAGGGCTTAGAGATAGGGTTTAGGGATAGGGTTTATGGTTGAGGGTTTAGGGATAGTGTTGAGGGTTGATGGTTTAGGGATAGGGTTTAGGGTTGAGGGATTAGGGTTTAGGGTTTATGGATTAGGGTTTAATGTTCATAGTTGAGTGTTTAGGAATAGGGATAGTGTTTAGAGTTTAGGGATGAGGGATTTGGGTTGAGGGTATACAATAAATAAACTAGAATTTAGGTAGGGTTGGGAAAATTTTGTGAATCATCATGGGTTGGAGATTGTAGATTTTGCTGTGTTCAAGTACATATCCAAGTCATATTTTAAGGTTAAGATATTTCAAAGAACAAGGTGTGAAAAACATCAATGCTCTTCAGCTTATGAATACCAACATTGATACAAATAAAAGATGCCCTTTGTCTAATAGAATATGCAGTCAAGTCAACTAATGGGCAACAAGTTGTTGAATGAATTGGTTTCTGATGGGTAAAAAAGCAATGATGTTGAATCAATAGAAGAAAATTAAAATTAGGGTTGAGGGTTGATGGATTAGGGTTGAGGATTGAGGGTTAAGGGATTAGGGTTTAGGGTATAGGGTATAGGGTAGAGGTTTGAAGGTTGAGGGATAATGTTTAAGGTTGAGTGTCCAAGGTTAAGTGTAAAGGGTATATAGGATTTAAGGGTTTAAGGTTTGAGGGATTAAGGGTTTAAGAGTTGAGGGATTAGGGTTTAAGGCATAGTGTTGAGTGTAGAGGGTTTAGAGACAAGGTTTATGGTTGAAGGTTTAAGGGTTGAGGGTTGAGGCTTTAGGGCTGAGGGTTAAGGGATTAGGGTATAAGGTATAGTGTTGAGGGTAGAGGGTTTAGGGATAGGGTTTAGGATTTAAGGTTTAAGGGTTGAGGGTTGAGGATTTAGGGATAGGGTTTAGTGTTTAGGTTAAGTGAGACACCTAGATGACTAAGGACAGATGAAGGGGTAGACAAGGAATGATTGAGAGACCTAGAGAGGGGAGAGGTAGAGAGGTGAGTGGGAGATAGAGGTGAGAGATAGAGAGGTGAGGGGAGAGATAGAAGAAAATGAGAGAGTGAAGTTGACAACTTGAGGGAAAGATGGGTAAGGAGGAGGGAGAGAGGTGGAGAGGAAGGGAAATATCTAGAGAACCCTGAGAGATATACAAGTGAGAGACCTACAACCTAGGGAGAGAGGGGTGAGAGAGATAGGGGAGAGATGGGGGTGAGGTAGATAGGGGAGGAGAGGGGTGGATAAGGGTTAAGGGTTTAAGGATTTAGGGTTTAAGGGTTAAGGGTTTAGGGTTTGAGGGTTGAGGGTTTAAGGGTTGAGGTATTAAGGGTCTAAGGGTTGAGGGATTAGGGTTTAAGGTATAGTTTCAAGGGTTGAACCCTAATCCCTCAACCCTCGACACAATACCTTAAAACCCTAATCCCTCAACCTTGAGGTTTAAGGTATAGTGTCAAGGGTTGAGGGATTAGGGTTCAACCCTCGACACTATAACTTAAACCCTAATCCCTCAACCCTAAACCCTAATCCCTCAACCCTTAGACCCTTAATACATCAACCCTTAAACCCTCAACCCTTAAACCCTAAACCCTTTACCCTTAAACCCTCAACCCTTATCCACCCCTCTCCTCCCCTATCTGTCTCACTCCCATCTCTCCTCTATCTCTCTCACCCCTCTCTCCCTAGGTTGTAGGTCTCTCACTTGTATATCTCTCAGGGCTCTCTAGATTTTTCCCTTCCTCGCCACCTATCTCCCTCCTCCTTAGCCATCTTTCCCTCAAGTTGTCAACTTCACTCTCTCATTTTATTCTATCTCTCCCCTCACCTCTCTATCTGTCACTTCTATCTCCCCCTCACCTCTACCTCTCCACTCTCTAAGTTTTTGAGTCACTCCTTATCTACCTCTCCATCTGTCCTTAGCCATCTAGGTCTCTCATTTAACCTTAAACCCTAAACCCTATCCCTAAATCCTCAACCCTTAAAACTTAAATCCTAAACCCTATCCCTAAACCCTCAACCCTTGACACTATAACTTAAACCCTAAACCTTATCCATAAAGTGTCAACCCTCAACCCTTAAACCTTAAACCCTAAACCCTCTACCCTCGACACTATACCTTAAACCCTAATCCCTTAATCCTCATCCCTAAATCCTCAATCCTCAACCCTCATCCCTTAAACCTTCAACCCTAAACCCTCTACCCTCAATAGTATGCCTTAAACCCTAATCCTTCAACCATTAAACCCTCGACCCTGAAACATTGGGAAAACTTTTACAAAATAGAAAAAAAATGCAAAGAAAACAATAACGAGCTCGCGTTATAACACGAGCATGTTATGCTAGCATTATAACGTGCTCACATTATGGCTTTTTAAAAAGTTTTAAGAATTTGGCCACTTTTTGGCCCCCCATCTTTTTGCACCCACCCCTCTATCATATATTTTATTGAGAGATGGTGGCCACATTCAGCTCTTTCATCGTAATACAGGATTAAAATCTTGCAACAACTAGGCTAAAGGCTCCATTTAGGTTTTAGCAAAAGTTCCATCTACAATTCTATGGTCCTAAGTAAAACATGAATCACAATTTTTAATGTGTTTTGGAGTCTTTCAACAGATGAAGTCATTCTGCGTCCAACATGAAAGAGAATAAGAACTCAGTAACTCAATTTGAAAAAAACAAAGTATCAAGCTCCCAACTATGGTTGCATCAATTATAGTAGATTCATAAGTCATATCTTTTTATAAATTCTTATATTTTTATGGACCCAACAATCAACACAGTCAATGGGTCTACAAGATGTAAGTAGTCCTTTGTCCTTTTTCGATTATTTGAGGTTGGGTATTTATTGCTTAAATATCAATACACTAGGATTTCTTTTTTCCATCTGAGAGTTATATCTTTTTGTTTGGGCAGTTTGTCTTAAATAAAATTGATGTTTCAAGTCTTGGAAATGGGCTTTAAGCATGCTTTGATGAAAAATTAGAAGGATTAAGGAACCTTGAAGAAATTTTCAAGGTACAAACTTGCATCTAAGAAACTATTTCAACGTGGAAGGTGTTTACATCCAAAATCTACATTAGGTTTAGGTTTAGGTTCTAAAATAAGAAGGGAAGACTCTCAGAAGCTAAGCATCTCTCTAAATAGAAAAGGAGTTTAAAAAAGATTGTCCTTCTTACAAGAAACAACTCTAATTGGTAAGGTATAATCACCCTATTTCTCTGTTCATGACTTCAGTACTTGGTTTGCTGAAAAATGGCCGAAGGTCAAGGAGTTCGGTGTTTTGGGTAATGAATTCTTCTTTTCCTTCCTTGGTAACTCTAGTAGAGACGTGTTGGAGAATAAGTTATTGAAGTTTGAAAGAAGTGCTATTTTTTGTCAACCTTGGAAAAAACACTTTGATGTTACAAATGAACAGATCCCTATTTTACCCTTTTGGATCTCACTCCCATTCTTACCTATGGAATATAGAAACCCAGAGTCCCTGGAAACTATAGCGAATGTTGTAGACATCGTTTAGGAGCTTGAGATTCTAGAAGACCCTCCCGAGTCTTCCACTATAAGGCTGATTATTATCTATCAAACAAAGGAACTTTTTCCTCAAAGCATAACTCTCAAGATAAGCTCAAGGAAGTGGACTCAAGAAATATTCTTTGAAGATAGCCTTCAACTAGAGGATCTCATTTGAATGAACAAAATGCTAGGAAATGTGCCCCCAATAGACTCCATAGCTATAGCAAGGGATGGCTCACCTCGGGACCTCTGTGAAGCACTAGAACAACTTTTAGAAGTTCAGGGAGCTAAAGTAAGAGGTACTCCTTCACGCTCATTCTCATTGGATGGTGATATAACCATCAGTTCATAGATTCTTGCTTCTCCTTTAGGTTACAACTAGTACAAGCGAGTAGAGAATGCATGTTAGATCTCTGATGAAGCAGAAGGTCTAGGTGATGAAGTCACAATCAACTTACAACTGGTTTCTTCTCCTCATGTGGAGAATACACCCAGGGATAAGGAGAAATATCAAGTAAATGGAGACTTCATTCCAAAATCTAAATCATTTGATGTCAACGATCATTTGGATGTGTAGAACCAACAACAAACTCAAACTTTATGTAAATGGGACCATGGATTTAAGCCTTCAGAGACTAGCACAATCCCATTATCTAGGGAGCGTGTCAAAGGAGGGGAACGCCCAGATGACTTGGTTCAGGACATGGCTTTTTAGGAGTAGGTGTTTGAGGATGAACAAATATTCTTCGAGCCGACTGTAAATGTCAATTGTGAGGAGAACAAAGAGGTCACAGTCTCTAATACCTTAATAGAAACATTCAAGGATGATGAGACTCTTAAAGCTTTACTCGATGAAGTGTTAATTAAAGTAACAAGCAATATATGTGGTGAAATTGCTATAGAGGCACTTCAAGAGGATGATAGGTTAATTGGGAGGAGACTACTAGGTATTTCCTAGATAAAAATGAAGGAAGCTCCATCTCAGGGTTCACCTATCTCCCTCAGAAAGAGTGCTCATCAGAGGAAACCCAGGACACTTAAGGAAGTATTGGATGGATGTCCAAAGACTCTAGATACAAATATTTTAAAGAGGAGAGCAGGTTGCTCTCCTCGAGAGGCATGAGGATCCTTACATGGAATGTTAGGGGCATCAATGCCCCTAACAAGAGACACCTCATCAAGAAACAAATCAATGAGGAAAATAGTGATATTATCTTTTTGCAAGAAACCAAGTTGTATTCTGAAGTAAGTGATCTTTGGTTTTCAAGAGTTGGTGGGGATGGGATTTTGCTTCATTTGTTCCATGTGGGGCTTGAGGGGCTATAATTGTTTTATGGAGATCTTATCTCCTGAAGATGGAGTTGCTAGAAAAGTGTAACCACTTCATGATAAGTAGATTTCTGAACCTGATAAGGGATGCTGACCTTTGGATCATTTGTGTTTATGGTCCTACGAATGGTGGCCAAAGATAGCAAGTATGGTCCCAAATCTCTTCCTAGATAAGTTTGTTAGAGAAGGAAACAATCCTTGTAGTGGGTGATTTCAATGTAGTATTGGATGCCTCTAAAAAAATAGGGGAAATTTTTCATCTGGTCAGATCTATGCTAGACTTTAAAGCTTTCGTTGATCAAAACAACCTAGTCGACTATATCCCAATGAATGACAAATTTACATGGACAAATAGGCAAAGGGACTTTTACAAGATTGTTGAGAATTTAGATAGATTCTTTATCTCTATAGAGTGACTTAAGGTTTATGATATCTCATGGGAGTTGGACATTCTACCACTGGCAGGCTCAGACCATTTCCCAGTTCGGATGAAATTTGGCTTGGATAAATCCCATGGCAGGAGAAAATTTAGATTACAATCAATACATGGTTTAGAGATGCTTCTTTCCTCTAGAAGATTGATGCAATGATGAAAGGGATCCTTTCATGAGGGGCTCCAAGGTGTTTCAACTCTCAAGGAAGCTCAAATTCCTTCATAGGAAAATAGTCAATTGGAACGTCTCTCATTTCAAAAATATTTTCAGGGAGAAATTCAAACTGCAGCAAGAGTTAAGATAGTTAGAGGACAAGGTAATTCAAGTAGGGATGGATGTTGAATCTTTCCAATAGGAAAAGTCATTGTTAAATGATTTAGAGGAGATCTTAAAATGTGAAGAAGTCTTCTGGGACCAAAGGTCTAGAGAATCGTGGTTAAAACAAGGAGATAAGAATACATCCTTCTTTCATATAGGCTATAAGGTCATAAAGGCTACCAATTAAATAAGATCCATCAAAGCATCAGATGGGACACTACTTATAGATTAGGAAGGAATTTTGAGGGAGGTAAAGAGCTTCTTCAAATTGTTTCTCTTGAGGGAGGTCACTGCAGGGGTCGATTTTATGGCAGTTTTAACTTGTGTTCTGAAGTTGGTTACAAATTTTCATAACAAGCAATTGATGAAAGAGTTTTCCTTAGAGGAAGTAAAGGCAATAGTTTTCTTCATTCTTGGTTAAAGAGAAGCTGGTCTAGATGGTTGGAGTGGTCTCTTTTTTCAAAAATGCTGGGATACGATAGGTAGAGATGCTCTTCTAGCTGTGGAGGAATCAAGAAAGTCTAAGAATGTTCTAAAGTAGTTGAAAGATACTATCCTTATGCTTATTCCTAAATCCAAATTTGCACAAACGTTTGATGATTACATGCCCATTTCTTTATGCAACTATGTCTACAAAATCATTTCTGAAGATGTTGCACTAAGACTAGCTCCTTTCTTGTTGGAATTAATCTTAGAGGAACAAGGGGGTTTTGTTCCTGGAAAGGAAACAAATGAAGGGGCAATTCTGACCCATGAAATTATGCACTCAGTTAACAGAGATAAAGAACCTGACATGATTATCAAATTGGATATGGCTAAAGCTTATGATAGAGTTGATTGGAAATTCCTTTTGGCAGTTTTAGCTAGATTGGGTTTCTCCAAAGATGTATGTAAGTGGATCTCCTCTTTTATCATGAGATACAAGGTCTCATTTTTGATTAATGGCAGAGAATCAAACTTCTTTGAGCCCTGAAGAGGATTGAGATAGGGGGATCCCATATCTCCTTACCTCTTTATTTTGATCACAAAAGTTTTCACATGGGCGGTAAGAAGGGAGAATAGAGGAGCCAGTTGGCAAGGGATAAAGCTATGGGGACTATAGGAATCTTTCACACATGCCCTTTTCACAGACAACACCATTCTTTTTGGTCAAGCCACAAAGGGAGAAGCTAAGGTGATCAAGGAGACTATGGATAGATACTACAAGGCTTCTAGACAAATGGTCAATGACCATAAATCCATGATCTACTTCTTCCATGTGGAACTAGGTATCCAAGATGACATAGAGAGCCTTTTCAATTTTAAGATTGAGAGTCTCCCAGGGAGGTATCTGGGAATTCCTCTCTTCAATGGGAGACATAAGAACAGTCTTTGGAAGAATGTTGTTAACATTTTAAAAGCTAAGATAGCATCATGGAAGGGGAGATGGCTATCGCTCGTAGGTAGGTTAACAATGATCAAGGTGGTTTTATCATAAGTCCTAGACTATATGATGTCAATCCTTCAAATTCTTAAAGGTGTGACTAAGGAGATAGAGAGAATTTGCAAAAAATTCTTGTGGCAAGGATCCTTTGGGGGAAATTGGGTACATCTTCTAGCATGGAATAATGTTTGTAAGCCAAAGGAGGAAGGGGGAGTAGGTGTCCTAGATTTAAGTGGCCATAATCAAGCTTTCAGAGCCAAACTTGTGTGGGGTTTATATACTAAACCAGATTCTAAATGGGCACACTTTATGAGAAGCAAATATTTGAATTCATCTGAAAGAGAGCATATTTTCAGTACCAAAAATCCTCTCCATGGTTCAGCTATCTAGAATTTTATCATCAATTGTAGATAGATCATTCTCCCCTCATTGTCATGGATTATCCACGATGGTGAAAAGACCAAATTTTGGGATGATTCGTGGAGTGGGGAGCCCAATCTCTCTTCGTGGGTAGAGATTAGCGAAGCTAAGACGTATTTGAAAAGACATTGGGGCAATAAAGTTAAAGACTACTGGTGCATTGACGTGAGTCATGGCTCCTTGAAGAATTCATGGAAAAGCACATGTGACTGTGATTTTACTCTTGATTAGAAACTGCTTCTTGAAAGATTATTGGCTCGTAGGATGGTTCTCTTCTCCAACTTAGATGATGAGTTGATTTGGATAGGTGCAAAGTTAGGAGCATATTATGTAAAAGAAGGATATCAAAGTGTCTCACACAAAGTCAAGATAGATTGGCCTATCAACCTTTGTTGGAATGATGTTATCCTACCTAAAGCTGGGGATTTCACCTAGTTATCTCTCCACAATAAAATTCTAATGGGAGATCGAATTAAGAGGCTTGGATTAGGGACAAATTTCACTTGCATCCTATGTAGTGAAATGGAAGAATCCATTGATCATCTTTTTTGTCATTGCCCATTTAGTAGAATTTGCTGCCTATGGCTCTTGAGTAAATTGAATTAGGTTACAGCTCTATTTGTATCTCTTCTGTACATGTTTAAGAATTGGCCGGTCCTTTTCACAGAGTTCTTTTTTGCTTGCATTTGGGTAGTTGGTCCTTCCCTGCTTATTTGGCATGTTTGGCCAGAGAGAAATTATAGCATTTTCAAGGATGAAGCCCCCTCTTGGAACATGGTCTGTCTCAAATTAGACAAGGCTATATATGAAGTGGTTGAGGCAAAAATTTGTAGAAATGGGTTCAAGATCTTAGGTTGGTCTAACTGGGATGATTTTGTATTGGGAAATTGGCCTCTGTTCAGATCCTCATCTGTTAAAGTGAATGGCATAACTCTTGGTAATATTCCCTCAAGAGATAAAGTTTCATGGCTTCCACGTACCCGTCAATACTACAAGATGAACCTTGATGGTGCCTTTAGAGGAAATCTAGGCCTATCTAGAATAGGTTGTGTCATCAAGAGGAGTGATGAATATTTGGTTGCAGCGAAATCAATTAAAATACCTCAACTAACAAATAATGTAGCTAAGTCTTGGGCTCTAGTACATGGGCTTCAATTGGCAATGATCTTTGGTGTCAAGAACATCATGATTGAGGGTGACTCTTATAATCATTAATGCTTTGAAAGCAAAGGCTTCAGATAAGTGGAGAATTAACTACATTCTTCAATAGGTAGTATCCTTGCTAGATGCATTTGATAATTTTAGTATTTCACACTCCTTCATAGAAACTAATAGAGTAGCTGACAACCTAGCCAACTTGGCGATTGATCAACATAAGGAGATTGAAGTCTTTCACCCTGAGCTACCTAATGTGCCCTATCCGCTGACGACATGGCTCAAAGCTAATGTGAAATGAGTTTATTTTGGGCCTTTCCCCAACAATCCTAGGCTGGCAGATGTAGCATATATAGGTTCTTCTAACTTTGCTTGTGGGGATTGGTGTTGAAGTACGAGGGGAGCAGCTATCCTTTATAAATCCTAGAAGCTACCTAGTAGCAACATTCTTCTCTTGTCAAATCTAAGTTGGTCAATTTTTCCTATCATGCCACCTTTCATTTATGAAGATGTTACTTCTTTGATCCCCATGATGTATTATAGGCTAGTTAAGGACCCTTTTTTGTTTTTTCTTTTTGCCATCAACTTTCATGGCTTTGATCTGTAAACTTATTTACTTTCTCTAATCTATGGGTGGCCTCCACCCTTCTCATTAAAAAAAAATATCACTATTGAACTTTGACATGTTGTCTAACTTCCTTCCTAAAGGATATAAACATCCACCTTTTTGGAAAAAATCAAAATAAAACAAGAGCTTTGTCAAAGCTAAAAAATTATTATAAGTAACTATTTTATAATATTTGTTAATCTAATTTCATATAAGAGGAAAATAAAGTTAAATCTTTATTTGTCCTAATATTTCTGAAGAGCTCACATGAAAGAACACCCCATAGAGAATATTACATCTTTATTTGATCCTATTTACTGTTATGTCAAAAAAAATAACTTGGGGGGCTTTTTTCTCTTAAGGTTTAGCTCTCAAGTCCTTTAGAATGCATTTAGAGCATCTTACATGATTTTGATGACTCCCAGTGAGAAAACCCTAAAGTTTCAAGGCAAATAGGACTCAGGGAATGCACCTAACATAAATCCTACCTGAATAGGGGGGAACATGGGTGCCCGTGCCCTAGTCCTACCCTATTTTAGGTTAGGAGCAATTTCAAAGTGTCATTTCATGACTGTTATTTAGGTCCTATGTCGACACGGTAAGTTTGAATTACAAAATTCTTAGTGGGAATGCTTGTAGTTGCATATATAAGCATGGATAGGTTATCATTCACAAAGTAGATGGATATTGTGAACTTGTGGCTTGTGTGAAAGTGATTCAAAGGCATTCATTATGTGGTAGAACAAACTTTTGTGTTGTTCTTGTGATTATATTTGTAGGTTTAGCATCCATCTCCTCATGACATGAAGAGCATCTTCTTTCCATCATTTATCATTTGGATTTTACCTCTATTCCATAGGGATATACACTCTTTATCTGACAAAAATGAACTTGGAAGACTTGAATGTCTCTTCGGGGCTTGACTGAGGCTAGCCTATAAACAGCACAACCCCCAACCAATTTTTCTGTGATTGCAGGTTACAAGTTGCGAAAGTAGAAGTGGAGTTGTAGGAGAGTAGTGGAGATTGTGGGAATTGTAGATCTAAGAAGAAAATAGGGACTTGGACTTGGGTGCCCGTTCATTAGTCCTCCAGATCCCGCAACACAAAAATCTCTAGAATAGCAGGAACAGGTTACAGATAAGATTTCTAGATCCCAACAAAAACAATGGCACTAGACTAGGGCACCCATTCATTAGTCCCCAACTTTTCCCTTTTTCAAACTTCAAAATCTGATACACATTTTATTGTCATTTGATATCTCTATGTGCGATCATTTTCCATAATTTGTCTATTTGTTTACGATTTTATGAAATTAGGGTTTTGAGCATATTTGGACTTAATTGAACAATAAAATCATACAATTTTAATCTTCCCCTATGTTGCAAGTGACAAGAGATCTATAGTAGACTCTCTACTTGATTGAATGTCCTTGAATGTTTAGTGGTGAAAGGAGGATCAACACAAACCATTAAAACCAAACCCTAAACATCCTTACCTTCCTTTTTCATCCTAAACATTTTGGTGAACCCATGTTCTATTGAATTTTGCACCTTTTTGAGTGTTTTGCTTCAGATTTACATTCATTTTATTCATTTATTTCATAGTTCATCTTATTGCATTAGAAAAATTATAAAAATTTAAAAAAATTGGCATTGTTAGCTTGCATTTGAACAAATAATTTGAATTAGTGTGCATTTAATGTCAATACATTTCTGTCATTACCATAAGATTTGATTTAAAATACATAAATTTTTTATTCATCATTCATTGCATTTTCGTGCTTAATTTGATAAAAATTGCTTGAGATTGTGCATTTTTCCATATAACCTAGTTTTGCATTAGCTAGGGTTTGTATTCAAAATCTTGTTTCAGATTTTACTACTCTTTTAAAACACTCATTAGGATTGATTTCTAACTATAGTGTTGCATCATAGTGGTTTTCTTGTAAAATTTCATGCCTAAGGTTTGAAAACCTTGATTTTTCACTAGATTTTGGCCTTATCGTCTCTCTAGATTTGCACCATAGGCATGTTGTAAAGGGTTTTTCTGCACTAATTGGCTGTTATTAGGGTTATTATCTACTTCCTCTCATAAAATACTTTACAACACCTTTTTTAATGGGCCTTTGCATTGAAAATTTGTGAAAAATTACATACTCTGACTATATTTTCCCTAGGGTTTGACTTTGATTTGCACTCCAAGTGTATTGTGATAGATTTTATGGCTTTAGGTGACTCATATTACTGTTATAATCTACTATAGATTCTAAAATTCTTTACAACACCCTTTTTATTGGGTCTTTGCATTGAAAATTTGTGAAAAATTGCATATTTTAGTGTATTTTCACTAGGTTTTGACATGTCATCATTCTAGATTTGCATAAAAATAATGTTGTTAAGGATATTATTTCTTTATTGGACTGATATTAGAAATATTATTTTCTTCCTCTGATCAATTTCTGTACAACACCTTTTCTTTCACTTATTTGCATTGAAAAAAGTTAAAAAATAAGGCATTTTAGGTCATTTCCACACATAGTTTTGCACTGGTCTCTTGCATAAATTTTGAAAAGATTTTAAAATATGATCTTACATTGATGTTACAAGACATTTCATCATGGTATATTCATCCCATTGGTCTTTGGTATCTTTACATGCATATATCAAAAACTTTGAGAATTTCTACAAATTTCTTAATCTAAACCCTCATGTTCTCACTTATATACAAGCTATGTATCACAAGGATATATTTAAATGCTCTTCATTGGAAATCCTTGACTATGTATATGATTATTACAAATTCATATCTCTCATGAGAACATACCCTTGGGTAGTAGAAGATTTAACAAAACACATTGAGAATGATGAGAGTGAAAGTTCTCTTAATGCTTTGGATTTAATAGCTAAAACATATGGTGATGATGATGATGATGATTCCATAGATTATCCTACTCCTCCTATAGTTGAATGTTCAAGAACCTTAGTTTATAAGATGATGGACAGCTCTATTAATCATACAACACCTTGCTTTCTTAACAACATAGTACCTTCCTCTCATTCCAGTGCTCTCCCTGGCCAAGATGTAGCATTAGTGGATACGAAAAGGTCTCTCACATTAAATCCTTTAGGGATAGATAATGGGTATAATCAAGAGGAAAATAATATTAATTCAATCATCATTAATAGACTTTGTAGCAATATTCCTAAAATGATTGTCTGAGGGACACCTAGTGCACCCTCTTGCTTAAACCAGTCATTATAGTTCAAGGTAGACACTCCGATGGCATTTACCAATATGCACAAATTAATTACTCAAACAAGTCAAGGTGTTCAAAATGTGCCACAACATCCCATAATTTCTCACTCATACAACACCCATAATAACAAGCAAAGTAAATAAGCACTGCATGTGCCTATCTCTCTTCCATGTTCTCAACCTATGCTCCCTCCACCACCTCATCTTACTCATACAAGTGTTCAAGAATATGATCTGGTTGAATGGCTTCATGCTACTCTGGCTAAGATCTCTCTTTGGGATTTAATGCAAACTTCACCTACATACCATGGAATGCTCCAAGATGCTTTAGAAAAGGTGATTGTCCCACCTACTGCTAAGCCTAATGATGTAGCAAGTGTATTATATAGTATGCATGCGACAAATACAGATATTCTCTTTCAACCACATGCATTACCGTCAATTGAAGTTCAAAACCAATATGATCCACTTACAATCTTTGTCACAATAAACATAAACTTGATAAAATGAGTTATGATTGACAATGGATCAACTCTTAATGTTTGTAGCATTGACCTACTACACAAAATCAAGGCCGACACATAAAAAATTAAACCAGATAAACTTAGCATTCGTGGCTTTGATAATCATAGTAGTCAATCAGTTGGTACTATAACCTTACCTATAAAGGTGGGTCATGCAATTGTATCTACCCTGATTCATGTCAAGCCTAGCTCTTTATCTTACAACATGATTCTTGGTAGACCTTGGATTCATGCATTGGGGCAGTTCCGTCCACCCTACATGGTTCAATCAAATTTATATTCAAAGATAAAATTCATACCATTCATGCTGATCTTGAACTGGATAACTATTTGAATATTGAAATGCAAAAACAAGTTTACAATCATATGAGCTTAAACAATTTACGAGCTGATTCATCAATTCCTCTTGCCATGATGGATGTTGTGCAAAATTCTACACCATCGAATGCACTTTTTGATGATGATTGGGGTTCATTAGATTTTACTCCTTCCTTTAATGGAGAATATAAATTTAATAACCCCGACACATCAAAAGTAGCTTTGATCTCATCTAAATAATCTTTTGAAACATCTAAGAAATGTAAAGTCTCCTTAGTAGAAAACAAAGACAATACTCTCACTTATACTGCAAATTATGAGACCTATGAGACTTCACCATCTTCTAAAGAGATGGACTCTCTTTATGGTCATGGATTTCAAATATTGTACAAAAATAATGACTACGTAGGTAATAGTTGCAATGTATATCAACAAGGAATTAGAGTACCGTTACAAGTTGTTGGAATTAATTACACAACCGGTATAGGATACCACTCTTTGAAACCAACCAAAGCCTCTCATCATCCTAAACTTAATGTTAATGCAATTTCAACAAGACCCAATCAACATGTGATATATCCTTGGCTAATAGACTAGAATGGTCTACCAGGAAGCATCCCTTTGAATAAGGTAAATATGTCTCAAACTTTAACCACACTCATTGTAGCCAATATTATAATTTCTCTCAAGCGTTGCCTCTTCCTAAATATGTAAGTTCTTAGCATTGGGATGAAATAGGTAAATATTTCTAAACCTTTACCTCTCATGTTGTGTTTCCCCCGTGATGTGTTATGTGTTGTTTAGGCCTCCTGGGATGATCCTTGACTCTCTCGTAAAGTCCAGGATGCTAGGAGACCACTTCTGTTGTGACATTTTTTTATTTGTATCATCATTCTTCTATATTGCTTCTCCTCTATTTTCACTATTGTGTGTTGTGTCTTATGGACATAGCATTGCAGTTGGTGACTTGGGGGCACCCCCCTATGTGACTGTCCCTAAGGCACTTTTTTCTCCTCCCTCAATTTATTTTTTCTCTTTCTCTAGTGTTTCTATCTAGTGGGCAGATGATGAAAAACATATTATACTAATACGGACATAGTGTCCCTTCAACGAGAAATCAATAAATGGACCAAGTCCATACATGAGAATGGGATTGATATATATTATCTGATGCTTGGCTAGTAGAATCACTCCATGTGATCTTGATGTTGTCTTATCGTACTTACAAACCATAACAATACTATTGCTCCATGCACTTTATTTATCTTTGAATCTCACCTTGGTTACACTTGGTTTTGAGATTTTTGTGGTTAATCCCCACGGTTATACTCGGTCTCCAAATCCATAGTATAACCTCGGCTCTTTATGTGAATGATCATATGCATTGTTATTTATTATGTCCCTATATTAGTAATTTATAATTGAGTGGAATTTGTATTAATAATATTATAAATTGAATATATTTAATATATTTAAATAATATTTATTTAAAACAATTAAAAAAGCTATATTATTATTATATTTATAAATGACATATATAAATAATAATAATATATTATAAATATATCTAATAATATAAATACAAATATTCTTATATTTATCTTATATTATAATATAAATATAAATAATATAATATAAATCATATATCATTTATTATGATATAAATGATATAATATAAATCATATAAAATAACATTCTCTTAAATCGTCTTGGTGTATTATGGTGCAGACCGAAGAATGGAGGCGCAAGGAAGTGCAGGGTGAGGACAAGCAGTTCGGGGAGTCCAATCACTGCAACTGGTTTAGGGATGAGAGGGAGGTGGATTGGTATGGCAGAGGCGAATGAAGGAAGGGAAAGGATATCGATCCACATTACAGCTGGAGTGAGGAAGTAGAACAAGCCTTCCCAATTGAAGACCTTCGCATGAAATTTAGAAATAGGGATAGGAACGGCTCAGATGGAAGATTGGGGCTGGAAAACACCTTTAGCAGACCCCAATGGGTTTTTGAAAATGGTCGATGGGTTGACAAGTGCCACCCTTTCTATGAAAAAAGGAACTCCAGGGGCTGGTGACAGCCTCGCTGGAATCAGATCAAGTATGATTGGAACCATAGGGTGCCCAGGAAAGGATGATTCAGCCAGGGACCCCCATGGATAAATCAATTCAGAGGAAAGAATAGGAATTTTGGACACGCGAATGGGTGGTTCAGGAAAAAAAGATACACGGATGAATCCCAATGATGGCGAGCCAAGGATGTCTAGAAGGAAGGCCAAATTAGTAGCAAGGGAGGAGGCGACAAGGATGAGATTCGACAGTATGGTATGTATCAAAAACCAGAGTCTATTTCTGTTAAAATTATCCCAAATAATAGTACTACAGAGGTGCTCAAAGAAAGAGGAGTCTTCATTAAATGGGGAGGGGAACCATCATTAAGAAAAGAAGATATCTTAACCTGGTGCCAGGTGAAATGGGGACACCAGATAGTAATATGGGCACTCCAAAATAATTTCTATCTAGTTACCCTTACCTCAAAGGCAGAAAAAAGTGATGCCCTAGGATCAGGCCCCTTTTTCTTGGGAGGATCACAAATGCACATTGTAAATTGGAAACCAAAATTTGACCCAAGAGCTCAAACCCTAGGAGAGAGTCACATTTGGGTTTGCCTTTACAACCTCCCCTCAGAATACTAGTTTGAGGAGGCTCTAAAAATGATAGGAATAAAGCTGGGCAATTTCAAATTTCAAGACAACATTCAGGAAGATAGGAAGCAGGGTATGTATTTTAGGTTGTGTATCAGAATTGAGAATGAAGGTATCCTACAAGTAGAAATTAAGTTAGAGGCCGAAGAAGGATTCTGGATTCAACCAGTAAGAAGGGAGGACAACTTGAATTTGTGCCCTAATTGTAAGTCTATGGTGCATGGAAAAGATAAGTGTGAGTCAGAAGTGGGAGAAAGGGATCTCGGTTTCTACAAAATTAGAAAGCCTAAATCTCTGATAATGGAAAGAGAAAGGGTAGGGGAAGGAAATTGGGAAGTAGACCTAGTAGAGTCAATGTGGAAACATGAAGGGATCCTTGAGACGGGGGGGAAAGATGTTCAGAGGGACTTCAGGCAGAATGAAAAGGAACCCTCACTGGAGGAGTTGACTCCTGGGAAGAGGGATGTAAGGAATCTAGAAGATCTTCATAATCTTGAGGACATACAGGTTGAGGGTTTGGAAATAGTAAGTGAGATGGCAGGAAATAGCCTGCAAGAAAAGGCAGGAGGACAGGAGGGCCCTACCTCGGATTCGGAAGAGGAAGATAGCTTTGAAGATGGGCAAATTGGCAGCCTTGAGGAAAAGGGATTGGAACAAACTCAGTCTGATCAAAGAACTCCTAAGATTAGGGCTACCTGTCTAAGGGGATGGAAATCAAACAAGGAAAGGCTTTTGGTGGCAGGGGCTGCTAAGGGGCAAACAAAAATTAACCAGACAACACTAAGAAATGGTAAGGAGTTACCCCTTCCTGAAGGAGCATGAGGGTACTAAGTTGGAATGCTAGGGGCTTAAATGCCCCTAGAAAGTGGTGCCTTTTTAGGCGCCTAGTAGAAATAAACAAACCTGATTTTGTCTTGGTCCAAGAAACAAAATGGAAGAAGGATGAACAAATGAACAAGTTAAGATTTTGGAGAGGATGGAAAGAAGAGTTTGAGGAAGCAGAAGGGGCCTATGGGGGGTTAGGTATTCTGTGGGATCTAGGGAAAGCCAGTTGTGAGATCTTAGAAGCTAATCAAAGCTGGATAGCGGTGAAGGCAAAGTTCTTCCAGATTAGCAGGGACTTCATACTAGTCAATGTATATGGGCCGGTAAGCACAATTGACAAAAGAAGTGTCTGGGGAAGACTATAAATCTTTCTGAACCAAAAGAGGCAGGAATGTATCTTGATAGGAGGAGACTTTAATGCTACACTAAACCCTCAGGAGAAAAGAGGGGGTATCAAGATCACAACAAGAGTACAGATGGACTTCCAAGAGTTTGTGGATAAGAATGAATTAAGAGAAATTCAAACAAAGAATGGCATTTTCACTTGGACCAATAGGAGAATAGGCTTTACAAATATTATAGAGAAATTGGACAGATTTCTGATATAGGGTGGATGGTCACACATTGCAAATTCTTTTGAAGCCTCAATTCTCCCCTACAGTGGCTCGGATCACTTTCCGATCCAGGTGGAAATGGTAAATGATGGTTTTGGAGGAGGGGCTCCCTTTCGTTTTGAAAAAATGTGGCTTAGGGATCCAGACCTTTTGAGCAAGATTGCCCTGTGGTGGAGGGAGTCCTATGGAGGAAATCATTCTAATATGTTCATCTTCCATAGAAAGCTATCAGAGGTTAAGGCCAAGTTAAAAGTCTAGAATAAGGATCACTTTAAGAATATTTTTGAAGAACAAGGGAAAGTGGAGGTAGAACTAAGAAAGTTAAATGAGAAAATTATAGAAGGAGGCATGGGGCAAGAAGAGTTCCTTCTTGAAAAGAGACTAAAAGGAGAGCAGGAAGAAATTTTATCTAGAATTGAGTGTCATTGGAGACAAAAGTCTAGGGAAGTTTGGCTCAGGGAGGGAGATAGGAACACTAAATACTTCCACAATTTGGCCCTAGCCAATAGAAGTAGAAACAGAATAGGAGAAATGGAGAAAGAGGATGGGACAGTAATAAATAAAGAAGAAGAGATTTCTCAGGAAGTTGTTGGTTATTTCGAGAAAATCTTTTCTAGGGAAACTCTTGAGCAGGGAAGGGAAATAGAAGATATCTTGGGGGAGATCCCAACCCTAATTTCAGAGGAGGAAAACAAGGAGCTAATTAAGGAAATCAATATGGAGGAACTGAAAAAAGCTACTTTTCAACTTGGTTCAGACAAGGCTCCGGGACCGGATGGATTCCCAGCCCTTTTTTTACCAGAAATGTTGGGAGATCATTAAAAATGATCTTTTGAAGGCAGTAGAGGAATCAAAGAAGAAGTCCACTGTGCTAAGAGTCTTCAACCACACCTTCATTGCACTAATTCCTAAGAAGAAGGTAGCAAGAAAGATGGAGGACTATAGACCTATCTCACTTTGCAATACATTCTACAAGATAATTACAAAGGTAATAGCAAACAGATTGAAGGTAGTAATCGATAAACTTGTGTCTGAAGAATAGAGTGGCTTCATTTCGGGCAGGTCCATAGTGGAAGGAATTATTGTCACCCATGAATTAATTCACACAGCCAGAAAACTCCGAACGCCAAGTATGGTGGTGAAACTAGACATCCTAAAAGCATATGACTGGGTGGATTGACAGTTTCTATTAGAAGTCCTAAAAAATTTTGGTTTTGACCCTAAATGGCTAGAATGGGTAGGCTCATGCATCAATACTCCTAAATTCTCAGTCCTTATTAATGGAGTAGCCAAAGGGTTTTCCAGTTCTTCTAGAGGGATTCGGTAGGGGGACCCTCTATCACCCTTTCTGTTTGTATTAATGGTAGAAGCCCTGGGGCGAAGGATTTGCCAAGCTAGGTGAGAAGGTGTCTGGAGAGGGATGGAGGCAGCCCTTGGTGTTGAAGCTTGCACCCGCTAACAATTCGTGGATGACACCATCCTTTTTGGGCAAGCTACCAGGATGGAAGCTAGGAGGATCAAGTCATTGCTAGACGGGTACAGAAGGGTCTCAGGGCAAGCCATTAATTGGAGAAAATCAGAAGTTTTCTTCCTAATACCCAACCAAGCCTTCAAAGAGAATTAGCTAGAATCTTAGAAGTGAAGGTGGTAAACTTCCATGGAAGATTATTGGGTATGCCAATGTTTGCTAGAGCTAACAGGAAAAGCTATTGGGAGAAGTTAGTAGGTAGCTACAGACAGAAAATGGAAGGGTGGAAGGGTAAGTGGCTTACCTCGGCGGGTAGACTGCTTATGATAAAAGTAGTACTGGCAGCCATTCCTGTCTATGCTATGTCATGTTGGAAAATCCTGGCTAGCATTGAGGACCAACTCAATAAGATAATGTGTAAGTTTTTTTGGAATGGCCCAAATGACACAAACAAAATCCCCTTATTGGCATGGGAGAGTATCTGTAAGCCCCAACAAGTTCGAGGGGTAGGGGTTAGGCAGATGAATCTGGCAATGGGGGCCAAATTAGTTTGGGCCATGTGCACAGGCAGTCAAAAGTGGGTTAGGATTCTAAGAAGTAAGTACCTGGACTTGAATGACCTAGAACAAATTGTAAGAATCAGCAACCCGCCAAGGGGATCAACCGCATGGAACTTTATTTGTGATAGCAGAGATATTATATCAAAACATGCCACTTGGGAGGTCCACAGTGGGGTCAATGCTCATTTCTGGACAGATTCCTGGGATGGTCACCCTAGGCTAGCAAATTTACCCAATTTGGAGGCAATTAGAAGGGAATCCGTGAGGGTGTGGGGCTCCAGAGTCTGTGATTTCAGGGAGGTGGGGGAGCAATGGAAGTGGAAGGACCTCAGTGTTTTGGATGCCCCAGCTGAACAGAAGGAAGCCCTAAGATCAATTTTAGAAGGCAAAAAAATCCCAGACCCGAGAGGTGAGGATGTGCTGAGATGGGTAGCTTCGGAAGATGGGGATACAAAGTTAAGATTGGGTACCTGATTAAGGAAAGAGCCAAGATACTTCAAGGGCTGCCCAAACACTTGTTGTGGGGCAAGGAGGTGCTCCTGAAGGTAGGGGTGTTCCTCTGGTTGGCCATCCAGGACAGGATCCTTACACAAGATAGGTTGGGAAAGATGGGCTTTAGAGGTCCCAGTCGGTGTCCACTATGTAAGAACAAAGAGGAAACTGTAGACCATCTATTGCTTGAATGCCCCTATGTAGATTTCTGTTGGAAAGGAATTATGCAAAAGTTGAGGTTGCAAACCCCTTAGTCTCAAAGTTTGAAAGAGTGGATTAGTGCCTGGCCAGGTAAGAGGTTCAGAGGGGCCCTGAGTAGCATCTGGTAGATTGCTCCCTCCACCGTTTGCTGGGAACTTTGGAAAGAATGGAATAGATGAATCTTCAAGGATCAAGCTTTAGATAGGGATGTGGTTCTTAAGAAAATTGAAAGGACAATTGTGGAACTAACAAACACAGCTGCCAAATTTAGAGCGTCATCCAAAAATGTCTTCACTAACCGAGATGTTGAACTCACCAACAACTTCGAAGGCCTGTGCATTCCTCCGATAGTAGGGAACTCGAATCATTCCAAGAGAATGGAGGCTCGCAGGTAGACCGTTTGGTGATGACCTGATGAGGGATGGATCAAGATTAATTTCGATGGCACAAGTCTAGGGAACCCTGGCAGAGCAGGGATTGGGTGTATAGCACGAGACTCAGATGGGAATACTCTAGACCAGCGCTTCGTCTTCATAGGTGAAGCGATGAATAATGTGGCAGAATTTTAGGTAGTGCTAGAAGGTTTGGAAATGGGGAAGTCGCTGGGTGCCCTGAGGGTTCATCTAGAAGGTGACTCACTCCTAATAGTTAATGCAATTAGGACCGCCGCCACTCCCAGTTGGACTCTGCGAAGATGGCTTCCACCAATCAGAAGGCTCGTGGAGTCCTTCATGGAGTTTAGAGTAAGCCACGTCTACTGTGAAGGTAATCAGGAGGCGGACGCTTTAGCAAAACAAGGAGCCTTAGGTGACCGTGATCCCAGTTTTCTGGCCTGATGATGACTTGGCTGATCAAATAGGGGCTGGAGGACAAATGGCTGATGATGATGGATTGTAAGAGAGTAATTTGAAAAGGGTCGATGTTGACCTCAGTACTGAGAAGACAGATGACATCACCGCATGGATGTGGAATGCGTGATGAAGCAAGGTGACAGAAGGCTTCCGGCGTGCGACGGGGAGTTTGTTTCCTCGAGGGAAGAGACTTTCAATTTTACACAAGTGGCACTTTTAAGACGCTAAGGTAGTATTTACTTCACATCACCTATGGCATGACTGAAGGTAGGAGGATAGATTTTAGGGCAGGGAAGATGTCCGATCGCACAAGATTGTTAGCTAGTTTGAAGCGTGCAAATATGGGCGTCTTTATTTCGTGGGTGTGGATAAAGGGATGCGCTAGTATCTCTGTTGTATTGTCTTTTCCAGGTTCTTGACATTGCGGAGAATGGTAAGACACCCAGCTAAAGATAGTGGTAGTGAAGGTGGCAGGGAAGCAGATTTCATGGAGACGCTGATATGTTTGGAATCGTTGGTGGCTATGATGGCTTTCCACGGGGAAATCACAGACAAACGGCCGAGAGGCATCCTATCGGTGAAACACGAGCTGGTGGTAAATGCGGTGAAGCAGGTGTTTGGCCCTGGTTTCATATGGGATTACTATAGGCTGCGAGTGAATACTAATATTGCAGCTATGTTCATGGCTTTGGCATTATATAGAGGAGTGCCCAAAGCTAGAGTGAAGAACCTTTGCCAGAGATTGTTTAAGCACTCATATCTAGGGGAAATTGATGCGGTCATCGATAACATTGATGATGACGGTAGGGTCCCCTGGGCGCACCAATACTACATGTGGAAAGGAAGAGGCGGGAAGGAGATTCAGAAATTTCACATAGTCTTTGCAATTGACTCGGGGGATCTGGAGGACAGGGTGGTGGACCTGGATCGTAATTTGGATTTCCTTCAGCGAGCAGCTGAGATCTCTCCCTTTCTATCAAAGGAATGGATGACTAGCTACATGGGGAGGGAAGGCTTTTGGGTTCCCGATGACAGTGATTTTGAGGAAGAAAACAAGGATGTGGAGTTCCCACTACTCCTAGACTGTGGCGAAGACTAGGTGATGGAGGATGGTCGGGACGTGGAAGAAATTGCTGAAAGACCGGCACACAAAAAATGTAGGAAGGACTGTCCGGTTAAAATACGGGCTGCCAAGGCTCGGTCAATGCGGTTGGAGGTAGAAGTGGAAGAAAGGAGGGAGGCCTGTGGTGGAACAGGCACTTCCAGCTCTTCTTTCTATGGAGTTGAAGGAACTGGCCAAGATGGCAGATGAGTCTTTTGTTTTATTGGTGTCTTGGCAAGTAGTTCGTTTCTGTTTTGAAGTAAAATAGTGTAGGTAGTCTATAGTGGTAGGTTGGTTTTTTTGATATGAAAGAGTCAAGCTGTTAAGGCCTTGTAATATTTTGAAAACTCAAGGTTTTATGTTTGAAGACCTATCCGCTTTTTGATTTTAATACTATAATCAAGGGGTGCTGGCCCTAACCAACTATTTACTTATCAAAAAAAATATAAATCATATAAAATAAATAATATATCATTTATTATAATATAAATAAACATCTTTTAACCTATCCTCTTATGATAACAGAGTTATGAGTTATGGTTGGAACTAGCTTTACACAACTCATAAAAGGGAATTAATATAAAGTAATAAAAATTATAAGACGGTACTATGTATTTTACTAAAGTAATAAAATTTTTAAGAGGGTACATATGTAACTAAGCATAATAAGAGACGTGTCTATTCGAACATATCCCTTGAAAGGGAAATAAATAAAGGTTGTGAGATAGAAAGTAAAAGGATAGGCAAAAATACGAAAAAAGTATCTTGTAAATACATATATTTAGATATGATATCATAAATTAATATATAGAGATATGTACAAGAGCAATAAATGGGAGGAATTATTCAAGTAAAAATAATATCTATATATATATATAGTAGATAAAGGATGTGATGTCTAAACATAATTAAAAATTATATTCATGACAACATTATAATAATTATGATATTATAATAAAAATAATAAATAATATTACAATAATATATATAGTATATAATAACTAAATGATGTCTATATATACTTATAATAGTAATATTATAATGATAATAAATAAGTAATATATTATAGAGTTATATATATATCGACTGGGTGTATAGTTGAAAATAATATATATTCTAAAGTGAATTGTGATATCCCAATAATAACCAAGATACAATTTGAATTAATTACAAAATCATATGGATAATGATATAATAATGTTGTGATGACAATAATAATGATCATTAATCATTATAATAATAGTGATTAATTATAATAATAATAATAATTGTTATGTAATGTAAATAATATAAAATATATATTCTGCATAGTATATATGTATAATAATATAATATAGAAATTATAATAAATATAAAAAGGATTCATATCTACTAATCTCATAATAACTCATTCTGCAGCAACAAAGATATTGGTGATAATCAATATTAGTTTAGTAGGATCTAATGTTTAATAAGTAATTTAATATGATGGTTCCTTAAAAATGTAACATAGATATCATTGTTTATCATTAGTAAGCTTTTAAATTAATATGAATATTGTGTGTAATTACACCATGTTAAAATAATATGTTGATATGAATAGTTATATATATTTTTGAATATATTGAATAAATATGTTATAATGATAATTGTATAAGTGTTATATGATAAAGGGATGTGTTACAAGAGGGGAATAGCGATGGGACATCCTCCTAAGTACACCACCCCTTGAGGGGGGATTAATAAATCCCATTGGGGCCAAGGGGGTATAAAGGATACCGCTCTTGGGCTTAGGAGAGATAGCTTTCGGGGCACCCTTTGTGACTTCAACTTCCTATCATAAGCACTCAACTTCAAGGATTTAATCATAAAGGAAGGAAAAGGGATGATAAGAGGAAAGGGGAATAGAACAACAAATGCCTCATTAGGTACACCACCTCATATGGATGGCATGTGCCACATGAGGCCAAGAGGGATGGTATATCTGCTCTTGGGCCTTAGGAAGAGGATCTAGGACACCCAATCAAAGCCATTTTCCTTCACCTCTCTTATGATTCAGTTCCTTGGGTAACTAGATTATATTTATTTAAAAAAAATTGTTCTGTAGGAAATTTTAAATTTCTAGAGTGAAAATTGAGAATTAGAACAACATTTAATATACAAGGAATTTGGGGACATTACACGGTTATACTCAGTCTCCAAATCCGTAGTATAACCTCGGCTCTCTATGTGAATGATCATATACATTGTTGTTTATCATGATTAAATGGACACTAACACTTTTCTTGCAGGAATGTGTTTGTGCGAACATTTGGCAATCGTAAAGTACATATCACCTCTGGGGGGCATGGGCACTGTGAGAGCTCATGTTCCCTTGTGTGTTTTCTTCCTACCTTAATGTGCTCGATATCAATACCTGATATCAGCCACTTTAAGGTGGGGGCATATATAAAGTAAGTTGTCTGTTCTAGATGCTAGCAAAGTGTGTTTGTTCTCAAGTGTAGTTTAAAGACTGGTGGCGATGAGTCCCTCCTGCACTCTAAGATTTTTTTCAAATCTATTGCAATCATTTAAGCCCTTTGTGGAGGCAGAATATTGCGTATATATTTTTTATCTTAAGCCCTTTGTGGAGGTGGGGATGGTGTACTTCTCGTGGAGAGTGCACATCCTGTCATTTAAAAAAAGTCCTCTACGGTGGCGGGGAGTGGTTTTTTTACTAACTCAACCCTTAAGCGTGTGTTTGATGATTGTTGTGGAGAAGCCCAATTGTTGATGTGTGCCTATAATGTGCTTGAAATGGTGATGAACCTAGAAATAGGAACACTCCATCACTTGTCTATCGTGGTTTCTCTATGTCTTCCAAGTGTGTGTGTATTGTGTGTTTGTTCCGAAGCATAGTCTAAAGACCAGTGGCAATGAGTCCCTCCTATGATTTGGGATTTGTATGGCGTCCTTGATTTGTATTGCATGTATGTTGCCCCATATGTAGTTTAAAGACTAGTGGCGATGAGTCCCACCTGCATTATGGGTGGTGTGTTTACTTTCCTTGTACTTACATCTGTATTTTATATATGAAAAGAAAAAGAAAAAAAATCATCACTATATTCACTGCATTCACTGTATCCAGTATGTTTTACGTGTCTTTAATTTTGTCTTCTCCATGTTTTGTGTGATTGTAACTATCTTCTCCATTTTTTGATGTCTGTTACTATCTTCTATGCGATTAGCGTGTCTTCTTCATGGTTGGCATGTTTGTTGTATTTGTTGACCGTACTTTGATGCATGTATTGGCCTTGCGTTTATACATACATTAGAATTGGGCTAAATGTTATGTCAGAAAAAGTAACCTTGGGGTCTTTTTCCTCTTAAGGTTTAGCTCCCAGGTCCTTTAGAATGCATTTAGAGCATATTGCATGATTTTGATGACTCTCGATGAGAAAACCCTGAAGTTTAATGGAAAATAGGACTCAAGGGATGCACCTAACATAAATCTTGCCTGAAATAGGGGCAGAACTTGGGCACCTGTGCCCTAATCCTGCCATATTTTAAGTCAGGACCAATTTCAAAGTGTTGGTTTATGACCGTTATTTAGGTCCTATGCTGACACGGGAAGATTGAATTATGAAATTCTTAGCGGGAATGTTTGTAGTTGCATGTATAAGAATGATTAGGTTATCATTTGCAAACTAGATAGATATTGCAAACTTGTGGCTTGTGTGAAAGTGATTCAAAGGCATTCATTGTGTGGTAGAGCAGACTTTTGTGTTGTTCTTATGTTTGTACTCTAGCAGATTTGGCATCCATCTCCTCATGGCATGAAGAACATCTTCTTTCCGTGAGATCTTCATGACAAGGTGGTATCAATTATGTTTTCAATCATTTATCATTTGGATTTTTCCTCTATCCTGCATGGATATGTGCTTTTTATCTGGCAACAATGTTTGGAAGACTTGAATGTCTCTCTGGTGCTTGACCGAGACAAGCCTCTAAACACCACAACCCCCAACCCATTTTTCTATGATTGCAAGTTACAGTCTACGAAAGTAGAAGTGGAGTTGCACAAGAGTAGTGCAGACTATTAGAATTGTAGATCAGAGAAGAAAATAGGGACTTGGACTTGGGCACCCGCTTATTAGTCCTCCAGCTCCCGCAACAGGAAAATCTCCACAACAACAGAAATAGGTTATAGACAAGATTCCTAGATCCTAACAAAAACTATGGCACTCGACTAGGGCACCTACTCATTAGTCCCTAACTTTTTTGTTTTTTAAAACTTTGAAATATAGTATGCATCTGATTATCATTTGATATGTTTGTGTGCGATCTTTTTCCGTAATTTATTCATTTGTTTATGATTTTATGAAATTAGGGTTTTGAGCATAGTTGGACTTAATTAAACAACAAAATCATACAATTCCAATCTTCCCCTATGTTCCAAGTGACAGGAGATCTATAGTAGACTTTCTACTCGATTGAATATTCTTGAATGTTTAGTGGTGAAATGAGGATCAACACAAACCATTAAAACCAAACCCTAAACATCCTTACCTTCTTTTCACGGGCTACACATTTTGTTTTATCATCCCCTATGTTGCTTTACTATCTTATTCTTATTATTAATTTTATTTAACATGAAAAAATGCATATGGTAAGCTGGCAATGTCTATGGAACATTTTAGATGCACTCTTTACCAAAATAATCATTAATTAAAATTTAAAACTTTAATAGGATATATTTAGTAAAAAAAATTAAAATTTGATTTTTCTTATTTCTATATCTATTAATTTATTTGTTTTTCACATGCCTAGTTACTCCTTTAATTCTATAAAGCAGAACCTGAATATGAATTGGCAGGATCAGTAGAATGACAACATGAATATAAATGGATATAAATGGGCATCAGAACCAAAATATACAGCTAAACCAAAATATAAATGGACATCAAAACTAAAAATGAGTAGGCATGATCTGGTAGCAACAACAGTTGAAACCATAGTAAGAGACCAATGAATGGACATTAAATGGACATTAGGAGCTAAAAATATTGTCCATTCACATTCTAGTTTTGTCCATTTATATTCATGTTTGGCTATATATTCTGGTTCTGATGCCCACTAGGTGAATATAAATGGGCATTAAAATTAGGCTGGTTTAGTAGAATGAGAACGTGAATATAAATGGGCATAAAAAAGATGAACATTAATATAAATTGGTAGAATTAGAATGTGAATGGATAGTATTGTTATCTCTTAATGTCCATTCATTAGTCTCTTAATGTGATTTCAACTATTTGTTTTTTTTTTAAAACTACTTGGATCATAAGATTATGAAGACTATAAATGCTTTGATTTTAAAACTACTTGCATCAGTTCTTTAATTTAAATATGTTTTCTATAATTTTATTAACCAGAATATATTATGTTCAGACTGTTATTTTACATTTCACCCTATACAAATTCAGTGCAACTGCTAGTAAATATGTATTTTAGAACTTTCTGGAGTTGTCTTATGTCCACTGACACACCATTGGAAACATCATTTTTAAGAATCTAGGGATGTTGGAGAAGTCTTTGTAGATACATATGTGTTGGATAACTGATGTGGCATAGCCAGATGTGCAGTTTCTATTTTTGAATTTCTATTTTCTTAGTTAGTTTCAATTAGATGTTTTTAGGAATTTGCCAACTTTTATATTGCATGTTAATGCATGTAAATCATGCTATCTTTGGTTTGTTATTTCTATTTTTTCTATATAGTTTCCTTTGTAGCAAATACATATACATTGTAATTAGAGCTGTAGCTCTCTGGTTTTTTCAATTGCAATAAAAAGTTTATTCTCTGTGTCTGCATATATCTTGTATGGTTATTTTGTTTGTTCATTTTAAATCTATTATTATATTTGTTTGTTTAAAAATCTTCATTTGGTATCAGAGCAGGTGTTTTTGTTAAAAGATTTATCATGTCAAATTCTAACTCTTTGCCAATCCCAGAATTTAATTAATCTGATTATGATTATTGGTCCATCAAGATGATGACTTTTTTGATAGGAAAAGATTTATGGGAAATTGTAGAGACAGGATATGAAGAGCTAGCTGATTGGAATGCTCTTGCAGCCAATGATAGAATAGCTAAGAAGGAAGCTAAGAAGAAGAATGCACAGGCTTTATTTCACATTCAAATGGGTCTTGATAAGAGCCTATTTCCAAGCATTGCAGGTGCACAGACAACTAAAGATGCTTGGAAGACTCTAAAAGAAGCTTACCAAGGTAGTGATCAAGTCAAAGTTGTGAAGTTGCAGACATTAAAAAGAGAATTTGAGAATTTGAAGATGCAAGAAAGTGAAAATGTGAGTGATTATTGTGTAAGAGTAAAAGACGTGGTTAATAAGATGGCTACTCTTGGAGAAACTATGGACAATGAAGTTGTGATAAAAAAGGTGTTGAGTTCTCTAACACCAAGGTGGAACAATGTTGCCATCATCATTGAAGAAAGCAAGGATTTGACTTTTCTTCATTTTGATCAGCTTGTTGGATCTCTCATGTCTCATGAAGAAAGATTGAGAGATTCATCTAGACAAAGTAATGAGAAGGCTTTTCTTCCAAAGTACAAATTACAAAGAATGAAAATGCTAGCACAAGCACCAAAAATAATCAGGGCCAAGGCAGAGGTCAAAATCAAAAAGGAAACAGAGGACAAAGAGGTGGTCCAAGAGGAAGAGGTAGAGACAGATTTGATAAAAGAAATGTTCAATGTTATCACTGTAATAGGTATGGTCACTTTGAAAGGGAATGCAGATTAAAAGAAGGTAATAACAATAGAAGTGCTAATTTTGCTAATGAGAATGATGAGGCTTCTCGTAGTAATTTATTCTTATCATATGACAAAGCTGAAAATAGTTCTAAAGAAATCTGGTATTTAGATTCAGGTTGTTCTAACCACATGTCAGGAAATAATGAGATTTTTTCTACAATGGATAAAAGTTTCAAATCTAAAATTAAGCTTTGTGATGACAAGTCCTTGGAGGTTGCAGCTAAAGGAGCTATGGAGGTGAATACAAAGGAAGGTAAGAAATGTGTGACTAATATTTACTACACTCCACAATTAAAACATAATTTATTGTGTGTTGGGTAGTTGTGTGAGAAGAATTATAAGGTGGTACTTGAAAATCAGCAATGTACAATTTATGATAAAACTCAAGGCAATAGGGTGGTTACAGTAGTTCCTATGTCAAAGAATAGGATGGCCATTTGAATTTTCATAGTTTGATGTTTCTCACCTCAAAAGCTTTGGTTTATGGTTTGCCTAAGGTTCAAGAACACAAGGAAGTTTGTGAAGGTTGTGCTAAAGGAAAACATGCAAGAGAGTCATTTCCAAAAGGCAATGCATGGAGGGACCATTACCCACTTCAATTGGTTCACTCAGATATTTGTGGTCCTATGCAAACAAAGAGTTTGGATAAGTAATCATATTTCATTACTTTTATTGATAAGTGTTAGGTTTATTTTTTGAAGGCCAAGGATGAAGCCTTTGATACATTCAAAAGTTTTAAAGCCTTTGTGGAAAATGAAAAAGGTTGTAAGATCAAATGCTTAAGGACAGATCGTGGAGGAAAATTTTTCTCAAGAGATTTTAGGAATTATTGTGATATGCATGGCATCAAAAGGCAACTCACCACTGCTTACACACCTCAACAAAATGGGGTAGCTGAAAGGAAAAATCATACAGTGGTGGAAATGGCAAGGAGTATGCTACATACCAAAGGATTAGACAATTCTTTTTAGGGTGATGTAGTTGCTATAGTAGTGTACATTCTCAATTGGAGTCCTACTAGAGCACTTGACATGATGACTCCTTGTGAAGCTTGGCATGAAAAAAGGCCTAATGTTAATCATTTTAGAGTTTTTGGTTGTTTAGCATATGTTCATGTGGTTGATCCAAAGAGATAAAAATTAGATCCCAAAAGTGAGTCATGCATTTTTGTTCGATATAGTGAACAAAGTAAGGCTTACAGGTTGTATAGCCCTCGTACTAATAGCATTCTTGTTTCAAGAGATGTGATTTTTGATGAAGGGGGAGTTTATGGTCATCAAAAAGACCCTGTTGAGAAGTCTAAATCTGTTTTGAATGGTGGTATTATTGCTGATATTGATCATGAGCAGCCAGCTAATACGTCAATTCCAAGTGCTATACATCCACCAAATAGCCCCCATCTAGTTCTTCAATTTCAAGTACAAGTCCAAATTCAAGTCCAAGTCCTACAAGGAAGGTAAGAAGCTTAAGTGATATCTATCAAAGAAGTACAATCCAAGCACATGAAGAGAATCCTATAGGTGAAACAATAAATTTTTCTTTATTCTCACAATCTATTTTTGAACCATCATGTTATGAAGATGCATGTGTTAATGAAGTTTGGGTGCAAGCAATGCAAGAAGAGATGGATGCTATTCGTAGGAATGGTACTTGGGAGCTTACAGAGCTTCCTTATGACAAGAAAAAGATTGGCACTAAATGGGTCTACAAGACTAAGTACCATAGTGATGGGAGTGTTGAAAGACACAAAGCAAGATTAATTGCTAAAGGCTTCACACAGAGGTATGGCATTGATTATGAAGAAACATTTTCACCCGTAGCTTGACAAGAGACTATTAGAATGTTGATTTCCCTTGCAGCCCAAAAGAAATGGAGCATTCATCACATGGATGTGAAAAGTGCCTTCCTGAATGGGTACTTAGATGAGGAAATTTATGTGGAATAGCCACAAGGTTTTGAGGTGCAAGGAAAAGAACATCATGTATACAAGCTGAAGAAGGCCTTGTATGGCCTCAAGCATGCACCAAGAGCTTGGTATGCTAGGATTGATGGGTATTTTTAGTAGAATGGCTTCAAGAGAAGTAAGAGTGAGCCTACCCTCTACTACAAACAAGAAGGTAATGATATTCTTATTGTGAGTTTATATGTTGATGGTTTGTTGTATATGGGCAGTAGTTCTAAGATGAAGGATGAATTCAAGCATGCTATGATGAATGAGTTTGAAATGAAAGATTTAGGCCTTATGCAATATTTTCTAGGCATGGAGGTTTATCAAAGTAAGGATGAAATTTTCCTTTGTCAAACAAAATATGCCAAGGATATGTTGAAGAGGTTTGATATGGTTAATTGTAAACCAGCCTCCACTCCAATTTCTCATGGAGTTGTGTTGTGTAGAGAGGATGGTGCTGAAAGAATTGATGGGATAGCTTATAGAAGTGTTGTTGGCAGTCTAATGTTTCTAACCCACACAAGGCTTGATATTGTTTATGCAGTTTTCTTATTTCAAGGTATATGACAGAACCCTCTGAATTACATATGAAGGCTGCTAAAAGAATTTTGAGGTATGTGAAAGGAACTCTTGCTTTTGGCATTCATTACTACAGTTCTAAAGGATTTAATCTAGTTGGTTTTAGTGATTCTGATTGGGGAGGCAGTGTGGATGACCGAAAGTGTACCTTTGGTAATTGTTTTACTTTCGGTTCTGGTTTGGTTTCTTGGAGTTCAAAGAAACAAAGCATAGTTTCTCTTTCTTCCACATAGGCAGAATATGTTGCAGTCACCTCTGCAAGTACTCAAGCATTATGGCTCAGAAAAATTCTTGAAGAGATTGGAGAAAAACAAGTTCAGCCTACAGTTCTCTTTTGTGATAATATGAGCACAATCAAATTGGCAAAAAATCCCGTGCATCATAGTAGAACTAAACACTTTGATCTGAAATATCATTTTATCAGAGATTTGGTGCAAAAGAAAGAAGTAGAACTCAAGTATATCAAGACTATAGATCAACTTGCAGACATTTTCACCAAGGCAGTTGCGAAGGTTCAGTTTTTGATGCTTCAAGATCGTATTGTGACTCCTCTTTACATCAAGGGGGAGTATGTTGGATAACTGATGTGGGATAGCCAGATGTGCAGTTTCTATTTTTGAATTTCTATTTTCTTAGTTAGTTTCAGTTGGATGTTTTTAGGAATTTGCCAACTTTTATATTGCATGTTAATGCATGTAAATCATGCTATCTTTGGTTTGTTATTTCTATTTTTTCTATATAGTTTCCTTTGTAGCAAATACATATACATTGTAATAAGAGCTATAGCTCTCTGGGTTTTTCAATTGCAATAAAAAGTTTATTCTCTGTGTCTGCATATATCTTGTATGGTTATTTTGTTTGTTAATTTTAAATCTATTGTTATATTTGTTTGTTTAAAAATCTTCAATATGTTGAGAAGAATCTTTCACCAATATCTGTCAAATGAGTCTTTTGCTGCTGTAGAAACTATTGGTGTTGGAGGAAACTTTGAATCAACTCTGGCAATCCATCATAAGTATAAGAGTGTTTCTTTGCTACAAATGAGGAATACCATAGAGGAACTCATAACACAAAATTCCCAAGCTCCAAATAGGGTATGCCTTTTATTAAAAGCATGCACACAAAGCCCAATGTATGCAATCTTCAATTTATCTTAAGCAAGCACTTGTACTTGCTTGAGGATTATTAATGCCTTTAAACTCAAACAGTTTTGTGTGTACTACAATTCCATTTTTCTTTATGCCTTCCACTTGCACTTGCTTGAAAGTTTTTAAAGCCTTTTCAACAAATCTAATTTGCACCTATTCTATAATCATTATGAGCCATGAGACGAAATCTCTTTGAGACATTCTGTTAAAATATCCTGTGGCCTCTACAAGTACATCTAACTAAAATCCTGTATCCTTTATGATTTGATAGATATTGATAACTTGTTCTAAAGCTCCCATATTTGCATAGGTATGTTGGTCAAAGGTCATGGTAGTTTAGCTTCATGATTAGACATTATAATAGAAGGCCGAACTGAGTAAGAGCATCGATAAAGAGAATTCAATGAATTGGAAAGCTTGCAAGCTTTCAAATCTACTGCCAATCATGTATCGTAGCATTTTTGGAAGTTCACTAACCTAGGAAATCACCAATAAAGGGCATTTCAATTGTTTAAAGGTTTTAAGAACCATAAAAATGTTGATAAGAATATATTTTGCCGAACATTTGAAAGGGATGATAAAGAATATTTCAACATTTTTAAAGGTTGGCAAACCATTTAAAATGCTAGAGAAGAATGTTTATTCTTAAATATCATCCATTTGAATAGTTAAAAGGTTAATTTTGGCCAGTAAAAATAGGACAAATACTTATCATTTTTTTTGTTATGAATGAGGTGTAATATTTAAATAGAGTGGAGAATAATATGTTATAGAACTTTTATCTATATAGAGAAACATTGTTTTAACAATTTTTGCTTCTTGCATAAGCATTAAAAAATATTTAATTTTGTTAAAAGTACAAAAACAAATCCATCGCAATAAAGGAAGTACTACAAAAAGGGAGGGAAAATTAGCTCTTTAGTGCTATAAAGAAAATAAAATGTTTTACATGTTAAGTGTTTGAAGTATTTAGTTTTAAAATTGATTACTGAATAATGCTTTTGATGTCATATAAATTGATTTGTTTCTATCTTGAAATTTTTGTTCTTTGATATGATGACTTGTTTTAGAATTAAAACTAATATAGAAAACATCTAGGTTCAATCTCAAGCATTGTAGGTTGAATCCTAACTACCATGGATTAGAATTCTGATACATGGATCTAAACTGGCAAAATGTAAACTTTTGAAACTTGTTTAACCTAATCTTTGATGTCTAGTAAGCTTGTAAGGGTGACATTGTTTATAAATACCTTAGGGGAATCTGACAGATTGCTAGGGTCAAGTTTAGAGGTTAGACCATTGGATGGATTGGCTTTATGACTTAAAGTCAATATTCGAAGACAACATTCACCAACACACAAGTGTTCTTTATACAGATGTAGTTCTCTTGTCCTTTAGAAAATCAATGCGTGCTCTAAATATCCTTTTTATTCACATTCCAACATGTACATTAATGACACATGGAATGTCTTTAATACCATGGCATAGCAACATGTCACATAAACATGTGTTAAGTTGGTCCATAATAACTAACTTAGAAAGGGGTAGGAAAGTTGAAATTTGAATTTGAATGTTTAAAATTTGGGTTCAATCTCATGAGCCTTAGGATTGAACTAGTTGAGTCTTATGTAATGTGGAAATGAACCTTAGGAATAAAATGGTAATTTGAGGTATTGAGAAAATGGACAAAAGTAAATGCAAATGGAGGTGCAATAATGGTAAGTAAATGACAAATGTAAGGGGATAAGTGTAAATGGGAATAGAATGGGTAGAGATAGGGATTGGGTTATTGACAAAACCTAGCACACGAGCGAGCCAGTTGTTGATATGTTATTGCATTTTAGACATTCCACCGAGGTGGGCACATAAGTAAATGGCAAACAGTATGGATATGCACATTTCACCATTGTATTTTATCCTCCCCCCTTCATGTGTGTGAATCTATCATGAGCATGCATATAAAATTATATGGGCATTCTCAATCAACTTAAAAAGTAAATATCCTGGCATTCATTAAAAAATGGGAACTTTTGCTCCCCAAAAATTTGTCATGTTGCCTGCCTACTTTTCCATGTTGTTCCTGTGTTAAAAAACAAAAAAACATCTTTCCTTTGTTCTGTGCATTTAAACCTAATTTCTATTTTTTTCAAAAAAATGTTGCCAGGGGGATATAACCAAAATGAATAACTCATTTCATATTTTAAGATATACAACCATTAATTTTTTACTAAGCTGTTAGAATTTTTTTCCTTGCCCTTCATGTATAAAAACCAAATAATGTCTTCCTCTCATTCAATTTATTTAATCAAAAGTTATCTTCCACAAAAGTTTTACATGTTTAGAGGGTGGTGCCCTTGAGGAAATTAATGGTTTATATTTATTGAATTTTTCCCCACTGCAAAATATATCCCTTCTTCGTCCATCTTTTCAACTCTCCAAGTAATTTTTTCCGTGTTTACTTGTAAAATTTTACATGCTTACGTTATTATAGTATTCACCCTACATTATGGGAAATACAGTTTTGTGGTAGCTTAAGCATATGCAAAAACTAAACCTCTTTGCACTTAATAGTTGTTACTTGTTAAATATTATGTTTGTTTAATTATATAATGGTAAGCCCAAAAATCTATCTACAACAATCTCTCTAATTCTTCTTAGATTCAAATCCTTCATCACATGGTAGAACACGGACAATTTTCTTTTTTTTTTTTTTTGCAAGCATATGGCGAATGTGTAACAACTAAGTTTCTGAGGCTCTTGGGGATATTGCATTTGCATGTCCATATTCTTTCATTGTCATAGAAATTGAGCCTTATTGGTTGATTGACTTTGCCAATGTAGCTAAATCAATTTTGGTTGTTCTTCTACAAGTATGTTTTTGCTTTTGTTGCTGCAACTATGTCCCAAGAAAACCCCTATTTTCTAAATCTGTCCTGCCAACATTTGGCTGGAACTTTGCTACAGCTTAGCCATGTTTTGTTGAAATGTTTGTTACTATATATTTGAGTTTTGTTGGTAGTTTGAATATGTTTTAACTATGTGAATATATTTGTTGATTAAAATATTATAATAAAAATAATGTGGATATTAAAAAAACTTGGATTAAAACAGATTTTTTTTTATAAAAAAGAAAAATGCAAAAAAGGCAGGTTTCCTACGACAAAGCAGCATTAACAAAAAGGCCAAGAATGAAACTAGGATAGAGCACCCTTGCAGTGCTATGCAGTGGAAGGAGAAGGTTTTTCATGGGGGCTGGGCTCCCCCTCCATAAGATCATGAGGAACCGGGCTGGCAAATGGTGAAGAGTAGGAAATCACAAAGGGGAGTAAGGGCAGAGGCTGCATTAAGAGAAACAACCCAAGCTAGGGTTTCAAAGATTTGGGCTATCCCAATTACCTCAACAACCGTTGCATTTGCGACTAGAGAAAAATGCACTGCACTGGGCCAGGAAAGAAGCCTTAGCGCTTGACAACCCCCTATTGTCTCCTACCCTTCCCTTCCAAGGCAAAAAAATGTAGAGGATTTCTCAAAACCAGCCCCCACGAACATTCATTTGAAGGAAAATCCCTATACAAACAGTATGTCGAATTGCAGAGCACCCCACCAATGGCCAATCTCTAAAAACCCTAAACTCAGAAACATGACTTCTAATACTCCTAGGATGGGCAACGACCAACTAGCAATCTGAGAACATGCAAACCCTAGACCCCCTCGATCAGGGCCGCAAAAGAGTTCAATGCAATATCAAAAATTTGAGGCCATGAAAAAGAAAGCATTAATAGACATTAGTAATATTTACACAGATGGTCTGGGCAATCATTTTAGAACCCAAGGATTCTTTGTCTGATGGTGTGGGATAGGGCAACTTGCGAAGGAAATCGCAAATTAGGTCCAAGCTCTGTACAAGGACCAAGTAAGTATCACTATCACATCTGAACATTTCATATTCATTGATTGCAAAAGTGCAGACCTAAAAAAAGAAATATTAAATAGTAGAAGCTTGTTTTATAAAGGGCATAATTTTGAATATCTAGATTGGCTACCAAATTTCAACCCCAGTAAAATGAAACTTAAATTAGCTAGATGGGTCTAATTACCTAATCTCCTGGTCGAGCTTATCCGTAGTGAAATATTAAGGGAGATAGGTAATCATCTGGGAGAATTCATAGAAATGAAGGAATTCTTATCTCATTCAAATGTTATTCTGTTAGTAAAGATGGATATAAGCATTAAAGACCTTGAACCTCTTGATATCAAAACTAATTTGGCTAATTATTGTATCAAGCCAGTATTTCACCATGGACCTACCCACAATAATATTATCAACAGAGTTCCTAAAATACCTAATAAAAAGAATTCCAATCCCCAGCCTTCGGGTGTTAACATCAGATTCAATGACAATAAAGGTTGTTTTATTGTGGAATATCATAGGACTAGCCTTCCATCCCTTAAGAAGCACCTCAGTGGTAGCAGGGATTTGTCTGGACAAGATCAGAACCTAAGTATGGTATCATCTCAGCCCAAGAAATGCCCTAAATCTACCCAAAATATCAAAGGAAACACTCAAAATCATAGTAATGATCTTTCTCTACAGAATATGAACCATGCACAGGAAAGCTCAGGCAAAGAAACACCTGTAGCAGTTAAGCTTTCAAAGCAGATTCATGAACCATCGATAGGCAAAGAAAGCATGGAACTTGAGAAGGGGGAAGTTCCTTTAGAAGACATCAGAAATAACAACCCCCTAGCAACGGAAAAAAGTATAGATCCAAAGGTATTAGAGACCCCAAACTAGGTCCCAAACACATATGAACCAGAGGTAAAACATAAAGAATCCAGGAATCAAAAGGTACCCACAGATAAGATCAGCCATATGGATGTAGAAGAGATATGTAATGAGATCCTGGATAAGGCAATTGAGGAAGTGGTAATTGAGGAAGTAACAAAGTGTTGTGATGTTCACAACATGCCCCATTATGCTCCTTAGCAAAATGGGGACCCCTGCTGATGTTTTGCTTTTTGCTTCTGCTTGTTTTTTTTTTCTTTTCTGCTTTCTGGCGGTCTGGTAAAAATGAAGTTTAGGTGCATCATCATCATGATATTGGATAAGGTTGGTCATCATCATCATGAGGTCAGTTTGTCAAAGTTCATATTTTGTTTCTGTGACCTCATATTTAGAAAGAACTTGAAATTCCATGCAGGTTTGCCTTTTACTTCACTTGAAAAATTTTCCATATGTGAAAGTTATGCACGGTCAAAGTTTTGGTCAAACCTGATATTCGCAGGAGGATCATCATATTTTTTATATCCTAAGTCATGTTGTCAAGGTCATCATGATCTTGGTCTATCACCCGATAAAAATCATGCAGTCGCAATATCCGGATGTCAATCTTAGGTGGTAGTGCCCTTTACCCGTCAAATGGCCTTATGCGCATTATGCAGCATCATGATTTTTTTTAGGAGGGTCATATACTCAGTTTTGGTTACATGAGGACATCATCATCATATTTGAAACACCCCCCCCGATAATATCCTGAGGTTCAAATATCCTGATGACGTCAACCTTAAGTCACGGTAAGTTCCCCCCGTCGAGTGATCTTTGTATCGCGAGCATCATCATGATAATTCAACATTACCTGATCTTATAATATCATGCTGATCACCCTGACTTAGAAAATCTGCCTTCGGCATATTTACGTGCGCGTGTTATAATCCTTCGGAAGGTCATCATCATGATATTTGCTAAAGTTTGAAATATGATGATGACGACTTCGTATCATCCTGATCTTTCACGGGTCATTCGCTGAAATTCGCTAAGTAATGGAGACATCATCATCATAAATCGATCAAGAGGATCATCATGTTCATATCCTCCTGATCACTTTTTTGCAATATCATGATGATCACCCTATCTATTCAGAAGAGGTCGATATTGCATTTCTCAACAGCATGATCATATTTCACAATATCACCCTAGCGCAAATATCATGATGACCTCAACTCATCCTTGTGCTCCGAAAATGAAATATGATGATTACGTCATCATGATAAATCGATGAGGATCATCATCATCATGTTTTATCCTGTCCTATTGTCAAGATCATCATGATCTTGATTGTTCACCCGACATTTCGTGAAGTCCTCCTGCCGATGAAGTAGGACCTTTTGAAAATATCCTGATGATCATCATCACATTTTCCCTTCGACAGGATATTTTCAAACATGATCCGGTTGGTGAAATATCATGATGACGTCATCCCGATCTGATAAACGAAGAAGTAAATATCCTGATGATCATCATCATCACATTTTTCCTTCAACAGGATATTTTCCTAAGCACGATCTGGTTCCCGAATATGATGATGACGTCTTATTCTAAGTTTGACAAAAGTAAATATCCTGATGATCATGATCATCATCCTGATCTTTCAAGAGGGTTACCTTGGCCGCAAAAAGGTTCATATTACATTCATCATCCTGATCATGCTCCTTAGGTGACCCGATATCACAATTATCCCCTGATCTTAACTGAACATGATGATGACGTCATCCTTAGCATTTCAATGAAGCCCGAATATCATGATGACGTCACCATCATTTTCCTTTCCTCGACAGCATGATCATATTCATATCCTCCTATTCTTCTTCAACATGATGATGATGATGATGTTGTTCTTTTCTCCAATATGTAGAAGCGAAATATCATGATGACGTCATCTGGACCTTCAGAAGGGAGTGCATCATATTTTCAGATTATCATGATGATGAAGTGAATGTCGGCTAACATGTTTTTTGACATGCCGATAGCGATGGTCATGCCGATGGGCGGGAAATGAAGCGGTGGAGTTTTAAAGTGTTTTTTTTGGCGCCTCTGGCATTTTTCGGTCAGCGATGGTTGACCCGTGAACTTTGGGCAGTCTGAACGCATTTTGGACGCGTTTTGAGGAGTTTTCTGGATCTGATCTCCTCAATCTTGCGCAGTCACCTGGGTTTAAATGCTTATTTTAATTTCATGCTGTTTATGTGATAAATGAAATACTTATTGCTTGTCTTGTCTTGCAGGCTTGCAGTTGAGGAAGCAGCTGGAAAGTCAACACAGTGACCTCATGGAGGTAGAAGATCTGATCTCAGGAGCAAGAAGGTAAGGATGAAGTGCGAAAAGTCAAGGCCATTCAAGTCAAGAACAAGGTTGCAGCTAGAGGTATTACTGCAACAGACAAACAGAAGTTATTACCCAGCTGCCGGAACTTCTCAGAAGGGGCAATATTTCACCCAGATTTGACAACTGCTCAGTGATATTTTTGAGAACTGGTTCGCCTGTATTTATTGCTGTAACCAGGGGTTTGAACCAGGGGTTTGGTTAGGTTTTTGCTGTAGTGAGGACCATCAGAATGTCTTTATATTGTGCCTCTCTACACTGTAATACTTTACAACAGGGATTTTTAGGGCCTACAACAGGGATTCTAGGAAAACACAGCAAGTTAGCTTAGCATAGTTTAGAGGTAGAAGAAGGAGGTCGCCTGTTTGTCTGCAGTAAGGTGCGCGTGGAATGTCTGGCTGCCTTACTGTATCTGTAAAGGTTGTAAGTTCTCTGTAGTATGATCAATGAAACTAAGAGTCATTCTTACATTGTAAATCATGTATGACTATTCATTTCTAATACAATAGAATCTGGAGTTCTGCATCTATCTTCTGAGTGTTCTCCTGCTCTTCTTTGTGTTTTGAAATATCTTCTTTGAGAGCTTGCAATTTTAAATGTATGTTTGTGAAAATGCTCAGAACTTACATTTAGGGTTTTTACTATGGATTTGATCAAATTACTGTGGTATTTACATAGTGCATAACAGAAACAATTAGATCCTTCGGTAGATTAAATGAGGTATAGAGTAGATCTTTCTAACTTTTCCCAACCCATCTAAAATATTTAGCTGAAAATGTAGAAATCTAAAGGAAATTGTCTCAAATTTGAAGAAGCATGCATAACAGAGCTATAAGTAGACAGTTTTCATAAACAGATAAAGAAGAAAGCTACAAAAAATTCAAGAAAACCATCTAAAACTTGTAGCCCGGTAACACTTGTATGCAAATGAACAGAATACTTGTTGAAATCTATGACCTTTTGCATATTCTTAGTCCAGTAAACCACCAAACAAACCTAAACTACGTAAGGCCCCTTGAACATTACAGCTTCACATTGACCAACTGAACTTGACCAACCGAACCATTGTAGACTTGGGATTAGTCGAATCTCAAATGATTCCTTCTTATCTTTCAAGTATAGTTTCAGTTCATTATATGTGAATTTTAACTTATTGTTATGATTGCATCAAAACAGTTATCAACAGTTTTCTGGTGCTAGAAGGAGGGCTAGAAGGCTGTATATTGTAATCATCAATAGTTTTTTGGCACTAGAAGGAGGGCCTGAAGGCTGTATATTGTAATCATCAACAGTTTTCTGGCGCTAGAAGGAGGGCTAGAAGGCTGTATATTGCAATCATCAACAGTTTTTGGCGCTAGAAGGAGGGCCTGATTTGGTTTAGGGTTGAAATTTTGAGTTTTAAATGTTATATTCTGAGATATGTTAGATCTCATAAAATCTCAAAGGCCTAAAAAGTTGAAAGAAGGTCCTATTTTCAATGGACTCATATAGGGACAGTTTTCAAGTTTACATTCCTTCATTTCAGAAAGCTTTGAATAACCAGCTTTATCCTAAAAATTTATATAGCTATGGTTTATTTGGAAGGTGTAGGATACATAAGTCCATAGAGCATGGTGAGCTTAATTGTCTAGCTTTCCTTACAAGATTAGATTTACATTTGAAAGGACTAATCTCTCTCTCAGATGTGTATAAGGCTGAAAGTTGGCAGGGAAGTGAGGAGATTATTGAGCGACAGAAGGATGCAGCATCAACGGTCATTAAATGTGCAGAGGATACAAAGATGGAACCAATGCTAGGAATAAAGGATAATAAGATCTCTTGGCAGGAATCATGTGATGGTAAGAAAAAAAATCTGTCTTTTCGTCAGGATCCGGTTGTGATTAAAGTTAGTGAAAAGTATAAATATCCTAAAAAATACAGAGAAGGAATCACAGCTCATGTCCCTTTTCTAGATAATAAGCAAAAAAGATTTAATGAAAAAGAAAAGGAAAGTGGGGTTCATCTTGATACATTTGATAAATATATAGAACTACTAAGGAATATTTGTCAAGAAGAAGCCTCTGGGTCTGACCTGAAAAGTTTTAACGAACATGATTTGGCAAAGAAATGTAAACAAGCATTGGCAGAATTAAAATGCACTAAAATTGATAAGATCCCTACTGTAGAAGCTAATGAAGTCATAGAAAAGAAAGTAAATCCTAGTGTTACACCTAACTTCTTTAAATTAAATGATCAAAATCAAGATTGTTGCAGGTCAATAGAATTAGACTCTTCACTAAATGACAAATGTGAGTCATCTGATGAACAATTCTTGAAAAGAGAGGATACAGAGGATCATGTAGCTGCTGTGCATAATCAGGCATCTCCCTCATGCCATGTTGAAAATAAAACAGGGGAGTACTCTTGTCAATCTAAGGATGTTGTCCCACCTTTACTCTCAAGTGATTTAGAAATGATTAAATTCTGTATATCAGATGATGATGAAGATACTTACTTAAGTGCTGATGTGCAGGAAACTAATGAGAACATTGAGAGGTCTGCTAAATTTGAGGATAAACTGAACATCCAGGATGAGGAAACAAAGCTAGATGAAGATGAAGAAATGATACATCTGGAGTCATTCCTCTTTCAACTTGAAAAAGGACTAGACATAGAGCTGGGCAGTGAAAATGCAGAGTTAAATGAAGAGCCAGCTATCAATAAACAAGTGTGTTCCACAGAGCTAAAGGCACATCAGGTTGTCTCTTTCCTTTCCTTAATAAACAATGATAAATGCTATTTTGATTATGGAAATTCAAGAGATAGGACATGCTTATGGATTAATCATAAACCTGATGAGCTGCCTCAGTTACTAGTCATTAAGGGCTATTCTGATAAACACAATGAATCTAGAATACCAGATTTTTTTTCAGAATTCAAAGATAAATCTGCCATGATGAGGACCATAACTAGTACCCTGTTACTCCTGCACCACCTAAAGAAATATGCAAGTAGGGGTGTTCTTGGGTCTTTTTCCTGGGTTTCTGTTTGCCTTGTAGAGGCTTGTATATAGTCTGGTAGGGTAGTTGTTTTTGTTTTTGTGTTCTTCTTTTGCTGTTTTTCTTTTAGGTTAGTTGTTTGTATAGTTCCTTTTTGTTTGTTTTTGCTTTTTTCTTTCTATTTGTATAGTTCTTTCTTTTGTTGTGTTGTTTGTACAGCCTGTTTGTTTGGTTTGTTTGTTGTCTCCTCAGCAGGGATCTTTATTTTACTTTAGAGTATTAAGGAGCAAAACTAGCAACCATTCAAAACAGTATAAAATTTAGGATATTCAGGTTAACCATTTGCAATTTACACATAACCTGTCACTGTCATGAATGTAAAGAGTTGTTCATCTTCTGAAGTTTTGTATTCAATAAATGTGATTGAGAATTCAAAACAGGTTTCTCAAGATGACACACCTAAAATCCTTGGGTTTGTTGAACCTACCAGTGTAGATATTAGGTGAAAAATCAGAGGTCACCCTTGCTACCATTACAATTCTCAACTTAATTTCAGCAAGTGCCCACTCCTTGCATCATGAAGTTACAAATTGCTATATCTTATGAAATCTTTCAAAATTAGAAAACAAAAAACAAAATAATAATAATAATAATAAATAATAAATAAATGAATAAAGCGGATTATACCGAAAATCTAGATTAAGCCATCTAAGTAACTCTACCGGGGCTATGGACGCTCGCTGGCAGTGGGGCTCTACTTAGGAGAATTGTAACGATAACCTTGCCAGGGCTATAGATGCTCGCTGGCAGCAAGGCTCTATCCGATCGGCTATGAGGGAATATCCTCACCTACGTAGGCTAATGTCAGTCACTGGTTTGTTCAACTGATCTTCAAGATGAGGATAATTAATCACATGCACACAACTAAACTGAAAATGAAAATTCATGCATCTTTATTGAATACTTTGAGTCTCAAGCTGAATAGTAATTTACAGGAAAAATAGTTGGAAGTTATGAGTTCATTTCATCTAGTTTCCTTGAACACTCTGAATTTAATTGTTTTGTTTTGGTTGCTAGTTGTTGTGATGTTCACAACACGCCCCATTATGCTCCTTAGCAAAATGGGGACCCCTGCTGATGTTTTGCTTTTTGCTTCTGCTTGTTTTTTTTTTTTCTTTTCTGCTTTCTGGCGGTCTGGTAAAAATGAAGTTTAGGTGCATCATCATCATGATATTGGATAAGGTTGGTCATCATCATCATGAGGTCAGTTTGTCAAAGTTCATATTTTGTTTCTGTGACCTCATATTTAGAAAGAACTTGAAATTCCATGCAGGTTTGCCTTTTACTTCACTTGAAAATTTTTCCATATGTGAAAGTTATGCACGGTCAAAGTTTTGGTCAAACTTGATATTCACAGGAGGATCATCATATTTTTTATATCCTAAGTCATGTTGTCAAGGTCATCATGATCTTGGTCTATCACCCGATAAAAATCATGCAGTCGCAATATCTGGACGTCAATCTTAGGTGGTAGTGCCCTTTACCCGTCAAATGGCCTTATGCGCATTATGCAGCATCATGATTTTTTTTAGGAGGGTCATATACTCGGTTTTGGTTACATGAGGACATCATCATCATATTTGAAATGCCCCCCCCCGATAATATCCTGAGGTTCAAATATCCTGATGACGTCAACCTTAAGTCACGGTAAGTTCCCCCCGTCGAGTGATCTTTGTATCGCGAGCATCATCATGATAATTCAACATTACCTGATCTTATAATATCATGCTGATCACCCTGACTTAGAAAATCCACCTTCGGCATATTTGCGTGCGCGTGTTATAATCCTTCGGAAGGTCATCATCATGATATTTGCTGAAGTTCGAAATATGATGATGACGACTTCGTATCATCCTGATCTTTCATGGGTCATTCGCTGAAATTCGCTAAGTAATGGAGACATCATCATCATAAATCGATCAAGAGGATCATCATGTTCATATCCTCCTGATCGCTTTTTTGCAATATCATGATGATCACCCTATCTATTCAGAAGAGGTCGATATTGCATTTCTCAACAGCATGATCATATTTCACAATATCACCCTAGCGCAAATATCATGATGACCTCAACTCATCCTTGTGCTCCGAAAACGAAATATGATGATTATGTCATCATGATAAATCGATGAGGATCATCATCATCATGTTTTATCCTGTCCTATTGTCAAGATCATCATGATCTTGATTGTTCACCTGACATTTCGTGAAGTCCTCCTGCCGATGAAGTAGGACCTTTTGAAAATATCCTGATGATCATCATCATCACATTTTCCCTTCGACAGGATATTTTCAAACATGATCCGGTTGGCGAAATATCATGATGACGTCATCCCGATCTGATAAACGAAGAAGTAAATATCCTGATGATCATCATCATCACATTTTTCCTTCAACAGGATATTTTCCTAAGCACGATCTGGTTCCCGAATATGATGATGACATCTTATTCTAAGTTTGACAAAAGTAAATATCCTGATGATCATGATCATCATCCTGATCTTTCAAGAGGGTTACCTTGGCCGCAAAAAGGGTCATATTACATTCATCATCCTGATCATGCTCCTTAGGTGACCCGATATCACAATTATCCCCTGATCTTAACTGAACATGATGATGACATCATCCTTAGCATTTCAATGAAGCCCGAATATCATGATGACGTCACCATCATTTTCCTTTCCTCGGCAGCATGATCATATTCATATCCTCCTATTCTTCTTCAACATGATGATGATGATGATTTTGTTCTTTTCTCCAATATGCAGAAGCGAAATATCATGATGACGTCATCTGGACCTTCAGAAGGGAGTGCATCATATTTTCAGATTATCATGATGATGAAGTGAATGTCGGCTAACATGTTTTTTGACACGCCGATAGCGATGGTCATGCCGATGGGCGGGAAATGAAGCGGTGGAGTTTTAAAGTGTTTTTTTTGGCGCCTCTGGCATTTTTCGGTCAGCGATGGTTGACCCGTGAACTTTGGGCAGTCTGAACGCATTTTGGATGCGTTTTGAGGAGTTTTCTGGATCCGATCTCTTCAATCTTGCGCAGTCACCTGGGTTTAAATGCTTATTTTAATTTCATGCTGTTTATGTGATAAATGAAATACTTATTGCTTGTTTTGTCTTGCAGGCTTGCAGTTGAGGAAGCAGCTGGAAAGTCAACACAGTGACCTCATGGAGGCAGAAGATCTGATCTCAGGAGCAAGAAGATAAGGATGAAGTGCGAAAAGTCAAGGCCATTCAAGTCAAGAACAAGGTTGCAGCTGGAGGTATTACTGCAACAGACAAACAGAAGTTATTACCCAGCTGCCGGAACTTCTCAGAAGGGGCAATATTTCGCCCAGATTTGACAACTGCTCAGAGATATTTTTGAGAACTGGTTCGCCTGTATTTATTGCTGTAACAGGGGTTTGAACCAGGGGTTTGGTTAGGTTTTTGCTGTAGTGAGGACCATCAGAATGTCTTTATATTGTGCCTCTCTACACTGTAATACTTTACAACAGGGATTTTTAGGGCCTACAACAGGGATTCTAGGAAAACACAGCAAGTTAGCTTAGCATAGTTTAGAGGTAGAAGAAGGAGGTCGCCTGTTTGTCTGCAGTAAGGTGCGCGTGGAATGTCTGGCTGCCTTACTGTATCTGTAAAGCTTGTAAGTTCTCTGTAGTATGATCAATGAAACTAAGAGTCATTCTTACATTGTAAATCATGTATGACTATTCGTTTCTAATACAATAGAATCTGGAGTTCTGCATCTATCTTCTGAGTGTTCTCCTGCTCTTCTTTGTGTTTTGAAATATCTTCTTTGAGAGCTTGCAATTTTAAATGTATGTTTGTGAAAATGCTCAGAACTTACATTTAGGGTTTTTACTGTGGATTTGATCAAATTACTGTGGTATTTACATAGTGCATAACAGAAACAATTAGATCCTTCGGTAGATTAAATGAGGTATAGAGTAGATCTTTCTAACTTTTCCCAACCCATCTGAAATATTTAGCTGAAAACGTAGAAATCTAAAGGAAATTGTCTCAAATTTGAAGAAGCATGCATAACAGAGCTATAAGTAGACAGTTTTCATAAACAGATAAAGAAGAAAGCTGCAAAAAATTCAAGAAAACCATCTAAAACTTGCAGCCCGGTAACACTTGTATGCAAATGAACAGAATACTTGTTGAAATCTATGACCTTTTTGCATATTCTTAGTCCAGTAAACCACCAAACAAACCTAAACTACGTAAGGCTCCTTGAACATTACAGCTTCACATTGACCAACTGAACTTGACCAACCGAACCATTGTAGACTTGGGATTAGTCGAATCTCAAATGATTCCTTCTTATCTTTCAAGTATAGTTTCAGTTCATTATATGTGAATTTTAACTTATTGTTGTGATTGCATCAAAACAGTCATCAACAGTTTTCTGGCGCTCGAAGGAGGGCTAGAAGGTTGTATATTGTAATCATCAACAGTTTTTTGGTGCTAGAAGGAGGGCCTGAAGGCTGTATATTGTAATCATCAACAGTTTTCTGGCGCTAGAAGGAGGGCTAGAAGGCTGTATATCGCAATCATCAACACAAAGAAAAGGAAAAGGCCATTACCAAGATCTTGGAACTTGAAGATCAGGAGAAAAGGTAGGATAGTAATGAAGAGGACCTAAAAGATCTGGGAGATAGAGAGCTAGAGGATACAAATCTTCGGCTGGGAATTGCTATAACAGATTTCAGTAAGGATACCCCAGATTGTGCAAAAAGTTAAAAAAAGGGGGTAGGAAATCACTATTGGAACTAATAGAGAAAGCAGGTGAGGTGATTGATCATACTAAGATCACCACAATGTTTAATGTAGGGAAGGGGAAGTGCCTTCCCTCGGCGCCATGAGAGTCAACGCCTGGAATGTGAGGGGTCTCAATGCCCCTAACAAACAATGAATCTTAAAACGCTGTATAAACAACACAAAACCAGATATACTAATGATCCAAGAAACTAAATTCAATAAAGAGGAGGTTGATACTCTTAACAAGAAGCTAGGAATATGGGAGCTAGCTGGAGTTCTAGCTGAGGGTGCTTCGGGAGGCCTAGGGGTAATCTGGGACCCTAGAGTGGTTTCATTTTCAATAATAAGTTGTAAGAAGAACTGGATGAGTGGGTACGTCAAAAGTATTAGAAGCAATCTAAACTTTTTTTTTAACATATAAGGTCCTTCCCAGAACTAGGATAAGAGATTAGTTTAGAAAGAAATAGAACAATTCATGGGAACTTTACAAGATCAAGTATGTATTTTGGGTGGAGACTTCAATGCAATCCTAGACCCTAAGGAAAAGTTGGGAGGCTTTGCAAGGCTATCCACAACAGTGAATGACTTTAAAGAATGCGTTTAGAAGAATAAGTTATTGGAAATCAAAACCGCACAGGAAGGATTCACATGGAACAACAAAAGAATGGGATTTAGCAATATTGCAGAAAAACTTGACAGATTCCAGTTCAGGGGTAATTGGGCTCAATTCTCTTATATTCTGATGGCTGAGATCTTACCATACTCAGGCTCTGATCATTATCCAGTCCATTTATGCATCTCAGAAGACTGCCAACCCAAATGGTGCCCCTTTAAATTTGAACAAATGTGGTTCAAAGATAATAACCTTATAACCTTAATTGAGCAATGGTGGAAGGAAACTAGAGTATCTGGTTCTAAGCGTTTTTGTTTAGTATCCAAATTGAAAACTATCAAATGTAAGCTTCTTAGTTGGAACAAAAATAACTTTGGTAATATCTTTGAGATCAAAATTAAGTTAGAAGAGGAACTTGAAAACCTCAACAGAAGTATTATTGCTAAAGGCATGGATGCAAAATCATATTTAAAAGAAAAATAGCTAAAAATTGAATATGAAGATATCCTAGCCAAAGAGTAAATCTTTTGGCATCAAAAGTCCAGAGAAACCTAGCTGGAATCTGGAGATAACAACACTAAGTTCTTTCATAATAGCACCAAAGTATGCAGAAATATAAACATAATTTTTAAAATTAAAGGTGCGAATAATGTCTGGATCAAAGAACCTCAACAAATTGCATGTGAAACGGTTAGGTATTTTAAAAACATTCTTAACAATCAGGAGGGATCCAATTAGTTCCATCAACAAGCCATACTGCAAGATATTCCAAGGATTATCTCAGAGCATCAAAACAAAGCTCTCAATGAAAAATTCACCAAGACTGCGATTGAACTAGCAATCTCCCAAATGCAACCGGATAAAGCACTGGGACCAAATGGCTTCCCAGCCTTCTTCTTTTAGAATTATTGGCACTTCCTAGGGGATGAAGTGGTTGAAGCATTAGAAGGGGTAAGAAATTCAGGTAGCCTTTGAAAAGAGGTAAATAATACTTTTCTCACACTTATCCCAAAAAAAGAGAAGCCAGAAAGCTTGGGGGATCTGCGGCCTATTTCTCTCTATAACACTATATATAAAATACTCACTAAAACCTTGGCTAATAGAATTTAGAGAATTCGACCAAACATTATAAGTGATGAACAAATAGGGTTTATTCTGGGAAGATCTATATTTGATGGAGTTATTATAGCCCAAGAAGCCATTCACACCATACAACACAATAAAAAACCTAGTATGCTAATTAAATTAGATATTAGTAAAGCCTATGACAAGGTTGACTGGCAATTCCTTTGCAAAACCTTAGAGGCTTTTGGATTTGCCAAAGAATGGATTAACCTCATTCATGAATGTATTTCTAATCCTAAGATCTCAGTCTTAATCAATGGGACCCCAGAAGTTTTTTTAAGCATATCAAGAGGATTGAGACAAGGTGACCCTATCTCCCCTTTTCTCTTCATTATAATGCCATAAGTTTTAGGGAGGGTGATTATCAAATCCACAGAAGAAGGAAAGATTCAAGGAATCAAAATCACTTATGGTATAGAACCTACAAATCATCAACAGTTTGTAGATGATACTATGCTCTATGGTAAGGGTTGCATCGAAGAAGCTAAGGTTTTCAAAGAATCCCTAGACTCCTACTATAGGGCCTCTGGACAAGAGGTTAATATTGACAAATAAGCAATTTTTTTCAACACAGACCCTGATACAGAAAGGGAAATTTGTAGAATTTTATCTTTTAAAAGAGGGGTAATGCCATGTAAATATTTAGGCATACCATTGGATAAAAGCAATAAGACTAAATATCTTTGTGACCATATCACTTCTAAGATTAGGAACAAAGTGGAATCATGGAAAGGCAAATGGCTATCTTTAGCCGGTAAAGTAACAATGTTAAAATTGGTTCTCTCAGCTATCCCAATATATCAATTATCTTGTATGAATCTTCCAATAGAAAAATGTGAAGAAATCAACAAAACCTTAAGAACATTCTTATGGCAAGGTACAGAGGATAAGAAGAAAATGGCACTTGTAGCTTGGGACAAGATTTGTAGACCAAAAGAAGAAGGTGGCTTGGGTTTGAAAAATATCAAGGAACAGAGTAAAGCATTAGGAACTAAAATTATATGGAAAATGTACCAGCAGCCTAATGTAAAGTGGGTAAAAATCCTTAGAAATAAATATCTTAGAGGTGAGGAACCGGCCTTCCTGTTTAGAATGGATAATCCCCCTAAAGGTTTCCACCTTTGGAATTTTATGATGGATTGCAGAAAGCTCATAATGGACAAACTAACGTGGAGTCTTGGTGACCGCAATCAAGCACTTTTTTGGGATGACTCATGGGGGGGTTTGAGATGATAAGTAGCTTGGATAACTTAGGAAATGCCAAAAGAATCCTAGAATCCCAATGGGGGAAACATGTAAAAGATTACATAGAATTCTCCAATAATGGTGAAAATTTGAGATGGAAATGGAAATCACTGGAAAATATGAACATCCCAGATAATGAAAAAAGAAACTACTTGACATCCTCAACAAAAGGAAGATATCCCTTAAAGGAGATACAGATAGATTAGTCTGGGATGGGGCTAAATTAGGAAACTGTAAAAGAAAGGATGGATATAAAATGTTAATCCAACAGTAGCTCAGACCAAAAATAGAGATACCGCTGAGACTCTGCTGGGATAAGAACTGTCTCCCAAAAGCTGGGATGTTTGCATGGATGGCCCTACAAAATAAAATTCTAAGTGTAGATAGGTTCACTAAGATGGGATATGAGGGGCCCAGCAGATGCCCCCTTTGTGAAAAGGATCAAGAAACAACAGACCATATCCTACTCAACTGTCAATTATCTAATAAATGTTGGAACTGGCTAAGTAACAAATTGGGCTGGATTACTACCCTCCCTAATAACATTCTGAACCTATCCCAATGTTGGCCTAACACTCATAAATAAAGCATTTATCATATGTTATGGACAATTACCCCTTCTATCATGTTATGGGAACTATGGAAAGAAAGAAATAGAAGAATCTTTAAAGATAGGAAAATGACTTTTGAGTAGCTAATTATTAAGATTGAAGCTGTTATTATAGAAACTGTCAACAGTAAGGTTCTAAAGAATTACAAAAAAGAAATCACAATGACTCACTGAGATGAAAAGATGCGTGGTAAATGGGTAGGTTTAAAACTGCCTTCCAATGTGGGACCAGGTAACCACAATACCTCCAATAAGAGATACGAATGTAAGTGGCAACCTCCTAAAAAAGGTTGGTTCAAGCTAAATTTTGATGGGGCATCTAGGGGTAACCTGGGAGTTGCAGGTATAGGCTGTGTAATCCATGATTCAGAGATGAGAGAAATTGCAACTTTATCCAAACCTCTAGGAGAAGCAACAAATAACACAACATAATTAATTGCTCTGATTGAAGGATTGAGAATTTGCAAAGATATGAAAATTGAAAAATTAGAGGTCGAAGGAGATTCTACGATTATTATTAATGCCTTATGAAAGGGGAGCATGCCTAACTAGAAAATAAATTCCCTATTGGCTAATGCCCTTGGCATCACTGCTTCTTTTAGAAAGTGCACATTTAGTCACATCTTCAGAGAAGGTAATAGTAAAGCCGATTCCCTAACTAACAAAGGTGTTGATGGCATTTGCCTTTCTACGAAATATAGTTCTAATGAAGCAATCTTAAATCCTATCTGAAACATTGAGAAGATCTGATTAATTTTATCTCTATTTATAAATGTTTCTCACACATTTTCTTATATATATTCCTTATGCCAATAAGGTCAGTACCTTTATCCAGAATCATAGATTCATTCCAAACCATTAAATTCTCTCAGAATCTAGGAATTAAGTAACTGGCTATATTTATAATAAAAGTCTGTTAGAGTTTACTTATAGTAGAGTTCGATTCTGGGACCTCGCATGGTCTATTCATTATATCTACATTGAGTATATTTTCTTTACTTTCTGATTCTATATTCAAAAGGTATCTATTATGAAGCTTCTATTAAGCCTAATGTATGCTAACTTACATTAAGATAATAAAATTCAGGCCTTTCTATGATTTACTCTTGGTCATATTCAAGTATTTGAAGGTTAAAAGCTACTACCCATTTAAACCCATCTTCCACCACAAGACCTAGGACTCTCTGGATGAATCCTACTGCAATTAGCGCCTTCTCTTTGACCATCATGAGGTCTGGCCCTTTGACATCCAAAATAAAAGGTTAGAGCTTCAGAATAGCATCAGAATCATCTAAAGAGGTCATATCCCTTGGTTGTGGTATTCTAACGCCTATACTTGCAGCTTCGAGGGTTACCGCCAAATCCCCCAAGTGTTTAGGATAAAACAATCCCCTCATCATCTACTTTGTCATTCCTTTGTCAATCTCCATCTCTAGCAACATTGCTAGCACCCTAGAAGTGATATCGGTATCAACCCGATACCTTTCAGCCTCCCCCATAAACTTTCTTCCAACAATCATTCTAATGGCTCCAACCATTAGTTCATCAGATCGACGTAGCATACGCTGTGAACAAAGCAAAGTTATAGGTCCAAGAAAGGCCATTTGGCATTTGGAACTAACCAACCTCACAAGGGTCTCCATCCCTCCATAGTTGAGGGCTTCCGCTATAAAGATAACTGAAAATTGAAATGGCATCAGAAATGATGGAAGAGGAAACTTGAGTGTTGTATCCTATAAAAATAAGAACTGTCTTGATTAGCATTAAGTGGAGTACATAGTATTAATCATGTCTTTTTGAGCTCGATTTCCTCCCCTAATAACACGCTTCAAAGGTGCCACCTATCTATTCTCTTATATAAATATCTATATATATAAATATATATATAGATGTATATATATAGATATAGTGTTTAACTGATTTCGATGCATCATAATATACATTTTTCAAATCTTGCATGGTGATCCTCATTCCTGCGTTGGCCTTAGTACCCAAGTAGCAGAAGATAGAGGTATGATTAGATCCCCTTAAATGAATTATAATGATGATATGATTGAAGCAGATTGTCTCGGTAAAGAGGGATTGAAACAACTAGAGCTTTAGAATTTACATGTGAGTTGGCAGGAAACTTAAAATGTAATAATGAGGTCTTGAGTATATCTTTGGCCTACTCTGCTCTCATGTTAGCTCATTAGAACTCAATAATTGGTATGATTTGACAGGCAATACACTCTCTATGATGGGATTGAGTGATTTAGTTCTAGTTGAAACTTACATGGAGTAATATTATTATCTAACATAATTCTTTTGGTCACACACTTATACACACATATAGATATATATGTATGTATGTATGTATATATATACATATATATATATATACATACATACATATATACATACATACATATATACATACATATATATATATACATACATATATGTTTGTATAAATATTTGCTTAGTTGACAATCTGGGGATCTCCCCCTCTCAGCCTGACTCGATATTATCTTTGAGATAAGTAGATGTTGACACTTCTGATAAGCATGGAAATTGTAAGTATTCTATTAATTATTCAATCCTTTCAGGTAGATTGAAGAAGAACTCTAACAAGTTTTTGCAGGAAAATGAATAAATATTTACTTCCTTTATTGTATGGCTAACATGAGCAAAAGATTTGGAAGGGTGTCCTTGTGTTCTCAAATAATGTAGGTACACTGGATTGAGAAAAATAGAATAATCTCTCCCATAGTAATAAAAGATAATTGATTTAATGATAGTTGCCCCAGAAGGCATCCCATGGGTTGAAGGACCAAAAAGACAAACAACAAGGATAACAGAAGAATGACCCATGATAAGGGCAAGGATTGTTTTTTCATCTCATAAATATTGTAAGAAAGCATTTATCCTTATAGGGCATTGACCCGCACAAGATATGTCAATGAACATTTTGTACTAGACTGCATAAGTCCCAGGCTAGACCGGAGGTTTTCTTCACTCTGTTCTTTCGTACCGGTGCCCGCACTGAACATAGTTGTACTTTTGAAACTTTACTGATTTGATATATTAATGGCTCCGGCCTTTTACCCATAAAAAAATAAAAAATAAAATAATGTGGATATTTTTTTAAAGAGCAGTGATAGCTAGGAACTAGTTGTTGCTGCTTACCACCTATAATTTCATTTATTTTTTTAAGTTGGAACCTTTTTTTCAATAAATTCATCAAGCATGATTTGATGGTCTTGATTTGAGATTTTATAGATGCAATGGTCTTGATTTAAGATTTTATAAATCTGATGGCATTCATTTCTGAATTTATTTTGTGAATACTAGAAACAGACATGGTCTAAAAAGATGTTAGGATTGCCGAAAATATTATAAACTCAAACCAAGATCATAATGATATCTCATAAATCACAGAGAGATGATAATCAAAATATCAAAAGCTAGATAATTCCTATAATGCAAAACATACCCAAAAATCAACTTTTTTGTCCAAAATTGCTATTTGTTTCCCCTTCCTCTATGCTTTCTGCATGCCCCCCTCAAAAGTTCTTGTTTAAAGATTAAATATCAAATAATCTCCAAAAGCACACATTTGAGAGAAATAAATGCAATGAAATTTCTAATAGGGTATAAAATAGAAAAAGTATTTAATTCATATCACTTCACTATCCCCACTTCTCCATCATATCTTCTAAAACAAGCCCTACAATTGTATGCATCAAAATAAATTTAATAACAAGGCCAAAGAATATTTTAGAATACTAAATTTAACATTTGTTTACGGCTAAATAATTAATTTTCTCTAACCTCTCTCTTTTTACAACGTAAAAGGCATCAATTCAATCACACATCCAACCTAAGTGTACATGGAATTATGTGGTGTGTGTGTTTAGGTTCCTTCACTTCAATTCACCTTTAGTTAGCTAAACACCCTTTGTGTCGATGATACTCTCTCTGTATTGAGAGAGGGAGAGAGCATCCATGTCACACACCCACACAAGTAAAATTTAGTGGACAATTAATTAAAGAATATATTTAGATTCATAATATATTATTTAAAATAAGGGGTTGTGACAGAAGAAGGGTAAATATAATAACAAGGAGAATCATATGTATGCCCACAACAAGGATAAAGCATCTTCAAAACCCTAGATTTGTAAGGATATGGACATATTAAATGATATATTAAGTAGTTTTTAAGAATATTAAAGCCTCCAATATCTATGGACATTTTAAGATATTGCTTAACATACATGTGACATCCCTAACATTATGCTCATCCTCATTATCATGTTTTGTAGCCATAGAATCATGTGTTTCAACATTATTATCTTTGCTTGAAAATGAATTAGTATAGATTTACAAGTTTTGGATAGGTGGGGTTGTTGAATGATTTTGTTGTCATTAATAGGTGCCTCAATGTGAACCATGTTAGTATCAATGAGATTTTGTATCTTATATTTTGGGTTCATACATAATTGCACATAATGTCCTTTATCTCCATGGTAATGATAAAATTCTTGTTTATGATAATTCTTCAAATAGGCTTAGTATGATCCAATGGATGTATGGAATGAAGAGTAATGAAATTTGAGGTAAACAAACTTTGAAGAACATTATCCAATGGATCTTGCAACTTAGTGAACTTTATAGGAGCATTTTATTTGAAAGATGGGACATTATAAGTATTAGCCACTTGATGTACATTCTCTTTGGTTTCTCTAGTTTCATTACCCTTTAAAAAATTACTTGGAATTTAAAACTTAAAATGATAATATGATGAAGATAATGATGATGATCCACATTTAAGTATTGGATGCTAGTAATTTTGCCTAAACATTTTCCAAATGAGTATATATTATGTTATATGCATATTTAGTAATGTTCATTACATAGAATACAATATGTAATAACAAATCTAACTATAATGTAGATTTTATATATAAATTAATATAGATTAAATAGAAAATATATATAAATAGGCATCTTTGGATTGTTGGCATGAAACAATTGATCAAAAGATAGTCTCTCTTCTCTCTATCTCTCTTCATCCCCTCTCTTTCTATCTTCCTCTTTCTCTTTTTCTCCCCCTCTCCCCATTCCCTCTCTCTTTATTTTATTAATCTCTCTCTACCTCTCTATCTCCATATTTTTCTATATCTCTCTTTCTCTCTTCCTCTCTATTAATATGCCTCTATTCTTCTCTCTTCCTTTATCACTATATATATATATATATATATATATATATATATATATATATATATATATATATATATATATATATATATATATGTGGTGTGTTTCTCTATTGTTCAGGTATCTCTCTATGTCACTTATCTCTCTCCCCCTTCTCTATACACTTCTTTGTTCCCCCCCTCTCTCTGTCTAACTTTCTAATTGGCTCCTTTGGCATCATGATGTCTATCCCTTTTGCATGGCCTCGCTCAACACATTATCTAAAACCATGTCTTCCAAAATGCTCTCATCTCTTTACCTCTCTATCTCTCTATCACTATATATCTCTTTGTCTTTGTCTCTATCTCTATATACCCTATTGCAAATGACATGTTTCCTTGAGCATAGTTCCCCATGGACACATGTGTAGTTGGATTATTATCATGAAATGATTGATGAAAAGTTGATCTCAATTTTTTCATGACAATTACCTTTTCAAATTTGAGGATTAACATAGAAGCTAAAATGATCATGGTAAACACAAGCAAGTAAATGATACCATTAAATTTATATAATTCTATTAATAATATATATAAATAATAACAAATGCCAACACTTAGAAATAAGAAATCCTTTCATGTATTCTTTTGATCACTTCCACTTTGAACAATTTCATCCAATCAACCTATACAATGACAATATTCTTCTCCTACTATTCTTCTAGGTGACAATATTCTTCTCAACCTCCTTAATAAACATCTTAGTGTGCAATGGGTACACAAAAGAGGTCTTTAAGGTCAATACTCAGGTTGTAAAGTGAATGACATGAATCACTCTACGAAACATCCCATGGAAATGTGAAATGTTTGGATTCTTAGTGTGCAATTACATTGTTATGTTTTGGGAGGAGTTTGACAGTCAAGCTTTCATTTGACATTCCCATGCTTGTCTTGCACAAAGCAACATGAAATACTACTTGTCACTTGTTAAAACCTATTTTGTAAGGTGTTTCTTGTACTAGTGGTACATTTTCTTGTGATGCCATTATTTTAGTATATGCATAAAATAAGTCTTGTTTATTTGAAATGCATGAGAATAGGTTGGTGACAAAGCATTGAGAAGGAATAATTTGTATATATTCTACATTTTTAACCCTAATTCTATCCCTAACCATAATCCTAATTGTAATCGTATCCCTAAACTTAACCCTAATCATAATTCTATCCCTAACCCCAATCATAATTCTAACCTTAATCATTTTTTCTATAAATGTTTGTCATAAATGTAACCCTAACTATAATTCTTTACCTAAGTCTAATTCCATCACTAACCCTAATTCTATTCCTAACCCTAACCTGATTCTAATTGTAGCCATAATCTTAACCCTAATGTTTTTTGGTTCTATGTATTTTCCCTAATTCTAAAAACCATCATATTTTTTTAACATATTTTCTTCCAGTTTGTAACCCTAATTCTAACTATAAATCTAACCCTAATCCTAATTCTAACCTTGACCCTAATTATAGCTATAGCCTTAATTCTATCCCTAACCCCAACTCTGATTCCAACTCTAACCCTATCCATAATTCTATCCCTAACCCCAACTCTAATTCCAACTCTAACCCTATTTTCTTAATAAATATTTACCTTAATTGTAAACCTAACCCTCACACTACTAATAACATTAATTATATCCTTAATTGTAACCCTATTTCTAATCATAATATTATTTTTCAGTTATATATTTTCTCTAATTATAACTATACCCATAACCTTAATTCCATCTCTAACCCTAACCCCAATTCTATCCCTAACCCTAATTCTAACCCTCATTTTGACCCTAACACTAACCCTAACCCTAATCCTAATTCTAACCCTAACCATTATTCTAATGCTAAGCCTAACTGAAACTCTAACCCTTACCCTAATTATATTTGTAACCCTAGTTCTATCCCTAACCCTAATTATATTGCTAACCTTAATTCTATCCTTACCCTAACCCTAATTCTAATCCAAACTCTAATTCTAATTATAACCCTAACCCTAATTCTAACTATAAATGTAACCTTAATTATATTCCTATCCCTATTTCTAACCCTAACTCTAATTCTAACCTTAACCCTTATTATATATGTAAGCCTAATTCTAACCCTAATCATAATTATATCCCTAACTCCAACCATAATTCTAACTCTAGCCCTAATTGTAACTATAACCCTAATATTAATCCTAATGTTTTTTGGTTATATATATTTGCCTTAATTATCTCTCTTGCCTCTTTCTATCTATCTATATCTCCATCATTTTCTCCCTCTATATCTCTAATGCTTTCTCACTCGCTCCCTCTCTCTGTCTCTTTATCTTTGTCTTTGTCTATGTGTTCACAAGACTCTATCCCTAACCCTAATTTCAAACCTTATATTATCCCTAACTCTAACCCTAAAATTGTAAATTTAACCCTAATATTTTTTGGTTATATATATTTTTGCTCTAATTATCTCTCTTGTCTCTTACTCTCCTATATATATCTATCTCTTTCTCTCTCTATATCTCTTGTACTATCCCCTAACCTTTCAAGTATTAAAAATAGGACAACTATTTATCACTTTTTAATGTGAACGAGATATAAAATTGCTACTAACTATTTGATAATTAAATTAGATGATGTTTTTTTTTTTGATTCGTAAATATAAAGTTTGTATTGATTAGAAGAGAGTGTAAACATGCAGGTGCCTATAAGCAGTTTACCTGCCACAACCAAATGACAAAAAACTCCTAAAACCCTTCCTTGAACCTATAGAAGCTTTACAAAATTAGCCATTAGGCTTACTGGTCTGATATTTACTGTATTATAAACAAACCTACTGGGTCAGAGCCCACCGAACTAGGGATTTATCCAACCAAGATATCAGAAAAGGCCAAGCTCCACAGCCATGGCATGAAGCCTGTCAACCCACACCCCTTCCCCTGAGTCCACGTTCTCTTGCAGCATGTTATGGAGGAAGCCATAAACCTAGAGGACATGATCCTGATGCTCTATCAGCGCCAAGCCTTTCAGGTCAAGGATGAGGGGCAGGACCTTCATCACCTCCAGAGGGTCTTTATGTGAGGCAATGTCTTTTGGTCAGGGAATACCCACCCCTGGAATGACTACCTCAAGAATGGAATCTAGGCCCCAGAGGAATTCCAGCTTGAACAGTTTCACCATGACAAGTTTCGCCACCGCTGTAGACACCCCCGCATCCAGGATTGAAGCAAGGAAACAGGATGAAATGTGAGAATCTACCCTGTAGAACTCATCTACTACCAAAAAATCTGTTCCCAAGATTATCTTGACCGCAGGAGGAGAAGGCCTTCATGCCTTCGCAGGATGCATTTTAACCTTAAGTCTATAACCTCTCCTTTGAAGGCCATCTACCGAACTGAACTCTCCAACTGGAGAGGTGTCGAAGCCCCCAGATTTATCAACCCATGCACCGAGATCTTCGCAATGAAACCTGAACCTTTCTCCATATTGACTACTACTGCCACCGTCAAGACTAGCAGAGGAGAGCTTGAAACTGAGACAAAGGAATGAGCTCCAAAGATATCTATCTGTCTGCACCAGAGAGGGAACACATTCATTTAACCAAAGCCTGTAATCATTGCAAAGAAAGATTGGCGAAAGGGAAGCGTGCAACGGATCAAATCGTTGGCCTGCGAGCTCCGCGAGGGGGGAAAAAAATCTCAGTTTCATAAATGCCACAATGAGAATTAATTGCATGGAGGAAGCCATAATGACTCCTTATGGCATCGACCCATCCAAATGTTCTTGGATTGGGTGCCCACCCTACCACCCTATAAATTAGATGATGTTTGAGTTCCCTAATATAATTATAATTAATTTAAAAAAAATATTAATAATATCTGAACAAAATCCAATTAAGCGATAGACATGTTAAAAAACAAACTTTATTACAAATATACTATCCATACATTTCATGATTCACATAAGATTTAACATATTTTATGATATAACAAATATTCAAGTCTAATTCATCTTCAACTTTCATCTTTAACATAAAATCTTCTATAAAATCTAAGAAATTAAGTTCCAGCTATGTGAACCCTCCTCATTCCATTCCTCCAATAGCAATAAATAGAAGCTTCTATAAAAGCTTGCAATAGAGTTATTACATGCAACACATTAATATATAATTATTTATTGTAAGAAATAAAAATAATAATATGTAAGTGGAGATAAAAATAGAATAATTTTCCAATAAAATAGGGAATGATGGAGAGAATATATGAGGGAGTGGAGGATACATTTAAGGAAGATAGGGGAGAATAAGGAAACAATCCCATGGAAGGGGGCTTCCTAAATTATCTCAGGGGTGTTGTTGATATTTTTTAGGAGCATTTTAAAACAAGGGGTCCCACGAATTTTGTAGTTGCATGTAGGCTCCAAAATTTATGGAAGCTAGTGGTGTCAAGGCTTAAATTTGATGGTCGGTCCTACTTGTCAAGCAATTTTTTTATGATATCCATTCAAAGGTGTGCATCTCTTCAAAATGTCTCTTTTCATGGGATACAATCTCTTTAAAATTTTAATTATATTTTAAGGCAAAAATGCCTAAATACAACGATCAAATTAGGCCTTGAGTGGTGTGATTAGGTTTTTAGTTTAATGTTAATTGATTTAGCTAAAAAAAAATTAAGACCTACAAATAAAAAGATTAAAAATTATCAAATAAAAAACTTTCCCTCCAAAACATTTCCTAAATTGAATAGAAGGAATTAGAAAAATCCTCACCTTAAGAATTATCCAGTGGAAAGAATATAAGACGGAATAATTAATTGTTAAGAATTAAACCAAAAAAAAAAGGAATAATTATGGAGTGGAAAGAATATAGAACAGAATCAAGGGAAGAAAAATGTTAGTTTAATGGGTCGACCATACAAATGAAGTGGAGGACTATTTTTAGTTAATAATGTTTTTGGAGTCATATGTATATCTCTCCCATCCTAAAGCGATGAGCGTTTGCTTGAAGGTCCTCTGAAACATAAAAGAGCAAGAATCGGCATCGGCAGATCGAAAAGAGCAAGAATCGGCATCCGCAGATGGAACAGAGCAAGAATCAGATGGAAAAGAGCAAGAATCAGATGGAAAAGAGCAAGAATCGGCTTCGGCAGCAGATGGAAAACAGCAAGAATCGGCATCGGCAGATGGAACAGAGCAAGAATGCGAATGTGAATGTGGTTTCACAGTCAATGGAGGGTCTGAGTTCTGTAAGAGCAACTCAGAGCCTTCAATATGGTACATTTTCTGCTAAACTATTTCAATCTTTTAGTTTTCTCAAAAGCCCTTTGCTGTTGCTGCATCATTTTTTTTGAGATTGTGCCTCTTCTGTTTCTTATTTCTTTTTGAGTATTTATTTATTTATTTTTATTTTTTAAAACATAACTAAACTGCAACCCAGTTTTCTCAAACCATTTCTGCATGAAGCACATTTGCAATACATTGCATAGGCTTAAAAAAACCCAGTACGATCTGTATAAAATTCAACCAAATGAGAACAAATTGAAATTGCTTTTCCACGTGAAAACAGCAAATCCAATCACCTTGGTCAAGATCCCTTTGGCCGTTGGATATGATGCGTCTTCCACCAATGCCAATTTTTTCCAATTGCTGAAGTATATGTCCAGCAGTAGACCCATTGCTTTTACAAAAATGTGGGGGAGCAACACCATTCCTTCTTTCTGAAAACCCCAACATCAATTCCCTGGTTTAAATAGATTTTCCTTGCCATCGATGCTGCTCTTACATAGTACAAATTCAGATGCTGCAGCAGCAGCATATGGAGCAGAGCATGTATGTGAATGTGGTATATGTGAGCAGTAGCATATGGAGCAAAGCAAGAATGTGAATGTGGAGCAGGACAATTTCAAGTTCAAGTTCACAAGAACATAGTTTTTAAAAATTAAAATGCTGAAAGAAATGATTGATAACGATTTGGCTTCTGAGATTGTTAGTACTTAGTAATCATGTATGGCTTCATAGGCAAATTGTTATTATAGGGCTAACCTATTTTTGCATCAATTAATTCTGCTTGCCATCAGAAAACATAAGCACTTACTCAGAGAAAACATAAGCACTTACTCAGATAAAACTTATTGTCAAAAAAGTTATTAATATCCCTACCCATAAAAGTAGGAGCTTGTATTATTACTTGAGAAAATTAGAAAATTTCACTAATTTGTATACATTTCAATATTTCCAAATAGTATAAAATATGGCATGATAACCCTTCAATAAGGTATTTTTAATTTATTTATAGTGTCTTGGCACATATTCTATTATTCAATGTATTTGGTGATGTATGTTTTGGTTCCATTTAATTCGTAATGTTGATGTAAATAATTACTAATGAAGTTCCGTTACAGAGAGTGGGAAAGTGAGACTCTTTCAACTCATTGTCAATGCACCAGGGGAGGTAAGAACTCTAGCTGGTTCACAATTATTTTTTCGTTGGTCTCTTTACTCAGAAAATAAAATTTTGGTGTCATGGTTTTATTTCGAGGATGAGCAACCATTTATGATCAGGATGTAGATACTTGGAAATTAGACTGTTTATATTTTTGATACAAGCCTTCTATTGAAAAACTTTCAATTAGGTTATATTTTGAATGAAAAGCTCTCACACTTTGTGGTGGTTTTATTCATTGCGAGCAAGTGATAGATTGAACTTATTTTTTCTTAAGCAACTGCCTTTTAGAAACTTGTGTATGCTTTGGTGGAACATATAATTTTTACGAGAAAATGAATTCTTTGAAACACAACCAAAGCATACAATATCACAACCAATATCACAACCAATGGACTTTGTAGTAGATTACTTAGGATTCCAAACTTGCAAAAAAACACACAACACACACTCCATATCAAAACACAATGAATGGAATTATTTTGGCCAATGTGCAAGAGAGCTCAACCCCTAGCATGCTCCTGTATCACTTATTCCATATTTAAATCTTAATGATGTTGCCATCTCCTGAATGTGTTTATATATTTCTTGCAGGAATTAAATTATTTTTTATGTACTTATGAGTTTAGATCACATTTGTTTCTGGCATGCGAGTTTGAGGTCTAATTATATAGTTTGTCATAGCTCAAGGATCTTTGTATAAGTTTCTGTAAAATAATTTTTTGGGTAATAACTTATAATCATTGTTGAAGTAGTTACACCCTCTACAAGTTGACCTAATCTTTTATTATTTTTGTCTGAATTTTTTTCCAAAATTGCCACTCAAATGAGTTGCCTCTCCTTTAAAAGGGATGACTTCCTTTGCATCAATTTCGTAGACCAAAGCTAGAAGTTTCCTTTATCTAATTCTGCCCGAACCATTTTGCCTTGTGGACGAGTTGATCCTCTTTAACAACCTGATAGCATGGTATTATTTGGTTTCGAGGGCTCCTTGTCTATTTCTCACCATTTGATTTGTCTACTCGAGGTTTGACTCTGAAAATTGTAATTATTTTTCTGCATTTGATGTGTCAAACTAATGGTGGGAAATATGATGGAAGAAGCTCCACAATGAAGATGTGGTGCAATCTTATTTATGGTGGAAGGTTGAGATTGAAAGCGTTATCTTGAACTTACTTAGTGGTGTAAGGAACATATTTGAGTAGTTTGGATGTATTAGATGCCCCTTTAGTATCTCCTTTGGAATGTAGCCACACCATTTGGCCAATTTGAATTTAATACTAAGGAATGACCTTCTGCTGGACCTGGCACTGCTCACAGTTGGCACTAGTATTCTCTAGATTATCGTATTTCTATTGTTGAATATGGAATCCATCAATCTCCAGTAGAAGCCAAAGGCAAGGCTAACATCAATTGTGACCAATTGCTGGAAACCAAAACACGTCTGAAAGGGCACATCCAATTGAGTTTTGAAGGTCTTTGTTGTAGCTATGCTGAATGTGTGGAAGACTCTTGTCCCATATATGTGGATTGTTTAAGTGGTGCATCCCAAGGAGGTATACAATCATGTGGCGGGCTACCTTTGTTTGTCCATTTGTTTAATAGGAGGAAGTTGACTTGGATAGTTTGGTAGTCATCATGGACTAGAGAGTGAACTAGAAGATACTCAAGAAAGCTATATCTTATCGACACAATTGTCTTTTGGAAACTTGAAGTGAACCCGCATGTTACTGGAAATGATCTTAGCAGTGGATTCTAAAGATGTTTTTCTTACAGGGTGTTATAATTTCCACCTTGGAGAACCTGCCAACCACTACATAGACATAATTATAATTTCAATTTGTAACTATCTTTTTGGTTGTAAGTCTTGAAATGAAAACCTTTAAAAGTGAATCGCAAGGTTTGGTAGGCATTGGTACTGGATTAATGACTTGATTTACTTGCTGATGTTCTTCCACATCTTTGACCAATGGAAATAACTTTCCCATAGTTTTCTCCATGTCAAAATGAATTGAGTCTTCTATACGGACCTTGTAACAGCTGATCGCTCTGTGAGCTATACGGGCGAAAGAAATCTTCAGCAGTTATAGCAGTCCTGTAAAGAGCAATTCATTGATACAATACTCACCAAGTCCTACAGGAATGGTTTCACAACGAACACAATTACCAGGAAGGGGTTTCACAACGAAAATAGAATTGCAATTAGCGAATTCAAAATAAAAAGAAAATGTTGATGGGCGTGTAGAGCAGGTCGGCGTTAAAGATTGAACATGAATCGGCGCCAAACAATTTCAAAACGGAGGCGACCTCAAAGAAAATGTTGTTATTATTATTATTATTATTATTATTATTATTATTATTATTATTATTATTATTATTATTATTATAGTGTTTAAAAACACTCTTAGTTAATTAAAATAATATTTATCTCATCCTAAGAGAGGGTACATGACAAAAATGCAGTTGTAAAATGTTGGTGAAGTGGTTTCTATTAGATTTGAATAAAAATAAAGTACAAAATCACATCACTACTTAACATTTGCCCAAAGTTACTTCTTGATTTAAACCACCAGTGGGTTAAATGAACAACTAGTTAACATTTGCCCAAAGTTACACAACTAAAGTACAAGAAGAAAGGAATAACAATGAACAATCAATAAAACATACTTAATATATTATTGCATAAGAAATGTTCATCTTATGGGCCACTCCAAAATCAATGGATCCGAAAAAAACTACACTACCTAGCCTAATAAGAATAATGAGCTTACTTGTAGAGTATCTATAGTACAATCTAACCCCTTTTTACAAGCACAACTATACCTAACCCCATGTCCCCATGCTACTACTTAAGCTATTTTTCTGCTTAAATTTAAGCAAATTTAAGAAGTTGGAGTGGCCCCATGGAAATTTGCAATTATTGGAAAAGGATAATATAGAATCTTTCCCTATTTTCATAGGGTAGCTACTGTTTAGGAATTGCAAATAAGCTATGGAAAAAAAGGGGGACGGAAAGAAGCAGCCACTGCATAATGAAAAATATGCCATGTGGCTACATATATTTCCTTCCCCCCCTTTTTTAATTTTCTTGTAAATTAAGATAATTAAAATATTTTATTTTTATTTTTTAATATAATAAAAACTAGAAATTAAGATAACTGCTTAAGATAAGCAGAAAACAATATTCATGGGGTCACTAGCTCCACAAATATCTCCTAAAAAAATTGAGCAGTGGCTACTAGCCAAAATAAACTAAGCAGTAGCATGGGGACATGCCCTAAGAATCACTTTTTTCTCACCATTAGATCCAAATCTCATTGTTTGTATGCTCCCTCTTTTCTTTGGCCATTAAAACTAGTTGCAGGCAACTCTTGCTCTTCCAACAATGTGTAGATAACAAAAGAATCAATCTTGCAATGTCACTTATTTATAATTGAAGCTTCAAGAAACCCGATGCTTCATCCTCTTGTCAAATGTAAGCTTCATTTTATCCAACAAATTATATGCTTCACTCTCACTAGTTGACCATGCACTTCTCTTTTTTCTTCCACAAAGGTTGTCTTTGTCAACACTTATGCAAGTGTCTACTTCAACTTGTGTGGCTGTATATGGCACAAATGTCACAACGAATAGCCTTGGCAGGGATATTGTAGGTTACTCAAACTCCCAAACACATACAACTAAAACCAAACACCAAAACTCACAATGCATGCTTCCAACAAAAACACAACAAAATAAAAAGAAACTCTTTTTGGGTGATGCAAGATTTCTCAAACCCTATGATGCTGTTGCATCAATTATTTCTCAAATTATTTGGAAAATATAGATAACTGGCGTTACCTTCAATATTGATTCTTGACCTTTTTTTATTTGAATATCTTGAAATGGATTACTATCTCCTTTTTCTAGGAGTTGAGTGAGGGACTTCTTGAGGCATAGCTAGGGTCTATAGGGTTTAAAATAGAAAGAAAAGAATGTTAGTAGAGATTTATGCATGTAATCTTGTGAATGTACAATTTGGATTTAATTAGCAACATGGTGGACAACACACTAAACTACAAATAACTTAAAGTATTGCAAACACAATGAAAAAAAATCAAGATGCTTGAATCCAATAAATACAAATGATACATGATGCAATGTAAATGGAAGATTAATTTAAAATGGGTCTTATCTACATAAATGTGACATCTTGGTAGTTAGAAGTTTTTCCATGAAATCATTTTACTCTCTTTTTAGATGAAGTACCTTGATAGCTACAGACAAGTGCATATAGAAATGGAGTGTCCAGCGTTTGCAATTTAATATGTCATTCATTATGTATGGACTAAAAAAACATGGGTTAGTAAATAAGTAAAAATAAATTTGGCAATTATACTTGAATTTTGGTCCTTTTGGGGTGGTTTTTGGGGGGTCAAAATTTGTCAAACTGAGTTTGACACCATTACATCATGATCTACATGGGCTAAGATTTAAACTAAAAGAGGGGTAAAAATTTATTCAAACTAAAACAAAAGAAGTACAAAGCAAGGGCATTACACAACCCTGTCAATCTCCACTAAGTGGTCCAACTTTTGAGACATATCTGAGGGTAATTGATCCCTATCCACAATGTTCCAATTTTGCATTGATCTAAGGCCCATTTGGACAAACAATCCGCTACTCCATTCCATTCTCTAGGAATGTGACTAAAAGTAACAGATTCCAAAGAAGCATATAGATTAAGAATCTATTTAATAATCAAAGCCAAATGCCAACTGACATCTTCTAATTACTGCCTATTCAACAAAGTCACCACCAACTAAGAATCAGATTCACAAATGATCCTTATCCATCGAAGATCAAAACCACGCTCCACTGCATCTAAAATGGTAGGAGCCTCCATCAAATTGTTAGTATGCATACCCTTATAAATAGAAAAGATAAATTAAACAGTCTCTAAACTATCCCACCCAACTCCACCAATACCATCATGACCAAGATTTCCCTGAGAAGAACCATCTGTATTGATTTTAAAAAATCCTTGTGGAGGACACCAACGCCCCTCCCTATTTATCTTCTAAAGAAGATGTCTACATCTATTTCTCATGACCTGACCAGTACCCTTCTAAGCACCACTCTGAAGAGGAAGATTGAGACGATTGCAATAGACAACATCTCCCAGATGCACATGAATGGTCTAAGATTTCAAATGCATTAGAAATTTTTAAAATTTCAATCATTGTTGAAGTAGTTACAACCTCTACAAGTTGACCTAATCTTTTGTTATTTTTGCCGAAATTTTTTCTAAAATTGCCACTCAAATAATTTCCCTCTCCTTTAAAAGGGATGGCTTCCTGTGCATCAATTTCATAGACCAAAGCTAGAAGTTTCCTCTATCTAATTCTTCTCCAACCATTTTGCCTTGTGGATGAGTTGATCCTCTTTAACAACATGGTAGCATGATATTATTTGGTTTCGAGGGCATCTAGTGTATTTCCCATCATTTTACTTGTCTAGTCAAGTTTTGACTTTATAAATTGTAATTATTTCATTGCATTTGATGTGTCCAAATAGTACTGGGAAATATGATAGAAGGTCCACAATAATGATGGGGTGCAATCTTATTTATGGTGGAAGTTTGAGATTGAAAGTGTTATCTTAGACTTGCTTACTGGTGAAGGAACATATTTTAGTAGTTTGGATATATTCGATGCCCCTTTAGTATCTCCTTCTGGAATGTAGCCACACCATTTCGCCAATTTGATACTGAGGAATCACCTTGTGTTGGACATGGTAGTGCTCACAATTGGGACTAGTATTCTCTAGTTTATTGTGTGTTTATTGTTGAATATGGAATCCATCAATCTTCAGTAGAAGTCAAAGGCAAGGCTAACATCAATTGTGGCCAATAGTTGGAAACCAAGACACATATAAAAAGGTGCATCGAATGGAGTTTTGAAGGTCTTTATTGTAGCTATGTTGAGCGTCTGGAAGACTCTTGTGCCATATATGTGGACTGTTTAAGTGGTACATCCCAAGGAGGTATACAATCAATGTGACCATCTACCTTTGTTTCTCAATTTGTTTAATAGGAGGAAGTTGACATGGATAGTTTTGTATTCATCATGAACTAGAGAGTGAACTAGAAGATACTTAAGAAAGTTGTTGTATTTTATTGAAAAAATGGTCTTTTAGAAATTTGAACTGAACCCACATGTTATTGGAGATGATCTTAGCAGTGGATTCTGAAGATGTTTTTCTTACATGGTGTTATAATTTCCATCTTGGATAACTTGCCAACCGCTACATAGACATAATTATAATTTCAATTTGTTACCATCCTTTTCGTACTAAGCCCTAAAATGAAAACCTTTAAAATTGAATCTCAAGGTTTGGTAGGCATTGGTACTAGATTCATGAATTGATTTACTTTCCTATCTTCTTGCACATCTTTGACCAATGGAAATAACTTTCCCATAGTTTTCTCCATGTAAAAATGAATTGTATCTTCTAGACCATCTCTTGATGTTGGCTTGGTGAATTTTAAAAAATGTCTGAAATGACATATAAGTTTGTCTTGCAGATAAAAATCAGAAACCAATTTTCTTGCAACCAATTCCTTGTGATTGGAGGTCATCTAGGACAATCGATAACCTAATTGCAAATATCATTCTTGCACATTATATTGAGATGGAATTGGCAAAAGTAGGTGGACAACTTTTGATTGTAGTCATTATGTAATTTTCTCTTTAGGATTGTAAGAATGCTCTTGGCTAATTGTTGGATGTACCTAATTGCTTAATATTCATCTTGGTGATGATTTATATCTAGTAAATATGAAAAAGATTGCAAGGACAAGAAAATAGGAAAGGAAACTCAAAATACAAGCATTATACCTTGAAATTCCTCCAATTTGCATCACTCCTTGATAAGGTAGAGGATAGATGCACCCAAGGCTCTCCTAGCTTTAGCCAAGTTGAAATCAAATATGTGGATTGCTCTCAAATTCAACACAATATGAAATGGATGGAGGATTTGGCTAAGGATTTGGGAGAGGTTTTGGCATATGATGTTGCATAAAACTTATGTTTGGAAATGGCTTGGATGGGCCTATATTTATAAGCATTTAGGAGGGATTCTAGATCAAGGGTAGAGATTGAAAGTTGAGATCCAAGGATGGAGATGTAGAGATGAGATGGAGGGCTAGATCTTCATCAACAAAAATGAAGGGTTGTGATTATTTTGTAATTTTAAATTCACCTTGGGAAGGCTTTATATTAATTAGAATTAAGACTTGTGAGGAAATAAAAGAGTAACTTCCTTGGGAGAAGGTGGAATAAAAAAAATTGTTTTATTGGTGAATGGGATGACATGTGATAGATGTGTTCTTTTGGCAAACACATATGTGAGCTTTTTGCATAAAAGAGAGTTCTAACATTAAAGGGGAAGGGTGAGGTGGAAGGGCCATGTGACTTCTTTAAATAAAATATTTCTTTTCATTCAAATGGTGTGGGGGAGATGCTAATCAAGGTTTGACCCACTTAATTAAGTGTTTAAATTAAGTAATGTGGCTATAGAAAATTAGTGAGTGAGTTAATGAGAGGTTAAAATTAATTAAATAAGGATTATTTAATTAATTTGGGTCTAGGGGTTAGGTAGGCTAAAGTAGCTAATTAAATAATTGGTATTTATTCTTGATTAGGCTAAGTTTAGGTCACAGGCTAGGGGAGATTAATTAGATAAACATGTTTTATTTAATTAATCTTGGTTAGTAAATAGAGAAATTAATCAAATAAATATTTAGAATATTTATTTAATTAATGATGAATGATGTTGTAAGGTTTAGTAATGAATTAAATGAATTAATTCATTACTAGGGAATGATTAGTGATGAATGACTAGGATGAGTGGTTAGGGATGGCTTAGGATAACTTAATTAAACAATTTTGATTTTAATCAATGAATTGGTGAAAGGGGTAATTAGTAGTGTAAGGATACGGGAAAATGGCTTATGGATCGAGATATTTTGAGGTGTGTACATTTTACCCCTCTTTGATGTGGCATGGTGACCGAGTAGGGAATCATGATGCCAGGTCAACGAATTTTACCTCAACTTACAGGAAAGGGTTGAAATGGATGAGAGATGCCCCTTAAAGAGGTAGGTTCAAAAAAATTAATTTTTTCAAGTGAACTCTCGAAAAGGAGGGAATGGTGGTTAAAAAGGGATTCAACATGGAAAATGGGGTTGATAGAAGAAGAAACAAAGGAAAATGGGTAAGATTTATGGCCTAAGGAGAAGAAATGATAAATTAGGCCTGACATGGAAACTATAGATAGTCAAAAGTGGGCCCAACATGCCACATTTGCACACCTAAGCTGACTGGACTAGAGAGAGAAAAGAAAGAACAATGGTGCAACAAAGCTTCCCATGACACCAACATCGATCGAAGCGAGTTTTAGAGTACCAGAGGATGGAGGAGGCTGACGCACGGGTATGTCCTCTAACCCTGCTTTATCATTTTTTGGATTTGGGTTTGTTATGGGGTTGGAAAAGGCTAGGCTAGGGATTTAGTGCTAGTGCACAACTGCACAGTGCAATAGATTGGTGCATTAGCACTTTAGGCTAGATTACCGTGTAAGGGTCAGGTGGGGAAATGTTAGTTTTAGCACCAAATGTCAGTGGATTAGTGCTATTGGGTGGATTAGCACTGGGGTATCTGGATGGGTTACCACAATCATCTTGATTAGTACATACATTTCATTCAGTGCCATTGTCTCGATTAGCGCATAGGGTTAGTAGACTAGCACAAATGGCTAGATTAGCGCTGAGCCATAGGGTTGTGGGGTTGTCTAGGTGGATTAGCACTTGGAGATGGAGGAATAGTGCTATCAACTAGATTAGTGCCAAGGGGCTTAGTATTAGTGCAATCAGCTAGATTATTACAATTGGCTAAATAGGGGCCATCAATCTGTGGTTTAGCACCATTGTCTAGATTATGCACTAGATAAAGAGATTAATGCATTTATCTGGTTTAGTGCCATAAGTTAATGGTTTAGCACCAAGGCATAGTTTTTTAGAAAAGGCATTAATTTGTGTTGTTTTAACACACGTTAACTTGCTAGAGATTTAGTCCCAAAAGAGGTGACCATGAGTGGTGGAGTCTACGGATACTTGATTTTACTGGAGGACTGCTTCTGCTTGTGAGTAGTTAGTCTTAGGTTTGTGTCAGATATGCCTTGGTTGAGGGCTCACTAATCGATGATGATAGTATTGGTGGAGAGGTGGCAAAGTGAGACCAGCACCTTCTTACTTCCTATTGGTGACATGAGCATTACCCTTGAGGATTAGTGGAAGATCCTATGGATCCCCATTCATGGTGAGTAGGTTGTCTATGATACTATGACGAGTATTCACCTCAGCATAAGTGGTGACATGCCAAGATCGGTAAGAAATGATATGGGATGCTTCTCATGCTAGAGGTTTGAGTGATTATGCCTTGTACTTATGTGGGTTGGTTGGGGGGATTTGGATGCGAGATCGACACTTGTGAGGATTTTCAGATGGATGGGGGATTGCATCAAAAAGATGGTGACATAGTGCATTATATGCCTAGGGGCCATGCCTGTTGGCCCAACTTTACCATGAGATGCATATGGTGGTGTACAGAGGTGGAGCGAGTCTTGGTTACAGTGTGACATTATTACATATACGGGCATGGAAGCATATAGCTATCACGAGGCCCATATGTCATCATGTTAGGTGACAATTTGAGCCTTGGGTAATGGCATAGACTGGTGCTCTCCAACATTAGCAATTAGGGAGTATGCATGATTGGAGGTGAAAGTTTCATGAGGTGACGATGGTGGTGTGACGGCCCTACATAGGTTGCAAGCTGTGGATTGATGATGATATGCATATGGAATATACCTGATAGCCTTGGTACCTCATAAGGAGAATCGAGCATATTATAGATCGTTACATGCCCTCTCTCGGGTTATGCGAGAGTTTGGTGTGTAGGAGGACTTGTTGTAGATTACTATTATTTTTTCTTGGGTGCAAGCGGATCATTCCTTATGGCCATCGAAGATGGATTCTCAGTTGGCACTTTTGGATTTTGCGGGCTTACATGTAGTTGTCTTGTCACATTCCTAATTTTGACTATGTTTTACTTTAACTTACAAGTAATTAGTAGATAATTTTTGGTTGATTTAACAATTTGATGTTAAGTGAAAATGTCAAGATAAATGTATGATTTCATAAGTTTGAGAATATTCATAGAATTTAGACATTTGATTATATGTTTTCATGATTGTTTATTCATGATGAATTTGTTTTAACTAATGATACACTAATCCCAGTTTGGTGATTGCAAGTTGCATTCAAGAAATATGTTTTCCACCCTCCAAGAAAGAGAGCGAGAGCATCATTAAAGAGAGGTGAATAGACATATAGAAAGAACAAGTAGTTGCCATCTAAGTCTTGATTTGCATAGTTTAGTGAGCCTTGTTAAGTTTGGTAAGTTGATTTTAACTTTTGGACTTAGTTGTTTCTTGATTCGACAAAAGTTGATTTGATGTCGTTAATTCTTTATCAGATTAGATTTTGTTGAAAAACCTAGAAGGATTAGTCATCCATTGATAAGATGTAGATGATAGTCGATATTTTTCTTGATATAGTTCTATTCAAGAGTGATTATATTGTTGCAAGTATGAGGTGAACCAGTGTTGTCATTGATGTCAACATACTCATATTACATTGACAAGAAGGATTGGATGAGCTGTGTGTTGAGGTTATTGAGAAAATTACCCTCAGTCAGGAACAGTGAAGAACAGTGATGAGAAGAAGGCAAATATATTGGATAGGTTGAAAACCGGAGGATGCGGATTAAAGGGTTTGTAGATATGAGTCTTGAGATGCTTCAGTCAAGTTTTCAGAGGTCCGCATGAAGACCTGAAGAAGTTATGGCTGTCTGTGTGGAACCGGTTCCGGCAAGTGCTTAGAGGAGACAGAGGATCACAGAAAGGTCCGGTGAGGTCCGAAATTGTACAATCCTAATCTGCGGATTGGAAAGAGTATTTGGGATGTCCTTGTGATGTGCCATCTCGAGTTGTGTATGATTTGGAGGTCTGGAAGTACCTCTTGCATTATGACAGTGGCGACAGACTGTGTTCTTGAAGTTCCGGATGAGGAAGACAAGAGATTCCAGCAAGTAAAGGAAGTGCGGATGTATCCGGACATTCAGGCAGGCTTGTTAAGTTTTCTGGATCATGTTGAGGTTATGTTATTGATCTGCATTGATAGTAGAGCCCAGAATTGAAGTTATTCTTCCGGATGAAGTTCTTGCTCTGTTTAGCCGACCGGATGAGTTGTTCATCCTGCGAATGTTCTTGTGGTGGCCGACCGGATGTGTTATTCATCTTGCGGATACTCTTATGATTGTTTGCTGACTTAGATGTTTGATCCTAAGTCGATGTCTTGTATAAATAATGGTCTGTGAGTTCATTTCGGTGTGTGGTGTGTGGATGAGTGTGGCATAGCGAAGAAAAGTGCGAAAGGCAGAACAGAGGTTTTTGGGCTTAATTGGAACTGATCCGGACATAGTAGAGATGTCATTCTCCAGTTCAAGACTGTGATTTTTATCACTTTGTAGACAGTGTGTCTCCTTGTAGGTAGTGGGCCTCTTTGTGAGCAGTGTGCTCGGGCAGTGAGCCCTAATTGGCATGTGCCATTCATTTTTCTTTATTCTTCTAACAGAGAATAATTCTTGGGTTAATCACCCCGTGGTTTTTCCCTTAACCGGGTTTTCCACGTCAAAATCGTGGTGTTCAATATGTTGATGCTTATCTGCTCTTGTGTTTATGTATTATGCTTTCATGAATGATTAATTGATATGCTGCTAACTAACAACAAAGAATCAAGTGTTTGAAAGAAAAAGTTTTATACAACTGATTCACTCCCCCCCCTCTCAGTTGTATGCCCTAGATCCAACAATTGGTATCAGAGCCAAGTTCCTTTGATAGGAGCTTAACCGCTTGAGGAGATCCAGGATGTCGTCATACAAGAAGGATAGTCCGAAGTTCGATGGAACCAACTTCACTCTCTGGAAAGGTCGCATGAAGTGTCACTTGGAATGTATGGGAAAAGCATATTTGGCTATGGTTTCAAAACCATATGTACCTCCACAAGGTGGTCCGACAACTCTAAATGAAATCACAAAAGCTGAAAACAATCTGCGAACCAAGGAAGCTCTTCTAAGCGCATTGAATGACTCAGATCTCTCGAATGTTATTGACCTACCAACTGCATATGAGATCCTGACTAAACTGGAACTTCTGTATGAAGGAGATGAGTTTGTCAAAAGTGCAAGGTTGCAAAGTCTGAAAGGGAAATTTGAAAGATTGAAAATGAGAGATGATGAAAACATCACTACCTTTATGCCAAGAGTGAATGAGCTGGTATGTGGAATCAGAAATGCTGGTGGAACTTTAGATGAAAATGAGATTGTCTGCAAAATCCTAAGATCTCTTCCTGCTGCCTACAAAATCAAGGTTGCTGCCATTGATGAATTCAGAGCCCACACAACTGTCACAAGAGAACAACTGGCTGGCAAACTAGCTGCATTTGAAATGACCGAGTTTGGAGATGATCCTCCCAAGACTGAATCTGCTTTCAAAGCCAGTGCCTATGTGAAAGGCAAACAGAGATTTGATCCGGGAGAAAACTCATCAAGGAAAATGTCATGGTATGATCAAGCAAGAAGAGACATGGAAGAAGAAGAAGTAGAAACAGCTCAACTTGAAGCCCTCATTGCAAAGAGACTGCCAAGAGGATCTGGTAAGTATGAAGGAAAACTACCCTTTAAGTGTTTCAACTGCAATAAGATTGGTCATTTTGCTTCAAGATGTCCGGAAAGATCTGCAAGGTCTAATACTAACAGACAAAGGTTTCAAAAGAATTGCTATTATGTTCATGAAGAAGATGACAATGAAGGAGTAACAGATGATGAATCAGAACTAGGAAGCAAATCCAGAAATGAGTGGGTGTTTATTGCCATCAAGGAAGAAGATTCAATACTCTCTGAATCTGTCAATCACAAAGTTGTTGAAAAAGCTTTGGCTGCTCAGGTGGAAGAAAAGGATGATTGGGTTATTGACAGTGGATGTTCTCACCATATGACTGGTGACAAGAATAAGTTCTTGAATTTGGAAAGGTATGAAGGAGGAATGGTAAAGTTTGGTGACAATTCTGCTGGCAGAATCAGAGGCAGGGGAACTATTTCCTTCGATGGAAAGAGCAAAACAGGTAACGTACTGTATGTTGAAGGATTGAAGCACAATCTTCTTAGTGTTGGTCAGTTGGTGGACAAAGGCTATGATCTCCGGTTCAAAAATGGAAAATGCAGAATCTTTACAAACTCTGGAACTGAGATTGCATCCGGTACTCAGACAAAAGGTAATATCTTTCATCTGGTTGGTTCAAATAAAAGTTGTTTGTTTGCTCAAATTGATCAGAGTTGGTTATGGCATAGAAGAATGTGCCATGTAAATTTTGATAACATCATCAAGATAAGCAATACTTAGGCCGTAAGAGATCTTCCAAAATTGATGAAACCTACAAATAGTTTGTGCAAAGAATGTCAGCTAGGTAAACAAAGAAGAGTCTCTTTCAAAAGCAAAGATCAGTCTTCTACCGGACTGTTGGAATTAGTACATACTGATCTCTGTGGTTCGACAAGAATCAAGAGTCTGCAAGGTGATAGATATTTCATGTTGTTAATTGATGATCATTCCCGGATGATGTGGGTTACCTTTCTAAAAGAAAAATCAGAAGCATTTGAGAAGTTCAAGATCTTCAAAGCTATGGTAGAGAATCAAACCGGATTGAAACTAAAGTGTCTAAGGTCTGATAGAGGTGGTGAATTTACATCTGGTGAATTCATTGATTTTTGTGAGAAGCAGGGTATAAGGAGACAGTTGTCTGCTCCTAGGACTCCACAGCAGAATGGAGTGGTTGAGAGAAAGAACCGGACCATTCAGGAAGCTGCCAGGACAATGATGTTGGAAGCAAATGTTCCTCAAATGTTTTGGAAGGAAGCTATCAGCACTGCAGTCTACACTCTCAATCGAGTTCAAATCAGAAACAACACCGGTAAGACCCCCTATGAACTCTGGTTTGGCATCACTCTTACTGTGAAATATTTCAGAGTATTTGGTAGCAAGTGTTATATTAAAAGAGATGAAGATCTAGGAAAGTTTGATGCTAGAAGTGATGAAGGAATTTTCTTGGGTTACTCCACTCAAAGCAAAGCATACCGATGTTACAATAAGAGATTGAGGAAGATGATAGAAAGCACCAATGTGAAAGTTGATGAAGGAATTGAGAAGCCTTCAAGATTTTATGAGTTTGATGAAGATGACCAAGATAGTGTTCAAGGACCTCAATCCTCTCCGGTGAGACAGAGTCAGCCTGATCCGGTAAATCAGGAAGAAGAGGTAGGTTTGAATGAGCCTGATCAAGAAGCAGCAGTGCAGGATACTCCCAAAATTCCAAGGTATATAAGACTGAACCACTCTGAAGATCAGATCATAGGTGACAAAAGCAAAGATGTACAAACTAGAAGGAATGTTGCTCAAAATCAGGATGAATGTTGTCTGATTTCAAAGATTGAACCTAAAATAATAAATGAAGCCTGCAATGATGAAAACTGGACCAAAGCAATGGAAGATGAATTGATGCAAATTGAGAAAAATCATACTTGGGATCTTGTTCCCAGACCTAGAGACAGGAATGTAATTGGAACCAAGTGGGTCTTTCGGAACAAACTAAATGAAGCTGGTGAAGTAATCAGAAACAAAGCTAGATTGGTCTGCAAAGGCTACTCTCAAATAGAAGGAATTGACTTTGAAGAGACTTTTGCTCCGGTGGCAAGAATTGAAGCAGTCAGATTACTTCTTGCATTTGCTGCCTTCAAAGACTTCAAAGTATATCAGATGGATGTCAAGTCTGCCTTCCTAAATGGTGATCTGGAAGAAGAAGTCTACATTGAACAACCGGATGGATTTCAATTGTCTGATAATGATGATATGGTCTGCAAGTTGAAGAAAGCTTTGTATGGATTGAAGCAAGCCCCAAGAGCATGGTATGAAAGGTTGGATAAGCATCTTGTGCAGATTGGATTCAACAAAGGTACTGCTGACAGTAACTTATATTTCAAAATTGATCATGAAAACATATTGATTGTTGAAGTGTTTGTGGATGATATCATTTTTGGAGGAAGAGATAGTATGTGCAAAACTTTTGCAAATCAGATGAAAAGTGAGTTTGAAATGTCTATGCTTGGTGAAATGAATTTCTTCTTGGGTCTGCAAATTACTCAAACAAAAGAAGGGATCTTCATTTCTCAGACCAAATATGTGAAAGAATTGTTAAGAAAATTTGGTATGGAAGACTCAAAACCTATGAACACTCCTATGGCAACCGGATGTAAGTTAAGCAAAGATGATGACTCTCCAAAGGCAGATCAGACAAAATATAGATCAATGATTGGTGGATTGTTGTATCTCACTCAAACTAGACCAGATATAATGCAGGCTGTTGGTCTTGTGGCAAGATTCCAGGCTGATCCTAGAGAATCTCATGTTATGGCAATCAAAAGAATTTTTAGGTACTTGAAAGGAACAGTTGAGTATGGTCTATGGTACCCTAGAGATCCAGATTTCTCTCTTCATGCTTACACAGATGCAGATTGGGCAGGAGATGTGGATGACTGGAAGAGCACTAGTGGTGGAGCATTCTTTTTGGGGAAGAGATTGATTTCTTGGCTAAGCAAGAAACAAGATGCAATATCTCTGTCTACAACTGAAGTAGAATACATTGCAGCAGCAGGTAGTTGCACTCAAATCTTATGGATGAAGCAGATACTAAGAGACATCAAAGTTGAATATGAGGAGCCTATCACAATTTTCTGTGATAATTCAAGTGCAATTAATATTTCTAAGAATCCGGTATTGCACTCTAAGACTAAGCACATATCTATCAAATTTCACTTTTTGAGAGAACAAGTAAACAAGGAAGAAGTCAGATTGGAGTATGTTCCCTCCAAGGATCAGATTGCAGATATCTTTACAAAACCTCTTCCCAAGGACTCTTTTGAATATCTCCGGGAGAAGTTAGGGGTCATGGCCCCTCCGGTGATAAACTAAGATGCACTGATGTGCATCAGTCCAGTGGATATCACAGTCATATCTTGTGATCCGGATTGATGATGGGGAGCTGCTACTAAGGGGGAGCAGCTGGTATGATTCTGATGTATTAGAATTGCAAGTATGAGCCCTTTGCCATTGATGTCAAAGGGGGAGAGAAGACATGTGAAAAACAAGTGGTTAATGATCAAAGGGGGAGAGAAGACATGTAAAAAGTTGTTGTTGATAGGGGAGCTGTGACAGAAAGGAGAAGTTCTTGTCTTGATGGTTTTTCACATCATATGTTGCCATCAATGACAAAGGGGGAGATTGTTGCAAGTATGAGGTGAACCAGTGTTGTCATTGATGTCAACATACTCATATTACATTGACAAGAAGGATTGGATGAGCTATGTGTTGAGGTTATTGAGAAAATTACCCTCAGTCAGGAACAGTGAAGAACAGTGATGAGAAGAAGGCAAATATATTGGATAGGTTGAGAACCGGAGGATGCGGATTAAAGGGTTTACAGATATGAGTCTTGAGATACTTCAGTCAAGTTTTCAAAGGTCCGCATGAAGACCTGAAGAAGTTATGGCTGTCTGTGTGGAACCGGTTCCGGCAAGTGCTTAGAGGAGACAGAGGATCACAGAAAGGTCCGGTGAGGTCTGGAATTGTACAATCCTAATCTGCGGATTGGAAAGAGTATTTGGGATGTCCTTGTGATGTGCCATCTCGAGTTGTGTATGATTTGGAGGTCTGGAAGTACCTCTTGCATTATGACAGTGGTGACAGACTGTGTTCTTGAAGTTCCGGATGAGGAAGACAAGAGATTCCAGCAAGTAAAGGAAGTGCGGATGTATCCGGACATTCAGGCAGGCTTGTTAAGTTTTCTGGATCGTGTTGAGGTTGTGTTATTGATCCGCATTGATAGTAGAGCCCAGAATTGAAGTTATTCTTCCGGATGAAGTTCTTGCTCTGTTTAGCCGACCGGATGAGTTGTTCATCCTGCGAATGTTCTTGTGGTGGCCGACCGGATGTGTTATTCATCTTGCGGATACTCTTATGATTGTTTGCCGACTTAGATGTTTGATCCTAAGTCGATGTCTTGTATAAATAACGGTCTGTGAGTTCATTTCGGTGTGTGGTGTGTGGATGAGTGTGGCATAGCGAAGAAAAGTGCGAAAGGCAGAACAGAGGTTTTTGGGCTTAATTGGAACTGATCCAGACATAGTAGAGATGTCATTCTCCAGTTCAAGACTATGATTTTTATCACTTTGTAGACAGTGTGTCTCCTTGTAGGCAGTGGGCCTCTTTGTGAGCAGTGTGCTCGGGCAGTGAGCCCTAATTAGCATGTGCCATTCATTTTTCTTTATTCTTCTAACAGAGAATAATTCTTGGGTTAATCACCCCGTTGTTTTTCCCTTAACCGGGTTTTCCACGTCAAAATCGTGGTGTTCAATATGTTGATGCTTATCTGCTCTTGTGTTTATGTATTATGCTTTCATGAATGATTAATTGATATGCTGCTAACTAACAACAAAGAATCAAGTGTTTGAAAGAAAAAGTTTTATACAACTGATTCACCCCCCCCTCTCAGTTGTATGCCCTAGATCCAACATATATGTGTTTGGTTAATTATCTCTTCTTTGGTAATTTTCTATTGAGATTCTTTTATAGTGTCTTATCAGGTTATTTATGCTTATCTATTTTTTCTATATTGCAAGACAAAGAAGGGGAGAATATCTCAACCCCATCCTTGTATCTCGTTAATATTAGGAAACAATGTAGGGTATACATTATGTATGCTTTCTTTATGATATATATATATCTATATATATATATATATATATATATATATATATATATATATATATATATATATATATATATATATATGTATATATGTTTGATATCTATTAAGATCTATTGAGATAGGTCAAAGACTTGTTAATGAAAGAGTTATGAGTTATTGTGTTGTTACTGTTGTGTGGTACGTGGTATTTTTATCTCCTACATATGCTCAACTATTTAAGGAGAGTGGCGTGTCTTATTAACCACGTCGTTAGAGTTTATTTATTATCATTCATTCCCATAATGCAAGCCATCATGAGGAATCATGATGAACCTTTAATATTAGATGATGGAATGTGGTTGATGGAGTGTGCTCTATTTTCCTACTGTAGAAGCTCTCTGCATGCAAGAGAGAAGTTATTGCGAGAAAGAGATAATAGAGAAGAATTAAGACCAATGAAGGTTGAGAGTATTTGAGCCTACTAGATCATTGTTTACATAGGTTCTTAATTTCTTTTTGTGTTAATTTTATCAAATAAACAATACTTTGTTTTGATGTCAACCTCGCATAGGTGTAATTCTTTCTTTTTGTGTTATGAGCATCGAAGATATGTTATTCCTCTAATTATAAGTTGAGAAGTTATTCTCTTATTGTTGTATAGTTGATGACGACTTTGGTATTGCTGTGTTTTCCTTAGAATGATGACAATGTAGAATAGCTTTATATTTGGGAAGCCGACGGCTCTCTATATTTCTATGTTCCAATATGAGTTATGTATTATTTATACTTTCTAGTATTGAATCTCATTATCAAAGACTTACTCATCTTTGTGTCTTTCATTTGAGGACTTAGCAACTCTATGTTATCTAGAAGACTTAGTAATCTTTTCGTTAGAGGGAACTGAAACTATAAATGTCTTAGTGCCTTGTTTCAACAGTTGGTTTAATTCTATCTTGACATTAGCTATCAAGTGCCTCGACAGTGTTTGTCCAATGTAGAGTTAGGATTATCCGTTTGTGCATCTTATTGGTAGTCTCTTATTCTATTATTAGAAAAGCTTTATTATTTGTTTTTGGATAAATGTAAATATATTTTGTGTAGGTCAAATGCCAATCAAATAGTATAGTCTATGTATACTAAATTGCAATTAGTCAATATATCATGTGTAGGTTGAATTTCATATAAACAAATTGGGCTGTGTTAAGCCAAAAGACTAATAACTTATTAGGTTAACTTACAGTTTCAGATAGCAAACTTTTCTCAGTGGTCTGTGGACTCTAAGCATTAGAGTGTTATGCAGAAGATTAAATAATCCAAATGTGCCTAAACTATTGACAAAAGTCTAGTTAACTATGTTGGACATCCAAGAGTATCTCTTACTAAGGAGAACAGTTAATTATAAAATTGTCTTTATTTATCTTAACTTATTGGAATCTTTCCTTAGACAACAAGATGAGCCTCTTAAGATTGTTGTTATACATCTTATAGATGATACTAGCAGATTTGATATAAATATATTTTATCTCTTAACTCATTTGAATTTGTTGTCGTTTCTTAAATGAAAACTTTGGGAAAGATTGTTCCTTACTCTAAAGTTTATTACATGATTGAGATATCATTAGAAACATTTAAACTATGATTATTTTTATGTAGGTCAACCAATATGTTTATTCATCTGAATTGGTATATTATTATGATGTTCTATCATTCTTAATTTTACCTATATCGGTGAACAGAAGATAACCATTAGGTCAAAGACATCATTTCTTATCTATCCTTTATTGGATTAAACTTATTCAATGATTTATATGTTTATTCTATTTTTTTTATGACTTTGAGAACTATGTGGAAGGTGGAATCGATCTAATGATTAGGTAGTCAAGATTCGATGAGTGGACACCTTATTCTTGTAATATTATTGTTATAACCTTTATTAGTTTTTAAGGGTATTTGTTATTGCAAAATATTAGATTAGAGAAGTTGAGAACCCTAGATTTTATCTAAAGGGATTAGAATACTTCATCTCTCAAGTCATTTATAATTTTGTATAGTCTAGTATGTTCTATGGTCAACAGTTGAAAGATTCAAGAAACCATAGATATTGACATTATTAAACGACTAAGAAAGAACTATGTTGTTAGAATGTCAATATTTTTTATATGTATACAAAGTATGGTTCTTATTGAGTAGAGGTTAAAAGGTAGAAGGGCAAATACATTAATAAATTGCAAATATGCAATAAGGTACTCTCGAGTAAGATAAAGATATCTAAATTTTCATATTGTAAATATAACCCAGATAAGAAATATTTCTAAGTCATATGGACTAGAATTTGAGTAAAGATCAGAGAAGTATGTCTAGAGTTATTAGCTAAAAGAAATTAAACTATAGGATGAGATAGTCTTCAAGTCGAGTTAGTGGTGTGTGAACACATGACTATCTTTATTACAAACATCTATTTATATAGAAACATAGGCCAAAGTGATGCATTTGTCTTTGCATGCATAGTCGGTTCACAGTGTCTAGATGGCGTAACTAGTCAGTAAGATTATACTTAGCTAGAAGGTTGTCTAGAGTCATATGGTCAATTGAGTTATGTAGAACACAACACTAGGACTCAGATGGAAATTTGTTAGATCCACATGTCTATTCTCTTCATGAAGGGAAGGGCCACTTCCAGGAAGGAAGGTGTGCAGGGACTACTGGTCTAAGACCATTGGAGGTAAAGCACTTAAATGATGCTCTTCCTCTGTAGCAGAAGACTCACCAAGATTTGAATGACAATTATCAAGATTCCAGAGACAGTACTTTTTATATAAAGTTTTATGATATGATTATGATGTAAAATTATGCTTTTGTCTAGAGTAATGAATGTGTAAATGTAATGTGAAATCTTATCACTACAAGTTATCTTTGAATTTAAGGAATTTCAAGGTTGAAATATATTAAAAAAGATGTACTCCTATTTATTGATGATTATCAAATGATTAAAAAAAATGTCCATTCTTATATTTCATGTTCTTTACTTTCCTAGTAAATTATGTGTGTAAAATATTGGTGTTCAGTGGTGGTAGATGATGGGAATAATGTTTCTTATGATGCTTGGTGGGTGCAGGCAAGACTTGTGCAACTGACCATTCCTGATGGTGAGCCAGATGCACCTGAAGCAAAGATGGAGGAAGAGCTGATTGTGGAGGAGGTAGAGGAGGACAAAAATAGAGATAGGAGGGATAGAGGGGATGGATGCATAGTACGACAGAGGATGAGGGATGAGGAGGAGGACAGAGAGACCCTAAGGGCTTAGGTGGTGAGCCTGGAGGACCAGGTTAGTCAGTTACAAGCAAAGCTGGATATATTGCATGCTAAGCGAGACAATGCCCCAGAGTGGCTAGGGTGTGATGGAGGAGATGTAGGAGGAGGGGATGGAGGTGATGCGGCTTTGCTTACACATGATTAATGGATACATTATGATTCTTATGGATGCATTTATGTTTTTATTATAATATGGATATATGGATGCATTTATGATGTAGATATTTAATATGGTTATGGATGTGATGGATATGCTTATGTATGGATATACATAATTCTTTGATGATGATTTTATTATGGATGCACTATGTTATTTTATGATGCTATATTTTATGCATACACATGTTTTATGGATGTATGATGTGGATTATATGGAATATGATGTGGATTATGTATAGATGGATAAATGATGTGATGATATGATGTTATTTATGATATATGTGATGGGATTATGATGGTTATTTGATTATGTAATGGTTATGGATTTATGCATTATGGGATGGATGGTGCTAATACCTATGATATTATGGTATGATGATGATGATATGATTTATATTCTAATGATGATACTGTGTATGTAGGATGGACAATGTTGGTCATGATAGATATGTTGTTAGAGTCATTTTGAGGGGTGGGCTATATTAGATGCATGGGGGAATTGGAAATGGTTAATCCTTGGCCACTTTATGCTACTTTTATGATATAAATCAACTTTTGGGTTGGGTAGGTTGGATTGAATAGGGATAGGATGTATGGGATGGTTAGGATGGGTAGGATTAGATTGGGAGGGTTAGAATTGGATGGTTAGGTTACATGGTTAGAATTGGATTAGATTTGATGGTTAGGTCTTGCTTGTCATTAATGCAAAGCCAAGGTGATATTAACTACATAGTCTAGTGGGTGGAGATTGGGATATGATATTGTTTTGATATTAATTTAGAGAAATCCTAGGTTTATTATAGCAAAAAGGATATTTTCACCAAGGTATGAAAGACCAAGGATATGATGTATATCCATCTTTTGCATCGACTAGGCCTACAAAAAATAAGATGATCCCATGCATGGCAAAGATAGTACAATCTTTTCTAGACAATGAGGTGAATCCATAGCATAAGCCCTTAGTACACAAAAGGTATGACAAACCATAAATGTAAAAGGAGATCAATATTCTAGAACCAACCCTACATTTCACAAGATATGAATGTCAAATTGGAATAATGAGAACAACCCACAAGCACAATATACAAAAGCAATGACCATGCCCCTTCTAGGTATTTTCACCACATACCATGACATAATAAGATCAAGGTAGTTTTGAAATTATCCTTTGAATGGGACAATAGATAAAATCAATAACCAAAAAGATCAACTCACCAAAAAAAGAGCCATTGTATCTCTTGCCAAGATAGGTGTGGATTGATGGATTATACCTATTGTAGGAATGATATATCTATTAAGGTAAGGATCAATTAGATGTTTAGGATAAAGTTGAAAGATTGGAAAAAAGATATAAGTCACAAGTTGTGGTTAAAGTGGATTTGATGATTGATGATTTTACATGAAGGATGAAGCTTTCCTAGTATACCTAGTGAGTGTATTGCATTTAGCTCAAGTGTAACCTCAAGGGATAGACACCATCCAAGTGGGGTTGGATGGGTGCATCTTATTACATGTGTACTAGATACTCCATTCTCCAGACTGCCTACATACCCTATATCCACAAGACCAAGGCACATTACGATGTAGGTGATGATGATATGTAGTTCTAATTTTTAATGATGATGTCGGATGGGTTCTGGATGTTGGGATTTTTTTTTTTCAATTTTCTAATATTTTTGGGATTTTGAGGATATTTTGATTTTTTGAATAATGAGAACAACCCACAAGCACAACATGCAAAAGCAATGACCATGCCCCCTTCTAGATATTTTCACCACATACCATGATATAGTAGGATCAAGGTAGTTTTGAAATTATCCTTTGAATGGGACAATAGATAAAATCAATGACCAAAAAGATCAATTGACCAAACAAAGAGCCATTGTATCTCTTGCCAAGATAGGTGTGGATTGATAGATTATACCTATTGTAGGAATGCTATATCCATTAAGGAGAGGATTGATTAGATGTTTAGGATAAAGTTGAAAGATGGGTAAAAATTTATAGGTCATAAGTTGCAGTTAAATTTGATTTGATGATTGATGGTTTTACATGAAGGATGATGCTTTCCTAGTATACCTAGTGAGTGTATTGCATTTGGCTCATGTGTAAGCTCAAGGGATAGGGACCATCCAAGTGGGGTTGGATGGGTACGTCTTATTACATGCATACTAGATACTTCCTTCATTCTCTAGACTTCCTACATACCCTGTATCCACGAGACCATGGCACATTACGATGTAGGTGGTGACGAAATGTAGTTCTAATTTTTTATGATGATGTGGGATGGGTTTAGGATGTTTTTTTTTTTGGATTTTCTAATATTTTGGGGATTTTGTAGACATTTTGATTTTTGGGGGTTTTCTAGATTTTGTATTTTTTGTGATTTTCTAGATTTTCTATTTTTTTTGGATTTTCTAGATATTCTATTGTACAAGGAAGACATACAAGGATCTACTTATCTAGGGATATGCCTCAGGTGGGTGATGAAGGGTGGGATGTTTGATGTTGAATGTCTACAATACCAAGCCATGGGATGGAAGTGGTATGGAGTGATTTACCTAGGTGAGGTCTTATTAGATGGTAGAAGTGGCCACTACACATGGCGCCTGAAATAAGTTTTCAACATGGTACTTATCCAAGGCACCACCAAAGTGGTTTGAACCATTGGATGAATTTATTGCACTCAATTTTATTTTGTTTTTGGATATTTTTGGAATTTTTTTCTTTTTTGATTGGGATATCTAATGGGTTAAGTATAGAACTTCATGAGATGCATGACATTCATTGTGTCATCTAGAGGCTGCCCCTCAGGTGTTTCTAGCTGGTAAGCTCCTGATATGTAGCTGGTTTTTATTACAATCTTTGGACCCAACCAATTGTGTGCAAACTTGCCTTTCTTGTGTCACTCTTGCAAATTTATTTGGTTTTCCATGAGGACAAGGTCACCTATTTCAAATCAGCGGGTCTTGATTTTATTGTTATAGCTTCTTCAGAGGTGATTTTGATAGGTTTACAAATGGTTAAGAGCATTGAAGTACTTTTCATCTAGGAGTTCTAGCTCATTTAGACGTGCAACCTAATACTCATCATCAGTGAGATTATGCAATGAAATTCTAAGAGAGGGGATCTTGAGTTCAACCTCAACGGGTAGGATGGCTTCAGAACTGAGTACAAGGGAGTATTGTGTGGCTCTTGTGGGAGTATAGATGCTGGTGAGATAAGCCTAAAGGGCGGGGTTAAGCTATAGATGCCAATCATGATGAGCTTCATTTGCTATTTTCTTCAAAATTCTAAGGATAGTTTTGTTTGAAGCTTCGACCTGACCTTTACCTTAAGGGTAATATGGAGTGGAAAAGTGATTTTGGATATGGGACAAAGGGTGTGGTCTTCTATATTTTTAAATGGTTTCCCATTGTCAGTGATGATGGTGAATGGGATGCCATAAAAACATATGATATAGTGGAGGATGAATTTTCTATTCGGATACCAATGGTGTAGGTGAGTAGAATGGCTTCCACTCATTTAGTGAAGTATTCGGTAGCGATGATAAATAAATTATGTACTTTCGATGATGGTGGATGGATTTTATCAATGAGATCAAGCCCCCATTCTAAAAAGGGCCACAAATATGTGATGGGTTGCAATTCTTGTGACAGAGCATGAATGAGATCTCTATGTTGTGGACAAGGAAGCAATTTCTTCACAAATTAGAGTGCATCATTATCCAATGTCAACCAATGATATCCTATTCTTAGAATCTTCTTTACATGGGTAGGTCCACTAAAGTGTGCCCCAAAGATACCTTCATGTATGTCTTGTAAGGCAGTTTAAGCATTTCAAAAATCAAGACACCTTAGAAGGGTACCATCAAGACTCTTTCGATATAATGCGTCACCAATTAGGGTGAAACAGGAGGTTCGGTGGATGAATGTTCGATGTTGGGTGGATGATAGATTAGGTGGAAGGATATTGTCATGGAGGTATTGGTAGATATATTGATACCACGGGCATAAGGGACCAAGAATGTCGCATACCAATTCGGATTGTGGAACATCATTAGCTGTCATTTACAATTCTTCGATGAGGAACTCACATCGCTAATTGTTCTTTTGCATGTCTACCAAACCTCTTATAGTGGACATGGAATCTATTTCATTACTATTTAACCTCGAGACTTGGTCAAAGTGGATTTCATGGAAATATTCTTTGAAGTCATCTACCATCCTATTTATAGGCTAGGAGCTTGTCATCATTTGTCTTGTTCTCATTTTGACCTATTTGATAACCAATTGGGAATCACCATATACCATGAGAGTCTTGATTTTCTATTCGATGGCCATGTGAAGCCCTATGATGAGTGCCTCATATTTTTCTATGTTGTTTGTACAAGGAAATGTGATTTTGTAGGAATTCAGCATGTAATCTCCTTGAGGGGTGACAAATAAGATTCCAACCCCCAAGCCACGATGTGTGTATGATCCATCAAACTCGCTAAGGATCATCACCCACTTAGCCATTGATGCAGAGTGTCAGCAGAAGCGAATGAAGGTTTGACTATATCTTCCCTATCGGCAAGAGGTCTCCCAATTTCTCACCGATACTGTCAGTAGCGGTTAGTTGCCTATTGGCAACACCTCATACATCGACCGGTCCACCAGAAGTCTCCCCGAAACTTCCCTCACGCTGATGAAAAGTTTGACATTGGTTGCCTTCGGCAACACCCAGACTATGGGGTGACGAGAAATATCTCAGGCCGATAGACTCCGTTACTCCGATGACCAATCTTCGTCGGCCAGACTTCCTCCTTCGGCGAAGCTTCTTTCACCTACACCGACACCCTGTCTCTCGCCGATATCGTCAGGCACATCAGCCAGATCCTCCCCTTCGGTAAGACTCTGGTTCGTGGCCCTGATGGTTCATCTCATTCCGATGAGTTTCTATCGGCGGGACTCTAATGGTCGCCGTGACTTCTTCGGCTTCCCCCGACAAGGTTCCTCACGCCGATACTCTTTATCGGCGATACTCCGAGGATGTCTCACCGATCGGTGAAACCGTATACCGTCGGCTAAGTGTATTTTCGTTAGCCCGATATCGTTTCTCTCACCGATACGAATAACAATGGTATTTTTCTCCGACACTATACCAATCTTCGACAAGACGGAGAGCCTTTCACGCCGATGGATCTCCAACTGTTCTGAGGTGCCGAACTAGAATTCCTTTCGACCAAACAATGGAATTTGGCTGTTTCATATACCAAACCCTTGATCACTTGTAGCAATCTGATCCCACATCAAAACTATCCAATTTCACTCTGATTTCCTGACTAGCCACATGACGATGTCTAGTCAAACTTGACTAAGTTCGCTGGTTTCCTGGGTAAGAATTCAACAATAACAAACGTGAAAAGTCTTTCCCCCATCACACTGATACTTTACAGGGCTTCAGTGGACAGAGGAAAGGGCCTCCATGTATGAATCAAAACCCTACTCCTAGGTTACAAACCAGCCACTGTGGAACCATGGGTTCTACACCGTCTGCACACTATAGAGTCACTATGGATTGACAGATAGCATCCGGTTAGGGTTCCATTTACAAAATTAGGATAAAGATATCAAATCACTAAAAACAACCAAGAAAATCAACACAGATCATACCCAGAACTCTCTTTATTCAGTTATCAAAAAGAACTTGTTGTAATACACACTTCTCTCTCCGCTCCGTGTGACATACAACCTGCCTCTAAAGAAGATGTAGAGACAGCAGTTATCCCCCTCCAACTGTGCAAACTGATTTTCAAATCAGTTAGCCGTTGGTTTACCCTTCATACAAGAAAAACTACATGTGTGCCTTGCACAATTACATTCATGGGACGAAATTGACCCTTATTACAAAATGAAATGGCTTAAGAGCCTTATGAGAAAACAAAAGAAAATATGACCCTGCACTACAGAGAATGTGCTCCTGCACCATACTCCCCCTGCAGGAAAAACTCAAGTCCCTTGCATTGCTAACTGCTGAAGTGTCTTCCCATGCTTTAGAATATCTACTTCACTCATCCAGGTTGCCTCTGAATCAGGAAGATCCTGCCACTTGACCAAGTAGTCTTTGTATACCCCTTTTCTTGTCTTCTTGACAATTTTGGAATCCAAAATGCATTCCAATTGTAAAGGCTTACTTGGAGGTAAATCTCTAATCCAGTCTTCATCTTCAATCACAGCATCTGAGCCATCTTCAGCATGTAATGGAGGTCTAAAAGGGAACGGGTCTGCAACATTGAAAATGGGAGAGATACCAAGGCCAGATGGTAATTCTATCTCGTATGCATCTGGACCAAATTTATGCACTACCTTACAAGGTCCTATCTTCTTCATCAACAATTTGGTTGGTTGCCCCTTAGGTAATCTTTCCTTTCTGAGGTAGGCCATCACCAAATCTCCTACCTTGAACTGTACCTCCCTTTGGTTCAGATCTGCCCTATCCTTGTATTTGGAGACAGTTTTCTCCAACTGAAGCTTGACCTGATCATGTACTGTTTTCATGGTAGCAGCAAAGTCTTCTCCTAGAGCACTCCTTTTATCCCATCCTTGGAGGTCTTTGAGTTCAAGTGGTCCTCTTGGGTGGAAACCATAAACTATTTCAAAAGGGCTTTTCCCAGTACTTCTATTTCTTGAATCATTATAAGCATATTCAGCTTGACTGATCACTAAATCCCATGCCAATCCATGCTGTTTGGTAAGGCATCTCAAAAGGTTTCCCAAGGACCTATTAACAACCTCAGTCTGACCATCAGTCTGGGGATGGTAGGCTGATGAAAAAGACAACTGAGTGCCCAATTTTCTCCATAGGGTCCTCCAAAAATGACCAACAAATTTGGAGTCTCTATCAGTAACAATTGATAGGGGTAAACCATGAATTCTGACCACCTCTCTGAAAAAAAGACCAGCAATATGAGATGCATCATTTGTGCATTTGCATGGCACAAAATGAGCCATCTTACTGAATCTATCCACAATGACAAAAACACTGTCTACACCCCTTGCTGTCCTAGGAAGACCAAGCACAAAGTCCATACTAATGCTTTCCCAAGGTCTGGTGGGAATGGGCAGTGGTTGGTACAAACCAGCATTAGAAGACATACCCTTGGCCTTTTGACATATGGTACAGCTTGCAACATATCTCCTTACATTTGTCTATACCTTGGGCCAATAATAGAACCTGGTGACTTATTCCAAAGTCTTGTCTAACCCAAAATGTCCTCCTAAGGCTCCATTGTGCTTCTCCTTGATGATATTGTCCCTCATTGAACATTTAGGAACACACAACAAACTACCTTTAAATAGGAGCCCTTCTTGCAGCACAAAATTAGAATACTCACCATGAAAAGTGTTAGCCAAACTTGCACACACTTCATAGGCAGCCTTGAAATCTGCATCATCCTTGTACAACTCCTTCAGACATTCTAGACCCATATGTTCCATTTGTACTTCCTGTATGACAAGTATCCTTCTACTCAAAGCATCTGCTACTTTGTTGGCAACACCTTTCTTATGCTTAATAGTGAAGGTATAGGCCTGCAATTGTTCCATCCACTTGACGTGCCTATGATTCAACTTTTCTTGACTATTTAGGAAGCTAAGAGCATGGTTGTCAGTAAAAACAATGAACTCTTTTGGCAGTAAATAATGTCTCCATTTTTTTAGAGCTTGCACCATTGCATACAACTCTAGGTCATAGGTAGAATACCTCTGTTTGGCCTCATTCAATTTATCTGAAAATAATGCTACTGGATGTCCTTCCTGACTAAGAACAGCACCTATAGCCTGTTGGCTTGCATCACATTCCACAACAAATACTTTGTCAAAATCAGGGAGTACCAACGTAGGTAACTCGGCCACTTTCTGTTTCAACAGTTCAAAACTATCATCTGCTTGTTTTGTCCATTGAAATTGACACTTCACTCCACCCTTGATGGTATTGAGAATAGGAGCACTTATGTGACTGAAACCTTTAACGAACTTCCTGTAAAAAGTTGCCAAACCATGAAAACTTCTTACATCTCCCACTGTCTTAGGAGTAGGCCAATTGAGAATAGCCTCAACTTTTGTAGGATCCATTTTCAAACAGCCATTGGAAATCACAAATCCAAGATACACTAGTTCAGTTTTCATAAAATCACATTTATCCAAGTTGATCATCAACTTACTCTCATGCAATTTCTTTAACACCTGTCCAAGATGCTTCACATGCTCTTCTTTGGTCCTGCTGAAAATCAATATGTCATCAAGATAAACAATAACAAATTTTCCAATAAATTCTACAAGTACCTCATTCATCAACCGCATGAATGTGCTTGGAGCATTACTGAGTCCAAATGGCATGACAAGCCACTCATAGAGACCTTCATTTGTTTTGAAGGCAGTCTTCCATTCATCTCCCTGCCTTATTCTGATCTGGTGATAACCAGATTTCAAATCAATCTTGGAATAGTAACATGAACCACCAAGATAGTCCAACAGATCCTCAATTCTTGGCATAGGAAATCTATACCTTATGGTGATCTTATTGATAGCCCTTGAATCAGTGCATAATCTCCATTTGCCATCTTTCTTAGGAGCAAGTACACTAGGGACTGCACATGGACTAAGACTTTTCCTAATCAAACCTTTCTCCAAAAGTTCTTGAATCTGTCTACCTACTTCTTCATTCTGTTGTGGTGTCAACTTATAGGCAGCTTTATTGGGTAATATGGCTCCAAGAATCAAGTCAATCTGATGATTTATGTCCCTCATAGGTGGTAAGGAGTTAGGAGTATCCTCTACCACAAGATCTTGGTACTTATCCAGTAATTGTTGCACTTCCAATGGAATCTCCTTCTGCTGTTTGCTTTGCTGATTGGATACAAGCTTCATCATCAGTGCATACCCTTGGGTATCCTTCTCCTTCATGAGTTGTAGGAACTCTTTGCCACTCACTAACATGACACTGTTGTCATTGCTCTTCTCTCCAACCTGCTCTGGTAAGGGATCCATCTGAAACTTCTTACCATTCTTGGTGATCATATATGTATTCTTTTCACCATCATGCTGTGCCTTCACATCATATTGCCAAGGTCGTCCAAGAAGAAGGTGACAAGCATCCATAGGAATAATTTCACATAGCACCTTATCCCTATAATCACCTAGTTCAAACTCTACCCAAGTTTGTTCTTCCACCAAATAGTTCTGATTCTTATTCAACCAAGATATTTTGTGAGGATTAAGATGGGGTAATCTTTTCAGTTTAAACTTTTCTACCATTTTAGTAGACACTACATTTTCAGTAGAACCTGAATCAACAATGATTTTACAGAGCTTACCATATGCTATTCCTTGGGTTCTGAAGAGATTCTTCCTTTGTGGGGGCTCCTGCTTCAATGGCATCTTCACGAGGGTCCTCTTAAACATCATATTCTCTCCTTCAAGTACTGGTGCAGCACTACCAATTGGTGAGTTTACACTCTGACAATCATCCTCCTGCAATAGTTGGTTCCTTCTCCCACCATCATGAGAGCTAGATGCCTTCTCAGGGCACTTACTTGTAGTGTGGCCTACTTGATTGCAGTTGTAACATCTTCCAGTGAAGACTCCACGTCCTCTGCCTGCACCACCACCTCTTCCTCTGCCATTAGGTCTTCTCCAACCTCCGAAACCACCACCTTTCTGTTCTGTGTCAGAACGTGATTCTTGTTGACTTGAACTTTCACCTTTGTTTGGCTGTCCTCTGCCAAAATTACCTCTTCCTCTATTGTTCCTGCCACCTCTTCCTCTATTATTTTGATCACCTCTCCTTTTCAGTTTATCCTCTACCCTAGAGGCTAACTAAAAACATTCAACCACAGTCTTGGGAACCACCATACTGAACTCATCCTGTATATTGTACCTCAGACCATCCAGGTATCTGGCCACCATCTCTTTTTCTTCTTCTCTGTGATTGGCTCTCATGCTCAATCTGTGGAATTCTTCAGTGTATGTAGCCACGTCCATATCTTTTTGCCTAAGATGATTAAACTTTCTGATAGTCTGCAGATCATAATCACATGGTAGAAATTTGGCTCTCAGCATGGCCACCATTCTGCTCCACTTGGTGATTGGACTCTTTCCAACCTTCTCCCTTTCACATTGATTGTAGTTCCACCAAACCAATGCAGAACCTCTCAGTCTGGTCTTTGCAAACTTTACTTTCTTACTGTCACTATACTCTTTGAAGTCAAAGTAATTACTTATGGCTTCAATCCAGTCCACAAGAGTATCTCCATCCAGTTTCCCATTGAACGTGGGAACATCCATTTTCGGATCACCACTATCTCCATGACCCTTGAGTGCGTTTAGAAATGCCTTTTGATCAGCAGTCATACCTTCTCCTTGAGGATTCTCCCCAGTTTCTCCTTCTTCATCCTCCTCTGACTCAGAAGTGCTTCCATCCTTCTCTTTGGATCTTTCTTCCTTTAGTCTCTCTTCGAGCATTTCTTCCACCATCTTCTGGATGGCTTCTTTACTCATCATCTTGGGAGGCATTGTGCTAGCCTCTGTTTCTATCTCCAATTCTTCGTCTGACATACACGGCTGTGATTCATAATATTGGCTCTGATACCAATTTGATGCAGAGTGTCAGCAGAAGCGAATGAAGGTTTGACTATATCTTCCCTATTGGCAAGAGGTCTCCCAAGTTCTCACCGATACTGTCAGTAGCAGTTAGTTGCCTATTGGCAACACCTCATACATCGACCGGTCCACCAGAAGTCTCCCCGAAACTTCCCTCACGCCGATGAAAAGTTTGACATTGGTTGCCTTCGGCAACACCCAGACTATCGGGGGATGAGAAATATCTCAGGCCAATAGACTCCGTTACTCCGATGACCAATCTTCATCGGCCAGACTTCCTCCTTCGGCGAAGCTTCTTTCAACTACACCGACACCCTGTCTCTCGCCGATATCGTTAGGCACATCGGCCAGATCCTCCGCTTCGGTAAGACTCCGGTTCGCAGCCCTGATGGTTCATCTCATTCCGATGAGTTTCTATCGGCGGGACTCTAACGGTCGCCGTGACTTCTTCGGCTTCCCCCGACAAGGTTCCTCACGCCGATACTCTTTATCGGCGATACTCCGAGGATGTCTCACCGATCGGTGAAACCGTATACCGTCGGCTAATTGTATTTTCCTTAGCCTGATATCGTTTCTCTCACCGATACGAATAACAATGGTATGTTTCTCCGACACTATACCAATCTTCGACAAGATGGAGAGCCTTTCACGCTGATGGATCTCCAACTGTTCTGAGGTGCCGAACTAGAATTCCTTTCGACCGAACAATGGAATTTGGCCGTTTCATATACCAAACCCTCGATCACTTGTAGCAATCTGATCCCACATCAAAACTATCCAATTTCACTCCAATTTCCTGACTAGCCACATGACGATGTCTAGTCAAACTTGACTAAGTTCGCTAGTTTCCTGGGTAAGAATTCAACAACAACAAACGTGAAAAGTCTTTCCCCCATCACACTGATACTTTACAGGGCTTCAGTGGACAGAGGAAAGGGCCTCCATGTATGAATCAAAACCCTACTCCTAGGTTACAAACCAGCCACTGTGGAACCATGGGTTCTACACCGTCTGCACACTATAGAGTCACTATGGATTGACAGATAGCATCCGGTTAGGGTTCCATTTACAAAATCAGGATAAAGATATCAAATCACTAAGAACAACCAAGAAAATCAACACAGATCATACCCAGAACTCTCTTTATTCAGTTATCAAAAAGAACTTGTTGTAATACACACTTCTCTCTCCGCTCCGTGTGACATACAACCTGCCTCTAAAGAAGATGTAGAGACAGCAGTTATCCCCCTCCAACTGTGCAAACTAATTTTCAAATCAGTTAGCCGTTGGTTTACCCTTCATACAAGCAAAACTACATGTGTGCCTTGCACAATTACATTCATGGGACCAAATTGACCCTTATTACAAAATGAAATGGCTTAAGAGCCTTATGAGAAAACAAAAGAAAATATGACCCTGCACTACAGAGAATGTGCTCCTGCACCAGCCATGCATCTTATAAGAGCTTCTCAGGATAATAAGTACTTTAGTGGATCAATCTTTTCTATGAGCTTTGTCTTATGATTTAACATGTAGTGTCTTAATTTCTAGGAAGTGAAGATGATTGCGAGGCATGCCCTTTCAATAGGTGTGTAATTAAACTCATTTGCCACTAATGTATGACTAATATAATAGATAATTCTTCTCCTTCATCATCGTGTTGTGCTAACAATGCCCCTATTGTTGTTTCTATTGTTGAAATATAGAGTAACAGGGGTTTTCCTTGCTTTGGTGGTATGAGAAATGGTGGTGTAGTGGGATGTTCCTTCAATTGTTCAAAGGTCTTTTGGTAATTATCATCCCATATAATTCTACATCTTTACAAAGGAGATGTTGAAATGGTTGTCATTTATTAGCTAGCTATGCTATGAAGTGTCTGATAGACTAGAGTTTCCCTTGAAGGCTACATAGCTACTTTAGGTTCTTAGGTGGAGGCATTTCAACTATTACTTTTACCTATGTTGGATCCACTTTGGTACGTCATCATGATAGAATATAGCCAAGGTATTTTCCTAAGGTGACTTCGAAAGCATATTTCTTTGGATTGAGATGCACTTTGTATTCTTCTAGCCAATGAAAGATTTTATCTAGCATTTGTAGGTGTTCATCTCCTTTTTTTTTTAATTTTTCCAATAGGTCATTGACAGAGTCTTCCATGATGATGTGGAATAGGTCATGAAATATCATTGTCATAGCACTTTGATATGTAGCTCTGGCATTTTTAAGATTAAAGGGCATAACAACCTAGCAGTATGTTCCCCATGGACAAACGAATGTCATCTTATGTTGGTCTTCCTTCGTGATCCTAATTTGATTATACCCTAAAAATCCATCCATAAGTAACAACATTTTATGCCTGGCTGTTAAATTGACTATGATGTTGATGTTCAGTAGACAAAAGTCATCCTTAGGGTATGCTTTATTAAGGTGTCTAAAATTCATACTCACGCAGATGCCCCTAATGACTTTGGCTACATGCACAATGTTTGATACCCATTCTAGATAATCAATAAGGTAGATGAATCCCACACCTAAGAGATTTTTGAGCTCATCTTTGACAAACAATTGAACTTGTTGATTCATTTTTCTCAATTTTTTCTTTACTAGCTTCACATTAGGATGTACTCTGGGGTGATGGAGGATGAATATTGGATCTAATCATGGCATGTCATCATATGCCCATGTAAATTTGTGGCTTCGTGCTTTGAATAATGCCAAGAAGGCCTCTTGTTCTATTGGTATGAGGGAAGCTGCCCGAAAGGTGATGTTTGGTGATTCTTTGGTATCAAAGTTCATCTCTTGTGATTCTTCCACAAGGATTGGTGATCTTTCCTAATTTCACTCTAGGATTTATGGGAGATTCATTCTCTCATCTCTTGGTGCCTTGGGGAGGTTTTCACTAGGAGATACGCCCTTTATTTTTACTTTTTATCATTCGAAAGTGCCACGGAGTGGTTTTCACTAGGAGATCATTTTATGTTTTAACAACTAAGATATGTGGAGGTCTCCCCAAAGTAGGTAGATGTGTTGAGTTCCATGATTTAGCTAGATTTGTGATCTCCCATAGGTATATGGTGTCTAACCCCCATCAATTGAGCTATTGCTTCATCATTTTGTGTGACATCTAGGACTAGGGGTCCTTGTTGGTCCCAATCAATAAGTTGGGGGTAGACAAGTGGAAGGTCATTGGATGATGATAGAATGGTTGAGAGGCTATAAATGGTGCAAATGGAAGATTCAAATAGTTTAGTGAAATCAGTAAAAGAGTCTTGATAATCCTTTTCATTGGTGTTCTCAATTATAGAAAAGGCTATTGTAACGTCACTCAATATATATTGAAGTTTGTTGGGGGTAGAATCTTGTTTTCCATACCCTAATCCTTAATGATAGGAATTCCTTGTTGCTTGGATTGGTTCAAGAATCCCTTGTTCATTAAGGCCCATACTACCTTGTCCTCTATAGCTTATTTTTTTGATATATTTAGACCCTTTTTGTACTTCTTAGTAGTTGGGATAGGAGCTTTTTATTTTTCATCTTCATCTCTATATAGCCATGATGAAGCATCTTCAAGGATATCTTGTTCCATGAGGTGTATTTTCTTGAAGATAGGAGACAATTTGCATTTGATGATCACCATGGAGATTTCCTTTATCTTAGGTGTACGAAATGTTTTAGGAGATGGTAGAATTTGTCCTACACAAAATGTTTCATGTAGGTTGTATTCTCCACACCATATGTCACTAGTTTTGATCTTGATCTCTGGGATAGGTGATGGTGAGGAGGTGGATGCAATGTTGGAGGGATCGATTTATGATATGGATGGTTTTGGATGAGAGATAGATGGTTTATATTGTTATTATATGGGAAAAAGGGTTTTTCATGCCCTTTCAAGAAAGTACAATATTGGAAATGGTGAGAATCAATGCAGATGTTAATCTCAGCCCCATTATATGGTAATTTAACGCATTGGTGAAAGGTGGATGGAACAACTTGCATCGCATGGATCCATGGGCGGCCTAGGAGGATGTTGTAGGGGAGATTATGATCAAGCACTTGATATTTGGTCTCCAAACTCTTATGTCCAACTTGAATTAGACACTTGATAGTCCCTTTCGGATAGTCTTTCTGTGTTATCATATGATTTGATGGTTATGATTTCACTTGAGTCTACAACCACATAAAAATATCCTAGTTATTTTATTAGTTTGATTGTGTGACAATTTAGGTGAGACCCACCATCTATTAAGACACATTTTATGGTATGTTTATATATGTAGACTTTGATATGGAGGGCTTTGTTGTGAGATGTGTTAGTGGCGGGAAGATATTGTTTGAAGAAGGTGAGATGATGGGATGATGAAAGGTGTCCCACCATAGCTTGGAATTATTTGACATTCAAGTCATTATGAATGTGAGTCTCCATCAAATCTTTGTCAAGGACTTCTTTGTGGAGGGTGATGTATGAAGCACTTCAAGTATGGAGATTTGGGTGGGTATTTTTCTAAGGTCTTTGAGGAGGTTGTATTTTTTTGTAGGTAGGTGAATTATGTGTGTGGAGATAGCAGGTTGATCATTGGTTTAGGCTCCTCAAATAGATATGTGGACACAATGAGTAGTGATGATGTAGTTAGGAGTTTTGGGTCGAATGGTGATAGTAGAACTTGATTATTACATTCTTGTATACACTCCATGACATAATCATGTCCCAACAACTGGAGAGTGCAAAGGAGAGTGTATGTAATAGTCTTCTTTTGCAACATCTATACAATACTTGTGTCTAAAGGAAATACTTCTTCTTGTGCATGACATCCATACAATAAACATAGTTGACATTAATGACAACCAAATTCATTCTCCAACCATTGTTGACATGAATGACAACCAAATTCCAAGACTCAAAAGGGATCATATTAACATAAAGTAATCTTAATAACAAAATATTTGCTACACAAACATGATAGCTTACCTTCATGCTTCATAACATAAGTAGAATTAAATTGCATGAGAAACTAAACAAAGTATAACATCACATAGGAAATTCATCTTAATTACTGACCACAAAAAAGTTATATCCATAATCATAAAGAAAACTCATGCTATCAAAAATCATTCCAAACACAAAATCACAAAAGTTTTTATTGCCCAATCAGTGTATGAAACAAGTACACAAAACTAATCTTACAACCCACTTGCATTATCATTAAATTTCTAGCCATTACTAGGCTTGACATTCACACTTGTGTACATGTGTCATCATGGCATCATACCAAAGTGATCAAGACTTAGACAAAATTGATACATGGATTCATAAAAGAGAGTCATTAAATAAAATCATTATCTAGCAAGACAAATAGACACCCCATAGGGTGGTTCTCAAAATAGAATCACATGGAGTCCCATCCATAATTCATACAAATAATAACACACAATAATTCATAAATCAAGTAAGGACCAAATTTTTCCATTCTAACTTAGTCTTAATTAATGTTATCCATTCATTAAATTTTACACACAAGTGTAAACTACGTCCAACAAATATTTCCAAGTTCCCAATGAATCATCAATTCATTCTTGAATTGTAATGTCCCTCCTTGACAATGAAAGATAGACAACAAATCTTGTATTAATCAACTTCTTTCTTCTCACCAAAGTTATTAAACTTCTTCCATTAACAAAATTTTCACTAAAACTTTCCCCCGTAGGGAAACACTTATACCACCACATATTCCAACTATTTTCTACTTGTACATCACCAAAGACAAAATTTTTATCAATAACTTCTTCCCACATGATTTAAAAAATGGTTAGGTTCTCTTCTATGATCACTCTCAATGATTTATCGCATGAGCTTATCTTTACTAATTTCTTCCAAATTAGTTATGCCTTAAGAAAAATATTCTCCAATCACAATAGCTAAATGTAGCTTGAAACATCCATCCTTAAATAGAAGTGGTTATACATTCTCAATGTTCTATGATGAGCCTTTTACCTTTTAAGTGATTTAAAAAAATAAAATGAGTAATTTTTAGTTCACAAATATATCTCACTAATTTCACACAATTGTGTATGGTTTAATTGAGATTGATTAAAAAAAATATGCATCTTTTTAAAATAATCTATCTTGAATAATATTAGTAAATAATTTATTTTCGTCAAAAGTTTAGATTAATATCAATTTTTCCTTTTACTGAGTAGGTTGCTCTATTTTCTAGCCAAATTAATCAAAGATTTCTAAGTCATGGCACACTTTAAGAGGTATATTTGTAAAAACATAGCATATACCTATGCACTACAAGTCCTGGATAGGAACATCCCAAGTCTACTTTGTACCCTGAGTTAGACATACTCTATATGCCCTCTCCTATGCCCACTTCTTAATCTTGAACAAAATAGCCTAGAAAGTTTTCTCTTTATCCTAGCTCAACTAATAGTACATTTTTATAATTTTTTTTGAGTAGTTATCCAACCAACAATATACTCATTCAAAGAAAAAATATATTACACTTTTAATCAAATATTTTATATATGACATTTAATTTTATGTTTCTACCTTTAAAAAATGGAAAATAACTTATTTCTTTCTTTGCTCTTAGGATTTACAGATATTTACATAATTTTCCATTTCACCTCTTTACCCAATATAATAATATTTTAGAAATTGATTTCACTCTAAAGTACATTTTACCCATATAATAATTATTTTCACTTCATTTTTTTTTGCTAAATAGTTCTATAACATTTATCCCCCTATAAATTAGTTGCTACCCTTAGGAGCATGAGATTTATCTACATCATAGTTGAAATCACTAGTGTTTAGTCAAATAAATATGGATATTCATTCTTAATATAATCAACCTTTTCGTAGGTAGCACTATCAATATTACAGTGAGTCCATTTTGTTTAACTTCATCTACAATTCTATTTATTAAATTTCTAGATCTTATTTCAATAATACTTTTAGGTGCGATTTTAAATTCACAATTAGGTTCAAAAACATATTTTTCCATCAATAACATGATTACAACTATAGATATATATTTTAAGTGAACTCACATGAAATACATTATGGGTTTGTACTTGTGGTGGTAATGCAAGTCTATAAGCTACATGACCTTTTTTTACAATTTTTAAAATAGGTCCACAGAAATGAGGAGCTATTTTAGAATATTTATCAAGTTTTAAGGAACTCCTTTTAGGTTTTACTCTAGAAGAAAAACTTGACCACTAACATCAAACCGTCGAATAGAACTTTTTGTATCATCCCAACTTTGATACCTATCCTAGGCAACCTACATGTTTTGCTTAATTTTAGTAATAATTTCTTCCATCTCTAACAAATTTTCTTTTTCATACCAAATTTTATGGATGGGATCAGACCAAGAAATAGGTGTACTACAATTTTGATCATGCATGGCTTCAAATGGTGACATTTTGATAGTTGAATGGTATCCTTGTTGGAATACAATACCACTAAGAAGGGATTGGGTGAATCAGTGGTATAGAAAACTTGTTTTAACAATTCTTTAAGTACTCACAAAAAGGCACTATTTCAAAATTACAAAGCAATTAGAAGATCATGGAAAACAAACCATAAGACAAGACACCATCACAAAATATTTAAGTGGAAAACCCTGATCAGGGAAAAACCACTGTCCAACCTCACAAAAGAACTTTATTGCAGTGTCTCACTAAGAGATAATCTCACTAATTACACCGTTGAATCTCACTGATTACAATGTTGAATCTTACTAATTAGAATGCTTACAAGAACACCAATTCCTTACAAAAAGGGAGCTCCAACTCCACACAAAGGGGAGCACCAACTCCACACAGAAGGGAGCACAAACTCCACACAAAACAAGTAAACATACAGAGTTCTACTCTATTTACAATATCATCAAAGGTTACAGTTGGATTCTGTAACTCTCACTCAATCACCTTCTTTGTGTGAAGATATTCAAATAGTAACTCACACTTCCTTTACTAACTTTTCAAAGAATAACTCTTCAAAACAATCATACACCAAACACAAAAGTACACTACTTTATTTACAAAGAAAAACATAGATCTATCTATACCCCATAATCATTTTCTTCTTTTACCAACTATCCAAAGAATGATTCTTCAAAATTTTATCAAGCTCATCATAGATCAAATATGAAGCACCTGCATGACACACTTCTTTATACAACCCTCACACACACCTCTGTAATCATTGCTCTGTCAACTACAAGCTCTCAATACATTTGAACATATCAGTATGTCTCCAAACATATACTATTACCTTTCACAAATGTTTCTGCAAAGGACTTATCAACACTCATATGCAAGTATTCATTTCTTCAAAGCTCCATCAACACATCACTACTTTGTTGTATTGGATCACTTCATCCTAACTGGTGTACATCACAAACTTTCTCTCCTCTTATTTATAAAAGATTCTATAAAACTCATCAGGAAAAACTTTGTACACAAGAAGATTCACTATTTATGTTCACAACTAACTCCTAAAAAAAAGGATTTTTCTCACTTTTTCATATTGGTTTTTAAACTGCTCAGTATTCACTACCAAAGCAGTTATTAGAACTAACCAAACTAATTTCAAATGTAGGAAACATGCATCTTCTCTCCAAATGTGGTACTCGTAAGATGGTCATTAGAGGTTTGAATATCTAAAATTTATTTTAAGATTTGCACCCTAGATAAATTAAATTTGCACCGTTGATTTTTCTATTGGCGCCCAAATACAAACGCTTCATCAGACAAATCAGTCAGTACTAGGGTGAGGGGTTTGTTGCGTCTTGACCTCAATCCCCTAAAGTGATCACTTAAGTGATCTATTACCAACTACATCAAGTCACCTTAAAATTAAAACAAAAAGAACCCATCATAACTTAGGTTCTTTTTAACTTGTATTCTAGGTTTTGGTGACCATTAGTGTTTTAGTAATGTAGATTTTAGGCCTTCAAATATTTATCAAAACCTAAACTTTTCATCACACAACACTGACTTGAAATACCATTGAACCCTGAACTCTGCCAATCACTTTTGTTGTAGAGAAATAGTGAAATGATGAAGACCTTTTGAGTTTGAAAGAAACACTTTTCTTTAGAGAGATTTAGGGTTTTAGGACTTAGAGATTAGGTCTCCATATATTTAGATCCAATCTTACAATCTATTAAAGAGACATGATACCTTGAAATGCCATATGCATGGCTCTCTCAAAGGTTACTCCAACATTTGACAACCCAAATGGCATCTTTTGATAAGTCATAATACACCATTTAGTTTTGAATGTTGTCTTATACTAGTCTTCCTCCTAGACATATTGTAACAATCCACAAATTTTACTTCATCCCAAAAACATTTTTCTAAATTTAAGCACATTATGCATCATGGCAAGTGCTGATGGTAGAGAAATTTTGTATGCCACTGGGTTGACTTCTTCTAGAATTTCAAAAGGGCCCACATATCTTGGTGCCAGTTTGGATATTTTTCTAAATTTAATGGATCTTTTTCGAGGTTTTACCCTTAGGAGAACTTTATCTCCTACAGTGACATGCCTTGCAATGTGCTTTGCATCTATATATCTCTTTTGTCTATCATTGGCATCTTCTAGGTTCCTTTTAATTAGATGGACTTGTTCTTCCATCTGAGATAGTATTTATGGACCAAGGCTAACCCTATCTTCTAGCTTATCCCAGCTTATAGGGATTCGACACTTCTATCAATATAATACCTCAAATGGTGCCATCTTAATAGCTGAGTGATAAGAGTTACTGTAGGCAAATTCCACTAGAGGAAGGTAATCCTCCCATTTGTATTATTGATCCATGTAATACATCCTTGATAAGTCCTCCAACACTTGGTTCACCCTTTTAGTTTGTCCATCCATTTCAGGATGATAAGAAGAACTTATGTTAAACTGTGTACCAAGTGAAGAGAACAAGGTTTGCCAAAACCTTTATGTCATCTGTGCATCCCTATCTGAGATAATCTTCTCTAGAATGTCATGCAATCTGAAAATCTCTTGAACAAATTTTCAAGCAATGGCAGGTGCCCCATCTATCAAGTTTCTAGGTATAAAATGGGTTACTTTGGTGAGTCTGTCCGCCACAATCAAGATAGCATTGTTCATGTTCCTTGACATAGGAAACCCTTACACAAAGTCCATGGTTATAATTTTCCATTTCCACTTAGGAATTTCATGAGGGTATAATAATCTTGCTGGGTGTTGGTATTATTCCTTCACCCTTTGGCATTCAATACAAGTAGCTACAAAATTTGTAGCATCCCTCTTCATTCCTTTCCAAAAAAATAAAGGTTTCACATTAGCGAGTAACTTGGTTACTCGAGGATGCCTAGAATATCATACATAATGAACCTCTTTCCAAACCATATTCCTTAACTCTCTTGACTTAGCTACATACATCCTTCCTTTAAACCTTAATAACCCATTTGGTTCAAGGTTGAATCCTTCATATTTCAGATTCTCTCAAGGGCTTGTTTTACCTACTCGTAAAACTCATCTCCCTTAGATTTTTGTAACACCTAATTTCTAAAATAAGAATGTATAGAGATCATAGAGGAGATATTCCTTCTCCTACTTAAATCATCTACCACTCGATTTTCTTTCCCCTGAATATACTTAATCTCAAAATCATAATCTAAGTTAAATTCTGACAATCTTCTTTAACAAGCATTAATATGGGGTTGAGTGAACAAATATTTAAGTCCCTGGTGATATGTTTTCAACTCCAATGGTTTTCTAAACAGATAGTGTCTCTACATTTGAAGTGTGTGAATGATTGTTGCCAATTCTAAATCATGTGGGGTATTGTTTTGTTCATAGTTTTTCAGTTTGCATGATTCATATGCAATGACATGTCCATCCTATACTAGTACACCACCTAAGCCTTCCCCTGAGGCATTGGTAATGACTTCAAATTGACCTTCCGGGTCATGCACTTTCAATATCAGGGTTGAAGTCAATTTTTCCTTTAGTAGGTCAATGATCTCCTAGCGCTTTTCTGACCATTCAAACTTCTTTCCCTTTGTCTGCAAAGAAGTTATAGGATGTGCAATTTTAGGGAAGTTTTTCACAAACTTCCTATAATAACCAACAAGGCCCATGAAACTTTGGATCACATGAACATTTCTTGGTTCTGGCCATTCAAAAATAGCCTTAATCTTAGTTGGGTCCATAGCTATTCCCTTAGCTGAAATTATATGACCCAAATACTATACTTCTTCCTGAAAAAAAGTACACTTAGAGAGCTTGCCATATAACTTATGCTCTCTTAATATTTGAAGAACAATTTTCAAATTCTGCATATGTTCTTCATTCTTAGAATAGATCAAAATGTCATCTAAAAATACCAAGACAAACTTATCTAGGCAATCTCTGAACACACTATTCACAAGATTCATAAATGCCGCTGGCGTATTTGTCAACCCAAAAGGTAGGACTGTGAATTCATAATGTCCATATTTGGTTCTAAAGGTTGTCTTATGGATGTCTTCATCCTTCAACCTCAATTGGTGATATCATGATCGAAGATCAAACTTAGAAAATATTGTTGTACCCCTCATCTGATCAAAAAGATCATCGATGGGAGGTAGAGGATATTTGTTCTTAATGGTTGCTTTGTTTAACATGCAGTAATCTATGCACAACTACAAAGTGCCATCTTTCTTTATCACAAAAATGACAAGCACTCCCCATGGTGACACAGTGGATCTAATCAACCCTTTATCTAGCATCTCTTGCAATTGAGCCTTTAACTCCATTAGTTCTATCGTGGTCATCCTGTAGGGGACTTTAGAAATGGGTTCTAACCTAGGAATAATATCAATGGCAAAATCAAAAGCTCTCTTAGGGGATAATCCTGGTAGTTCATCCAAAAATACATCCTCAAAATCTCTGAGGAAGGGATACTTGTCCATATCTAATCCTTTTTTACCTATGGACTCCTTCATCCCTACTTCATTAAGTTTTTGAGATTCATAAAACATCATCATCTTGGAAGTAGGTTTCCTTTTTCTTTGATGGTTGAGAAGATTGAGGCCAGTTATATCTCTTTTTGTTTCTTTCCCTATAGGCCGACATAGCCTTTAGGTTCTATTCTTGCCTAATGGCATTCTCATAGACTTGTTCCATGGTAGTAGGACCGTGAACATTAACCTCACCCTCAATCTGGGAATTCAACCCCATGATAAACTTTCAGACATGGAATTTCTCATCCTGCTGATATTGTGGGACATATTTCAATAGTCGGGTGAATTTTTCCCAATACTCATTTACAGTCATATCAGCTTGTTTCAGGTTTTGAAAATCTATAAGTTTTTTATCATAAAATAGTTGAGGGAACTATCTTTGCCTAAACAGTTCTACGAACCAATCCCAAGTAAGGCTTGAAGACCTCAAGCCTAATTCCATCTTTTTGTTCGTCCACCATATGGATGCTTCATCCGCTAGTTGAAATGCTCCCCAGACAACTTTGGTAACCTTATTGTAATTTCTAATTTCAAAATACTTCTCCATATCTGTAATCCATGCCTCTATGACATCTTCACTTTTGGATCCATCAAATTTAGGTGGCGTGACCTTTTTCATGTCATAAGATAATTCCATAGCCATAAGGCTCCTCTTATCCCCTTCCTGTTTAGCTGTGGAGTTAATTTCTCTGTACTGGCTTTGGGTGGTGTCATTATGGCATTCCTCACCATCACCCCCATCATAATCATCTCACATGTCTTCTGACTGTCCTCCCACTTTGTGTTCAAGAGTTTCCACCCTCACCCTTGTTTCATTCAACAAAGTCAAGATTTGGTCTAATTTAGACTCGAATTGCTAGAAGGTGCTCCTTCATCTTGGCTATCTGCCATTTTGGTGCTAACTCGAACCTTTACTGCAATCTACTTATTCCTAAAGTTTGCAAATTAATCACAGATTAGTTTTCCATGCTATACAATTCATTCATTTTACAAATCTATTCACATTCATGTAATCTTTAACAAGAAAGGAAAGACTGTCAAAATTTTCCATTGCATTACAGCTTCCATTGGATTACATATAATTCACAAAATTACAAAATTGTGTTTACACCTTGCTTCTGCAAGTCTTTACAACTTGGGATAACTTCTCATATTCATGTTTTTATTTTTAGTCTCAGGAGGTGAGGATACACACTAGTATTCCTTCACATCCTCCTTAGATACATTACAATCCTTAGGGTTATTTCCCTCAAGTAGTGCTTTAGGGGTAGAAGGTGTCACTGATGCTTTAGTAAAGTTAGGGACAACCAACCTTTTAGCTTTCCTTAACTCCTACTTGATGTGTTTCAAAGCGTCATAAAAAAATTCCTCATCAGATAACCATGCACCTAGCAAGCATCCAGCTTGTTCAAGTTTCTCCTTCATGGTGGCTCGTGCCTTCAAGATCTTTTGTTGGCATAGGTAATGTCCATGTTCCATTACCTTGTCTCAAGGTGTAGTTCTAATTTTTACCATTCTGGCATAGAACATGGACAATCATTAGCATACTTCATGTTGAATACAAAAATCATCAAGTAGTGAGCTCATTAGGTCCATGTATTGAACCTAGTAGCTATGATACCATATGTAACATCACTTTCCATAATGCTCAAGATTTGACTAAAACATGTATCTTTTTTTTATTTCATAATATTGATATTATATTGAGCTAAAAATAAGAAATTACATAGTTTTGTTGCAAGATATGGCTCTTCAGAAAAAAAGCTACTACTTAATCTGCTACTATCATTAAACTATCTATCTCCCTATAGCTTCCAAAAAGATCTTGCAGGGTTAGATAAAACTATAGACCACACAGGGTCAAACCATGACTGTCTACTATTTACATACACTATGCGCTTCTATTAATAAAAAGGAGCCATAAACTATAGGCAAAAAACTAGAAGACAAAAGCTTGAAAGAACTAGGTTTAATCAGCATCCACCTTATCAAAGTCCAATAGTTACAAGTTGAAATCCACCACCTAGTTGAATCCTTCCACGGGTAGAATGTCCAGCACTTTCTTGATGATGTTGATAGCAGTCTGAGCAATGTCCTTTGCCACTAGCAATTCGAAGCCCTTTATATCCAGGATGAAAGGATACAGTTTTACCACTACATCTAGGTCTTCGAGAAGGGACGTGTCCTTGGGTCACGGGACTTTGACTCCCAAATTAGCCACTTGTAGAATAGAATCCAAATCCCCCAAATGCTCTGCATAGAAAATACCTCTCATGATGGCTTCCGCTAATTCCTTGGGTGTTTCCAGCTCCAAAAGCATGGTCAGGACCCTTGAAGAGATATCGGTATCTACCCTATGCCATTCGTCATTATGCAAGAAGTGTTTCCCTATGATCATCCTCATAGCTCCTACCATCAACTCATCTGATTGATGTAGCATCCTCTGGAGTCGAAGGTCAGAAACATGGCCAAGAAAATCCATCTAAAGCTTACTGCTAACCAACCTAACTGGGATTTCCATAATGGAGTAGTGAATTGCTTCAGTGGAGAAGACAACTATGAAATGAAAAGGCATTGAGACTAAACCAGGTGTTTTGAGAAGTTTCTGAGGGATGGAAATTATTTTAAGGAAATGGGTCAGCAGTTTTGGAAAGTTTCTCTCCCCAACAATCATTTTAAAGCATGGTGAAGGACCTACATTCGCATGTTGCCCCGGGCTTGCCACCTAAGAGGATGAGGTGGCAAGGCTCCCTCCCATGCTCCCACAACTGAAACATGCATCATAACCAAGTCATTAATTAACAATTGATAGAGATAATCAAAATTTGAACCAAAAGAAACATAATTTTTTCTATCAATTAAGCATGTTAATCAAATGAAGTTATAAGAAAGATTACAATCCAGTAAACATTTACATTCTTTAGTGAGTAACTATCACTAATCAAATACAATATATGCTCTAGGAATCATAATCAAGTTTTTACATTACAATAGACCAATTGGTAATAAAATGCAACATTGTATCTAGAACCAATGACATCTATCTTCATAAGCCTCAGCTTGTCTCATTCTTGGAAAGGAGACCATCATCCTAGTGCTATTCCTCCAACCACGGACCTGCATTCCCCTGCTCAACTTCCTAACTAGAAGTAGTTGTACCCTTCACACAAAGGTTAGACATTAGAAACCATCTAGTTAGCCATCTAAGTATCTAGTGTTATGTCCTTCGAAATGTCTCACGGTCACACACTATAGATCTACTCTAACTTGTATGACACTATTGGAGACACTAGGCCATCTGGAACTCTATGGATTGACAATGCATGCAAAGATAGATGCATTACTTTGGCCAAATTTTTACATACATTCATGTTGCACAATGAACATTATTTTATGTCCACCACCCTATGACAATATTGGAGACACTAGGCCATCTAGAACACTATGGACTGACAATGCATGCAAAGACAGATGCATTACTTTGGCCAAAGTTTTACATACATACACATTACACAATGAACATCATTGTATGTCCACCACCCTAACTTGACTTATAAGCTGTCATGTCCTATAGTAAGTTCTTAATGACCTTGTTATTTAGGTCTAGTATGAGTGGGATCCATTCGATTGATTTCCCATACTTGGACATTTGACTCTGATCACAAAATAGTTATGATTAAATAGGTTATCCTCGTAATGAGGAACTAGTGACTCCTTGTCACCTTATTTATTTTTATTTCATATCAAATTCGACTAATTTGACCACCTTGGTCTCCCATGGTTTACACTTTCGATAGTAAATCATCACATGTGATGAAATCAATTACATGTACTAAAGGCATACCATGCCTTAGTATAGTAAGTTAGTTTCATTAGGATTAATAGCTCTTCTTATCCTTATGAGATTTAGGTGTTATTCACCAATCCTATAATCTTACACTTAAGTAAGTAAAGTAAAGCAAATATAACTCATAACACTTAACAATAAGTCTTAATTAAGACACATAAAGAACAAGTCGGTATTATTTTATAAACACATTCTACCTATTTTGACATGAGACCATGTTCTCAAATGGTCTCACCACCTTCAGATTTGAGGGTTTAAATATATATTCATTGATAGTTTAATTGACCATATAAAAGATTCATAGTCATCTTTCCATACAAACCTGACTTGGTTTTAGTTTAGGTGTTGTAATCACACTATCATTTAAGTGCCTCCCCGACTGCCACCATGGTCAGGTGATTGTATTAATGATTTTATTGCCTCCATGGCTATCACCATAGTCGGGTGACTATGTTATTCATATTATTGCCTCCACAGTTGTGACTACAGTCAAGTGAGTGTATTATTCATTCATGACCATTATGGAGTTATTCTTTACTCAATTCAAGAGTTCTTTAAGCTCCAACTATGTCATTATATTACGTGTGTTTATAATACATTGATAACAAGCTCAACCATAGCAGCTTCGAGCTCTGTAAAATGTAAAATGTATTATGCCTGGGTCATAAAATCCTAGCTCAGAAATAAATTAAAAAAGAATTTCATTTCTAAAAAACTTAGCCTCGTGGCCTCAAGCAAGTTTCACAAATAAAGTATGGTGTAGTCACTGCTTGGCTTTTAAGCCCCGAGCTTAGCCACTGGTAGGATTACAATACTTTACTTCCTTAGCCTCATGGCTTGGAGCACAATCTCAAATAAATTTTCCATGTATCAACATTCGGCCATATGACCTAAAGTGTAGTCTTGAAATATTATAGTGGGTTTTAATGATTGACTTTATAGCCATGAATTCTTTCATATAGAATTTTGTTTGTTTTCTAGCTCAACCATTATGGCTTTGGGCCTATTGTCATCATAAGGATAACATGGTAAGCTTGACCTAAAGCCTTGAGCCATAATATGAAATACAACTAGAAATATTGATAGCTCGGTTGTAATAGCCTTGAGCCGCGACTATGAAAAGGTTTTCATATATCATGGCATGGCCTCACAGGCCTCATGCCTCAGAGTTAAACATATGATATAACCAAAAAAATCACACTATCTCTAAAGGAGATTAAACACAGTCAAGGTTATATATTTATCGAATACATATAGGATATTGCCCACCACATTACTTGGATAGTGCTTTCGATGGGAACATTGTTCCAGTCCCAATCTCTGTCGAGTTGCACATGACTTCAAATCTTCCAGTGCTATATCTTTGTAGCTTACGCCACCCTGCTCATAAACCCCAACTTACCATATGAACTCTCTCCTTCTCCCCAAAGTCTACTAACAAAAGAATAATCAAGGCTTGATAGTCAAGCTGACTCTGGGCATGCCGTTTTAGAAGGTAACTACCTTTCCATATAATCTGTTCCACAAAAATTGGCTCGATCCATGCATTGTGCAAGATAGTGTGACCTCAAATCTCTCCATCCTTACTCAAGGCCAACCAAAACAAATTAAAAGCATTCAATAATAATTAAATGTTATGGCAACAAAGATAATAACAATATTATTATTGCAATTTAGCCTATTTAAAGGTTTATATCCTTACTTAAGGATTAACAATATATAATAGAAAATACAAATTGAGTCACAATCAAAATCATCGATTGTCAGGGTCAAGTAATACTCCCCTGAAAATGAATATCCCCATTAGTCAAATGAATAAGGAAATAATAATCCCTGAGAACAAAAAGATAATGAGAGACCTCCTCATCTCTTAACACTATTGTCTCTCGACTAGGGAAGATGTTCCAAGAATGTTGCTTGGTTGTCACAATTTGTCGTGGCAACTCCAATGACATGACAGCTGATAAAGGACATGGAAGCTAAAGAAAACAAACAAGACATGTGTCAACTTATGAAAGGATTAGGGCATAGGAGTCGATACTCAAATGGCTAGTCAACCTTTTACTTTCACAACATCTAACCCATCCTCTAGGATGATACTCTCCTTCCATCTTTGAAGGACATTCATTTTCCTATTAACACTTAGGACCACAATATTATGATCAGTGCACCATTATCATATCTTATCATATAAATCATTTAATTTTCAAAACTATTTAACATCAATAACTACTCCATAATCAAGAGTTAAATCAGATATTTCTTCAATATCAAATCAATTAACTATGACTAACCCTCCTAATTATCATGTCAAGTTATAGATTAAGTCTAATTGTCAATTGGGGATGTAACAGTTAATGTATTTCCTCTATTTTATTTTATATGCATTTGCACTTGTTACTATAAATTCTATAAGTTTCCAAATTTCCAGTGATAAAACAAAAATCAATCTAGAAATTTTACTCCAGAATATAAGTATAAATAGATATAATTTTTGTGATAAACCATGACTTAATCTAAAAATTTTACTCCATAAACAAAAGTACTAAGACATAATTTTAAAGGTAAAATTATAATTCCTTGATACAAGAAAGCATAGGCGACAATAAACTCTTTATGATAAGTCATTGTATTAGATATAAAGCTTCTTTCTCCTCTATAAAGATAAAATTTATTTTTAACCTAAACAAAATATCTATTCCAAGATGAATAATATCAAAATCTTCCAACATAAGTCAACCAAGAAAGGATCATGAAAACATGTTTTGTCTTTTAAAACATATAACTACAACCATAATTTATGAAAAGTCGTTTAACTTATAACATAAAAACTAAACCTAATAACTTATATTTTTTCACACCTATATATAATTCTAAGCACTTATATTATTTCCCAGTAGAACGACACTTCGCCATTTTTAGTTGGAGCTCCTTCTTCAACAAACCCAAATGCTTAATGGAGCTCCACCTTCAACACACCAGAATATGTAGTCAAAGTGTACAAGATTCACAAACACACTATATTATGGTAACCGCAATATAATACATAAGATGTAATATGATAGAAAACACAAGCACACAAACATGCTTGTAAAATAGGGATTTTGAAGATTACGAAAAATGATAGAATTTAGAACAGATATGTAGACTGGGAAACTAATGCACTAATAGTATCTCCATGCATTTCTTAAAAGTGACGGATAATAAGTGATGTAAAAAATATTTGCAGAATGACAAATGAATAATAGGTTGTTGAATCACTTAATTCAAGAAAATTTACAATGAAGAAATAGAAAAGCACACCTATACTAGATGAAGCCAACCAGAGAAGTGGAGTGGTCATAGGAGACATGAGTGACCAAGAAGAAGTGGTGGAGGAAGAACCATAAGGAGCACCTTAGGAAGAGAGGGATGCTGATGAGTTGAGGTTGGAAAGATTGTTGAAGGCGGTCAAGGGTGATGGATCCAAGGTGAGGATGGACCTTCTAGTGTATGCAGGTAGCTTGAATGGCGAAGAACTAGATTGGATAGGGAAGTTGGACTAGTATTTTGAGTTTGAGTAGGTACTTGAAGAGCAGCAAGTTAACTTTGCAAGAACCAAGTTGAAAGGTCATCCATCCTTCTGGTGGGATCGTGTACAGGAAGAGAGGAGAAAGAAGGCCAAATTCAAGATTATTTCTTGGGATAGGGTGGTTTCCAAGTTGAAGGCCAAATTTTTACCTAGTGATTACATGAACTAGTTGTACAAGAAATTATAGAATCTAAAACAAAAGGATATGGGTGTGAAAGAGTACATATAAGAGTTCTAAAAGTTGAGTATAAGATTAGGACAAATGAAGGATGATACTGATAAGGTTGCAAGATACCCTAATGGGTTGAAGTATATCTTATAGGATGAGTTAAGTCTCACAAGCCCTAGGACACATGAAGAGTGCACTACCAATTATCCTTAAAGGCTAAAGAGAACTTGAATGGGAAGCAAGAGAAGTAGAATAGAGGTAGATGAAGGAACTTCAGAGGTAGAGGATCATATGTTGATAGAGGGCAGTCACAAAGAGATTAAGGTGAGTCAATCATCTCACGAGAACAAACACCAAGTTCAAGAGGGGATTCTAAGGAAGAAGGCCTAACTCTAGGGGCATATTTGGACAAAGAGGAGGATTTAATAGATTCATAGGAAAATGCTACAAGTGTAACAAGGTTGCAGGTCATCAAGCTTGGGAGTGTCTAGAAGAGAAATAAACTACAACATTTAGGAATTAAATGAGGACTCAAGTTGCTCAAGGAGGAGATGAAGAAAGCATTAATTCCTCACCATCACCAGAAACAGTAGAGATAGGAGAATCCTTGCTGATGAGTACATTGATCAAGGTTCCAATGGAGAAGGAGGCACCTCAAAGAAAGTCACTATTTAGGACTGTTTGCAAGTGCCAAGGTAAGTGTTGTCAAGTTGTTATAGATTCAAGTAGTACTGATAATCTAATTGTTGTTGAGATGTTAAAGAAATTGAATTTGAAAGGATTACCTCATCCTAAAACTTATAAAGTCTCATGCTTGAATAAGGGGCATCAAGTACTAGTTAATGAACAATGTTGGGTAGAGTTTCATATAGAAAGGTATAAGGATAAGGTGTTATGTGATATCATGCCTATGGATGTATGCCATGTGCTATTTAGTAGGCTTTGGCAATATGATAGGAAAATGATGCATGATGGTAGGAAGAATGTCTATGTTTTGGAGAAGGATGGAGTCACCAACACCTTAGCACCTTTGAAAGAGGAAGACAAAGACCAAAAGATTGGCTCAGGTGTGATGTTAATGGGTGAAAAAGAGTTTCTACAGGCAATGGAAGAGGAAGATGTAGGTTTTCCAATGATGATCAGACCTAGGACTATCATAACAACAACAAGAATTGATGAGTTGCCTTAGGAAATTTAGGACATGTTAAAGGGTCATGCATACACAGTTGTTGGTGAACTTCCTAATTCTTTGCCTCCAATGATAGATATCGATCATCATATAGAGTTTCTACAAATGAATGACAAAGCTTTTAATTCAGTTGAAGGTGATGAGCATATACAATTGGAACTTAAGAATGCAAAACAAGTTATCTCTAATTTGTAAAAGCATCTTGGTGAATGCAAGATAGTACAAGATGCCATTAGGAAGCTAATTCCTAACATAGATGTCCATGAACATAGAGACAAATGTATACAAACTCACTATTTCTTTTTTCAATCCAAGGAAGATTAGTTATCAATTTTTTAATCTAATATACATACAGAAAGGGAGAAGGCAAACCATTTTGCAAAGTCAATGGAGAAGTCAAAATAGACCTGGTTAATTTGAAGGGTAAAGTTCATATTGTTGATTTTCAGACCAAGACCCTTCAATCAGATGTTGCAATGTTGAAAAGATCATTGGATAAGTGTAGGAAAAAAAATAAAGAAGTAGTTTCAGGTGTTACCACCGTGCAGGAAGACAAGTATAAGAAACTTACTAAGGGGAATGACAAAAATAAGTTATCATTGCAAGAGGCATACATTGGACTGGAACATACATATTCAAAATTGACTAACCGAAATGGTAGTATAGGTGAATTGCCAAATAAGTTACAACATTATGATGTGCTTTTTCAAGGATTATCAAAAGGTAAAACCAAAATCCAATGTTTGGAGGATTTGTTTGAGGATGCTAAGTCATATCTTCAAGACAAGGAAAACATGAAATCTGAGTTTGAGACTTCAGTTGCATAATTGAGTAATATGGCCTTCATTATTGAACTCCAACTAGTTGACAAGAGACAAGATGAAGCAATATTGCAAGACAATATCAAAGATGTAGATCATGAAGTAGGTTCAAAGGAGGATCAACTTTTGGAAATGGATTCTCAGTTGAATGGCATGTGACAGAAAAGTGAGAGGCCTAAGGTAAAAATGAGATAGGCTTTAACAAGTTTGAAAGAAGTGTAGGGAAGCTTAAAATAGGACTGTACATATGAGATTAGGAGGTTGCAAGGCCCCAAGATGGAAGACATTGGCAAGGCCATAAAGGGTGCAAACAAGGAGCCCTCTCAGATGGAACTGAGTTTCTTTTCTTTACCTTGGGAGTACGATGCATGAGCATCAATTTTAAGGTGTTTTTATGCTTTATTTGAATGATAGGAGTTTGGTTGAGTTGATTTAGGTTTTTGGACTCCATTGGGATCATAATCCAATGGTCAGGTTAGGGATTCAAATTACTAGTTTCTTGCCAAAAGGTAATTTGAAGTTTTGAAGCATTTTTGGTTCGTCACAAGGACGAGATTGGTCCCTCAGCTCTTGTTTTCTATTTCCTAAAGCATAATAAGGTCCTAGAGGACCATGACAGTCATGTAAGGTCCTCTTATTTGTTTTGTTTACATGTTATGTTTAAAAGTTGCAAAAAGTGGCAAAAATTATCAAATTTTATGACATTGTAATTAGGGCTATTGGGTAAAATGGAGATAAGCTCATGTGTAACTATTAATTGGAATTTTTTTGAATGCCAAATCAATTAAGAACATGCTCCAAGAAGGAGGGTGAGTAGGATTTGAGAAAATACCATGTTATTTTGCACTTTTGTGATAGTTTTAACTATGAAACAACAATAAACTTTCTTGGTACATATTTGTACGACATACTACTGGGTCTGAAGATGGATGGAAGTGTAAATATCTATCTTAAGATTCTAATGCATTTTATTTGGTTTAATTTCATTTTATAATAAGGAAGTTATGATAAAAATAGTGCTCACGCGTTAGGTACAGACCTAGAGTTTCTAGGAAATAAAATAAATTTATACATTTATTTCCAACTGTCCAAAAATATGAGACTTGGTACTAATTTTCTGCATACCTGTAGGCACGTGTTTCTAGAAGGAGTGATAATTCTTTGTTTTGAATGACTTATGAATGACTATTTGTTCTTGCTATCACTAGTTGCTATTGAAACCCTGCATCATTGAGGGTTTATTGAAACTGCTTTGTTTTGGGTTTAAATACTATCAGTAATAGTTAGAAAGAGGTCTTTGGAGAGTGTCTAAGAACCTTAAGTCCTGAGTGTGCAAGGGATAGGTGAATTTGGATACTGCTTGATACTTGAACCTATAGAAAATGTCTTATAGAGCATGTTAACAGGGTATTAGTTATTGTCATAATTGAAGGATCAAACAATCTTTTGCTTACTATTGTTAAAACTACAACTTCATTGTTTTTGAGAGCCCACAGTATTTGTAAAAGCTTCCCCTCTGCATGAGAACCTCATACAGAAACTTATTCCATGTTTGTCAAGATGGTTTAAGTAACCTAATTGCCAATAAAAATCCTGCTAAAATTAACCTTCCATCCTAAATTAGAAAATTACATTTTATATAACAAAAAAACATCAATGAATAAAACAATTCTCTATCTAACTAGTCTATTGGGCCAATTTAAATTATTTTATGAGGTTTCTGCAATATTTTTTTAATACTCATTTTGTAATAGTTTATTATATATTATATATTACATATGAGATGTTCAACTTGATTCAATCACCCATGTATCAGACACCAAGTTCAAATAGGTATAAAACTCAAAAAGCTCCAATACAGATGAGACCCTCCAAAAGAGAAACAATAACAAAATGGGACAAAAGAATTATGAATAATTTTAAACTAATTAACTTTCCCCACCTTCAAGGAGATTGTAGACTCAATTGTAAGGAGAAGACTAAAATGAAAAATATCAAATGGTTTCCACCTTCATGAGGCAAATTAAGACTAAACTTTGATGGAGCCTCCTAAGACAACTTGAGGGGTCTAGTGCTTGCTATATAATTTGATATGAGCATAGAAATTTCAATAGTGCAATGCGAAAAACTATCACTAGGAACAAATAATGAGTCAAATTCCTAGCTTTACTGCTAGAACTAAAATAGTACGTTAAGAAAATTATAACTAATAGTCAAATAGAGGGTGATTCATTGATCACCATCAATGTGGTGATGAAGAAAAATACCCCCAATTGGAAACTCAAAAATATCTTAGCATAAATATGGTTGATTCATGATAAGATGGGCAATTATTCAATCCAACATTGTTATGAAAAAGATAACAAATTTCAAGCACATTGGCAGACCATGCCATTGAAAAGACTAAAGAAATCATAATGGCTAACAATTTGAATGCTTGGAATGTAATCAAGCATTCTATCTTAAGTATAAATAAGAATTCATCACATGCCTTAAGATAAAACCATTCACATGATAAAAGTCAATGTAAGACTGAGAGAAAATCATGGATAATAATTTGGAGGGTATCAAAAGTGGCATTATCTCCCCCATACTTAGTGCTAAAAATGTCTCTTAGAAAAGTCTACCTTAGTCTAATTTTTCTACAAACAAGATTGATCACATATCATTTGGAGCATCTATGGATTCACTTAGAAAACAATAAGACATTATTCACAAAGGAATAGAACAACTGACTTAGGTAGTTGAACAACCAACACTCTATATATTATTCTCCACTTTACTCTCAATTTTTCTAGCTTGTTAGAAAAGTGCAATGTGGTCCTTTTTAAAGACTTTGTAGCACCCAAAATAGACGAGCAATAAAAATAAACTACCAGTATAAAAATAAGTTGATCATACATGATCACTATGAAACTCTAAAAACAACTATGCCAAAAAGACAATTTATCATGCATTGAACATACATTCCAAAAAAGATAAAAGTCTTCTTACACAAGTCTTCAAAAAAGTCTTGTACTCCTCCATGCATGCAATCAGCACTTATCAACATACTCTCCATTGATGTCAAGCCATCTAGCTGATCATAGAGCTTCACTATCTAGTCTTGTAGACCCACTTAGTACTTATTCATTTATTTTCACATGGAAGCTTTGTAAACTCACAAACATAATTTCTATCAATAGAATCAATTTCTTCTTTCATTGCTTGCAACCAAATGCTATCAAAACATGCATCTTAAAAAAAAATGACTTCCTTTGAGTCATAAAAAGCAATCATCAGTCACGCAGCCCAAACATTCAACCTTTACAAAATCATTTTTCTATTCAACGTGTTAATACTTATGCCAGTACAACTTCTTAGACATACTTGCGACGTTTGGCAAAATTAATCCATCTATCCATCCATAATTTATTGGCATACAATCTGTCATAGATTTCTTCTTCCACTCTTTATTCCAACACATCTTTTCAGAATGATTCTTCAATCCACGAATACTACAAGGATGAATATCCCAACAAGATTTCTTCTTATGACCTTGCCTATTAAAATGAGAATATTGCAAATTCTTCTTTTCTTGAACTTATTTGTTTATTCCTATATATATAAAATCATCTTCTTTTCCTTTACCTCTAACATATCCAAGCCCTTTATTCTTTGACCTCATGCTTGGGTCAATGGGCTCTCTAATTCCTTGCCCATGCTTTCCCAAACCTTGTCCCTCATAACCCATTATTTTCATAATCCTAAAACCAATATTCTTCACAAAACATCCTTTGGTATTATCATCATAACCATAAACAAGATTTGTAGATTCAAACACATCTTTAACCTTACACTCTTTGTTTGAATACACTTTAGCTATATCACATGTATCAAATGATCCATAAAATGAAGAACTCAAATCATTTGTATCACATGAGGCATTATATACGGAAGGCTTAGACCTTATAAAGTTATTTTCTTCTTGGCATGCTACAAGTAATTGATCTAACTCATTATTTTGTTCCTTCAATTTTGATAACTCATCATTTTGAGAACAATTTTCCTTTTCTAACCTCCTCAACTTTCTTCCAATTCTTCACTTTTGTTTATAAATTTCTTTAGTTATTCTTCCAATATATCCTTTCCATATATTAAATTTTTATTTTCTTTCTTTTCTCTTTCACCAATCTTTCCCATTGATTTTAACCACACAAAAGAACCACATAAAGTATACCTTCATTTCAAAGACTAATGGTTTGAGAAACCTTACTTCAACTAATTTCTTCCATGGGTTCACACTTGCCAAGCATTGCCTGAGTTTCAATACTCACTATAGATGCTACAAAATATTTTTCCATAACATCAAAATAAATCCATTTAAGATTACACTACCACAACAACAACATGCTCCTCAAGAAACCAATTGTTAGAGAGATTTCAAAGCCACAATCAATAACCCACTTTGATACCAAATGAAGATTTTGAAAGCCAACTTTATTCTTTAAACCAAAAAATCATAACAGCGGAAACGACACTTACAATGAATACTCATTTACAAATAACAACTCACAACCATGAAGAACAAACTCCATACACAGTAGCATAAACAAAAAACACTTTGTATATTATTCTCCGCCTTACATGTCTTCTCAAATTGAGCAAGCAACATGCTTTATTCTCAATATTTCTAGCTTGTTACAAAAGCACTGGGCAGTCCATTTTAAAGACTTTGTAGCTGTCGAAATAGACTAGCAAAAAAAATAAACTACTAGCCTAAAACATGCATTCCAAAAAAGATAAAAGTCTTCTTAAATAATTCCTCCGAAAATTCTCACAATCTTACATGCATGCAAGCATCACTTAGAAATTAACCATACTAGCAGAAATCGAGAAAAAAATGCAATTAATCATAAAATTTATGAAAAAGATACTATTTTTTACTGTTCTTAATCAATTTTATCTTTGATAAGCAATTTCTTTTATCAACATAGAGTTTTAACCTCTATTAAATGAGGTTCAAAAACCACAGAAAATTCAAATAAAGACATGTGTAAAGTTTTGACACGTATGGAAGCAAGAACAACACACAATTGTCCAATTTCAATTTTATTATATTTGAAAAAAAATAGATATCTCAAACTACTAAAAGAGTTAATGTATATCCTCTATTTTATTGTCTAGGCATTTGCACTTGTTACTATAAATGCTATAAGTTTCCAAATTTCTTGTGATAAACCACAAATTAGTCTAGAAATTATACTCCAGAATATAAATATAAACGGATATAATTTTTTGTGATAAACCATGACTCAATCTAAAAATTTTACTCCATAAACAAAAGTACTAAGACATAATTTTAAAGGTAAAATTATAATTCCTCACTACAAGAAAGCATGGGTGATAGTAAACTCTTTATGATAAGGCAAACTCTTTATGGTAAGTCATTGTACTAGATACAAAGCGTCTTTCAAATTTATTTTTAACCTAAACAAAATATATGTTCCAAGATGAATAGTATCAAAATCTTCCAACATAAGTCGATCAACAAAAGATCATGAAAATATCTTGTCTTTTAAAATATATAACTACAACCATAATTTATGAAAAGACGTTTAACTTCTAACATAAAAACTAGACCTAATAACTTATATTTTTTCACGCCCATATATAATTCTAAGCACTTATAGTGTTTCCTAGTAGAGCAACACTTAACCATCTTCAGTTGGAGCTCCTCCTTCAAAAAACTCAAACACTTGATAAAGCTGCTCCTTCAACACACCAGAATCTATTGTCAAAGTGTACAAGATTTACAAACTCACTATATTATGGTAACTACAATATAATGCATAAGATGTAATATGATAGAGAACACAGGCACACAAACATGCTTGTAAAACATGTATTTTGAAGATTACAAAAAATGATAGGATTCAGAAGGGATATGTAGTGTGGGAAACTAATGCACTAACAGTGTCTCCATGTATTTCTTAAAAGTGACAGATAATAAGTGATGCCGGAAGTATTTGTAGAATGCCAAATAAATAACAAGTTATTGAATCACTTAATTCAAGAAACATTACAATGAAGAAATAAAAAATCCCACCTATACTGGATAAAACGGACATATGTACAGGTAGCCATGATTGTTGGTGTTATTGTTGATGTTATTGTTGGTTTGTGAAAATCCACCTGAACTAGGAGGGGTGGGAAGGGCCCCCATAGGCACCCATGTGATCATAAGCTTCTGCTCCTTGTCTCCAACTATGAGCATCGTAACCCCTACATATCCACCACTCATCTCCAAAGACAAGGGTACTAGGTTTGATGTATTAGGGGTTGCATATAAATATTTGGTAAAAACTACATGCAAAAGGCATGAATGTCTATACAATGACATCCTACCCCACTAGGAATAGGCTTACTCCTAAAACCATACTAAAGCAAAGATGGAATTCACCACAATGTGAACGCACACCAAAAACTACTACCCTATAACATGCACGTGTTGATATTCTTCTTTTCTAATTCTACCCAATGAGTTACATGGGGAATGCAAAAGCACATGGAACCTCATACACAAACTTACTCCATGTTTCTCAAAACGGTTTAAGTAACCTAATTGCCAAGAAAAATCTCGCCAAAATTAACCTTCCATCCTAAATTAGGAATTCCATTTCATATAACAAAAAAACATCATTAAATGAAACAATTCACTATCTAACTAGTCTATTGGGCCAATTTAAATTATTTTATGATGTTTTCATAATGTTTTTCTAATACTTGTTTGTAATAGTTTATTATGTATTGTATATTATATATTATATATTACAAATGAGATGTTCAACTTGATTCAATTGCTCATGTATTAGACAACAAGCTCAAATACCTGTATAAAACTAAAAAATCTCCAATACAGAAGAGACCCTCAAAAAGGAAAACAATAACAAAATGGGACAAAAGAATTATGAAGAATTTGAAACTAATTAACTTTCCCCACCTTCCAAGAGATTGCAGACTCAACTATAAGGAGAAGACTAAAAGGGAAAAAATCAAATTGTTTCCAACCCCATGAGGCAAATTAAGACTAAACATTGATAGAGCCTCCAAAGACAACTTGGGGGGTCCAGTGCTTGCTATCTAATTTGAGATGAGCATAGAAATTTAATTAGTGTAACATCAAAAACTATCACTAGGAACAAATAACGAGTTAAATTTGTAGCTTTACTGCTAGAACTAAAAAAGTATGTAAAGAAAATTAGAAATAAGTTTAAAATAGAGGTTGATTCATTGATCACCATCAATGTGATGATGAAGAAAAATACCCCCAATTGGAAACACAAAAATATCTTATCATAAATGTGGTTGATTCATGATAAGATGTAGAATTATTCAACCCAACATTGTTATGGGAAAGCTAATAAATTTCAAGCACATTGGCAGACCATGCCATTGAAAAGACTAAAGAAATCATAATGGCTAGAAATTGAATGCTTGGAATGTAATCAATCATTATATCTTAAGTACAAATAATAATGCTTCACATGACTTAAGATAAAACCCTTCACATGACAAAAGTCAATGTAAGATCGAGGGAAAATAATGGATAACAAATTGGAGGGTATCAAAAGTGGCATTGTCTCCCCCATACTCAGTGTTAAATATGTCTCTTAGAAATGTCTACCATAGTCTAAATTTGCTACAAACAAGATTGATCACATACCATTTGGAGCATCTCTGGATTCACTTAGAAAACAATAAGACACTCTTCACAAAGCAATAGAACAACCAACTTAGGTAGTTGAGCAACCAACACTTTATATATTATTCCCCACCTTACATCTCTACTCAAATTGAGCAACCAACACACTTTAGTATTAATTTGTCTAGCTTGTTACAAAACTGCAGGGTAGTCCTTTTTATAGAATTTGTAGCCCCCAAAATAGATGAGCTATAAAAATAAACTACTAGACTAAAAGTAAGTTGATCATACATGATCACTATAAACTATAAAAATAACTATGCTAAAAATACAATTTATCATGCATTGAACATGCATTCCAAAAAAGATAAAAGTTTTCTTAAATAAGTCTTCAAAAAAGTCTCACACTCCTGCATGCATGCAATCATCACTTATCAACATACTCTTCATTGATGTGAAGCCAACAAGTTGATCATGGATCTTCACTCTCTAGTCTTGTAGACCCACTTAGTACTTATTCATTTATTTTTACTTGGAAGATTTGTAAACTCCTAAATATCATTCCTATTAATGGAATCAATTTCTTCTTTCATTGCTTGCAACCAAATGCTATCAAAACATGCATCTTCAAAAATAATGACTTCCTTTGAGTCATAATAAACAATCATCAGTCACCCAACTTAAACATTCAACCTTTTAGCAATCCTTTTTCTATTCAACATGTGAATACTTATGCCACTAGAACTTCTTTAAACATACTCATGACCTTTTGCCAAATTAATCCATCTATCCATCCATAATTTATCAGCATACAATCTATCATAGATACCTTCTTCCACTCTTTATTCCAACACATCTTTTCAGAATGATTCTTCAATCCACAAATACTACAAGCATGAATATCCCAACAAGATTCCTTCTTATGACCTTGCCTATTACAATAAGAACACTACAAATTCTGCTTTTCTTGAACTTATTTGTTTGTTCCTATATCTGTAAAATCATCTCCTTTTCATTTACCTCTAACATATCCAAGGCCTCTATTCTTTGACCTCATGCTTGGTTCAATGGGCTCTCTAATTCCTTGCCCATGCTTTCCCAAACCTTTTCTTTCATAACCCATTATTTTCATTATCTTAAAACCAAGATTCTTCACAAAACATCCTTTGTTATTATCATCATAATCATAAACAAGATTTCTAGATTCAAACATATCTTTAACCTCACACTCTTTGTTTGAAGATACTTTATCTATATCACATGTATTAGATGATCCATCAAATGAAGAACTCAAATCATCTATATCACATGAGGCATTATATAGGGAAGGCTTAGACCTTAGAAAATCATTTTCCTTTTTACATGCTATGAGTAATTGATCTAACTCATTATTTTGTTACTTCAGTTTGAATAACTCATCCTTTTGAGAACAATTTTCCTTTTCTAACCTCTTCAACTTTTCTTCTAATTCTTCACTTTTCCTTTTAACTTTCTTTAGTTCTTCTTCCAATATATCCTTTTCATTTATTAAATTTGGATTCTCTTTCTTTGATATTTCACCAATCTTTCCTATTGATTTTAACCATATAGAAGAACCACATAAATTATGCCTTCATTTAAAAGTCTATGCTTTGAGAAAGCTTTCCTCAACTAATTTATTCCAATGGGTTCACACTTGCCAAGCATTGCCTGAGTTTCAGTACTCACTATAGATGCTACAAAATCTTTTTCAATAACATCCCAATGAATCCATTTAAGATTACACTACCACAACAACAACATGCTCCTCAAGAAGCCAATTGTTAGAGAGATTTCAAAGCCACAATCAATAACACACTCTGATACCAAATGAAGATTTTGAAACCCAACTTTATTCTTTAGACAAAAATACCATAACAGTGGAAACAACACTCACAATGAATACTCATTTACAAATCACAACTTACAAGCATGAAGAAAAAACTCCATACACAGTAGCATAAACACAAAACACTCTATATATTATTCTCCACCTTACATCTCTGCTCAAATTGAGCAACCAACACACTTGACTCTCAATTTTTTTGGCTTCTTACAAAAGTACAAGGTAGTCCTTTTTCAAGACTTTGTAGCCCCCAAAATAGACTAGCAATAAAAACAAACTACTAATGTAAAAATAACTCGATCATACATGATCACTATAAACTCTAAAATTAGTTGTGGTAAAAATATAATTTATCATGAATTGAACATGCATTCCAAAAAAAGATAAAAGTCTTCTCAAATAAGTCTTCAAAAAAGTCTCGCACTCCTGCATGCATGCGACCATCACTTAAGAACAAACCATACTAGTAGAAATCAAGAAAAAATCACAATTAATCATTATAATTAATGAAAAACATACTATTTTTTACTATTCTTAATCAATTTTATCTTTGATAAGCATTTTCTTTTGTCAACATAGAGTTTTAACCTCTATTAAATGAGGTTCAAATACAACAGAAAATTTAGATAAAGCCATGTGTAGAGTTTTAACATGTATGGAAGCAAGAACAAAGCACAATTGTCCAATTTCAATTTTGTTATATTTGAAAAAAAAATAGATATCTCAAACTGCTGAAAGAGTTAATGTATATGCTCTATTTTTTGTCTACTCATTTGCACTTGTTACTATGAATGCTATAAGTTTCCAAATTTCTTGTTATAAACCACAAATCAATCTAGAAATTTTACATCAGAATATAAGTATAAACAAATATAATTTCTGTGATAAACCATGACTCAATCTAAAAATTTTCATCCATAAACAAACGTACTAAGAGATAATTTTAAAGGTAAAATTATAATTCATTGATACAAGAAAGCATGGGCGACAATAAACTCTTTAAGATAAGTCATTGTACTAGATATAAAGCTTCTTTCTCCTCCAAAAAGATAGAATTTATTTTTAACCTAAACAAAATATATGTTCCAAGCCGAATAGTATCAAAATCTTCCAACATAAGTTGACCAAGGAAAGATCATGAAAACATGTTTTGTCTTTTAAAACATATAACTACAACCATAATCTATGAAAAGTCATTTAACTTCTAACATAAAAACTAAACCTAATAACTTTTATTTTTTCACACCCATATATAATTCTAAGCACTTACATTGTTTCCCAATAGAATGACACTTCGTCATCTTCAGTTGGAAATCCTTCTTTAACAAACCCAAACACTTGATAGAGCTCCTCCTTCAACACACCAAAATCTGCAATCAAAGTGTACAAGATTCACAAACACACTATATTATGGTAACTACAATATAATGCATAAGATGTAATATGATAGAGAACACAAGCACACAAACATGCTTGTAAAACAATGATTTTCAAGATTATGAAAAATGATAGGATTCAAAAGGGATATGTAGTGTGGGAAACTAATGCACTAATAGTGTCTCTGTGCATTTCTTAAAAGTGACAAATAATAAGTGATACCAGAAGTATTTGTAGAATGAAAAATGAATAACAGGTTATTGAATCACTTAATTCAAGAAACATTACAATGAAGAAATAAAAAATCCCACCTATATTGGATGAAACAGACATATGTATGAGTGGCCATGATTGTCGGTGTTATTGTTGATTTGATTGTTGGTTTGTGAAAATCCTCCTGAACTAGGAGGGGTGGGGGCCTCATAAATAGGTGGGCCCTCATAAATATGTGGGCCCTCATAAATAGGAGGGTCCCCACAGGCACCCATGTGACCATACGCTCCCACTCCTTGACTCCAACTATGAGCGTCATAACCCTCTGCATATCCACCACTCATCCCCAAAGATGAGGGTACTAGGTTTGATGTATTAGGGTTTGAATATAAATATTTGGTACAAAAACTACATCATGCAAAAGGCATGGATGCCTATGCAATTACATCCTTCCCAACTAGGAATAGGCTTACTCCTAAAACCATGCCAAAGCAAAGATGGAACTCATAAAAATGTGAACTGACACCAAAAACTACTATCCTATAACATGTATGTGTTGATATTCCGCTTTTCTAACTCTACCCAATGAGTTACATGGGGCATGCAAAAGCACACGGAACCTCACACACAAATTTATTCCATGTTTTTCAAAATGGTTTGAGTAACCTAATTGCCAAGAAAAATGCTGCCAAAATTAACCTTCCATCCTAAATTAGAAATTCCATTTCACATAACAAGAAAACATCAATGAATGAAACAATTCACTATCTAACTAGTCTATTGGGCCAATTTAAATTATGTTATGAGGTTTTTCCAATATTTTTCTATTACTCATTTTGTAATAGTTTATTATATATTTTATATTATATATTACATATGAGATGTTCAAATTGATTCAATTACTCATGTATCAGACAACAAGCTCAAATAGGTATAAAACTCAAAAATCTCTAATATAGAAGAGACCCTCCAAAAGAGAAACAATAACAAAGTGGGACAAAAGAATTATGAAGAATTGCAAACTAGTTAACTTTCCCCACCTTCAAGGAGATTGCAGACTCAACTATAAGGAGAAGACGAAAAGGGAAAAAATCAAATGGTTTTGACCCCATTGAGGCCAATTAAGACTAAACTTTGATGGAGCCTCCTAAGAGAACTTGTCAGGGGGGTCCATTGCTCGCTACATAATTTGAAATGATCATAGAAATTTAATTAGTGCAACATCAAAAACTATCACCAAGAACAAATAATGAGCCAAATTTCTAGCATTAATGCTAGAACTAAAAAAGTAGGTTAACAAAATTATAACTAATATTCAAATAAAGGGTGATTCATTGATCACCATCAATGTGATGATGAAGAAAAATATCCCAAATTGGAAACTCAAAAATATCTTAGCACAAATATGGTTGATTCATGATAAGATGGACAATTATTCAATCCAACATTGTTATGGGAGAGCAAACAAAATTCAAGCACATTGGTAGACCATGCCATTGAAAAGACTAAAGAAATCATAATGGCTAACAATTTCAATGCTTGGAATGTAATCAAGCATTCTATCTTAAGTATGAATAAGAATGCTTCACATGACTTAAGATAAAACCCTTCATATGAAAAAGTCAATTTAAGATCAAGAGAAAATCATGGATAACAAACTGGAGGGTATCAAAAGTGGGATAGTCTCCCCCATACTCAGTGCTGAAAATGTCTCTTAGAAAAGTCTACCTTAGTCTAAACTTACTACAAACAAGATTGATCACATACCATTTGAAGCATCTCTGGAATCACTTATAAAACAATAAGACACTACTCACAAAGGAATAGAACAACCAACTTAGGTAGTTGGTTGAATGATTCCTATACATTTTACATAATATACATGAGAATATAGCTCCATCAACAATTAGAAAAAAGATACTCTTGAAAACTGAAGCAACAATTTTGTTGACCCTGAACACTCTAAACCCCTTGGGCCTACATGCCATAAAAATTGACTAGGATGAAGACTCTAGCTTCTAAAGATTCATTAATGGACCCGAATATATGTATATATATAGTTGGTTCCATCAACAGATCTTAGTTGTTCTATCATTGGCTGCAAGAGTACTTGAATCTGTTGGCTCTTCATAAGTCATTTCTACAATCTCCCACAAATCTTTCCCTATCAAAAAGGTCATCATCTTGATGCACCAATATTCAAAACCACTTCCATTGAATTCAGGAATTGGCAAAGAGTTAAAACCTAACACGATTACCAAAGAGAAATAACTTTCTCTAAACCAAATGTAGAATCTAAAAGCAAGCCTAATTCCTGAACTAGGGGGTTAAAAATATAACAACAAAAAAAATGATAGCAGAGAGATCTAAAACTATTAACCCACAACATACACAGTTCTGTATTTTTTGCAAGCTATAAAATTGTTTATTTATTCATGCTTATATAAAAGAACTACATTAATCCATAGATTGTTGTGTCTAAAAATAGATTGAAAACCTAAAAGACTAAACATGCATTTGTCATGCATTATTTGTTGTGCTAGAAGACTTGCATCTTGGTAAAAACAAAGTTTATCAACTAAAACATAAACTAAAAAAAGAAAACTCTAATTAAAATTGGATGATCCAACATCAGTTATCAACATACATGACATCCCATTGTGACAGATGGGTTAAAGCAAGAAGTTGAGTATACATTTCACGGAAGTCTCCCACGGATGTAAAATGCCACTTGGAACGTGTACCTGTTTTGAAAAAAATAGGGACTCGTTTAGGATCGGGCTCCATAAGCAAAATGGGTACCTATTTTCAAAAAGTTTTTTTTTTTGTTTTTACATGCATATGGCTAATTTTTTTATTATTTGGAAATGGGTACCCGTTATTTTTAAAACGGTTACTCATTTATAATGGGCACCCATTTATAATAGGTACCCATTCCTAAATTTTTGAAATTTCAAACTCACCAATTTGCATTGGTTTTAGGCTTGGAAACCCAAGCCTTATCTTTGGACCTACAACTAAGAGACCATGGAAACAGTAAGAGAAAAAACTAGTTTCACCACCATGGCTGATGACTTTTTTTTTAGAATATTTTAAAAAAATTAAAACCCATTATAGATCTGAAAGTCTAGTTTTCAAATATGTAATTTTTTTATTGAATATAATTTTCTATTTATGATTTATTTTCCAAACAAACTAACTCATAAACTTGAAATAACATAGGTTACTGTTTTTTTAATAACTTTTGATTTTGAAAGTTTCTTGAAAAACAAATTATGTCTACCAAACCAGACATCATTCTCTACATGATGAAATTCTTTTTTTAGTGAATTGATTCATTTAGCTCAAATTATGTTGGTCGACATGAGGGGTTTTAAAAAACTCTAATTAGGGCCATTAAAAAAATAATTAAAAAAATATTTATCAAAAAATTGCAAAATAATATCCTGACCAAAATTCATCCTAAGAATCTTTTCGAAAAAGGAGTTAGAAAAATACATTAATTTAGGTCAAATTATGTTGGCCGTACACATGCATGCTTACGCAAAAAATAGGGGACTTTTAAAAAGCCACTTTTTCTACATCCAATAAACAACCAACTTGCATCATCTGGGTATTTGAAAAAATTACATATTTGAAAACTAGAAACAAAATCCTACATTTCTTATTTTTACATCATCTTAATTTTTTATGTGCAAGTGCTTCAAATTGTCACTCCAAGTACAAAAAAATTTGAAAAATAGGATAAACACTTCCACTCTTTGGCCAAAAAGTGAACTCATCTTATTGCACTTATCCAGATGTTTATTTGATTATGTGACATCCAATTTTGACCATACTCTCCTTCTCCTTAACTCCCACTATAACCTCCAACTAGAGGAGCACCGTAACCCCCTACATATCCACCATTCATCCTCGTAATTGCTCAACAACATTTGCGCTTAGTGCTATTGTTGGTGTTATTGTTGATTTGATTGTTGGTTTGTGAAAATCCACTAGAACTAGGAGGGGCGGGGGCCTCATAAATAGGAGGGCCCCCATAGACACCCATGTGACCATATGCTCCTGCTCCTTGACTCCCACTATAACCTCCATCCGGAGGAGTGTTAACCCCCCACATATCCACCATTCATCCTCGTACTTGCTCAACAACGTCTGCGTTTATTATTACTGTTGGTGTTATTGTTGATTTGATTGATGGTTTGTGAGAATCCACTAGAACTAGGAGGGGTGGGGGTGTCATAAATATGAGGGCCCCCATAGACACCCATTTCACCTAGATTGTTGATGTTGGTGTTGATTTGTTTGTTGGTTTGTGAAAATCCACCGAAACTAGGAGGGGTGGGGGCCTCATAAATAGGAGGGCCCCCATAGGCACCCATGTCACCATATGCTCCCATTCTAGCTCCTTGACTCCCACTATAACCCGACTATTTCCCACTTCAAATACACGCGATTCACTAACTATATAAGTGGGGCAAATTGATACAATGATGCCAATACCTAGAGGTCAACTGCCAGGGTTTAGAGTGATTTCATCCCTCTCTAGTTTTTTGCATTTTTGTATTTAATTTATTATTTTAAAATATGGGAATTTTTCATTTAATTTTCCTTCAAATTTTTTAAGTTGAATAAACAAATTTAAAAAGAAAAACAAATGAATTAGAATCTGCATAATCTTAGAGAAAAGACAACCATTTTATTCGTATCTAAAAAGAATATATACATATATATACACACACACATATATATACATGTGTATATATATATATACATATATACACATGTATATATACACATGTACACACACACACATATATATATATACACACACAATTTGATTCATACTAGTGGCATATATGATTGTTGGGATAAGGTGCCTTTAACCTTGTAAATCCCAATATTGTATTTATTCCATTTATTATTTATAATTACCCATAAAGGATGTACAAGTTTCACTGGCAATGGTAAAAATTAGTTACTATCTACAGTAATTACGGAGTTACCGCACAGTAAGTCTCAGAGTTACCGGCGATAGTTACGGGATGTCATTTACTATGGTAAATGGTAATTGGTCAAAGTGGGGTGCACATGTGGAGGAATAATCTATTTTTAGTGTTATGACACATGTAATAGATGTTGTAAGAGGGTGTAAGAGATTCTATGACAACTGTAAGTTATTATAAGAATCTATGACACTAATAATAGCATGACACCTCATAAGATGTTGTAAGTGGCTATTTTTAGGCCCAAGGCATTCAATCTAGCATGGGCACTTTTTCCCAAGGGTAGGATGCATGTATGACAACATTTATGACCCCGTAAGAGCCTATTCTTGGCCATGGATGCCCAAGGTTGCATTGTTGACTCTTGACAAGTGTTATGGGCTTGTAAGAAGTCATTTAATGTCTTGAGGTTGTGTAAATTATATATAAACCATAGCACAGTAGATGAGAGGAATATAATAGTTTATAGGTACACAGGTTCTGTTGAAGTGAAGGTTGGAGGATAGAGGAAGTGAATGTATTTGTAATCTCCTTTTATGAAGATAATACAACTTGGCCTCTTTTCGTGGTGGAGCTTTTTACCCAAAAGGGTTTTCTCAATGTTAAACACTTATGTTATGTGCTTCATTCTGCTTCTGGTATATTTATGTATTGTGGGTTTATGTTTTGTTACAATCTCCATTGTTAACACACACTTGAAAGATTGCTAAAATTTATTTGAATCATATTTCTATTAAAGTAGTGTTGCTTTCATTTCTAACATTTGGTATCAGAGCCTAACCATCTTTGACTCTTGGGTGGTAGTGTGGAAGCTATAGCTGTAGTGGGAGATTTGGTTGCATTTGTTTTGTAGATCTTGTGTTGTTATTATGGTTGCATGCACCATTGCATCAATCTCCCGAATGGACATTGAGAAGTTCAATGGAACGGGGTATGAGTTGTGAAAGCTGAAAATGGAAGATTTGTTGGAAGAAAGAAACGAATGGTTGGCTGTCCAAAAAGAGAAGAAACCTGACGATGTCTCTCAAGATGAGTGGGATAAACTGGATAAGAAGGCATGGGGAACCATCCGGTTGTGTCTTTCACTCTCTATCCTGTTGAATGTCACAAAGGAAGAGACTACATACAAATTGTGGAATTAGTTGGGTGAGATCTATCAAGCCAAGATTATGGTAAATAAACTTTATTTAAAAAGAAAATTGTTTTCCATGAAAATGAAAGAGGGTGAGTCAATTGCAGAGCATTTAAATTCTTTTAATTTATTGGTGAGTCAGCTTGATTCAGCAGATGTTGAGGTTAGTGAGGAAGATAAATGTATCTTACTTATATGTTCTTTACTTGAGTCTTGGGAGAATGTTATCCTTGCTATCATTGCTAACCTTGCAGATCCGAAGTTGGATGCTCTTGTGTCAGTGCTACTGTCATAGGAATTGAGGAAGAATAGTTCAGATAGTTCAAGGGATGCTCTCAGTATCAAGGGAAGGTCTAAGGAAAGGGGACCTAAAGGAGATCAGAAAGGGGCTAAGGACAAGACCAAGGGCCGGTCTAATACTCCTGGTAAAAATAGTAGAGTTAAGTGTTGGAACTACAGTAAAAGGGGACATGTGAAGGAGTGTAGAGACCCCAAGAAATAGTGGGAGAGTACTTCAGATAAGTCCTCGAATGTAGGTGAAGTAGTTTTACTTTCTGTACGTAATCCTATTTCTAATGATCACTGATTGGTTGACTCAGGATGCTCATTTCATATGACCCCACATAAAGAATGGTTCTCCACATATGAAGAATATGATGGAGATAATATCTACCTTAGTGACAACTCTACATATCCGATTGTCAGGAAAGGAAAGGGATTGTTGTGTTTCAGTGGTGGGAGGATTAAAATCCTCCCTGGTGTTTTGCATGTTCCTGGATTAGCTAGAAATCTGATTTTGGTTTTGAAGTTGAATGATTTGGGAATGCATGTGACATTTGACAAGCATGGCTACAGATTGCTGAGAGGGAACTTGGTGGTAGCAAAAGGGAAGAGATTTGGGAAATTGTTTAAGCTTAAAGCCACTACAGTTTGTAATGCCTCCTATGTATCTGAGGCCACTACTAAAAGTACATGTATGTTATGGCACTGTAGATTATGCCACACAAGCAATAATGTACTCAAAACTATTAAGAATAAAAATTTGTTGGATGGTTTCTCTTATTCTGATGAGCACTTTGATTTCTGTGAGCATTGTGTGTTTGGTAAACAAAACAGAAAATCATTTCCTTCAAGAAGCAATAGAGCAAAAGAGAAGTTAAAAATAATTCATACGGATGTGTTTGGACCTATGGATAATGAATCTATTGGAAAATCTTGTTATTTTGTAACCTTCATTGATGATGTATCTAGATTTACGTAGATTTATTTTTTGAAGCATAAATCTGAAGTTTTCACTAAGTTTAAGGAATTCAAAGTCTTAGTAGAGAACTAATTAGGTTTAAAGATAAAAATGTTAAGATCTGACAATGGAGGGGAATATTGCTCTAAGGAATTTGATGAGTTTTGCAAGCATGCAGGTATAATTAGATAAAAGACAACTCCGTATACACCATAGCAAAATGCTGTTGCAGAAAGGATGAACTGAACAATTATGGAAAGGGCCAAAAGTATGCTTAGTGATGTAGAGTTGGATAAATGATTTTGGCCAGAGGCTGTGTGTACTGCTTGCTACTTGATAAACATATCTCCTTGTAAGGCTCTTGATTTGACACCTTATGAAGTGTGGATAGGTAAGAAACCTTTTGTTTCACATTTAAGGGTTTTTGGCTAAGAGGCTTTTGTTCATGTGCCTAACAAAAATGATCTAAGTTGGATCCAAAGGTTGAAAAATATACATTTATTGGATATGGTGATAATGTGAAAGGTTATAAGCTTTGGAATCCACTAACCTATAAGATTGTCTTTTTCTAGAGATGTTATTTTCAGGGAACTTAGAGCTATTTCTGAACCTGAGTAGCCAAAAGAAAAAGATTGAAAGGTAAAAAGAGTGCACTTTGAGTTAGAGTAGCAAGATGCACCTCAAGAAGAATAGAATGATGGATTGGGGGCTGAAGAAGAAGAAGAAGATTCGAGTAGTTCTAATGAAGATGAGTTTGTAGTTACAGAAGAAGTTGTTGCAGATGATCATGCAGAAGAATGAGTAGAGTCTCTTACTCCACCCTTGAGGAAATCCATAAGACAACAAAATCCAGTTGACAGGTATAGCCCACCAGATTTCCGTTGTGTATATGCTTTATTGAGTACTAACAATGAACCTAGATCCTACAGGGAAGCTATTTCTGTAGATGATAGCGAGTCTTGGTAGGTAGCCATGCAGGAGGAGATGATGGCTTTAGACTCTAATAACACCCAGGATCTTGTTCATTTGCCTAAAGGAAGAAAGGCCATAGGATGTAAGTGGGTCTTCAAAAGAAAATTTGGAGCAGACGAGTCATTGGAGAAGTGCAAGGCTAGACTGGTAGCCAAGGGCTACTCCTAGAGAGAGGGCGTTGATTTTGATGAGATATTCTCTCCTGTTGCTAAATTGACTTCTATTAGATTTCTCTTATCCATTGTTGTAGCTTATGATTGGGAGATTGAGCAAATGGACGTTAAGACTGCATTCTTGCATGGAGATCTTGAAGAAGAAATTTATATGCAACAATCTACAGGTTTTGAGGTAAAAGGAAAAGAATATTGGGTTTGCAGGTTAAAGAGGTCTCTTTATGGTCTGAAACAATCCCCCAGAATGTGGTATCAAAAGTTTGATTCATTTGTTTTGAAATTGGGTTTTGTTAGAAGCGAGGAGGATCATTGTGTTTACATTCATTGTGTTGATGATTTTATACTGGTTATTACTTTGTATGTTGATGATATCTTGTTTTTCAGATATACTAAGGGTATGGTCAGTGAGCTTAAAGCCCAACTTTCAGGTGTATTTGAGATGAAGGATCTTGGTGTTGCAAGGTATATTTTGGGAATGGAGATTAGGAGGGATAGAGTTAAGAGAAAGCTTTGGTTGTCACAAAGTAAGTATGTGAATACTATTTTACAGAGGTTTAGTTTGCACGACTGTAATCCAATTAGAGTTGCTTTACCCATTGGTACTAAGATGTCATTAGATATGTGTCCAAAGACTAAGGATGATCTTGAGGATATGTCTAATGTGTGATATGCTAGTGTTGTAGGGAGTTTGATGTATGCAATGGTTTGCACTAGACCAGATATTGCCCAAGCAGTGGGAGTTTTGAGTATATTTATGTCTAACCCTAGTAGACAGCATTGGAACTATACAAAGAGGGTGTTTAAATATCTTGCAGGTACTCCTGTCATTGTTTGGTTTATTCTGGTACTGATAGTGCTGATAAATCTTTGGACATACAGGGTTTTGTTGATGCAGATTGGGAAGGTGACTTGGATAGTCGAAGGTCCACTAGTGGTTATGTGTTTACTTTGTTTGGAGGTGCAGTGAGTTGGATGAGTAAGAGGCAGCCCACAGTTTCTTTTTCCACCATAGAAGCAGAGTATATGGCTGCAACTCATGTCTCTATGGAGGTAGTTTGGTTGAGGAGACTGTGTACAGGTATTGGTTTTGATTGTAGGAATATTTAGATTGGTTGTGATAGCTAGAGTGCCATTTGTTTGGCTAAGAATCCCATGTATCATGCTTGAACTAAGCATGTTGATGTTCAGTATCACTTTGTTCGAGAGTTGGTTGCAAATGGAGAGATTGAGTTGAAGAAGATAGACACTCAGGAGAATGTTGCAGATTCATTGACCAAGCCTGTGAGCACAGAGAAGTTCATGTGGTGTAGAGAGGCCATGGGCCTTGTTTCTAGTGCCTAATTATTTTTCATTTGATTTCCTATGGGTTGATTTACAATGTATAATGTCAAGTGGGTGAATGTTGGGATAAGGTGCCATTAACCTTATAAATCCCAATATTGTATTTATTCCATTTATTATTTGTAATTTGTAATTACCCATAAGAGATGTATAAGTTTCACCGGTAGTGGTAAAAAATATTTACTATCCACGGTAATTACGGCGTTACTGCATGGTAAGTCCCAGAGTTACCGGCGGTAGTTATGGGATGTCATTTACTATGGTAAATGGTAGTTGGTCAAAGTGGGATGCACATGTGGAGGAATAATCTATTTTTAGTGTTATGCTACATGTCATAGATGCTGTAAGAGGGTGTAAGAGATTCTATGACAACTATAAGTTGTCATAAGAATCTATGACACTAATAATAGCATATGATGCATCATAAGATACTTTAAGTGGTTATTTTTTGCCCCAAGGCATTCAAGCTTGCATGGGCACTTTTTCCCAAGTGTAGGATGCATGTATGACAACATTTATGACCCTGTAATTGCCTATTCTTGGCCATGGATGCCCAAGGTTGCGTTGTTGACTCTTGACAAGTGTTATGGGCTTGTAAGAAGTTATTTAATGTCTTGAAGTTGTGTAAATTCTATATAAACTATAGCATAGTAGCTGAGAGAAATATAATAGTTTACAGGTACCCAGGTTCTGCCGAAGTGAAAGTTGGAGGACATAGGAAGTGAATGTATTTGTAATCTCCTTTTGTGAAGATAATACAACATGGCCTCTTTTCTTGGTGGAGTGTTTTACCTAAAAGGGTTTTCTCCACATTAAACACTTGTGTTATGTGCTTCATTATGCTTCTGGTATATTTATGTATTGTGGGTTTATGTTTTGTTACAATCTCCATTGTTAACACACACTTGAAAGATTGCTGAAATTTATTAGAATTAGATTTCTATTAAAGTAGCATTGCTTTCATTTCTAACAATGATTTGATTCAATTTGTATAAGAATTCACTTTACATTTGTTCTAAAAATTTCTAATGATTTTACTTTTGTTTTGAGTATTATAGTCGTACTCAACATTTTTCTTTTCATTGGTAAATTGTTGTTTCGGTGCGTAAATCTTTAGCTCCAATGCCTTGAGTGAAGGGTATGTTTTTTGTTGGAACTTTTATAGATTAAATTTGGTAGGAGCTTATATTGAAGAAGGGTTTCTATGCAGTTTGATCCATAAATTTTTTGACCACATTTGTTCTTTAGATGATAAATCCATCCAATACCCAACTTTTTTTTGCATCAATAAATTAGTGTCTCAAATAGAAAACCTTCTCAACTTACATGGCATGACTGAGGAGCTTGTGTTCTATTTAAACCTTTATGGATTAAACTAGGTAGAAGTTTATACTAAAGAAAAGTCTACTTAGTATAACCTTTTAAAGTTTTTAGATATTATTCTGTAAATATGGCAAATTGTGTTATGTTCAAACCTTTATGTATTAAACTAGGTGGAATATTATATTGAAGAAAAGTTTCTACTTAGTTTCATCCTAAATTTTTTTTACCATATTATTCTATAAAATCTATCCATGGCTCACACTTAGTCTTGTTTGTCATAAGTAGAATTAGATGTGGTGTGTTAAATTTTACACATGAGCATTGTGGCTCAAAGATTTGAACATTGAGCTCCATCATGAAAACTCTATTAATTTTTCACTTGATCTCATCTTATTGACTTCCAATTTAACCATTTTTATTTTAGGGTTTCCTTGATTATTTTAGTTATGAAATGGAGCCATTTTTTAATAGTTTTCTTGCAATTCCATTTTCTTGGGGTATGAAGGGGTTTAGAATTGAATTTTGTGGGACCTTACCTAATTAGGGATGAGTAGCAATGTTCCCCTTCTATATATGATGCCATATACAAATATCCTTTAAAGTCCACAAAAGCGTGCACCATTGCTTTCAAGTGCTTCACACAATTATTATCTTTGATTGTTTGTTATTATGATCTTTATTTGTAGATCATGGAATATTATTTTTTGATAGTTTTTAATTGCATTCTTAGGGGATGACATATGTTTTAAGGCTACATGGATACATGGATATGTTACACAAACCTTCAAACCCTTTTAGATGATATGTTTGTTGATATTTACTAAACCTAATTTTATACAACTCGATTGGCTCTCCAACTGTTTACTATTTTAATGAATCTTACCATAACTGCTAGTGACCATTTGCCACTTTTAAAAAATATTTGGTGATCAAATACTTGAACTTTCAAAATCTTGCAATGGCCACAAGAGTAAATTACATGCTAAAGAATATTTCTTACATTCAACAACATTATTATAACCATCAAAATTTAACAAAACAACTAACTTTGAAGTTTGAACATTGATCATTGGTCATTGACCATAAAAAATAAAGTATAAAATATCTATTAGGAGATTGATTAAGGTGGAGTCAAAAGAACTTTTACATATTTATATGTGCCAAATCAGAAATAAATATCATCGAATTGCATACTAGCTCATGGGTGATCTTAATAATAGCTCTCTTGGATATTTTGATATGTTTAAACTATTGTTGGGATTAAGATGGATGTCATTCTTCACCAAAACATTTTAAATTATTAGAGGATGAATTAGAGAAACATCTCAAAGGGATCCAATTTGTATCCATATTTTTATTTTTTGGGGGCATTACTCTCATAATCCTATATTTTTAGTTTTTATCAAAGAGATAGCTCTGCCACTTAACTCTTTTTTAATCATAGGTAATGAGTCATCCTCAAAAAAAAAAAATCTCACACCATTAAGGGTATCACTTCTTAAATAAGCTATCAAGGCATCACTACCACTTTATCTTCTCAAGCATTCTTGGTATGTAAATTTATAAAACCATATTTTAGCATGCAATCATCTAGAACTAGTTTATGTGAAGGGTACATGATGTCGATGTTTAAGAGAGTTAGTGAGCTCCAGTGATTTAACCATAGATGACTTAAATAACTTATTTGTGAGAGTAATCTATGTCTCACATTGCTTTATTTTGTTTGATCATACCTAGACAATGAGAGAAAGAGGGTGGAGAAGGATGAAAGAAAATTAAATATAATGTCAGATGGAATGATAAGGTGGAGGCAAGTTTCCCATCATTGTTTTCACATTTTTCATAGTTTATTCTTATCAAAGATTATTTTCATTGTTTATTGTTTGATTCTTAGATGTTATTCCTAAAGATAAAAAGGTGTACAAAATGAATAATATTCATCTTGATGATCCAATGAGATTTTTTTTGCATTTATTCAAACATCCATTTTGTTATTTTCCACTAAGATTTAAAGAAAATTGAGTAAGGTAATTTATTGTCCCTTTAATGTATTTTATTTCCTCTTGCAAAATCAAGCAACTTGCTCAAAATGTAAAATGTTACATTCGAGGATATGGAAGCATGCAAACCAAAGTTAGTTCATAGCATAATTATCATATCTAGTTTGGTCCAAATTTTTTGGACCTGCCATATTTGTCCATTTTGGTTATGGAGATTTTACCTTCGTAAAAATTCTAGATTTCCAAAAAAAATTGACCTCTAAGACAAATTGACTTTTCCAATTCTAGTAACTATGGTTCATAAGATTGATTTAATAAATAATTTATGTGTTTATTTTGCTATATATTACTACAACAACGATAAGTGCTTTATAATGGTTGGAATGAAAAGATGTAATGTTTTTTTTAAATATAATAATGAGGGTTCTATAGGGCCCCAATCCATGATTACATAGCATTGAACAACTGATAATAAATATAAAAATCAAAATGCTAGTAAAGGGATGCTATAGACATAACATACCATAACCACCTCTACACATCCCACCAGTAAACTATTAACCTTACCTACTAACTACAACCTAGAAGATATAGATAATAGAAGACCTAAGCTTCATACCACCCCCACCTTTCCCCGCCACCGTGTACAACTTGATTGGAGTCCATCACTTTCTCCACCCAAGAAGCATTATCACTACTAGAATGACCCTAACACATTATTGTGAGCATTGGGAATCTTAATTTAGAGCATACTTCTTTGTATCACTTTGAGTAATGAACAAAAGACTCACAAAAAAAAGGGATGGTAGAATCACTCCAAACTCCAAACAACCATAATGATGGTGCACATGCAACTTTAGTAACACTCTTCCCACATCATCACAATAAGCTTTGATAACCCTAATTTTTCATTGCATATCATCCAATTCATTAGGGAATTCCCCCCTCCTTAACAATGAAGATGTTGAACTAGCTCCTTCCACCATCATTGTGTCCACCTCTGGACCAGCTACCTACTTCCTTACAAATTGGTCTAGTAGGAAAATTTTTATGAGTCACAACTGTTAGTGCTAAACTTTATTGTATATTACTTATTCTAAGTAATATAATTAGCACATGGCTTTAAGCCACCTTCAATGGCTAGGTGTCGACTTGGAGAGTTTGACACAACTCTCCAAGCTATATGTCAAAATCCTTTTGCCACTTGGTGAGTGGAGTGTTGAAGTCAACTCCTAAGTAGACTCAACCTGTTCACTTCTTCTCATCTATATGTCCTTGCTATTTTTCATAGTTTAACAATGCAATTTCTATTGCTTTCACTCCATGTTTGTAATCAACATTTCACTTAGATGTTTCTGGCTTCTTTTATGGTATCAGAGCCCACTAAGTGTGTGTGTTGGTTAGTCTTGGAGGCATGAATATGAGACAAGGGTTTGCTGTTTGTTTGACGGCATTGAGCAACCCGTCATTTGTTGGTTTGAAGCTGGTTTTAGTGTGTCTAGAAGGGCCGATCTCTGGCGACTAAGGCCAATCATTTTCCAAGGTCGATCCTTGGCATTCTTGGTGGATCCATTTGCTGCTTCCAGTGTCCTGCGCCCCTATTTGGTGGTCGCCATCAATCCTGTCTAGCGACAGTTGCTGGGTGGGAGCTCGCCCACGCTTGGAGGCATTCAAATTCCTGGCATGACGTTGTAGAAGCCGAGACCTCGTCTTGTTTGAGACGGGTTAGGCCTCCTTGGATCTCACCATTCTACCTCTGCAGTGTAACCAAAAGGCAGCCTCCTGAGATAAAAAGTCGTGGTGTCATAAGTTTTTGGTGGCAGCTTGCAGAGTGGCGTAGGATCCCAACCCGAGGCGCATCCTCTTGTTTATCTCTCTTATCTCACACACCCATTTCCTCATTTGAACTCCAGGATACGAGTTGGTTTTCACCCTGGACTTTCTTTCAATTGAGTCCTCATCGTAAACTGCCTTCTGGACGTGAGGCGAGAGGCTTTCTTTGGCATTTTGTGAGGGTCGTGAAAGGCTTAGTGAGGGAACTAGATGGCGTGGTGGAAAAGCTCCGCCCTAAAGATTGTTAGGCCACAATTTGTCACTCTCTATTCGGCGTGAGGGAGGATCATCATGTGTCCTAACGCATCTCTGATCTTGGGTGGTGGTCTGCAATCATATAGAGGCCGAAATCTTTGTAGATCTTTGGTTGCTATAGCCTCATTGAAGATCACAAATCTGGTTGCAATCTTCATTTGCTTAATCTAGTTGAAGTCTCCCCATTTTCACCTTCCATTGTTTCTCATTGCAGGTTATTGTTGGAAATTTAATCCTCCGTCAGACATTTATTGCTGACTGCCCCCCTGTCAGACCTAGGGATCTCCCGCATCCTCCCCCAGCACCATTGGCCTGCCAGCATTCAATTCTGGTAGGTGCATTTGAATTTGAAATGGTTGAGCGCCCATTTTGCTGGGCATGTAGAAGAGACAAAATAGAGGGAAAATGCAATGAGCAGAGAGGACGGTAGAGATCATTCTGACAGCAGCAGAGGAATTTGAAGGTTCCAGGAGAGAACAACAGAAGGAGAACAACAGAAAGGAATGTTCCTGTAGCAACAGTAGATGCTACGGAGTTCCAGGCAGCTCGGGATATACAGTGTGCAGCTCCAGAGATTGGGGCAGAGTACGAAAATAGAGCAGCAGCTCTGAATCTGCAATGTGTATTGAAATTTGAATGTAATCTAGAAAAATGAATATATATAAATTAAATATTGCTGTCTCTCTGGTGTTTGGTTTCCTTCTGTGTGTGTTTTGTTTTATGCTGTTCTTTTTGCTGTAGCATTGCATTCAAAGGAACAACATTTTGCCCATCCCCTATTTTTCTGCCAACAAGTGGTATCAGAGCCCTATTTTTCTAGGCAGTCAAGTTTGTGTGGGTGTTCTATAAGCCCTAGGTTGTCTAGGCATTCTCAGCCTTCTCAGCTTTGAGAAGCATGGCAAGTGGGGATAGCAAAGGATGGCAGCAGCCACCGAGTTTTGATGGGCAAAACTATGATATTTGGTCTAAAAAGATGAAGACTATTCTGGTTGCGAATAACCTATGGGATTTGGTCACTAATGGGTTCACAGACATCACAGACCCAGCAGCCTATGCAGCTCTAACGAATGCTCAATGAAATTAGTTGAAGGAAACTAGGATGAAAGATGCAAAAGCCCTCAGTCTAGTTGAGGCAGCCTTGACAGAGGCTATTTTCCCTCGTATTGCAGCAGCAAACTACTCTAAGCAGGTTTGGGAGATATTGTAGAACAGCTACAAGGGAACTGACAAAGTGAGGTCAGTCAAGCTCCAGCTGTTTAGAAGAGATTTTGAGATGCTTCAGATGAAGAAGAGTGAGTCTATTTTAGATTTTCATACCAGGGTTTCTACCATGCTAAATCAGCTAAGGATAACAATAACAATTATCCAGTTTTATGGTAACCGCATAATAACAATAACAATTATCTAGTTTTATGAAAATTGTTAGGTAGGAAAAGAAAACTCATCTTGATTGGATTCTGCATATTCATTACACTGCTTTTTTCAAATTCTAGGTGTTCCTACATGGACAAAACTCTTTGGGATCTATGGCTTTACATAAACTACTCAGTTGAGCTGGTTCATTCTAACAATTAAGTGCTCTATATTCTCATTAGACCACAGCCCAATGGGAACCTTCTGCTATCCATTTTCAAAATTGCTAGTCTATCCCAAACCATCATTTTTATTGTCTTTGAACTCGCAATGCAATCTGATTTCAACCAAATTTTTTAAAACAATCTAGCTCTAGCTTCACATTGTGCTTTCTCTTTACAGCACTTGGCAGGGACTGATGCTGATCAGTCCCCTGCAGCCCTTGTTCAAATTATCAAAACTATCCTATAATGTAAAAATAGTTCTTCCACTTCTTGCAGATTTCTATTTTACTTAACTATGAGAAAGTAATAAGGGAACTTGCTAAATTTTAATGTGAGTTTAAGCAATATACAACTCAACAAGCCGTATGGCCTCATAGGTAGGCTTGTAAATATAATTAACAAAAATGAAAGATGTTTTATATGCTAAAAAAGAGGTTTTAGTTAACATTACAAAAATGCTTTTTATATTTTAATATTGCTAGTATGCCATGGAGGAGATCATAAGATAAGTAAATTAGATTTCACTTGGAGTATGTGTTGAAAAAGATTTAGAATCCTTGTAATCGATAAGTAACAAACCTGGAAGATCACATAGGAAAATAGGCGATGAAGTATTGACAGTGCAGACACTTAATATTTCCCCAATAATGGGCAGGTAAAGAGATTCAAATTATCAAAACTATCTTATAATGTAAAAATAGTCCTTCCACTTCTTGCAGATTTCTATTTTACTTAACTATGAGAAAGTAATAAGGGAACTTGCTAAATTTTAATGTGAGTTTAAGCAATATACAACTCAACAAGCCGTATGGCGTCATAGGTAGGCTTGTAAATATAATTAACAAAAATGAAAGATGTTTTATATGCTAAAAAAGAGGTTTTAGTTAACATTAAAAAATGCTTTTTATATTTTAATATTGCTAGGACGCCATGGAGGAGATCATAAGATAAGTAAATTAGATTTCACTTGGAGTATGTGTTGAAAAAGATTTAGAATCCTTGTAATCGATAAGTAACAAACCTGGAAGATCACATAGGAAAATAGGCGATGAAGTATTGACAGTGCAGACACTTAATATTTCTACAATAATGGGCAGGGAAAGAGATCAATGAAAGACACACGAATTAAAAGAATTAAAGGCTAGATTTTAGAGGGGACAGAGAAGTACATAGGTTCTTGTTTAAGATTTAGTGAAGACCACCACAAATCCTATGATAGAAATCCTTAAATCTTAATATTTGGCAAAGTTTCATACACCAGTGATAGGGTTAAAATAAATAATAATAAATAAACAAAAATTAAACAAGTAAAGAAAATTTAGAAGCTTGGAAAACCCATGAACATATGCACAACTCTTTCATGGAGATACAATCTTCAACTTTCCATTCACCTGCAAATAAAGACAAAAAAATAATAGCAAAAAAATAAGATGGAAGAGCAAATGAGAATATTTTGGGAAAAAGAATAGCTTTATATGTTTTTTTTTATGTGTGAAATTAAAATATTAAGTTAATTTTCATTGTGCTTTTCCACCTCCCTATAAGTTAGGGTACTAATTTTGTAACATTTAGTGAGTTGTCATAAATGATGCCATTCTTAAGTAATTTGAAAATTAAAGTGTTCATTTGTTAGAGTTTACATATATACATACACACATATATTAAAAAGTACTTTTTTAAAAATTAAAAATAGGAGAATTCTATGGCACTCTAAATTTAGGTTCTAAATTAATGCCTAGATTTGTGCCTTGAAGGTATATTTTGCCATTATTACTTATGTGTCCAAGTAAATAAAATAGTAATATTTATTATATTCATAATATTGTGTTAGGTAGATGGAAAAATATTTAAATTTTTTAAAAGTAATTATAATTTTGGTTGCTTTCTTTCCACTCTTGATTATCTTAGGTATATTAGTAGTATATAGAAGTTTCTAAAATTTGTTTACCTTTTGCATACAAAAGTTATTTGTTTATTTATTTATTTATATTTATTTTTTTAATATAAATTTTCAAAGATATATCAAATCTAAAACACTTTATATTTTATTAGAAAAATAAAAAAATATTTATTTTTATAAATAAAATTATTTATTTATTTATTTTAATACACTCTCACAAAATCTATATTTTTTTATGGAATATTAACTATAATTTCTGTAGTATGCTATACTTTAAAGAATACTTAAATATTTATTTTTGTTGGATGACATAGGAACTATCTTTGAAGTGTTCTCTAATAAGGATGAAGTGAATGCGTTGAAGACTTTAATTCTTAGGATTTAAGGTAAAAGGAGAGTGGCTTCTGAGTTTCCTTGTAAAAGATGGTGGTGAGAATGGAGGTAGATAATGAAATTAGCGTGCATTACATTTATGGCTGGAAATTTAGAAATTATCTTGACATAGTGGAGGCATGAAGAACATGGTGCTAGGATGGTGTGAGGCTCAAAGTGCATAAAGACTGGAGGTCTTGGATTTGGATAGTTTTCCTTGCTTTAATTCACTTGTCCATATCTTTAAAATAGTGTGGTAGTTTCCTAAAAGGCATTTTTTTTTCATATCACATTTTCTTTTTGTGTTAATGTTGTATGATTGATGTTTGGGTTCTTCAATCTTTTGACATGCTTTAAATAATATTTGTTCAACTCAATGAGATTTATGTTTGTTCATGCATCTGTGGTTTGTATGATTGTTTGTTGTAATGATTCAGTGTCTATAGGGCTATAGGCCTGCACTTTTTATGTCTTTTGTTTCAATAAGTTTGTGACAATCAATTTGAAAAAAAATAAATTAAATGATTTCTATTATAGTGTATATGTCATGTTTAAAATGTTTATTGGTGAGGTATGTTTTTGGATTTGACTACATAGTATCACTCTTTACCCTTTTCCTAATATGCAATTGAATCTAGAATCTTTAGGCCTTACTGATTTCAATGAGCTTTGTTGTGCCATCATAGTTTGTTTTTAGTTTGATTTTTTTTTAAATTTCATAATTTGGCTAATAGACCATTATAAGTGAAATTCAAATGTGAAGGGATCTTCAGTGAAATTAAGTTGAGATGTGAAATTGATGTTCTCAATCCCAATTTCTTAGAATGGTGCAATTATTTTAAATAGTTAGTACTTTGGTTATGAATTCATGGCTTGTGACTATTCATATAAAGTTTCATGTCAATCATACTTACCTCTTCCCCAAACTAATAAATATCAATGTTTCATGGCTTTTATTTTGAAGTTCAATTTAATTGTGATTTATTACTATTGTCATTAAAATAATATATTAATTCTAATTTAATTGACATATTCCTTCATGTCTTCTTTTGTAGAGTTCCATTAATTTAATTGCACAGTGGATTTTTGTTTCAGATTATTGAATGTTGATATTAAAATTTTTCATTGAGAAGTCAAAGTATTTATTGTAATATATATTATTCTTTGCTAAGTTTTACTATATCAAAAAGCTAGACAAAATATCTTAAAATCTAGATAATAGGAAGATGAGTATGCACATAAAGAGTCCAAAATAGTAGCAAGAGGAATATTCTCCCACATAATAGATACAATAACTATTTTTATACATAAACAAACACAATCCACACAAAAAAACTTCTAAACATACACAAACACACTTTACATACAAAATGAAAATGAATGTCAAAGTACTTTCAAATAGATAAACACAATGCCTACCAAAATTAGTTCAAACACACACATTCATTTCAAACAAGGTGAATGCCAAAATTAAATTTTCACACACACACACACACACACACACACACACACACACACACACACACACACTTTAGATAAAGTGAATACCAAAATTAAATTTTCACATGCACACATTCATTCACATAGAATGAATGGCAAAATTCATACACACACAATTCACAGTTATCTTTCAAAGCTATGCACACACAATGAAAGCCAAAGTTCATTCAAACACACAAAGTGTACATTGAAGTTTGAAAGTATTTTATAAATCTACTTCACACAAAATGAATGTCAAAATATTTTTCTTAGGGTTAAGTTTCAGATACATGTGTGTGTGCACACACACATGCATGCACATAGAGTGTTTGGAAACATTCATTTACACACACAATGAATGTCGATGTTAAATTTCAAAACCACACACATAATGAAAGTCAAAGTTAGTTCAAACACACAAAGTGAACATCATTGAAGTTTGAAAGTATATTTGTACATATCCTTCACATAAAGTGAATGTCAAAGTATTTGTGTTAGGGTTAGGGTTCAAGTGCACACACATGCAATTTAAACAAGGTGAATGCCAAAATGAAAATTTCACATACACACAAATATCCACTTTAAACAAAGTGATTGAAAAAATTAACTTTTCACACACTCACACACACACACACACATGTGCATGCACATAGAGTGAATGTAAACATTCATTTACACACATAGTGAATGCTAAAGTTAACTTCCAAAGCCACACGCATAGAGTGAATGCCAAAGTTAGTTCAAACACACACACATGCACTTCAAACAAAGTGAATGCCAAAATTAACTTTCCACACACACAGTGACACACATCCACATTAAACACACAGATCCACATTAGACAAAGTGTGCCAAAAATAACCGTTCACACACACCCACACACATAGACATGCATGCACATAGAGTGAATGCCAACATTGATTCACACATTCATTAAGATTATAGTTAGGGTTAGGGTTAGGTTAGTTAAAATTAGACTTAGGGTTAAGGTTAGGATTACTACTATGGTTGGGTTATAATTATGGTTAGGGTTATAATTAAGATATATCAAATTTTGTAGCATGCAAAAATAGTATCATAAATCTACATTGTAGAGTTCATGTAAGATTTTTTACAACATTCACCAAACACATATTTCTAAGGCATGCTGCAAAACATATTATTTTAATAAGAGTGTTGAATTCTAAGTATTTTTCCATCCTTTAAAAATTATGCTTTATAATTAAAATGATCAACTAATCAAATCATGATGATACGTTACAAAGAATAGTTACACTGTACATTACAAAATATAAATATATATGATTTGGTGATAGGCCTATCAATATTTGTGCCTATCGGCCATTTGACAGCACCTTTGGTGCTTTTACTAGTTATCTCCACTTACATATTATTATTTTTATTTCTTACAATAAATAATTATTTATTAATGACATGTAATAACTCTATTACAAGCTTTTATAGAAGCTTCTATTTATTGCTATTGGAGGAATGGAATGAGGAGGGTTCACATAGCTAGGACTTCATTTCTTGGATTTTATAGAAGATTTTATGTTAAAGAAGAATGTTGAAGATGAATTAGACTTGAGTATTTGTTATATAATAAAATATGTTAAATCTTATGTGAATCATGAAATGTATAGATGGTATATTTGCAATAAAGTTTGTTTTTTAACATGTCTATCACTTAATTGGATTTTGTTTAGATATTATTAATATTTTTTTTAAATTAATTATAATTATATTAAGGAACTCAAACATCATCCAATTTAATTATCAAATAGTTAGTAGCAACTTTACATCTCATTCACATTAAAAAGTGATAAATAGTTATCCTATTTTTAATACCTAAAAGGTTAGGGGATAGTACAAGAGATATATAGAGAGAGAAAGAGACAAGAGAGAGATAATTAGAGAAAAAATATATATAACGAAAAAATATTAGGGTTAAATTTACAATCTTAGGGTTAGAGTTAGGAATAATATAAGGGTTAAAATTAGGGTTAGGGATAGAGTCTTGTAAACACAGACAAAGACAAAGATAAAGAGACAGAGAGAGGGAGGTAGTGAAAAAGCATGAGAGATATAGAGGGAGAAAATGATGCAGATATAGATTGATAGAAAGAGGAAAGAGAGATAATTAGGGCAAATATATATAACCAAAAAAACTTTAGGATTAATATTAGGGCTATAGTTACAATTAGGGATAGAGTTAGAATTATGATTGAAGTTAGGGATATAATTATGATTAGGGTTAGAATTAGGGTTACATATATAATAAGGGTTAAGGTTAGAATTAGAGTTAGGGTTAGAAATACGGATAGGAATATAATTAAGGTTACATTTACGGTTAGAATTAGGGTTAGGGTTATAATTAGAATTAGAGTTTGGATTAGAATTAGGGTTAGGGTAAGGATATAATTAAGGTTAGCAATATAGTTAGGGTTAGGGATAGAACTAGGGTTACAAATATAATTAGGGTAAGGGTTAGAGTTTTAGTTAGGGTTAGAATTAGGATTAGGGTTAGGGTTAGTGTTAGGGTCAGAATTAGGGTTAGAATTAGGGTTAGGGATAGAATTGTGTTGGGGTTAGAGATGCAATTAGGATTATCGGTATAGTTGTAATTAGAGAAAATATATAACTGAAAAATAATTTTATGATTAGAAATAGGGTTACAATTAAGGATATAATTAACGTTATTAGTAGTGTGAAGGTTAGGTTTACAATTAAGGTAAATATTTATTAAGAAAATAGGGTTAGAGTTGGAATTAGGGTTGGGGTTAGGGATAGAATTATGGTTAGGATTAGAATTAAGGCTATAGATATAATTAGGGTCAAGGTTAGAATTAGGATCAGGGTTAGATTTATAGTTAGAATTAGAGTTAGAAAATAGAAGAAAATATATTAAAAAAATATCATGGTTGTTAGAATTAGGGAAAATATATTGAACCAAAAAACATTAGGGTTAAGATTATGGTTACAATTAGAATTAGGTTAGGGTTAGGAATAAAATTAGGGTTAGTGATAGAATTAGACTTAGGGATAGAATTATAGTTAGGGTTATGGTTATGGAAAACATTTATAGAAAAAATGATTAAGGTTAGAATTATGATTCAAGCTAGGGATTGAATTATGATTAGGGTTAAGTTTAGGGATACAATTACAATTAGGATTATGGTTAGCGATAGAATTAGGGTTAAAAATAGAATTACATTTAGGATTACTAAATTAGGGAACATATATATAGAGAGAAAAAGAGGCAAAGAGAGAGAGAGGGAAGGAGAAATTGCAAGAGATATAGAGAGACCAAAAGATAGAGATATATAAGAGAGAAAGAGGCAGAGAGAGATAGTTAGGGCTTGAATATATAACCAAAAAAATTAGGGTTACATCCACAATTAGGGTTAGAGTTACATAGAATAAAGGTTAAAATTAGGATTAGGGATAGAATATTGTTAACACATAGACAAAGGCAAAGATAAAGAGATGGAGGGAGGGATAAAGCATGAGAGATATAGAGATAAAATTGTAGAGATCTAGATAGATAGGAAGAGCCAGAGAAATATAATTAGGGAAAATATATATAACCAATAATACATTAGGGTTATAGTTACAATTAGGGTTGGGAATGGGAATAAAATTAGGGTTAATGACAAAATAATGGTTATTGATAGAATTAGAGTTAGTGTTAGAAATAGGTAAAATATTTATACAAAAAAACATTAGGGTTAGAGTTGTAATTATAGTTGGATATAAGGATAGAATTATCATTAGGGTTAGAATTAGGGTTAGAAATATATTTAGAGTTACGGTTTGAATTAGAGTTAGGGTAAAAATAGGGTTAGGAATATAATTAATGTTAGCAATAGAGTGAGGGTTAGGGATACGATTAGGGTAAATATTATAAACAAAAAATTGTTAGGGTTAGAGTAAGAATTAGGGTTGGGTTAGGGATATAATTATTATTAGGGATAGAATTTGGGCTACAAATATAATTATGGTCAAGGTCAAAATTAGGATCAGGGTTACAAATTGAAAATATATATAACAAAAATATGATGGTTGTGAGAATTAGGGAAAATTTATAGAATTAAAATACATTAGGGTTAAGATGATTAAAATTAGAATTAGGGTTATGGTTAGGGTTCAAGATAGATATCTAGAGTTAGTAATAGAATAACATGTAGCATCACTATATACTTTATTGATTACATTTAGGATTCTAGTTAGGGGTGGTTAAATCCTCATTGGGTTAAATAGTCATATAGGCATTTCCCTTTTTGGCAGCTTCAACCTATTGTTGCTAGGTTCTGGGATGGGTGTATAGTTGTTGCAAGTTTTCAATTATTACAGTGAACTTTGGGCTCTAGGCTAGGCCCATTTTTGAAAGGTTCTCAGTCCTTAAAACTAGGTAATATAAACAATTTATATATATATATTCATAATAAAGATTTATATTAAAATTTTTGGCAAAGAAATATAGAGTTTACTGCCTATCCATGGCTGGCAAAATGGACCACACAACAGCACAAAACAAACTGGGGGTCAATATCTACAACCACACAGGGTCACCCCTATAACTATTAACTATGAATATTAGCCTTCTTATATCTATAAAACCTTGCTTCAACTATACAAAAGGAAGTGAAGGGACCATCCACAACTAATTACTATATTCAAATAGCTTCCTACTGAAGCTTTCAACCCAGTCGAGCCCATCCACCGTCACCATGCCAAGAGATTTTTTGATGTAGTCCACTGCTATCTCTGCCTATTCCTTCATCATCACCAGCTCAAAGCCTCTGGTGTCCAAGATGAATGGGAACAATTTGATGACCTCACCAAGATCTAGGAGTAGAGGCCAATCTCTTAGCCGAGGGATGCCAATGCCTGGCCTAGCAACCTATAGGGATAATTCTAGATCCCCTAAATGTTCAAAGTTAAATATTCCTTTCATAATCATCGCTGCCTCTACTTTCTCCGACCCAACTTCAAGAAGCCTGGCTAGCACCCGGGAGGAGATATCTATATCCACGCGATACCTTTCACTATTTTTCATGAAGGCTTTCCCTAGGAGCATTTTCGCAGCCCCGACCATCAGTTCATCTGAGCAGCGGAGCATTCTATGCAACCTAAGATCAGTGACTACTCTGAGGAAGGCCATCTATCTTTTTTTACTAGTAAGCCTAACCAAGGTGTCCATTCCCCCACAACGAATGGTTTCTACAGAGATTATGACTACAAAATGCGAAGGCATTTGACTGCTTGCAGAGGAAGATAACGAGTTAAGATTGCTACCTCCTCAGACTACTTATCAAAGGGCCTACTGAAGCTTCTCGAATTCTAACTGGACTCACAGCTCATGCCAAATCTAACACTTACCTTAATAAATGCAACATCCCTTCCACTCGTGCCTTCTTTCTGCATCTATGAACCATCATTACCTCCTTATCTGTCTCGGCCTTGCCACCCATCATGGGGTGGCAAGGATCCCTCCCAACCACCCACATAAACAATTTATATATTTTTAAATATGGAAATAATATTTGTTACATACATATTTATTTATTTATACATATTTATATATGTTCCATTATATATATATATATATATATAACTCAATTATATTTATTTTACATATAAGGTATAATATAATAATTATATTTCACTTGACAAATCAAAGGGTGTCGATATATTTTATCAAACTCATGCATTTCAACAAACTTTACAAATGAATATTCCAAATTTGAATTATGTTTGAACTTTAGGGTATTGATATATTTAATGATAATATACTCAAGGAAACATGTCATTTGAATGAGGAAATAGAGAGATAGAGAGGGAGACAAAGAGATATATATTGATAGAGAGATAGAGAGTAAAAGAGATGAGAGAAATTTGGAAGACATGATTTTAGATAATGTGTTGAGCAAGGCCATGCAAAAGGGATGGACATTATGATGCCAAAGGAGCCATTTAGATAGTTAGACAGAGAGGGGGGGAACAAAGAAGTGTACAGAGAAGGGGAAGAGAGATAAGTGACATAGAGAGATAGGAACAATAGAGAAACACACCACATATATATAGAGTGATAAAGGAAGAGAGAAGAATATAGGGATATTAATAGAGAGGAAGAGAGAAAGAGAGATATAGCAAAAGATGGAGATAGAGAGGTAGAGAGAGATAAATAAAATAAAGAGAGAGCAAAGGATGAGATGCAGGAGAAAGAGAGAAATATGAAGATAGAGAAAGAGGGGGCAAAGAGAGATAGAGATAAGAGAGACTATCTTTTGATCAATTGTTTCATGCCAACAATCCAAAGATGACTATTTATATATATTTGTTATTTAATCTATATTACTTTATAAATAAAATCTACATTATAGTTAGATTTGTTATTACGTATTATAATCTATGTAATGTACATTACTAAATATGCATATAACATAATATATACTCATTTAGAAAATCTTGAGGCAAAATTATTGGTGTCCAATGCTCAAATGTGGATCATCATCATTATCTTCATTATATTATCATTTTAAGTTTTAAATTCCAAATAATTTTTTAAAGGGTAACGAAACTAGAGAAACCAAAGATAATGTACATCAAGTGGCTAATACTTATAATGTCCCATCTTTCAAATAAAATGCTCCTATATAGTTCACTAAGTTGCAAGAACCATTGGATAATGTTCTTCAAAGTTTATTGACCTCAAATTTCATTACTCTTCGTTCCATACATCCATTGGATCATTCTAAGGCTATTTGAAGAATTATAATAAACAAGAATTTTATCATTGCCATGAAGATAAAGGACATTATGTGCAATTATGTATGAACCCAAAATATAAGATATAAAATCTCATTAATACTAACATGATTCACATTAAGGTACCTATTAATGACAACAAAATCATTCAACAACCCCACCTATCCAAAACTTATAAATCTATACTAATTCATTTTCAAGCAAAGCTAATAATGTTGAAACACATGAGTCTATGGCTACAAAATATGATAATGAGGATGAGCATAATGTTAGGAATGTCACATGTATGTCAAGCAATATCTTAACATGTCCATACATATTGGAGGCTTTAATATTCTTAAAAACTACTTAATATATCATTTAATATGTCCACATCCTTAAAAATCCATGGTTTTGAAGATGCTTCATCCTTGTTGTGGGCATACATATGATTCTCCTTGTTATTATATTTACCCTTCTTGTGTCACAATCCCTTATTTTAAATAATATATTATGAATCTAAATATATTCTTTAATTAATTGTGCATTAAATTCAACTTGTGTGGGTGTGTGACATGGATGCTCTCTCCCTCTCTCAATGGAGAGAGAGTATCATCAAGGCAGATGGTGTTTAGCTGACTAGAGGTGAATTGAAGTGAAGGGACGTAAACACACACCACATAATTCCATGTAGACTTAGGTTGCATGTGTGATTAAATTGATGCCTTTTAATTTGCAAAAAGAGAGAGGTTAGAGAAAATTAATTACCTAGCCATAAACAAATGTTAAATTTAATATTCTAAAATATTCTTTGGCCTTGTTATTAAATTTATTTTGATGCATACAATTGTGTGGCTTGTTTTAGAAGATATGATGGAGAAGTGGGGATAGTGAACTGATATGAATTAAATAGTTTTTCTATTTTATACCCTATTAGAAATTTCAAGGGATTTATTTCTCTCGAATGTGCACTTTTGGGGATGATTTGAATAATCTTTAAACAAGATTTTTTGAGGGGGGCATGCAGAAAACACAAAGGAAGGGGGAACAAATATGAATTTTGGACAAAAAAAGTTGATTTTTGGGTATGTTTTGCATTGTAGGAATTATCTAGCTTTTGATATTTTGATTATCCTCTCTCTATGATTTATGAGATTTCATTCTGATCTTGGTTTGAGTTTATAATATTTTTAGAAAATCCTAACATCTTTTTAGACCATGTCTTTTCTGATATTCACAAAATAAAATCAGAAATGAATGCCATCAGATTTATAAAAATTTTAAATCAAGACCATCGCATCTATAAAATCTCAAATCAAGACCATCAAATCAAACTTGATGAATTTATTGAAAAAAATGTTCCAACTTTAAAAAAATAAATGAAATTATAGGTGGTAAGTAGCAACAACTAGTTCCCAGCTGTCACTGCTCTTTAAAACAATATCCACATTATTTTTATAATAATGTTGGCAGGACGGATTTAGAAAATAGGGGTTTTCATGGGACATAGTTGCAACAACAAAAACAAGAACATACTTGCAGAAGAACAACCAAAATTGATTTAGCTAGATTGGCAAAGTCAATCAACTAATAAGGCTGAATTTGTATGACAATGAAAGAATATGGATATGAAAATGCAATATCCCCAAGAGCCTTAGAAACTTAGTTGTTACACATTCGCCATGTATACTTGCAAAAAAATTAGAAAACTGTCTGTGTTCTACCATGTGATGATGGATTTGAATCTAAGAAGAATTAGAGAGATTGTTCTAGATAGATTTTTGGGCTTACCATTATGTAACTAAACAAACATAATACTTAACAAGTAACAACTATTAAGTGCAAAGAAGTTTAGTTTTTGCATATGCTTAAGTTACCACAAAACTGTATTTCCCATAATGTAGGGTGAATACTGTTAAAACATAAGCATGTAAAATTTTACAAGTAAATAGGGAAAAAATTACTTGCAGAGTCAGAAAGATGGATGAAGAAGGGATACATTTTGCAGTGGGGAAAAAATCAATAAATATAAACCATTAATTTACTCGAGGGTACCACCCTATAAACATGTAAAACTTTTATGGAAGATAACTTTTGATTAAATAAATTGAATGAGGGGAAGACATTTTTTTTTTTTTACACAAAGGGTAGGGAAAAAAATTCTAACGGGTTAGTAAAAAATTAATGATTCTATATCTTAAAATATGAAATGAGTTATTCATTTTGATTATATCTCCCTGGCAACATTTATTTGAAAAAAATAGAAATTACGTTTAAATACACAAAACAAAGGAAAGATGTTTTTTTTATCTTTTTAACATAGGAACAACATGGAAAAGTAGGCAATTCAATAAAAAAAAGTGTTTTTCCAAGTAAGAAAATGCTCTGCAACTCGTTCGGTGTTTGAATTTTGAATTCATACTTGGCGGGAATGGAAGGAGACAGCTCGGGGGGCCCATGATTCAGTCCCCTCCCTTGACTCCATGGGCTGCAGCTGATGGCATGGGCTATTGGAGGGTTCATGTGGCCTCAGCCTCGAAGTCAAATCCCAAGAAGTGGGCAGAAGCTCTTGTGGGTACTGTCAATGGTACTGCTAAGACTTCAAGTAGTCAACCAGTGGTTTTTCAGGTGGATGGTGCCAAGGCACTTAAACTACCAGTACAGATGGTGCTGCAAGTTGTGGCATCAATGGACAACACCTTGGTTGGGATTTTTTTTGGCTTCAGGCCCAATATTGAATTGGTTCATCATTGGATGATGACCAAGTGGTCTCTTAAGGGGAGTGTCTCAGCTAGTGTTATGGTAGGAGGTATGTTTTTCTTTAAATTTACGTCTCAGGAGGACTTGTTATCAGTTTTAGCTGCTGGTCCATGGCTTTATAGGAAACACTCCCTTTCTATGTGCAAGTGGAAGCCTGGTTTCAACCCCAAGGCTAACCTCAATTAGTCAGTACCAGTGTGGGTCCACTTGTCGGGTCTTCCCCTAGAATTTCAGGATGAGGAAATCTTCACCTGGATAGGCAACTCCTTTGGTAACTATGTCACTATTGATAAAGTTACGATGGCTAAGGCAAGACTAGTTTATGCTAGATTTTATGTTAATGTGGATATTTTGAAGGCTCTCCCCACTTCCATTATACTAGAATCCCAGTTTGGAAAATGGATGCAGAGTATCTAGTATGAAAATTCTAGGATGTTTTGCCAAAATTACATGAAAGCTGGTCATGTCTTTACCCAGTGTCGAGATCCAAAGTGTAACCCTCCTTTGGAGTCAAACAAGTGATGGAGGACTCAGAGGAGTACCCCTTCAAGGAGGATATTTTAAAGATAGTTGACTCCCCCCAGCTTTCCCAGGGAAGGAAGTAGCTTTGGAAACTACTGTGAAAGATGCCCAAATAGACCAGTCTGCACCAGTCTCTCACCAAGAGCTTCAAGCTTCTCCACTGCAGTTGGTGGAGGACTTAGCTGTTGAACTTATAGTTGTTGGGGAGGAGGAGAGTCAGAAGCTGGAGGATATGGAGATGGGGAATCAATCTGAGGTCCAAGAATCAGCTGTAACTGAGGAGGGATAGGGAACCTTGGAAGAAGGAGAGATAGGAGTGTATCTCAGCCCATAGAAAAGTGCTCTGTCACTCCAGAGTAGGGTAAATGGAGCTGGTAGTTCTAGGGAGTTATTGGGGTTTCTCAAATCTAATACGAGGTCACTGATGAAGAATATCTCACCTTCCCGAGGGGCAAGTTCAAGTAGAATGTTGGAAGACAAGGAAGGATGGACTATTACAAAGAAGAAGGGGAAAAGTAGCAGCCATAAGATAGCTGATGTGGGAGGAGATAGTAAGGTCAGCAGGCCATCCCACATGAAGACCATACAAAAGGAGATGGAGCAGGAGATTGCTAGTGGGAGCTAGACCACCTTGGTGGCTCCCTCTAGAAAGATCAAGAAATGAAGATAATCTCTTGGAACATAAGAGGGCTGAACAACCCTCATAAGTAGTTGCTTGTCAGAAACTATGTTTTTGATAATAAAGTGGATATCCTTCTTTTGTAGGAAACAAAAATGACTAAGGAAAGCTCAAATCTACCCTTAAATATATTTGGTCCAATGTGAAGTGTGCTTTAAGTGAGGCTACTAGAGCCTCAGGAGGCATTGCTACTCTTTGGAGGTAAGATATTACTGGAAACCTCATATCTTCCTCTAAGAATCATGTGGATTTCTCATTTCACTCTCCTCTTGAATAGTGGACACTGATTAATGTTTATGCCCCCAATACTCGTAGTAGCCGAAAGGAAGTTTGGGAGAGTTTGGCAGACAAAATTAGGAAAAACAAAAGTGTCAATTGGATGGTGGCAGGAGACCTTAACTCCCCTCTTTTCTCTTCAAAAAAAAGGGTGGGTAACTGACTATTCTGATAGCATGTTGGATCTTGTTGATTTTCTTAGAAATGTAGGTCTTATGGATGTGGAACTATAAGGACAGGCCTTCACTTAGTCAAACAAAAGACAAGGGAGTAATCTGATATAGGTTAAACTGGATAGATTCTTAATCTCTTCCTACTGGAGTATTATGAAACGACTGCATCTATCTACTCTCCACAAGATTGGCTCAGACCATAGCCATCTCTTGCTTAATTGGACCGGGAAGGGTAACAAAGGCCCTTTCCCATTCAAATTTGAAATGATGTGGGCCTTCCATCCTGATTTCAAAGATTACTTGTTGAATTGGTAGATGATCCCGATTCAAAGGGCGACTATGTTCAAGTTGGTTAAGAAATTGGCCAATGTGAGAAACAAGGTGAAGGGCTGGAATAAATTTACTTTTGGAAATGTTTTGAGTAAGAAGAAAAGTATTATGGAAAATTTGATAGAAGTTCAAAGCAAAATTGATCAGGGAGACATATCTAAGGATTTGTAATTAATGGAGAAGAATCTCTCCATGGAATGGACCCATACTATTAAGGAAGAAGAGGTTTACTAGAAACAGAAATCCAGGGTTCAATGGCTTAGATAAGGGGATAGGAACAGCTCCTTTTTCCATCAATCTACATTAAGACACAGGAAGAGAAATACTATCAGAGTGCTCAGAGATGAACAAGGGAGACTGGTGGAGGAGGAGGAAGAGATATGCAACATGGCAATAGAGTACTTTGAAACTTTGCTGGCAAATCATAAATCAAGTGTGCTAGAGGACATGAATCCTCTGCTAGAGGTGATTCCTAACATTCTCTCTGAGGAGGATAACTACTTGTTGACCATACCCATTACCCTGGAGGAGGTTAGAGTGGTTGTGTTCTCCATGGGAGCTTACAAAGCCTCAGGCCCTAATGGGTTTCACCTAGCTTTTTTATAGATTTTTTGGGAGATTGTTGGTAATGATGTCTTTCTGGCAGCACAGGATTTCTTCAGGATAGGGAAACTCCTACAGCAGTTGAACAACACTTTTATAGCCCTTATCCTAAAGAAGACCAAAGTTCAGACCATGGTAGATTTTGGACCGATCACTCTCTGTCACACGATATATAAGGTCTTCACTAAACTGTTGGTTTTCAAATTGTAGCCCCTACTAGATAAACTCATCGTTCCCACCTAGAAAGGCTTTGTCTCAGGGAGGCAGATCCTAGATGCGGCAATTACCACCCACAAAATAATTCATTCTAATAAAAAAAGCAACACCCCAGGTATCATTTTTAATCTGGATATCTTAAACGATTATGACAAGGTCGGCTAGGACTTTCTTTTGAGAATTCTCAGGAAATTTGGATTCAACGAAAAAATCATTAACATAATTAAAGAGTGTATATGTACAGCCAGATTCTCAACGCTTGTTAATGGATCTCCAAAAGGTTTTTTCCCTTCTGGGAGAGGCATTAGACAAGGTGACCCTCTTTCACCCTACTTGTTTATCCTAATTGCTAAAATTATGGGAAGGAAAGCTTGTAATTTGTTAATGCAGGGGACTCTTCATGGGATAAAACCTACTTCAACAGCCCAAAATTTGGTGATCCAACAATTTGTGGATGACACTATACTATTTGGATCGGCATTGGTGGTGGAAGCTAGAAGGTGGAAGGAACTCTTAAAGAACTATGAGGTAGTCTTAGGTCAAAGTGTCAATTTTGAAAAAAGTCATATCTACTTCCTGAATACTCGGCCACACCTTCAGCAGAAGATTACTAGAATTTTGGATTGCTCAAGTGAAAGTCTCCCAGCTACATATTTGGGCCTCCCTCTAACCATCAATAAAGTTTCTATGGAGTTCTAGAAGGTGCTGGTGGAAACAATCCAGAGAAAATTGGCGGGATGGAAGAGTGCTCTCCTGAGACAAGCTGGAAAGTTTCAACTTCTCAAAGCTTCTTTACAGGGGATGCCCAATTATGTATTAAGTCACTTCAAAATTCATAAAAATGTGGCTGATAAGATATAACAGATTTTGAAGAAGTTTCTTTGGATAGGGGTTGAAGAGAAAAAAAGAATTGCCCTTGTGAGCTGGGAGAAAGTTTGTGATCCTAGAAGACAAGGGGGTTTGGGCCTTAGAAGAATTCATTTGATGAACAAGGTGTTGATAGCCTAGATAGGGTGGAATCTTATTCAGAACAGTACTGATTGGGGTGACATCATGAGGGCCAAATATCTCAATGGAGACCAAGGTAGAAGTTTTCTAGCAAAGGAGAGCCTTCCTAAGGGCTCAGTTATTTGGAATGGGACAATTAAAACTAGAGGCCTCATACGACAAGGTTTGAGGTCGAGGATTGGGGATAGTAAGGAGGTTGATTTCTGGAAAGACCAGTGGCTGAAGGATAAACCCCTGATATAGATGAACTATGCCAGGATAGTGGGTAGGATTAATGAAGTGGTTGGCCCCAAAGTGGCTGACTACATAAGGATCTGTGGAGGTCTTTGGAGCTGGAAAGAGATTTTAGATTATGCCTAGGATGCCAGTGAGAGGGATAATATGGTCTAGCTTCAGAAAGATTTAGAACACTACAGACTATCACTTTTTATCAAAAGAGACAAGATGGTCTGGGATAATGATAAGAGAGGGCTGTTTACTGTCAAAACTGTGTATCATTTGCTATTAAACCATGGAGAAGGAGGAGTTTGGAGTAAAATTTGGTTCCCTAAACTCATTCGAAAGATTAATTTCTTTTGGTGGACTCTAATGCATAATAAGGTCTTGGCTCTAGAGAATCTGAAAAAGAGAGGATTCCTTATGCCAACCAGATGTATTCTTTGTGAATATGAGGAGGAATCTTCAGCTCATCTCTTTCTTCATTGTAGTTTTGTTTGGGAGGTCTAGCGACTCACTCTACAAAAGCTGAATGTTAATTGGACCTTGAATGCTAAAATGGAAATATTGGTCTGGGAATGGAAGCACCCCTATAATCTCATTCTACCAATCTCGAAAGAACTCTAGAACCAAATACCTCCCCACTTAGTTTGGAGTCTGTGGAAGGAACATAATAATAGAATCTTCAGGGAAAAAGTAGAACCCCTTTGGAGGTCTTCCAATGTTTTGTCAAGCTGTTGGCTGAAAACATCAATTCTTATTAGTTTAAAGATGCAAATAGCTATCCGGGGAGAAAGAACTAAACATGCTAAAAAATAGGAATCTGAACTCGTACAAGGTGGACATGGCTAAAAAGTTAGCCCGTGCTAGAACCAAATGGGCTTCACCGCAGCAAGGGTGGGTTAAGTTGAACTTTTATGGCGCGGCTAAAGGGAACCTGGGTGCTTCTAGTGGTGGAGGTATCTTAAGAATAGATACTAGAGAGTGTGTTGCTTCTTATGCTAGAGGGATTGGCATTAAAAACAATAATGAAGCGGAAGCCATGGCTATGCTATGGGGTATCAAGTTAGCTATCTCCATGAATATCAAAAGGCTACATATTGAAGGAGACTCCTAGCTAATTGTGAATGTAGCCCTTGGTCATTCTCAGATAGGGTTGAACCTTGAGGATTTCATGGGGGACATCAAGATCCTTCTTAATGGTCTAGAGGAATATAAGATTTTTGATATCTACAGAGAAGGAAACGTCATGGCCGATGCCTTGGCTAATGTTGGAAGTGATAAGGATGGATGGTGGTGTTGGAGAAGTGTCTCAAGTTTGTCTCAAGAAATTCATAACCTGATTGACCAAGATGGAAAGAGTCAGGAAATATAAGTGGTGTGTGATGGTTTTGGTCCTCTGGTGTCACTAGGGTGAGAGATGGCTAGGAGTTCCTTACTTTGGGGAAAGCAGGGCCAACAGTTCAAACATTCAAATTATTTATGGTGGGATTGTCAAGAATCTCATGCAAGATGAGGTGGCAGGGTCACGGCTGAGTCAATCGGGTCCTATCAATAGGAGATGGGGAAAAGACGTCCACGGGGATTTACAAAATGGCATCGATAATAGTACTTAGAGGAGATTGATGGGAAAGCTTGGTTGGCATGCTAAAAGGAGTAAGGACTTCAGTATTGGCAGAGATCCGGAGTTAGGATTTCACAATTCTAAAAGGACAATGAGTGGATAGGTGGCTGAGAGATGGTAGATGGATGTGATGGCTAATTTCATGATCCATCATGGTTGGTTTAAGATGGTGGCTGGCATTGCCTATCTTCACACAAGGTGGCAGCTAAATACTCTCCCCAATGAGATGTATCTAGGTGGTGATCTTAAGGGTTTTAACAATAATAATTGCACTGTCATCATTACTACAACTGAGCATAATTGCTATTTTAGTGGTCACTTTCCTAATTTCAAGGCTATCGATTGTCATTATTTCCATTATGAACAAAACCAGTCCAGTCTCTTTAGCCATTCTCAGACTAGTAAGATGGGAGGAGACATAGTGAAAATTGAACCCATCTCGGCTAAGGAATTCATGCAAGACCCTATTGTTTGGCATATAATCAAAGAGGGTGAGGTGGTGCCTTTTCATGAAGGGATGATGGGTCACGCTAAAAATCTATCAAGACAGTTTACGGAGACTTGGGATAAGGAAACTGGGGAAGTTAGAATTGGGAAGATTGGATTCCAAGTTTCTGAGGAGGTCATTGGGCAAGCCACTAGTTTACCCACGAAAGGAAAAAACATTTGAGGAGAAGCAAAGTGGCCGAGCCAGAGCACATCAATCTCTTCTTCCATGAGGACAAGGTTCTTGTGAAAATCCATGGTGGATTTATGAGAGAGGAATTGCCTGAGCCTTGGGGACAAATTTGTCTCATGATAATGAAGTTTTTTCATGCTGGAAGGATGGTTCTAGATATACTATAAATATCACTTTGCTCTTTTATACTATTTTAGGAATAAGGTTGAGATTAGCTTTCCCTTCTTTTTATTCTCTTCACTGGATAATTCCATTAATTCCGTTAGGGAGCATAGGGCCAAGAATGCTAATCACCCTCTCATTCTGATACATCAAGGCCTTATTTTGAAGTTGTACCATTTCCATCTTGTCCTATGTCTGCCTAAACCTATACAAGTTAAGATTCTAGAGGACCCACAACCGGGCAGTTCACACAGGGGTAAGGGCAAAGTGAAAACTTGCATAGGGATTCCTATAATTAAGGGCGACCCCAGTATGGTGGAAGGGAATCCTATTGAGACCTTCGTTTCTACTAAAAATATAAAGAAAAAACATGTAACTCCAGTGCAGGGAAGGAACTCTGGCAAGAGAGACAAGGTAGAGGAAATGGAGGGAACTCTAATGAAAAAGTAGAAGGAAGGGAAGGGTGCTTCCATAGACATTGTTCCTATGAAAATCATGGAATTAGACACTATTCTAGAAACTAAGGGTAGTAGTGAAGCTGGGGAGACTACTCTTTTGAGTATTTGCCATTCCAAAAGGATTGCTAGGAAACCACTAGTTAGCTCTCTGGGGGTCGAGGGTTCTGAGGAATCTGAGTTTGTGGAAGACATAGTGGATGAAGAGGGAGAGGAGAGTCCTACTAAATCTATGCATGAAGTCAAGGGCACTAGCCACTTTGCCTCGATGAATGAAAGTAGCTTGAAAAGTCTAGAAGACAGGAATAAGTCTACCACAGGTAAGAAAGATGTGGGGGAGGTTGTTCATCAAGCCATTAAGGGGAAATGTGCTTTGTGTGTCAAACATGAGGATATTCGAAACCTTCATAAAAGAATGGACTCCATGCAAGACAAATGGAAGGTCATGGCGAAATTTGCGGCTAAAGCTTTACACTAGGTGACTTCCATCTTTGTCACCGTGAAGAATCTAGATGACAAGGTTAAACAAGTGGGCATTGACAGCTTAGGTGACTACAAGGAGATGGTGGAGTTCCTGGCCAAGTTTGGGGTGACTGACAGCCCTTAGTCTCTTGTTTTTCCTATTTTTTGTTTTCTTCGTCGTTTTGTTGGGTTTTGTTCTGTTGTTTTGTTCTGTTGTTTCTGTGTTGTCTATCTACTATTTTTGGCATGTTAAAGGCCTGATGCCCTTGGGGCTATTTTGTTAAAGGAATCTAGACCCTGGTTTCCAGCTAAACTTATCAAAAACATGGAAAAGTAGGCAGGAAACATGACAATTTTTTGGGTAGCAAAAGTTCTCATTTTTTTAATGAATGCCATGATATTTACTTTTCAAGTTGATTGAGAATGCCCATATAATTTGATATGCATGCTCATGATAGATTCACACACATCAAAGGGGGAAGGATACAATACAATGGTGAAATATGCATACCCATACTGTTTCCCATTTAGTTATGTGCCCACCTAGGTGGAATGTCTAAAATGCAATAACATATCAACAAGAGGCTCACTCTTGTGCTAGGTTTGGGCCATAACCCAATCCCTATCTATACCCATTCTATTCTCATTTACACTTAACCCCATACACTGGTCATTTACTCACCATTATTGCACCTCCATTTGCATTTACTTTTGTCCATTTTCTCATTACCTCAAATTACCATTTTATTCGTAAGGTTCATTTCCACATGACACAAGACTCGACTAGTTTAATCCTAAGGCTCACAAGAATGAACCCAAATTTTAAACATTCAAATTCAAATTTCAACTTTCCTACCCCTTTCTAAGTTAGTTATTATGGACCAACTTAACACATGTTTATGTGGCATGTTGCTATGCCATGGTATTAAAGAAATTCAATGTGCCAGTAATGTACATGTTGGAATGTGAATAAAAAGGATATCTAGAGCACACTTTGATTTTCTAAAGGACATGAGAACCATATCTGTATAAAGAACACTTGTGTGTTGGTGAATGTTGTCTTTGAATATTCACTTTAAGTCATAAAGCCAATCCATCCAAGGGTCTAACCTCTGAACTTGACCCTAGCAATCTGTCAGATTCTCCTAAGGTGTTTATAAACAATGTCACCCTTACAAGCTTACTAGACATCAAAGATTAGGTTAAACAAGTTTCAAAAGTTTACATTTTCCAGTCTAGATCCACGTATCAGAATTCAAATCTATGGTAGTTAGGATTCAACCTACAATGCTTGAGATTGAACCTAGAAGTTTTCTATATTAGTTTTAAATCTAAAACAAGTTATCATATCAAAGAATAAAAATTTCAAGATAGAAACAAATCAATTTATATGACATCAAAAACATTATTCAGTAATCAATTTTAAAACTATTAAATACTTCAAATGCTTACATTTAATTTATTAATATCTATTAAGAATATCAACCTTTATAGATTAATCTAAAATAATTTATAATTAACATGTAAAACATTTTATTTTCTTTACAGCACTAAAGAGCTATTTTTCACTCCCTTTTTGCAGTACTTCATTTATTGCACTAGATTTGTTTTTGTACTTTTAACAAAATTAAATATTTTTTAATGCTTATGCAAGAAGCCATAATTGTTCAAGCAATGTTTCTCTATATAGATAAAAGTTCTATAACATATTATTCTTCACTCTATTTAAATATTACACCTCATTCATAACAAAAAATGATAAATATTTGTCCTATTTTTACTGGCTAGAATTAACCTTTTAACTATTCAAATGGCTTTTAACTATTCAAATGGATGATATTTAAGAATAAACATTCTTCTCTAGAATTTTAAATAGTTTTCCAACCTTTAAAAATGTTGAAATGTTCTTTATAATCTATTTCAAAAGTTCGGTAAAATATTCTTATCAACTTTTTTATGGTTCTTAAAACATCTGAACAATTTGAATGCCCTTTGTGGGTGATTTCCTTGGTTAGTCAACTTCTTGAAATGCCAAGATACATGATTGGTGGTAGATTTCAAAGCTTACAAGCTCTCAAATTCATTGAAATACTCTTTATCGATGCTCTTACTTAGTTCGTCCTTCTATTATAATGTCTAATCATGAAACCAAACTGCCGCGACCTTTGACCAACATACCTATGGAAATATGGGAGCTTTAGAATAGGTTATCAATATCTATCAAATCATAAAGGATACATGATTTTAGTTAGATGTACTTGTAGAGGCCATATGATATTTTAACAGAATGTCTCAAAGAGATGTCGTCTCATGGCTCATAATGATTATAGAATAGGTGCAAATTAGATTTGTTGAAAAAAAACTTTCAAGAAAAACCAATTGGAATGCATAAAGACAAATTCAATTGTAGGATTACACACAAAATTGTTTGAGTTTAAAGGCATTAATAATCCTCAAGCAAGTATAGGTGCATGCTTAAGATAAATTGAAGATTGCAGACATTGGGCTTTGTGTACATGCTTTTAATAAAAGGCATACCATATTTGGAGCTTGGGAATTTTGTGTTATGAGTTTCTCTATGGTATTCCCCATTTGTAGCAAAGAAACTCTCTGATACTTATGATGGATTGCCAGAGTTGATTCGAAGTTTCCTCCAACACCAATAGTTTCTACAACAACAAAAGGCTCATTTGACAGATATTGGTGAAAGATTCTTCTAAACATATGTATCTACAAAGACTTCTCCAACATCCATTAATTCTTAAAAATGATGTTTCCAATGGTGTGTCAGTGGACATAAGATGACTTCAGGAAGTTCTGAAATACAAAATTTACTAGCATTTGCACAGAATTAGTATAGGGTGAAATGTTAAATAATAGTGTGAACATAATATATTCTAGTTAATGAAATTATAGAAAACATATTTAAATTAAAGAACTGATGCAAGTAGTTTTAAAATCAAAGCATTTATAGTCTTCATAATCTTTTGATGCAAGTAGTTTTAAAAAAGAAACAAACAGTTGAGATCAAATTAAGAGACCAATTAATGGACATTAAGAGCTAACAATACTATCCATTCACATTCTAGTTCTACCAATTTATATTCATGTTCAATTTTCTGGTGCCCATCTATATTCATGTTGTTGTTCTGCTGAACCACGCTGGTTTTAATGCCCATTTATATTCACCTAGTGGGCATCAGAATCAAAATATATAGCTGAACATGAATGGATAGAACTAGAATGTGAATGGACAATATTATTAGCTCTTACTGTCCATTCATTGGTCTGTTAATGTGGTTTCAACTATTGCTGCTAACAGATCATGCCTATTCATTTTTAGTTCTGATGTCCATTTATTTTGGTTCAGCTATATATTCTAGTTCCGATGCCCATTTATATCCATTTATATTCATGTTGTCATTCTACTAATCCTTCCAATTCATATTTGGGTTTTTGCTTTATAGAATTAAAGGAATAACTTTGCATGTGAAAAGGTTCTCCTTTATAGAAGTAAAGGAATAACTCTGCATGTGAAAAATAAATAAATTAATAGATATAGAAATAAGAAAAATCAAATTTTAGTTTTTTTTACTAAATATATCCTATTAAAGTTTTAAATTTTAATTAATGATTGTTTTGCTAAAGAGTTCATCTAAAATGTTCCATAGACATTACCAGCTTACCATATGCATTTTTTCACATTAAATAAAATTAATAATAAGAATAAGACAGTAAAGCAACATAGGGGATGATAAAACAAAATAACATATGGTAAATGTGTAGCCTGTGAGAAAGACGGTATGGATGTTTAGGGTTTGGTTTTAATGGTTTGTGTTGATTCTTGTTTCACCACTAAACATTCAAGGACATTCAATTGAGTAGAAAGTCTACTACAGATCTCGTTTCACTTGGAACATAGGGAAAGATTGCAATTGTATGATTTTGTTGTTCAATTAAGTCCAATTATGCTCAAAACCCTAATTTCATAAAATCATAAACAAATAAAAAAATTACGGAAAAAGATCACACACAAAGATATCAAATAGCAATCAAATGCATACCAGATTTCAAAGTTCAAAAAATAGAAAAGTCAAGGACTAATGAGCAGGCACCATAGTCCAGTTCCATAGTTTTTGTCAGGTTCTAGGAATCTTGTCTATAACCTATGCCTATTGTTCTAGAGTTTTTATTGTTGTGGGATTTGGAGGAATAATGAGCAAGTGCTCGAGTCCAGGTCCCCATTTTCTTCTCTGATCTGCAATTCTGACAGTCTGCACTACTCCTGTACAATTCCACTTTTACTTTCGTAGCCTATAACCTGTAATCATGGAAAAATGGGTTGGGGGTTGTGGTGTTTAGAGGTGTGCCTCAATCAAGCCCCAAAAAGACATTCTAGTCTTCTAAACATCATTGTTAGATAAAGAGTGCGTATCCATGTGGGATAGAGTTAAAATCAAAATAATAAATGATAGAAAACACAATTGATATCACCTTGTAGTGAAGATCTCATGGAAAGAAGATGTGCTTCATGCCATGAGGAGATTGATGCCAAATCTACTAATACAAACACAAGAACAACACAAAAGTTTTCTCTACCACACAATGAATGCCTTTGAATCACTTTCACACAAGCCACAAGTTTACAATATCCATCTAGTTTGCAAATGATAACCTAATCATGCTTATATATGTAACTACAAACATTCCCGCTAAGAATTTCGTAATTCAAACTTACCGTGTCAGCATAGGACCTAAATAACAGTCATAAACCAACACTTTGAATTTGGTCCTGACTTAAAATATGGCAAGACTAGGGCATGAGTGCCCAAGTCCTGCCCCCTATTTTAGGCAAGATTTATGTTAGGTGCATCCCCTAAGTCCTATTTTCCATTAAACTTCAAGGTTTTCTCATCAAGAGTCATCAAAATCATGCAAGATGCTCGAAATGCATTCTAAAGGACCCAGGAGATAAACCTTAAGAGCAAAAAGCCCCCAAGGTTACTTTTTCTCACATAATATTTAGCCCCCACTTTAATGTATGCATAAATGCTAGGCCAATACATGCATTAAAATATGGTCAACAAATACAACAAACACACCAAGCACAAAGAAGACATGCCAATCACAGAGAAGATAGTAATAGGCATGCAAAACATGGAGAAGATAGTTACAATCACACAAAACTACAACACGTGTCATGCATAGTAGTATCTCTTGCCAACAATCTCTGCCTTTGGCATTGATGGCAACATTTAGTGGCCAATGATGGCATGGTTCGGTGGTTAAGTCGCTCGGTTGTAGTGGCGGCCACCAGAGTTCAAACCCCCGCTGGGCCAACGAGCTCGCAAGGCTTTACGCCTTCGTTGGGCCAATGAGCTCGCGGGTTTGAAGTGTTCTTCCTAGGGGATGAGGTCCCCCAGTTGTGGCCTCACCGGTTCATTGCTCCGGGCAAAAGCATTCACGTGGACCCGGAGGGCGTGTTGCACCAGCGTCGCCGGTCACGTTAAAAAGTTTACCAGGCGCATTTAAAAAAAAAAAAAAAAAAAAAAACATTTAGTGGAAAATAATTAAGTGTCGGAACAACTCCCCCTTACTAAGTACACTTATGCTTTTCACTATTTTCCAATGCTCCCCCTTTGCTAGATTCCTCATTTTTCACTGCTCTTCACTCGCCCTTTAACATGAATGGAAAAGGGTGGGGTCCGCAAACCAAAATTCATATGAAATTTCTACATACTAGGCCACATATGTACAAATAATCCTTAAGTCTTATTTACCTAAACTTAAGTATATCACCAAAAATGTTCTTCAATTGTGCCAGCTCACTATCCCAACCCTTCTTTATAGTGTTCAAAATTGAGATGTGACCATTGAAAAGAAATGCTTGTGACTCTGTCATCTACAGATTAATGGGATCACTTGACTAAGCTACAGCTTGGGCTTCAGTCAGGGCATTGAACATTTCTTCCATTTTATTGGAAACTAGTCCCTTGAGCTCACTCATCCTTGCCTCTATGCTCTCCTTTTCTTTTGTCAATTTCTTTATATCTTCAATCAAGCTAATTGCCTAACTCTCCTTGCTTACCACTGATGTTGTCACAAGATCAAAAGATTCGGATACACTAGATAGTTTTTGCTTAGACACTTTTATTTTATCCTCAATATCTTCTATAACTATAGGACAAGATAAGTAAAATTTATATACATTTCCTCCTTCTATAAGAGCATTTTGAATGCTCTTTAAACTAGCATGCAGCACCCTTCTATCTACTCTAATCAACCCTTTTAGAGAATCAAATCTTATATCATTGAATTCCTTTTGAACTTTGGCCTTTGCAGATTTTTCAAGAGATTCAAAATGGGTACTTACAGAGTTTATCAAGTTCTTTAAATGTCTAGAGGGGGATGTTGAACAGTCCTTCTAAAAAGTGGGTATGATCTTCTCCAAGATCCTTGATGCCAAACCAAGTAGCTTTCTATCTTCTATGTGAGACTTCAGTATGTCTACTCTTGCTTTGGCTTGAGCTATAGAAGCCAACTTTATCTTCTGCACCGGAGATAAGGTATCAAAATTTAATGGACCTTGAATTATGTCCTGATCTTCTTTAATTTGTTTGTCCCTTTCTAGAATTTCCTTCACTGCTTCTCCTGTGTCTTTTGCCCATAATGATAGTGTATTCATTTGATCCTTATCGGTACTGTCAATTGGATTGTCCTGCTTGGGCTCTACATCAAACTTTGCAATCTCTTCTTCATTTTCATTTTTCTCCTTGGCCTTTTCTAGTTCTTGGTCCTCACCTTATTCTAATTCATACTCTTTATTCTTCAATAAATCATCTTCAATTTGATCGTCTGCTTCAACATCCATCTCTATATCTTCTTTACAAGATTGATTCAGAGGAGTTTGAATACCTCCTGTATCATCAATTTCATCTATCATCTTTTCATCTTCTTTGTTTGTTTCTTCCTCTTCCAGAATAGAGGAGTCATCGAATCCAATTTGTTGCTTATTTTTCTATTGCTTTTCATCATCTGAAACTGGTGTGTCATCAACAGGTTCATCTGAAACTACAAAGAACTTGTTCTTGTCCAATGCTTTCCTCAGAATTTGTTTAGTTTCTTGGACAACTTCTTCTATCTCTCCAATCATCATTTTGTTCATTCTTTTCTTACTCCTGAATTATTTTTTGACCTCTTTAAATATTTTATCTGCTTCTCCACTAGAGATCACTAGACATAGAGTGGTTAACACATGTTCCCTCAGCTCCATATCTTTTGTCTTGGTAGCTTCTTTCCTAATTTCCAAAATATCTCTCAAACCTTTTGGAACTTCTAAAAAAATTTCTACCAGTGCTCAATTGAATACATTCAAGTATTTGACAGTGGCTTCTTCCAAAAGTCTTTTGTTAGCATCATTGTAAAGATCATAAAACTCAGTTATTGGTTTGAGATTACCATCAATAGTGATTGTTTTGACAATGTCTTCCATAGCAGGAGTTGGTTTTTCAACATCAGCCTCTGATTTCTGCTTCTTATTTGTCATCTTGCTTTTGGAATGCTTCTCTTTAGACACTTTGACTACTTTTTTTCCTATGGCCTTTAGCTCTTTAAGCTCACCATCTAAATCTATCTTTTTTTTATCCTCTTTTTCCAAACTGCCATATGGTCTTTTTGCTATTACTTTTATTCTTTTCTTTTCCTTACCGGATGATTTGTCTTCCGGTTTCTCAGGATTGGTAGGTTTTGGGGGAATAGGGGTAGAAGCAGAGCTCATAGTGGTCCTTGGCGTGGAGGAGGATTCTATCGGAGCACTTGCTTGTTTCTTATCCTGCTTCTCCCTCTTAGCTTTTTTGAGTTCTTTCCCTAAATTGCCTCACAGCTTCCTTGGTGCGTCCTAGGTTCTTAGCCAACTACTCAACTTCTTTTCTTACTTTCCTATTGGTTTCAAGTTTTTTGAGCTTAACATGCAATTTCATACTTAGCTCCTCATATGTCCCAAATCTTTCAACTGTTGTGTCCTTTGGCTTGCTTAAAAGGTGTTGAGCATACATATTCAAAATTTTCTCATCTATCTCATACCCATGAGCATGATCCAAACAATTCTTGGTTCTACTACTTCCAGTAAGCACTAATCAGTGTCCATCATGAAACATATTTCATTCTTGTACTTCTCAACAACTGATTTAGGGATTCTTTCCCTAGAATGCATCATATTCTAAAAATTCTTGAAATATCCCCAAATTATAGTTCTTTGTGCTTTATAGTCACCAATGGTATGCAAATAATCTCTTATCTGAATAGCAACTGGCTCGTCATTAGTCTAGTGCACACCCTTTATTCTAGGTACCTCATTCATGAAGTAGAAAAATAGACATATAACCAATGTACCATATTTAAAGGTGTTTTTCTTGTCCTTCTTGATTTTGTTTAAGTTCTCAATTAGTTGGTTTTGCAATAACTCACACAGGTTATAATCTACATTTTCTTTTACCATTTGGTATGCAGCATATATGGTCATTCCAACAACAGAGTTCTCCCTGCTGGAGTGATAAATCTTGTAACTAATTATCATTGAAGCAAACATAACATCTGGATCAATAATGTCATTGATAGTCATTGCCCTTCTGTCAAATTTGGCACTGGTTGCATCAGTCATAGTTTGATTCTTTATATACTTCAACATTAGCAGTCCACTAGATGAGTTTAACCCTGTCATAGCCTTGATGGCATCCTTGGTGATCTTGAAAGGTTTCATTAGCCATATAAACACATCATGCATTCAGCTTAAAACATATTGGACCCATTCATCTTCATTGAAGGTTGGAAACCCCATAATCTGAATGAAATGTTTATCATGTAGTGCCTTATACTCAGGTTTAAGACTGTGAATTTCATCCCTTAGATGATTCTCAAACAAATCTATAACTCTTGAGTCTCCAAATTCATCTATGCTCGCATGAATATAGACCCTAATATCTTCAACATGCACTACACCATAGGAACACTTGGAAATGCACCTAACGGGTTGACTTCTACTGGTTTGTGTGGATGCTTCTTGAATTTAGGTCAGGGCCTTTTAGTAATATCAAAAATCAAAGGTGTAGCCATTGTAAAAGATTACAAGTTCAAAGCTTTGTAGAAAAATACCTTTTTCACAGAATTAGGGTTGGATGCTGAGTTTGTTCTTCACACTTTAATTCTTTGAAATTTCAGCTTAGGTGCTCTCCTCCTTGTTCTCTTTGAATCCAAAGTGACTCAAGTGTTTGAATGAATCCTTTTATCCTCTGCAAAACCTAATTCTTCATTTTAATAAATGATCTACCCTAATAGATCCAGTTATATTGTTTTTGCTTACAGTTGAACTTCAATTGCTCTGTAATCAATCACATTTGTTTTTTTTCCCCAGAATTTGCTTTAACAAATCTACAATAGGATTCTCTATCTTCATTCATCATTCTAGATTTAGGCACCCACTTACTGGCAGGAGGAATTAGACTTTTTATGCAGCTCCCCCTGAGCTAGAGCTCTTGATTTAATTCCTAGAGGAATTATCAGCACCAGATTCTAGTGCAGACCCATTATCAATTTTCATTTCACTTTTCTTTACCCATGTCTTGTTCATTTCATTCTAGAGCTCATTTACATCATCATTGCCCTTACCTTTGTCTTGTCTCTGCTCATCTCATTTTCTATTTACCAGACCTCTTCTTTCATTATTTATGCTTCTGTAGAATTTTGCAATGTCACCAGATCAGTTACAATTGAAATATAGAACATTTCTTTACCCATTTGATTGATTTCCTCTTAATCTACACTGATTAGCCATATGTCCAAATCTATTGCATACAAAACATTTTCCATTGTAAGAATTGTTATTTCCTCTATTGTTAGAGTTATTAATTATCATACTTCTACATTCATTGGATCTATGACCATACCTATTACACTTGAAGCATTGACTGGAAAAGGATGGACCAGATTGATTTACTCTGCTTCTACACTGAGTAGCTGTATGACTGAATTTACTACAATTGAAACAATTTCCATTGAAAGATGGATACCTTTGAGCATTAGGTTGTCTTACCAGAGGTCTTCTAGGTCTATTTCTTCCATTCCTTGATTGATAATTTCTTTGTCTAAATCTTAAGCTTTCACCTTTCTCATGCCCAAGACGATGCTTATTATCAGCCTTCTTCTGACTTTCAAGAAGCACTTCAAGTTTGGTTAAGCTTATCTTGAACATCTCCTTGTATTCATTTGCAACTTCTAGGTCATGTTTGAGAATAACAATTTGTCTTTCAAGTTCTTACTCATTCTCTATGTTTTCATGTAGATCAGACTCTAGATGACTAGCTATTCTACCTAATCTATAGCATTCTTCTATTTTTTCTTTCAGAGATTGATTCAGTTTTTCTTCAGTCTTCTTCCTTTCTTCAATTTCCTTGGTTAGCTTCATCACCCTGGATTCCATTGCATGTTTTAGGACAATAGCTTCTTTATCTAACTTTTCACATTCCTTTGTCTTCTCTTTCATGGCCATATCCTTGTTGCTATTTTCATTCTAATTACCTAGTTGAAGAAGTAGCTCCTTCCTCTTTTCATTGGATTTGCTCAATTTTTCTTTTAAGGTCTCAATGAAGTCTTCAACATCTTTAAGGTTCTCTTGTAGTTCTTTGACTTCTTCTCTGGACTGAACAAGATCTTCTAAAGCATGTTTAAGTTGTTCCTAGAGGTTGTATGAATCCATTTTATTTCCTTCCCAAATCTCCCTTAAGTTGTTAAACTTCTTCCAAGGAACCTTGCTCTGATACTAATTGTTGGAATTAAGGAACACTAAGAGGGGGGGTGAATCAGTGTTCTACAAAACTTCTTATATTGTTCCTTAATTAATTTGCCACATACATTCAAAATAAAGAAGCATGACCATAAGAACAGAAACAGCAAGATCATAACACATGAACACCAAGATTTTTACATAGAAACCCAGTTAAGGTAAAAACCATGGTGGGGTTTAACCCACAAGAAATTATACTCTATTAAAAGTATTACAAATGGGGAAGGCACATGCCTTCAGGATGCACTGCCCAGAGCTCACTACTCCAAGAGGCTCACTACCTACAGAAATGATTACAAGAAGATTATAGAATGTTTGAACTGATGAATAGAATCTACCAATGGAAAAATTTAGTTCTGATTAAGCACATAATACTGATCTCACACACTTCATCTTCACTCTGCCCTGTTTCACTCTTCAGCCATACCCCAAACTTAGATCTTCACTTTCAAACTTATTTCTACCTTTTTCACACTTACTCCATCATCACCTCACTCTCACAGTTCAAAATATTTGAATCCATCGGCTATATATATCTGCATCAAGAGATTCAATCAACTGTAGTCAGCTTCAAGAAAACTTAAAACATTTATTAAGAACTCTACTCGGTCGGCTAAATCCATACACAAACAACAATGTGGACCAAAAAATTATGCTCTCAAATCATCAATCATGTCGGCCAATATCACTGATTGTCACAAATTGCTTAACCAACACTTTTTCTTCATCGAGACCAAGATCAAATACAAGGTCATTCTATTCTTCTTCTGACTGTACTGACTAACTAGAACCTGATACTCAGATGCTTATAAATTTTGAATCCTCAGATCTACAGCACACTGTGATTTACCACCAGAGAGATCTGGACCAAGATATCAGACCTTGTCACATGCTTTTCTTCTAACTACCCAAACTTAGACAAATCTTCACTCTGACTTCTGGTATGAACAAATTATGTAATACGGATGTGTAAGATAGACTGAGTTGCCATCAATGACAACATCTATCATGAATAGCAGTGGCTCTTGCCAACACAAACAACAAAAGGTATCACTTACACAAGGATTTGAGAGAGAAGAACTACATGGATTTTTTGACAATAAGAAACTCTCATAAGAACCACTCAACCTTCACACAAAAATTGATTGAGTACCTCTCGAAGAGGTTCATAGGCTCTAAAATTTAGTCTAATAATACTATCAAGTAAGTATCTCTAACCCTTTATCTTTCATGATGTGTTTCCCCTATGATGTGTTATGTGTTGTTTAGGCCTCCTTGGATGACCCTTGATTCTCTTGTAAGGTCCAGGATACTAGGAGACCTCCTCTATTGTGACCCTTCTTCTATTTGTATCATCATTCTTCTATATTGCTTCTCCTCTATTTTCACTATTGTGTGTTGTGTCTTACAGACATAGCGTTGCGGTTGGTGACTTGGGGGCACCCTCCTACATGACTATCCCTAAGACACTTGTTTCTCCTCTCTTGATTTATTGTTTCCCTTCGTCTAGTATTTCTATCTAGTAGATGGATGACAAAAAATATATTATACTAATGTGGACCTAGCATCTCTTTAGCGAGAAATCAAAAATTGGACTTAGTTCCTATATGATGATGGGGTTGATATATATTATTTGATGCTTGGCTAGTAGAATCACTCCATGCACTTTGTTGTGTGAGCTTGATGATGTCGTATCTCTCTTACAAAACATAACAATATTGCTACTATGTGCACTTTGTTTGTCTTTGAATCTCACCTTGGTGACACTTGGTTATGAGATTTTCATGGCATAGCCCCATGGTTATACCTGATCTCTGAATTTGTAGTATAACCTTGGATCTTTGTGTGATTGATCATATACATTGTTGTTTATCATAATTATATGGACACTAACATTTTTCTTGCACATATGTGCTTGTGGGAACATTTGGCGATCATAAAGTACATTTCAGCTCCGGGAGGCATGGGCTTTGCGAGAGCTTGTGTTCCCTTATGTTTTTTCTTCCTATCTTAACGTGCTTGATATCGATAACAGATATCAACAACCTAAAGGTGGGGGCATAGATAAGGTAAGATGTCTACTATTGATGTTAGCAATGTGCTTGTTTTCAGGTATAGTCTTAAAGCTTAGTGGCAATGAGTCCCTCTTTCACTCTAAGATTTGTTTGAAAGCTATGATTTAAGCCCTCTATGGAGGTGGGGATATCGCATCCCTTTTCTATATTTAGCCCTCTACAGAGGCATGGATGGTGTATTTCTCATGGAGAGTACACATCCTATCATTTTCAAAAGTCCTCATCACGAGGCGAGGAGTAGTTTTGTGACTAACTCAACCCTTAAGCGTGTCTTTGGCGATTGTTGTGGCAAAGCCTAATCATCGGTTTGTGCCTGTAATGTACTTGGGATGGTAATAAACCTAGAAATAGGAACACTCCATTGCTTTTCTAATGTGTTTTCTCTGTGTCTTCCAAGTGTGTGTGTATTCTGTGTTTGTTCCCAAGCATAGTTTAAAGACCGGTGGCGATGAGTCCCTCCTATGATTTGGGATTTGTTTGGCATGTTTGAATTGTTTGGCATGTATTTTGTGTGTGTTTCCCCATAGGCAGTTTAAAGACTGATGGCGATGAGTCCCTCCTACATTATGGGTGGTGTGTTTACTTTCTTGTACTTGCATTTGCATTTCACATATATGAAAAAGAAAAAGAAAAAGAAAATCATATCTATCTTCACTACATTCACTGTATTCACTATGTTTTGCATGTCTTACATGATATATTCTCTGTGTCTTGCATGGGTATAACCATCTTCTCCATGTTTTGTGTGCCTATTACTATCTTCTTTGTGACTAGCATGTCTTCTCCGTGTTTGGTGTGTTTGGTGTGTTTGTTGACTATACTTTAATGCATGTATTGGCCTTGTGTTTATACATATATTAAAGTAGGGGCTAAATGTTACATTAGAAAATGTCCGCTTCGGGGATTTTCCTTGTTAAGGTTTAGTTCCTAGGTCTTGTTTATGTATTTAGAGTATCTTTCATGATAATTTAACTTCCCGATGAGAAAACCCCGTAATTTGGACTCAAGGGATGCACTTATTGCAAATCCTACTTGAAATAGAGGGTGGACTTGGGTACATGCACCCTAGTCCTGCCCTATTTTAGGTCAGGCCCAATTTTTAAGTGTTAATTTGTAACCTTTATTTAGGTCCTATACAAACATGGTAAGTTTCAATTACGAAATTCTCAATGGGAATGTTTGTAGTTGCATATATAACCATGTTTAGGCATTCGTTTGTAAACTAGATGGCATTTTGGATTCATGAGCTTATGTGAAAGTGATTCAGGGCATTCATTGTGTGTTTTAGAGTAGAATTTGTGTTGTTAGTGTGTTTGTATTTTTATATTTTAGCAACCATCTCCTCATGGCATGAAGAGCTTGTTCCTTCCATGAGATTTTCACTACAAGGTGATATCAATTATTTTTTCAGTTATTTATCTTTTGGATTTTTCTTCTATCATGTAGGGATATGCAATCTATCTCTAACAATGGTGTTCAAAGGACTTGAATGTCTCTCTGGGGCTTGACTGAGGTAAGCCTCTAAACACCACAACCTGCAACCCATTTTTCTGTGATTGCAGGTTGCAAGTTGTAGGAGCATAAAAAGTTGAGCTGTAGGAGAGAATTGCAGACTATTGGAATCATAGTTTTGAAGAGAAAATAGGTACCTAGACTCAGGTGCCCACTCATTAGTCCTCCAAATCCCACAACAGGAAAATCTTTGAAACAATAAGAATAGGTTGTAGACAAGGTTTCCAGATCTTGACAAAAATAATGGGACTGGACTAGGGTGCCTGCCCATTAGTCCTTGATTGTTCCACTTCCTAAGCTTCAAAATATGGTACACATTTGATTATCATTTAGTATCTCTATGTGAAAGCATTTTTCATAATTTGTTTGTGTCCTTCTGAATTTGCATAATTAGGGTTTTGAGCATAATTGGGTTTAATTGAACAACAAATCTACACAATTCCAATCTTCCCTACATTCCAAGTGACTGCAGGCCTGATAGTAGACTTCCAACTCGACCTAAAGTCCTTGAATGTTTAAGGTGAAAGGAGGATTCACATAAACCATCAAATCAAACCCTCTTATAAATTTTACCTTAAACAGGCATTTAAAGTATGAAATCCTTTGAAACTCTTAGATTTATCAATGTGGGTGTTGCTGCTATAGCTGCTTTGATATCTTCAAATTTGTTCTTTCCTTCTTTAGTCAAGCTGAAACCAAAATTATTTTTCAACATGACTATTAGAGGCTTCAATAAACTTGCAATATTTGGAATAAACTATCTAATAAAATTGATTCTTCCTACAAAACTTTGCAGTACCTTTGTGTGGGCTGGTAAGGGTAAGGCTAAAATAACGCTTACTCTCTCTGGATCAATTATGATCCCATGTTTGGAAACAATATGACCTAGTAACTTACCCTCATGGATAGCAAAGATAAACTTCTTTGGGTTAAGTGAGACTCCATATTCTCTACATCTTTCAAAGACCTATCTATGATGAGAAAAGTGATCTTTTGTATCCCTTGAGAAAACTATAATATCATTTAGATAAACCAATACAAACTTGTTCATGATGCATTGAAATGCCATATCCATGGCTCTCTTAAAAGTGGCTCCAGCATTTGACAACCCAAATGGCATCTTCTGATAAGCCATGGTTCCCCATTTGGTTGTGAATGTTGTTTTATACTGATCCTCTTTCTTAACCAAAATATGGTTATAGCCTGAGAAACCATCCAACAAATAAAATCTTTCAGGACTTGAAACAACTTGCAAAATCTACTCCATTGAGGGCAACAATCAGTGATCTTTTAATGATGCCCTATTCAAGTCTCTAAAATCAACACACAACCTGATTTCACCATTTTTCTTTCTAAAAAAACTAAATTGGACACCCAGGAAGTGTCTTTGATTGGAAAAATAATGTATCTTTGAATCAACTTGTTAAGCTATGTTTTCATTAGAATTTCCAGGTTTGGGTTAAGAGGCCTTTTCTTCTGCCTTATTAGTTTTGCACCTAGTTCTAGCTCAATTGTATGTTGAGCTAGCTCGGGGTTAAAAACTTTGAGGTCGTTGTACTCCCAAGAAAAAATATCATCAAATTCCTGACATAACAACACAAATGCATGCTTATCTTCATTTGTACATACCTTGCCTAACTTGAGATGTTTGGCCTTGAAAATCTCAATTGATTCATACTTCTCCTCCTTGATCAATATTGTGGCTTTTTTTTTTCTCAACTGGTCATCTGAATTGAAAATTGACTACAAAGTCACAAGACGCTTTGGTAGCTTATTGGTCATGAGTTGTACAATCTGGTCTTCAAACTATTGCTATAATTTCTGTCGATTACTAGCTAAGAACTTGGCTTCCTTAGTGAGAAAATTTGCCATTTGGTCATCACTTTCAAATATCTGCCAATGTATGTTGTTATCAGTGACTGATGGTCTCACAACTACCTTCACATACTATTGTTTCTCAATATTTTTGATAATGTAGGTCAATTATAGGCTTGAATTAAGTATATTCTTGTGTGTGACATTATATATTCTCTCTGTAAATATTTTCTTGCATAAAGAAGTTTTGGATCTGATATGCATAGTTGGGCTTCCATGACTTCTCAGAGTAAGTCAAGTTCTAGGGGGGAGGATGTGATGCCTCCCATGCTATCATTATGGTAGACGGATGTAATGTTACGAATACATTGACCTATGGTGTACTCACATTGATGACATTCCTAATTTCAGTTATGTTAGTTTGTATGATAGTCAGTATGGGATCTTGATGATCATTTTTTTGCAACACTAATGACTTATATGCTTTGACATTGTCTTGCATTCTAGGCGATTATGATATTGATCTTACTGCAATTGTTGTATGTTAGAGTTGATTATCATGATGATTATTATGTTGTGATTATGATTATGGAAAAACCCATCCTGTATGATGATGAGGATATGTTTATGTTTTATGTACATGTCATATTGATCTCTCCATGATGTGATTGTATAATGAAGGATGAAGTCGTGTTCCTCACTTGTGATGCCCACATGATGTCTTGGTCCCTTTCATTGTCTATACTATTTTTCCATGAGGTGAGTATGCATATGTATGCTTCATCTTTTTGATGTAGGTTACAAGTACTAAGCATCGACTCCACCTAAATTGTCAGGTCTGAGCATACCTTAAAACCCAATGGATAAGTTGTTCTGGAGATAGCACAAGGTCCCACACCCTAAGTAATCATCCTTGATGAGGATGTGTGTCATGTTTAGTTCAATCTGTCAGTTTTGTCAATGGTAGGCAGTGTTGCTTGAAGTCTTGCTTTTCGACTCGAGTTAGTGGTTAGGTAATTGATTGAAATTTGACTTCATTTAATTGAGTTGTTGGTCAAGTGTGTTTTGGATCTCACTAGTTATCAGGTTTGATTTTGTATTCAAGATCTATCTTGCTCAATGGGTTAATGATATATGCCTAGATTTTGATGTGGCAAAACATAAATATTATAGTATACAGTATATTATTATGTAACCCACTATAATATTTAGCATGGTTATATCATATTATTATTATTATTATTAAGATTTAATAAGTTATTTGTGAACCAATAAATATAATAAATTATTGTTAATGTGTATGTAATGTTAAATTAATAATAATAATAATATGTTAAATAGTCAGAATGTATTCGGGTAAATAATTAATACTTGGTATGTGTTAATGTGGGGTAAATGAATTACTTGTTTTGCGTGAGTTATTTCAATTGAGTAATTTGTAATTATTTTAACTATAGAATTAATAAATTTTATTAGTGGGAGTTGGTTGAATTTTCCCATATTGTAGTTGCTTGGGAAATGTTTTTGTTTGGGGGGTCTGTGGATGACTTCCATTCTCTTGATTTTGAGTCAGGAGGAGAACAAGAAAGCATTCCTAGTAAGAGGAGTTTATGTTGTGGTTTGTCCAGGATTTATTTTTCTTCATTGCCCCAAAGTAAGTTTCTATATAATCTAAAAATATCATTTTCTTGAAAGTTTTTAATATTTTTAATCCTCCATGATTGAGAAATCATAAAATACTTATGTATACTTTTTCTTGAAGATATCTAAGTCTTTTTCTGTAATCCATTTATGTGTTCCTACAATCAATGCAATGCATGTGGTTACCCATTTTGAGTCTTAACCTTTAAATTAGTTTATACTTGTGTTTTGTATATGCTCTAAAAGTTTGTTATCTATACTATTCCAATGAGCAAAGCATCTCTTAGGTGCAATCAATCTTGTTTATGCTTGCACTCTTTGTATACATATCTAATGGAACTTCTTCATCTATGATATTTGATATTATTTCCCTTTTAGTATGCTGTGATGGATGACCTTACCCTATTCCAACATTCCTTTTTGGTTCAGACAGAGAGAATGTTCGCATAGATTGTAGAATTTGAGTTTCTACCTATTGACTAGCATTGCTTCAACTCTTCAGGATATCTACTCTGCATATAACCTTTAATATTAATAAGGATGAAATATAGGTTTTATGCCTACCATTTTCATTTGCTTGAAAATTTTTGCATGTCATACCCATGGTAGTCGCAGCATTGAGGAATGTCTCTTGTAGAATTCACATGTGTGTTTTATATCAGCGCAAGCCTATTTTCTCAAATTGCTTCTTTAACATCACCTATCATCTTCAAAAACTTGTCTATGTTTAAAGCAAAGGAAATGGTTCATAACCCTCAGAATAATTCTTTGCGCCTATCTTAATGCACTGCTGATTTTGTTTTAGATCATAAAAATTCTACATGATTTATTTCTCTGCCACCATAGTGAAAAGTTAGCAATTGTGTTTGGTTTGTTAACTTCCCTACATTGTCGTAGGTTGTGGGAATCCACTTTACACATACCAATGGCTTTAGTTTGAAAGTTTATAAATCCTTTTCAACAAATCCATTTTGTGCCCATTCTATAATTGCTTTAGAACTATCCTTATTTCCTAAGGTATTTTGTCATGATGTTCTCATGCCTTCTTCATGCTTCAACATTTTACATACATGTCTACAAGAGCATTTCCACTATAATATCTAATAAAGACTGACCTCCATTATGCTATGATCAACGTCCATAGTAGTTCCAAAACTCCCATAATTGCATAGGCCAGTAGAATGATGGCAAAAGGTTTTAGCATTGGGCTATACTCCTACAAATTACATTTGATTAAAAGTTTCTAAATCATGTTCAATGAATCCATTTCGTGCATATCCAGTCATCATTTCAGGTCAGTGCAAGAAGTTGGGTCCACTTTTTGGCCAAAAAGTGGAAGTGTTTTCCCTAATTTTCACAATTCATCACATTTGACCTGAACATTTGAGGCACTTAAAGATCGAATCTTTAAAAACGTTAGTAATATGAAATGTAGTACTTGGAGTCTAGTTTCTAAATATGTAATTTATTTTAATACCTAGATAATGCAAATTGATTTTCAATAGGCATTTCTAAAAACCACTGTTTAAAAGTCACTTTTTTTTCTACCATACCATGCACGTGTACGACCAACATAATTTGACCTAAATAAAAGTATTTTTCTAAATCATTTTTGGGAAAGATGTGTAGTATAGTGAAGTTTAATGATGATATTTTTTTATAATTTTTTTCCAATTTTTTTTAATTAATTTTTTATTGGCCCTAATTGCTGTTTTCAAAAACCCTTGTGTACGACCAACATAATTTGAGCAAAACTAATCATAAAATAATTTTTTTTCATTGTGTAAAGAATGATGTGTAGATTGATGACATATAATTTTTTTTTCAAAAAACTTTAAAAATTAAAAGTTATTAAAAAAATACAAACACCTGACATTTCACATTTTTGGACCAGTTTTCTCATAAATTAAATACTAAATAGAAAAACAAGTCCAATAAAAAAATTCATATTTGAAAACTAGACACTGTCAACTGTAATGGGTTTTAATTTCATAAAAAAATTTAGAAAAAAATGTTATCAGCCATATAGGTAAACTCAGTCTTTTCTCTTATTCTGTACTTAGAAAAAAAACTTGCAGGTCCAAGGCAAGGTGCTAGCTTACCATGCCATTCGCAAGCCTAAGCTTTTAGGAATGGGTACCCATTCCTTTTGTGTGGGAAAAAAAAGTGCACATGGTTTTTTTCAAATTTGAATATCTATATAGAAACTGGTACCCGTTCCTAAATGGGTACCCGTTTAGGATCGGGCACCCATTCCTAAACAGGTACCTGTTCCTAAGAGGGTACCCATTTAGGCTCGGGCACCCATTCCTAAATGGGTACCTGTTTCTTTTAAAACGAGTACATGTTTTTGTCAGGATTCTTTTTTGACCCACGACTACCTCTCTATGTGGACCGAACTTCTTGCACTTACCCTTTCATTCCCTGAGACTATATCTCCTTGAGGCGTGTTGTCTAACAATTTGTGTGGCTTCTCTATTCTTCCACATTTTTCCTACATGTCTAGCAGGGTTGTTGCAGCTACAACATCTGACTAACTTCCTCTATCATTTATGCTACGATGGATGTCCATACCCATTCCAAAGCTCACTTTCTTCCACAAGTCTGTGTGGCAGGAGAATGTTGGCAAAGGTTGTGTGTTGGTTTTACGCCTACCAATTGCATTTTCTCGAAAGTTTCTAAAGATTTTTTCACAAAATCCATTTTGTGTGTATCCTGCACTCATGGCATTCCATGAGATTACATCTCTTTGAGGAGTTCTGTGAAATAGATCATGTTCCTATTCTAAGCTTCTATGCTGGTAGAGAGGCATTAGCAAAGGTTGGGAGTTAGGTTTTACACCTGCCAATTTCAATTACATTTCAACAAATCTCGTTGGTGCATGATAATAATTAGGGTTTTCATATTTTAAACACTAATGCAAAGATTATAAATGGTATTGCTAAGATTAGTATATAAGATTCAATTATAACTTAGTGTACGCTGATCACTTTTTAATAGTTTTCTTTTTGTTGTTAGTTTTATACATATAGATTACAACAATAGTAATATAAATAAATGATAGGGTTTATATATTATATATCTTGTGCACTTGGGCCTCCAAATGATTAATGTATATTTAGTTATATCTTTTCATTACTTTCGTGGAAAAATAATCTTCTATGGTACCTTATTGTTTTGTTATATTTGGTAAAATATGGTATAGGATCTTTTATACCGTGCTTGTTATTACTAATATTTATCAAAAATTAGTATGGACATTGGAATTATTGATTTATTTTGTAGAATAGTTTAATTAGCATTAAATACATTGTGGTAATAATTATGTTTTAATTTACTTTGTGGAAATAGGTAGCAGAAGTATTAAATTTGTTAACTAAGCCAATCTTGGCTAGTGTTAGAATGATAGATAGAAGTGTGTTAATTAAGTTAGTTTAGAAAAGAAAAATGTATAATATAGTGTTACCAATATTGTAATTTGTTTAATATTGACGTTGAATAGAATAACCAATTATAGTGAATATTTGGTCGTGTATAAAATTGAGGGAATTGGTTTATTCAAATATCAAAAATTGATTGAGTATAGATTTGATAATAACAATGTATACCTGTGTTGTTAGAATTTTACACTATTAACTTTACCGTGATTAATTGTCTTTAGTAACTTATGTGCCTTGAAGACTGAATTAAATGTTTATGCACTAATTAAAAGGAATGTCTTCATGGTTATAATGTAAAAATGTGTCTTGATTATTGGTTTAAGTGTCTTGGTAATTGTTGAAAGTTGGGCATCATCTGTGTAAAGTTTATGTAAGGGAGATGTATTTAGTATGTTGTTTTCCATAGGCCTAGGAGGTAGTATATTGTATGAATGGTCCTTAGAGTCATTAACCTTGGAAGTGGTTCGGTTGTGTCGTTGCTCATGTGCATTGTACAAACAATCCCTAAGGGTGTTGTCTCTTGTTTATGTATGGATTCATGATATTGTGATAAGTGGGCAAGATGGTCAATGCCTTGCTCTATGTTATGTGCTTGTGATTAAAGAGTAATATGGTCAATGCCTTGCTCTGTGTAGGGTTTACTAGTTGCAAGTAGGGGGAGTGGCTCTCAATGGGGGCAAGAACCCAAAGTGGTGTCCAGGACAACCCATTGGAGGGTTTCTTAATCCAGTGATAACCTTAATAATTAACTATGGGGAAATGGGTAGAATTAACATTAATCAAGATAATGTATGCCTCACTCATGGTTCAAGTGCTCATTTAGGCTTGACATGAGATGAGAAGGCCTGGAATAGCAAGACCAACTGTATTGTCCTCATGAAAGGTATGTTGGTTCCGCATGAGTTTTGTATGGGGGCTAGGGATCAGGAGAGGCTACCAGGACAACCTAGGATAGGGGATGGGGCCTAGGAAGGTCCACCAGGATAACCCATATCTATCTATGTGATGACACTCCTCCCTATTGCAGTCTAGCACTTTGTAGTTGTATTTCCTCCCTCGGTTGTGTGAGTGCCTCTGGAAGTGCAATTAAGTGTGTAAGTGATGTTGATTGTTGGTAGTATGGTAACTGGTGTCAGGTATAACCATATTTCTTATGTTAGTTTGTCATTCTCCTAATTGTTCATTGAATGTGGGATCTTGTGTTATCTCCTAGCACGGGGGGTGGACCTCAGGGTTCCACATGGTCGGGAGGTTGGTGTTTTTTCTCCATTGGGTATTCTTGCTTCATGTTCATGAGCTTGGAGACTATTCTTTGTGCTGTGGACTCCAGTTCCTGTTCTAGTTTGTGAAGGCAATCCTTTCATGTAATGTATATTAGTTGTATACTAGATTGTATTTCTTAATGTATCCTGTTGTAATCTCTCCCATATGCTGAGGAAAACAATATGGTGATTATTGTAATGATGTAATTGTTGTTGATGGATTCATCTGTTAATGAGTACTATAAATTAGTGCATCAATTGTGATAGTAATTAGAAGATGATCTTTAATGTTGATTTTTATTTGCCACATGTGGAAATGAATAATATCATTTAATGTGATATTCATCTTTTGTGGTTAATGAAATGTTTCTAGTAACCTTGTTTCATGAGTAGCATAGTCGAGGAACCTTAGAGGACCTAGGTTTAATTACCCTATTATGCATTCTATAGTAAAAAAAATTGTTCCTCTTATTTGACCTAGTTAGTGTTGTCGTCTGGGTTCCTTGGCGGGGGTGTTATAGCTATGCAGTGCCCCTCCATTCTCACCATGGATGTGCAGTTTGTTGGCTTTGTAACTTGGAGATGAAGGTAAAATAATAGGGATATTTAAAGGTATGTGCTAATGATGTTAAGTAGTTGATGTTTGAAATTGACAACTACAATATTATTGTGCAACATGGACAGATGATATTTTCGGTAGACAGTTAAAACATAAGTTACCTAGTATTTTAGAATGCCTTGGAAGATAAAATATGCTATTCTCATACTTGGGAATTTTTGCATAAAATATTATTGACAAGTTTTTGTGTTTACCTTCATTTCTATGGACTTCCATGAGGAAGGCTAATCCTAGGGGGGGAGTCTAAGACCCTATCCCTTGTGGACTTATTGATCCTGCTAGTCATCGATGGTTTATGTCCTATATTTTATGATATTTTATGTTGAAGAATATACATTAGTGATTATTGTTTCTATACATCAAGTTTCTTATACTTTGATTATTAACTAACTAACTAGTGCTTGTTGTGATTTCATGTGATAGCCAGATGAGTTATATTCTGTATCTACGTAACTATGCAATGATCAAGATGTTTTGTTGTTGGTAATATAATTATGTATATAAAATAGATTGCATCATATTAGGTGATTTTATATTATGAGTGTGAGTAAGTGTGAATATAAAGGTAATGATTGATATTAAATATTTGCTTGTAGTAGTAATTGTTACATGTTAATTAGATTATTAATAATTGGTAATATTTTGATATTAAATAGTATGATCAATCATTGCTTGACTCTAAAAGATATTATGCAAGTAGAGAGAGCTAAATTATACTTGTGTAGATTTAATCCTCTATTTGATTATCATTCTTAGAAGGTTATTTTTCATATGCCATTTGTTTCAATTACTATTAATTATGAGAAGTGCTGACACTTTTGGTTGAGTATAGAGGTAAAAAAAAATAGCCAATGTTGATGAAGGGGTCACATAGATATTTCCCTTATGTCATTCTTGTGAATGTGTTTTAACCTTGTTTTGTAAGGGTAGTGCATGTGTGGGAGGTTGTTTTATTAGACCATTGAGTCACCTTTTTAAATGTGATTACTTATTGTATGTTTTATGAAGTCTGTATGTGGTTTTAATTGTATAAAAAGTTTCCTAGGTGGTAGGTCTATGGGTTAGGTATCCTTTTATTCCATAAAACCCCTTAAATAAAATCTAAAACCCACTCTAATTACCAACTTATGAAAAGTAGCAAAAATTGGAGTTGGTTGGGTGGTTGGGAAGTTATGGGGAGTTGGTTGCCTTCTTCCTTCTATATATATATTCCTTATCTTTGAAAGGAGAGGGGGGCTTCCCTCTTTTTCCTTGGCTTCTCTTGCTCTTGGTTGTTCTTTTTTTTCCTCATTTGGGAGGAGATTTCTTGATGGAAATAAAAGGAAATGATGGGTGAGAAAGGATGGAGGAAAGGGCTTGGAGAAAGTGAGGATTTCTACCATATTTGGGTTGCCAATTCTCTTGGTAAGAACTACACTTTTGGATTTGAGTTTTGTTGATATCAAAATGAATGATTGGAGTTTTCGTTGGTCTATGTATATCTTTGTTGATCCTTGTTTAAATGTGTATTTGTGATTAAAATCTATTTGAAGAGTTAAAGTTTGTTTCCTTGTGAGGATGTTGTGTGTTTTGGGGTTTGTGTGGGTAGGAGTTCCGTCTTGTTGAGTTGAACATGAATAGACATTTTTGTGTGTTAAAGTTAAGCTTGAGTTATGTGAATGAATGGTTGATTTGTGCCATGTTTCAAAATGTAAGCCATGTATGTTGGGAAGAGATATGTGACCCTTAGAGCTTGAGAGTCAATTGAGCATCAATCCTATGGTTAGGAGGAGATCTTGTGGCCATATTGTTGTTTTTGTTTCCCTCTTATTTCAAGAGATTACTAATGACATTAATACTACATTTTCTATATTAGGTTCTTTTCTATATGCTTTGGGATAATATTTAATTTACAAATTAAATTAATTTAATTCAACTATAATACTTTGATGATGTAGATAAAGGACTCAAAAAAGGCTAACTTGACACATTCCAAATAGGGTTTCAATACAAATGATGCAAATATGCATTCTTGTTCATTCTTGGCAAGTTTCTCTTAAATCCTACAACATGGGTACAATAATTTAAGACCTATTTGAGATACCATTTTGGCCCTTACTAAACATATGTCAGAATGGTCTAGGGTTGTTTTGTATAGAATAGGGAAAAACAAGGATGTTCCAAACTAGGAACTCTAGGTAGAGTTCAGACCTACTGTTAGTAAAAATACATAACTCTCTAAAAATCTAGTTAAATTACATGCAAAAAAAAGAATTGTAAATTAGAAACAATTATCTTTCCATTCATCTATTACATTCCCTGATATGAGGTAGTACCAGGCCATACCATGCATATTTTCATAATGCATTTTTAGAAAATTAAACTTTACAAACCTACCCTCAATAAAAATGCCATAACTTATTCCAATATTCATGAAATTAGATGCAACAAAAAGAAATGGAAAGTAGATTCACTATAGTTTCATTCCCAATTGGTTTCAGACTAGTACTAGATCATACAAACCCATACCATGCAAGATAACAACAGAAAACATTTAGCAACTGCAGAAAACAGGGTATTTTTATTGCTTCAACTTCAAAAATCCAACCACCAACCCTCCATTCTACCTGGAGGCTCATATTTATGCTTGTACAATCAATTTATACCCCTCCAACCAACCTACAACTACCATTGAACAATTTTTAATGAACTTTTAAAAAGTTGTCATTTGACAAGAAAAATTGTTATGATAACACTTGACAACTTTTGACAATGTTTTCATTTTTTTTTCAACTAAATGACACAAAACCTTCTTAAATGACTCCAAATGACTTATATTGGCCTAAAATGACCATATTAACATTGAACAACACATAATAAGATAAAAAATCAAACTTTGCCTCCTGTAGGCATCAAGTCCCGAGGGTGCTCCTGCACCATTTGATCTAGTTGTGTGTATGTCCATAGCACAATGGATCTAAATATATGTAAGTAGATTAATCATGTTGAATATGGTGCAGAAAGGAAAGAGGTTGTATGAAATAGATATTTATCTTAGCCTTCCACCTCAATTAAGTGACTTAGTAAGGATTAAATTAGCAATTTCAATACTCTAGTAGATATTTAAAATAGGATGTTTTTACTTTCTACACTTAGTTGTTTTAAGAATCATGGCCTCTTTTTAAATATTATGATATTAAAGACTTATTGATATGAATATTAAAATTAATGTGGTGCAAGGAAATGGTTTTAGGTAGGAAAAAAGATAACATTCATTATTGTTCTGGTTAGAGATTTATTGACTAATGGGAAGTGGTTTCGCCTTGATTGAATAACAAAACAATACTTGGTGAATAATGGAATTAAGTTTGATTAATGTTTCCTTGAAATGATGATTATGTTTCGTGCAATCGTGAATGTATCAATGAATGAAGGAATTTATTGTGATTTCTAGATCTTGAATGACACTCTAGAAATTAATATATGATCCCTTTTGAGATATTGTATCTAAGTCAACTTTATTGTTGAAAAATTAGTTGTTTCAAACTACAAAGTCTCTGCGCTACACTTACGTAGGCAAGGCCATCATGACCCCCTTAGACATTAGGTCGACCCTTAGGGTTTTAGGCTAGTATATAGTTCTCTTTATGTTTATTGATAATCATTATGGAGCTAATGTTCACTTTTAGATGCACAGATACAAGTCTGTTAACTGAGAAGATTACTGGAGCAAAGAATATGTTTTTCCATTATGCTAAGGATGAACATATGGTTCTTACTATAATTGTTTGTAAATGCATGAGAGATGTCTTGTTCCTATTTGAAAAGATCTCTTATCATGTATTTGTAAATTGGGATGTATCTCCATTTGTATCTCTTTATGTAACCTTTGTTTCTTGTAATCTCGATTTGTGAGTTACACAGTCAAGGAACCTTAGAGGACCAAGGTTTAGATTATTATGTTTTTGATTATATAAGTCGACAAAAACTAGGGGTTGAACCCTTACAACAACAATACAAAAAGAGATAGCAAAGGCTCATGAACAAAAAGAGCCACCCAAACCAACTACAACATTAACAGCAAATACAGCCGATTAATAGCAGAAAGTATATAGCAGTAGATAGATGGCATAAAACATAAAGAGAAAGAAGACTAAGGAGATACATCCTCCTAGCCTTTAACCAAAAATTCCATGATCTTTCATTAAGTTTCTTCAATTTCTCCTCATCCTTTCCATTCACCTAAGTCCCATGTTCCTGCAGCAGAGTTAGGTTGAGCATAGCCGAGCGACAGAGCATACTGCTTATAAAGACTCCCATAGATTAAACCTTCTGCTCATCATCCACCTATCCCCTGAGGACAACAATATCATTCCTTTAGCCATATCCCTCCTCCTTAGTCTTCTCTTCAACCTCATCCACAATCATCCTCTCCCCTTCACTAGCATTATCCATAGGACCACCACCCTCACCACCAAAGTCCTCTATCTACTTCTCTTCTCCCTCACCTGCATCCTCTTCAGAAATCTCTTGGACCTTAATGTCTCCATCTTTCAACTAATCATCCCCTTGAGTGGAAGCTTCTGAATCTCTTTCAGAATAATCAATTAATTTGGCCTGTGGGGCCGGTTTACCAGTAATTCTCCCCGACCTTCTCACCCTGGAAGAGAAACCCTCATTCTTACATTTAGCCTCCATTTTGGTTTTGTACTTTTTCACAGGGCCCACATAGTCACTGTTTAGATTCTTATGGTTCCCTACTGTGTCCCTCGTAACCTCCCCAGTAGAAGCCATCTCCCTGAATTATCTTTTCTTACTTTCACAATCCCTTTAGAAACAAGAGTATGCATATCCTTCACCATGGTCTCCTCAAGGGTCTCAGAAAGGGAAACCCCTTTAATTTTTTGGGAATTAGGAGTAGGGAAGGGTTCCTAAAAAATAGTGGCAGTAATGGGGTAAGTGTCAGCAGGGACCTCAACAATGGAGGGCTGGATTGGCTTAGGTGGGTCTAAGGCAAGGTGAAAATTATACAAACAAAGAATGAGACCTTGATGCAGAGGAACATGGCATTTAGAGGGTTTCTTGTCAAATTTAGCTTTAACCTGGAAAACATAAAATACAAGGGAAGACATCAAATAAAAAGGAAAAATTATCAAAGAATTACACCTAAAATGATTGAGCAGGGGGAGATGATAATTGTAAAACCTAGTGAAATGACCTTCCAGGATGAAATATTTCATCAGTAGAAAACACATCTCATCCCACAGCTCCAGCATCTTAACACATTCAAACCCTTCCTAGTATGAGACTAATTCCTCTCACTCACCTAGAAAAAGCTTCTGGTTCTGATTGTTGGCTACCTTAGCCTTCCTTTATAGCTTAGTACCCTTGGTGGAATGGCCAGTTGCCATAGCTATGAGCTCCTCAGAGATTTCAAACCCAATTCTGCCAATGGTAACTCTGCGATTCTACCATGAAAGGGCACACTACACAAACAAGTTTTCATTATATCCATTGAGGCATTCCAAAAAAGGACTTATGCCACCTTCCTTATAATAATTCCATACAACAACATTGTTCTTCAATTCACAACAAGATATTGGCTCAGTGCGAATTCTGTCTCCCCCATTATCACCTTACACTCAAAAACACATAGAACATAGAGCTAAAGATATGTTTCCACAAAGTGTCTTCACGAGATAATTCTAGATACATAAAGGGAATGATGCAATAATAAATGAAGCAATAAACCAACATGCGTGAGTAGTCAATACCCTGAAACGCCTTTACAATCTCCAATCATTGCTAATTCTTACCATGCTCAAATATGATATTTTTAAATTTACTATCATCATCATGTATATCCAACTCATCTTAATGTGAGTGATCAAAGATGCCAAAATAGCATTAGTCAAAAAGGTACAATATGTCATCATAACCCCGTACTCAAGCATCCACATCATCTTCACACTAAAAAACTATCCATCCAAGCTGGCACTCTCAATTTGATGAGTCATCCTTGACAAGTCATCTCTTTTTGAATTAGTTCCCTTATGTTAATGAGAATATTGTTATATTTGAGCCAACATTGCCAATTCATAAATTGTTGACCATAATCTGTGAGAGCATCAGCAACTCTGTTCCCCTCTCTGTAGATATGAGAGAATTCCACTCTAGAAATTCTCTGAATAATAATTTGGATATCCACAATGATATCCTTAATCCTCCACCTGTAGAATGAAGCATTGGTAACAGCATCAAGGACAAGTTTAGAGTCCCCTTGTATATGCAAATGAGGAATGCCCAAAGAAATAGCCAATTTAACTCCCCATAAGAGAGCAAAGGCCTCAACATAGTTATTACTTTGAATACCTAAACCACTAGCATAGGAAGCATCAAGCTCCCCTCTATCATCCCTGATAATCCCACCACCACTAGCCTTTCCATTGGACTTTGAAGCCCCATCAAAATTATGTTTGAGCCAATCAGACCTCAAGGGATTTCATCTTGCATTTAATCTCAAAGTCTGCTTTGAATTATCATGAGCAGGAGTTTGGTTAAGAATTCTCCAATTGACAGCAATGCTTTCCTTTTCTTGAGTGAGGGGTTTATCAGCAATTTTGATATGAGAACTAGCAACCCTTAAAATGAGGAGCTTAGAGAAAGACTGATAAACTTGAGAAGAGTGCTTGATAGCTTCCCTAAAGATTCTATTATTCTATTCTTTACACAAAGTTCAACTAATGAAGGGAAGAGTTTGGTTCCAGAGCTCCACAAGCTAGGGATGAGAAAAAGTAGGAAACCAATTAGCAATAACTTCTCTAATATCTTTATTGCAAAACCATTGTATGCCTAAGTTCTACAGAATTATACTCCAAACTTCCCTAGTGAAGTCACAATGAAGAATTAGATGAGGAACTATTTCCTCTTCCTTAAGGCACATAACACACCTATTAACCAGACAAAAACCCCTTCCTTACAAATTATCTTGGGTTAAGATCTTATTATGAACCACAGCCCACCAAAACATATTAACTTTAGGAATAATTTTATGGTTCTAGACTTTCCTCCAAAGCTCATTTCTGTGAACATCAGGAATCAACAAATGGTAAGAAGAGTTAACAGAGAAGGGACCTCTTTTCTCAGGGGACCAATGCAACTCATCTTCTCTAGGAAAGAGACAAATTCTGGTACCCACCAATAGATGTTGTATATATCACATTCTCGGAATAAGCTCAGGATGATTATTACAACACTCAAGAAGATTTTTCCAAAGTCTAATACCATTCACATGATGAATATATTAACAGACTTTTGACCCAAAAAACTATTTGGCTATATCAGGAATAATGTTGTTTTCCTCCTGAGTAGCAAGGGCCTTATCAGCAACCCAAGGGTCCTCCAAAAAATTTATAATATTACCATTCCCCAGTTTCCACTTAAGCCCCTGTTTAATTAAGCTTCTAGATTTGAGAATTTTGTTTCAAATAACTGAACCCTGAGGGAGTCCCTCCTGATAAAGGAAACTTAGGTTGTCAGCACCCTATAAGTACTTAGCCTGCATAATGGTTCCCCATTCTTTATTACTGTTAATCAAATTCCAGTTGATTTTGGAAAGAAGGACTTTATTCATATTTCTTATAGATCTGATATTAAGACCACCATGAGTTTTAGGAAGGCAAACCTTCTCCCATTTGACTAGAGACATTCTCTTTTTTTCTTCCACACCTATCCATAAGAAATTTCTTTGTATTTGCTCCAGTTTGTCAGCTATATACTTGGGCATTTTAAATAGAGAGAGGAAGTAAGTTGGAATACCTTGAAGGGAGGCATTTTATTCATTAGGAAGTAAGCTATATATTATGTTATGTTATACATTCAATTTTTATTTTCTTTTCCCTTAAAGAAAATTTATCTAAATAATTTGACCTAGTTTAGTGTTGTTCTTTGGGGTTCCTTGGTGAGCGTGTTACACCTGGCATCAGAGCAATGGTTGTAGCACTGGGACCTCTGGTTGACATTGTCACCCATGTCTAGTTATAGTAACTTTCTCTTTGCATGTGTTCTCAAATATCTTATGTATGGCTAGAAGTTCATAGGGGCCCTTGTATTAGATACGATGTTTTAATCTAAACACCCAGTTATGATGTTAGGTAGAGGATTAGATGCATTGTGTATTCTCCTGTTGGGGGTGATTACTTGGATGCTTGTAACTATTGATTTTTTTGTCTTGCATGACCTTGTTTCGTTTCCATGACTTCTAGTTCTTAAAAGTACAAATTTAGTCTTGGAATGCATGTGCAGGTTCAAACTAATTAGCTAACATGTTGGCATGTGGATTTCTTTTTCTTGACTAAATGTGAATTAGGATAAGATGTTGTTTTGTGCAGCTTGGTTACTTACATGGTTCTATGTAAGTGGAAATGTATGTTATGTGGCTTGAAAGGGAAGTCATGGCCTGAGTATGTCACCTCTTCGTGTGTTTTTCCATGGTTTGCACAAGTGTTTACACCCATATGTTGTTCAGTGCATTTCATAATATTAAGAATATATTGCACGTAAAAGGGTTGTTAGAATAGACTAAGAAAAATTATGTAGGTAGTTTATAAATGAATTATTATCTATCTTTTGTGATTGCTCTAATACATGCAAAGTGATGTAATGTAATTTTGACCTTGTGTTTAGAAATGGAAAATCTACCTGTGGGTGGGAGTTAAGATTTGGTTAGGAAGTGTGACTTAATTTTCATTTATATGGATGCTTTGTTTCGAAAGGTTATGTTTGTAAGTTACTTACATCGAATTAAACTTTTTTGTTTCCTCTTTCTCTTAACCCACATATAGTTAATAAAGAGAAATAGTCTTAAACCACATTATAATAAGAAATCATTTAGGCCTTAAAATTGTATGCATAAACCTTGACTGCGAATCAAAGAATTATGTTTGAAATTACTTGAGTGATGGATCTTATGTTCTCTTGAAAGTGCACTCCTTACTTTTGGTTATGCATAAAAGATAGATTATGAATGAGACTAAGTGTAGTTGTTGGGAATTTAATCTATGCATTTTGAAGTAAATTTATGTGATTAAGTTTTACATTACATGATATGATATGTTTTTATTGGAAAGGTCTACTTTTTTGGAATAAATGAGATGCTAGTGCATAGACTTAGGTTTCTATTTTGAGAAATTATTATGATTGTGTTCTTATTTGAACATCCTAGTTGCTATGTGTAGCTAAAACCTATGATGTAATGTCTTTATCTTTTCTTACTATCATATAAATAGTAAGGATTTTGCATTGAATGTCTTGCATGTTGAATTGTTATGAGGGGGTAACATGTGAAGTAATTAAGCCTAGGTATGGAATAGGGATGTTTGAATAGGCATAATCAATGTGTAAAGATTTAGTGTTTCTTGTACTGGGCTTGGGATAAAGTTTGAGAGAATGTGGGATTGTCTTTTGGGAACAAATATATGAATCCTTTTGTTCTGTGAAAATTTGAATAACTTGTGATGAAGTAAGAGTTCTTTTTCTTTAGGAAAGACCTACATGAAGTAGTAAGAGTTTAGTAGAGGATCATTATTGTTATTTTGTGAATATGGAACTTGTCTATAATTTGTTGAACTTTGGATGCATGAATGTTGATGTAGAAGTATTAATAATTCTTGGATACATTTAGGGATTCATGGTACTTATGTAAAATTCTTATTGTGTGGAAGAAAAGTTAGTTTGCATATGCATATGTTATAGAATGCTATACAATAAAGGGATTATGGATAATAGGTAATGATATGATTGGTTATGGAAAAAAATGTACTTATGGTATGTGATCTTTTGAAAAGTAATGGAATTGAGTATATAAATGTAATCCCCCTGTAAATGTGAGAAAGCAGTAACTATGCATTGGTTGAGTGTTGTGAATACCCTATACTTGCTTTGTGTGCCCATGGGATGCTAATACTGGGTACCCATCCATGGGGAATATGTTGTATTTTAGGTGTGGGATTAACCATACAATTATGTGTGTGCATGTTTTTTACCTGATTGAGGGCTAACCCATGTGTGATTGAAATTTATATATATATGAGAGTAGCCAAAAGTTGGTTTCGTAGATTCTCTTCTTTTGGTTCTCCAGTCCCTCAGTCTGTGAAGAGGTAGTAGTAGCCAAAAAGTTCCTTGGGTGGGGTGTGCAACATACACATATTGTGGCGTAGAGCAGTCTTAGCTCAACTGATCCTGAGAAAAGTACTCACTACTTCACCTTATGATAGATCAAGGTGCTTGATCCATATGTGCTAGCCTAATCTACATAGTTTTGAGTATAGCAGCATTAGTTTGTTAATATATGTTTGGCCATCCATAGGGATGTTGAACTGGCATTTCCTAGCTACCTATAGGGGCATTGATCTAGCATTAGCGAGTCCACCTCCTCTGTATGAGAGGTGAAGCTTGAGGAGCCCCATATTGATATACTCATATATGCATTATATATATTGTATTTGTACATGTTCCAACATGATGCAATGGATACGATGCCACACCCCACTGATGTTCTAACGCAATGCTAGTGATGATGCCATGAAATTGATGGTAGCAAGTTAGGCTTGAGGACATGATGCCATGTGCATAGACACATGTAGGTGCACTATGAGATTGTGTTATGATAGCCTACTTGTGTGATGAGCATAATGGGGCCTCATACACTTGTAGAGGGATACTCATGTTTTCTTTCGATAGTGCTTGGGTCAGTTAGCATAAGGGCATGTCCTAGCCATGTATGCCTATGGCTACGGCAAGTACTTGCATTTTCCTTCTCCATGAGGTGTCTCTATGTGGGGTATGTTCTGTGCATATCTACTTTCGCAGAGCCATAGACAAACTACCATGTAGTATATGACCAGTATGTGCCTTCTCTTGTTGGCGTATGACCATGTCGTGCTGAGACGTGATGCGAGATGTGGCTGAGGTGCACATCCCATGCGGGCAGCCAAGGAGTGAGTGGGCCACTTGGCTAGTTCATGTCGTGTGACGATGTGATGCAGGGTGTAGTCAAGGAGTACACTTTAAGCCATGTGGATACTGTGCTCAATCCACACCACATGAGGGCTACTACCATAGCTTGACACTGTTCCCTCCTTCCTCATTTGGTGGCCAGTATCTAGTCACACAGTGTTGTACAGTACAATTTTGAATATTGTGTATTTTCTTTATGGTATTGATGATTTTCTATTGACTGTGAAAGCCAAAATTTTGTTTATGTTTGATTGTGATGGTTTAACCACACCTTGTGATTCTATTTGCATAGAGCCCTCATGGTTACATTTGATTTAATGTTGAAATTATGCGCATTTCTTGCTTTATTGTTGAAATTGAATTTTTATTTGATCTTTCTTTATGACTTTGGTGGCTAAACTAGTTTATCCTTATTGTTTTTGATGTCGGCCATGCGTTGTATTCTGATTCCTCTCCAAGGACATATGAGGTAGACTTGGTGAGTGTATACGAGGAAGTAGATGCAGGGAACCTTGAGGATGGGGGTATGTGAAGCTGTTATACAACTAAGACCACTACCCACCAATGTGTGATGACTATCTCTTGGAGGCTAACCATCTTATTCAACAAGAGAGAGGTCATTGTGATCTTGTTTGGATGGTCTCACCCTACATGTGTGGCCTAACACCAACAAGCCACTGAGTGTGGGGTATGGATTATGTGAGATGGATATTTCCTCTTGGCTCATGGATTATGTATCATGGATTAATATGTTGCTATCCAGTGTCCAGATGGACCCTTATGTAGCCTTGTGATGTGATTCCCGGTGATGTGAAATTGTGTGTATATGAATAATGTATAGCAGTCATGATATTTCCACAATCCATGTTGATAGATAGTAGTGCTTCTGGTAAAACTGTGTGTAGCTTTTTTGCCTCAACGTTTTGAATCACACTCCATGATCCAGTTACTCTCTCTTTTCTTCCTGATGATGGATCATGGAGTGTGATCCGAAACGTTGAGGCAAAAAAGCTACACACAGTTTTACCAGAAGCACTACTATCTATGAATAATGTATGTTAAATCATGAATATATTATTTAAATGAAATGATAAATTATGTTTTCATACTTCTAAAAGGTGTAAAATCATGAACTTTGTTGAATATGTTATGAGATTTAGTGTTGTAAAATGAGGAATGTGTTCGTGGTGTGTATAATTATGTTGTGTTTTATGGAAGTGTAGCATTCTGAAGTATTGATTGCTTAACAGTGTATTGGAAGAGGAATTATTATTCAAGGGTAAAGAAAATGAAATGGTAATTCATTTGAAATTGAATATTTTTATATGTTTCTATTATGAGAAATTCTGCTAGCTAGGACTAAAAGGGTGCAATGTTCTCTTTGTTCTAAAAGAAACTGATGCGTGTTAATGCTAATATGTAAGGATTTTGAGGGGTTTATGTACTATGGAATCATTTTTGAAATGCAAGTCTTGATTGTGTTATTATTGTGACATTGAAAACTAAAAGGATATGCCATGTTTGAAATGGACCATATAAGTATATATTCTTGTGAGATTAATTATTTTCATAGGCAAAACTAATGTATATTATTTTGATGTAATGAATCAGCTTTGATGTTGGTAATAGAAATCTGCAGTACTAATGTGTTATGTTTCCACCGTAGTTTGTGACTTCTAGGAGTAAGTCAAGTTTTAGGGGGGATGTAGTGCCCCTCCATTCCCACCATGGATGTGTAGGTAATTGGCTTTGGAACTTGGAGATGAAGGTAAAATAATATGGATATTTAAAGGTATGTGCTAATGATGTTAAGTAGTTGATGTTTGAAATTGACAATTGCAATAATGTTGTACAAGATGGATGGATGATATTTGAGTAGATAGTTAAAATGTAAGTTGCCTAGTGTTTAGAGTAAAATTAGACTTTGTTAATCTTTATTATTTAGATGTTAAAACCCTCCTTTCCACTAAACATTGAAGGATCTAGGGTCGAGTGGCGAGCACTATCATACCCTAGGTCACTTGCAAATGAAGGGAAGCTTGGATTAGGGAATTAATTATCAATTTTTTCTTCTCCTATGTCCAATTGACCATTAAAACCCTAATTATGCAAAACAACAAATTGATGAATAACAGAAAAATCTCTTACAGACGCGAGTAAAATAACAAATCACAGAATACCTATTTTTGGGGCTCTGAGGTGGAATAGTCGAGGACTAAGGTGTGGGTGCCCAAGTCCAAGGTACCTACTTTTTTAGGGAATCTAGACCTCCTTCCGACACTGATCGACACTGTAACTTTTGTTTCCTGAGATCTATCTGTGGAGGACACTGTTGCGAGTACCCTAGTCCTGGGAATGCTCCTGTGCCTAACTTTTCTTCAGATCTTGAAACCCTAATGCCTACCAAGCCTTCCTACAACTCCACTTTTTCTAGATGTGACACTTGTAACCTGCAATCACAAGACTTGGTTTGGGGAGTGTAGTGTTTAGAGGCTTGCCTCAGTCAAGCCCCGAAGGACACTTAAGTCTTTGAGCACCGTTGTCAGATAAAGAGTGCATGCCCTTGTGAGGCAGAGGAAACAACCAAAGGAATCAATGATAAAAACACAATATTATGTCACCTTGTAGTGAAGCTCTCATGGAGGAAGATGTTCTTCATGCCATAAGGAAATTGATGCTCAAATATAGAGATATCAACACACAAAACATACAAATCCGCTCTTGCAACATAATAGAAAGCCTTGAATCACCTTGAGAACACAAGAGCTTGCTAGTAATCATCTAGTTTATAAATGAATGCCTACACATGCTTATAAATGCACCTACAAGCATTCCCACCAAGATATTTGAAATTCAAACTTATCGTGTCAACAAAGGGACCTAATAATGGTCACTAACTGACACCCAAAAATTGGGACTACCCCAAAATATAGAAGGACTAGGGCATAGGTACCCAAGTCCTCCCCCCTATTTTGAGCAGGGTACAGCTCAAGGGGTCCACCTAGGTCCAATTTGCCATGGAAACTAGGTCTCATTCTATCAGGATACCAAAATTTGAACTAAAATGTCCTAAATGTATACTAAAGACCTAGGAGCTAAACCTTATGAGGGAAAAGCCCCCAAGAGGACATTTTTTGATGTTACATTTAGCCCCCACTTTAATGTATTTATAAATGTGAGGTCCATACATGCATTAAAGTAAGGTCACAAACATAGCAAACACACCACGCACAGAGAAGACACACCAATCACATAGAAAATAGTAACAGGCACACAAAACACGAAGAAGATAGTTACAGTCATGCAGAACACGGTGAAGATAGTTAATGCATAGAAACACATTAATTCATGGAAGATAGAAATGGTATCTTTTCTTTTCTTTTTCTCATATATATGAAATACAAATGCAAGTACTAGAAAGTAAACAAACCTCCCATAATACAAGATGCACCACCTTAAGGTGCAAGTCTTAGTATATATGGGGCAACACACACACAAGACACACATAACCTCCCAAAATGTAGGAAGCACTACCCGAGGGTGCTGGTCTCTACATATGCAGCAACAAACACGCCACACAAAATAAGCACGCCAAAACATGCACACTTGAAAACACAGCAGATAAGCGATGGAGTGTACCTATTTCTAGGTCCAACACCATCTAAGGCACATTACAGGAACACATCAATGATTGGGCTTTGCCACAACAATCACCAAAGAAATGCTTAAGGGTTGAGTTAGTCACAGAACCGCTCCCTGCCTCTACAGAGGACTTTTGAAAATGATTGGATGATGTAATCTGCTCTGAGAAATACACCATACCTGCCTTTGCAAAGCGCTTAAGAAAAAGGATATGCTCGATATCCCACCTCTGCAGATGGCTTACATGATTGATTGAATGATTGCAAATAAAAATAGGATGCACAATTGACTACCCTGGGGTGCAAGTCTTTGCATCTGAGGTTAAACACATTGCTAACATCTATAATAGACAACTTACCTTATATATGCCCCACCTTAAGGTGGTTGATATTAGGTATCAATATCAAGCACGTTAGGAATAAAACACACAAGGGAACACCAACTTTTGCAAATCCCATGCCCCTCGAAGGTGACATGTACTTTACGATCACTAAATGTTCCTACAAACACATCCTTGCAAGAAACATGTTAGTGTCTACAATATCATGATAAACAACAACATCAATGCATATGATTAACCACACAAAGAGCTTTAAGGTTATACAATGAATTTGGAGTTCAAGGATAACTGTGAGGCTATATCATGAAACTCTCTTAATCGAGTATCACCAAGGCTAGATTCAAAGGCAAACAAAGGTGCACAAAGAAGCAATATTGTTAAGGTTTGTACATGCGACAAGAACATCATCAAATTCACTATGCAGAAAGCACGATTGCTTCCAGTAGCCAAGTGTCGGATAAGATATACAACCCCATCATCATATTAGGAACTAAGTCTATTTTTTTATTGCTCTCGAAAGGGACACTAGGTCTGCATCAGTATAAAATTTTATCGTCATCCACCCACTAGATAGAAACACTAGAGGAAGGGAAACAATAAATAAGAGAGAAGAAACAAGTGTATTAGGGACAGTCATGTAGGAGGGTGCCCCCAAGTCACCAACCAGAATGCTATGTCCGTAATACACAACACACAATAATGAAATCAGAGAGAAATTATAGGAGAATGATGATACAAATAGAAGAAGGTCACAATAGAGGTGGTCTCCTGGTATCCTGAACCTTATAGGAGAATCTAAGGTCATCCCAGGAGGCCTAAACAACATATAACACATCACAGGGGAAGCACATCACAAGAGAGATAAAGGATTAGAGGTACTTACCTGTAGGATCTTCGAGCTAAGTCTCATTATCATGTAAATCATTCTTTTTCCAATTGCAAACATAAGGTACCATTGCCAAGTCTTTGTAATTATTCTTTTGTTCATTCTCAAATGCTTCTTGTTTTGACTCAATGTTAGGTGGAATATTTTCTTGTTAAAGTTCATTAGTACCCATATTCGCTATCCTCTTAGGTTGTGGGAGAAGCAAATTATTTTGAGTGATCTCAACATCCATTCTTGAGGGATTTAATGTGACAGACTTCTCCTCATCCACTAGGGCTACATCCTTAGTGATGTCCAAATGACTTGAATATTCAAACAAAGGAGGGACATTAAAGGTCTTCTCTTCCTTAGTGAAATCCAAGGTGTGTGAACACGTAACTAAAGGAATAAGGTTGGCAGGATGATCTATAGAGGTTTCATTCATTATGATAGAGTTTTGATTGTTGTTAGATGAAAGCTCATTGTCTACCCCTAGAATGTTCTTTGTTAAAGGGAGATTTTTATTCACTAATGCTTCCTCTTGGCCAGGGAGAGCATTGGAATGGCAAAGTGGTGATGGCTCTTTATTTAGTAATACTTCATCCCATCTAGAATGAGAATTAGAATGAAGATTTGGTGGTATGATGTTAATAGATGTGCCGATGAAATCATCCACTTGCATCAAAGTGTCCTCATGAGGAGGAACAAACTTAGGAGAGGGATCATAGGATACCACTAAGTTATCATCACATGTTTTTGTTGTAAGTATGGGCCTAACCAGTGTTGTAATTGATGTCAACATACTCTTATTGTATTGATGATAAGTATTGGATGAGTTGTATGCTGAGGATATTGAGAAAATTAGTTCTATCAAGAACAGAGAAGAACAGTGAAGATAGTGAGGTGAAGATCCTAGCTAAGATGCAAATCAGAGGATGCACATCAAAGGGTTTGTTGATATGTGTCTTAAGATGATCCAGTAAAGAAATGAGAGGTTTGCATGAAGATCTGAAGAAGTTATAGCCACTTGAGAAAAATAGGTTTTGATAGATGTTCAGAGGTGACAGAGTGAAACAGATAGGTCCGGTGAGATCCGGATATGAAATATCTTGTTCTACAGATTTGGTGGAGTGTTTAGGATGTCAATGTGAATTAACAACTCAATTGGTTTGTGGTCTAGAGGTCTGCAAGCATCTATTCCAATACAATAGTGATGACAGACTATGTTCTTGAGCTTCCAGATGAAGGAGAGAAAGATTTCAATAAGTAGTGTGGATGTTCTTGGTGATTTAAGCAATCATGTTGAGGTCTTTGGAATGTGTCCAGTTCGTGTTAGTGATCCGCATTGAAGTTTGAGCTCGTAATTGAAGAATTACTTCCAGATGATGGTGTTCTTCCTAAGTTTGGCTGACCGGATGAGTTACACATCCTACGGATGATCTTGAAGATGTTATTTGAAGATTGGTGCTTTCTTCAAGGAAGATTGAAGTCTCAGATCTGTGTGACTGACAGCGTGTTGATCCGCATAAAGTCTTTTTGTAATTAGTCATGTTGTATTTATGTATTTACTCTGTAATGTATGCCGACTTGGATGATTATTCCCAAGTCAAATGTCTTGTATAAATAAGATATTGTGAAGTCATTTCAAAGTGTATCTTACAAAGATGAGTAGGTGGTAGAGAGGAGCAGAGTGAAAGGTAGAGAAGAAGTATTGGGCTTAAATGGAATTGACTCAGGCAAGGTGAAGATGCTATTCTTCAGTTCAAGTATGTAATATCTATTATTCAGTAGACAGTGTGTCTCTTGTAGGTAGTGGGCCTCTTGTGAGCAGTGTGCTCGGGCAATGAGACCTAATTGGCATGTGCCATTTGGTTCTTCTTATTCTTTTAACAGGGAATACAATCTTGGGTTAGTCACCCCGTGGTTTTTCCCTTAACCGGGTTTTCCACGTTAAAATCTTGGTGTCTTATGTGTTAATGTATTTCTTCTCTTGATTTAATGCATTATGTTTCCATGATTGATTTATTATTATGCTGCTGAATTACAAAGAGGATTTAAGTGATTAATTGAAAGAAAGTTTTGGACAACTGATTCACCCCCCTCTCAGTTGTCTATCCTGAATCTAACAGTTTTAATAATAGTTGTCGTAGTGGAATGTTCCATAAAGTCATCTAAGGCTTCATCTAACATTTTGAGGTCATCTCTAGTCCATGAAGTTTGTGAATCTCTAAAAATTCAATATATAACAAAGGATTTCATATGTGGAGCACCTAGAGAGATCAACATCATGAATGTGTGCTATTTGTTCCATAACTTGAGGATATTTATCAGTGAATTTAGAGAAATGATCCATGTCTATGATGTATACAAAAAATTATTCCAAAGAAGTAGCCATGGTATACATCTCCAAATGAATATAAAATAAGATTTAAAAGATTTCCAAAAGTATGCAAAAGACCAATGCAAACTATATGCCAGAAATGACCTAAAATGCTTTATTTTTTATACTTTTCCAAAGTAAATGAATGAAAGAAAGGATGTTGTAAGGACTTTGATGTAGAGAATAAAATTATATGCCTGATATCAGTCCAAAATATAAATATGATCACTCTCAACACACTCTTGATGCAAATCCAAGATAATGCCAAGTCAAAATATAGTGAAATATGTCAAAATAGCCACTTTTTTCACCAAAACTCAATGCAAAAGAGCATAACAGAGGGTATTGTGAGGAAAATGATGATGGAAATAAAATAATATCAGTAATAAAGTCCACTTTGTGCCAAAATACCCAATACAACATGCTTTTAGAGCCACTTAAGGTCAAACCCTAGTGCAAATATAGCAAAATATGTAATTTTTCACGGTTTTTCAATTCCAAGACCAAGAAAAAGGAGTGTTGTAAGGAATTTTAGGAGGTATAGTGAATAATATCAATAATATCAGTCACCTCAATCAATAAAATTGATCACAACACTCTTGGAGTGCAAACTAGGTCAAACCCTAGGGCAAAAATGGTCAAAATGTGTAGTTTTTTGCCAAATTTTCACTACAGGGGCCCGATAAACGGGCGTTGTGAAGATTTTTGTGAGGGGTAGAAAATTATTACCCTAGTAATACAAAATTAATGCAAAAATATCCTTCACAACACACCTATAGGGCAAGTTTAGAGAGCTGATAAGGTCAATTTTAGTGAAAATTATTATTTTTCGAAGCCCTAGGTTTGAGGTCTTGGGATAAAATGCTATGCCAATGATTTTAAGTCTAATTTATGATTAAATTGAGTTACTCTCAGACCTGAAAATGATTTTAAATCCTTAGTATGCAAAATGCCCATACAAATTTAATGAAAATGCTTCAAAATTGGTAGTTTTTGTTGAAATTTTCTATGCAAAAATGCAAATATTTTAAATCTAAATGCCAATTCACACTAAAATGCAAGACTATAGAAAAATTAAAATTTGAATGGGCCTCTAAAATCAGTAGAAAAATCTAATAAAAGATTTTGCCTACTAACGGTAGATTTTGGAATTACTAGGTTATAATAAATTGTCAAAATTTCCACAAAACCCTGGCAATTAAATGATGAAAATGCAAGGTAAATTTCTAATTTTTTATATTTTCCTATAGTTTATATCAGATATGATGGAAAAATCATGAATTAAGAAAATTTACAAATAATTGATGCTATTTAGTAAGCCAAACACTGCAATTTTTTTGTATTTTTCTAATTTTTCATTTTGTTTGAATTTTTCTCAATGCAATAAAATAAATGACCAAATGAATGAATGAAATCAATCCAAATATTAATACAAACACTAAGAAAGTTGCAATTTAAGTCCAAAAACATAGGTTCACCAAAATGTTTAGGGTAAAATTAGATTTTGTTAATCTTGTATTCTTTAGATGTTAAAACCCTCCTTTCCACTAAACATTGAAGGATCTAGGGTTGAGTGGCAAGCACTATCATACCCTACATCACTTGCATATGTAGGGAAACTTGGATTAGGGAATTAAATATCAATTTTTCCTTCTCCTATGTCCAATTAACCATTAAAACCCTAATTATGTAAATACGACAACAAATTGACAAAAGACAGAAAAAGATCTTGCAGATGGGAGTAAACTGACAAATCACAGAATACCTATTTTCAGGGTTCTGAGGTGGAATAGTCAAGGACTAAGTGTGGGTGTCCAAGTCCAAGGTACCTTCTTTTTTAAGGAATCTGGACCTCCTTCCGACATTGATCAGCCCTGTAACTTCTATTTCCTGAGATCTGTCTATGGAGGACACTATTGTGAGCACCCTAGTCCTAGAAGTGCTCCTGTGTCTGACTTTTCTTCAGATCTTGAATCCTTGATGCCTGCCAAGCCTTCCTACAACTCTACTTTTTTCTAGATGCGACACCTGTAACCTGTAATCACAAGACTTGGTTTGGGGGTTGTGGTGTTTAGAGGCTTGCCTCAGTCAAGCCTCGAAGGACACTTAAGTCTCCAAACACTGTTGTCAGAAAAAGAGTGTGTGCCCTTGTGAGCAAGAGGCAAAAACCAAAGGAATCAATGATAAAAACACAATATTATGTCACCTTGTAGTGAAGCTCTCATGGAGGAAGATGCTTTCATGCCATGAGGAAATTGATGCTCAAATATGCAAATAACAACACACAAAACATACAAGTCTGCTCTTGCAACACAATAGAAAGCCTTGAATCACCTTGAGAACATGATAGCTTGCTAGTAATCATCTTGTTTACAAATGAATGCCTACACATGCTTATATATGCACCTACAAGCATTCCCGCCAAGATATTTGAAATTCAAACATATCATGTTGGCAAAGGGACCTAATAACGGTCACTAATCGACACCCAAAAATTGGGGATGCCCCAAAATAGGGCAGGACTAGGGCGCGGGTGCCCAAGTCCTCCCCTCCTATTTTGGGTAGGGTACAGCTCAAGGGGTCCACCTAGGTCCAATTTTCCATGGAAACTAGGTCTCATTCCATCGGGATGCCAAAATATGAACTAAAATTTCCTAAATGCATACTAAAGACCTGGGAGCTAAACCTTATGAGGGAAAAGCCCCCAAGGGGACATTTTCTGATGTTACACCTAGTATTTTAGAATGCCTTCGAAAATAAAATTTTCTATTCTCATACTTGGGATTTTTTGCATAAAATATTATTGACAAGTGTTTGTGTTTACCTTCATTTGTAGGGACTTCCGGAAGGAAGCCTAATCCTAGGGGGGAGAGTGTAAGACCCCATTCCTTGTGGCCTTATTGATCCTACTAGTCATCAATGGTTTATGTCCTATATTTTATGATCTCTTATGTTGAACAATGTACATTAGTGATTATTGTTCCTATACATCAAGTTGCTTATACTTTGATTGTTAACTAACTAACTAGTGGTTCTTATGATTTCGTGTGATAGCCAGATGAGTTATATTCCTTATCTACGTAAGTATGCCATGATTAAGATATTTCATTTTTGGTAATATTATTATGTATCTCAAATAGAATGCATCATGTTAGGTGATTTTATATTATGAGTGTAAGTGTGAATATAAAGGTAATGATTGATATTAAATATTTGCTTGTAGTAGTATTTGTTACATGATAATTAGATTATTGATAGGTGGTAATATTTTGATAATAAATAGTATGATCAATCATTGCTTGACTCTAAAAGATATTATGCAAGTAGGGAGAGTTAAATTATACTTGTGTAGATTTAATCCTCTATTTGATTGTCATTCTTAGAAGGTTATTTTTCATATTCCATTTGTTTCAATTACTATTAATTATTAGAAGTACTGACACTTATGGTTGAGTGTATAGGTAAGAAAATGGTAAAAAAATGGCCAATGTTGATGAAGGGGTCACATAGATGTTTCCCTTATGTCATTCTTGTGAATGTGTTTTATCCTTGTTTTGTAAAGGTAGTCCATGTGTGGGAGGTTGTTTTATTAGACCCTTGAGTCACCTTTTTATATGTGATTATTTATTGTATGTTTTATGTGGTCTTTATGTGGTTTTAATTGTATAACAAGTTTCTTGGGTGGTAGGTCTGTGGGTTAGGGGTCCTTTTATTCCATAAAACCCCTTAAATAATGTCTAAAACCTACTCTAATTACCCACTTATAAAAAGTGGCTAAAATTGGAGTTGGTTATGTGGTTCAGAAGTTATGTGGAGTTAGTTGCCTTCTTCCTTCTATATATATTCCTTCTCTTTGAAAGAAGAGGGGGGCTTGCCTCTTTTGCCTTGGCTTCTCTCACTTGTTCTTGGTTGTTCTTGTTTTTCCTCATTTGGGAAGACATTTCTTGATGGAAAGAAAAGGATAGGATGGGTGAGGATGAATGGAGGAAAGGGCTTGGAGAAAGTGTGGGTTTCTACCATATTTGGGTTTCCAATTCTCTTGGTAAGATCTACCCCTTTTGATTTGAGTTTTATTGAAATGAAAATCAATGATTGGATTTTTCATTTGTCTATGTATATCTTTGTTGATCCTTGTTTAAATGGGTATTTGTGATTGAAATCTATGTGAAGAGTTAAAGTTGGTGTCCTTGTGAGGATGTTGTGTGTGTTGGGGTTTGTGTGGGTAGGAATTCCATATTGTTGATTTGGATATGAATAGCCATTTTTGTGTGTTAAAGTTAAGCTTGAGTTATGTGAATGAATGGTTGATTTGTGCCATATTTGGAAATGTAAGCCATGTAAGTTGGGAAGAGGTATGTGACCCTTAGAGCTCATGGGTGGATTGAGCATCAATCCTCTGGTTTGGAGGAGAGCTTGTGGTCATATTATTATTTATGTTGTTCTCTTCTTTCAGGAGATTACTAATGACATTAATATTACATTTTCTATATTAGGTTCTTTTCTATATGCTTTAGGATAATATATCATTTACAAATTAAATTGATGTAGTTCAGCTATAATACTTTGATGATGAAAAGAAAGGACTCAAAAAATACTAACTTGACACATTCCAAATAGGGTTTCAATAAAAATTATCCAAATATGCATTCGTGTTCATTCTTGGCAACTTGCTCTTAAAGCCTAAAACATGGGTGCGACAATTTAGACCTTTTTGAGAATAACATTCATTGCAGACCTGATATTCTAAATCTAATACATGTTTGGGATACCCTTTTGGCCCTTACTAAACATATGTTAGAATGGGCTAAGGTTGTTTTGTACAGAATAGGGAAAAAAAGATTGTTCCTAACTGGGAACCCTAGGTAGAGTTTAGACCTGTTGTTAGTAAAAATATCATAACTCACTAAAAACCTAATTAAATCATAGGAAACAAAAATAATTGTAAATTAGAAACAAATATATTTCCATTCATCTATTGCATTCCCTAATATGATGTCGTACCAGGATGTACCATGCATGTTTTTAGACTACATTTTAAAAAAATAAAACTTTACAGACTTACCCTCAATAAAAATGTCATAACTTTTTCAAATATTCATGAAATAAGATGCAAAAAAAAATGGAAATTAGATTTACTATACTTTCATCCCCAATCAGTCTCAGACCAGTATTGGGTCGTACATATCTGTACCATGCAAGATAATAGCAGAAAACATTTGGAAACTGTAGAAAATAGTGTATTTTTATTGCTTCAACTTCTAAAATCCAACCACCAACCCTCCATTCGACTTGGAGGCTCATATTTATTCTTTTAAAATCAAGTTATTCTTTCAACCAACCTACAACTACCATTTACCAACTTTTAACAAACTTTTAAAAGTTGTCATTTGACAAGAAAAGTTGTTATGATAACACTTGACAACTTTTAACAATATTTTCATTTTTTTTTTCAACTAAATGACACAAAACCTTCATTAGTCACTCCAAATGACTTATATTGGCCTAAAATGACTTTATTAACATTGAACAACACAAAATAAGACAAAAAATCAAACTTTTTCTCCTATAGGCATCAAGTCCTGAGGGTGCTCTTGCACCATTTGATCTAGTTGTGTGTATGTCTGTAGCACAACGAATCTAAATATATGTAAGTAGCTTAATCATGTGGAATATTTGTAAGGATTACATTAGAAATTTCAATACTCTAGTACATATTTAAAATAGGATGTTTTTACTTTCTACACTTAGTTGTTTTACAAATCATGGCCTCCATTTTAATATTATGATATTAAAGACTTATTGATATGAATATTAAAATTAATGTGGTGCAAGGAAATGGTTCTAGGTAGTAAAAAAGATAAAATTCATTATTGTTCTGGTTAAAGATTTATGGACTAATGGGAAGTGGTTTCACCTTCATTGAATAACAAAAAAATACTTGGTGAATAATGGAATTAAGTTTGATTAATGTTTCCTTGAAATGATGATTATCTTTCATGCGATCGTGAATGTCTCAATGAATGAAGTTATTGTGCTTTCTAGATCTTGAATGATACTCTAGAAATTAATACATGATCCCTTTTGAGAATTGTATCTAAGTTGACTTTATGGTTGTAAAACATGTTTCAAACTACGAAGTCTTCATGCTACGCTTACATAGGCAAGGCCATCATGAGCCCCCGAGACATTAGGTTGGCCCTTGGACCTTAGGCTAGTATATAGTTCTCTTTTATGTCTATTGATAATCTTTGTGGAACTAATGTTCATGTTTAGATGAACAGATACAGGTCTATTAACTGAGTAGATTACTAGAGAAAAGAATATATTTTTCCACTATGCTAAGGACGACCATATGGTTCTTACGATAATTTTTGTAAATGTATGAGAGATGTCTTGTTACCGTTTGAAAAGATCTACAATCATGTATTTATAAATTGGGATGTATCTCCATTTGTATCTCTTTATGTAACCTTTGTTTCTTGTAATCTTGATTTGTGAGTAACGCAGTCAAGGAACCTTAGAGGACCTAGGTTTAGATTATTATGTTATGTTATGCATTTGATTGTTATTTGCTTTTCCATTAAAAATATTATTCCATTAATTTGACCTAGTTTAGTGTTGTCCTCTAGGGTTCCTTGGCGGGGGCGTTATACTTTTGGTATATCAAATTCAACCCCCATGGCTGCCATCTTATCATCCTGTTTGTTCTGGTACATAGGCATGGAAAATAGGTTAAAAGAATCAAAATATTCAATTAAGTTCCATATTCTATTCTTTTATGACTTTATTAAGTCATTTTTAGTGATATTTATATTCCTTACCTAATTTCCAACTAACTCACTATCACCAAATACTTGCAAACACTTAATATTCTTTTTCTAGACCCATTCTAAGCCATGAATGAGTGCCTCATATTCTACTATATTGTTAGTACAACTAAATGCAAATCTGAATGATGCATAGTACTTCTCATTTTTAGGTGAAATGAGCATAGCTCCACCAATGGCACCTATTTTTCTTCTCATACCATCAAAGTACAGCTACCATAAATCATTATCTTGTTGTCCCTCTTATTGTTCCTGCTAATTTTCTCCTTTCATAAGGTTAGGAACAGACTAATTCTGCTCATAGATCATGTAAATGCCTAATTTCCAGCCTCCTCTGATTGCTTCTAAGGCTCATCTTCATGGTTTTCAAATGCCCATTCATCTAAAAATAGATCTGCTATGTTCTCAATTGGAAGGCTACTTTCATGAACATGTTTTTCCTCATCATGATAAGTCAAATTAGCATTAACAACACTAGGAACATAAGGTTCAATGTAGTCTTTGGCAAGAGTTTTAGACTTCATAGTCACTCTTGTACCATACCTCATCCTAAAACACATATGTGACCAACTATCTGACACATAACCTCCTAACTTTGTTATGAAATCCCTAGAAAGGCATAACACAAAGTATGGGGGTAGATCTATAACATAAATATCTTACGGGATTGCAAATTTTGGGCAAAAATGCAAGGCAAGATCCAGGTTTTTTATTACTCCAAGGGTATTGATGGATGAACCATTTAACTATACTAAATCTTTAGACATTGGTTTATAAATAAGTCTAAACATTTCTACTATTTGTTTTGGCATTACTAAAGTAGTAGCACCTAAATCAATCATACAATTGTGAACTAAGTGTTTTCCAATAATCAATGAAACATAAAATGGTGTTGGTTTGACATCTTTGGCTTGCTATTATGTTTGAATTGGTGGGTCATTTGCAAGAACAACATCTCTAGATTTGTCTTGACTTGAGTCATTGGTTAAAGATGTATTGGACAAGGCTTTTTGCAATAAGTCCTTTTGGCCTAGAAGAGATAATGAATCCCACATAGACATGTTTACATTTCCTTTCTTCATATAGTTTATGATATTGAAATAAAATAAACCAACCTTTGTTTGTCCCCTTGAAATAACAGGTTTGGCTTGTTGTTATACTTGTTGCAGTTGTCCTCTTGGATGACTTTGATTTGGAATAGGTTGTCCTCTTGGTAAAACATGAACATTTGACTGGTGTCATCCACCAAGAACACCTTGCTGGCTTGTTTGACCCTGATTTTGGTCTCTTCCAACTTGTTGTCCTATTTCTGCAACTCTCTTTTCAGCTCTTGTGTTAGCTACTATGGACTGGGTAGATTGGTTTTGCCCCTATGTATGGTTAACCCCACAAAACTCTTCACCCTACAAATTCATGAATGTTGCATTAGGGTGCTATTTTCTAGAATGAGACACTTTTTGTTCTAAATTTTCTGGTATTGTGCTTTAGTGTACATCAGCATTATTTTGCACCATTAAAGCCTAATTTATCATGTAATTTGAGTAGGTTGATTAGTTTTGTGGTTGGCTACATTAGTAGCACCAATCATACTCTTGTACCATATTATTCTACACTGGTACTAATTCTCTTGAAGAGCTGGTAGCATGTTAGTTATAGGGCTTATAAGGCCTTGTGTTAAAATTCCTTCCTTGGCCTTGGTTTTTAGCCTAATAAGGAGGTCTGTTTTGTTGGTTATTTTGTTGTCTGCTTTGCTAGTTATTTTGTTGCTGGTTCTAATATGGGCATGATAAGGTCTATAAATCTGATTCTATTATTTTTCTATGTTCACTAATTTATTGCTAAAATTTTGTAACTACCCCTTGTTTTCTTGTAGCTCTTGGGATGGGGCTGGGACAAAATTTGTCTGAGTAGTAACTTGATAATTGAGGGCTGGTACAATAGGTACAACAATAATAGGTGGAATTTGTAATGGGTCAGGTCATTGCACCTCTAGAAAAATAGGCATAGGTAGTCATGGGGCTATCTTACCAGCATGAAATAGGTTCTTTTCAGCTCTTATGGCAAGATCATAAGAATTTGGTAATGTTGTACCACCCATTGATTGGATCATTAATGCAATATCACTATTTAAAGCTCTAGGAAACTATAGAAATGCATGATTAGTAGCAGACCTTACCACTGTTGGTATTTGGTCCCAAGTCCTTGTTGAAATGCATCAGACAACTGAGAGGGGGGGTGTGAATCAATTGTCACAAAAACTTGAACACTTCTTCATTTACACATCAATCACTTATCCACATATATTATGATTTAACAGTGAATGCATGAAATAAAAAACTTAAACACAGATACAACATTATACACAAGAGACACCATATTTTTATGTGGAAAACCCCAAGGTGGGGAAAAAACATGGAGAGGATTAGCTCTCAAAATATATTGTAATCTTTAAAAAATGATGTTCAGGCTTGGTCACCCCATGGGCCCAGAATATACTGACTCACTGCCATGAAGTATAACTAGGTCTAGAAGGCTCACTACCACAATCCTAAACCTAGAAAGATTAGAATAAGGGTTGTTAAACCCTGAGATTGGTTAAACCCTACTGGTGGCTCACTGTTAGGCTCACTATAATGATCAACATTTTCTTCATGTCTGAGAATAATACATTAAAGTACAATCGGTCCTCTACTCTGTCATGTGTTGCCTTTCCACTTCTTTCCTTATTTTCCCTTCTTTGCTCAAGGACACATGTTCAACAACTCAACTACAAGTATTTATACACTTCATCATCCTTGGAATGATCATCAAGGTCGGCATTACAATCATCAACCATTGGAACAATCTCCTACATCGGCATTACAAACATTTACAAAATAGGTCCTGACCTATTACAATATTATGCAAAGGAAATGAAGTAAAGATGTAGCTAGATCACACCACACCTTAGCTATGACTCAAACATGATCTTCCATGCCACAACACACTTCCACAATCTTCAAGGAATCTCTGCAATAACTGGAATTAACCAAGTCGGCTAAGACTGGTTACACGTTACACTTATCTGGGAACAATCTTCAAACACTATCTTTATTTCTTAACATAGACCAATGTCAAGATAGGAACATGATTAGGAGACATCCACAAGCACATTATAATCATCAGGAGAAACTGCACAAACCTTAACCACTGTATCCATGGGAATCTTCTCACCAGAACACATGAACTTCACTATCTTCAACTATAATAAAAGAAGGATAGCTTGCAGACCACCAAAACATGAACCATTGCATTTGTAGACACTTATCATCATCCTTCTAGAACCGCAGAGAAAAATACTTTATTGCAGAGGAATGTGGAGCCAAATACTTTCTCCTGTCACCATATAATAATTAGAGAAAGCGGGTTTTACTCTGGTGAATGCCACTCTCTCAATTCTTCATACCAGAGGATCAAACTTAGGATCTCGCATCTAGAGACATCTCTTTAAATAACTTACAATCTATAGAACAAGATATTCAACCAGCAAGAAATGCGGAGCAATCTACCAGATTGTTATTCAGCATACAACTCTGTCTACACTGCACTTCACTGTAACTCACTTGATTCTTCTAGAGGCCAATTTTCTCAATATCCTTAACACACAAGGCTTCTAAACAAGTAATAGAATAGAACATAGTTGACACCAATGACAACAAAGATATCTTGACATCAATGATAACACCAACTAGGTACATAATTGCAATAGTCCTTTGAAAATGGAAGTTAAAATCTGCCATGTGCTCTTGTGGAGCCCTCTTTATTGTACTTAGTTTTTCAATTATGATAGGTTATTTGACTTGTCTTCAAATTGCTTTTTCAATGTGTCACCCAACAAATCCCATGAAGTGATTGAACCTATAGCCAATCCTCTAAACCATTGAAGTGTCTTCAGAGATGCAGCCAAAAGCCTCACTACAACATTCTCTTGTGTTACATGATGAACTGAGCATAGTGTAGCTACATCTTTAATATGTTTGACTAGTGTAGTTTGATCTCCACCGGTGAAGAAAGAAAAGCCTCTCAAGGTTGCCACTAAAATATCATCATGTGATGCAAGCAACAAGGGGTTGCCATCATTGAATGTGACAAAAAGCAATTGTCTTGCCATCAGTGGAGGTTGAGGGGCCGGTGGAGTTTGTATTTGATGATTTATTACTAGATTTCTTTGGTCAAACTCTATAGTCCTAAGATTTGGAGGAGTAGATCTAGTTCTCCCTACTGGACTGGGTGTTATTATTATTTTTCTACTTTTTCTTCTTGGGGGTGACAATTGTAGATACTCAAATAGAGTTGAACTTCCCCTCATTTGGATCCTTCTCATGTTCTATATTCATTGGATTTGTAAAAAATCAGAAGATTGACTCACCAAGTATGTTGTTTTTACCTCAAAAAGGATGAAACTTTGTTGTGCATACCAAAATAGCAAAGAAAATTTGTATTCTAGTGCCCTAAAACTCTATTCAGTGTCCCACCGAGCATGCCAAAAATTATTGTCATGAAGGATTGTGCCCTAAGTGTTATGCCTTTAAAAGCTTGGCAATCACATGCAACATGGGAACATTATCGAACTGTGGGTTTGTCTATGATGAGAATGAACCTCTCGAAGAGTCAGCTCCTTTTAAATGCCCATTAGATCTATTGTATTTCATAGAAAAGAGATATAGAAATGATAAAATAAACTAAAAACTAAAATTTATTCTAAGGGGTGTTACACCAAATGATTAAATATCCTAACTTGCAATCTGATTCATAGATATCCTCAATACACTTCTTCATACAACTCAAACTAAACAATCTTTACCACATAAATGTTTCACAAAAAGGCATGAAATGACCTGCACAATCTGTAACCTGTAGTAGAATTGTACTTTGTATACTTGCATTCAAAGAATGAGACCAAAAGTTTAAAGGTTTTGAAGTAAAACATAATAAATCTTTATCAAATTATTCAAAATGAGACAAGACACCTAAATTTGAATAGACAAACCCCTACTTGTATTGATAATTATAGGAAAACACTGCAAAATAATAATGAATTGTTGAAAATAAATTATTTCTACTACATAAAACTTGTAAAAATGGCTGAGTTACAATACAATCTCTCTCTGCAATGTGCAAAGTAAGGAAAAAGTAAGAACTGATAAAAAAGCTTGATCATTTTCCCTATAATACAAAATCTATCCCAAAAAGGTAAAGGGAAGTCAACTCTAGCTCCACTAGACTCCAAATGATGCATGAAAGAGTCTAAAAAATCAACTCCAAGTTGTTGGGTGAACACAAGAGAAAAGCCTAAAAAATAAGGCCTATAACTATTGTAAGATGAGCTAAAATAGCTTAGAACTCCACCTCCCAAGATGCTTGACCAAAAAACTGCAAAAATTAGCCCAATTTGACTTCGAGTCAAAAATAGAAAAGATGACTCCTTATGCATGATTCTATAACTCTAGTTCAACTCCTCTTCTATTTTTTCCATGATTTGAGGGAAAAAGAAAACTTATTTTAACAAATATTAAAGCTAATCAATGTGATTTTCCTTAATAATTGTTGTGTGATGCCTATTTCTCCCTCTAGGTAATTATATAACAAGTATTAAGACAATTTATAAAAATATTGCACTTAATAGTTGTTATTTAATACATTATTTTATACTTATGCAAAAAATAAAAGGGGTTTACATAATTATATTATTTGATTCATATCCCCTTACAAAATGTCTCAAAGCTATTACATAGCTACTCTACCCTTGGTTTATCAAAAGGTCTCCATCTTGCTCAAAAATGCCTAAGTCAAATGGGAAGGTCAAAAAGACCTTCATTTCTTTGTCACTTCCCCTTGAACCTTAATCATGGTTTACCATTCATTGACTTAAGGTTTCAAAAGCAATGAAAGTCATTAAGCAAAATCATAACCCTTATGAAACCCACGGCACATCAGTCTTCACTAGGTTTTCATTACTTGAAAGATTTGACCACATCCACATTTTGTTTGCAATGATTTTTCAAAATAAAAGTCACAAATGACCCCAATGCAATTCGGGCTAGGGCAAAGGAAACCAAAAAACCTTTGCAACCCTAAAATACTTCATTCTTTCATCTTTTTGTTGCTTCTTGCTGGGAGAGTGCCACCACCATGAGAAGGGTTTTCTTGATCTCCTATGTAGATTTGTGAGTGTTTGAAGGCTGGCAAGAGTTTGACAACTACTTTAAGAGTCTCTCGTCACTTTAGAAAGCTCCTTATCTTCCATTGTCTCACACTAGTAAGTCCCCTTAATTTATTTATGATGCCTATTTGACTTGTAAAATGATCTAGAAACTAGGTTCTTGTTCTTCTACTGTGTTTCTGACAAAAGATATGGAACTCTTCCTAGGAAGCATTGTAATAGTCATAAACCTCTTGTTTATCTATTGAACTTTTAATGGAAAGGCTAAAATATTGTGTCAAAAATGTGTCCTGCTCTATACTTCTGTTCTTTCACTTATGAACTACTACCATTTCATGGATGTGAAAGTATTAAGCTCCTTGTTATTCCCCTATGAGGATGTTTCTAGGGTTTTTAAGAGAACTTGCATTTAATCATACTTTCTGTAAAAGGCTTTACTGTGTTTTTGGTATGAACAATGAAAAGACTACTCTTTTTGCACCTTTCTTGCTCATTTCTATGAAGAAATGGTTATAGATGAGAAAAATCTGAAGTTGTATAATATTCTTTTGATCTATTATGGTGAATTCTCATATGTTGTACAAAAATAGTGTCTTCAAGCTTTCAGCCTCCTGTAGAGTGTATAAACTCTTCTCATGATGTGAAAATGTTATTTCCTGTACCAACCCTGGCTAGGGTTTTCCTTTTCTATGTACCTACTTTAGAATAGACTCCTAAAGAAAAGTGAGGACTTATACACAACCTTACCATTTTATATGTTCTTTCATTCAACACAACAAGTAAAAGGCTGCTTCATTTTTTCTTGATAGTCCTTTAGTCCCTTTATACTTATAGTGTGTATTTGCTCCTTTTACTTTGCATAATTCTTATAGTCTTCATGGTTAGTATTTGACAATGGCCTCTTTCTAGAGTCATGACCTTCAAATGCCTTATGTGCAATCTTTTCTAGTAACAACTTTAAGACCCCTTTCATGGTCTGATAAGGCTTTTTGCTTTCAAAGCAAGAGAAATAGTTCTCTCTGTGCAATGTTGACTCAGATCACCCTTTAGTAACTACCAATACCTTATGCATGATGTTCCATTTTTATTCCCTTGATATCTGTCATAGCCTTTGTGTGATCATATGTAACACCCTATTAACTGTCATGCCCTTTTGTTATTATTTACCACCCCTTGTCTGTTTGAAACCTTAAAAAACTATCTCCTTTAGGCTTGTGTATGACTACGACTAATGTAGTACTTGACTACTACTTATTGTTTGCATGAAGTCCTTTCAACTTGCTTTTATACTGTCCATCTACAATGGTGATGATGAGCCCTTTAATGACAGCCTTATAGTCTACATATGATTGTCAACAAGTATTGTATGACTTCTCTCTTCATGATGTTATTTAAATTTATCTTGAAACCTCTAAAAGAAAGATCCCAACTGTGACTATTCTAAAGAGCAAAACTTGTTGAAACATTTCTATTAGACCAGAAATCAATGATGATAGACTTGTAAACAATCATTGAGCCTGCACAGTGCCTTCAAAGCTTTCACTAACATACAAACTCTTCCTAACAAGAGATGAAGGTACTGAGATGCATGGACAGAGATTTGATCCTCCAACCAACATAAATGTGTTGTCATTCTAGATTGTCCTCCTTCTAGGACTGCTCTATTTCTTTCCACCACTTTCTAATTTCAATTTGCATGATTGTCTCTAAGGTGTTGAAAGCTATGTGATATTTTATGTTGACTGTTGGAGTGGATGGTACTTAAGAATAGTTATTTGAAACCTTTAGTACTCCTTTGTACTGCTTCTTGATGACCAAAATTGGTGAAAAGCTACCTTGCTTGTGGCTTTCAAATTGGTTTGCTATTACATATCATTTTGGCTTGCTTTACTTCATACTTTATGCATTGTACCACTTATATACTTCAAGTGATGAATATGATCTCAGTGCCTACTTTCTTATCACATAATGTTATTCTTTGGACTACTTTCCCAAATATTTATAGACTATTACAAGATTGATACAACAATCTTTGACAAGACTAAGTTGACTGTGAAAAAAAATTACTGCTCCATTACAATATTGGCAATTTACTTAAAATCTATGTAAGCTCAACAAGTAATGAGGAAAGAATTGATCTCTAATAGATATCAATCAAAAAAATGATTGTTACACTGTATTCTACCAGAAAAAAACTAATTGTTCTTAACTCTCCTTTTCAAATGACCACTGTCTCTTAGATTATGAAGAGTTTCTTTTATTGTCTATCACTGTATCATTCATGTTCATACAACATGATTTATGCTAATCTCTATACTAGTTACCTGTCATCCTCTCTTGCCCTTTCCATAGTATTCATGTTGATCAACATGTTTATCAATGTATTAGGCTATCTTCTAGGGACTTTTTGTTGTAGCCTCCCTAACTGTCCTCTTGCATTGACACTACTCTTTATCATGGTTGTTGTGGCAGACCTAGCATATCCCCATGTGACGATCATATATGTTCTTTGTACTATGTTGGATGCTACAATGCCCTTATTGATTGTTAGCACAGTCCCTACCTTTACTACCACAAGATTGCTAATTGTACCTCCATTAATAGTCAAGTTGATTTCTCTTCTTGTTTATAGTTGATTGTTCTTTTCATGCACCTTATAAGTGTCTAGATACTATACTTGCTTGAGACAATGGTCCCTTGACTACAGACACATGACTGCTCCTCCTTTTCTAGCTTATGATGAGTTTGAATAACCGTCGTGCACATTTTAACCTTTGATGGTAATCTGTGCCTGAACGTTGATATCTTTTGTCTCCATTGTTCTTTCATTGATGTCTTCATTGATTGTCCTCATAGTATGCTACATGTCTATGATTGCTTTGTGGGTATGATGCTGGTAAGGCATAACAACTCCTTCCATGTTTGTTGTTCCATACTTGTTGTTTTTGTTCATTTGATGACTATTTTCTTGTTGCACCTCTATCTTCTGACACTTTTACACTTCATTGCCAATGATGACAACTTTGGATGCTCATTATGATGAGTGTCACACTTCCCTCTTTGAGTTGCTATCTTCCTTTGGCATTTATAAATACTACCAACAAATGTCGTCAGTGATTACTTCATAGGCACCTATTCCTGCATAGTGAACAAACAAGTTAGATAAAACATAGAGGGTGAAGCCTCTGTTTGATTTGTTTGGCTTCTCTTTCCTACTTCTTCATATGATTATTTATCTGCTTTTGATGTTTGTTTCTCTTTTCCCACTTGTTGATCAGATGTAAGATGACAAGTACATGTTGAATTTATCTACATATAGAAGTAAAAGATACCTTGAGCTCTAACAATCATGTTCATTTCCTCTTGCAGGTCTTCTTTGAAGCTATCATCGGGACAAGATGAAGATGATGCAAATATCAATGATATTTGTCATTCATTTAGGTAATGATGGTTCCCACTTTTCTTTTATATGCATCTGTTTACTTCAGATGTACTTTTTATTTTGCATTGCATCATATACAATTACTCTTATGGCTTGTGTGGGATCATATAAAAAAATTTCCTTTGAATATAAATAGTTATTTCATGTAATGACTTATGTATAATTTCTCCTTTTTGTAAATCAATTGCTTAAACATAAACTAAACATTATTGCATGGTATAGGTGTTTATAATTATGAATATATTTGGCAATATTGTATGTACCTTTCTAAAATGCATCAAACTGCAATGAATGAACAATGACCAAACTAAAACATAATCTGCAATACACAGATCAACTTTAACTTCACATGTCATTCCTAGGATACCTCCTGCCTTGCTAGAGTATCCTTTGATGTTATCTAGCTCATGTAACAACTCTAATTGAAATGGTACATGATTTTGGTAATGTGATCATTGGAAGGGTCTTCCATTAGGATAGTAGGCCTTCTAGGCTGGCCTGTGAACTTGAATCTTCTTCTCCCTTCCTCTTGAACTTCTCTACTTCTCTGAAGCAACAAAGAAAACTATTGTTACACCCTAACCTAATTGGGCTACAAAGTACAATTTGGTAATAGTACATTCCAAAAGTTTTCTTATTACATCTGCTACATGGAACCAGTGACTCCACTATACTCTATTCCTTATTTCAATAGTTTAAATGTTCTCAGTTTTCAATATCAAGACCAATCCTAGCCTATAATCTCATGAGTTTAGTTAATGTGTTTAACTTGTTTCAAGGATATTCATCCAATCTATATTGACTAGAGCATATCATGTTTAAGTAGATAGTATAAAGTATATCAATAATATAAAGTAAAAGAAGAATACTATTTTCCATTATAGTAATCTCTTAGTCTATTAAAGACACAAAAGGTCCTAACACCTTATTTTCCATTCAAAGAGTCAATATCATCAAAAGAAAGAAATTTGTCTTAAATGATTACTTATCAGTCGAGCTATCAAGCTCTCTCTTTCATTTTCTACTCTTTAATAACTTCGAGTTATACATGTTTTCATTTTTTCTCATGCTCAAGGCACATGCATGCACTTATGGTGCAGTAATAATGATACCATTATCTTGGCTTCACTTAAGCATAATAATGAAGCTTATACATACAAAGACAAAGGCACATAATAATAAAGATTCAAGTCAAACACTTTTATTTTCCATTTCTCAATTTCTAAAGGCCCGCTGTCACAAGGAAGCAGCACTGCTATAGTGTTTCCAACTATTGATAAGATACAATGACTCATGGGTTCATAACACATTGATTTTCATTGATGTGATAACATCTTTCTAAGTAATAATTCCAGGAAAAGAAATTACTATTTAGAATAATCTGGTTTGACAGATAATATTGCTCCTCACTAGTATCGAACCATAAAAATAACCTTCCCATTAACAAGGAAGTAACGATAACAACAAACCATAGTTTAGTGTTTTAAACAGATGCCCTTCAGGCACCAAGGTAGTAATAGAGACATTGCCTATGCCACAGTCTCATGTTTAATACCGGCTAAGATAGAAAACATCTCTATGACATCAGCCTTATTACACAGGTCAGGTTTCATAACTCAGAAATGTTCAAAGTCAAATAAATTCAAAACTTTAACATAACGCTTATAGAATTTTATTATGATCTTTTTGAAAGAGGTGCCAACCCAATATTTCAAGCATATAGAAGCCATTAAAATGCAATAATAAGTAATATACAATTGAATGTATTATACAATTTCAAGCTTAGAGGGCTTCGTCGACTCCCTAACTTCAAATTCAGGTTTCTATGTGAAGTTCTTCCTTCTTCCTTATGGCTTACAATCTTCTACTCTTTCTTTTCAGACTGTTTGTTTTGTTTCTGTGTTTCTTCTTTGAGCTCTTTCCCCCTTGAGTTCCTACTCTCTTATTCCAACCATGTAAAAACATCGTAGCACTTCTCATCCCACTCTCAGGGATATCTAAGATCAAAACCAATTTTCCTACTTAATCTCCAACTAAACGGTGTAAGATTGATCATGGGGCCTTTGGTAACTAAGATCATGTCCACCATGAGCTGCACTTTCTCCAATTTCTCCACAATCCATGGAGAGTGGATTCGTACTTAACTACATGCAAGAAATGCTCTCTACCAAGAGACTTATCAAAGCATCGTAAGGATTTAAAACTATATCATACAATTATCACTTCTATATTATAAAAGGGATAATATGTTATAATTATAAGTTATGCTATTTTGACACCATGGACATATTATCACAAATATGTTGCTATCAATGATCATACAATAGAATGCGAATATGGGGTTGTGGCTTTCTTCCTCCCCCTTCGCAATCTAAAACTAACGTTATTAAAATTAAGTCAATACTTACAAAGAATAATATACATGAGTACATACATACATAAATATATACATACATACATACATAAGAAATTTCCTACAAAATACAATGATTAAACTCTAATTATTAATAATGTTTCCTGAACATTATTAAACCAAATTGACATAGATAATGTCAAAAAACCCTTAATGACAAATTGAAACTAGTCGAATAGAGATCGACTTAACAAGTAAAGTTAACTGGAAATATACCTCATCTCTAAGGTTCACGTAATCTACAAATATGAAATTTAAATGGCAAACTTGACTTTTTCCAAAACATCTATCCCCTTGTCTTTGGTGATACTCTGCTTCCATTCTTGAAGGTGGAAATTTTTTTCCTTGTTAAACTCACAACCATTCAAACTATGATCATTGTATCATCAACAAATCATTATACATCATGCTTAAATAAACTCAATAACATATAATCTCTTTTTTAATTCTGAGCATTACTCATAATTCATATAATCAATGATTTATCCTAACATTTTACTAACCATCAAATCATTAATCTACGATTACTTATCCATTTAATTACATGACAGTAAAAGTAAAGAAAGGTTAAATTTTGGGAATGTAGCATTCTTTGCATCAATTTTGGGAAGTCCTCATTTTCCATTCTATCATGTAGTTTCCAATTGTTATCTATCTTCATTTCCAATTTAGAAGGGTTTCTTTTGGGTCTTTTTATGTTTTCTATACCCACATTTTCTAAAATGCTCTTAATATCGTAGTAGCTATCACCTTCCAAGGTTTCGAAAGGCATATAAAAATCTAATTATTCTATTTTTCTAGATATGCCAACCCATATAAGCTAGAGATTGGTCCTATATTTCTTTGATCAAGGGATGCTTAAAAGGAGAGTTCTAGTTGCCTAGAATCTATTTCACATCATCTTTCTAGACCCAAGGAATATTGAAATTCTCCCTAATCCTATGTCTGATCTTCCAAGAGTATGAACACTCTAGAAAGAGGTGATTAGTAGTCTATTCCTTTTGTTTGCAAAGGATACATCTATTAGCCAATTAGAAGTCACAACCTTTCAAGTAGTCAATAGTGAGAATTTGCTCTTGACAAACAACCCACTAGAAAAAAAATGATTTTGGTTATGAGGTTTTGAATACAAATGTTTCCCCAATTAAAATCTCTAATTCAATAATTCTCCATCACATTAATTTACCAATGTTAAAAATGTAGTTTCCAGAAGGATCAATTGTCTAAATGAGTTCATAAGAATATATGGTTTGTTTATCCAAAATAATATGTTGATATTGACAAATTCTATTTTGAACCTCTTTTTATCCACAAACTAATAAACTATACAAAATTAACATTACATCTTCTAGTTCTATAATAACCCCTTCATGGGATAGGGGGTTATAAATCTAGAGGAACTAATAAATAAAAGAATAAAGGAAGTTGTAATTCTATTTATTGGTATCCTACATTGGATGGAAGCATGAAGTTAAATTTTGGTGGGGCCACGACAACAAATCTAGTGTTGGTAGGATGAGGTTATGTGTAATGCCCCACCATGCAACCCTAGAGATAAGTTAACTAAAGCAATAAAAAGGCAGATATTTTTTATTTATTTTTTTCAAATAGAAGTAATGATAACAACTATAACATAGTCTGATACAACCAGTTAACTAACATCTCCAGGGATAACATGACTACATTATTGAGATTAAACAATATTCAACAACATACAAAACTTATTCAAATTATGTTTAATTACATGACTACATTACTAATTACTAACATAAACTAACTAACAACCATGGTTTGTTTTAAATCCAAATGCACTGAATGAATACACACAGGCACCATTTGTAATGCCTACCTAAGAAAATAATAATAAACTCAACAGGATAATAGGATAACAGTTTACAAAATTAATCCTAGTAGACCTCAAGTCAAGGATTAGAGTATATTCATCATAAATAAAATGTAAAGTACAAATGTTACAATAAATTTATACATATTTACCAAAACTACTAGATAGTCATCTATTCACCAAGTAAAAAGGTACCTCCTTAGCTTCACAATCCTGCATGGCATATAGATCTCAACTGTACATCTAAAGAAACATTAGTTCTTATTAACAACATAATACAAATATTAATTACATCAAGTGAAAAGCCTAAGGCCCTAAGGGGCCGACCTAATGTCTAGGGGGCTCTTGTTGGCCTTGCCTATGTATGCATAGCGTAGAGACATTGTAATTTGGGAACTTGAGTTTGCAACCACATAATGGTTTCTTATAATAATGATGACAACCAAATCAAATAACAGATATTCTTGTCACACTAAGTGTGAAGGGTCGTCAAACATCCTTAACCACAACTAGATAAATCCATAACTAGAAACCATTAAATTAACATTCCATTCTAAATTAAAAGCATGGTCTTCCACCTCAATCATTACCACACTATATCATAATCCTATATCAGTCAGTTATATTTTATAACATGTAGGGGGTTACCTTCTGTCCATAATTTTCAATTCAGTAAAAAAAACATCAAATGCTAGTAATAATCTAATGATTTTCTAGACATTTGTTCATTATTCAGTTTCACACTATCAAACTAAGATATAACAATCTCATATTTACTAATTTACAAGAATAATTAGAGGAAATTGAGCTAGCCATGATTGTAATAATAGAAAGATAACGGTAGATCTACCCATATCATTCACATAGGAAAATTTAACCTTATCTAATAATATGTTTTGTTAAAGACAATGCTTGAACTACCATCCAATGGTTTCACAAGTATTCTTATCATTTTCAATATTCCCTCTAAGACAAAATTTAAATTAAGTATCCTTTCCATAACTAATCATTGTAAAAAAAATAATCTATTACTTTATTTTCAAAATCAATGCACAAAGTCAATTCTAAAATTATTCTATTTCTGTATTTTCAAAATCAATGCACGCAATCAATTCTAAAATTAATCTATTTCTTTATTTTCAAAATCAATGCACAAAATCAATTCTAAAATTAATCTATTTGTTTATTTTCAAAATCTATAAACAAACTATTCCAAATAATATATATATTTCTTTATTTTCACATTAAATACTATCTTTACATATAAAGAAGAAATCCTTATTAAATTAAATATTTCAAAGGTAAGATTTTCTTAAAAGAGGAATGAGTTCTTTCTAGGAAAAGAGTTTTTAATTCTAGAACACATAAATTCTACCAAGTCCTTTAATAATAATAACAAGTCTAACTTCATGATTTCAATCAAGATATAACTCTTATCTTTTTCATAACAAGAATAATAATTATGGGCTGCATTCCTTAAATATAAACAAACCGTTTCTAAACATACCAAGATTCTTTGAAGAATATGGTATTTTGATAGGAAGAATGTTTCTAAACAAAATACGACGTTATCTGAAAAAAAAAATGGAAAAAGATCCTCTATACAAGTAAGAAGAATAATTACGAATCAAATTATGAAACAAAGCAAAACTTAAAGGGGAATTTTGTCAGATATTTTTTAGTTGGAACAGTTTGAGGAGACATACATGCAAAATGTGGTAGCTCTAGCTATCTGACAACATGCTAAAAAAACACACTAACTGTTAGACATAATGCCTCAAAGAGAGGCCATTAGTGACAAATATGATTACTGTTAATTACTACAGAGAAAACCTTTACGTTACAAATCTATAAATATATATTTATTCTTTCCTAATGTAATTCATTGGAAGATAGTACTGACAAGCTAATATCACCGATTGTGGCAGCTAAGATAACCTCAATCAGCGACTATTGCACATTAAGTTTTATCTTTCCATAAACCCCTATTCTTATCTACACAAAGCTTTTCTATTTTGATTAACTGAGCCATCTGAATTAGCAATTCTCTCCAGTTGATGTAACTATACCAAAATAGCCAATGAAAAGTTTGGGACATAACGAACAATTAGTCTTGATAAAATATACATACAATGTGTTACAAAAGACTATTGATTATTGGAGATAATCATACTAAACATACTGGTTAATATGAGTTTAGTTTCCTAAATAGCAACGGTTACAATAGAAGAGAAGAATAGTTAAACGTTGAGAAAAGAAGAGAATATAAACCGTTCAACATTTTTTTAGGACCCAAATGTAAAGGAAGATCACATCCAAAGATCGAGGAGATTGATACAAAGTTGGAGAATTTGGCATGGAAGATGAAGGTGGAAGATAATTTTATAGATTTGGAACACAACTCAATGTTATGGAAAAGGCAAAATGAAGCCTCAAACCACACTTGTGAAGAAATCCTTGCATGAGATTTTGGCATAGAAAATATGTTATTATAGCCATTTTTTATAATGATTTCCTTTAGGGCAGTTGACGTTAAAAGGATTAAATATAAACTTGAGTAAAATGCAAGGTATGGAGGCATAGACACAGCATGATAACAGTTTATCATAACCCCTTAAAAGAATATCTATCTGAAGGAATGCAATGATTGCAAGATATGTACAAAATGGATTTGTAGAAAAGGCTTTAGAATGCTCAAAATCAAATGACAGTTGAAATGATCGTGGGTTTAGACATCAAGAAAAACCGTTACAACCGTCTAGAGGAATATGGTCTTACAGTATGTCATGATAATAGGATAATTACAACAGATTATTACTGAGGCAAAGAAAAGATGTAATATATTGAAAGACAATACCACACTGCAAATAAAGGTTAAAACAAACTAACATTTTCTTCCATTAAAGGTCAGGTTTATATAAAACTAGAGAGACATCATACAAAATTTTAATAAACCAATACTACGTTTCCAGAGTAGATATGCATTAAGGTTACTATCATCTATGTTAAAAAATACTCGTAGGCACTAATGACATGGTTATGTTATCATAATAGATGAGATAAGAATTTTGGAAATGAAACTTGCTAATAATAAGAGCTATGAGCGGGTCTTGATCACAATTATAAATCTCCTATAAAATATAATGTACAGGAAGTTAGGGGTCAACTAACTAGAGAAGGATAATCAAAGTGAAGGAATTGTCTGGAATATGAAGTGTTGAAGCAATGGATCCCAAAATTGGATAAAGGATATAAAACCCAAGACAAGAAATGAGAGTTTAAATAGAAGGAGTGTCATTTTTAGAAGATTTTGAGCTGGGGAAAGCTTCTTGTGAGCCCACACATCCATTGTTAAGAACAATGATATCCAAAACCCACTACAATTTATGAACACCCACTACAAAAGTTGCAGAAAACCCCCTCAAAGAAACAACTTATACCAATTTATTCAAACACTACATATGAATGGAATCGATCACATACCTATGCAGAACACCTTCTTGGAAACAATTTCTCCTCTATCTATAATCCAATCCAACAAGCAGCTTCCAACCCTTCAATTCCTTTCAGATGTGCACCATAATCAAGATCAGAGTTACACCAGTAAGCCCGTAAGATAGACCCTGCATGCTTTGTATAATATTATCTTTCCCACTTAAGAAAGTCATTTGCGGCTACGACCAGACTGAAATCGCTGCCATCCAATAACCCCCCAAAAAATATTCTGACCCCCTTAAATGCATTTTAAAATACCACTATGGCACTTTCTCCTCTTACTAAAATTAACCTTCTTTGATTTGAAACTGAAAAGGAATAATGATTCAAGATTCCCACTTTGCAAAACATCTGCCACTTAGTTACATGTAACCAAAATATAATAATGAAATAAAGCATGTTTCTTAAATATATAAATAGAATAATACAAATTGACTAATTATTCCTTTAAATAAATATCATAATTAGTAAGTAAGTTTCAAGCATGCTCTATACCTCTCGGTGGAGAATGTATTCCACACCTGAGTCAACTTAGTCCACGATCATTAATCTGCACATCCATGGTGAAAATGGAAGGGCACTACATCCTCCCCCCCTAAAACTTGACTTACTCTTGGAAGTCATAAACTAGCGTGGAAACATAACACATTAGTACTACAACCTTATTTTACCAATATCAAAGCTGATGTATTACATCAAAAATAACATACAATAGTTATTCCCATGAAGATGATTCATCTCATAAGGTTATATAGTCCATTTCAAACATGATCAATCCTTTTAGTTTCCAATGTCACAATAGTAGCACCATCAAGACTTGCATTTCAAAAATGATTTCATAATACATAAACCACTCAAAATCCTTACATGTTAGGGTTGACACCCACCAATTTCTTTCTGGACAAAGAAAACATTGCACCTTATTTAATCTTAACTAGTAAAAATCCTCAAACCATTCAGTTTTTAATGCACCATCATTTCTATTCCTCTTCCAATTTGCTATTAAAAAAATCAATATACCAGAATGCAGCATTTTCACAAAATAACCACCTAACTATACACATAAAGCACACACTTATCCATTGTTTATAACCAAGACATTCCACTTTAGTCATTTTACAACACTAAATCTCATAACATATTCAATAAAAGATCATGATTTTTTACCCTTTTTGGGGCATGGAACACAATTTATCATTTCATAAGTACAATTCATCATGATTTACCATACATTCTTCACATACACACAAATTCACATCACCATGAATTACATCACAAGGCTACACAAGGGTCCATCTGGATACCAAAAAGTAGCACACTAATCCATGATACATAATCTATGAGCTAGGAGCCAAAATCCATCTCACATAATCCATACCTCACACTCAGTGGCTTGTTGGTGTTAGGCCACACACACAAGGTGAGACCATCCAAACAAGTACACAATGACCTCTCTCTTGTTGTATAAGGTAGTTAGCCTCTAAGAGATGGTCATCACACATAGGTGGGTATTGGGTCCTAGCTATATAACAGCCTCACATACCCCCATCGTCAAGGTTCCCTGCGTCTGCTTCCTTGTATACACGAGTTCACCAAGTTTGTCTCATACGTCCTTGGAGAGGAATCACAATACAACACATGGCCGACATCGAAAACTATAAGGATAAATTAGTTTAGCCATCAAAGTCATAAAGAAAGATTTAATAAAAATTCAATTTCAACAAAAAAAACAAGAAACATCTGCACTTTCAATCAGTAAATCAAAGGTGACCACAAGGGTTACTTACCAATAAGATTAGAAGGCATGGCTAAACCATCACAATCAAATAGAAACAACGTGCCGGCCTTCACAATAAATAGAAAGTCATCAATAACCATAGAGAAAGTCCACAATCTTTGAAATTGTACTGTACAACACTGTGCGACTAGATACTAGCCACCAAACGAAGGAGGGAACAACGTCAAGCTATAGTAGTAGCCCTCATGTGGTGCGGAGTAAGCACGCCATCCACATGGCTCAGAGTGTACTCCTTGGCTACACCCTACATCATGTCGTCATGTGGCATGGACTAGCCAAGTGGCCCACACAATCCTTGGTTGCCTGCATGGAATGTGTACCTCAGCCACATTCTGGATCACATCTCAGCGCAACATGGTCATACACCAGCCGAAGAAGGTACGTACTAGTCATATACTGCATGGAAGTGTGTCTATGGCTCTACAGAAGTAGGTACGTGTAGAACACACCCCGCATAGTGACACCTCGTGGAAAAGGCACATGTAGGTACTCGTCGTAGCTAGTGGTATACATGGCTAGGACCTACCCATATGCTAACTGACCCAACACTATCGAAAGAAAACATGAGTATCCCTCTACAAGTGTATGAGGCCCCATTACACTCATCACACAAGTAGGCTATAACACAATCTCATGGTGCACCTTCACGTGTCTAAGCATGTGGCATCATGTCCTTGAGCCCAGCTCGCTACCATCAACAACACGACATCATCACCATCACTGTGTCAGACCATCAGTGGGGTGTCGCATCGTACCTATTGCATCATGTCAGAACCTGTAGAGATATGGGATCTGTCTCAACATGGGTAACCAATCTCCCTCCACATGATAGACCTCAAAAGATACATGGGGCACATGGTCTCATTTGGGTTACCCATGCAGGTCTTAGACCCCGGCCCCCAAGTGACAACTCATGTCATCACATAGTTCCAGTTGGGTTGTCCATGCAGGTCCTTGACCCCAGGCCCCAACTAATAACTCATGTGACATATCATACCTTTTGTGAAGACAAGGTAAATGATCCTCCAAGAAATACCATCTAGATGCTCAGAAACTATGGGGATTAGGCTAACACACATGGATCAAGTACCCTGATCCATCATAAGGGAAAGTAGTGAGTATGTTTCCCCAGGTTCGGTTGAGCGAGGGACCACTTTGTGCCATCATAAGCATACACTGGACACTCCGCCCAAGGAACTTTGTGGCTGCTACTAGTCCTTCACAGATTGAGGGACTAGAGAATCAAAAGAAGAGAATCTATGAATCTAACTTTTGGCTACTCTTTTAAATATATTTTCAATCACACAATGGTTGGCCCTCAATCGGGTAACAAACATACAAACACGTGTAATGGTATGACTAATCCCACACCAAAAACACACACATTACCCATGGATGGGTACCCAGTATCACCATCCCATGGGCACACAAAACATGTAGGGGGTATTCACAACACTCAACCAATGCACAGTTACTGGTTTTCCATGTTTACAGGGGAAGATTATATTTTCATACACAATTTTATTACTACCATAAGTACATTTATTTCCATAACCAATGTGATTCCTGTTGCAAAATCATAACATTACTTGCTATCCCCTTCCCTTTTCCAGTTTTCTTCCACTTTACTTTTCTATGTATCACACAATATTGAATCTCAATATCATGATCATCTATCCAATACCTCAATCTAGGTGTTTAGATTAAAGCATGTTATCCAACACAAGAGTTCCTATCACATGCATAAAAAGAATTACTATAACTAAACATGAGCGACAACCTTAATTAGAGATTCCAGTGCTAAAACTTGGCTCTGATACCAAATGTAATGCCCATCCATGCAACCCTAGAGATAAGTCAACTAAAGCAATAAAAAGGCACATTTTTTTTTCAAATAGAAGTAATGATAACAACTATAACATAGCTTGATACAACTAGTTAACTAACATCTCTAGGGATAACATGACTGCATTATTGAGATTAAACAATATTCAACAACATACAAAACTTATTCAAATTATGTTTAATTACATGACTACATTACTAATTACTAACATAAACTAACTAACAACCATGGTTTGTTCTAAATCAAAATGCACTAAATGAATACACACACGCACCATTTGTAATGCCTACCCAAGAAAATAATAATAAACTCAACAGGATGATAGGATAACAGTTTAAAAAATTAATCCTAGTAGACCTCAAGTCAAGGATTAGAGTATATTCATCGTAAATAAAATGTAAAGTACAAACATTACAATAAATTTATACATATTTACCAAAACTGCCAGATAGTCATCTATTCGCCAAGTAAAAAGGTACCTCCTTAGCTTCAAAATCCTGCATGACATATATATCTCAACTGCACATCTAAAGAAACATTAGTTCTTATTAACAACACAATACAAATATTAATTACATCAAATGAAAAGCCTAAGGCCCTAAGGGACTGACCTAATGTCTCAGGGGCTCTTGCTGGCCTTGCCTACATACACGTACCACATAGACATTGTAGTTCGGGAACTTGAGTTTGCAACCACATAATTGTTTCTTACAATAATGATGACATCCAAATCAAATAATAGATATTCTTGTCACACTAAGTGTGAAGGGTCATCAAACATCCTTAACCACAACTAGACAAATCCATAACTAGAAATAATTAAATTAACATTCCATTCTAAATTAAAAGCATGGTCTTCCACCTCAATCATTACCACACTAAGACATAATCCTATATCAATCAGTTATCTTTTATAACATGTAGGGGGTTACCTGAGTCATGGAGTAGGAATGTATGGTCACATGGGTGCCTATGCGGGCCCTCCTATTTATGAGGCCCCTGCCCCTCCTAGTTTTGGTGGATTTTCATAAATAGGCCAGAATGCCAAATCATATCAAATCAACATCTGTCACAATGGGATGCCATGTATGTTGATAACTAATGCTAGATCGTCCAATTGTAATGATAGTTTACTTTCTTTTAGTTTAAGTTTCAGTTCATAAACTTTGTTTTTACCAAGTTGCCAGTCTTCTAGTGCAACAAATATTGCATGACAAATGCATGTTTAGTCTTTTAGGTTTAAACCTATTTTGAGCCACAACAATCTTTGCATTAATGTAGTTCTTCTTTTATATAAGCATGCATAAAGAAACATTTATATAGCTTGCAAAAAAAATATAGAATGGTTTATGTTGTGGGTTAATATTTTTAGATCTTTGTTGTCATATTTTTTCGGCTATTACCTTTTTAACCCGCCAGTTCAGGAATTAGGCTTTCTTTTAGATTCTACATTTGGTATTAGAGCAAGTTATTTTTTTTGGTAATCATGTCAAATTTTAAGTCTTTTCCAATCCCTGAATTCAATGGAAGTGACTATGTATATTGGTGCATCAAGATGATGACATTTTTGATAGGGAAAGATTTGTGGGAGATTGTAGGAATGGGTTATGAAGAGCCAACAGATTGGAGAACTCTTGCAGCCAATGTTGTTATATATATATATATATATATATATATATATATATATATATATATATATATATATATATATATATATATATATATATATATATATATATATATATTTGGGTCCATCAATGGATCTGTCCAAGCTAGAGCCTTCATTCTAGTATATTTTTGTGGCATGTAGGCCCAAGGGATTTAGAGTGTTTAGGGTCGACAAACCACTTGTTCATTTTTCAAGAGTATCTTTTTTATTATTGTTGTTGGAGTTGTATCCTCGTGTATATTATGTAAAATGCATAGGAATCATTCAACCAACTCCCTAAGTCAGTTGTTCTATTCCTTTGTGAATAGTAAGATGCTCCAAATGGTATGTTATCAATCTTGTTTGTAGAAAATTTAGACTAATGTAGACACTTCTAAGAGACATTTTTAGCGCTAACTATGACAGAGACAATGCCACTTTTGATACCCTCCAATTTGTTATCCATGATTTTCTCTTGATCTTACATTGACTTTTTCATGTGTAGGGTTTTATCTTAAGTCACATGAAGCATTCTTATTTGTACTTAAGATAGAATGCTTGATTACATTCCAAGCATTCAAATTGTTAGCCATAATGATTTCTTTAGTCTTTTGAATGGCATGGTCTTCTAATGTGCTTGAAATTTGTTAGCTTTCCCATAACAATGTTGGATTGAATAATTGTCCATCTTATCATGAATCAACCATATTTGTGCTAAGATATCTTTGAGTTTCCAATTGGGGGTATTTTTCTTCATCATCACATTGATGGTGATCAATGAATCACCCTCTATTAGAATATTAGTTATAATTTTGTTAACGTATTGTTTTAGTTCTAGCAGTAAAGCTAGAAATTTGGTGTGTTATTTGTTGCTAGTGATAGTTTTTGACTTTGCACTAATTTAATTTATATGCTCATCTCAAGTTATGTAGCAAGCACTGGAACCCCCCCCCCTCCAACTTGTCTTAAAAGGCTCCATTAAAATTTAGTCTTAATTTTCCTCATGGGGATGGAAACCATTTGATTTTTTCCCTTTTAGTCTTCTCCTTACAATTGAATCTGCAATCTCCTTGAAGGTGGGGAAAGTTAATTAGTTTCTAATTCTTCGTAATTTTTTTATTCCCGTTTTGTTATTGTTTCTCTTTTGGAGGGTCTCTTCTGCATTGGAGCTTTTTGAGTTTTACACCTATTTGAGCTTGTTGTCTGATACATGAGCGATTCAATCAAGTTGAACATCTCATATGTAATATATAAAATATAATAAACTATTTCAAAATGAGTATTGGGAAAATATTGCAAAAACCTCATAAAATAATTTAAATTGGCCCAATAGACAAGTTAGATAGTGTATTATTTCATTCATTAATGCTTTTTTTGTTATATGAAATGGAATTTTTAATTTAGGATGGAAGGTTAATTTTGGAGGGATTTTTCTTGGCAATTAGGCTATTTAAACCATTTTGTCAAACATGGAGTAAGTTTGTGTATTCAAGGTTCCATGTGATTTTGCATGCCCCATGTAATTCATTGGGTAGAATTAGAAAAGTGGAATATCAACACATATATGTTATAGGGTAGTAGTTTTTGGTGTGAGTTCACATTGTTGTGAGTTCCATCTTTGCTTTGACATGGTTTTAGGAGTAAGCCTATTCCTAGTAAGGGAGGATGTAATTGCATAGACATCCATGCCTTTTGCATGATGTATTTTTTGTACCAAATATTTATATGCAAACCCTAATACATCAAACCCAGTACCCTCATCTTTGGGGATGAGCGGTGGATATGCAGGGGTTACAGTGCTTATAGTGGGAGTCAAGGAGTGGGAACGTATGGTCACATGCAGGCCTGGAATTTGATAGCCATCCCTGCTTGTCATATAAATTTTCTAAGACGGTTTGGTCATTTAACTACCTTTCAATTGATGTTTTAAGAAAATTATAAGCTGTCAAAAAAATGTTGAGTAAATTTTTGTATATTAAAAGAATGTAGGTCACAAAAAAGTAGTCTAAAGACTGTGGAAAAGAGTGGAAATCAACAACATAGTCACAAACAAAACTACAAATAGGAAGACCAAAAACTCCCAACCATTTCAACAACTGAAAAGATGAAAGTGCCATTAAAAAATTACAGCCACATGCTGCCATTTCAAGGTAGAATGTTTGTTTTTTGGTGGACATTGAATGCTGTCAAAAGGGACATAAAAGGCATATAAATTCATTTCTATTCTGTAAATTGAAGTCCTGAAAAAATTAGTAATTATAAATTGACAAGCAACATGAAGGATTTCTTTCTTCTTGAACCAAACACTCCAATACAATTCCCACTTGAAACTTGCAATCATTCAAAAGAAATTTCAAAAAGATAGAAAGCAATAAGTTTCACAAAATATTAGTTGTACCTTAAGAGCAGCTCATCCACTCTAGAAACCCAACTTCCCCTCCTTTTGAAATTTGAGAGAATTTTTAATTGCCACACTATGCTTAGGACTTGACTTGTTTAGTTGTATCACTGCTAGAACATTTCCATGTTGACTCTAACGTAGGCATCTTGGTGTGCTGATATAAAAGATGACCTTAGCGAATTGAATGACAATGAAGAAAGTAGTAGCAAATCTTTTTTATCCCTATAATTGTAAATCAACTCTTAATTATAGATCTTCTTAATCTCTGTAATTGTAATGTGCAAAGTTGTACTTATTCCATATATAATAAATAATAACATATTAACAAGTATAGACAAAGCAAATATTTGTTTCTAAATTGACTTTTAAAACTTAAAAAAAAATAATAAATAACAAGTATAGACAAAGCAAAGATTTGTTTTTAAATAAAAAAACAATAAAACAAAGCAAAGATTTGTTTTAAAATTAATTTTTAAAATTTATTAAGATAAACATTGTTTGAAAAAATTCTAATTTAATATACATTTCTATATCAATTTAAAAAATGTTCAAGATAAACATAGTAAAAGAAAAACATCATTTATATTTCTATAACAAATTATTATAGAATAATATGTATTATTAATAAGAATATTATATTATATTATCATATAATAATATTTTAAGGTTTACAAATAATTTAAAGTGTTATGTAAAAATTTAACAACTCAAGTTATATGGTTTAATGAATTTTAAAGATGTAAAATATAGTCTAAAAAACAAAAAATGGTCAAATAGACCATCAAATTCCAATCAAATTCCAGGCCTGGTCACATGGGTGCCTATGGGGGCCGTCATGTGTATGAGGCCCCCGCCTGTTTTACTTCAGGTGGATTTTCACAAACCAACAATCAAATCAACAATAACACTACCAATCATGGCCACCAGTACATATGTCTGTCTCATCCAGTATAGGAGGGCTTTTTTATTTCTTCATTGTAACGTTTCTTGAATTAAGTGATTCAATAACCTATTATTCATTTGTCATTTGCAAATACTTCTGGCATCGCTTATTATCTGTGACTTTTAAGAAATGCATGGAGACACTCTTAGTGCATTAGTTTCCCACACTGCATATCCCTTCTGAATCCTATCGGTTTTCGTAATCTTCAAAATCCCTGTTTTACAAGCATGTTTGTGTGCTTGTGTTCTCTATCATATTACATCTTATGCATTATATTGTACTTACCATAATATAGTGTGTTTGTGATTCTTTGCTGAAATGCTTAGCTCTACAGCTTGAATCTTGTACACTTTGACTGCAGATTCTGGTGTGTTGAAGGAGGAGCTCTATCAAGCGTTAGGGTATGTTGAAGGAAGAGCTCCAACTGAAGACGGCGAAGTGTCGTCCTACTAGAAAATAATATAAGTGCTTAGAATTATATATGGGTGTGAAAGTTATTAGGTTTAGTTTTTATGTTGAAGTTAAACGACTTTTCATAAATTATGCTTGTAGTTATATGTTTTGATAGTGAAAACATGTTTTCATAATCTTTTCTTGGTCGACTTATGTTGGAAGATTTTGATACTATGTGGCTTGGAACAGATATTTTGTTCAGGTTAAAAATAAATTCTATCTTTTTAGAGGAGAAAGAAGCTTTATATCTAGTACAATGACTTATCATAAAGAGTTTATTGTCGCCCATGTTTTTCTATATTGAGGAATTATAATTTTACCTTTAAAATTATGTCTTAGTAGTTTTGTTTATGGAGTAAAATTTTTAGATTGAGTCATGGTTTATCAAAGAAATTATATATGTTTATACTTATATTCTGGAGTAAGATTTCTAGATTGATTTGTGGTTTATCACAGGAAATTTGGAAACTTATAGCATTTATAGTAACAAGTGCAAATGCCTATACAATAAGATAGGGGATATACATTAACTCTTTCAGCAGTTTGAGATATTTTTTTTTCAAATATAACAAAATTGAAATTGGACAATTGTGCTTTGTTCTTGTTTCCAGACATGTTAAAACTCTGCACATGGCTTTATTAGAATTTTCTGTTGTTTTTAAATCTCATTTAATAGAGGTTAAAACTCTATGTTGCCATAAGAAATTGCTTATCAAAGATAAAATTGATTAAGAACATAAAAAATGGCATGTTTTTCACAAATTTTATGATTAATTGCATTTTTTTCTTGATTTCTGCTACCTATGGTTCACACCATTAAGATAATGTTATTTTTCCTTGTGACATTTCGAAGACAGAAAGCTATGATTTACAAAATCATTAATAATATTATCTCACAAACCTATATGCTCTGTCAATATAAGCCAACATAGAGGGTATAGTCTTAGAGTCTTTGTTGATTATAGTAGAAATCTTAATGCTAGCATGGTTGTATTTAACGATCACTACACACGTAGACCAGTTGTAGCAATACTGAAATCAAAGTGACCAAAAAGAATGCAAAATAAATATGTAAACTATTTATGAATCCTCATATAAATAGATCAAGGGGCACAACATGATCAAGGGGTAGAAAATGAACAAACCAGAAATCTGAATGCCAAATAGATATCTTGCTAAATAAATATGTAAAGTATTTATGAATCCTCAAATAAATAGATCAAGGGGCGCAACATGATCAAGCGGTAGAAAATGAAGAAACCAAAAATCTGAATGCCAAATAGATATCTAGCTATCGAGGAAACAACTACAAATGTGAGTTCATACCAGCAGAAACTCACTTATTATGTTTCTTGTAGAAATGTATAAATAGATCTGCATACCGTTTTAGTCTGCCGAAAGTTAAAAACAAAAAAAATGGAGAAAAGACTCTCAAAATAGATGATCTATACCTATATCGAGAATAAGTGCCTGTGCTGTAAGCTATATGGTATAAGGCTTATAAAGCGTAGTGTCGCTCTTCAAGAACACGAATGAGACATGATTTCATTTAGCACTAAACTAAATACTTTAATGTGGATAAAATATCTAGCTTCTTATAATTGTTTTGATCTTATCACAATGACAACAGCTTAACTCATACTTATGTAAGAACTTCTCAATGTTAGAAGGATTATATAATTGCTTTGGGGACTGAGTTATGTTATCCCCCATACAATAATAACAATTCAAAGAGCCATCGAACATATTTGCCACTCACTCCTAGAATAGCTTTGGTTGAGTGCTGGCATTCTCTGAGTGGACCTATCAAGAATTACTGTGATTTCTTCACTGGTTGTAATAAACTAGAATACACCTTTTTTTATGATAATTAAATTCTTAAAAAATATTTTGAGATTAAAAGAAAAGAGAATTGATAGAAAATACTACAAAGATAAAAGGTGAACGTGATAAAGATTTTTTAGATTTATTTCTATTTGAGCTTGTTGTTTGATACATGAGCGAGTGAATCAAGTTGAACATCTCATATGTAATATATATAATATATAATGTTGGTGGACAGATTTGTCACTTAATTCTGTATTTTTTTGCCTACACAAATGACAACTGAACCAACAGTTGAGTCAATTGCAATGATATTTGCAATGACTCTCTGTTTATTTTACAAGGTGATGATATGCAATGAATGAAAACACAATATGCTTTTAGTCAGAAAGCATTAAATGCAGTAGAAAGAAAAGAAAGAAGGAAAAAGAGGAGAAGAAAAATTTGTTTGCACACATAAGAATACAATTAAATCTTTACATAAAGAAGAAAAAGTGTTAATTGCATTTACCTACTTAAGTTTACTTAGGCATAATATTTCATTTAATTATTCGGATGGTTTTTTCCCGTATCGAGTAGTTGTTCACCTGTCACATTTCCCTTGGTAGGGCAAATTGTTTAGCGATTAATTTTGCTGTTATTCTTTGGCAAATATCATTTTTTTCTCTAGGGTTTATTACCTTGTTTGGGATCAAGAGGATACTCTAATCTTTTGGCAGTGTATAGATTCATTTCTGAGAGCTTGGATTCCACATACACAGGCAATTTGGTGAAGATACGGAGTCTTTGACAAAGAACATCAGAGGCATAGACTCGATCTATAGAGTTTGGCATGCATTTTCACTATCCCATGCAATATTTTGGGTAGCAATTCATAGTGAAAGGGCAAATCCAAACCCAAGTGTTCAACATATTATCTATCCATACACAACATGTAGAAGGCATTGATTCATCATTCCAAGCGTAGCTTGCGTGTATCCATTTCAGCGTGAAAGGGTTTCTTGAAGGTGTCCATGTAGCTTATTTGGGCATTGCTTCCTCTAAGGCATTATTTGCCCTTCTTATATGCTAGCACTCACATAAGTTTGTGAAGTGATTGTGACGTCTTGTGGACCCTGTGCTTGGGTGAATCAGTGTTTGGTGACTCGGAGGTTGAGTGGCTTAGCCTATATTTTGCAACACATCAAGTTGCATTTATTTTTTGCTCATTTACACCAGGTGGTCACATGGCTGACCAAGAGCTAATCTGCTCAATCCGGCCCTTCATTCATGATTTGCACACCATATAGGCAACTATATTCCACGGAGCATATATTGGGCATCTGAAGTATGATTTTCACATTCTACATATCATCGGAAAGCTAACTTTGCCAAGTCTGTAGTGGGGCAGATAAATCCACTTGATTTTTCCATTCATCATCTATTTTAGAGGTTTCTACATATGGAAGGTACTATCTTTGTGTTTTTTGAAGAATTATAGCTATAATGGATTTTTCTTTGGAGAAAGGAAACTATAGGCAATGGAGTGATTTCATCCTCACTCATCTTAGTGAGAACAATCTATTGTCATATCTATATAATGATGTTCCTATTCTTAGCACACCTGACCTGGGTATATTATTTAGAAAGGCTATAGGGCTAGATGCTTTTTGGAGTCTCTTGTTCATTTTGACTGCCCTTATGCTCTTTGGACTTACATTCAAGACTAATATGAAGACCATGATTCTCCACCATCTCTCGATGCTTCTCTTTCCAATACCAATGTGCCTTGTTATTCTTTAGAGAAGATAAACCATGATTGTGATCCTTTGGAGGTGTTTGAGACTTTAGATAAGGTTGCAGATGCTTCAGAGGTTCTTGATTCTTTGTCAGAGATAGTTGTTCCACCTTCAGTGAGTACTTCCATCATTCCTGATCAGTAGGATTCATATTGTCTTCCTCATTGGGATTCTTATCTTGCAGACGTTGGTTCCTTGTTCATTGAATCTCACATTTCAAATTTGGAAGACACATTGTCTTTGTCTTTGGAGAATGTTCAAAATCAGTTTCTAGTGGTACCTTGTTTGTCACCTTCTATTGTGATTGAGCATGTTCCTAATTGGTTCATGGCATCATCTTCCAAGGTCTTGGTGACACACAAGTAGATTTCAGAGACATTATCATCCTACATTTGGATTTCACTTGCTAATTCATATCCAAAATGGGAAGCATACTTGCATTTGTACTTGGTTTTGTTTCTTCCAAAAGGAAGACAAGTTGTTTGTTGACATTGGATCATGTTTTGTCTTCAAACACTTACCATTGTTGTAGGTGATTACACATTGTGGGGGGGCTACATAGTCTCTCTCTTTCCCTAGGCTTGGTGTCAACCACCAAGCCCATGATCACAACTTGCAAATTAATCTTCACAGACGAGAGAAGCAACACAAGGCTATTTCACCAGAGATGAAAATATATTTAGATGAGATTATCATCCTACATTTAGATTTCACTTGCTAATTCCTATCCAAAATGGGAAGCATACCTGCATTTGTACTTAGTTTTGTTTCTTCTAAAAGGAAGACAAGTTGTTTGTCGACATTGGATCATGTTTTGTCTTTAGACACTTACCATTTTTGCAGGTGATTATACATTGTGGGGGGGCTACATAGTCTCTCTCTCTTTCCCTCTTATGGGGTAGTCATTGATTGTATATACATGACATATGTAGTCCTTCGGGGGTGTAATTGAGTCCTCCATCCATGCATCTTTTTTTTTATTTTCTCTCTTTTGGAGAGGGGGTTTTTCCCATAGGCTTTTTCTCCTTTTCTCCATTCGTGAGAGATTTCTTTTTTTTGCATTGTAAATGGGTACCTAACATGGTTGTGTAGCTAGGACCCATATTACATAATAATCTCCCTAAGTTGCACTTAAGGGGGGTGTTAGAGTAAATTGCATTTACCTACTTAAGTTTACTTAGGCATAATAATGCATTTAATTATCTGGGTGGTTTTTTCCCGTATTGGGTAGTTGTTCACCCATCACATATTTCATGCCTTTAAAAGGCTTGTATAGTATGTAATTTTTCATCTCAATTTCAGTATCATTTTTTCTAGTGAAAGAGCTTTGCTTCTCTCATTCCGTGAAGGTTATATGTAGGGTGTGTTCTTGGGAAGGAGCCGATCACTCCAACAAAAAGAAATGAAATAGAGCTCACAATCTCCCAAAACCTGCACATTGAGAACTATTCAAAGTTGCAACTAATAAGGGAAAAATTGATTTAACATAGGAAAAACCAATCTCCAAGAAACCATGAACATAGGAACAACAACTCTTTATTAAAATAGAATAGCATCTCAAAGTCTCCCTTTTTTCTTTACAAACCATTCCCCTCTTTGCACAGGGCAATAGCAAGATAAAAGTTTGGATTTTTTTACAATGAGCCTCAGATGAGTTTTTAAACATCTTTTTTCCATCATCATTATTGTTCCTTGAAAAGTTAGTTATAGAAGAAAACTCCTCTCTTACCATAACAATTTCTTGAAAAGATTAATTTATCATTACTTCTAATTCCACTTTGGGAAAAAGTAACTTTTGGGACTTCCATCAAGTTTTATTAATATTTCATACTTTTCCCCCTGTTGATAAATTATTCATTTCCCCAGTTTTCATGATGCTCTTTTCCTCATTGTCAAATTGAATTTGTTGTGCATCTAGAAAATCCACATCAAGTGTTTTGTTAGAATTGATTTGTTCTTCAATGGATCTTAGATGAGAAAATTTTTCTATATGGCTCCCATTCTTTCTAGATATATGTTTTCTCATGTTGTATATAACAACCTCCAAGCCTAGTGGTAGTGTTGAAATATATGATCCTGACACAATTGCAACATTGGACATTTTTTTTTCAATATTGTACTTTTCAAGTTTGGTGCCTTTCCAACAACAATGAAATGGTGCAAAGCTCTTGTAAGAGCTACATTTAGACGGTTAGGGGATAATAGAAAACCTAAACCATTAGTGCAACTACAAGATAGTATAATTCTATTTTTTTATTCACTGAAATGCATCAACAGTGGATATCTGTACATCTCCAACCATGTATCTATCTTTCCATGGGTTACCATCTTCAAAGACCATTGAAATTCCCAACTGCTTGTTCTCTGAAACTTTCCTAGATTTTGGTCTACATATTTTTACCCATTTAAGGTGGTAACCATGTAAAAGAAGTTCCTGAACATGTGAGGCTTGTGAATTGTAGAGAACAATTACACCAATATTGCAGCAAGCAATACCATTCTTTAACACCATATTGATTGATTCACATACTATTTTCGATTCATACAGATTATTGTAATTGTTGAAAGAATCTTTTACTTCATTGCCATGAGCGCATGTATCCCAAAACAACAAAGGTAATCCTTGCAGGTATTCATTATCCTTCTTCTATTGAATAACTCATTTGGTACAAGTATCAACCTTGGATGGCATCTTTACTCTACATGTGGAGCATTACTAGCTTATATCCCATTCAACCAATCAAGCAAATAATGACCTTCTGAGATCATGAAAAGAAATACATCTTTTAGATTCATTTTCATATTGTTCAAATGAGAAATTCTTCCCATATTTTATATGGTCACCAGTTTGTTCTATTTTTTTACTATCAAAAAGATCTGATCCCCCTAGCAAAGCCAGAGGTAATTGAGCAATGTCTCCAACAACAATAAGCTTGAGGTAGCCAAATTTGAGAAAGACATTTACCAAGTTCAAGAGTTATGGTGTGCACACTCATCAAGAATGCAAATCTAAAATTTGTTGCCATTCCACATTGGGTTGATTGTTGAATAATGAATGACACCAACCACCTTAACATCTTTCATTTTTTCTCTCCAATTATCCATCTTACCATTTCTTAAAGATTTTATCTCTTCTTCAATTTCCAATCACTCATAGCTAGATGCTTCCATCAGTCTCTCTTGCATCTCTTTTAGGGTTACACCTTGAACATAGTTTACATCTAATGCAACATAAACTGAGTTTGGAAAAAAATATTTCTTGAAATTCTTTTAATGCTTCTGACTCTGATAAAGTCATTGAAACTAAACCAAGTTCTTTCATCAACATTTCATTCTTGAAGGGAGAAAGGAGAAAACTCTAAACTCTGCCTCTCTAAAAACTCAAGGAATTTTTGGACTTTCATGATTGGGCCTTCTTCTTTCTTTAGATTTGACAAGGAAAAAGGAGCAAGGCTCAACATCTAAACTCTGATTTGACCAAAACTTTGACTGTGAATAACTTTGTCATTTCCTTGAACTTCAACATTACTCAAAAGGAAAAGTTGCTCTAAATTCAATTCCCTACCCAATAATGACATTTTCTATGAGAATAACTGAACTTGTCCTTTTGACTTGGATCAGGACCTTACATTTACCATACCACCCAAAGTGAGAAAAAATACAAGAAAAGCAAATAAAAAAGGTTGGGTCCTTGTTTTACTAAGGCAAAATTGGGCATGTTGTGAAACCTCACAACAAGATTTCCTTCAACACTCCTAAATCAAAAGGATATCAACATCTAATATTCAAATTATGAAGAAAACATTGCAGCAATAGATGTAAACCTCTCACAAAAAGTAGATCAAACTAGCCAAACATTCTCATGACATAAGGGAATATTCCCAAATCCACTAATCATTTCCTATACCTCTCCTAAAAAATTCACATAACTAACCAAGCTTAGGATCACAAGAAGAACAACTTAAATACATAAACGATGCATCTACTTCTCAACAAAACCTCATAACTCACCATTCAAGAGTAATACACAAGAGAAGACAAGATACATGTAAAGAATACATCTAATAATAATGTGGACAACACCTCTTAGATCATTCAATTGTCAAGTAGACCAAGAGTGGAATACAACATTATCCTATGCATACAACACTAAGCATAAGATTTCAATATAAGAATAACCTTCTCATTAGGTATATGATGGACTCACATCAATTTCCAGGTGTAGGATCCACAATCTTTACAGTTAAAAAACATCATAGAAAGTAACCATTCCAAAACATATCTCTAAGCACAAGAAATATCAAGCCTAACCTAAGTCTTTCTAGTATCCATGAGCATAACATCAAATGCAACCTAAAAGATCATGAAGCTTCAAGAAAATGATTAATACTCAAAACTAAAGTGAAATATATCATCTTCATAAGAAGGATCAAGTATCTTCTATCAATAGAGCCAATGATGTCAATGAACCCTCACTGCAACCTAAGGGCAGAATCAAAGAGCTCATTATGACACCAACAACCATTGCAAAAGATCATCCATCTCGCAAACAAAGATCATCCATGGCTAGATCACATACTTAAACTACACATTGCAATAACTTAGAACTAAGATCTTGAAACGAATAAGATAAAACACACTAAGTAACTACACAAAGCTCTGACTAAAAGTGATACCAAGCTATACATGGCATCATGACCAACATCATTGGCAAAACACCACTGAAAGTGAATAGAGCCTCTCATGCACCATAACTTACTTCTATAGGTCCCAATAAATAAGTAAGTTAGGTACTCCAAAACTATTTTTTTGTCTTACTACAATAATCATACCACTATAATCAAGGTGACCAAGAAGAGGCATACCAAACATAATCCGCATTAGACAATTTATGAGATCTAAACACATGCAACATCTCAAAAAAGAAATACATGATCAATGCTCCACTCTCAAATAACTGAAAGTAGATTCAACACCACATCAGTAATATATAGAACAAAGGCAACCAAATGTAGTGCATAAGATAGAAACTCAACCTAGAGAGTGTCACCCGTAGACAAAGTGATCTCACAAGACACTACTCTGGAATGTCTAACTTCAAAGGAGAGGAAGTCATGTTTTATACGTACAAAACTATCCTAGATATTCTAAATATGTTTTTAACAAGAAAATACAACTTTTCTAAGATAAAATAAATAAATGGACATGAATAAAATGTTGTTTATAGGATACTGGAAAATACTTTTGGTAAACAAAAAACAAATCTAAATAATATAGTGCAAGATGACCCTGTCACCAAAGGGATGGGGTCTTAGCCAAGGATGCCAGCATGACATGAAGACATTTGTGTATCATGCTACCATCTATAAGGTGTTGTATGGATCACAAGGTTAGGTAGTATCAATCCATGTGTACCCAATAAGCTTCTTCTTTGTTTGTGTGCCTTCTCGATCCACTTGCACAACACAGTGCGGGAAAACACAAGCATACTATATGAGTAGATAGATAAACTAGACCAAGTGCAAATGATAGAATCCACCAAAGAAATAAGACTAACACTCGTAAACCTTCATGTGATTGATGTCCTCCAAGTAACCTAATTTTTATAAGCTGAGAAGAAGTTTGGGATTACGATGGAGTTTGCCACGAATGGTCAAACCCTTGCTTTGGTCTTTCTACCTCCATAAGTAGTAAAATTTTACATATCATGAGCCATTTCATTGGCAATTACTTCTAACTTGTGTCAATAGATAAGAAAGTCATACAATCCCTACCATGGGCTAATTCCTCTATTTTTAAAGATTTTAAAAAATGATGCAATTTAGGCCAATTTTTAGTGAAAATCTTCAAAGAGAAATATTGATGCAATGCACATGGTCATTTGGAGAAAACTTTCAGACCATACAAAGAATGATGCAATTTCTACCATTTTATGGAGGAGATCTTTAAATTATAAAACAAATAGCGATGCAATAAAAAAATCAAATAATACAAATACTAACCCAATTTAGAATATTTGTATATAAAAAGTCTAAATTCTATACAAAGGCTAGTGATAAATAGGGGAAAATGCAACACAATCTAGAAATTTCTCCATGAAAGGATCCAAGCCATACAAACAAGTACAATTTACATAGATAAAATCCATCTTCTAGAGATTTATCTTCATGTTGGCCTAATTCTATGCACAAAATGTTTGTGCCAAATAAGGAGAAGATTATGACGAAACAATTTTCCCATGTAGTGGACATGTGTATAGACGTGTTGTTGGAAGCCTCTAGAGTGCTAACTTAATGGATAACATATGGGCAACGTAGTGTAGGATGGAAGTATAAAACTATATGTTATAGGGTTTTCTTTGCCATGGGCAAAGAAAAATCACAGAGGTTGCATAGTAACAACTTGAAATCCTTATTGACTAATGAAAAATTCCATATGTGCATGCTTTCTTTCTTGGAAGAACTTGTTTTGAAAACTCACAATATGGTTACAATGACGTTTCCTACATATCTTAAATGAGTAGGGATTACTAAGTATCTAATGTCTACATCTATTATTATGAGAAATGAGTTAATTATCATTATCTTCTAAACTTTACCATTATTTTATACCTTGAGTAGTTCTTAACTTGTAAAATACAACAATAGTAGTAAGTTTAATTACCATTGTTTCGTACATTTCTTTAATTTCAAGTGAAAGGTACATACTATTCATAAGAAAATAAAGTAGTTACTTCTGTCATGGCAACCAAATACATGCACTTTAGTAGGAAGATTAAAATGTTTTTGTACTTATAAACTTACCAAAAAAAGTAATGAATTGATCTCTATTAAAAATATATAGTCTATTTTTTATATACCCGTTACAAAGGATAGCCAATGAGGTAGATGACAAGAGTCTCACAAGAGGTGAGACAAAAAGCCCTTACAAAAAAATAGAACTAGTAGGACCAGTAAAAAAAATAGCACCAACACTGAAATAGCTAAGAAACAACACAAGAAAACATGAAAAGTTATTAGTTTGCCAATTTTTCAGACCACTAATTGCTTTCCATTCCCTATTCAAGAACTCCAACTTGTCTATGAAGGTAACTTCCTTTGAATTCTTCACCTCAACCTTGGTTTTACCTTTCTCTTCAAGCACCCTCGCTCTGGTTCTCTTCATAGATCCTTCTCGAACTTCACCCTATCTCTTACCACTTCCATCCAATTAATTCTCTTTTTTGTTTTCAAGCTCAAAATGCAAAACATATAAATTGGTTGCATAATTTTTTATGGTCTCCCTATTAAAAGCAATAATTTGCACCAGATTTTTCTTAATGTCTTCTTGGGTTTTCCTAATATTAGAGATGCTTTGTTCCATATCATCCCACTTGTGAAATGTGTTGGTAATTTTTTTGACTTCCTCCCATATATCCACATCCACATCTTCATATTGTCGCTATTTATTTTGCTTGTAAGTTTATCTATCCTACTCCTAGATTTTGTTTTTGGCAATGTGTAGTTTGCCTAATTGCCACTTCATAACATTATTGTGTATGATTAGGCTCTCCTAAACTTTATTGACCTTATCTCCCAATGCAATGTAGGAGTTGTGCTTGCTAATATAGGTTTCACCCTCCGGGTAGGGGGGCTTAATAGCCAAAGAGGGAATAGGATTAGGATCATCAGAAGTCTTGGTGACCATAGTAGCGGTGAGTGTTGAAATGCACCGGACAACTGAAATGATTCCCCAACTGACATTTCTTACAAATGGTATTCGTGGGTTTCACAAGTTTGGGTAAATCTCTCACAGCCTGACCTGAACTTATCTTTACCGGATTATCAAAGTTTATATGACACATCCTTTTATGCCACAACCAACTCTCATCTACTTGGGCTAATAAATAGTAATCATTAGTTCCTCTTAATTGATAGATGTTACCTCTGGTCTTCTTACCGATAGCAATCACAATTATGGAGCTCTCCATGATCTTGCAGTCATTGTCTTTGAATTTCATATCATAACCTTTGTCACACATCTGACCAACACTCAAAAGATTATGCTTCAAACCCTTTGCAAATAGGACATTATCAGTATTATGCTTTCCATCAAATGAAATAGATCCTTTTCTACAAATCTTACTAGTTGCATTATCTCCAAATCTAACAAGTCCTCCATCATACTTTTCCAAACTTACAAACTTACTTTTGTCACCGGTCATGTGATATAAGCATCCAATCTCAATAATCCATTCATCCTTATATTTCTCAACCTGAATAGCCAAAGCACTTTCTTCCACTAGTTTTTCTTCCTTCACACAACTAATAGGATTAGTAGACACATGTTCTTCTTTAATAGCAATAAACAAGCATTCATTTGCACTAGTACTAGCATCATCAGATTCATTATCAGTCACACCTTCATCATCAAGATCTCTAACATAGTACCATTTCTTTGGAGCTCTAGGCCTATTCTCAAATATTTTTCTATTCCTTTCAATTCTTTCAAGATATCTTGAAGCATAATGACCTAATTTACCACATGAAAAACAGTTAAAAGGTAATTTTCCTTTGAACTTATCAGAACCTCTTTACAATCTGTCAACAAAGTTGGCTTCAATTTCATCAAAGTCATCATCAGGTTCCACCTTATATTTCTCATCTATGGAGATCTTTTCTAAAGTACTAGCTTTAAAAGCAGTCTCAACTTTTGGTAGAGCATCACCAAACTCTCTCATCTCATAGGACAAAAAGATTTCCAAGTAATTGATCTCTGTCAACAGTTTTTATAGTCATTACTTCTTCAATTGCAGCTACCTTGTGACTATAGGACTTTGGTAGTGATCTAAGAATTTTCATCACAACTTCCTTATCACCAGTAGTTCCTCATTACCTTTTATTCCATCAACATGTTCATCAACCCTTTGCATAAAGGTTGTTATGTTTTAATCTTCATTTATCTTTAAACCCTCACATTTCAATTTCAGGCCCTGTAGCTTGGCTTCTTTTACAGAATCATTTACTTCATAGAATTTTTTTAACTTTTGCCAAAATTCATTTGCAAATTCAAGATCCATGACATTTATCAACTCTGTGTCATTCAAAGCACTTAACAAGGTATCTTTAGCTTTTATATTCAACTCATATTCTTTGATTTCATCTTCAGTTGTCAAACCATTTGGAGGCATGGTATATTTTGACTCTGCAACTTTCCACACTTAATAACAAAGAGAAAGGAGATGCATTTTCATTCGTACCTTTCAAAGAGAATAACTTGCCCCATTAAACTGTGGAGCTTCCTTTTTAAAACACATCCTAGATCTTCCTCAAGCTATTAGGCTTTCTTACGAGGAACTTGGCTCTGATACCAATTGTTGAAATGCACTGAACAACTAAGAGGGGGGTGAATCAGTTGCCCCTAAAACTTTGAGCAATTATGAATACCAACTCTTCAAACACTTATTTACTGTTATTCAGATTTAAGCATGAAATAAGAAGCTCAATACAATAACACAATCAACACATGAGACACCAGATTTTTACGTGCAAAACCCTATAAGGGAAAACCATGGTGGGTGTTAGTTCACAAGATATATAAGTTATAGAAATATTAAAAAAATAGAGGCTCACTGCCTTAAGACTCATTGCAAGAATTGCTCACTACAAATGTTGAGGCTCACTACCAAGAATGGCTCACTACCAGGGACAACTCACTGCCAAGGACGAATCACTACTAAAAGATGGTGAACTATCTTCTCCATGCTTGAGTTCAGTTGCATTGAAGCACAATATAACTCCTCTGATCTACTCTTTTACACCTTCTCACTTATCTCTTCATTTCTGTTCAAGGACATCTTTTTCACAACTACATTACATGCTTTTATACAGTTCATCAACCTTGGTATGTACATCAAGGTTGGCATTACATTCATCAACCATTGGAACATAAACATACAAAGAAATAGGTCTAGAGCTAAACAAGATTTGCTAAGGTAAATATGTATGTGGATCACATTATGCCTTATTAAGGACTCAAACACAATCTTCCACACCATGACATGCTTCCACAATCTTCAATACATCTCCACAAGAAATGAAAACAACCAAGTCGGCCAAGACTGGTGTTGACTCTGCGTCTTCAAAGAACAAACTTCATCCTCAATCCAAATTTATCTTTGTGGACTAATTCAAAGGTAGGAACATGATCAAGAGACATCCACAAGCACATTGTAATCACCAGGAACAACCACATGATCTCTTACCACTCTGTCAAGAAGATTCTTCATACCAGAGCATAAGAACAACACTGTCATCCACTATCAAAAGGAAAGGATAGTTTGCGGACCACTAAATCATGAACCATTGTAGTTGAGGGCACTTTTCATCATAGATCATAATACTTCAATGTGGAGGAATACGGAGCAAAATACCTTCTCCCTGTCACCAATGAATACACAGAAAAAATAACTTTTACTCTAGTAAACATAACTCACTCAGATTTTCATACCAAAGGCTCAACCTTGAGATTTAGCATCTTCATACATGCCTTTAAATAAATTCCAATAAATAGACAAAGATAATCATTCTATTGGAAATGTGGAGCAATATATCAGACTATTCTTTAGTAAACAAAGATACTCTTACACAAATTGTTTCTACCAGAAGAGAAAACTTTCTCAAAAGCACTTGGAAACTCAATATCTGGATCACTTACTCATTTTCTCCAACACTTCCATGAGCCAATACAAAAGCATCTAAATCATCAAATTAGGAGCACAATTGACATTAATGACAACATAGATATGTTGACATCAATGACAACACTGATTAGGTGCATACTTGCAACAATCTCCCCCTTTCTCATTCATAGAAACATATGATGTGAAAAGTTGTAAAGACCATCAAGACAAGATTCTCCCCCTTTGTTTTTTCACATTTGTTCCCTTTCTTTTCTATTTTTTTCACATGATTTCTCTCCTCCTTTGACATCAATAGCAAAGGGCACATACTTGCATTCTACTCTTCTGATCCAATTGAACTTTCTCTATCAGGAGGTCAGACTAGTAACATATAGCTACTCTACCTAAGGGTTAGCTCTCAAAACATCAATCTAGATCAAAGAATGAGACTGTAGGCACCACTAGACTAATGCATTTCCATGCATCTTAGTTTAGGGTAGGAGGGGTAATGACCCCTAACTTTTCTCTGAGATACTCAAAAGTACCCTTAGACAAAGGCTTGGTAAAGATATATGCAATTTGATCCTTTGTGGACACATATTACAACTTTACTTCATTATCTATCACCTTTTCTCTCAGAAAATGATACCTTATAGATATATGCTTTGTTCTTGAGTGAATAACTAGATTCTTTTAAATATTTATAGCACTTGTATTGTCACAAAAGATTGCAACTGGATCTTCATACACAACTCTTATGTCCTTCAAAGTCTGCTTCATCCATAACACTTGAGTTCAACAACATGCTGCTATAATATACTCTTCTTCTATAGTTGACAAGGAGTTTGAATCTTGTTTCTTGCTCAGCCATGAAACCAATCTATTACCCAAAAACAAAGTACCTCCACTTGTACTCTTCCTGTCATCAACATGTCTGGCCCAATCAACATCTGTATAAGTACTGAGAGTGAAATCATTATCCTTTGTATACCATAAGCCATGATCCAGTGTGCCTTTTAAATACTTCAAGATTCTCTTTACTACCATCACATGTGATTCTCTTGGATCTGCTTGAAACCTTGCAATAAGACAAACTGCATGCATAATATCAGGTCTGGTTTGAGTTAGATAAAGCAATCCTCCAATCATGGAATTGTACTTTTTCTGAGTAGTCTTGGGTGTTTCATCCATTTTTCTCAACTTACAGCCAGTCACCATGGCAGTACATACCAATTTAGATTCTTCCATCCTAAACTTCTTCAAAAACTCTTTCACATACTTAGACTAAGATATGAAGATTCCTTTATTTGATTGATTAATTTTTAGACCTAGAAAGAAATACATCTCACCAAACATAGACATCTCAAAATCTTTTTGCATTTCACCAACAAATTTCATACACATACCTTCATTGCCTCCAAAGATGATATCATCAACAAAGACTTCAACAATCAAAATTTGATCACCATTAATCTTGAAATAGAGATTATTGTTAGCAATACCTTTATTGAACCCTAACTACAATAAGTACATATCCAACCTTGCATACCAGGCTCTAGGCACTTGCTTGAGTCCATACAATGCTTTCTTCAACTTGCATACCATATCACCTTGATTTGATAGTTGAAATCCTTCCGGTTGCTCAATGTAGACTTCCTCTTCCAACTCACCATTTAGAAATCTAGACTTCACATCCATCTAATACACTTTGAAATCTCTGTGAGCTGCAAATACCAAAAACATTATGATTGCTTCAGTCCAAGCTATTGGAGAAAAAGTCTCTTCAAAATCTATTCTTTCAATTTGAGAATATCCTTTGCACACAAGCCTTGCTTTATTCCTTACAACTTCTCCATTTTCATTCAACTTATTCCTAAAAACCCATTTGGTTTGAATAACATTTTTGTCAGGAGGTCTAGGAACTAATTCCCAACTTTCATTCTTCTCTATCTGCATTAGTTCTTCCTTCATTGCTTTTACCCAATTTTCATCATTAAAATGCTTTATTCACAATTTTGGTTCAACTGTAGAGATGAAACAATAATTCACTTGTTCTTCTATAGCTCTTTTCCTTGTCAATACTCCTTTGCTTTTGTCTCCAATAATTTGATCTTCAGAGTGATTGATTCTTACATAGTTGGGAGTCTTAGCAGCACTTTTCGAAGCCTTTTCTTCTTCATCTTGACTGTCTTCTTGTTCAACTTTTTCTTCACATGTTATAGAAACAAGTTCATCTAATTCATAGCCACTCTGATCTAATGTTCTTTCTTTATCTTCATCCACTTTCACATCTGCACTCTTAACAATCTTTTTTAGCCTTCTGTTGTAGCATCGGTAGGCCTTATTCTTGGTAGAGTATCCAAGGAAGATTCCTTCATCACATCTTGCATCAAATTTCCCTAGATATTCATCTCTTCTGATATAGCATTTGCTTCTAAATACTTTGTAATCATTAGTTCCTCTTAATTGATAGATGTTACCTCTGGTCTTCTTACCAATAGCAATCATAGTTCCAGAGCTTTCCATGATCTTGCACCCATTGTCTTTGAATCTTAGATCATAAACTTTGTCACACATCTGACCAACACTCAAAAGATTATGCTTCAAACCCTTCACATAGAGGACATTATCAATATTATGCTTTCCATCAAATGAAATAGATCCTTTTCGTCAAATCTTACCAATTGCATTGTCTCCAAACCTAACCAGTCCTCCGTCATACTTTTCCAAACTTACAAATGTACTTTTTTCATTGGTCATGTGATGTGAGCATCCACTATCAATAATCAATTCATCCTTATCTTTCTCAACCTAAACAGCCAAAGCACTTTCTTCCACTAGTTTTTCTTCCTTCACATAGCTAGCAGGATTAGTACACATAGGTTTTTCTTTAATAGAAATAAACAATCATTCATTTGCACTAGTACTAGCATCATCATATTCATTGTTAGTCACACCTTCATCATCAAGATCTCTAACATAGTAGCATTTCTTTGGAGCTCTAGGCTTGTTTTCAAATCTTTTTCTAATCCTTTCAATTCTTTCAAGACATCTAGAAGCATAATGACCTACTTTACCACATGAATAACATTTGAAAGGTAATTTGCCTTTAAACTTACTAGAACATCTTTGCAATCTGTCAACAAAGTTGTATTCAATTTCATCAAAGTCATCATCAAGTTCTACCTTATATTTCTCAGCTCTGGAGATCTTTTTTGAAGTATTGGCTTTAAAAGCAGTCTCAACTTTTGATAGATCATCACCAAACTCTCTCATCTCAAAGGATTTTATCTTTCTAACTAATTGATCTCTATCAATAGTTTTCATAGTCATTACTTCTTCAATTGTAGCTACCTTGTGACTATAGGACTCTGGTAGTGATCTAATAAATTTCATCACAAGTTCATCATCACCAATAGTTCCTCCCATACCTTTTATTCCATTGACAAGTTCATCAACCCTTTGCATAAAGGCTATTATGTTTTCATCATCACTTATATTTAAACCCTCATATTTTTCTTTCAGGCCCTCTAGCTTGGCTTCTTTTACAAAATCATCTCGTTCATACAATTTTTTCAACTTTTCCCAAACTTCATTTACAGATTCAAGTTCCATGAGTTTTATCAACTCAGTGTCATGCAAAGCACTTAACAGGGCATCTCTAGCTTTTATATTCAACTCATATTCTTTCATTTCATCTTCAGTTGTCAAACCATTTAGAGGTATGGTATATTTTGACTTTGCAACTTTCCATACTTTATAACCAAGACAAAGGAGATGGATTTTCATTCGTACCTTCCAAACAGCATAATTTGTCCCATCAAACTATGGATCTTCCTTTTTAAAAGACATCTTGGATCTTCCTCAAGCTGTTAGGCTTTCTTCCAAGGAACTTGGCTATGATACCAATTGTTGAAATGCACCGAACAACTGAGAGTGGTGGGGTTGAATCAGTTGTCCCTAAAACTTTGAGTAATTATGAACATCAACTCTTCAAACACTTATTTATTGTTATTTAGATTTAAGCATGAACTAAGAAGCTCAACACAATAACACAATCAGTACATGAGATACCAAATTTTTATGTGGAAAACCCTATAAGGGAAAAACCATAGTTTGTGTTATCTCACAAGATATATAGGTTATAGTGATACCGAAAAATAAAGGCTCACTACCCGAATTGATAATTGCAAATGTTGAGGCTCACTGCCAAGAATGACTCACTACTAAGGACAAATCACTGCCAAGGATGGTTCACTGCCAAAAGATGGTGTACTAATTTGGTAGCATCTACCCCATGCTTGAGTTCAGTTCCATTGAAGCACAGTATAACTCCTCTTCTCTACTCTTTTACACCTTTGCACTTATCTCTTCATTTCTACTCAAGGACATCTTTTTTGCAACTACATTACATGCTTTTATACAATTCATCAACCTTGGATTATACATCAAGGTCAGCGTTACATCATCAACCATTGGAACATTCTCCAAGGTTGGCATTATAAACATACAAAGAAATAGGTCTGGACCTAAACAAGATTTTCTAGGGTCAATATGTATGCGGATCACATTATGCCTTAGTAAGGACTCAAACACAATCTCCACACCATGACATGCTTCCACAATCTTCAATGCATCTCCAAAAGAAGTGAAAGCAACCAAGTCAGGAAAGACTGGTGTTGACATTGGATCTTCAAAAAATAGACTTCATCCACGATCCAAATTTATCTTCGTGGACCAATTCAAAGGTAGGAACATGATCAAGAGACATCCACAAGTGCATTATAATCACCAGGAACAACCACATTATCTCTTACCACTCTGTCAAGAAGATTCTTCATACCGAAGCACAAGAACAACACTGTCAGCCACTGTTAGAAGGAAAGGATAGCTTGTGGACTACCAAATCACAAACCATTGTAGCTGAGGTCACTTGTCATCATTAAAGACATAACTGTAGAACCATAGATCATAATACTTCAATGTAGAGGAATGCAGAGAAAAATAGATTCTCCCTATCACCAGTGAATACATAGAAAAAGCAACTTTTACTCTGGTGAACATAACTCACTCATATTTTCATACAAGAGGCTCAACCTTGAGTTATAGAATCTTTAGATATGCCTTTAAATAAAGTCCAATCCATAGATAAAGATATTCATTCTACTGGAAATGTAGAGCAATCTATCATACTGTTCTTCCATAAACAAAGATACTCTTAAACATATTGTTTCCATTGGAAGAACAAATTTTATCAAAAGCACTTGGAAACTCAATATTTGGATCACTTACTCATTTTTTCTCACACTTCCATGAGCCAATAAAAAGAATCTAAATCATGAAATTATGAGCACTATTGACATCAATGACAAAACTGATTAGGCACATACTTGCAATAATGGGGTCAGAGATGGGATCCATGGAGGGGTAAGTCTTGGGTAAGCTCTGGTCCTTCTTAGGCCTATACTTGGAGTGAATGATGTAAATAAATTTTTGAGAGACTAAAGTAGAGGGAGGGTGGTAGAGACCAAAGGGTCAACATCGTTAAAACCTTTACCTTTAACAAGGGCTTCAGAGGGCTAGTAGGGTAGCTGTTGGGTGGGGATCAATCCTCTTGAGCATGGGTTACAATGATTCTAACCATTGAGTTGGGGGTAAATTTTTCCAAACCAAAAAAATTTAGGTTTCTTCTTCGATGAGCCTAGTGGGATAAAATGCAGACACACCAAGGAAGGGTTATAGATTCTAGGGATAAGGGGTGGGGTTGGAGTTCTTGCCAATTGAAACTTGTATAGGCAATAAATCAACCTCTAATGCATGGGTAAATCTTTGTCTCCAAGGAGAACATGAAGAACAAAATCTTTCAATGAACTAAAAATCCAAATAGAAAAATTCATCTTTATACTATGTCTAAGGGGGTTTAGCATAGGAAATAGGTAGACTTCGGTGACAATATTCCAACAACCTGGGAGATCATCACTTTTGAATCTATTAGGGTATCTTTCCACTTTATCGCCCCACATAAGGAAGGTCTCTAGAGCTTCATGGTTTTGATTTTTTATCTTCTTATATATCCTATCTCCTTCCATATTTATACCAATGGCCATTGCTATGAGGTCCTTTGAGACTTTGAATGAAATACCTTTAATATACATAGTGTAACTTTTCTAGGATACTGCAAATTCCCTGGAGAGGATGAGATCATAACTATTAATGGATTAAATGTAAGAGGAAAGGTATACCCTTCTAATAATGTTCCAAACTTCCCCATTTCTTTGAATATTGTCATAGTTGAAGGGTTCAACTCTAATGAGATCTCCTCCCATGGTGGCTTTGAAAACTAGTCTTTCAACAATGGAAAAGTCCTTAGGAGTTTCTTGCTAATCTTGCCTTTTTCTTGTGTGAGAATTCATGATGAGATAGAGCTTTTAGAAAACCATAAACCAATGTGTCTCTTCATTATAACACTCATTCACACCATCAAATCCACTCATGTCAACATTACAACTAAAGCAGGGAGTCGACAAGAGATTAATCATTGTAATTAGCTTCTCCATGAATTTTAGTTTTGATGTTTTGTAGAAGGGTTTTATCATCATCCCAAAGTTTAATATGCCTTTAAAGTTGCCCCCTAAGTTTTCTAAAAAGTCATAAGCTAGATTCCCTTCCTTGAAAATGTTTTTGATTTTGATACTTTCAAAGCTTTTTAGGATATCTTTAGTCTCTTGTATTCATGCTTTGTAGGATCAATATGGTTTAGCCTTGGAGTTTAACATATCAATAACCTTCTTTGAGTCGCCTTCACTTATTATTTTGGTTACCTTTATCATTGGATAGGATGGTTCCTTGAAGAGTTGTTAATGCTTCGATAGAGTTACTTGTTTGTATTCCTAAATTTTGTGTGAAGGAACTAATTAAATAGCTTATCAATCCACCCCTCCCTCCTATCTCAAGTTTCCTTTCATAGATCCACCAAAATTGAGTTTGTACCATCTAGACATAGGGGCTCGATTTAGTTCTTCTTCTTTGTTACATGACATCTCATATTACCCAGATTTACATTTCCAATTTACTATCAAATAAATAGTCAAGATCATCATAAACATTTTTGTTAATAAAGCAATAATCATTTGCATAATCATTACATAAAAGCATATATTTTTTTATATCTTTTGAAACTAAAAATTTAAAACATATTCAAGGATAGCATGTTAGTGTATCCCCTTCACTTTATAGTCATAATGTTTTTCTCATGGTAATAAAGATAATTTTACATAAAATTTGACTGTCAAGTCATATATATAGAATATATTGCATCTAGATTTCTGATATCTGTCTTCATAAGTCTTGGCTTCTCGTCTACTTGGGAAGGAGAGCATGAGCCAAGTGTATTTCCTCCATCTGTAGACCAGCGGTCCCTTGTACACATTCCTTCCTGGAAGTGGCCCTACCCTTCATGAAGGGAATAGATAAAAAGAACCAATAATTTTGTCATCTGATTTTCTAGTGTTGTGCCCTACATAACTCATCACGATCATACAACTATAGATCCCCTCTAACTATGTATGACATTACTAGATGGTTATGACATCTGGTACATAGTGAATTGACTAATCCATGCAGAAAAGGATGCATTACTTTGGACAAAGATTTAATATACATAGATGTTTCATAATGAACATAACCGATTGTTCACACACTTCTAACTCAACTTAGAAGCTATCTCATCCTACAGTGATTATAGATTAACCCCTTATGGTCAAGGCATAACTTAATTAAACTTACCATTTAGTCCATCTGAATCAGACTTCCAACTCCAATTCCTGGAGCGCATTCCAAAAGTTTTTTTGTTGCATCTGTAACATGGAACTTGTGACTCCATGTCACTCTATTCCTTATTTCAATAGTTTAAATGTTCTCAATTTTCAATATCAAGACTGATCTTGGTCTATAACTTCATGAGTTCAGTTAATGTGTTTAACCTATTTCAAGGATCTCATCCAATCCATATCGACTATAACAAATCTTTTTTAAGTAGATAGTATAAAGTATATCAATAATATAAAGTAAAAGAAGATTAATATTTTCCCTTATAGTAAACTCTTAGTCTGTTAAAGACTCAAAAGGTCCTAACACCTTCTATTCCATTCAAAGAGTCAATATCATTAGTAGAAAGAAATTTATCATAAATGATTACTTATTAGTCAAGCTATTGAGCTCTATCTTTCATTTCTACACTTGAATAACTTGGAGTTATACATGTTTTCATTTTTCCTCATGCTCAAGGCACATAAATGTACTTGTTGTGCAATAATAATGATACCATTATCTTAGTTTCACTTAAGCATAACAATGAATCTTATACCTCCAAAGCCAAAGGCACATAATACTAAAGATTCAAGTCAAACCCTTTTATTTTCCATTTCTCAATTTCTAAAGGCCCACTATCACAAAGAAGCAACACTTTTATAGTGTTTCAAACTATTGTTAAGATACAGTGACTCATGGGTTCATAACACATTGATTTTCATCGATGTGATAACATCTTTATAAGTAGTCATTCTAAACAAAGCAATTAATATTTAGAATAATCTGGTTTGGCAGATAATAGGTCTCCTCACTAGTATCGAACCATAAAATAACCTTCCCATTAACAAGGAAGTAAGGATAATGACTAACTACGGTTTAGTGTTTTAAATAGATGCCCTTCAGGAACCAAGGTAGTAACAAAGATGTCGGCTATGCCACAGTCTCATGTTTAATACTAGCTAAGATATAAAACATCTTTATGACATCAGCCTTATTACAGAAGCTTGGTTTCATAACTCAGAAACATTCAAAGATAAAAAAATTCAAAAAATTAATAGAATGCTTATAGCATTTCATTATGATTTGCTTGAAATAGGCATCAACCCAATATTCTGAGCATATAGAAGCCATTCAAAGGTGACAATAAGAAAGATACAATTGAATGTATTATATAATTTCAAACTTACCTAGCTTCGGCAAGTCCCTGACTTCAAATGCAGGTTTCTATGTGAAGCTCTTCCTTATTCCTTATTGCTTACAGTCTTCTACTCTTTCCTTTCAGGTTGTTTGTTTTGTTTCCCTATGTTTTCTTTGACCTATTTTCCCCTCGAGTATCTACTCTCTTGTTCCATCCATGTCCACCATGAGCTATGCTTTCTCCACTTTCTCCATAATCCATGGAGAATGGAGTCATGCTTAACTACTTGAAAGAAGTCCTCTCTACCAAGAGACTTATCAAAGCATCATAAGGATTTAAAACTATATCATACAATTATTGCTTATATATCATATAAGGAATAATATGCTATTATAATTATAAGTTAAGCTATTTCGACACCATGGACATATTATCAAAGATATGGTGCTAGGAATAATCATACAATAGAATGTGAATATGGGGTTGAGGCTTTCTTCCTCCCCCTTTCATAATCTAAAACTAATGTTATTTAAAAATGAAGTTGATAATTACAAAGAATAATATATATATATATATCAAATAGAGTTTGACTAAACAAGGAAAGCTAATTAGAAACATACCCCATATTGAAGGTTCACGTAATGTACAACATTGAAATTCAAATGGAAAACCTGACTTTTTCCAAAACATCTATCTACTTCCCTCTAGTGATACTCTCCATCCATTCTTAAAGATCTTTTTCCTGGTTACACTCACAACCATTCAAACTATGATCATTGTATCATCAACAAATCATTATACATCATGCTTAAATAATCTCAATAACATATAATCTCATTTCTAATTCTGAGCATTGTTCATAATTCATTTAATCAATGATTTGTCTTGATATTTTTCCTATACATCAAATAATTAATCTACGATTACTTATCCATTTAATTACATGAAAGTAAAAGGAAAGCATGGTTAAAGTTTGGGGATGTAATATTCTCTGCATCAATTTTGAGAATTCCTTGTTTTCCACTCTATCATGTCATTTCCAATTGTTATCTATCTTCTTTTCCAATTTAGAAGGGTTCCTTTTGGGACTTTTTAAGTTTTCTATACCCACATTTTCCAAAATGCTCTGAATATATTATTAGTTGTCACCTTGCAAGGTTTAGAAAGGCATATGAAAATCTAATTAGTCCTTTCTTTCTAGATATCCCAACCCATATGAGCTAGAGATTGGTCCTAGATATCTTTGATCAAGGGATGCTTAAAAGGAGAGTTCCAATTGCCTGTCACCTATTTCACATCATCTTACTAGACCCAAGAATTATTGAAATTCTCTAGAATTCTATGTTTGATCTTCCAAGAGTATGAACACACTAGAAAGAGGTGATTAATATTCTCTTCCATTTATTTGCAAATGATACATCTATTAGCCAATTAAAAGTCATGACCTTTCAAGTTATCAATAGTGAGGATTTTCTCTTGTCAAACAACCGACCAAAAGAAAGTGATTTTGGGAATGAGGTTTTGAATCCAAATGTTGCCCCAATTAAAATCTATGATTTGATAATTTTCCATCACATTAAAACCAATCTTAAAAATGTAGTTTCTAGAAGGATCAGTTTTCTAGATGAGTTCATAAGAATATATGGTTTGTTTATCCAAAATAATATGTTTATATTCACAAATTCCTTTTTGAGCCTCTTTTTATCCATGAACTAATAAACTCTACACAATTAACATTACATCTTTTAGTCCTATAATCACCACTTCATGGGATATGGGGTTATAAATCTAGAGGAACTAATAACTAAAAGGATAAAGAAAGTTGTAATGCTATTTATTGGTATCATCCTTTGGAAGGAATCATGAAGTTAAATTTTGATGGGGCCATGAGAGTAAATCTAGGGTTGGTAGGAGAAGGTTATGCATTATATAACTCACAAGGTGAATCGGTATATGAAGGGTCTCTTTTCATGGGTATACACAACAATAATGAGACAAGATGGAAAGCATCATTAACAGGGCTAGGAGTAGCCAAGATGTTGAAGGTAAACTATTTTTTAGTAGAAGAGGATTCTATGATTGTAATTAATACAATGCTCATGAGAAAGAGTTTGATTTGGAAGCTTAATTTGTATGTTGAGGAGGCATTAATCTTAATTGAGAATTTTAAACTATAAAGGGAATTGAAAATTATGTCTGACTTCTTGGTGAATGAGGGAGTGCAACAAGAAATGATAAGGACAACTTATAGTCACTGTTCTTGAAGATTTGGCCAAATTCAGATTCTAAATTCTTTTTAAAAACCCTAGTAAATGTAGGGTTTTCTTATTAGGATACCATTGGTTTGATATACATCATGCAATTCTAAGTGGTGAGTGTATGAGAGGGATTGGTGTATAGTATAGTGAGTCTTTATGTTAAGTGTAGGGTGGTGAATCAGTATATTTGCATGTTTTAAGGCATGTATGAAGCATCATTTCAAAGGTAAGTACATGTAATTTTGTTAGCTTAAGTCATAGAATTATCTCAAACAGAAATTATTTTATGAAACATAAATAATAAGGTTATCATTAGCAGAAGGGTGGTAACTTGTCAAACATGTCAAGCAGTGTGTATGGCTCGAGTGGCACTTAAAGCTCTTTGGTTTCATTATATTTTTAGAGATTCGTTAATTCTATTATGACTATTGGTATATAAAGTATGAAGCATTAAAAGATGGTTAAGGTATCATTTAGTATTTACGTAATGTGTCTTTGTAAGAGAGTTGTTGCAAGAAGGTTGATATGCTACTAAGACAACTATTAAACATGGAAGATATGTGATTGGTTTGCAACAAATGAGACCTATCATGTCACAAGGAGGTATTTTTTATTATTGAAATTTTAATGTATTTTTGCTTGCAAGGATTGGATCATGTTAGGGTTTGTCAAATATGTGTTGGGTGAGTTGGCTCTAAGGTATAGTAGACAATGGAAAGTAGATATTTGGGAGGTGTTAGTTGAGAATTTAGTGCTCTTGTTTCCCAACATAGAAGCATGATTGTTGAATGAAGCCAAAAATATCTCAGTGAAATGTTGATTACAGACATGGAGTGAAAGCAATAGAAATTGTAATGAACTAAACTATGAAAAATAGCAAGTACATATAGATGAGAACAAGTGAAGAGGTTGAGTCGACTTCAACACTCCACTCACCAATTGGAAAAAGGATGTTGACACATACCTTGGAGAGTTGTGTTGAGCTCTCCAAGTCAACACCTAGCCACCTAAGGTGACTTAAAGCCATGTGCTAATTATATTACTTGGAATAAGTAATATACAATAAATTTTAGCACTAACACACCCCCTTAAGCATAGCTTAGGTGGGTACAAGAAGAGATGGGTCCTAGCTACTAGGCCTGGTGACGTACCAATATACAATAAAGTCTCTAATAAATAGAGAAAAGGAGAAAACCCAGTGGGAAATAAAACTCCTATCCAAAAAAGAGAAAAGATGCATGAATCTAGAAGCTGCTTGTGTACCTTGATGTTGATGTTGAACTATGACTGAAATGACTCCATAGATGCTAGTATCATGAAGATTCAAGAACATTAAAAAAAATTGAGATGTGATTCAATGTAAGATTCAAGTTCATTTACCATAGGCTCTCAATGTGAGATGTGAACTGATGTGAATCTATTGCAAGTCTATGGATCATTTACCATAGGCTCTCAATTTGAGAAGTGTTTTAAAGATCAATTTGATCCACCTATTTCTCAATCCCACCTTCTTTTAGTTTGCAACCTCATTGAGTTAAATTATGTGACATAATCTTATACAGTATTAGAGTCTCTTGGACTTATACTTATGAGGTCTTTAGCTCATGACTTCTTTGTTTGTTGACCTTCCCATTGGGTGTTTTCAAGGTCCCAATATGAACATAAGTACTTGGAGTTAGACTTGATCACACTTATTAAACCATCTAGACATGAGATGTTTTTGTAGATTTAGAAGTACGGAAAGAAAAGACTCAATGATACCCCCTAGTTTTGGCACTTTATCATGTAGTGCTATAGGTCTAAGTAGGTCGATATAATCTATCCCTAATACTTAGCCCTCTTACACCAAAATGTAATTTCACACTAACAATTTTTAAAAGAACCTTAATTTTCTCCAAATTTAAATTAACGCCCCCGAAAGCATAATCTTAAATGCTTTTCAAAGGAAGGGAAAAAAGTTAAATTTGATGTTAGGCAGTTTGGTAACTATTTGTGGTTACAACAAATACTGGCAGTTTTCTTTGGCAGTTAGTGAAACATAAAATGTTAAGAAATTTAACTATTACAACACAAATAAATTGTGCCAAAGTTAAGAAAGAGTCATATGTCACTCAATGGACAAATGTGAGTGAACGAAATTGAAACCATGGAATTAAGGCTAGTACTGACCAATTCCACAACCTGCCAAGTGTTTTAAGACTTTAAAACAAATAACAATTACCATTGGTGTTGGTGTTAAAGTTTGTTCCACCTACAACATTGGTCTAATAGATCTAAATATCCGTCACAACAACATTGAGTGCGCCTTCAAAAAAGTAGAGTGAGAGATGATCTTGATTGGAGTTGACCATGTGGTGAAAAGGGCATACACTATGGGAGCTGTGGTGGCTTGGTGAAATATTTCAGTACCACGATGAAACCAGTTAATCAGAAGCAAATAACTATTGGCAGAAAAACAAGGGATGGGCAGAATGCTGTTCCTTTGAATGCAATGCTACAGCAAAAAGAACAGCGTAAAACAAAACACACACAGAAGGAAACCAAACACCAGAGAGACAGCAATATTTAATTTATATATATTCCTTTTTCTAGATTACATTCAAATTTCAATACACATTACAGATTCAGAGCTGCTGCTCTATTTTCATACTCTGCCCCAATCTCTGGAGCTGCACACTGTATATCCGGAGCTGCCTGGAACTCTGTATTGTCTATTGTTGCTACAGGAACATTCCTCTCTGTTGTTCTCCTTCTGTTGTTCTCTCCTAGAACCTTCAAATTCCTCTGCTGCTATCAGGATGATCTCTATCGTCCTCTCTGCTCATTGCATTTTCCCTCTATTTTGTCTCTTCTACATGCCCAGCAAAATGGGTGCTCAACCATTTCAAATTCAAATGCACCTACCAGAATTGAATGCTGGCAGGCCAATGGTGCTGGGGGAGGATGCGGGAGATCCCCAGGTCTGACGCAGGGGCAATCAGCAATAAATGTCTAACGGAGGATTAAATTTTCAACACTCCCCCTTAATCTGAAGTCAGACATCAATTTGCAAATTTTATTCCAGAATTGATCTCCGGAGTTAGACACTTGCCTTTGCCTTTCCGGAGCTCTTTCTATCATGCTGTATCATCTCCGGAGCTGCCCTCTACATCTTCGGAGCTCTCTGTCTACATCTCCGGAGCTGACTTCCTGTTTCAGTATCTCTGGAGCATCTCTGAAGCTGACTCTCTGCAACTCCAGAGTTCCTTTTCTGTATCTCTGGAGCATCTCCGAAGCTACACCTACATTCAAGAGTTGAATCTCTGAAGCTCTCATACTGTCTTTCCAGATCTGAACCTTCGAAGCTATCAACAATGCCGAGCCTATCCCTTAGGCGTTCAAATGAGTCTTTCGGCAATGCTTTTGTGAAAATATTAGCGAGCTGCTGCTCGGATCTGCAATACTGCAACTCAATCTCTCCTTGTTCTACCAACTCCCTAATGAAGTGATAACGGATTTCAATGTGCTTGCTTCATCCGTGGAAGACTAGATTCTTTGTCAAGGCTATTGATGAAACATTGTCACAATGAATAGTTGTACCATCTTCTTGCTGCTCATACAAGTCTGCAAGGATTCTTCTTAGCTAAATAGCCTGACAAGCAGCTGCATTTGCTGCAATATACTCAGCTTCTGCTGTAGAGAGAGAAATAATGGGTTGCTTCTTGGATGCCCATGATATCACACCTGAACCCATGTGAAATACATAGTTTTTTATTTGATGATTTTTTATCTTGTAATTCTTAATTTTTTTTGGCTAAATCAATTAACATTAAACTAAAAACCTAATCACACCACTCAAGACCTAATTTGATGGCTGTATTTAGGCATTTTTGCCTTAAAATATAATTAAAATTGTAAAGAGATTGTATCCCATGAAAAGAGACATTTTGAAGAGATTGTCAAAATTTATATAGGATTATGATGATATGTATATTTGGTTTTTATATAATTTTACTTATACTAAGGTATGTCATGGTATTTTAAGGGCACCTTTGAATCTCATAAAAAAATTATGATGATATGTATATTTGGTTTATATATAATTTTACTTATACTAAGGTATGCCATAGTATTTTAAGAGCACCTTTGAATGGATAACAGTCATAAAAAATTTGCTTGACAAGGTCAAATTTAAGCCTTGACACCACTAGCTTCCATAAATTTTGGAGCCTACATGCAACTACAAAATTTGTGGGACCCCTTGTTTTAAAATGCTCCTAAACAATTTCAACAACACCCCTGAGATAATTTAGGAAGCCCCCTTCCATGGGACTGTTTCCTTATTCTCCTTTATCTTCCTTAAATGTCTCCTCCACTCTCCATTATATTCTCTCCATCATTCCCTATTTCATTATTCCCTATTTTATTGGAAAATTATTTTATGTTTGAGCCGAAAAATTATTCTATGTTTGGGCCGATAGACCATTCTATATGTGCACACATCTTGTAACTGCCAGAAATTTGGTAGTCCTATTTTTTAGTGCATTACCTTTTCTAGCTGGGTTGTCTTTAAATGCTCCTTTGTTTATGATTCCAAATGTTTGCTGGCCACACTATAAAGTATGGGAGGCGTTTAAAAATAAGGAGAAACGGTTTGATTTAAAATTGATTCCTCTTCCAAAGGCAATCTCTCTCTCTGTTCATTGCACCTTCTAGTAGTTTCAGACGAAAGGTATTTTTCCTTCAATTTGGTGATAGCACCATTTCAAAATAGTCATCAGAGGAGCCACCATGTATTCAGTCAATGGAGCATTTTCCAGATAAAATTGCTGCAGTTGTATTGTTACTGCCTTCATGCCCCTCAGTGGAACAATGCTCTCTGATACGATGAATGAGGTATAATGAATTTCGTCTCATCAATAATTGGAGGCTTCGGAGACTCCACACTTTACTATGCAAATGGGAAAGAAAATCTGACAACGTCCTTCAAATTTGGCACCCAGTTTGCACGACAATTTTTATCACAGAACAGTCCTCCTTGGGTAAATCACTAGTTGAGAACAAAGACAGATCGTTTGCAAATTTAAAAAATTGAATTGAATTATTGGTTAATGAGGTAATTTGTTATGGAATTTCAATTTATTGATAGGTTAATATGTTACTAAATGTAGGATCTAATTTTGTTGGAATCGCGGGAGAAAAAGTTTCTTATTTGGCAAGATCCTCTTTTGCATACAGCTAAAAACTATGGAAGCATTCACAAAATATACGTTGTGGCTAAGGAGGATAAGGCTATTGTGGAGGCGTTGCAGAGAAATATGATTGTAGACAATCCTCCACAAAATGGTATACAAAATTGAAGGATCCGTACCGTATTCTTCTCCAAGCCTCTTTGTCTGGCTGAAGCGCTCATACAAATTGCTAATATATGTGTATAAGTGAAGCAATCACATTTTAAGGTCATGCAGATGGATTTTAGTAAAGTTTGCTACATCTAGAAATTTCAAATAAACGTGTCACACATGTCAAGGTTCTTAAGGTTCTTAATATTGTAATGGGAAATTTGCTACATCTCCAAATCTGAAGAGAGTCATAACTAACCTGCCCCCAATGAACTATCTTCACCCCATAGGCCCTATTATAGTTGGAACCGATATCAGAAAAGATTAATACATTGAGGCAAATACAATAGTTACCCCACTAAGAAAAGAAGGAAAACAATATTGACTACCCGTAAGTGATAAAACATCATAGAAACTAAGATCATTTATCTAACTTTACTTAACCACTAATACCACAATATATTTATAATTAAAAACATATATACTTACGGTAGGTAGCATAGATAAGATAATATATGTTTAAACTTGTTAGTCCCTGCCAAAGGCAGGAGACTATAGTTTTCAAGTCACTAAAATCATATTAGTTGTCCTCGTTATACGTGCCAAGTTGAATATTTGCATGTTTCACTATAGTATGTGAATTCATTTTCACAGTTGGCAAGCACTTCGGAGCACAGGGATTGGCCGTGCATTATACCTGGGGTTTTTTATTCTGAGGAGATTTTAGCCGCTATTTTTTATTCATGCAGAGCGCACTTTTACCTGCAACTATTGGAAGATGATTTTAACCAGTTTTTTTTAATTGGAGATTGCAAAGAAATAGTCACTGAGGCTTCATTCAATTGTGCATGTAGGCCAGGTGTCTGTTCATGCGCATTCACAATAGGTGTTTGATTTACTGCACATTTCTGGAGGTATTGGTGTATAGAATCACTTGGTTTCAGACATAATTTCAATGAGCTATTTTTGTTTCAAACAGTGGGAGGCACGATTGCGTTGGGGGATTATGTAGTAGGATTCACCATTGTCTTTGTATTTACATTGGCGGCATGGTTTGAATCTACATCTACGGACAAGGTTGAGATTTTATTTTCGAATTTTCATTTGTTTCACTGAACTTGTCAATGGTTTGCTTTCATTGTTTGTGCTTGGCAGAAAACATTTTGGCGTTTCTGTGGTAGGATTTTTTTGTTTTATTATGTTTTATTAGTCTAGTTTTTCTGCTGTTTATGTCTGTGGTAAGACTGGCTGATTGACTGGATGCAGAGCTGTAATATTTAGTTGCCCTAGTTTTTGCATGCAGAGCTGGAATGTTTAGCTTTTGTGTGTTTAGTTTTGTTCTTCATGCATTGTAATAAGGGCCATTGCAAATGGATGCCATGTTGCTGTCATAGTTGAGGTAGTCATAAAGATTCATGGTTGTAAACCTTTCTAAAGCATGTAGGGAGGTGTCAAGAGGTCTAATGCCTTGTCCAAGGCTTGTTTTTTTTGTAATGGTGTTTGAAGACTTTGGTTGTATGCCACCCCACATTACATATGACAAATCATTGTCATTAGTTGCAGTCCATAACATAATAGTGTAGTTCGATGGTTGAAGAGTAGTTATATACCTTCCCATCAACCAAAACTATCTTCCAAGAGGTCTGTCAAGATGTATGTAGGTTGAAAAAGCCTTGAACATGATCACTGAAATGTAGAAGGGGAGTTTAAAGTGATTGGGAAGAGAAAATAAATAAGGAAGTTTAGTTTTCTACCTAACTTACTGTGTAATTCGCTGCTACAGGCCTTACCCTGTTCCTGCACAGACAGATTGTGGAAAGTCACAATGATGGCATGATAGTAGAATGAGTTGGCTTCCTTTTGCATTGGGTTTGGGTTCTTGAAACATTTCTAGAGCATAGATAATTGCACTTTTCTTAAAACGGTCTGAAAAAGCCTCATCTAGGGTTTCTGATAGAAGTTATGCCTTTTCTCTCCATTCCACTGGTTTGACTCACTCTTGATCAGTCGAATGGATTGTTTTAAGTCAGTTTTAATGTGTTATGATAAGATTTGGGTAGGGGATCTGAGAAGGAGGAAGTTTTTTTGAAGAAACCTAACATCGTCATGTATTAGGTGTTGCATAGAAGCCTAGAAAGGGAACAACATAAGACCAATCCGTTGTAGTCCATTTTGGAGACCCAAAACCTAAGGAATCCTTGGTTTTATCATGCTCTTGAGATGCCTAAATGATTTGTTGAGCACTATAATCAAAATGGAGGGTGGTTGCTTCACAAAAGAGGGCTAATTGGGGCTTTAGGCTACTGGGAGGGGCTATAGGTTAGACTATATTTTCCAAAACAACCCATACCCAATTTGGGATATGTTGTAGGAAATCCAAAAGGGTGTTTTAGGATTGTCTAAGATTTGAGTTTGTAGACCTGTATCAAGAGTTATTTCTGATTGTTATTATTTCAAGGGCTACAAGGAGTTTAGTGGCTTAAAGAAGGAAGTCCTAATTCAAAGCTTTTATAGCCTTAGAAAATGGTTTGAATGTGTCATATGGAAAGCCAAACAAGCCTCAACATGATGATTTCAAGAAAACTAACTGTTGTTCCCACTTTTGCATGATGATCATTAAATTTGGTTTTTGACTGTGAGAAGAAAACCTTGTCAAACGGTGGAATCCTCAACCTATCCTAAGTCCTCTACATCATAGTGGTATCAGAACCATTAAAGGTTCTATTTTTGGTTGTGTAAGACTTGGTTTATGTTAGAAGAGGAGAGTGAAGGAGAGGCTAGCAACATGCCTCCAAAAGGGATGACCACTGAGGTGGTTAAGAAGTTCAAGGAGATGGAAGAAAAGTTTAAGAGTGGAATCAAGGAAGAACTCCAAGAAGAGTTGAAGGCACTAAGGATATGGAAGAGGATAGATGAAGGTTCTGATAAAGAAGAAGAAAAAGAGGAGGAAGAAGAAGATCAAGAAGAGGCAGAGGTACTTGTAGATTAGAAACATTTCCTTAAAGCCATCAGGGCAATTGGCAAAGATTCTTCAAAGGCTCGGATGGAGATTCCAATGTTTAGTGGTAAGGTGAATGATGATGAAGTTATGGAGTGGATTGAGGCCCTAAATAACTACTTTGAATAAAAAGAAGTCCCTGAGAACAAGAGGGTGAAGTTTACAAAAACTAAACTCAAAGGTCCTGCCCTTACATGGTGGAATTACATCCAAGGTGAGAGGGTAAAGAATAGGAAGAGCATGATCTCTTCATGAAGTAGAATGTTGGAAAGGATCAAGTCCCAATTCCTTCCATCAGACTATGACGTGTAGATCTACAAGAAGATGCAAAATCTCAAGCAAAGAGATTTGGATGTGGTCACCTACACTGAGGAGTTTCACAAGTTCTCTCTTCGTTGTGGATATATGGAGGATGAAAAAGGTAAAGTGGCAAGGTATCTAAATGGTTTGAAGTTTAGTATACAAGATGAAATCTGTATACTAACCCCTAAAACCATAGACAAATGCCTTTAAATGGCATTGAGGGTTGAAGAGAAGTTGAAGAGGAAAGGTGAGCAGCAAAATAGAGGAAGAGGTGGCAGAAATTTCAGAGGTAGGGGCAGTTTTAGAGGCAGAAATCAGTTTCAAAGAAGCCAAGGGGAATCAAGTTCCCAAGAACAAAGTGGAGAATCAAGTCCTAGAGGAGGCTTTAGAGGAAGGAGACACAATGGAAGGGGTAGATTTGGTGGACCAGGGAGACGTCCTAATGTCTTCACAAGAAGGTGCTACAATTGAAACCAAGTGGGACATCCAACCTTCAAATGTCCTGAAAAGCAAGCCTCAAGCTCTCATGGTGGAGAGAGAAGGAACCAGTTGATCGAAGAAGATGATTGCCAAAGTGTTAACTCTCCAATTGGAAGTGCAGCCCCAGTCCATGAAGGAGAAAGTTTGATGATGAGGAGAACCATGTTGAAGGTGCCTCAAACACAAGAACCCCATCAAAGGAAGACATTATTCAAGACAACATGCAAGGCCTATGGTAAGATTTGCAATGTAATTGTTGATTCAGGCTCAACTAAAAATTTGGTTTCTATTGAAATGGTAGACAAGTTGAAATTGAGAAGACTTCCTCATGTTAGTCCTTATAAAGTATCATGGTTGAATAAGGGGCAACAAGTTTTGGTAGATGAACAATCTTGGGTAGAATTTGAGATAGAGGAGTACAAGGACAAGATTTGGTGTGATATAATTCCCATGGATGCTTGTCATTTGCTTTTAGGACTTCCATGGCAATATGATGTTCAATCCCAACATGATGGTAAATCTAACTCCTTCATTATAACCAAGAATCGTAGGAAGTATAGATCCAAGGGTATGCTTTGATTTTGAAGCCTAAAAGCAATCCTAATTTGCATGGTCCTAGAGGGGAAGAGGTTCCCAAGGAGGTGCAGCAATTGTTAGAAAAGTATAAGGGTATCATGGTAGAGGAGATGCCTAACGAATTACCACCTATTAGGGACATAATCCATCAAATTGATTTCATACCAAGGTCTACTTTGGTAAACAAAGAAGCCTACAACATGACACCTCCTCAAAATGAAGAGATTGCCAAGCAAGTGCAAGAATTGTTGGATAAGGGATTGATAAGAAAGAGCCTTAGCCCATGTGTTGTCCCAACAATCCTAGCCCCTAAAAAGGATGGTAAATGGAGGTTGTGTATGGATTCTAGAGCTATTAACAAGATTACTATAAGATATAGGTTCCCTATGCCAAGGATTGAGGACCTAATAGACTGTTTGGGAGGGGCTAGATACTTTTCTAAGATTGATCTTAAGAGTGGGTATCATCAAATTAGGATAAAGCAAGGGGATGAATGGAAGACATCATTCAAAACAAATGAGGGTCTTTATGAGTGGTTGGTGATGCCATTTGGCCTATCCAATGTCCCAAGTACTTTTATGCATCTCATGAATGAAGTATTGCAAGATTTCATTGGTAAATTTGTTGTGCTATACCTAGATGACATTCTTGTTTTCAGTAGGACTAAGGAAGAGCATTTGCAACATTTGGATCAGGTTTTGAAGAAGTTGCATGATGAATAATTGATGATTAACATGGAAAAGAGTGTCTTCATGAAGGAAGAACTCACCTATCTAGGTTTTGTCATTTCCCAAGGTAGTTTGAAGATGGATCCAGCAAAGGTAGAGGCCATTTTTTCATGGCCAACTCCTAAAACAGCAAGTGATGTAAAAATTTTTCATGGTTTGGCAACATTTTATAGGAATTTTATAAGGGGTTTTAGTCATATTTGTACACCTATTTTGGATACCATCAAAGGGGGGCAGAAATGTAAGTTTTCTTGGACAAAGGCAACCAATGATTCTTTTGAAATTCTGAAACAAAATGTAGTACAATAGCCCATTCTTGTTTTGCCCAACTTTAACAAGTTGTTTGTGGTGGAATGTGATGCTAGTAACCTTGCTATAGGGGTTATCTTAAGTCAAGAAGGTAGGCCAGTTGCTTTCTTTAGTGAAAAATTGAATGATGCTAAGATAAAGTATTATACTTATGACTTGGAGTTGTATGCAATGGTGCAAGCTTTGAAAAAGTGGAGGCACTATCTTTTGCCTAAAGAGTTTATTGTTTATACTAACAATCATGCACTTAGGTTTCTAAATTCATAGGAGAAACTCAATCAAAGGCATATGAAATGGGTTGAACAACTCCAAGCATACACCTTTTCCATCAAACACAAGAAGGGATGGGCCAATAAAGCGGTAGATACATTCAGTAGAAGGGTGTGTATGGTTCAAGAAATTCAGTTGCAAAGTGTGGGGATTGATGCTCTCAAACATATGTATTAGGGTGATGAAGATTTAAAGGAGGTATATGAAGTTTGTTAACATTTTTTAGACTCTTATCATTCTAATTTTTCTGAGTTTTTATTGCAGTAGGGGTTGTTGTTCAAAGGAAACCAATTATGTGTTCCTAGGTGTTCCATGAGGGAGAACATCATAAAGGAAAAACATTGTGGTGGACTAGGAGGTCACTTTGGGCTAGACAAAACATTGGATCAGGTGAAAAGGTTTTATTTTTGGCCTCAAATACAAATCAGACATCAAAAAATTTGTTGAATGTTGTAGTATTTGTCAAAGAGCAAAAGGAACTTCATCCAATGCTAGTCTATATCAACCACTTCCTATTCCTCATAGGTCATGGGAAAGTATTAGCATGGATTTTGTCTTGAATCTTCCTAGGACTCAAAGAGGTTTTGATAGCATATTTGTTGTGGTGTCCATAGATTTAGTAAGATGGCTCATTTCTTGCCATGTAAATGCACTAATGATGCTTCACACATTGTTGGTTTGTTCTTCAAAGAAATTGTTGGAATCCATGGTTTGCCTCTTAACATTGTGACTGACAGGGATCTAAAGTTTGTGGACCACTTTTAGCGTACCTTGTGGAAGAAGTTGGGCACACAATTGTCATTCACTTCAGCCTATCGCCCTCAGACTGATGGCCAAACTAAGGTAGTGAATAAGTCTTTGGGAAATCTCCTTAGATGTTGTACAAAGTAGCATGGAGAAGCATGGGATATGATCATCCCTCAAGCTAAATTTGCTTACAATGACTCCACCAATAGAAGCATAGGAAGAAGTCCATTTGAGATTGTCTATGGTGTTCACCCAAGAAGTATTCTTGAATTAAGAGATCTCCATGGTTTGGAGAGAAAGAGTGCTCAAGCTGAAGACTTTGCATTGGCTATGAAGGACATCCATGATAATGTAAGAGAAACTCTCTAAAGGAATAATGAGAAGTACAAAGAGAAAGCCAATGAGAGAAGGAGAGATGTGCAATACAAGGTTGGGAATTTGGTCATGGCACATTTGAAGAAGGAAAGACTTCCAAAGGGACAGCCAACCAAACTCCTCATGAAGAAGATAGGTCCTTGCCAGATTGTGCACAAATTTGGGCCAAATGCCTATGAGATTGAGCTTCCTCAAGGCTTGGCAATTTCTCCCATCTTCAATGTTGCTGACTTGTTTCCATACAAGGGTGATAATGTTGCAGGTCTTGATGTAGCCCAAGAAGATGAAGATTGGATAAAAGATCTACCTCACAGCCAACCATTGAAGTTGGAATGCATTCTTGATACCAAAGTCATCAAAAGGACTAGAGAGAAGACCTACAAGCAGTTCCTTGTCAAATGGAGTGGCTTACCCATTGAAGATGCCACTTAGATGAGTGAATAAGACATCTTAAAGCACGGTGTCACAGTTGCTGATCTACTTCCTCAAGAGACTTGAGTTCTTTTCCACCCGGGGAGTATTGTGCAAGAGCACCAAGGAGACCATATGAATTTATATCTTTTCTTCATGTTGTTCATGTTGACTTGTTGATTCAATAAGGTCTTGAAGACCATTTTCATGCATTGTAATAAGGACCATTGCAAATGGATGCCATGTTGCTGTCATAGTTGAGGCAGTCATAAAGATTCATGGTTGTAAACCTTTCTAAGGCATGTAGGGAGGTATCAAGAGGTATAATGCCTTCTCCAAGGCTTATTTGTTTTGTAATGGTGTTTGAAGACTTTGTTTGTATGCCACCCCACGTTACATATGACAAATCATTGTCATTAGTTGTAGTCCATAACATAACATGGAAGTTTAATGGTTGAAGAGTAGTTATATACCTTCCCATCAACCAAAACTATCTTCCAAGAGGTTTGTCTAGATGTATGTAGGCTTAAAAAGCCTTGAACATGATCATTACAATGTAGAAGGGGATTTTGAAGTGATTAGGAAGAGAAAATAAACAAAGAAGTTTAGTTTTCTGCCTAAATTACTGTGTAATTCACTGCTATAGGTTGTACCCTATTCCTATACAGACAGATTGTGGAAAGTCATGATGATGGCATGATAGTAGAGTGAGTTGGCTTCATTTTGCATTTGGTTTGGGTTCTTGAAACATTTCTAGAGTATAGATAATTGCACTTTTCTGAAAATAGTCTTAAAAACCCTCATCTAGGGTTTTTGATAGAAGTTATGCCTTTTCTCTCCATTTGACTAGTTTGAATCACTCTTGATCAGTGGAATGGATTGTTTTAAGTCTGTTTTCATGTGTTATGATAAGATTTGGGCATAATATCTAAGAAGGATGAAGTTTTGTTGAAGAAACCTAACATCCTCATGTGTTAGGTGTTGCATCGAAGCCTAGAAAGGGAACAACATAAGACCAGTCAGTTGCAGTCCATTTTGGAGACCCAAAACCTAAGGAATCCTTGGTTTTATCATGCCCCTGAGATGTCTAAATGATTGGTTGAGTACTATAATCAAAATGGAGGGTGGTTGCTTCACAAAATAGGGCTAATTGGGGCTTTAGGCTACTAGGAGGGGCTATAGGATAGACTATATTGTCCAAAACAATCCATACCCAATTTAGGATGTAGGGAATCCAAAAGGGTATCAGAGGATTGTCTAAGATTTGAGTTTGCAGACTTGTATCAAGAGTTATTGTTGACTATTCTTATTTCAAGGGCTACAAGGAGTTTAGTGGCTTAAAGAAGGAAGTCCCAATTCAAAGCTTGTCTAGCCTTAGAAAATGGTTTGAATGTGTCATATGGAAATCCAAACAAGCCTCAACATGATGATTTCAAGAAAACTAACTATTGTTCCCACTTTTGCATGATGATCCTTAAATTTGGTTTTTGAGTGTGAGAAGAAAACCTTGTCGAACGGTGGAATCCTCAACCTATCCTAAGTCCTCTACATCAGCAATCAATTAGGATCTGCCAAGATTTCACAAAATAATTAGGATAAGATATAACTCACACCAACAAATCATAACATAACAAACACCTAATTCACAATTATACTTTCTTTAATATACAAGCAATATGATAATATTTAAATCTTCCTTCCAAAGAGTCCATAAACTCCTTGAATACACATATATAAGTTATATACTAGATTCTTAGTCACGTTGAAGTACACGCACCAACTTAGATTGAATACATTAAGCAATTTCTATGCCATACAAGTACTAATAGTAAAATAGGACTATTATAAAGTTCAAGCATATAGACATCAATAATCTATCTATAATTAATCTATTGCAGAAAAAAAAATGATGGGTATAATAAATGATCTAATCATTTTTCTAGATAATTATATTTTAAAAGCTTTACTAACTCATAGAAAGACTTCTAGCACAATATCATAATACCTATACACCAAAATGGCAAAATATGGTCATAACCCCATCTAACATACCCACAGTTTGCTATCAACAAGAATAGCCACAACAATACTTTACTTTTCATAATAATAGAAGATAAGATGTTGAGAACAATATAAAAAGAGTACTGAAGAAACTTGTTTGAACAAGTAGTGCTCGAATGAAAAGCCTACCACTTCAACAACACTTTTCCCAAGTAAATATTGGCATTTACAAGAAGTTACTAATTATCAATCAGATGTAATTCTCACAGTAGCTTGACAACCATTTGATAATATTCACTATTTAATAGCCTACACAATAATGAGTGAATCAATAATTTAAGGTATCATATAGAATTTTCTCAAATTCTCCAGTACATTGAGGCAATCACAGATAGAATGATTTAACTTATATGTTGGGCGGTTCAAATATGGGTTTTATTTATGAAGGCAAGCCTGCAATATATTAGATTTTTGGTTACTTGTTTTTGGTAGTAATTACTATATTAGGATTGCCCATTGTGCATTGTGCATTTGAAGGTCATGGGTAAAATAGTTTCACTTTGTGTTATGGTTTAAGCTTGTTTTCACTTCATTTATTTTTAAAAGCATGTAGACCCCTATGGTGAGATCATGATTTGTTTGTTGAAATCCAACCAAAAATAGCTGATAGTCCACTTATTAAGGCAGTGATTTCAAAGAGGACCCAACACCTCTCTTGATGAGTTTATTAAATATTGTCATTGTAGTCATTTCAACTTTTCAAAATACACGGGACAACATAGAACATTTCTAAATAAATTTGTAGTGGCTAGCTAGTAAAGGCCACGATTTGTGAAGGAAAAAGTGCCTCAAGCTTGGCAATATGTTATGTATTAAAATATAACAGCAAGTAGGATCATAATATGGATTGGCTAGTTGTTCCTTGTCACACCCCCTTAGAAAATAATAATATTGATAAGGCATGAATTAAAGAGATTTATTCCTACTCCACCTTTCTAATTCAATCACTTCAGCCACTTACTTACATTCATTTAACCATTCCAAACACTCCTAAAGGAGATGCATCATACCATAATAAAAGAATAATCACGAAATCGTGGCTCCCTTGGAAATGGAGCAGCTCCATTGAAATGGCGATCTGCAGCAACTCTTACAATGAACCAAGCATTAATAAAACCTCAAGTCATTTACTAGTGCAACACATAAGAAAATTAATATTATCCCAAAACTAAACACAAAAAGTCATTAGATTATCAAACCCACCATTAATAATTTTAGCAAGTCTTCAATGTACTATTCCTCAACATTTGAATCGTCCAACATACATAGGATTTGGATGGAATTATCAATACTGAATTGTATTGTGAAACAAGGGCAGAGCCTAGTACAAATGATATTGAAATAGGAATAAAAAAGAAATGTTAAAGTTGTCGTTGATGTGTGGAATAATTTATATAACTTCCTTGACTCATAATTGTTCTCAGAGTTTATTAGATGCAAAACCAGAACATAATTCTATAATAACGATATGCCACATATATATCACTAGTTTCTAAGGGGCTGCCAAAATGATAGCAAATAAATGGTTAGGGGATCAATAAAATGTAGTAGGTACTTATATTAGTAACAAAGAAGTGACTATTAACACTAGATCCTGGAGGCACATACCCTAGGTTACTGTATGTTTAGAGACTAGTATGTGCCTCACCAATAGAGATACTTGTAAGAGGAATCTCTGGCCCACATAGTTAAAGAAGTGCCCATGTAAATAGTGAGGTTTTGGTGTAACAAATAAGAGTAAACTTGAGCCAGATTGAATCCTAAAATTGCACCATAAGATCACCCCATGAAAGAATGCAGTCCAGATTTACCAAAGTCCATGTTAAAATCTATCACAAATTTGTTGGAAGAAATTGATCTTCCGTCAGTGCATTAACTTCAGCCTGCCCCCATGTCAGACCTGGGGATCTCCAAAATCAGACCCCAACACCGTTTGCACCTGCCAGCATTAATTCGGTAGGTAAGTTTGAATTTGAAATGAGGTTGAGCACTAGTTTTTTAGCAAGGAAAGAATGAGACAAATAGGAGGGAAAAAGAACAGTTTATAGTAGAGCATGTGTGAGTGAGACAAGCCTGCAGCAATAGAAGGAAAGATAGAGAGAATAGAACCTACACACAGAAAAAGAGAATGTTCTAGTAGAGAACAAGTGAATAGCAAAAAGAAAACAGTAGAAGAACAATATTGCAACAGTGAGAAGGGAATGTGTAGCAGCACAAAAATTGTTCATGGAAGCTCCAATGATTGGGCAAAATAGGAAAACAGAGTAGCAACTCTGAATCAAATGTGTATGAAGTTTGAATGTATTTTAGAAAAGGGAAATATATAATATTATTTACTATTATTGTGCTTTGTCTCTCTTGTTTGTGTTTGTGTTTGCTCTTGTTGTCCACTATATTGCTGTAGCATTCATTTTAGGACAGCAGTCTGCCTCCCCTGCTCCCCTGCCAACAATTCACTTAATATTTAGTAATAATTGATTTTCAGGAAAGATTAAGATGCAATTTGATTCAATAATAATAATTGATAACAATAGATAACTGAGAAGACCAAATTCTCGATGGTTTGTAAGTTTGAGGGATTTTTTGGTGATGCTGAATGCAGCAATCTGAAAATTAGACTTGCACCAATATTGCACACAACATGGGATCTCAGTAATGCTAAAGGATAATTGCATCTTCCCTGGCAGAGAATGTATACAAAATGTGGAACTAAAGACAAGGCACATGAACCGTTGACATATTACCCCACATAATTGTAGTCACAGAACTGCTTCTATTGCAGGATAGGTACAAAATAGGTTTGTTCAAAAGGCTTTAGAAAAATTTCAAATGAATGCAATTTTAAACTATTTTGAATGAATGCCTCAAAGAGGCGTCAATTTCTGTATTGTAGCACTTACAGACATATAAAAGAAATAAACAAAGGGATTATTAGAAATCCTTCCAATCCTTTAAACAGATGCAACTTACCTGTTGTAATGACAGATTCCACAACCTTTTGTAGCATTCCTCCTCCATATTCCCTTCCGCAATAAAAAACCCTCTAAAAATCTACCATAAGTTTCATTAAAACATCTCCAAAGCCACCATAGACCCCGCATGCAATTTGTGATAGCACTGATAAGGCACATGGCCTGTTTGGCACAGAGCCTCTGAGAGGTGATAAGGCATGTGGCCTGTTTGATAGGGAAGCTCTAAGAGGTGATAAGGCACATGGCCTGTTTGGAAGTGAGCCTCCAAGAGGTGATAACTCATTGAATGCAATAATTATCCAAAATACACACAATAAGCTAAGATTTGACAGAATACAATTTGTTATTTTAGAACACCTAATGATTTATTACACAATCAATTTATATAATACTACCTATTGGCGGCATATTTGAGAGAAACATATTTGTATGGTAAGGTGGTTACGGTGACGCTCTTTAGGTTAACACCAATTAACAGCATAAAAATGATTTCATGAACATTGTGGGTTAGTATGTACGCATCAACACCTTAACCCTCACTTATTCACTTCATTGGCCACATCATATACTATCATCTAAACCATATCTATAATGTCACATTTCTTACAACACCATTCAATTATTATCTTCTATACATATTAATTTTTTTTAACTTTGTTCATATTTTTATCCTCTATTATGCAACTTGATATATATATATATATATATATATATATATATATATATATATATATATATATATATATATATATATATATATATATATATATATATATATATATAGCTTTAACAATCATGCTCATAATAGTTCAATATATAGGGAGGCCTTACACATGGAGAAACTCTTTTGAGAAAAAATTCCACATAAGAAGAGATGCACCGGTTTGTATTAACTTTAATAGAGTTTACAATACATCACTAACAACCTCCTCTTTAGTCTTCAATCCAACAACACCTATTTTCTAGTCTCAATTCTTTACTATACCACAACCTTAAAATAATGCCCTCATTAAATGAGTGTTGTCTATTTAAAGGGAAAAAAACCCTAGCATAACTTGTATCATAACATCTGCGACCTAATAATGAATGGTCTAAATTGACTACCAAATTATAATCTTACAAGGAAATTTTCTAAAAATATCTCTTCAGAGGTGATACCCCTGAACTCCCTCTAGGGGGCTCCATTAATTATCACCAACCCCTTGGACCCCTTGGTGACACTAGTGGGGGGCAAGCCCCCCCACCCCCCGTCAAATACTGGGATCCAAATGTAGCTAAAATAAGACCATTGGTTGGTGAATATATCTTACATTATGGAAATTTACAAACATTAGAAGTAATTAATTAAATAGAATTTACGAGCTTGATGGAACCTTAATCCTAATAATTTGTAAATTAGGTAGATTGTGTATATGTGACATATGATTAAGCTAATCACATTGAGTACATATGGGATGAATGTGTAAACTAATTATATTTTGTATGCATGTCATAGGTAAGATTTAGTCACATTGTGTATATGTGATGCTTGCCTAAGTTATTTAGATTGTGTAAACATGTCTTGTATGTTCAAGCTAATCATTAGGTTTGATCATGTGATGCTTATATGAGCTAGTCACTTTGTGGTTGGTGTATGTTCGTACATTGATTTCAACCTTGAACCAACATTTGGCTAGACTACATTTGTTATTTCACTACTATGTAAGAACTAAATTGGAATCATAAGATTCACTTATAGACTATGGTATAAAAGTGAGATTTCTCATATAAAGGGAGAGGAGGATGTCTCTCTATTTTTTGGTGTACAAACTATAGAGCTTTTGATTCTCAAGAGGGAATACAAAGGTAGGGCCATTACGAATGAACCCTTGAGGCTTATGTCTAGGTCTATGGATGACCCTGGCATTGCGAGTTTGCTATATTCTAGAGAGAGAATAAGAGTCATGGTACAAAGTTGATCTTAGGGCTATGAATGATAGGTCTATGAACTTACACTACTAAATCAAACGAAGATGCTTAGTTGATTAAGTAGTACTTGAGGGATATAGATAAAATAAAAAGAAAAAATAATACTAACCAAAGTGATTATTACAAGAACCAAGGAATATGTTGTGACTTAATATAACATGCATCAAAACATAATTACTAAATTGATCACATTCATCATCATTATTGATAAGTTTTAGGGTGTAAAATTTGTGGACAAATTCAATCAATGATCCTTCAATGTTTTCATCTCTCACCATTGCCCATTATTTGATATGATTTTGGAAAACAATTGTGAAAATCTAGAAAAAGGTTGGAAGGGTGAACAATTAAAGAAATGGCTTATTCCTAGATCCTATGCAAAGATTTGAGTATGTTCTAACATGTTTCAATGATATATGTTGAGAAGTTTGACATTGATATAGTGACAAAGGATAGTAAAGTGCAAATTTTGAGGACATAGACATTAAATAAAATATTTTCATTTTAAGGACAATAAATATTCTTTTGACTTTCTCACATAAAATCATAAATTACAAAATTAGATCTTCAATACTAACAATGGTCTATGACTTAATGTGTGTGTGTATATATATATATATATATATATATATATATATATATATATATATATATATATATATATATATGTATGTACATACATACATACATACATACATACATACATATATATATATATATATATATATATATATATATATATATATATGTATGTATATATATATATATATGTATATATATATATATGTATGTATATATATATATATATGTATGTATGTATGTATATATATGTATGTATGTATGTATATATATGTATGTATGTATGTATATATATGTACATACATACATATATGTATATATGTATATATATATGTATATATATATATGTATATATATATATATATATATATATATATATATATATATATATATATATATATATATATATATATATATATATATATATATATATATATATATATATACATTAATTCATAGATAACACAAAGACTTTTCAATAAATATTTAAAAAACATACTCATAAAATTAAACATCCCAAATCTCAAAACACTTTTAAATATAAAAAAATTAAAAGATTATTAAAAATAATTTAAAATAAACCTTGAAATAAATAAAAGTGATTGGAATAGTGAATTATAAACTAGCAATTGCACCATAGTGTGCAATGGATATGCCGAGATAGCATGTAGATGAAAGTAATAAGTAATTTTTTGAGACGAGAGCATATAATGTTGTTGATGGTGAATGGTTGTTGTCCTTCCATCAGTACAATTGAAAGAACATAATGATATGTGTTGTTGATACTCTCTCTCTCTCTCAAACACTTTGACAAAATAGAAGATGGCAACAAACTTGGTTTGTACAAAGTTAAAAAAAAACTTGGACTTGACTAACTTATCAATACACCACGAATCTCTTCAATGGAAATGGACTCCAAGGGATCCAACTCACACCTAGGGTTTTAGGCCTTTACATGAACTTTCATAGGCATCTAACAAGATTAAAATTCCTTACTAACCCCACCTAATCACTCAACAAACTTTGGATATGTCCTTTTGTATTGATACCACTACAAGTCACCTACAAGCTAATAGTCCTACTTAAGGGTTTGTCAAACTATAATTTTCATTTGGGGGATGGTCTCAATGAAACAAAGACACTTTTGAGCACCCATTATCTTGTTTGTCAACATATAAAAAGATGGGTATAGGTTGTTTTTGAACAGAGGCTTCAAAACTTATGACAGACCTATTTGGAATTAGGCCTATTAGGCCTCTTTTACAAAGAAACTACTCTCAAAACACCAAGTTAAAACCCAAAACCCCAAAATAGTATTTCAATAGGTCCCAAAACATCCAAATCCACAATCATACTCCTGTACCATGACTGATTTGATAGTAAACTTGAAAACCCTCACTTTAGGCCAATCTAGGGCTTGTATAGAGAGGGTTTATGGGTTCTCGCTACTCCTCAACCCAAACCCACTTCAGAACCACTCAAACATTTCATTATGAGTCTGACTATGCCTTAGAACCTATCTCCCATGCTTTCCTAATACAATTTCAATAGTCTACTCCCTCTAGCCATCATTCTTGGCTCTAAATATACATATAAATCTCTAGAACACCACCTCAACCTTGCCAATTTCATTCTCTCTGCTCAAGAATCATGGATTACCATCTTAATATAGGCTAATAGACTCATTCCACCAAGCCATAATGTACACAATAGGTCGAATGAGTTAAAAATACATTTCAAGCCCTCAAACCCTTGTTCTTGGGGTGTCACAGGCAGTTATAGCAAAAACACTACAAAATTCTCAAAACTCAATGAAACCTCCTCCAATCAATTGAAAAACAAAGATAACTCATGCCTCTAATTTATCCAATGAATTTCATACCATGACAATTCTGCACAGAATAGGGGTATGGCTTGGAACAGCAAGATAGCAGGAAAAGAGCAAAAAAATAGAGTTTTACTGTATATTTTCCTTCAAAAGCTTGTTCCAACCCCTATCCTCAGGCCATGTGAGATGATTTAAACAAGTTTCAAATAGTTTTCAACTATCACTAACTAATATTCAAAATAATTTGCCATTTATTCCTATTTTTATCATTTTGCTTATACTTTCATGTATCAAGTTTTGACATTATTACACAAAATATGACCCTAATAACCCTATGACTCTTCATTACATAATTTATGGTCTATGATGACCTTATTTGATTTAAAAACATGACTCAAAACATTATGCATGTCCTTAGCATGGACTTATTAGATCAAAAAGACTCAAGACCTTCAAATGATCAAATTTTGCATATGATGGTGTTGTTGCTCCTCCACCATACACCCCTAACTTTGAATTTTTTTCCAAGTCTCTTGGAAAGATTGATGTAACTTGTTCATCACTTCACTTTGTATGCCTTTGGTCATCTAGAACTCCTTTCTCAGGTTTGATAGACTTAGGGCACACAACTGAGAGGGGGGGTGAATCAGTTGTTCAAAACTTTCTTCAATTTAAACACTTAAGTCTTCTTAGTGATTAGCTGTATATTAATCATAAACCATAATGCATTCAAATCAAGAGCAGAAACATATCAACACATAAGACACCAAGATTTTGACGTGGAAAACTTGGTTAAGGGAAAAACCACAGGGTGATTAACCCAAGATTGTATTCTCTGTTAGAAGAATAGAAAGAACGAAATGGCACATGCCAATTAAGGCTCACTGCCCAAGCACACTGCTCACAAGAGGCTCACTGCCTACAAGAGACCTACTATCTACAAAGAAATAAGTATCACATACATGAACTAGAGAATAGCATCTTCACCACTCATGAATCAGTTCCATTAAGCTCAATACTTCTGCTCTACTTTTCGCTCCCCTCTTCGTTACCACACTCTCATCTCCACACAAAGGCAAGTTCAAACTGACTTCGCAATCCCTTATTTATACAAGGCATCAACTTAGGAATGATCATCTAAGTGAGAAAAAATTCATAAGATCATTCGACAGATACATAACTCATCCGGTCGGCCTGTCTCAAGAAGAACACCATCATACAGAAGTTACTCTTCAATTGTGAGCTCCAACTTCACTACGGACCACCAACACAAATTGGACATGATCCAAAGACCTCCACAAGCTTGCCTAAAACATCAAGAACATCCACACTTCTTCTGCTTACTAAAAGCCTTCTCTCCTTCATCCAGAACCTCAAGAACACAGTCTGTCATAACTGTCACAAGGGAATAGATGCTTGTGGACCTTCAAACCACGTACCAATAGAGTTGATACACCACAAAGACTTCCTAAGCATTCCCTTAAATCTACAGAATAGGAAACTTCATTTTTGGATCTCACTGGACCTTTCTTGTTACACACTGTCACCTCTAAACACCTACTGGAACCGGTTTTACTTGAGTGGCCACAACTTCTTCATATATTCATGTGGACCTCTGAAATCTCTACTAGATCACTTACAGATACATATATACAAACCCTTTAATCTACATCCTATGATCATCATCCTATCTTGGACTTTTGTCTTACAATTATCACTGTTCTTCACTGTTCCTGATTGAGACTAATTTTCTCAATATCCTCAGCTCACGGCTCATCCAAACCTTATCATTAATGCAACAAGAGTATGTTGACATCAATGACAACATTGGTTAGGCCCATACTTGCAAAAACCTCCCCCTTTGTCATTGATGGCAACATATGATGTGAAAAACCATTAAGACAAGAACTTCTCCTTACTGTCAGAACTCCCCCTATAAACAGCAACTATTCACATGTCTTCTCACCCTTTACTGCTCTCCCTTTGATCAGTAACCACTTGTTTTTCACATGTCTTCTCTCCCCCTTTGACATCAATGGCAAAGGGCACATACTTGCAATTTCACCACTTTAGAATCATACCTGCTACTCCCCCTGAGTAGTAGCTCCCATCAATCTGGATCACAAGATATGACTATGATATCCACTGGACTGATGAACCTCAGTGCACCTTAGTTCATCACCAGAGGGGCAGTAACCCCTAACTTCTCCCTGAGATACTCAAAAGAGTCCTTAGGTAGAGGTTTAGTAAATATGTCTGCAATCTGATCCTTGGAGGGTACAAACTCTAATCTAACTTCATTCTTGTTCACTTGCTCTCTCAAAAAGTGAAACTTGATGGATATGTGTTTAGTCTTTGAATGCAACACCGGATTCTTAGATATACTTATAGCACTTGAATTATCATAGAAGATTGTGATAGGTTCCTCATACTCTACTTTGATATCTCTTAGCATTTGCTTCATCCACAAATTTTGAGTGCAACTACCTATTGCTGCAATATATTCTGCTTCAGTTGTAGATAGAGATATTGCCTCTTGTTTCTTGCTTAGCTAAGAAACCAATCTCTTCCCCAAAAAGAATGCTCCACCACTGGTACTCTTCCGGTCATCCACATCTCCTGTCCAATCAGCATCTGTATATGCATGAAGAGAGAAATCATGATCTCTAGGATACCACAGACCATACTCAACCGTCCCTTTTAGATATCTAAAAATTCTCTTGATTGCCATGACATGGGATTATCTAGGATCAACTTGGAATCTAGGTATGAGACCAACAGCTTGCATAATATCTGGTCTAGTTTGAGTGAGATACAACAATCCTCCAATCATTGATCTGTACTTTGTCTGGTCTACCTTAGGAGAGTCATCATCTTTGCTCAACTTACATCCGGTTGCCATGGGAGTATTCATTGGCTTTGAATCTTCCATCCCAATTTTTTTCTATAATTCTTTCACATATTTGGTCTAAGAAATGAAGATTCCTTTCTTTGTTTGAGTAATTTGCAGACCCAAGAAAAAATTTATTTCACCAAGCATAGACATCTCAAACACACTTTTCATTTGATTTGCAAAAGTTTTACACATACTATCTCTTCCTCCAAAGATGATATCATCAACAAATACTTCAACAATCAAGATGTTTTCATGATCAATTTTGAAATATAAGTTACTGTCAGCAGTACCTTTGTTGAAACCAATCTTCAAAAGATGCTTATCCAATCTTTCATACCAGGCTCATGGGGCTTTCTTTAATCCATAAAGTGCCTTCTTCAATTTGTAGACCATATCACCATGATTAGACAACTGAAATCCATCTGGTTGCTCTATATACACTTCTTCTTCTAAGTCACCATTTAGAAAGGCAGACTTGACATCCATCTGATATACTTTGAAATCCTTGAAGGTAGCAAAGGCAAGAAATAATCTAACTGCTTCAATTCTTGCCACCAGAGAAAAAGTTTCTTCAAAATCAATTCCTTCTATTTGAGAGTAGCCCTTGCAGACCAATCTGGATTTATTTCTAATTACTTCACCAACTTCATTTAGTTTGTTCTAGAAGACCCATTTGGTTCCAATCACATTCTTGTTTCTAGGTCTAGGAAGAAGATCCCAAGTGTGATTTTCCTCTATATGCACCAGCTCTTCCTCCATTGCTTTAGTCCAGTTTTCATCATTGCAAGCTTCATTCACTGTCTTAGGTTCAATCTTTGAAATCAAACAATACTCTTCTGAATCTTGAGAAATTCTCCTTCTTGTTAGTACTCCTTTGCTTTTATCACCTATGATCTAATCTTCGGAGTGGTTTAGTCTTACATACCTAGGAACTTTAGGAATTTCTTGCACTTCTGATTCTTGATCAGGCTCATTGAGACTCATTTCTTCTTCCTGGTTTACCAGATTATCTTGAATCTAACTGACAGATGAGGCTTGGGATCCTAGAACACCATTCTGATCATCTTCATCATATTCATAAAACCTTGAGGGTTTCTCAATTCCCTCATCAACCTTCACATTTATACTTTCTATCATCTTTCTCAATCTTTTGTTATAACACCGGTATGCTTTGCTTTGAGTAGAGTAACGCAAGAATATTCCTTCATCACTTCTAGCATCAAACTTTCCTAGATATTCATCTCTTTTAATGTAACATTTGCTACCAAAAACTCTGAAATACCTTATAGTAGGAGTGATGTCAAACCAAAGTTCATAAGGAGTCTTACCAGTATTGCTTCTGATTTGAACTCGATTGAGAGTATAGACTGCAGTGCTGACAGCTTCTCTCCAATAGATATGAGGAACATTAGCTTCCATCATCATGGTCCTAGAAGCTTCCTATATGGTTCGGTTCTTTCTTTCCACTACTCCATTCTGCTGTGGAGTCCTAGGAGAAGATAACTGTCTCTTTATTCCATGTTTCTCACAAAATTCTCTGAACTCACTGGATGTGAATTCTTCACCTCTATCAGACCTCAGACATTTTAGCTTCAATCTGGTTTCATTCTCTACCATAGCCTTGAATATTTTGAATTTCTCAAAAGCTTCTGATTTCTCTTTTAGAAAAGTTGCCCACATCATTTGGGAATATTCATCAATTAGCACATGAAGTATCTATCACCTTGAATACTCCTGGTTCTTGCTGGACCACAAAGATCAGTGTGAACTAAGTCCAATAATCCAGTAGAAGATAGTTCCTTTCTTTTGAGTGTGGCTCTGCTCAGCTTACCCAGTTGACATTCCTTGCACAAGCTATTAATAGGTTTCACCAATTTTGGAAGATCTCTTACAGCTTGAGTATTGCTTATCTTGATGATATTATCAAAATTCACATGACACATCCTTCTATGCCATAACCAAGTCTGATCAACTTGAACAAATAAGTAGCTTTTACCTGTACCAACCAAGTGGAAGATATTACCTTGAGTTTAAGTATCGGAAGCAATCTCTGTTCCAGAACTTTCAAAGATTTTGCATTTTCCATCCTTAAATCAAAGATCATAGCCTTTGTTCACCAACTGTCCAACACTAAGAAGATTGTGCTTCAAACCTTCAACATATAGTACATTACCAGTTTTGTTTCTTCCATCAAAAGAAATAGTTCCTCTTCCTCTGATTCTACCAGCAGAATTATCACCAAACTTCACCACTCCTCCTTCATACCTTTCCAAATCTATGAACTTATTTTTGTCACCTGTCATATGGTGAGAGCAACCACTGTCAATGACCCAATCATCCTTTTCTTTAACTTGGGCAGCCAAGGCTCTTTCTACAACTTTATGATTGATAGATACAGAGGATATTTGTTCTTCTTCCTTGATGGCAATAAATACCCATTCATTTCCTGATTTATTTCCAGTCTCTGATTCATCATCTATTACTCCTTCATTATCATCTTCTTTATGAACATAGTAACAATTCTTGTGGAACCTTGATCTGTTAGGATTTGGCTTTGAAAATCTTTCCGGACATCTTGAGGCAAAATGACCAATCTTATTACAGTTAAAACACTTAAAAGGCAATTTTCCTTCATACTTACTGGATCCTCTTGGCAGTCTCTTTGCAATGAGGGCTTCAAGTTGAGCAGTTTCTACTTCTTCTTCTTCCAGGTCTTTTCTTGCTTTTTCATACCATGACAATTTCCTTGATGAGTTCTCTCCCAAATCAAACCTTTGTTTACCTTTCATAGAGGCACTGGCTTTGAATGCAGATTCAGTCTTCGGGGGATCGTCTCCAAACTCAATCATTTCAAATGCAACCAATTTACCAGCCAATTGGTCTCTTGTGATAGTTGTATGGGCTCTAAATTCATCAATGGCAACAACCTTGATTTTGTAAGAGGCAGGAAGGGATCTAAGAATTTTACCAACAATCTCATTTTCATCCAAGACTCCACCAGCATTTCTAATTCCACAAACCAGCTCATTTACTTTTGACATAAAAGTAGTAATATTGTAATCATCTCTCATCTTCAATTTTTCAAAATTTCCTTTTAGACTCTATAACCTTGCACATTTAACATACTAGTCTCCTTCATGCAAAAGTTCTAGTTTATTCCAAATCTCAAAGGTAGTTGGTAGGTCAATAACATTTGAGATCTCTGAGTCAGATAATGCGCTTAGAAGAGCCTCTTTGGTCCGCAGATTGTTTTCAACATCTGTGATTTCATTTAGCATTGTCGGACCACCCTGTGGAGGTACATATTATTTTGTAACCATGGACCAGTACGCCATTCTCATACACTGCAAGTGACATTTCATGTGACCTTTCCAAACAACAAAGTTGGTTCCATCAAACTTCAGACTATCCTTCTTGTAAGATGACATCCTGGATCTCCTCAAGTGGTTAAGCTCCTTTTAGAGGAACCTGGCTCTAATACCAATTGTTAGACTTAGGGCACACAACTGAGAGGGGGGTGAATCAGTTGTTCAAAACTTTCTTCAATTTAAACACTTAATTCTTCTTAGTGATTAGTTGTATATTAATCATAAACCATAAAGCATTCAAATCAAGAACAAAAACATATCAACACAGAAGACACCAAGATTTTGACGTGGAAAACCTAGTTAAGGGAAAAACCATGGGGTGGTTAACCCAAGATTGTATTCTCTGTTAGAAGAATAGAAAGAACAAAATGGCACATGCCAATTAAGGCTCACTACCCGAGCACACTGCTCACAAGAGGCTCATTGCCTACAAGAGACACACTGTCTACAAAGAAATAAGTATCACATACATGAACTGGAGAATAGCATCTTCACCGTGCTTGAATCAGTTCCATTAAGCTCAATACTTCTGCTTTGCCTTTCGCTCCCCTCTTCGCTACCACACTCTCATCTCCACACAAAGGTAAGTTCAAACTGACTTCACAATCCCTTATTTATATAAGGCATCAACTTAGAAATGATCATCTAAGTCAGCTAAAATTCATAAGATCATCTGACAGATGCATGACTCATCCAGTCACCCTGTCACAAGAAGAACACCATCATACAGAAGTTACTCTTCAATTGCGAGCTCCAACTTCATTGCGGACCACCAACACGAACTGGACACGATCCAAAGACCTCCACAAGCTTGCCTGAAACATCAAGAATATCCACACGTCTTCTACTTACTGAAATCCTTCTCTCCTTCATCCAAAACCTCAAGAACATAGTCTATCATAACTGTCACAAGGGAATAGATGCTTGCGGACCTTCAAACCATGTACCAATAGAGTTGATACACCACAAAGATTTCCTAAGCACTCCCTTAAATCCACAGAACAGGAAACTTCATTTCTGGATCTCACCGGACCTTTCTTGTTACACACTGTCACCTCTGAACACCTACCGGAACTGGTTTTACTTGAGCAGCCACAACTTCTTCATATCTTCATGCAGACCTCTGAAATCTCTACTAGATCACTTACAAACACATATATACAAACCCTTTAATCTGCATCCTATGATCATCATCCTATCTTGGACTTTTGTCTTACAGTTATCATTATTCTTCACTGTTCCTGATTGAGACTAATTTTCTCAATATCCTCAGCTCATGGCTCATCCAAACCTTATCATTAATGCAATAGGAGTATGTTGACATCAATGACAACACCAGTTAGTCCCATACTTGCAACAAGGTTCACCTTACCTTTGTTCTTTGATGCCCTTGTCATTCTTGCATTTATCTTCACTTGAATTTGGTTTCAACTATACACAATATATTGTGGGTTGTCCTTTAACACTTCCATCATCTAACATTGATGCTATGCCATATTTTACTCTTGGACTCAACCCTCCATTAGTTGTCATTACTTTACACTTTATTTCTTGCTCAATCCTCTGTCCAATGCTCTATTTGTTTGCATTTTTACCACTGCAAAACGTACCATCCCTCCTACCAATATCGGTTAGACCTACAACTATCCTTTTCACTATCCCTTCAACTTTACAAACCTCTGTCCTCTTATCCCCTATCATCAGACTTAGTATTTTACCAACATTATTTACCACTATGTCTACAAACTCATCTTGCTTTATGACCTTACCTTCAACTAAGGGACACACAATTGTTCCTACCATGATAGTAACATGTCAATCAACTGTCAACTCACTCTTTATACTTGTTTCAACCTTCATATCTATTGTTATAACACTCTTATCTTTTTCCTCAACTTTCACAAGTACTTTCTTTCCAAATATAACAATCTTGGTTTTACCTTTCCCTTTCTCATCCTCCTGCAAAGGTGTTAGCTTAAATGTTTTTCCATTTTTCTTGATAAGGTAGTGTTCTCCCAACCATTATACATTGACTTCCTATCAAATTACCATGGTTTCCCCAATAGTAAATGGCAACAATCTGGTGTAGTCACAGTAGGAGGTTTCACAAAATGAACTGCTCGAACCATGGACCAAGAATAAACACAACGGAAACAACTCAAAGAATTGGAACAAATACAGATTCAGCCATTCAGTATATCAAAGAATTCAAATACAATCTAGCCAGCAACATGTGGGCTTACAACTTGGACTCACAGGCCTGATTACATACATGCGCAAGATAAAGCTTTCAAGGTCCTTTGCACAAATCTAAACTAAAGATTATGATTCAATTGCTAATTGCTTTCCTATTGATCTATTACATCTTTATATATCATTTTTGAACCAATAGATTCCTCTGCATCAGCCACAAGAGATTCAGAATCCCGATGAATAGGTGTAATGTGTGTTCCTGGATAGGTTAGACCTATTGGCTTGAAAATCCTTCTCCAACAGATACAATGAAGTGCTGACCTATGAGGAAGGTCAGCCATGTACCAAGGAACATTGTAGAATGAATCACAAGGATCCGCAAGTTAGTCAATCCTCCCAATCCTTCTCCTTTAGCTGATTGTTCATGACTGTTAGAAAGCTCTGCACTGAGAAGATAGAGGATTTTCTATTAGTGATAACTTTCTGGTAACTGATCCAAATGCTCTGAATTCTTGATATGATGTAGATGAATGAATTAAGATGCTAAATCTAGATCCGCAAGGTGTGAAATGCCAAAACTAGACCGCAAGTTGAACTGCTTCTGACTGTACTACCTAGACTGAATTGGAAAATGAAACAATTGAAATGTAAAATGCAAATGTTTTTGGTTGATGCAAGATTACTCTTGGACCAGGGATGCTCCTGCATCAGATATCTGGGTTATTGAAAAAGTGAGTCCCTCACTTTGCTGGGGCTAGGGGAGAACCAAGACAGTCCACCTCAGCCTAAGAAATGCATGATGAATCTTCTTCCAATCTGCGTTTCCACTTCACAAGATATTCTTTGTATTGTCTTCCTCAAGTGCTATGTCCAACTCTGCTATCTAAAATGTCTTCAATTTGTTCTGGTGCTTGCTGTGGTAACTGTTTCTTCAAGTCTTCTTCCATTCTGTCACTGAACTCTACTTCATGATACTGGTAAAGATCTACAATGTTGAAAATAGGTGAAATACCCAATGTCTCTAGTAATTCCACTTCATATGCATTTCCTGAATCAAATTTCTTGAGTATCTTACAAGGTCCAAACTTCTTCATCTTCAACTTGTTATATGTCCCAACTGAAAATCTTTCTTTTCTCAAATATACCATTACTTCATCTCCAACTTCAAATTCCTTATGTCTTCTCTTCTCATCTACTTTTTCCTTATACTTACTATTCATATCTTCCAAATGCTTCTTCACTTGGTTATGCACTGTCTTCATATGATCTTCAAATTCTTTCGCTTCTACACTCCTCTTTTCTTCCATGCCGATATCTCTCAATTCGGCCACTCCTTTAGGGTTCACCCCAGTAACAATCTCAAAAGGTGTTCTTTTGGTACTCCTATTGACTAAATTATTGTATGAAAACTCTGCTTGTGAAAGAATCAAATCCCAACTTCCTGTCTTCTCTCCAACCAAGCATCTCAAAAAGTTTCCCAAACTCCTATTCACTACCTCCGTCTGTCCATCTATCTATGGATGAAAAGTTCAGCTGAATTTCAAATCTATCTTCATCTTCTTCCAAAGTATTCTCCAAAAGTATCCAACAAACTTTGTGTCTCTGTCTGAAACTATACTCCTAGGTAATCCATGCAATCTCACAATCTCCTTGAAAAATAGGTTAGCTACATGCACTGCATTAGTTGTCTTCTTATAAGGTATGAAATGAGCCATCTTTGAAAATCTGTCAACCACTACAAATATAGAATCATGTCCTCTCTATGTCTTAGGTAATCCCATTACAAAATCCATGCTTATGTCTTCGCAAGGTCTCTCTGGTACTATCAAAGGTTTATACAATCCAGTGTTCTGACTACTCCCTTATGCAACTTGAAAAACTCTACAAATTTGCAAAAATCTCTGAACATCCTTATGAATCTGAGGCCAAAAGTAGTTTTCACTTACCAAAGCCACTATCTTATCAATGCCAAAGTGTTCTACCAATCCACCACTATGCCTTTCCTTAATCAAATTATCTCTTATTGAACTTCTAGGTATGCACAACTAACTTCCTTTGAACAACATATCTTCTTGAATGAAATAATCCAACCACTTGGTTCTATCTACTACAATAGGTTCTTTATATGCTTTCCAAGGTTCTGCAAGAGCAGTGTCTCCCTCATACATGTTCTTCAATTCATCAAAACCCAACACTTCAACTCTCATCTTTGTCAACAAGTTTCTTCTCCTACTCAAAGCATCAATAACTTTATTTGATTTTCGACTCCTATGCTTCAACACAAAAGTATAACTCTACATGAACTCTACCCATCTCATATGTCTCTGATTCAACTTACCTTGACTATTCAGATAGTGCAAAGCTTGATGATCTGTATACAACACAAACTCCTTAGGCAACAAATAATGTCTCCATTTATTCAAGGCTTGAAATATGGCATAGAACTCTTGGTCATAAATTGAATATCTTCTCCTTGCATCATTTAACTTCTCACTGAAATACGCTACTAGTCTACCTTCTTGACTTAACACTACTCCAATTGCATTTCCACTAGAATCACAATCAACTTGAAATACCTTATTGATATCTGATAATGCCAAAACGGGTTGCTCTATCACTTTATGCTTCAACAACTCAAAACTTTTATCTACTCCAGATGTCCACTTGAAATCTTTCCTATCACCTCTCATTGTCTCTGTCATAGGGTTGCAAACTGAACTAAAATTTCTGATGAACTTGTAGAAACTAGCCAAACCATGAAATGATCTAACCTCTCGAACGCTTTTCGGTGTAGGCCATTCAATAATTGATTTCACCTTTTCAAGGTCCATCTTCAATTCTTCCGTGGAAATTACAAATCCCAAATATATCAACTCTTCTTTCATGAAACTACAGTTCTTGATGTTTATCAGCAATTTCTCTTCTCTCAGCCTATGAAAAACTTGTCTACTATGCCACAAATGTTCTTATTTTGTCTTATTAAAAATTAGAATATCATCCAAGTACACAATCACAAACTTACCCAAGAACTTCTTTAGAACTTCATTCATCAACCATATGAAAGTACTCGGTGCATTTGTGAATCCAAAAGGCTTCACTAACCACTCATACAATCCTTCATTTGTTTTGAAAGCAGTCTTCTATTCATCACCTTCTCTAATTCTGATATGATGGTATCCACTCTTCAAATCTATCTTTGTGAAATATCTTTCTCCACACAAACAATCCATGATATCATCCATCCTAGGTAAAGGAAATCTATACTTAACTGTGATCTTGTTTATTTCTCTAGAATCAATACACATTCTCCATTCTCCATCTTTCTTCAGTGCTAAAACTACAGGTACTGCATAAGGACTCAAACTTTCTCTGATCAAACCTTTCCTCAACAATTCTTGTATGTGTCTATTCAATTCTTCATTCTCTGTCAGTGTCATCTGGTGTGTTACTTTGTTAGGTAAACTTGTTCCTGGTATGAGATCCATGTGATGACTGATGCTCCTTATAGGTGGTAATCCTTCAGGTATATTATCTAATATGATGTCTTCATACTCTGTCAGCAACTCTCTTATCTCCTCTGGCTGTTCTTATGTCTCTTTCTTCAATTCTTTAGGCTTCTTAGGAATCAAGGCATAACACATATTCTCATGTCTCAAACCATCCAGAAATTTCCTTCCATCTATCAAATAGATTCTAGCATTTCCACATACTTCACTCTTAGGATCATCCTCCAAGGAATCAAAGTGATTCTCCTACCATTTTCTGTTATAGTATAGGTATTCTTTCTCCCATCATGTATTTCTTTTCTATCATACTACCAAGGTCTACCCAACAAGATATGACAAACATCCATAGGCATAATATCTCACAAGACTTCATCATGATAAGATCCAATATGAAATTTTACCAAACATTATTCACTCACCAGAACCTTATGATCATCTTGAATCCATGCTATTTGATAGGGCTTAGTGTGTTTGAAATAGTGTTGTCCTCATCACTAATGATTCTCTTTTTTCTAGATTGCCAACTAAGCTAGGTGATCCTGTTGGAATAAGGTGCCATTAACCTTGCAAATTCCAATATTGTATTTTATTCCATTTATTATTTGTTATTTGTAATTACCCATAAGGAAATGAGGTAGTCTCATTGATAGTTGTAATTTCAGAGTTATCAGTGGCAATTACAGAGTGACTTTTACTATTGGCAAATGTAAAAACTCATGGTAAATGAGGATAGGCATGATCCCTTGAGGAATATACTATTTCTGGCATGTATGAGAACTGTCATAATGTTTGGTGAGTGAATCTATGATAGCTGCAAGTTGTCATAACATTCTGAGATTCTATGATGCATATCATGGAGATGTTAGTTGTATATTTGCTATATTTAGCCCAAGGTTCCTATCTTGGAAAGATACTCTTTTTTTGGAATCTATGATGGTTATGATGTGTCATAAGATGTTGTAAGAGGCCAGATTTAGTTTTGGGCCCAACCTTTGCATGGCTATTTTTGGACAAGTGTGAGATGCTTGTAAGATGGTAATTAATGTTTACAGGTTGGAGAATCTTAGGAGAGAGAAGGTGAACGCCTAAGATGAGTTAGAAAATGTTTCTATAAGTATTTGCCATGTATTAGTTTCTGCAATACATATTTTAGGTACTCGAGTGCTGCCAGAATGTTGTCAGATTGAGGACTGGTGGAGAGAGTTGAAGTGTTGTTGTATTCTAAATCATTTTTAGATTAATACAAACATTGGGCCTCTTTCCTATGTGGAATTTTTTACCCAAAAGGGTTTTCTCCATGTTAAACATTGTGTTATGTGTTCATATTTCTGATTTTGCATTTATGTGAACCATAGTTTTGATTATGTGTTACAATCTCCATTAATAACACATAGTTAAAGATTGCAGAAATTTATATTGAATCAGATTTCCATTGAAGTAGTGTTGCTTTCATTTCTAACATTTGGTATCAGAGCCTGGCTAGCTTTGACTCTTGGGTTGTAGTGTGGAAGTTGTAGCTACAGTGGGAGATTTGGTTGTGTTTGTTTTGCATGTCTTGTGTTGTTATTATGGCTACATCCACTATTACATCAACCTCTCGTTTTGACATTGAGAAGTTTAATGGAATGGGGTATGAGTTGTGGAAGCTAAAAATGGAAGATTTGTTGGAAGAAAGAAACCAAGGGTTGGCTATCCAAAAAGAGAACAAACCTGATGATGTCTCTTAAAATGAGTGGGATAGACTAGATAAGAAGGCATGGGGAACCATCCGGTTGTGTCTTTCAGACTCTATTTTGTTGAATGTCACAAAGGAAGAGAATGCATACAAATTGTGGAAATGGTTGGGTGAGATCTATCAAGCTAAGAGTGCAAAAACCCCAAGAAATAGTGGGAGAGTGCTTTGGATAAGTCCTTGAATGCAGGTGAAGAAGTTTTACTTTCTGCATGTAATCTTGTTTCTAATGATCACTGGTTGACTGACTCAAGATGCTCATTTCATATGACCCTGTATAAGGAATGGTTCTCCTCATATGAAGAATATGATGGAGGTAATATCTACCTTGGTGACAACTCTACATATCTGATTGTTAGGAAAGGAAAGGTATTATTCTATTTTAGTGATGGGAGGATTAAAACCCTCCCAGGTGTTTTGCATGTTCTTGGATTAGCTAGAAATCTGATTTTAGTTTTGAAGTTGAATGATTTGGAAATGCATGTGACATTTGATAAGCATGGCTGTAGATTAGTGAGAGGGAACTTGGTGATAGCAAAGGGAAAGAGATTCAGAAGCCTATTCAAGCTTGAAGCCACTAGAGTTTATAATGCCTCCTATGTATCTCAGGCTAATACTAAAAATGCATGTATGTTGTGGCACCGTATATTGGGCCACACAAGCAATAATGTATTAAAAACTAATAAGTATAAAAATTTGTTGGATGGTTTCTCCTATTCTGATGAGCACTTTGATTTTTGTGAGCATTGTGTGTTTGGTAAACAAAACAAAAAATCATTTCCTTCAGGAAGCAATAGAGAAAAAGAGAAGTTAGAAATTATTCATACAGATGTGTTTGGACACGTGGAGAATGAATCTATCAAAAAATCATGTTATTTTGTAACCTTCATTGATGATGTATCCAGATTTACATGGTTTTATTTTATGAAGCATAAATCTGAAGTTTTCACTAAGTTTAAGGAATTTAAAGTCTTAGTAGAGAACCAATCAGGTTTAAAGATAAAAATATTAAGATCTGATAATGGAGGGGAATATTGCTCTAAGGAATTTGATGAGTTTTGCAAGCATGCAGGTATAATCAGACAAAAGAAAACTCCATATACACCACAATAGAATGGTGTTGCAGAAAGGATGAACCAAATAATTATGGAAAAAGCTAGAAGTATGCATAGTGATGCATAGTTCGATAAATGCTTTTGGGTAGAGACTGTGTGTACTACTTGCTACTTGATAAACATATCACCTTCTAAGGCTCTTGATTTGACACCTTATGAAGTGTGGACAGGTAAGAAACCTTTTGTTTCACATTTAAGGGTTTTTGGCTGTGAGGCTTTTGTTCATGTGCCTAAGATAAAGTGATCTAAGTTGGATCCAAAGGCTGAAAAGTGTACATTCATTGGATATGGTGATAATATCAAAGGTTATAAGCTTTGGAATCCACTAACCCACAAGATATCTTTTCTAGAGATGTTATTTTCATGGAACTTAGAGCTCTTTTTGAACCTGAGCAACCAAAAGAAAAAGATGAAAAGGTAAAGAAGGTGCACTTTGATTTAGAGAAGCAAGATACATCTCAGGAAGAACAAAATGATGGATTAGGCAGTGAAGAAGAAGAAGATTCGAGTAGTTCTTATGAAGATGAGTCTGTAGTTATAGAAGAAGTTGTTGCAAATGATCATACAGAAGAATGAGTAGAGTCTCTTACTCCACCCTTGAGGAGATCCACAAGACAATGAAATCTAGTTGACAGGTATAGCCCACTAGATTTCCATTGTGTATATGTTTTATTGAGTACTAATGATGAACCTAGATCCTGCAAGGAAGCTATTTCTGTAGATGATAATGAGTCTTGGTAGCTAGCCATCCAAGAGAAGATGATGGCTTTAGTCTCTTGTAACACCTGGGATCTTGTTTGTTTGCCCAAAGGAAGAAAGGCCATAGGTTATAAGTGGGTGTTCAAGAAGAAGTTTGGAGCAGACTAGTCATTGGAGAAGTACAAGGATAGACTGGTAGCCAAGGGCTATTCCCAGAGAGAGGGAGTTGATTTTGGTGAGATATTCTCTACAATTGCTAAATTGACTTCTATTAGATTTATCTTATCCATTGCTGCAGCTTATGATTGGGAGATTGAGAAAATGGATGTTAAGACTGCGTTCTTGCATGGAGATCTTGAAGAAGAAATTTATATGCAACAGCCTACAGGTTTTGAGGTAAAAGGAAAAGAACATTGGGTTTGCAGGTTAAAGATGTCTCTCTATGGTTTGAAATAGTCCCCCAGAATGTGGTATCAAAAGTTTGATTCATTTGTTTTAAAATTGGGTTTTGTTAGAAGCGAGGAGGATCATTGTGTTTACACTCATTGTGTTGATGATTTTATATTGGTTATTCCTTTGTATGTTGATGACATGTTGTTTTTCAGCAATACTAAGGGTATGGTTAGTGAGCTTAAAGCCCAACTTTTAGGCGCATTTAAGATGAAGGATCTTGGTACTACAAGGTATATTCTGTGAATGGAGACCAGGAGGGATAGAGTTAACAGAAAGCTTTGGTTGTCACAAAGTAAGTATGTGAATATGATTGTGCAGAGGTTTAGTTTGCAGTACTATAACCCAGTTAGAGTTCCTTTACCCATTGGTTCTAAGATTTCATTAAATATGTGTCCAAAGAATGAGGATGATCTTGAGGATATGTCTAATGTGCCATATGCTAGTGTTGTAAGGAGTTTGATGTACACAATGGTTTGCACTAGACTAGATATTGCCCAAGCAATGGGTGTTTTAAGCAAATTTATGTCTAACCCTAGTAGACAACATTATAACTATGCGAAGAGGGTGTTTAAATATCTTGCAGGTACTCTTGACCATTGTTTGGTTTATTCTATTACTGATAGTGCTGATAAATCTTTGGACATACAGGGTTTTGTTGATGCAGATTGGGCAGGTGACTTGGATAGTTGAAGGTCTATTAGTGGCTATGTGTTTATTCTGTTTGGAGGTGTAGAGAGTTGGATGAGTAAGAGGTAGCCCATAGTTGCTTTGTCCACTATAGAAGCAGAGTATATGGCTATTACTCATGTCCTTAAGGAGGTAGTTTGGTTGAGGAGACTGTGTACATGTATTGATTTTGATTGTAGGATCATTCAGATTGGTTGTGATAGCCAGAGTGCTATCTGTTTGGCCAAGAATCTCATGTATCATGCTCGGACTAAGCATGCTGATGTTTAGCATCACTTTATTCAAGAATTGGTTGCAAATGGAGAGATTGAACTGAAGAAGATAGACACTCAAGAGAATGTTGCGGATTCATTGACCAAGCTGGTGAGTATAGAGAGTTTTGTATGGTGCAGAGAGGCCATGGGCCTTATTTCTAGTGCCTGATTATTTTTCATTTGTTTTCCTATAGGTTGATTTACAATGTATAATGTCAAGTGGGAGAATGTTGGAACAAGGTGCCATTAACCTTGAAAATTCCAATATTGTATTTTATTCTATTTATTATTTGTTATTTGTAATTACCCATAAGGAAATGAGGTAGTCTCATTGACAGTTGTAATTTTGGAGTTACCGGCGGTAGTTATGGAGTGACTTTTCCTATTGAAAAATGTAAAAACTCATGGTAAATGAGGATAGGCGTGCTCCCTTTAGGAATATACTATTTTTGACATGTATGACAACTGTCATAATGTTTGGTGAGTGAATCTATGACAGCTGCAAGTTGTCATAAGATTATGAGATTCTATGATGCATATGATGGATATGTTAGTTGCATATTTGCAATATTTAGCCCAAGCTTCCTATCTTGGAAAGATACTCTTTTGCTAGAATCTATGATAGTTATGACATTTCATAAGATGTTGTAAGAGGCCAGATTTAGTCTTGGGATCCCAACCTTTGCATGGCTATTTTTGGACAAGTGTAAGATGCTTGTAAGATGGTAATTAATGTTTACAGGTTGGAGAATCTTAGGAGAGAGAAGGTGAATGCCTAAGATGAGTTAGAAAATGTTTCTATAAGTATTTTCCATGTATTAGTTGCTGCAATACAGATTTTAGGTACTCGGGTGTTGTCAGAATGTTGTCAGATTGAAGACTGGTGGAGAGAGTTGAAGTCTTGTTGTATTGTAAATCATTTTCAGATTGATACAGACATTGGGCCTCTTTCCTATGTGAAATTTTTTACCCGAAAGGGTTTTCTCCACGTTAAACATTGTGTTATGTGTTCATATTTCTGATTTTGCATTTCTGTGAAGCATAGTTTTGATTCTGTGTTACAATCTCCATTAATATTACATAGTTAAAGATTGCAGAAATTTATATTGAATTAGATTTCCATTGAAGTAGTGTTGCTTTCATTTCTAATAGATCCAATAGTTTCTTCTTCAACATAGGCTACTCTTCCACTATTTTCTATCTTCTTGCTTGTACTACCCTGATTACATTCAAATGCACTATGTCCTTCACCTCCACACTTGAAACAAGTACCTCTGAATGTTCTCTTATCAAATCCTCTTCCTTCTCTTCTGTATCCTTCATTCTGATATGCACTAGGGTTTCCTCTTAGGGTAAAAATTTATGTCATCTCTCCAGTAAGCATTGTTATCTCTATCATCCTTCTTCAATGGGATGTCAAACTTGTTCTTCTCTGGATAAGATTTGTCTCCTCTAGAAAATGTCCTACCTCTCAGGAATTTACCCCCTCTGCCTCTCTGTCTCTTATCATGTTTCTTATTCAACTTCTCTTCAACTTTTAGTGCAAATTAATATGCTTCTTCGAAAGATTTCATCCTTACCAATCTTAGTTATTCTTGAATGCTCAATCTTAGTCCATTGATGTATCTAGCCACTTTCTCCTTGCTTGCTTCACTGTGTCCTAGTCTTATGATCATTTTATGAAATTCTTGAATGTACTCCTTCATAGATTTCTCCTTCTATCTCAGGTTTTGCAATCTCTTCAATAGCTCCAACTCATAGTTAGCAGGTATAAACTAATTCTTCAACTTTGTCATCATCTGGTCCCACTTTGTAATCTTTTCCTTTCCTCTTCTATTTCTTTCCAACTAAACTTCTTTCCACCATATAGAAGCATGTCCTTTCAACTTTGTCTTTGCAAATTTCACCTTCTCTAGATCTTCAATTTCCTCATATTTAAAGTATTCTTCCATGTCATTTATCCAATCAATCAACTCTTCTAAATTCAAATTACTAGTATAGTTTGGCACATCAACTCTAGGTCTTTTTCTAATCTTTGAAATAGCTCACAACATCTTTACTTGATCTGATTCTTCTTCTTCATGACCTTCTAGGGTTACACCACATTGTTCAACAGATTAAAATTCTTCTTCATCATCACTTTCAACATTAGGTATAGGTGCCAATCCTCTTCACCTATCTTCTTCAAATGCATCCAAATGAATTCGCATTGTTCTAATCAATTCCATCATCTCATCCATTGTATTAGCCATTGTATCAACATGAGGAACTCTCTGCGGTGGCATCTTCCTAGGATCAAGTGTAAACTACTTCAGGTCAGTGATCAGGTTACAAGTGACAACTGCCTCTCAATCGGTGATTGGTTGTGCACAAGTAACCTGCCTTAGATTAGTGATCTGCTTACAACAAGATCTTACAGAATCCCCTTTGCCAATTCATTCCAAAGAATCAAACTTTTGCTCTGATACCACTTGGTGCAGTCATGGTAGGAGGGTTCATAGAATGAACTATCCAGACCATGCAGTAAGAGTAAACACAACGAAAACAACTCAAAGAATTGGAACAAATGTAGATTCATTCATTTAGTATATCAAAGAATTCAAATACAATCTAGTCGGCAACATGTGGGCTTACAACTTGGGCTCACATTCCTAATTACATACATGCACAAGATAAATCTTTGAAGCTCCTTCGCACAAATCTAAACTAAAGATTATGATTCAATTGCTAACTACTTTCTTAAGGATCTATTACATCTTTATATATCATTTCTGGACCAATAGATTCCTCGTGTCAGCCACAAGAGATCTAAAATCCTAATGAAGAGGTGTAACGTGTGTTCTTGGATAGGTCGGACCTATCAGCTTGAAAATCCTTGTCCAATAGATACAATGAAGTACGGACCGATGAGAAAGGCTGGCCATGAACCAAGTAACATTGTAGAATGAATCACAAGGATCCACAAGTCAGCCAATGCACCCAATCCTTCTCCTTTAGTTGATTGATCATGACTTATAGAAAGCTCTGCATTGAGAAAACAAAGGATTTTCTGATAGCGATAACTTTTCAGTAACTAATCCAAATTCTTTGAATTCTTGATATGATGTAGATGAATTAATTTAGATGCTAAGTCTAGATCTGTAAGGTGTGAAATGCCAAAACTAGACCACAAGCTAAACTGCTTCTGACTGTACTGCCTAGACTGAACTGGAAAATGAAAGAACTGAAATGCAAACAAATTGAATGCAAAATGTAAATGTTTTTGGTTGATGCAAATACTCTTGGACTAGGGATGCTCATGCATCACAATCCATAGGTAAGACATCACATAGGACCCTATCTTTGTATTCACCAATCTGAAAATCCACATATGCTTGTTCATTTACTAAAAGAGACTGACTATCATTTACCCAAGAGGCTTTATATGGTTCTACATGAGGCACTTTATCTAGTTTCAACTTATCTACCATCTCCCTAGACACCATGTTATCTTGTGAACCTTAATCAATAATAATTTTGCATACTTTACCTTTACGTTTACATGTAGTCTTGAACAAGCTCCTTCTTTGACTCATCTCCTTCTCCTTAGGTGTCTGCAACAATGTTCTTCTCAGCATTAGTGTCTCTCTTGTCTCTGAAACAACTTCAATATATGGAGTTTTTGAACTTTCACCCTCTTCCTCGTGAACAAGTTGAGCTCTTCTTTCACCTTTCCTTTCACTACTTGATGTTGAACCTTTATTTTCAAGACACTTATAGGCTGGATGTCCAAACTCATTACAATTATAGCATCTACCTACAAACACATTTGAACTTCTTCCACCTCCAAATCTACCCCTTGTACCTCTACCTCTAAAATCTACACTTTGTCCTTGTCCTTTGTTTACATCATCCTGACTTTCACTTGCTTGTCTTGTGGGAAGTAATCCTCTTCCTCTAACTACCTTGTCTTGTCTTCTTTTTATCTTCCTCCACCCTAATAGCCAATTGGAAACACTCTTCAACAGTCCTTGGATTAGCAACAACTAATTCATCTTGGATGTTAACTCTCAATCCTCCTAGATACCTAGCAACCTTCTCAACTTCATCTTCCATTCTACCTAATCTTATACTCAATTTATAAAATTCATCAGTGCAAGTTTTAACATCTAGATCTCTTTGTTTCAAACCTTGCAACTTCTTATACAACTAAACACTATGATCTTTAGGAAGAAACTTACCTTTCAATTTTGCTACCATGCAGTCCCAAGAGATTATCTTTAACTAACCTCTTTTTCTCCTCTCACTTTGCTCATATTCCCACCATAGTAGGGCATGTCCTTTAAGCTTTGTCTTGGCTATCTTGACCTTCTGATCATCAAGTATATCTTAACTTTCGAAGTGATTGTCCATGGCTAGAACCCAATCTAATAGTTCCTCATCATTCAAATTTCCACCATATGTGGGAAAATCAATTTTTACCTTGTGTTTGTCATCCTTGACTACCTCTAGAAGCTTAGTGAACCTTTGATCCTCAGGGTCGAACTCCTCTTCTTCCTCTTATATTTCTAGAAACTCTTCTTCTTCATCACTAATATCTTCTACCACCATCTATCTTCTCTAATTTGATTCAATAGCTTCAATCCTAGCCATCACATTATTACATGACTCCTGTAACTTAGCATTTTTCTCCTTGAACTCCTATAACTCTCTAGTAGTACCACTATTCTTTGGAAGCATTTTCACAACCTTATCTCTTCACTTTCCACTTGTCAATTCCTTGAACTAAAATTTTCTCACCACAAGGGATCTAATCCCTATGCTCTGATACCACTTTGCCATAATAGAAGATGGCAACAAACTTGGTTTGTACAAAGTTCAAAAAAAACTTATACTTGACTAACTTATCAATACACCAGAAATCTCTTCAATGGAAATGGACTCCATGGGCTCCAACTCACACCTAGGGTTTTAGGCCTTTACATGAACTTTCATAGGCATCTAACAAGACTAAAATCTCTTATTAACCCCACCTGATCACTCAACAAACTCTGGAAATGTCCTTTTGTATTGATACCACTCCAAGCCACCTACAAGCTAGTAGCCCTACTTAAGGGTTTGTCAGACCATAATTTTCATTTGGGGCATTGTCTCAATGAAACAAAGACACTTTTGAGCACCCATTATCTTGTTTGTCAACATATCAAAAGATGGGCATAGGTTGTTTTTGAATAGAGGCTTCAAATCTTATGACAGACCTATTTGGAATTAGGCCTATTAGGCCTCTTTTACAAAGAAACTACTCTCAAAATGCCAAGTTAAACCCCAACACACAAAAAAAGTCTTTCAATAGGTCCCAAGACATCCAAATCCACAATCATACTCCTATGCCATGACCGTTTTGATAGTAAACTTGAAAACCCTCACTTTAGGCCAATCTAGGGCTTGTATAGAGAGGGTTTATGGTTTCTCACTACTCCTCAGCCCAAACCCACTTCAGAACCTCTCAAACACTTCACTACAAGTTTGCATATGTCTTACAACCTATCTCCCATGCTTTCCTAATTCAATTTCAACAGTCTACCCCCTCTAGCCATCATTCTTGGCTCCAAATATGCATAGAAAACTCTAGAACACCACCTCAACCTTGCCAATTTCCCTCTCCTTACTCAAGAATCATGCATTACCATCTTAATATAGCCTAATAGACTCATTCCACTGAGCCACAGCGTACACAATAGGTGGAATGAGTTAAAAACACATTTCAAGACCTCAAACCCTTTTTCTTGGGGTGTCACAAGCAGTTACAACAAAAACACTACAAAATGCTCAAAACTCAAGGAAACTTCCTCCAATCAATTGTAAAACAATGTTAACTCATGCCTCTAACTTATCCAATGAATTTCATACCATGATAGTTCTGTACAGAATAGGGGTACGGCTTGGAACAGTGAGATAGCAACAAAAGAGTAGAAAAACAAAGATTTATTGTATATTTTCCTTTAAAAGCTTCTTCCAGCCACTGTTCTCGGGGTATGTGAGATGATTTTAAAATGTTTCAAACAATTTTCAACTGTCCCTAACTGATATTCAAACTACTTGTCTATTTATTCCTCTTTTTGTCATTTTGCTTATACTTTCATGTGTCAATTTTTGACATTATTACACAAAATATGACCCTAATAACCCTATCACTCTTCATTACATAATTTATGGTCTATGATGACCTTATTTGATTTAAAAACATGACTCAAAATATTATGCATGGCCTTATTACATCAAAAAGACTCAAGATCTTCAAATGATCAAATTTTACATATGATGGTGTTGGTGCTCCTGCACCACACTTTACCTATCCTTCAAAAACATAAATTGAAGAACAAGTCAAATTTGCATGAAATCATCTTGGAGACTTTCATACTTGATCTTGTTGTCTTGAATATTGTTCAATAATTGTGAAGTGAGTGTAACCAAGGGGGCCAACCTAGCAGAGCAGAACCCTTGTCATTTGGTAATCTGCCCAAGGTATTTTTGAATACTGCTAGTCCTTGCACATTCATAGACATCAAAGACAAGGGTAAATCAAGTTGTGCAAGTACATAGTTTGGTAGATCAATATAATAGATAGTATAATGGCTCCACACATTAGGATGTTTTCAAAAAAAATTATGAAGCATGCATAATGTCGACCAAATTCTACGTAACATAAAATTATTATTCATCATCATTTCAAAAGCTAATTGTCTAATCTTCTTTTCTTAATTTTTGAAAATTCATTTATTAAAATTATTAATTCCCAATTAAATTATTAGTTAAACCTAAATTAAGTATAATTTTGTTTCTTGTATTTTTTTAGTTAACCTAAATTTATGTAAAAGAGATTTTGTTCCCTTAAAATTATTTAATCTTTCTTAATTTTTTTTATTTTAATGGTAAATCCATTCCCACTCAAAAAATCTAATTACATCAGATTTACTTCACAGATGGAGACTATGAATAATTTAATATTTAAAATTTGTGAAAAATATTATAAATACCCACTACAACAAGAGACTTTAACATAAATTTTCAAATTTTATTGCAGTAAAGATCTCTCTCTCTCTCTCTCTCTCTCTCTCTCTCTCTCTCTCTCTCTCTCTCTCTCTCTCTCTCTCTCTCTATATATATATATATATATATATATATATATATATATATATATATATATATATATATATATATATATATATAGTCTAATCTTCTTTTCTTAATTTTTGAAAATTCATTTATTAAAATTATTAATTCCCAATTAAATTATTAGTTAAACCTAAATTAAGTATAATTTTGTTTCTTATATTTATTTAGTTAACCTAAATTTATGTAAAAGAGATTTTGTTCCCTTAAAATTATTTTCTATTTCTTAATATATATATATATATCTATATATATATCTATATATATATATAGGAGAGTATATATATATATATATATATATATATATATATATATATATATATATATATATATATATATATATATATATATATATATACTCTCCTATATATATATATATATATAGATATATATATATACTCTCCTATTCCTTACTCTATCTCACTTTCTCCTTATCTTAGGCTCTCTCTATATATCTCTATCTTTGTGCCCCTTCCTTTCTAATTATGTTCATTTCTCCCCCCTCCTACCTCCCCTTGTCTTCCACTAATATACTAAGGTTTCACTAATATATTGATCTAGGATACCATATTGACCTTTGAGGAGCTTATTCTTCTAAATAAACTATTTTTGAAAAGAATTTTGTATTCTTTATAGGTTCATGAAGGAAAAATAGAAGAAGAGGGAAAATGTATCACTTTTATTTGGTCATTATAAGATACAATATTTCTATTTTGAAGCTTGTTCATCTAAAGGGGATCAATATCCTTTCTTTCTTATTTATCAATATCTTTCTATTTCACTAATACATTAAGGTTTACTTTTTGTGGTGGTTGTCTTAACCTTTTCCCAACTATATATGTCTTTCTAATTTTGTCTTAATGAATGTTTTAGTTCAAAACATTGCCAAGAGTTTAGGTGATAAAATTATTGCATTATATGAAACTAAGTGTCTTGTAAATAAGATGTTTTTAAAATAAATTTGTATTCTTGAAAGATACATGAAGGAGACTTTGTAACCAAACATTTAAATTATTTTTATCTAGTAGTGAGTCAGTTGGCTTCTATACATGTAAAACTAGAAGAAGAAGAAAAATGTATTTCTTTGATTTGTTCATTATAAGATACCATATTTCTATTTTGAAGCCTATCTTTCTAAAGGAGATCAATATATCCTTACTTTGTTCTCTAGAAGTTAGGGTGGAGAAGTTACTATTACCAAATTGTGCTTTGCGACCCAATTAGGTTGGGATGTAATAATAATTTCTTTGTTGATTTGGAGATGCAGGGAGAGAAAAAGGAAGGGAGAGAAAAAATTTAGGTTCATAGGTTAGTCCAAAAGGCCTATTGTCCTTATAGAGCACCCTTGCAAAGATCACACTACCAAGATTATGTATCAACAAAATTTGAGTTGCTACAGGAGCTAGATAAGGTGACAAGATACCCCAGCAGGGCATGAGGTATTCAGAGACTGATAGGTGAAGTTAAAATATAAACTAAGTCATTGCAGATCATGTTTTAGTTGTGTTCATTATAGTTGAGTCATTGTAGTTTGATGCAGTTCATAAAGGTAAATATATCTTTGTCAAGTTTTTCATGATTAAAACACTCATTGCATGCAATAAAGTTTAGTTGATGTTATGCAATTGATTCACCAAAAGAGAAATTATACACAAGTCATTACATGAAATAACTGTTTATATTCAAAACATAAGTATTTATGTAATGCCCCGTCATGCAACCCTAGAGTGCTAGACTAAAAGTGCAAAAGTTACATAAATAAATTTTTTTTTTGAAAGCAAGATAGTGCAAGTAGTAACCAAACATATCATATTACACCGTATACACAAAATTACTCTTTTAACAGCTCTAGGGCAACATAACTGCATTAATGATAGAAAATAAAACAACAGAAGCAATAGCCATTACACTGCTAAAATAGATACAAATAACTTTTACTGTAACATGATAGATTAATTACAGAGTCTCAGTACAGGATTACATGATTACAAGATTATAAGACCGATCATGTCAGTTTACGAAAGAATACATAAGAAACCATACAACTCTAAAGGAGGAAAGCAAACTGGATCTGGAACACCTCTATGCAGAACTCAAACCATATCCCCAAAAAGGACCAATGAATAGCTCTTACCACCCAACCATGTGGAACCTTCAGGCCCACCCCTCCAAGCTAGGAGATAACATAAGGTCCCAAAACATCAAATAGTCAAGTAGACAAATGCCTAACATGAACAAGGACTATACATGGCACCATTACAACACATGACAACATCACAAGCAACTCAATATCACTTCCAAAGGCAACACATGACAAATGGGGAGAGTACAACTAGGGAATGCTAGGCTGTAATAGGGAGAGTGTCATCACATGGTCCTAACATGGGTTACCCAGGCTATCTATCACCAGAAGCTGGCCCCCATCTATGGTTACCCTGGCAGCCTCTCTCTAGGCACTGGCCCCATAGGGTGACACATGCAGAATTGACATTCTTTTCATGAGGACAAGGAAGTTGATTTTGCCAACCATGGCCTTCTCATCTCATCCTTAGCCTGAACGAGCACTATAGGCATGAGTGAGGCATCCAATTATCTTATTAGTGTGAAAACTACCCAACCCCTAGATTAATTATTAGGTTATCACTTGATTACCAACTTCCAATGGGTTACCCTGGAGGTCACTTTGGGCACCGACCCCGCAATGAAAGCCACTCCCCTACCTGCATCTAGAAGACCCTATCATCAAGAATCACAACAAGTATCCATACCCCATGCGAGGCATTTACCTTCTTGCATACAAGTCTAAACATAAGAGATCAACAGAGCAAGGCATGGGTCCTCTTGCTCCAAAGTTTTCAATCATAAGCAAGGTGTAATCCAGAGCAAGGCATGGGTCCTCTTGCTCGATCGTCACATCCACAAGAACCAAAGATAGAGAAAGGTAAACATTACATAAAACCAAACAAGTTCAATCGTTTACTTTAACCAATACAGTAATTATTACAACTTTCAAGATGGACTAAACAATCTTATAATGACATGATAACATCATAACCACATGAATTAGTTGCTCCGAACGAGGGATAATCCATCTTGCACATGAACCTTTCAACATGAATAAGAACCATAAATGTAAAAGAGTCAACATCACATAAAGACAACACATATACAACCATTACAAAATCACATATTCACCAAAAGTCATAGACATGGCTACCCTTCTTGGCCTCTGGAATAACTTTCTCGATGACGTAAAAACTAGACACCACTGAACACAATGGTTTCACATCCATAAACAATATCTTACAGATAGAAAAGCAATTGTTCACACATCATCCAAGGTTAAATATTGAAGCCAACAATAAGGTCATTCATTTAATTCGATAGACAAATTTAAATAGCTCACAACAATAGTCTCATTCCATAGGCAAATTATCTACCCATATTTTCTTTCTAAACATTCAAAGATATGATACACACCTTGATTTCCTAAGGACTATAATGTCTTCTACTTGAAAATCATTTCAAATACCTTTTAAACTAAAAATCAACTTGAAACTAGCAATAAATAATTTATGTTTATTTTAAACACTAATTGACTATATAAGAGTACAATTAATAATGTCATTTAAGTAAATTAACATTAACACATCCAAAGATAACTTGCAACAATTATGATTCTAACAATAATGTTTATTTAAAATCAATAATCAAATAATGATGTATAATTATGAATAACAATGAATAATAACATTATTCCAAAATTCTAATTTAATTGGGCATTGAACTAAACATCTCTTTCATCTTGAAAGAATAATAATAATATAAATACCATAGATTATTGAATAGCAAATATTGTTCATCCCATAATAAGCATAGGGACCAAAATTATCATAATTTATCACCAAGAGTAGACAAAGGCCACCACCTTTTTAATAGTTATCATCCTCTCTCATAAGGAGTAAAGCCTTCAAGTTGGAGAGGATCCCCATCATGCACATGTTATGCACTTAACGTTACATGGATAAAGAGATTTGCTATAGTTTCCAGTATTTGTTACTTAACTACATAAGTTTTCCAGTCTTTCTACTCAGAAAGACTGAGTTGTGAGGAGAAGAATGGAATGAATTGCTGTTAAAAGAGGATCAAGATTTGGTTGCACATAAAACAATTCACTCATTTGGTGCATCTTCAGAAGGCAACAATTCATCACAATGATCCAAATAAAAGTGTTACGATTGTAATGAGTGAGGACACTTGAAGAATGATTCTCAGAAGTGACAAAAAGATCTTGCAAGCAGTTAGAGGTTACTATTGTAATGAGTGAGGACACTTGAAGAATGATTCTCAGAAGTGACAAAAAGATCTTGCAAGCGGTTAGAGGAGGTCACTGTATGAAAATATCACTGAAAAGGATGAGCAAACAAAAAAAAGTCGAATCATCGAATATGGTGATTAATCTTGTTGACTGAAATGCCAACCTACAGAAACAGCTATCCTGATTCTTTGCCTAGGAATTTGCACCAATAAAAGTATAGGAATTATGCTTTATTTCAAGCATACCAAAGGCTATTCAAGGCCAATAACGCCAAACAATAAGCTCTGTGTCACGAGTCCAAGAAATTATAGTTTAATCTGGCTTAAATATATTTTAACCTATTCTAAAATACAACACTTAATTGGAATACAATCCTCATAGCATGAGATGTGTTGAGAATAACAGACGCATGGCATGAATAATAATCAGTAGTGGATGAGTTGTTTAGACACTGAAAAGCTATGTTACATGCACCCTAAGGCTAAGGGGTCCCGGCTGGACAACTATAGTAGAAATCGAGGAAATCACTCTAAAACATTTTCGAACATCTAATGACCAATAAACCTCTGGTAGCAGAAATAAACTAACGATAAGCACCTACTTCCATTACCTGGGCTACAAACAAGGAGAAGGAAGAGACATACTTGAATGGTCCTAATATTGGTGGTAATTATGTTGCACGCTTTTATCTCTGCATTACTAGAAATGTGCATCCAAATATTCTAGTTCATTTCCACGTACCTCTTAAAAGGATGGTATCATTTCACATCCAAGAATGCTAGTTCATTTCAACTCACATCCAAGTCTGGCAGACCAAGCCAGACTATTATAGGAGAAAGCCAGGAACTTATTGTAGAATATTTCATAACATCTAATAAACAAGGAACGTCTCATGGCAAGGAAGAGACGTACCTGAATAGTCCTACAATTGGTCGCAACTATGTTGGATACTTTCACCTCTGCATGACTGCAAATGCACATCTGAATATGCCAGTTCAATCCTATTTCACTTTCAAGAACTTTTGCTTCTTACTTTACTAACTCCAAAACCAAGGTTATTTGGAAAATTAATAAAAACTGCAGGCTAAATATCTCATTCATTAATGAAACTTTAGACAATGGATCCTTGGGTGTAAACACTACTAGTAGGAGAGGGCCGAAAAGAACCATGGAGTTTTTCAGAGTTTATCTTCTATGTTATGCATAGTTGCCAGGGAACTCCATTATGGGAACATTGACAACGTACCCGTCCAAAATATCTGGTGATTTATTTACATATATAATAGCCATCTCCTTATTCATTTACTCACGTACCCTAATTTGATTGGCCTCCTGTCCCCGTACCCATACCAGTATCCCTGCATCTTTTGGTAACTATGATGTTATGAAACTCCTTATTTCTCAGCTATTTTAACAAATTAGAACGAAGAATAGCACTTACTGGGTTTTTGTTACACTTCATGCCTCATTATAGAGACTTCCAAATGGATAATGTACTATTGCTAAAAAAACATATCAACCCCACTATAAAGGAACTCAGAAAAGTTTAAATATTGTCAAAGCTTTTTATGGATAAACAGCATAGAAGTTCTTGAAGCTTTACTATCTAATGTCATAGATAATTTTGCAAATGAACCTCATAAGACAACCTCCCAAGCTTCTCAATCTCCTAGTTCCTATACCATTCGGGAATGTAGGTTTTCCCTTCTTACAAAATCATTAGTTACAATCTGAAATAGGCATTGAAAGAACTAAGAAAAATTAAGTCAATGATTTAAAACAGTTTTTCTTAAGCAGACATCTGAAATTATAACTGGGCATTCAAAGAACTAAGAAAATAAATCTTTCAGAATAAAATATAAATAACATATTCTTAAATAGAAATTACCAATAAAGTAACTAGAGTTCCTAGGAGTCCATAACAATTCATAATCATGGAAGCATCTCTCCAGTCTTGTTACTCTCAGAAGACATGATAGCTTTCTAGTTTGTTTTAACATTTTTATTTTCCATTTTGTAAGATCCCATTATGATAAACAAAGACTACACTCTCTAGGACATTCCAAAGCAGAATACTTGCAGGGATTATTAGTGATGCAAAATGAAGCGGTATGGAAAAAAAAAAGGCCTCCATTATAATAATATGCACGGTGTTAGATCTCCAATAAAATGAAGGAAACACCGTCACAGCATAATGGAAGGGGAATTTTTTTTTTATGTTTGAGTTGCAAGTACTTTGGAAGCCACAAGAATTATTTTACAAAATGCCTATTAAAATAATGCGGTCTCTTGGAAAACTTTGATTGCAAGATAAACACAAAATGGAATTGTTGTTAAGGAATAAGATACCAATGGCAAAAGCAAGGAGATTCATTGAAGAGACTTAGAAACTTTTCGGCCAAACGAATGGGCAAGGTTAGGACAAGATTAGCAACTTGGGTCAACATCCAATTCGTATGAAGAAAAAAAAAGAAACTAAGGACAACCCTCGCTATATAAAACAAGGGAATTCTAAAATAGATAATACAGTTGGGATGCCCCAATCAACATGCATGCAAAAAGTGTACTCAAGACAAGACATGCGAGTGGTTTTAAATATTGCTTCCCATAAATCTTGAGTAAAACCTAGTTATATACAAGCAAACGGTTGAATGAACAACACAAGGGTCAATTTCTCAGCACAGAGACCACTCTGAACATGCAATTAGTTTAGAATCAAAACATTTTATTTTCATGACTGTAATGCAGAGGGACAAAACGGTGAGACCAGATCATAGGAAGCTTAAAATGCATGGCTCATGAGTTGGCAATGTCATGGATATAGAGGCATCAACCTAACTAGTATGACCCCCGTGATTGTCCTTAAGTTTCCACAGTGGTAAACCAGTGAATTGGCATCCTAGAGAATCTATTGTGGGGATACAGGCATTAACAAAGTACCGACAAACAACAGGGCCGATTATAGAAATAGCAACTTGTAGAGCTCATTGACAATGTCAAATACAATGATCACAAGTATGAGTCATTTTATGATGTGCCATGATGACAGGGTATGCACAAAATGAATAAGTTAATACACCTATAGGTTATGTAAACATCATACTATTGCAGAAGAGAGATCATTTAAACTATACACAGATTACCCATCTTCTAAAATCCCTCCATTGCAGGAAATAAAACATACCCGGATCTCCTTGCACATGAATACTCAGAAATACCGACATTGTTGTTGCCAAATATCTGATGGAGCTCTAGGTATCAAATGTCCCACCCGCTAAAGGTTTGATGCTGGATCAACCTCTATCGCTTCATACCCATCTCACCCTTCTCTCTCTGCAATTTCTTCAAACCCTGCCCTTCCCAGCATCTCCTATGCTCCTCAAAAGAGGCTTCAAAGAAAAGATATGTCCAGAATCTCTTCCCAGACAAAACAAACAACATAGTCATACCAAAAAGCTCCGGGATGATCACCTCCCCGAATGCTAAGATTTCCCCTTCATTTATCTTTCCAAGACTGTCTAGGCATGCATTTGAGGTAGCAGGGATGAGGCACGTGGCTTGTTCGACAAAGAGCCTACAAGAGGTGTCACTCATTGAATGCCTTATATTTTTATAGTCTTAGAACCATAACACATATTAGTTTATATATTTCATTTACATATATTAATTTTATCAAAATAAAAAACCAATTGAGCATAGGATATGTTGAATATCTCAACATTTCTTAGATAAAGTAATTAATAATAGATAAGGCCAATATCTAAATAATAGATAAACTAATTAGTAAATGAATAATATATATTTATGATGACAATAATCTTGACCTTTACAGTCATGACTCCTTATTTAAATTTATAAATACCCTCAATTAAATCAATTTAATAATAGTAATAAAATAATTCATATTCAAACAACTTTAAATAATTACCTTGAACTAGGTAATTGTCAATTAGCATTTTAATCTTATTAAATATTAATGGTAATAATGATAATATGATGTGACCTTGTTAAATATCTTAATGGATCAAATAATACTATGACTATCTAACAAAATTTGGGCATACAACCTAGCCCACTGAGCAGGACAACCGTCAAAAACCAAATCAAACATGTTCTCAAGTCAGGCCAAAATACACTTAGCCAACAAGCTCCATCAAATATAAATCAATTGCAAGACCGACATACTAACAGAACTGACAGGTTGACTAGACATGTCATGCATCCTGATTGAGGATAATGACTTGGGATGTGGGACCTTAGGTTATCTTTGAAACAACGTATCCATTGGGTTCAAGGCACGCTCAGACCTGTTAATTCAGGTGGAGTCGATGCCTAGTACCTGCATCCTGCAACAAACGTCACGGTCAAGCATGTATAGATGCATATAAGCTAGCACTAGGTGGAAAAAGGAATCGCAACATCGCAGGGCACTCACAAGTGAGTGATGTGACATCGTCCCTTCCACATCATAACAATCTAGATTAGCTCAACACATAATCATAACCAAATCAAATCTATCTCTTTATCTAAACAGAACCCTACACTTAACATACAGGTGCATGAAATCATAAGTGTCAGAAGTACCATCATAACAATTAAATGTAACGAAATCAATCACATGAGATCCATTCTAATATATAACAATTGTAGTAAGATCGACATTTAATCATTAGAATGCAAAACAATATCATTGCCTGCATTATCAGTGCTACAATAGAGATTATCAATAAAACACATTAACTTTCATATGAAACCACACATGGATGAAGCATCTACCTATATTGTACAACATCAATTGTTTACCTTACCTTGAATATTCCTGTTATTTTACCTTCACCTTCATGTGCCTTGACCATTTCACCTATACATCCAAGGTGAGAATGGAGGGGCACTACATCCTCCCCCCCTAAAACTTGACTTACTCCTAGAAGTCACAGACTAGGGTGGAAACATAACATATTAGTTTTACAATTTTCTATTGCCAACATACGCATTCACATTAAGCAATTGTTCTGAAGACAAGCACAATCTTTCAATAAAGGCATAAAAGACATCATCTTCTACCCTTTAAGGTGTATCATGTGATCTACTTATAACCAATCACATGTATTTTGAGAATTTCATACGATTCAGGGAATTGTATATACAGATTATCAAAAATTACATCTCATTTCCTATTTCCACTATGGTTCCAACTAATTACTAACATGTAAAGTACAATTCTCCATGGAGTCCTCCCTTGTACATACTATCAGAGGTTTGAAATGAACATGATAGAAACCACACTTAACACAGTATGGGGCTAACAGAAACAAACATTCAGAATAGCCGCCATTTGAAATTTTAAAGAAGGTGAAAACCCAAGTGGGAAAATAACCAAATCCAATCTTAAGTCACAAAATGCCGGCAATTTCCAACAACTCAAGTATAGAGAAAATGATTTTGATGGCCACTCCTATCATAAGGAGGTTTAACTAAAACAAATTGACTGTTAACCCCTAACGACACATGAAACATCCATCAAAATTTCAAAATAACCAAATTGCAAACAAACCCACATCACAATGTGGCTAATTTTAGCCACAAAAAGGGAGTATCTGCTACACAACACCCAGGACACAAGGTCTAGAATGCATTAGAGAATGTACGCCAAACATAGATAATTAGGTTATCTACATCCTCAAACCTAAACAAGTTTCTATACAAGGATTTAAGGCAACAAAATCATTACTTATTTACAACAATCTCTATCTTTAATGCGATACCATTTCTTTATGTGAGGAAGAGTAGCTAATATCACACACAAGAACATATTTAGTCAAGACCACATTGGACTTATAGTATCACATTTATAACACATGGGTCTAACACAAATTCAATTGTCCTCCTACACACCGTTCTTACACATGCTTACACAATGGTAACTTTCATAACCCACCACAGAACTTCCACATGAAGTCATGGCCAGCAAGAGAAAGATATAAGATTATCAAGAAAGCACACAAAGATACTTCACAAGGTATGGTTACTTCCCCAGCCCAGGGAAGACAAAACACCACTGCCCTTTCACAATACCTCACCTAAAATGGGTTCAGGATATTCACACCTCAAGAGAGGACAAATTCCACTCTCCTAATTCCATGCACTAAAGTAACCAGGCTTCTATCTTCTAAAGCACTTGAGACAACAAGAGGAACATGAGGCCTCAACAATCAGTAACCACTAGTGTTCAAGAAACACATATTGTCAGCTATAACATCACATTTTCGCATAAAAGACACACAAGTAAAACAAAGCATAAAGGATTTATTTCTTCTAGAGTCAAGAACAAGTCAGTAAATTTGTCGTACTTCTAACACCATACTAAGGTTCATCGGTGAGACGTACTATTACCAACTCGCCATAAGGAGAAACTGCTTAACCTAAAACAATGACAAGAACCAGAGATCCCAGTGTTGCAACCTTTGCTCTGATACTAGATGTAATGCCCTGTCATGGAACCCTAGAGTGCTAGACTAAAAGTGCAAAAGTTACAGAAATAAATTTTTTTTTTTGAAAGCAAGATAGTGCAAGTAGTAACCAAACATATCATATTACACCGTATACATGAAATTACTCTTCTAACAACTCTAGGGCAACATAACTGCATTAATGATAGAAAATAAAACTATAGAAGCAATAGCCATTACACTGCTAAAACAGATACAAATAACTTTTACTGTAACAGGATAGAATAATTACAGAGTCTCAGTACAGGATTACATGATTACAAGATTATAGGACCGATCATGTTAGTTTACAAAAGAATACATAAGAAACCATACAACTCTGAAGGAGGAAAGCGAACTGGATCTGGAACACCTCTGCGCAGAACTCGAACCTTATCCCCAAAAAGGACCAATGAATAGCTCTTACCACCCCACCATGTGGAACCTTGAGGCCCACCCCTCTGAGCTAGGAGATAACATAATGTCCCAAAACATCAAACAGTCAGGTAGACAAATGCCTAACATGAACAAGGACTATACATGGCACCATTACAACACATGACAACATCACAAGCAACTCAATATCACTTCGAGAGGCAACACACAACAAATGGGGAGAGCACAACTAGGGAATGCTAGGCTGCAATAGGGAAAGTGTCATCGCATGGTCCTAACATGGGTTACCCAGGCTATCTATCACCAGAAGCTAGCCCCCATCTATGGTTGCCCTGGCAGCCTCTCTTTAGGCACCGACCCCATAGGGTGACACATGCGGAATCGACATTCCTTTCACGAGGACAAGGAAGTTGATTTTGCCAACCATGGTCCTCTCATCTCATCCTTAGCCTGAACGAGCACTACAGGCATGAGTGAGGCATCCAATTATCTTATTAGTGTGAAAACTACCCAACCCCTAGATTAATTATTAGGTTATCACTTGATTACCAACTTCCAATGGGTTACCCTGCCAGCCACTTTGGGTGCTGGCCCCACATTGAAAGCCACTCCCCTACCTGCATCTAGAAGACCCTATCATTAAGAATCACAACAAGTATCCATACCCCATGCAAGGCATTTACCTTCTTGCATACAAGTCCCAACATAAGAGATCAACAGAGTAAGGCATGGATCCTCTTGCTCCAAAGTTTTCAATCATAAGCAAGGTGTAATCTAGAGCAAGGCATGGGTCCTCTTGTTCGATCGTCACATCCACAAGAACCAAAGATAGAGAAAGGTAAACATTACATAAAACCAAACAAGTTCAATCTTTTACTTTAACCAATATAGTAATTATTACAACTTTCAAGATGGACTAAACAATCTTGTAACGACATGATAACATCATAACCACAGGAATTAGGTGCTCTGAACGAGGGATAATCCATCTTGCTCATGAACCTTTCAACATGAATAAGAACCATAAATGTAAAAGAGTCAACATCACATAAAGCTAACACATATACAACGATTACAAAGTCACATATTCACCAAAAGTCATATACATGGCTACCCTTCTTGGCCTCTGGAATAACTTTCTCGATGACGCAAAAACTAGACACCACTAAACACAGTGGTTTCACATCCATAAATAATATCTTACAGATAGAAAAGCAATCGTTCACACATCATCCAAGGTTAAATCTTGAAGCCAACAATAAGGTCATTCATTTAATTCGATAGACAAATTTAAATAGCTCACAACAATAGTCTCATTCCATAGGCAAATTATCTACCCATATTTTCTTTCTAAACATTCAAAGATATGATACACACCTTGATTTCCTAAGGACTATAATGTCTTCTACTTGAAAATCATTTCAAATACCTTTTAAACTAAAAATCAACTTGAAACTAGCAATAAATAATTTATGTTTATTTTAAACACTAATTGACTATATAAGAGTACAATTAATAATGTCATTTAAATAAATTAACATTAACAAATCCAAAGATAACTTGCAATAATTATGATTCTAACAATAATGTTTATTTAAAATCAATAATCAAATAACAATGTATAATTATGAATAACAATGAATAATAACATTATTCCAAAATTCTAATTTAATTGGGCATTTAACTAAACATCTCTTTCATCTTGAAATAATAGTAATAATAATAATAATAATATAAATACCATAGATTATTGAATAGCAAATATTGTTCATCCCATAATAAGCATAGGGACCAAAATTATCATAATTTATCACCAAGAGTAGACAAAGGCCACCACCTTTTTAATAGTTATCATCCTCTCTCGTAGGGAGTAAAGCCTTCAAGTTGCAGAGGATTCCCATCATGCACATGTTATGCTCTTAACGTTACATGGCTAAAGAGATTTGCTATAGTTTCCAGTATTTGTTACTTAACTACATAAGTTTTTCAGTCTTTCTACTCAGAAAGATTGAGTTGTGAGGAGAAGAATGGAATGAATTGGTGTTAAAAGAGGATCAGGATTTGGTTGCACATAAAACAATTAGCTCATTTGGTGCATCTTTAGAAGGCAACAATTCATCACAATGATCCAAATAAAAGTGTTACTATTGTAACGAGTGAGGACACTTGAAGAATGATTCTCAGAAGTGACAAAAAGATCTTGCAAGCGGTCAGAGGAGGTCACTGTATGAAAATACCACTGAAAAGGATGAGCAAGAAAAATAAAAGTTGAATCATGGAATACGGTGATTAATCTTGTTGACTGAAATTCCAACCTGCAGAAACAGCTATCCTTATTCTTTGCCTAGGAATTTGCACCAATAATAGTATAGGAATTATGCTTGATTTCAAGCATACCAAAGGCTATTCAAGGCCAATAATGCCAAACAATAAGCTCTATGTCACGAGTCCAAGAAATTATGGTTTAATCTGGCTTAAATATATTTTAACCTATTCTAAAATACAACACTTAATTGGAATACAATCCTCATAGCATGAGATGTGTTGAGAATAACAGACGCATGGCATGAATAATAATCAACAGTGGATGAGTTGTTTAGACACTGAAAAGCTATGTTACCTGCAACCTAAGGCTAAGGGGTCCAGGCTGGACAACTATAGTAGAAATCGAGGAACTTACTCTAGAACATTTCCGAACATCTAATGACCAATAAACCTCTGGCAGTAGAAATAAACTAACGATAAGCACCTACTTCCATGACCTGGGCTACAAATAAGGAGAAGGAAGAGACATACTTGAATGGTCCTAATATTGGTGGTAATTATGTTGCACACTTTTATCTCTGCATTACTGGAAATGTGCATCCAAATATTCTAGTTCATTTCCACATACCTCTTAAAAGGATGGTATCATTTCACATCCAAGAATGCTAGTTCATTTCAACTCACATCCAAGTCTAGCAGACCAGGCCAGACTATTATAGGAGAAAGCCAGGAACTTATTGTAGAATATTTCATAACATCTAATAACCAAGGAACGTTTCATGGCAAGGAAGAGATGTACTTGAATAGTCCTACAATTGGTCGCAACTATGTTGGATACTTTCACCTCTACATGACTGCAAATGCACATCTGAATATGCCAGTTCAATCCTATTTCACTTTCAAGAAATTTTGCTTCTTGCTTTACTAACTCCAAAACCAAGGTTATTTGGAAAATTAATAAAAACTGTAGGCTAACTATCTCATTCATTAACGAAACTTTGGACAATGGATCATTGGGTGTAAACACTACTAGTAGGAGAGGGCCGAAAAGAACCACGGAGTTTTTCAGAGTTTATCTTCTATGTTATGCATAGTTGCCAGGAAACTCCATTATGGGAACATAGACAACGTACCCATCCAAAATATCCGGTGATTTGTTTACATATATAATAGCCATCTCCTTATTCATTTACTCACGTACCCTAATTTGATTGGCCTCCTATCCTCATACCCATACCAGTATCCCTGCATCTCCTGGTAACTATGATGTTATGAAACTCCTTATTTCTCAGCCGTTTTAACAAATTAGAACGAAGAATAGCACTTACTGGGTTTTTGTTACACTTCATGCCTCATTATAGAGACTTCCAAATGGATAATGTACTATTGCAAAAAAAACATATCAACCCCACTATAAAGGAACTTAGAAAAGTTTAAATATTGTCAAAGCTTTTTATCGATAAACAGCATAGAATTTCTTGAAGCTTTACCATCTAATGTCATAGATAATTTTGCAAACAAACCTCGTAAGACAACCTCCCAAGCTTCTCAATCTCCCAGTTCCTATACCATTTGGAAATGTAGGTTTTCCCTTCTCACAAAATCATTAGTTACAATCTGAAATAGGCATTGAAAGAACTAAGAAAAATTAAGTCAATGATTTAAAATAGTTTTTCTTAAGCAGACATCTGAAATTATAACTGGGCATTCAAAGAACTAAGAAAATAAATCTTTCAGAACAAAATATAAATAACATATTGTTAACTAGAAATTACCAATAAAGTAACTGGAGTTCCTAGCAGTCCATAACAATTTATAATCATGGAAGCATCTCTCCAGTCTTGTTACTCTCAGAAGACATGATAGCTTTCTAGTTTGTTTTAACATTTTTTTTTCCATTTTGTAAGCTCCCATTATGATAGACAAAGACTACACTCTCTAGGACATTCCAAAGTAGAGTACTTGCAGGGATTATTAGTGATGCAAAATGAAGCGGTATGGAAAAAAAATAGGCCTACGTTATAATAATGTGCACGGTGTCAGATCTCCAATAAAATGAAGGGAACACTGTCATAGCATAATGGAAGGGGAATTTTTTTTTATGTTTGAGTTGTAAGTGCTTTGGAAGCCACAAGAATTATTTTACAAAATGCCTATTAAAATAATGCGGTCTCTTGGAAAACTTTGATTGCAGGATAAACACAAAATGGAATTGTTGTTAGCGATTAAGATACCAATGGCAAAAGCAAGGAGATTCATTGAAGAGACTTAGAAACTTTCTAGCCAAACGAACGGGCAAGGTTAAGACCAGATTGGCAACTTTGGTCAACATCCAATTCGTCTGAAGAAAAAAAAAGAAACTAAGGACAACCCTCGTTGTATAAAACAAGGTGATTCTAAAATAGATAATACAGTTGGGATGCCATGATCAACATGCATGCAAAAAGTGTACTCAAGACAAGGCACGCGAGCAGTTTTAAATATTGCTTCCCATAAATCTTGAGTAAAAGCTAGATATATATAAGCAAACTGTTGAATGAACAACACAAGGGTCGATTTCTCAACACAGAGACCACTCTAAACATGCAATTAGTTTAGAATCAAAACATTTTATTTTCATGACTGTAATGCAGAGGCACAAAATGGTTAGACCAGATCATAGGAAGCTTGAAATGCATGGCTCATGAGTTGGCAATGTCATGAATATAGAGGCATCAACCTAACTAGTATGACCCCCGTGATCATCCTTAAGTTTCCACAGTGGTAAACTAATGAATTGGCATCCTAGAGACAAAGTACCGACAAACAACAGGGCCGATTATAGAAATAGCAACTTGCAGAGCTCATTGACAATGTCAAATACAATGATCACAAGTATGAGTCGTTTTATGATGTGCCATGATGACAGGGTATGCACAAAATGAATAAGTTAATACACCTATAGGTTATGTAAACATCATACTATTGCAGAAGAGAGATCATTTAAACTATACACAGATTACCCATCTTCTAAATCCCTCCATTGCAAGAAATAAAACATACTTGGATCTCCTTGCACATGAATACCCAAAAATACCGACATTGTTGTTGCCAAATATCTGTTGGAGCTCTGGGTATCAAATGTCCCACTGGCTGAAGGTTTGATGCTGGATCAACCTCTATCACTTCATACCCATCTCACCCTTCTCTCTCTTGAATTTCTTCAAACCCTGCCCTTCCCAGCATCTCCTATGCTCCTCAAAAGAGGCTTCAAAGAAAAGATATGTCCAAAATCTCTTCCCAAACAAAACAAACAACACAGTCATACCAAAAAGCTCTAGGCTGATCACCTCCCTAAATGCTAAGATTTCCCCTTCATTTATCTTTCCAAGGCTGTCTAGGCATGCATTTGAGGTAGCAGGGATGAGGCACGTGGCCTGTTTGGCAGAGAGCCTACAAGAGGTGTCACTCATTGAATGCCTTATATTTTTATAGTCTTATAACCATAACACATATTAGTTTATATATTTCATTTACATATATTAATTTTATCAAAATACAAACCAATTGAGCATAGGATATGTTGAATATCTCAACATTTCTTAGATAAAGTAATTAATAATAGATAAGGCCAATATCTAAATAATAGATAAACTAATTAGTAAAGGAATAATATATATTTATGATGACAATAATCTTGACCTTTACAGTCATGACTCCTTATTTAAATTTATAAATACCCTCAATTAAATCAATTTAATAATAGTAATAAAATAATTCATATTCAAACAACTTTAAATAATTACCTTGAGCTAGGTAATTGTCAATTACCATTTTAATCTTATTAAATATTAATAATAATAATAATACTATGATGTGACCTTGTTAAGTATCTTAGTGGATCAAATAATACTATGACTATCTAACGAAATCTGGGCATACAACCTAGCCCACTGAACAGGACAACCGTCAAAAACCAAATCAAACATGTTCTCAAGTCAGGCCAAAATACACTTAGCTAACAAGATCCATCAAATATAAATCAATTGCAAGACCGACATACTAACAGAACTGACAGGTTGACTAGACATGTCATGCATCCTGATTGAGGATAATGACTTGGGATGTGGGACCTTAGGTTATCTTTGAAACAACATATCCATTGGGTTCAAGGCACGCTCAGACCTATTAATTCAGGTGGAGTCGATGCCTGGTACCTGCATCCTGCAACAAATGTCACGGTCAAGCATGTATAGATACATATAAGCTAGCACTAGGTGGAAAAATGAATTGCAACATCACAGGGCACTCACAAGTGAGTGATGCAACATCGTCCCTTCCACATCATATCAATCTATATTAGCTCAACACATAATCATAACCAAATCAAATCTATCTCTTTATCTAAACAGAACCCTACACTTAACATACAAGTGCATGAAATCATAAGTGTCAGAAGTACCATCATAACAATTAAATCTAACAGAATCAGTCACATGAGATCCATTCTAATATATAGCAATTGTAGTAAGATTGACATTTTAATCATTGGAATGCAAAACAATATCAAAGCCTGCATTATCAGTGCTGTAATAGAGATTATCAATAAAACACATTAACTTTCATATGAAACCACACATGGATGAAGCATCTACCTATATTGTACAACATCAATTGTTTACCTTACCTTGAATATTCCAGTTATTTTACCTTCACCTTCATGTGCCTTGACTAGTTCACCTATACATCCAAGGTGAGAACAGAGGGGCACTACAGTTTATATGGTCCCACACAAGCCATGGGAGTAACTATATGTGATTCAATGCACAATAATAAGTACATCTGAACTAAAGGAAAACATATAAAGTAAAGACAAGACCCATCATTGCCTGAATGAATTACGAATCTCATTGTCTGCACCTGTATCTCTAGTTGTCCTAGTGGTAGCTATAATTGAACCTGCAAGAGGAGGTAAAATGTGACGTTAGAGCTCAGTGTTTTATCTCTACTTCAATATGTAGTAACTCAAAATGTACTTATTATTTTACATCTAATCAACAAAATGGAACAGATAAATAAAACATCAAATGCATAAGATGAAGCAGGAAGGAGAAAATCTAATCAAATAATCAAAAGAGAGGCTTCAACCTCAATGTTTTATCTAACTTGTTTGTTCATTGTGTATGTACAGGTACATCAATATCATTCAGGGTGCCACCACAATAATGGGTTACACTTTCTAGGACATCCTAATTTTTGCTAAAATCACATATTTTTAGAAAATATAATGTTTTAAGCCTTGAAAGGTTCCATTTAAAGTATTTTAATTGAAGAGGGTTTGATCAAACCCCCTTAGATTCAAACCTCCTTGGATAGAACCCCGCTAGTTTTAAACCATGCCTATAATGGAGTCTCCTCTACACATATCAAAATGATGATAAAAAAACACTTTTGATTTACCTTTTAGGGGATCAAATGAATTCATTTAAAATCATATTTTATAAGTATGTAGTCCTTATTATAAGCTTTCCAAAAAGTATAATTTTATATATATTTAATTTGATTATTCTATTTATTTTTTATTTCTTGTGAATGTAGGTTTTTCACCGAACATAAAGTTCTCTATTCTACACATATGGAATATTAGTAAACTAGTGAAAAAAATTCTAAAAAACATCTATGCACTAGGTATTGATGTCCTTGTTTCAACAAAAAAAGAAAAAATGAATTTCGATACATACAAAAAAAGTTGTGTTTTACGGAATATGCCTATGTCTAAATTATAATTGGTTTGACTTCAAAAGTCAATAAAAAAAATTCAATAAAAAATTATGAAACCAAATGCATACACTATATATTGGTCTTACCAATCTAAATTCGAAAGAATAAAAATTTTACCCTTTGTAGAAAAAAAAGTTATGTGCTACAGAATACAAATCACTTTTAAAAAATGTTGTTTACTATTAAAAACTAATTATCAAAGGAGACACAAAAAATTTTATGATTTAACTTTGAATTTTTTTTTTTGAAAAAAATAGAATCTACAAACAAAATCTCACAAATCACTTGTTCACGTCATCTTCAAATTCCTAACGGTTTAGCGGCTATAGGTGTCAGAAAGTGAATATTTAGTTCAAAATATTGATTTCAATGTCAAGTTTGGCCAAAAAGTGTAACCCATTATTGTGGGATGACCCTTCATTAATGTCATGTCACTTGTTACAACAACCATAATGTTATCAAATTAACAAGGGGGTGCTGCCACAATAATGGGTTACACTTTTTGGGATACCCTAATTTTTTCTAAAATCATATATTTTTAGAAAAAATAATGATTTAAGCCTTGAAAGGTTCCATTTAAAGGATTTCAATTTAAGAGGGTTTGATCAAACCTCCTTAGATACAAACCCCCTTGAATAGAACCCCATTGGTTTTAAACCATACCTATAATGGAGTCTCCTCTACACCTATCAAAATGTTGATAACAAACCACTTTTGATCTATCTTTTGGGGATCAAATGAATTCATTTAAAATTTATGTTTTGTAAGTATGTAGTCCTTATTATAAGCTTTCCAAAAAGCATAATTTTAAATATATTTAATTTGATTATTATATTTATTTTTTATTTCTTGTGAATGTAGTTTTTTCACCGAACATCAAGTTCTCTATTCAACACACATGGAAAATTAGTAAATTAGTGAAAAAAAATCTAAAAAATATCTATTCCCTAGGTATTGATGCCCTTGTTTAAAAAAAAAAATAATAATAATTTTGATACATACAGAAAAAGTTATGTTTTACGGAATATGCCTATGTCTAAATTATAATTGGTTTGACTTTGAAACTTAACTAAAAAAAAAATTCAACAAAAAATTATGAAACTAAATGCATGCCCTATCTATTGGTGTCACCAATCTAAATACAAAAGAATCAGAATTTTATCCTTTGTAGATAAAAAGTTATGTGCTATAGAATACACATCACTTTTAAAAGTGTTGTTTACTCTTAAAAACTAGTTATCAAAGGAGACGCAAATTTTTTTACAATTTAACTCCAAATTTTAAAAAATATATATGTTTAGAATCTACAAACAAAATCTCACAAATCACTAGTTCACATCATCTTCAAATTCCTAACGGTTTAGTGGCTATAGGTGTCAGCAAGTGAAGATTTAGTTCAAACTATTGATTTCAATGTCAAGTTTGGCCAAAACATGTAACCCATTATTGTGGGATGACCCAAGGGGTAGTCATAGACCATGCTAATCAAAGAGGATAGTGAACATATGTAGCAGTCAAATAAAATCAACAAGCATAGCCAAAGGTGCAGCAACAGTCATGAAGATACCTGAAAGAATAGCTGAGGCAAGAGGACAATCATCATGAAAAAGGGCTCTCAAGGAGAAGTCTATCCAAGTCACAATAGAACAGTCAATAAACCAAGACAATTTTAAAGGTTTGAGATAACACATAAGTTACTAAGGTGTTGTTACAAGCATAAAGGGGTTACAATGCATAATATGGAGTAACAGTCCACATGAAATGACAACAACAATCTATAAGAGATAGCTTTGAAGTACAAAAGAGCATCACATGATCAACTACCATGGCACCCCAAGCTCAACATAATCGGAACACATTGTCATTGATACAAAAGGAAGCAACTATAGCAAGAATGCCAAGAGCATGAATAGGTAGAGCAGTTGAAGAAAAGAACAATCATGCAATAAAGAGCATCATTTATAGTGGCAAAGGACATGTAAAGCAAAAGGAGACAACAAGCTTTCATGATTATATGACTAAGATATCATACATCAGAATCTTAGCATTATTCAATGAATAGATGAACAATGAAAGAACATAAATATGAAACTACAAGAGCATATACATGCATAGTGCCAGTGAGATAAGATTACCAAACAAAGGAGTAGCTATATAATGAGGTTCATACACAACTTGCATCACTTTATATTCTTACAAGATGAAGATTTTTCATCGTGCTATAGGAGCATATAAATGGAGAAAAGAAGTCTAAAGAGCATAAAGGAAGATCACCATTCTATCAAACACATAAGTTTGAGAAAAACCAAGAGGCTGCCCAACACCAGTCATGAGAAGTAGACATAAGTGTTTCAAGTAGCTACATAAGGAAAAAACCAACTAGGAGGCTTGAAAAAGTATTAGAGAAGATAGTATGACTATCAATAAGTTGATGTACCATCTATAGGAACAAAATAGAGTGAGAAAACAGTCATGTTTTATACAATGATGAGGAGAACAACATGATGATAAGTCACAGGAACAACACACACTGCCAAGTAACAGTAGTTATAATGAGTGATGATCATGAAGAAAATAATGGATCGAGTATGGAGGGAAGGATGAGTTAGTATTGCTATTTCATTATTTTGGTTGTCCCCCTTAACAAACAAAACAAAATGGGTTAAGAACTACATCATCATACTTTTCCAAGATCATATCTCAAGGTTATCACAGCCAAGACTGCCAACACCCTATGTATTTAAGAAGGTCAAACTACAGTGGTACTGCAACAGGTTTGGTGATCTAATATCCATTTGGGTAAAGATGGGAACAGTTTTACTATGTGATTTAACAAGTGTTATGGTGTAATACCATGAATTAGTTCGAAGGAGTACTAAAAGCATGGACAAATGTAAAAAGGTGATAAAATCTCATAAAAGATATCAAGAGACTTTGCTAATGATCTATCATAAAAAGGACTAATTTTATTAGAGAATGATGACTGCCATAAGAAGTTTTCTCATTGTGAAAACTAAAATAGTGACTTGACTAAAGTCTTAATAGGGTCATCACTCCCATATCTACCCTTAGTATCACTACCTATTCATAAAGAAGCCCAAGAACTGTCTTGATGTCGTTGAGAAGAAAATTTTTAAGTCAAAGAAAAGGAGTCATGGATATAAGACTGCCATGTCATCATACAGTGCCCAAAAGGACTATCACCAACAATTTAGTCATTATGAAACTAGAGTTTTAGAAAGAAAAGTAAGTGGGAATTTATTCATGGTTGGATAGAATCATGATTAAGATTGTCACATCTCAACTTTATACCTATAATTAGAGCGGAAATCTAGTCTAAAGTGTAGGGATTGTAAGTAAGCAAAGGAGGTAAGAAGAAACGAAAATAATTAGACAAGTGGCAACCATAAGATTATAAAGTTAGTCTAACCAGAGATTAAGTGCATAGTAAAACATCAACAAAACAAAAGAAGATGATTGTGAAAATAGAAATAATGTCCTCTAACTTGTAAAAGCTATAATCATCATAATGTCTGCATAAGGATGAAGAATGAGTCTTTCCAATGACACATTATTGACAAACTAATACGAAATCTACATGGTTGTGGTAGGGTATTTCATTTTGGGGACAAGAGAGTAGTAATGCAGTAAAAAAGGGTCAATAGTCATATAGCTACTGATAACAATAGAGAAGCCACAACAGGTTCCTAAAGCCATGAAACCCTAGTTAGGGTTTGAAAAAAGCTTTCCTCCTGAAGAGCAGCAAAATAGATAAATGGGATAAGGGAGATCATGACTAAAATTGTTTCAAACTTATGAGCATGCTACCCTTTACAAGGATTCAAGGTAAACCTTGGTAAAAGTATGGAATGCTCATTACCAGTGTGACATTAAGACACACCAAAATGGTAAACAATACATCTTCATAGTTTCAATAAACCCCCTTTTTTATCATTTCATCCAAAACCAAACCAGAGAAAGAATATCATACAAAAAATAGAGTGTGTTGTATCTCATTTTCACTGAAGTGGCAATTTAGAAAAAGGCTTTTACCCCTTTTCTCACATATAGCACAACCAAAAATAATGCTTACCATCTTACAAAGCAGTCAAGAGTCCATTTTTGCCTTTTTCTCACCATAAGAAAACCAACATATCATTATAAATGTTCATCAAAGAGAAAGAATACACAACAAAGTGAGTTTTCATTTTTTTCTTACCAACAGAGAGTAAAAAGCATGGAATCCTCATAGAAGATTGCATATAAGACATTCTACAGTTGTCTTTTACCATTTCCTTGAAGAAACAATAGCCGAGATAAGGAAATCACTTACCAAAAGGTAGGAAATCTATAGGAATAGTCTAAAATAGTATAAAACCTTCTAGCAAACCCTCAAACATGGTGGCAACACAAAAGAGAAACAAAAGAAAAAAAAAGAAAGCAAATGATGAAAAGTTAGGGTTGAAAGAATGTTTGTTCAAGTGTTGAAACCCTAGCTCATGGCTGAAGGAAGTCTTTTGACTTTAATTTAAGAAAATCATTTGTAGACTAATGGAGCCTATGGTAAAGTCTTGAAATTATTATGTGTTATGATACTAGAGGATGTTGAGGGGGTCAGAAGGGTCTATAATGTGCTTTTTGTGAAGTTTAATGATGTGATTTGTAGTTTCTAATGTTCCTTTTACCTGAAAGGTGAAATAACATAATCATTATGACTAAGGTTGAAGATTTGAGAAGGCAATGTGGGCCCTTTTGACTGTATTGCATGACTTAGGCTTTTTGGAGCATTTTGGAGACCTTCTCGATGTCCAAGGGTAGAATAGAGTATATTTTTTGTATGGAGAGATTGGAAGAGGGTTTATTTTTTGCCTTAAGGGATACTATAAATCATGTAAACCATTTTCTATTTTTGTACCAATTTAAGACCAAAATAATGTAATTTAACAATTATTAAGTGTAATAATGAAAAAAATTGCCTTAATACTTGTTATGAAATAACCTAGAGGAGAAATAGGCATTGCACAACACTTATTAATTCAAACCACATTGATTGCATTTAATAATGGTTAAAATAGGTTAATTTTTTACCTCTAATCATGCAAAAATAGAGTTGAACTAAAGTACAAATTCATGCATGAGAGGTATCTTGTTCTATTCTTGCCTTGGGGTCAAACTAGGCTATTTTTGGATTTCTTTTGGGTCAACTATCTCATAAGTAGTTATGACCTATTTTTGCTCATCATGGAGCAGTTTTGGAGCCTTAATTTTAGGCTTTTCTCTTGTGCTCACCCAACAACTTTGAGTTGGTTTTCTAGACTCATTCATGCATCATATGGAGTCTAATTGAGTTGGAGTTGACTTCCCTCTACCATTTTAGGGACAGATCTCTAATTATAGGGAAAACATTTCATGCTTTTTCTTAGTTCTTGCTTTTTCCCTAGCTTTGCACATTACAGAGAGAGATTCAAACTTGTAGCTTAGCCATTTTTATAGTTTTTACAGTAGCAATAGTTTATTTTCTAGTAGTTCATTGTTATTTTGCAGAGCATTCCTTCTATTTATCAATACAATCAGTTGTTGATATACTCAGATTCAAGTGTCTTGTCTCATATTGAGTGATTTGATAGGAATTTACTATGTTTTATCATAAAACCTCTAAGTTTTCTGTCTCATTCTTTGAATGCAAGTATACATATTTTAATTTTATTATAGGTTACAGGTTATGCAAGTCATTTCATGCTTTTCTATGAAACACTTTGGTAGTAAAATTGATCAGTTTGAGTTGTAAGAATAGGTGTCCTGAAGAATAATTGTGAATCATATTGCATATTAGAGTTAAAATATTGGTGCATCACCCCCTTTAGGATAGATTTTCAGTTTAGTTTTAGTTAATTCAAGTATTCTTCTATCTCTTTCCTCACAAGTTTATAGATCTAAAGGGGCATTTAAAGGGAGCTGGCTCTTTCAAAGGTTTATTCTCGTAATAGACAAACCCATAGTCTAAGAATGTTCCCATGTTGCATGAGATTGCCAAGCTTGTAAAGGCTTAGTATTCACGGCGCAATCTATCATGACAACAATTTTTGGCACGCCTAATGGAAATCTAAAGAAAGTTTTAGGTCACTAACACATATTTTTCTCTGTTGTTTTTTATGCATAGCAAAGTTTCAACCTTTTAGAGGTAAAAAACAATATACTTGGTGACTCAAAATTTTGATTTTTTGCAAATCCAGTGAATATAGCACATGAGAAAGGTCCAAATGAGAGGAAGTTCAACTCCATTTGAGTATATATAGCTATCACCTCCAAGAAGAAGAGGCATAATAGTAATAAGAACACCTAGTCCAGTAGGGAGTACTCAATCTACTCCTCCAAATATCAGGACTACAGAGTTTAGTCAAAGAAATTTGGTGATAAATCTTCAAATACAAACTCCACAAACCCATTAAGCTCCACCAATGGTAAGGAGATATCCTTTTGCATAATTCAATGATGGAATCCCATTGCCACTTGTAGCACATGATGTCATACCGATGGAATCCTTAAGAGGCTTACCATTCATCACAGGTGAAGACCAAACTACCCAAATTGAACATATAAAAGATGTGTTTACGTTATGTTTAGTTGATCACATAATGCTGGAGAATGTTATAGTGAGACTATTGGCTACATATCTGAAGGGTAAGGCCCTTCAATGGTTTAGAGGATTTGCGGTAGGCTCAATTACATCATGGGATCTATTAGGTGATACTTTGAACAAGAAATTCAAAGACAAGTCTGACAATCTGTCGTTGGTTGAACAACTCGGCACAATAAAGAGAGCTCCACAGGAGCATATGGCTAATTTCAACTTCTATTTTTAGTGGACTTGGGATAGAATACAAACAACGGTAAGACCTACTACTGAACATGTATTTCTATACTTTCTTAGAGCTATAAATAGTGATATTACAATAATGATCCAATCAATGGGAGGTACCACATTGCCAGGTGCTTATGAAGTTGCCATAAGAGTTGAAAACAACCTAATTCAGGATGGTAAAATATCTCCAAGGTTGTTAATGCCTATTTTTCTAGAGATACAGCCATTAATCCCATTATAAATTCTACCTCTTGCTATTGTACCTATTGTACTGGCCCTTAACTATCAAGTTTCTACTTAGACAAATGCTATCCCAACCCCATCACAAGAGTTACAAGAACTCAAAGGCATGTTCCAAGAATAAGCAAGGCTATCAAAAATAGTTAGCAATAAATTAGTGAGTATAGAGAAGAAACAAAACTAAGTTTATAGGCCTTATCAGCCCCCATACCAAAATAAGAAGCAAAATAACCAATATAACTAGCAAAGTAACTAGCAAAACAAACCTTCATATTAGCCAGAAAACCAAGCCCAAAGAAGGAATTTCAACACAAGGCCTTATCAGCCTTACAACTAGCATGATGCCAGATCATCAAGAGAGTTAATACCAATACAAAATAATATGGCACATGAGTATGATTGGTGTTACCCCTATAACCAACTGCACAACCAATCAACCTGCTCAAATGGCATGATTAATTAGGCCTTAACGGTGCAAAATAATGTTGTTATCTAGAAAAGTACTGTACAAGAAGTTTCAAAATTACAAGCTTATAATCCCAAATAGGAGCAGCCTAATGTAGCATTCATGAATTGGTAGGGTAAGGAGTTTTGTGGGGTTAACCATACATAGGGGTAAAATCAATTTGCCCAGTCCATAGCAGCTAACACGAGAGCCAACAAGAGAGCTATTGATATAGGACAACAAGCTGGAAGAGGCCAAAATCAAGCTCAATCAAGCTAGCAAGGAGTTTCTAGTCCATCACAGTAGTCAAATGTTCATTTTTTACCAAGGGGATAGCCTGTTCCAACCCAAAATCAGCCAAGAGGGCAGCCACAACAAGTAAAACAACAAGTATAGCCCACTGCTTCAAGGGGATAGCCAAAGGTTGGCTCATTTTCTTTTAATATCATTTATTATATGAAATAGGAAAATGTAAGCATGTCAATGTGGGAATCATTGTCCCTTCCAGGCCAAAAGGATTTATTACAAAAGGCCTTATCTAATACTTCTGTGAATAATGAGACCAATCATGACCAGCCAAGAGACCAGCCTAGGGTAGTGCTTGCAAATGTCCCACTAGTTCAGAATGAATAACAAGCCAAAGATGTCAAACCTACACCATTTTATGTTTCACTAATCATTGGTAAAAACCTTGTACATAATTGTATGATTGATTCAAGTGCTAATACGTTAGTGATGCCAAAACAAATAGTAGACAAGTTAGGATTGACTTATGAACCAATGTCCAAACTTGTGACAGTTAGATGGTTCATCCATCAATACCCTTGGAGTCATCAAAAACCTGGATCTTACCTTGCATGCTTGCCCAAATTCTGCAATCCTAGAAGATATATATGTCATAGATCTTCCCCTATACTTTGCCTTGTACCTTTCTAGAGTTTTGATGGAAAGGTTAGGAGGTTATTGTTGTTGATAAGGATTACACCCGGGATGCAAAGTTGAGATACTAGCAATCCTTTGAAACATGGGATCAAACTCAAGCTGTGGGTGACCTATGTCGAGTTTGAACCTCCAGATTATGGCATGGTTCCCTTAAAATATTCAATTGGATCTATGACTTTGATGTGAAAAAAGGTAAAATGGATCTTTTTAAAAGAAATTAAAACTATAAAAATATGGTGATGCACCTAATGATGATGAAAACTTGGCAATCTAACTTACAATAAATCTTAGAAAATCTATCCACATATACCACTTTCAGCAAATTAATCATAAAAATGTTTCTAAGGGATGCTGGAAAATATTTCTCTTTGAAGGAAAAGGGTTTTTCACAACATAAAAGAAATGGTTTCCAATTGCACAGTCTAAGACCTATGATTTCCAATGCTATCTAACACAAACAAGTACTAATGAGACAATGATTTTAAAGGTTTTGATGTTAGACACAATAAAATCTCATCAAATCACTCATACAAGTTGCATTAATGGAAGGTGGATACTTGATCAAACTAAAAAATAAAGGAAATAATTGCATAAAAACAAAGTACAGAACTTGTAACCTACTGCAATCTCTATAAATCTGCAAATAAGTGAGTTACAAAACCTCTTTCTCTCTGAAAGTGTAAAGAGCAAAAAGGAAAGAACTAGAAAAACCTAAGTTTTTCTTACAATATATACTTTTCTCTCTCCAAGAGGCATGAAAAATCAACTATAGTTAACTACCTCAAAAAATAAGCTCTCCAATTTGATCCATGAGTAAACAATGAAATCCCTAAAAATAAGGGTCAAAACTACCTCAGAATGAGTAAAAATAGCTCCAAATTGATAGTCTCCATGTGTTTGATCCAAGAGTTGATCAATTTTCGCTATTTTGACCTCCAAGCCATGCAAAATGACCTCAAAAGACCTTATTTAACTTAACTCCTCCATCTTGAATGATTTTGCATGTGTAGGTCATGTGGAAAATTAATAAAGTAATCATTTGCATGACTTACTCTATTATGAGTTTTAATTTGCCTAATTTCTCTAATTTTACAACTTGTGACAAAATAATAGAGTAATTTATAAAATATTACTTTATTAATTTGTTTGCATGATATATAGTTGTAAAATCATGAGGAAATGGAAGAAAAAAGAATACACCTTATCTCCATTACATTGCAAAAGAAAAATATCTAGTTTGCATTACACAACTATACCCATCTACCCTCATATTGCATATCATCCTTACCATATCTTTTCCTTGACTATATCTTCTTGTCTTGAATTTTACTATCACCTTGCATCATATATCATTGCATTTAAAATCACCATTTGCCATTTGATTTTACCATGCAATGTTGTCTGTCTTATCCTTGCCATTTGTTTTTGTATGCATTTCTCATATTTGACCTTACCTGTGTTTGTCTTATCCATATCTCTTACTATTACATGACTTTATCTACATATCACTTACCACCTTTTACATGACTTTGTCTTTGAATGATCTCTTTTGTTATCTTTACATGCATTTGAAATGCATAAGGTAAAAATGGATTCAACCTTTCTTGGTCTTCATGTGACAAAAAGAAACTTTGACCACTAGTGTCGACTATCACAAGACAATGGAAAATAAAATTTTTAAGGCATTAAGCCTTACCTCCTAATGATTTCTACTTTGACTATTGTAAAATCAAATCAAATAGAAAAGGATGAAATCATGGCCCATGGATCCCCGTGTGGTTAAATCATTAGGTTTTTCAAGACATAGAAGTCTTGACCACAACACAAGGTAATAATTTTCTTTGTCTTGTGAAGTCAAAAGAGAAGAGAGAAAAGATGAATATCAACCCAAAAACTCTAACTTCATTTTCACTTTGTTATTCGCTTGGCTATCATCTGTACCGCCATCATGCAAGCATCTACTAGGGTTTGGTAAACTCTTTCTCCTCTATGCATTTTCGAGCTCACTTGGTTGATATACTCTGCATTCCTGGCAAAAAGGTGGAAGGTGAGTTCTTTATGTTGATAAATAGGACATCTTCTTTGATTTCTCTAAGACTATATCTCCTTATTGGCCTCTTCTACATGGTTTTCTGAGCATCCTATGAGCTCCACATTCCATTTTCTCATTGTTGTTTCTTATTTTCTGTATTACTGGTGAATACCTCCATATACTTCAAGGATTTCAACAACAAAAGTGCTTGTCCTATAACTCCTCCTCTGCATGAATATAATATAAGTATTCAATACGGCCTTCACCATTCATTTCATTAGACCATGTCTTCAATGCTGATAGGGTTTCTTAAGAAAATGACATGGGGTCTAGTTATATTTTGAAGGAAAAGGCCTTTGATGTTATGGCCATGCAATAAATGAGTTTTTTTACTTCATTTTTCTTCTTTTGTATATATGATAACTCAAGGGCTTGAAAATTATATGCGTTTTCCTTAAAATGACAGTGAGGGTTTGTTACGTTGTTGAAGCAAACATCTTCTATTTTCTATAATGACAGGAAGTGAAAAGAATGCCCTCTTTGCATTGTCTCTTCTGGGGTTGTCAAAGCCTACTGCTCACTGGTATCCTGATTTAACACTGCCAATGCAAATTTTATGCCCTCACACATAGTGCCAAGATCTTTTATATACACATAGTAGGTCTTAAAAATGTAGTAAGTTGCACACCTTTATAGAGCTCCTTAAAGTATGTTCTTATATTCACATTTCATACTATCTGTCTTATCCTCCCAGGATAGTCATAAATGATTATTTGTAACCTTCATAATAGTTATTGCATTAACTACTCCTTTTGACTCTGAGATGATCTCTTCCTCCTGATAATGGTGACTATTTGCTTGCATTGTGGGAGATGACTGTCTCATGACACAATAAGATGCTTGATCTTATTTATATTGGAAACAACTCCTTTCAGTTCATGTGTTTAGATTGTTCTTACAACCATTTCAATGGTCAAAACTTTAACAACAATTTTACACCTCATTCACAACAAAAGAGGTAAATATTTCTATTGTTCTTGTTGTTTTGACTGTTGGAGTCAAAGGGTTGAGCCTTTTGGTTGTTCCTCTACCTTTGTTCTTGATCTTTTTGCTACCTCAGTTTATCCTTTGTTGTGCTCTATTCTAAGGAAGCTCACTGCTTCTTTGATGAAGTGTATGACTGCTATTATCTGTCCTTTTGATAGATTTGACCATATGGTGTTTGTATGACTATCCTCTTCCACTATGGAAAGCTGATAACTAACAAGGTTCATTTGACTGTGTTGGGAAAATCTTGTTACCTTTGTGCATTTCTTAACAAACCCCTATGCAAACCTCATCTATGACATCTGGTTCTTTTCACAAGATCCTCCCATTAGGTGTATGCTACATGACATGCCTATCTCCTTTTGTCCCAAGGCTTTGGCCAACACCTCTAGTTGTCTTCTTTAGGTATATCTGGCTAGAGATTGGTGTCATCCTTGTAAATACTTGAAGTGGTTGCAGGCTCATATTTTTTACCTATTCTCTTGTGTAAGTCAGACCTCCCCACTTTTTGTCCTTATAGTCCATGCCACTCTCTGATTCATAACATTTGGAATAAATTAGGAACCTTCCTCTTTGTCCACCAGTTACATAAGCCTTCTGATTTGATGCATTTTGAGGATGAAATGAAGTGGTTCTGAGGCACTGAACAACCTCTTCTATGACTTAAATTCCCCTTACTTTTGCTCTAAAAGTCTGGAGATTTCTTCCACTATTGCATATTCTGTAGGATGTCCTTTATTATTGAGTTTCATGGCTATCCCTTAATGACTATCTACATCCTTTATTACTAACATATGATGGCTTCTGGGTTTCTAAGTACTGTAGAAGCACTATGGTTTCGGTGAAGTTCTCCTTGCATGAGTGCCTTCTCTATCCATTTCCTGAGTTGTTCTTCTTTTGCGGACTGTGTATTAAATTCAAAGATTTTAATGTGAGATGTTGCAGATACTAGAAGATCAGAATACTGGTGATTAGTATCTCTCATAAATGTACAATCAAGTAATTGTAATGTTGTTGGTCTTTCTGTTGGGTTTCTGCGCAAGCAACAGCAAATAAAAATCTTTTCCCTTTGTTGATAAAGTATCTATTATGGATGGAACTTCACTTTTGAACACTTTGAACATTACTGCAGCCCTTTCATATTTTTATGATTGTATGTTTATGGTTCCACTGTCTTGTTTCCTTCTATGCATTGTACTGTATCCTATGGTATGACAGTTATCTCCATTTTGTAGAGGTAGATGATAACATGTGATGAATGAATTAGTCATTAGGGACACTATCCAATCTTGACTGTGGTATTATTGCTCCTCTTTAACAATTCAATTTACTCCTATTTACCCTGCCTTATGATTTCTATTATAAAAAGGCAATTGATAAGGCATTACACACAAGTGTAAGACTATTTTTTGGAATATAATACTGCCTTTCAGCTGGTAACATGCTTTAGAATTAATAGGACAGTCATCAATGACTGATTTTATCCTTCTATGGATGCTTAAAGGATCAAAAAGCAACTTTACACCTCATTTACAATAAGAGTTGTAAAATACCTGAATTATTTGGTTGTTCATGATGTAAGAGACTATATCTATAAGTTATGACTGCAACCTCTTGATTTGATCATTGATGAGATATAATTTGTGACCTAATGAGAACATGATGTAATATTGATATTTGTTGGTTCAGTTGAAAATCTTGTGCATAATGGCATTATATTGAAAATACTAGGCTCAACCTTTATGGGAACCCATTTCCTCCACATGCTTAAATGTCTTCAAATCAGTAACATTACTTTTCCTATACCTGCACAATGAACAAACAAGTTAGCATAAAAACATACCTCTTGAAGTTGATTGATCTTTTTCATGATGATCTAATTTATTGCACAGCCTTATTTGATCCATTCACATAAGATGCATAATGTTTGCAAGTTTATATGTTTGATGATAAAGCATGTGATAATTTTAAATATTCGGAGCTTCTAACAGGGCTTTCCACCAAGTTTTTGTAGGTACACTGTCATGGTCAGGAGCGAAAGATAAGACATGAAGAGCAACTGCCAATAAAGAAGATCAACCTCCCTCTCAGGCAATGATGGATATCCATTATTCTCATATGTTCTTTCTCTTTCCTTTTATCCTTAGATGTATAGCTTGCACATGTTTTCATTGCTCACTTTAGTCATTCACATGGCTTGTGTGGGACACATTTAAACATTTCTTTAAATATGATCAGTTACTTTACCTTATGCAAATGATTTATGTATGTTTAATTTTTTGAATTAAATGCATGGGATAGAATAACTGAATCTGGTATGAAACATATGTTCAAAACATGATATGAAATGACAGCTTTATAAATATCTTTCTTTCCTACTGAAATGTGATCACTTGAATAATTCAGTTATCTCATAACTGAAAGATAAAACCAACTAGATTCTCTGTCATTCATTGACTGTCTGATATCTTGTCATTAGATCTTCACTTGTCAGGATGGTTTGATAGTTGTGATTGGACTCTCAGATTATCCTAACAACTGATCCTTGTTTTCTCTTGCCAAGGCATCATACATTCACTGATTTCACTAACTTAAAAGTTTTCTTTTACTCCTTTTGTAACAACTGTAAATTAGATCTAACTAAATTAGGTGTGAACATAATTTAGTAACATTTTTGGCGACCTCTCAGGGGTGTTTTTCTGCTAAACAAATTAGAACCAGTAGCCTTGCAATTCCATTGGACAATGAGTCTTCTTCTACCTTAAATTTTGGAAAAACCTTTTGCAACTTAAATTGATAGAAAACTACAACAGCAAAAGAAAACTGCAATTGAAACTATTCTAACCTGTTTTAAGACATGGCTAACAAAATGTGCATGTGCACTTCTTGAAAAACAAAATACTGAACTGAAATTCTACTCTACCCTAAACTAACTAGCCAAAGGTGCTGGTCAAAAAACCCATTAACTGGCTATGTAAAATAACTTCCCTTTCTCAACAAGGGACACTAATTCTCATGCTTATGGATAGCTGAACTTAGATGAAGCACAAGAAGATACTCAATAAATTTCTACAATACTTCATAAAAAATGTAGATAAACTTACTGAGCATTTGAACCTGATCATGTATACCTCTATTATGAGGTAAAAGGATGACTTAATTTTGCTGTTCTGAGGCTAAAATCTACTCTATGTGTATGACAACAATCTGTACCTCCTTACTTATCTCTCTGACAACTAAATCCATGACGGAACATCCTCTTGCAATGATGTATATTTGGCTAATGATCCTGGTGTCCTGATTTGAAAGAGTTAGTTCACTTGAATGAAATGAATGAAAGTTTGCCTCTTTGACTTGATCCTGTTGATTCCACACTGTTGATTCACATGGCATCAGATCATTACCAATGTTAGAACAAAAATCCTCTATAATACCTAAAAACATACTCTCATTTAGCTGATATTCTTGCACTGAGACTCTATGAGTTTCCTCACTCTGCTTCTCAAAACTTCCATCTTGCATGGTAACCTACCATATCAAATCCTCATCCATGGTTAATGAATCATCTTCTTCTGTTAGGATAGCTAATAACTCATCAAAACTATCAGATCTTTGAAGGCTTCTAGGAATAGCTAGTAGAATAGTTGATTCAAACTCCTAACTCCTAGTGTTCTCATGTATTTCAATTTGTCCATCCTTTAAATCAAGGTTGTCCTCATTCTGTCCTTGATGAATAATCAAACCATCACAATTGTTTACATCTTTATGTTGTTCTGTTATTTTTGTCTGTGGTATGAGCTCTAAATCTGGCTCAACAAAACTAGGTAGCTGATCAAAAAAAGAAATCAACTCTTTTTCCTTGTCTGATTTAGTGGCACAAGAAGGGTTGTAATAACCTTTAGCTACTAAACTGAAACTTGGAATCTTGATTTGTTCAAGTTTCATCACTACTTCTTCCTTTTCCTAATTTTGGATTGGTATGGAAGGAGTAGTTTTGATAAGATTTGGCATTTTATAATCAAGATGCTTGGTCCAAGAAGGCTGCCATACTTGTTTAAAAGCTTGATGATTTGATTCTAGTGCTTTTTGTGACTGATATTGATGACTAATATACTAATTTTGAATGCAAATAGATTCCTAAGAAAAATCAAAATTTCTAAAACTTGAAACTTGATACCTACTAACCTCATTTTGAATAGGCTAATCTGGAATGAATGCAGCTGACTGGATCTCTTGCTTTTGTACTTGTATAAGAAAGAACTTCATCTATGCTTCTTTGGCTACAACCTCCCTTGCAAGATCTTGTTCATCTTGTCTTCTCTGCACCAAAAAGTCTTGTTCATAAAGATAGGCCCGATAAGCCATATCTTTTGTTGTTTCTCATGCTCTCATTGCTTCTTGATCTCTTCTATTTCCTTGTTGATTTCTAGAAAAGTATTATTGAGATCAAGTGACATATTCTTTATACTTGCAATCTCCTCCTTTGCATACTCTTGAATCTGATTTAGTTTATGTATATGCTACCAACAAGGCTAAATTGGGGTAGGTGGGAGGTAAGCCTGTTGAGCATGCTGATATACTTTTGTTGCATAGTTGTTTGGGATAAAACCAGTAGCATAGCTGATCTGATATGGCTGATAAGATGGAGGTTTAGCAATATTTTCATGATATGATGGATGAAATGACATGTTTCCATGAAGGATAGACATGTTTACTCATTCAAAAATTTGGAAAACAACTGAAACCTGATCTTGAGAAATTCTTCTCACATGCTGCAAAATCTGATCTATTAAAACCAAAAAAATAGAGTCGCCCAATATTTGTAAATAAACCTCTAAAAGGCTGGAAATCCTATTGATCATACCAAAAAACAATAGCAAAAATAAGTCATTTTTGAACTTAAAATTAGTTCAATGTCCCACCAGGCGTGCTAAAAACTATTGTCAGGAGGATTGCACCCATGATGCAAAGTTGTGATACTTAGTAATCCTTTGAAACATGGGATCAAACTCAGGCTGTGGGTGACCTATGTCAAGTTTGAACCTCCAAATTATGGGCTGGTTCCCTTAAAATATTTCATTGGATCTATGACTTTGATGTGAAAAAGGGTAAAAAGGATTTTTCTAAAAGAAAATAAAACTGTAAAAATATGGTGATGCACCTAATGATGATGAAAACTTGGCAATCTAACTCACAATAGATCTCATAAAATCTATCCACACATACCACTTTCAGTAAATTGATCACAAAAATGTTTCTAAGGGAGGCTAGAAAATATTTATGTTTAGAGGAAAAAGGGTTTTTCACAACATAAAAGAAAGATTTTCCAATTGCATAGCCTAAGACCTATGATTTTCAATGTTATCTAACACAAACAAGTACTAATGATATAATAATTTTAAAGGTTCTGATGTTAAACACAATAAAATCTTATCAAATCACTCATACAAGTTGCATTAATAGAAGGTGGATACTTGATCAAACTAAAAAATAAAGGAAATAATTGCATAAAAACAAAATATAGAACCTGTAACCTACTATAATCTCTATTAATGTGCAAATAACTCAGTTACAAAACCTCTTTCTCTCTCAAAGTGTAAAGAGCAAAAAGGCAAGAACTAGAAAAACCTAAGTTTTTTTTACAATATCTAGATTTCTCTCTCCAAGAGGCATGAAAAATCAACTACAGTTAATTGCCTCTAAAAATAAGCTCTACAATTTGATCCACAAGAAAACAATGAAATCCCTAAAAATAAGGGTCAAAATTGCCTCAAAATGAGAAAAAATAGCTCCAAACTATTAGTCTCCATGTGTTTGATCCAAGAGTTGACCAATTTTCTCTATTTTGGCCTCCAAGCCATACAAAAAGGCCTCAATTAACTTAACTCCTCCATCTTGCATGATTTTCCATGTGTAGATCATGTGAAAAACTAATAAAGTAATCATTTGCATGACTTACTCTATTATGAGTTTTAATTTGTCTAATTTCTCTAATTTTACAACTTGTGACAAAATAATAGAGTAATTTATAACATATTACTTTATTAATTTGTTTACATTGTATATAGTTATAAAATCATGAGGAAATGGAAGAAAAAAGAATACACCTGATCTCTCCATTACATTGCAAAAGAAAAATATCTAGTTTGCGTTACACAACTATATCCATCTGCCCTCATATTGCATATCATCCTTACCATATCTTTGCCTTGACCATATCTTCTTGTCTTGAATTTGACTATCACCTTGCATAAGATATCATTGCATTTAAAATCACCATTTGTCATTTGATTTTACCATGCAATGTTGTCTATCTTATCCTTGCCATTTCTTTTCATATGCATTTCTCATATTTGACCTTACCTGCATTTGTCTTATCCATATCACTTACTATTACATGAATTTATCTTCATATCACTTACCACCTTTTACGTGACTTTGTCTTTGAATGATCTCTTTTGTTGTCTTTACATGTATTTGAAATGCATAAGGTAAAAAGGGATTCGGCCTTTCTTGGTCCTCATGTGACAAAAAGAATCTTTAGCCATTATTGTCGACTATCATGAGACAATGGAAAATAAAAGTTTGAAGGCATTAATTCTTAACTCCTAATGATTTCTAATTTGACTATTGTAAAATCAAATCAAATAGAAAAGGATGAAATCATGGCCCATGGGCCCCCTTGTGGTTAAATCATTAGGTTTTTCAAGACATAGAAGTCTTGACCATGACACAAGGTAATAATTTTCTTTGGCTTGTGAAGTCAAAAGAGAAGAGAGAAAAGATGACTATCGACCCAAAAACCCTAACTTCATTTTCACTTTGTTATTTGCTTGGCTTTCACCTATGCCACCATCATACAAGCATCTACTAAGTTTTGGTAAACTCTTGCTCCTCTCTGCATTTTCAAGCTCATTTGGTTGATATACTCTACATTCCTGGCAAAAAGGTGGAAGGTGAGTTCTTTATGTTGATAAATAGGTCATCTTCTTTGATCTCTCTGAGACTATATCTCCTTATTGGCTACTGCTACATGGTTTTCTGAGCATCCTACGAGCTCCACATTCCATTTTCTCGTTGTTATTTCTTATTTTCTGTATTACTAGTGAATACGTCCATATACTTTGAGTATTTCAGCAACAAAAGTGCTCGTCCTATAACTCCTCTGCATGAATATAAGGTGAGAATTCAATACAACCTTCACCATTCATTTCATTGGACTGTGTCTTCAAAGCTGATAGGGTTTTTTAATAAAATGACATGTTTTTTAGTTATATTTTGAAGGAAAAGGCCTTTGATGTTACAACCATGCTATATATGATTTTTTTGACTTCATTTTTCTTCTTCTGTATATATGATAACTCAAGGGTTTTGAAGACAAGTACACATGGGTTTTTGGTTTCTTTCTAAATAGAAAATCACTTTCTCTGGCATGGCCATGCTTTAATAGAAACTTTCCATGTATCAACAAATACATCAAGGGCTTGAAAAGTATATGGGTTTTCATTAAAATGACAGTGAGGGTTTGTTACATTCTTGAAGCAAACATCTTGTTTTTGCTAGAATGACAAGCAGTGAAAAGAATGCCCTCTTTACATTGTCTCTTCTGGGGTTGTCAAAGGCTACTGCTCATTGGTATCCTTATTTAACACTGCCAATGCAAATTTTATGCCCTCACACATAGTACCAAGATCTTCTATATACACATAGTAGGTCTTGAAAATGTAGTAAGTTGCACACCTTTGTAGAGTTCCTTAAAGTATGTTCTTAGATTCACATTTCATCCTATTCGTCTTATCCTCCTAGGATAGTCATAAATGATTATTTGTAACCTTCATAATAGTTATTGCATTAACTACTCATTTTGACTCTAAGATGATTTCTTCCTCCTGATAATGGTGACTATTTGTTTGCATTGTGGGAGATGATTGTCTCATTACATAATAAGATGCTTTATCTTATTTATATTGGAAACAACTCCTTTCAATTCATGCATTTAGATTGATGTTATAGCTATTTCAATGGTCAAAACTTTAACAACAATTTTAAACCTCATTCACAACAAAAGAGGTAAATATTTGTACTATTCTTGTTGTTTTGACTATTGGAGTGAAAGGGTTGAGCCTTTTGGCTATTCCTCTACCTTAATTCTTGGCCTTTTTGCAACCTCAGTTTATCCTTTGTTGTGCTCTATTCTAAGGAATCTCACTGCTTCTTTGATGAAGTGTATGACTACTATTACCTATCCTTTTGATAGATTTGACCATATGGTCTTTGTATGACTGTCCTCTTCCACTATGGACAGATGATAACTAATAAGGTTCATTTGACTATTTTGGGAAAGTCTTGTTACCTTTCTCTAGCACATTTCCTAACTAACCCCTTGTGCAAACCTCATCTATGGCCTCTGGTTCCTATTATAGGATGCTCCCATCAGGTGTATGCTACATGATAGGTCTATTTCCTTTTGTCCCAAGACTATGGCTAACACCTCCAATTGTCTTCTTCCTATATTTAGCTAGACCTTGGTGACATCCTTGTAAATACTTGAAGTGGTTGTAGGCTCATATTTTATACTTCTTCTCCTGTGTAAGTCAGACCTCCCCACTTTTTGTCCTTATAGTCCATGCCACTCTCTATTTCATAACATTTGGAATATATTAGGGACCTTCCTCTTTGTCCACCAGTTACATAAGCCTTCTGATTTGATGCATTTCGAGGATGAAATGAAGTGGTTTCGAGACACTAAACAACCTCTTTTATGATTTAAATTCCCCTTGCTTTTTCTCTAAAAGTCTGGAGGTTTCTTCTAGTATTGCATGTTCTGTAGTATGTCCTTTACTATTGAGTTTCATGGCTATCCCTTAATCACTATCCACATCCTTTACTACTAACATATGATGGCTTCTGAGTTTCTAAGTACTGTAGAATTATTATGGTTTCGGTGAAGTCCTCCTTGCATGAGTGCCCTCTCTATCCATTTCCTAAGATGTTCTTTTGTGGACTGTGCATTAAATTCAAAGACTTAAATGTCAGATGTTGCAGATGTTAGAAGATTAGAATCTTGGTGATTAGTATCTCTCACAAATGTATGATCAAGTAATTGTAATGTTGTTGGTCTTTCTGTTGGGTTTCTACACAAGCAACAACAAATAAAAATCCTTTCCCTCTGCTAATAAAGTATCTATTATCGATGGAACTTCACTTTTGAACACTTTGAACATTGTTGCAGCCCTTTCATATTTTCATGACTGTATGTTTGTGGATCCACTGTCTTGTTTCCTTCTATGAATTGTAATGTATCCTATGGTATGACAGTTATCTCCATTTTGTAGAGGTGGATGATAACATGTCATGAATGAATTAGTCATTAGGGTGACTATCCAATCTTGACTGTTGCATTATTGCTCCTCTTTGGTAATTCAATTTACTCCTATTTACTCTGCCTTATGATTTCTCTTATAAAAAGATAGTTGATAAGGCATTACACACAAGTGTAAGACTATTTTTTGGAATATAATACTACCTTTCAGTTGATAACATGCTTTAAAATTAATAGGACAATCATCAATGACTAATTTAATCCTTCTATAGATGCTTAAAGAATCAAAAAGAAACTTTGCATCTCATTTACAATAAAAGTGGTAAAAAACCTAAATTATTTGGTTGTTCATGATGTAAGAGACTATATCTATATGTTATGACTGCAACCTCTTGATTTGATCATTAATGAGATATAATTTGTGGCATAATGAGAACATGATGTAAGTTTGTTCAGTTGAAAATCTTGTGCATAATGGCATTATATTGAACATGCTGGGCTCAACCCTTATGGGAGCCCATTTCCCCCACATGCTTTAATGTCTTCAAATCAGTAACATTACTTTTCCTATACCCACATAGTGAACAAACAAGTTAGCATAAAAATATACCTCTTGAAGTTGATTGATATTTTTCATGATCATCTGATTTATTGCACAGTTTGATTTGATCCATTCACATAAGATGCATAATGTTTGCAAGTTTATATGTCTGATGATAAAACATGTGATAATTTTAAATATCCAAAGCTTCTAACAAGACTTTCCCCCAATCTTTTGCAGGTACGCTATCATGATGAGGAGTGAATGATAAGACATGAACACTAACTACCAATAAAGAAGATCAACCTCCCTCTCAGGCAATGATGAATATCCATTATTCTCATATGTTATTTCTCTTTCCTTTTATCCTCAAATGTATAGCTTGCACATGTTTACATTGCTCAGTTTAGTCACTCCCATGGCTTTTGTGGGGGACATTTAAACATTTCTTTAAATATGATCAGTTACTTTACCTGATGCAAATGATTTATGTATGTTTACTTTTTTGATTCAAATGCATGGGATAGAATAACTGAATCTAATATAAAACATATGTTCAAAACATGATATGAAATGACAGGTTTATAAATACCTTTCTTTCATACTAAAATGTGATCACTTGAATAATTCAATTATCTCATAACTGAAAGATAAAACCAATTAGATTCTCTGTCACTCATTAACTGTCTAATATCTTGTCATTAGATCAAGTAACTTGTCAGGATAGTTTGACTATTCTGATTAGACTCTCAGATTATCCTAACAACTGGTCCTTGTTTTCTCTTGCAAAGGCATCATACATTCACTGATTGCATTAACTTAAAAGTTTTCTTTTACTCATTTTGTAACAACTGCAAATCAAGTTTATCTAAATTACGTGTGAACATAATTTAGTAACAGTTATCTGTCGGCTGATTGGTCCCATATGTGTTTTAGGACAAGGTATAGTACAAGAGTAATTGTGAAGTCTAAAAATATTGCCAAGGACCACATTAAACCTTATGTTCCTAGTGTTGTTAATGCTAATTTGACCTACCATGAGGAGGAATAACTTGTTGTTCATGAAAGTAACACCTGAATTGAGAACAAAGCAGATGTGTTTTTAGATGAACGAGCATAAAAAAACCATGAAGATGACCCCTACAAGCAATAATAGGAAGTTGGGTTAGGAATCTACATGATTCATGAATAGAATCATCCTATTCCTAACATGGTGAAAGGGGAAAATGAGCAGAAACAACAAGAGGGATAGCAAGATAATGATTTATGGAAGTTGTTCTTTGATGGGGCAAGATGCAAAGTTGGTGTCGGTGGTGGAGATATGATCATTTCACCTGAAAATGAGATGTACTATGTAGCATTCAGATTTGTATTTAGCGATACTAGCAATATAGTTGAATATGAGGCACTCATCCATGGATTGGAATGGGCCAGGAAAATGAATATCAAGTGTTTATAGGTACTCGGTGACAGTGAGTTAGTTGCAAATTAGGTAAGGAACATTAATGTCAATGAAAATGACTTATTAAAGTCTTATAATCACATAGTATGGAACTTAATTGAAGATTTTGATGCATTGAACCTCTTCTCCATGCCTAGAAACTAAAATAAACAGGTCAATAAACATGTAGCCATGGGGGCTGAATTTGATATACCTAAATAAATTAGAAATACTGAGCAACAATAGTGTGTTAAGGTGGTTGTAAGGCCATCTATACCTAATAATAACATACATTGACATGTTTTTGAAAGTGATGACCAGATAGAAAATTTTCTCATCGAGGAAGTTGTGTTTTTAGTTGGTAATCAACAAAAAAATTAGCAATAGTTTGAAGACCAGATTGTACAACTCAGAATAAATAAGCTGCCCAAGGGTCTTGTGACTTTGGAGTCAATTTTCAATTTAGATGATCAATTAAGAAAGGAGAAAGCTAGCATACTTATCAAGGAGAACCACTATGAATCAATGGAGATTTTCAAATCCAAACTTCTCAAGTTAGGAAAGGTATGTAGACTTGAAGATAAGCATGCTTTTGTGTTATTATGCAAAGAATTTGATGATATATTTTCATGGGAGTACAAAGACCTCAAAGGTTTTAACCTTGAGCTAGCTCAGCATAGTATAGAGGTAGAACTGAGTGCAAAACCAATGAGGTAGAAGAAAAGGCCTCTTAACCCCAAGCTAGAGGTTATGATGAAAATAGAATCGAACAAGCTGATTTAAAGCAACACCATTTTTTCCAATCAAACACACTTCATGGGTGTCCATTCTAGTGCATGTTAGGAAGAAAAATGGTGAGATCAAGTTGTGCATTGATTTTAGGGACCTAAATAGGGCATCATTGAAAGATCACTACCTGCTGCCCTCAATGGAGCAGATTCTGCAAGTAGTTATAGGGTTTGAAAGATTTTCTTTCCTGGATGGCTTTTTAGGGTACAACCAAATTTTGGTTAAGGAGGAAGACTAGTATAAGACAACATTCACAATGAAATGGGGTATTATGGCTTATCAAAAGATGCCATTCGGGTTGTCAAATGCTGGAGTAACGTTTCAAAGAGCCATGGATATGGCATTTCAAGGTATCATGAACAAATTTGTTTAGGTTTATCTAAATGATATAACTATTTTTCTAGGGATGCAAAATATCACTTTTATCATCCCAGGCAGATCTTTGAAAGATGTAGAGAATATGGAGCCTCATTGAACCCCAACAAGTGCATATTTATTGTTCATGAGGGTAAGCTACTAGGTCACATTGTTTCCAAACATGGAATTACAATTTGATTTAGAAAGAGTAAGTGTTATTTCAGCCTTACCTTTGTCTACCCATAAGAAGGGACTACAAATTTTCTTAGGAAGAATCAATTTAGCTAGATGGTTTATTCCCAATATTGCAAGTTTATTAAAGCCTCTAACATCCATGTTGAAAAAGAATATTGGTTTCAGCTATACTAAGGAAGGAAATGATAGCTTTGAAGACATCAAGGCAGCTATAGCAGGAGCTCAACATTAATAAACCTAGACTTTTCAAAAGATGTTATTCGGTATGCCTATGGAGAAGTTGACACTATCTCTTCTATGCTGACTCAACAAAACAAGGAAGGCTAGGAGCAACCAATAGCCTTTTTCAACTAGGGATTTGAAATTTATGAGCAAAGATACACATTTTATGAAAGGCATGTAGTTGCTATAGTAAAATGTCTTAAAAAATTTAGGCGCATGTTATCAAACAATAAAATTCAGCTGATGGTTGCCCATCCGAGTATGAAAGAATTCTTCTTGAGCAAGGATTTGGCAAATAAAAGAGCTAGCTGGGTTACCAAAGTGATGGAGTATGATGTTGATATTAAAGTCACTAAGCTAGTCATGGGTAAAGTACCATTTGAACAGCTAGCTGAAATAGTAGAAAATGATTTAAAACTACTAGAAGAAGTGGTTTTAATGGCTAATATTGCTGTTATACCTATTTTTCCAGCCAGCAACACTAGATGGACACAAGATATGATACATTGTTTATAGATCGAGGAGTGCCCAGCAGGGCTAAGTGTAGAAAAAAGAAAGGTATTATAGGTTGTAGGACATTCAATATGTTATTGTCAATGATATCTTGTTTAGAAAAAACTACAATGGAGTGCTCTTAAGATGCATTGAAACAGATCAGATAGACAAAGTTTTACATGAGTTTCATGATGGACTAGCAGGTGGTCCCTTTGTAGCCTACACACAGCCTTAAAGATCATGAAGGTTGTATATTACTAGCAACCTCTTCTCAAAGATTGTGCATTCCTAGGTAAGAAAGTGCATGAAATGTGCTGTATTTGTAGGCAAACAGAAACTAGTAGCCATGCCACTACAACCCATTTTAGTTGATCAACCCTTTACCAAGTGGGGTCTTGATTTCATTGGAGCAATTAACCCACCTTCAAGTTTTGGTCACAAATGGATATTAACATCCATAGATTATTTTACTAAGTGGATAGAGGAAGTAGCTTTGAAAGAAGCTAATGAGAGTGTTGTATTGAATTTCTATGAAGACTTAATAACCAGGTTTGGTGTACTGGATTCAATCATTTTAGATAATGCATTGGGTTTTTGTTGGCCTAAAAATAATTGACTGGGCCATCAAACATGTTGTTTACCTAAGCACTTCATCAAATTACTACACCCAAGGGAATGGGTAGGTTGAGTCAACTAATAAGAACCTCATTAGGATCATCAAATGGATAATAGAAGATAATCAGAGAACCTGACATTCAAAGTTGAAATCAACCTTATGGGCTGATAGAGTGACTCCTAAAAGGTCAAATGGTCAATCTCCATATATGGTTGTGTATGGTAGAGAAGCTAAGCTACCTATCTCAACTGAGCTACCAGCCCTAAGTCTCATGAAAGAGCTTGAGTTTATGGAGGATAGTCCTATGGAGGTATGTTTGGCTAAGCTAGTAGAGTTGGAAGAAACAAGGAAGCAAGCAATGCAATAGTTGGAGATGTACCAAATGCAAATGAAAAGGACATTGCATAGGAGAGCAAAATTCATGGTTTTCAAGGAAGGAGACATTGTTCTCAAGTGGGATGAGCTAAAAAGTAGACCTGGTAAGTACAATAAGTTTGATGCTATGTGGACATGCCCATTCATGATTGTTGAATGCAAACAACACAATGTTTTCTGGTTGACCACTATGGAAGGAGAGGTGTTATCTATCCCAGTCAATGGGATTCACCTCAAGCATTGTTTCTGAGAAGTAAAAGTTGCAAATGTATCATAGTAGAGTAGGTATGTTAGTTAATAAGTACTAGATGCACAATAGTTTCATTTTAGTTTTTATTTTCCAAGAAATATAGATGCATAGTTGGCTGGTCCTATTTGGAGTGAACGTTGTTTTGTTTTCAGTTTTGTTTCTGTTGTTGTTTTTCTAGAAGCTGAGTTTTCAAGAAGTTTTCTAAGTTGTGAAGGCTATGGAAGGACTATATTGCCCAATGGGTTCACTAGGAAATTGGCCTTGGAGTTTTAGCAGGAAAAACTACCATAGAGGTCGCAAAAAATGTTACCAAATTATGCTTTACAACTCAATTAGGTTGGGCTATAACAACAATTTCTATGTTGCTTTGGAGAAGCGGGGAGTTCAAAAGGAAGGGAGAGAAAAAAATTAGGTTCACAAGCCAGTTTAGAAGGCCTACTATCCTGATAGAGGACCCTTGCAGAGATAACACTACCAAGATCATGTATCATCTCAATTTGAGCAGCTACATGAGCCAGATAAGGTGATAGGATACCCCAGTAGGACAAGAGGTATTCAGAGACTGACAGGTGAAGTTAAAAGCTAAACTAGGTCATTGTAGATCATGTTTTAGTTGTGTTCATTGTAGTTCAGTCATTACAATTTGATGCAATTCATAAAGGAACATATAACTTTGTTAAGTTTCTCATGATTAAAAACACTCATTGCATGCAATAAAGTTTAGTTCATGTTATGCAATTGATTCACCAAAAGAGAAATTATTCAAAATAGAAGTGTTTATATGGTCCCACACAAGCCACAGGAGTAACTATATGTGATTCAATGCACAACAATAAGTACATCTAAACTAAAGGAAAGAAGATAAAGTAAAGATAGGACCCAATATTGCTTGAGTGAATGATGAATCCCATTGTCAGCACCAGCATCTCTAGCTATCTTAGTGGTAGCTCCAATTGAACCTGCAGGAGGAAGTAAAATGTGATGTTAGAGCTTAGGGTTTCATCTCTTCTTTAATATGCAGTAACTTAAAATGTACTTATTATATTTTACATCTGATCAACAAAATGGAATAGATAAATAGAGCATAAGATGCATAAGATGAAGCAAGAAGGAGAAAATCTGATCAAACAATCAAAAGAGAAGCTTCAGCCTCAATGTTTTATCTAACCTGTTTATTCATTGTGTAGGTATAGGTACATCAAGATCATTCACTAATGACATGTCACTTGTTACAACACCCATAATGTTATCAAAGTGACTAGGGAAGCTATAGACCATGCTAATCAAAGAGGATAGTGAACATCTGTAGTAGTCAAATAAAAGAAACAAGCACAGTCAAAGGTGTAGTAGTAGTCATGAAGATGACTTAAAGAGTAGCTAAGGCAAGAGCACAATCATCATGAAAAAGGGCTCTCAAGGAGTTGTCTATCCAAGTCACATAGAATAGTCAATAAAGCAAAACAATTTTGAAGGCTTGAGACAACACATAAATTACTAAGGAAGGTGCTATCACAAGCATAAATGGCTTATAATGCATAATATGGAGTAACAATCCACATGAAATGACATCAACAATCTTTAAGAGATGGATTTGAAGTACAAAAGAGCATCACATGATCAACTACCATGGCACCCCAAGCTCAGCATAATGGGGATACATTGTCATTGATACAAAAGGAAGTAACTATAGCAATGATGTCAAGAGCATGAATAGGTAGATCAGTTGAAGAAAAGAACAATAATGCAATAAAGAGCATCATTTACAGTGGTAAAAGATAAGTAAAGCAAAAGGAAACAACAAGCTTTCATGATTATATGACTAAGATATCATACATCGTAATCTCCACATTATTCAATAACCATGCATAGAAATATGAATCTATAGGAGCGCATACATGCATAGTACCAATGAGATAAGATTACCAAACAAAGGAGAAGCTATATAATGAGGTTCATGCATAGCTTGCATCACTTTATATTATTACAAAATGAAGATTTTTCATCATGCTACAAGATCATATAAATGGAGAAAAGAAGTCTAAAAAGCATAAAGGAAGATGACCATTCTATCAAACACATAATTTTGAGAAAAAACAAAAGGCTGCCCCACACTAGTCATGAGAAGTAGTCATAAGTGTTTCAAGTAGCTATAGGAGGAAAACGTCAACTAGGAGGCTTGACAAAGTATTAGACAAGATAGTATGACTATCAGGAAGTTGAAGTATCATCTACGGGAACAAAATAGAGTAAGATAATAGTCATGTTTTATACAATGATGAGGAGAACAACATGATGATAAGTCACAGGAACAAAACACACTTCTAGGTAACAACAGTTATAATGAGGGATGATCATGAAGAAAAGAATGGATCAATTATGGAGGGAAGGATGAGTTAGTATTACTATTTAATTATTTTGGTTGTCCTCATTAACAAACAAAACTAAATGGGTTAAGAATGACATCATGATAATTTTCCATCATATCTTAAGGTTATTGTAGCCAAGACTACCAACAACTAATGTATTCAAGAAGTTCAAACTACAATAGTACTACAACAGGTTTGGTGATCTAATATCCATTTGAGGAAAAAGGGGAGTAGTTTTACTATGTGGGTTAACAAGTGTTATGGTGTAATACCATGAATTAGTTCCAAGGAGCAGTGAAAGCATGGATAAATGTATAAATGTGATAAAATCTCACAAAAGATATCAAGCAACTTTACTAATTATTTATCATAAAGAGGATTGATTTTATTAGAGAATGAGGAGTGCCATAAGAAGTTTTCTCACTGTCAAAACTAAAATAGTGACTTCACTAAAGACTTAATATGCTCATCACTCCAATATCTACCCTTAGGATCACGACCTATTCATAAAGAAGTCCAAGAACTATCTAGATGTACTTGAGAATACATTTTTTAAGTCAAAGCAAAGGAGTCATGGATATAAGACTACCATGCCATCATATGGTGCCCAAGAGGACTATCACTAGCAATTCAGTCATTATGAAAATAGAGTTTTAGAAAGAAAAGTGAGTCGTAATTTACTAAGGGTTGGATAAAATCATGATTAAGACTGTCACACCTCAACATTATACCTATAATCAGAGCTAAAATCCACTTGAAAGTGCAGGGATCACAAGTGAGTAGAGGAGGTAAGAAGAAAGGAAAATAATTAGACAAGTGGCAACCATAAGATTATAAAGTTAGTCTAACCAGAGATTAAGTGCATAGTAAAACATCAAAGGAACTAAAGAAGGTGATTGTGACAATAGAAATAATGTCATCTAACCTACAAAAGCTATAAACATCATAAAGTTTACATAAGAATGAAGAATGAGTCTTTCCAATGACACATTATTGACAAACTGTTGGCCTAGTTTTCAACTTGTCAATTTTTAAACTTTTACATCAAATCTGTATGTTGAGTTGTCTCTACTCATAGATTCTCTTGAAGTGTTAAGTCATTTTCCAATTTAAGGGAGGGAATTTTCACATGTTTTAGCCAAAGTCTTGGAAGCGGTCTGTGAAATCATTTTGAAGAATATGTATTTTTCGTATGCATGGACCTGAGTTTCTAAATCGCCACAAATTCAGGCAAGCTGTGGAAAAGAAGAAATTAATTCAAGTCAAAACTTAAATTGAAGCAACTTAGAAGATGCCAAGATTATTTTTCTTAAAGTCAAGTGAAAGTTTATTCAAAATAAACTTTGGGTTGACTTTTTCTTTTTGCAAACCTCGCATCAACTTTTGCTTTCTGCTAAGTTTGCGTTAACTTTCAAATTTGGCTAAGTTCCCGTATAGTTTCAGTTTTAGCAAAGTAGGTGGCTACTTTCAGTTTTGGCAAACTTGATAGCTACTTGGGAAAAAGTGAAAGTGGGAAGCAACTTTCAGTGTTGGCTAACTAAAACAAAGGCACTGACGAGCTTAAGAACATCACTTCAAATGCATTATCAGAGGTTGTGCTGAGTTTCAAAAGTATTGTTTAGCTCCACCAAGGTTTTGAAAACCATCTCAAGTGCTGATAAAGATAGCTTTGCCACCGGTTAATGTGTTAAGTTTTGAAAGTTCCCAAAGTGTTTGATGAACTTGTTGAAGCTTCTAAAAACTCTGATGCATCAATCTGCCACTATTTACCAATCGGAGAAAATATCAAGTTTCGAAAGTGGTTTGAACCGCCGATGAAGTTTTGTAAAAGCACTTAAAGTGCCGATAAGGGAAACTTTCTTTTATTATCGGAGGACCAAATCCTCTTCTCATTACCGATGAAGGCCTAGCAAGTAGAAAGGTTTGTTCTTATGATTAACGAGCTTCAGGTTTTGACATAATGGAACGTTAACAAAAATTTGCAGGCTCCTATAGACTGTGACTCATAAGGGCACGAAAGAAGAAACATATTGGAGAAAAGGTAAGGTTTGAAAACTATTATCGGGGATTTGGCAAGTTTTCACAACCACATTAAACCCTGATGACCAATCAAGAATAGAAAGAAACAGTTTAAATAACCAACTTGGGCCGATATTTGTAGAAATTGGTTACAAGGGATAAGAAAGTTGATCCAAAACTAATTTTCATTAGCATTCTTCACGCCTAGAGCTTTCGATAAGTGTGCAGATTTAACCATCAATCACAGATGAGCATAGACAAAATGTTTAACGAAATTCCTCAAAGATTGTCTAAAACATTCAAACAAATGCATTATGGAAGGTACAAAAACCAAACTCCATGACCCATGTAAGCATCTGCCTGCAGCATACAGCATATAGACGTCCATCAAAGCATGATGTAATGAAGTTTTTGTTAGATATTACAGTTCAAAATGCTCTGGTATACATCGATGCAAAATTTGCAAGTATAGACAAAGCACATGAACCATTTGATAGAACGCCTTAAAGAAATGTAGTTTCATGGATTGCGATGGTTGCAAGATATACACACATGTTTTTTGTTGAAAAGCCTTCTGAAACTTTCAGATGATTGCCAGCATCTCCATCTGCCCACGCCCATCAAGAAACACAAACAAATTGAGATCTTTGTCATATATCACGTTAAGAAAATCTCCAGTAGACCGACATGCAGAATGTGGAGGCATAGACAAGGCATCGGGTTGTCTAGTAAGGTGCTCAATGAAATGCGGTCTCCTGAGTACAATGAGTGCAAGATACATACACAAACAAATTACTTGACAAGGCTATAGAAACTGATAAGGTGTAAAACCGAACTCCACAGTCTTCGCATAGCAAGGATGTGCACAAATTGATTTTGTTGAAAAGGTTGCAGAAGCTTTTAAGTAAATGCAACTGGCCCATGTAATGTCTAAGTCTATAAACCTAGCAAACTTCTTCTAAGACTGCATTGGAAATACTCTGGCAGAAGTGTTTACAAAATATGGAAGCATAGACATCTATTGGACCTACTAATTGTTTTCAGATTGCCTCAAAGACTCGTCGTCTTGTAGAACTCTACAATTGCAGGATAGGTGTGAACATCCTCAAAGCACGATAAAACAAAGATTTTTGTTAAATATGAGTCTGGCAGACATGTATGAAAAGAATGGAATCTTAGACAACATGACAATGAACTATTCGATAGCATGCCTCAAGGAAATGGTCACATGGATTAGAATGATAGCATAACATCCTCAAAATGGGTTCATGGTAAAGATATTAGAATCTCCATAACATTTGCCAACTTACTCCCAGCTCATACCAAACAAAAGATTTGTAGTAGGTATAGCCATGCGTAACAAAAATAAGGTTTTTTGTTAGATACTATCATTAGACATGCATTCAAAATCTAGAAGCAGACACAGTGGACACGAGTTGTTTGACAAAATACCTCAGAGAAATACCATCTTATGGAAGGTCAAGATGATAGGGCGTTGATATTCATCAAAGCGTCGAGGAAAGTGGATTTTTGTTATATATTGTAATTGAGAATTCCTTTGCAGATGTGTATGCAAAATGTATGAGCATAAGTAAGGCACATGAAAGATGTTTTAGCAAATGCTTTAAAAAAATGTGGTTAGATGGTATGCAACAATTATAAGATAGGAACATCTTTTTATGAGGAAATTGACTCTGAAGTTTTGAAGAACAATGAGAGGAAGGGAAATGCTACAAAAATAGAGTCATGGGCATAAATGCCAAAGCATCAAAGGAAGATTGCAGTGAAAAAGAAACCATTGAGTCAGTGGAATCATCAACAACATTGAAATAGAGCAAATGTAATGGTGAAACATAAGAAAATAGTTTTGGAAAACAAGATTATGCCTCCAAAAGAGAAATAAGAAGCACGTGACTCAAATTTCATTACTCCAAGGATAGATTGTCACATTATCTATTGTCCAAAATTAAACTATGATCTTGGGTAATACTTTCTTCTACAAATGTTCCAGATGAAGATGACCAAAAAATCTTCTCATACATTCATGAGAAGTAGGTTTTGATCCAAATACTCAAAATTACCTCTATAAGTTGAACATTGACATAGTCATGTTAGGATTGATAGGTCATGAAATCCATTTGTCAATTTTAAAGAGAGATTGCATTTACACCTGGAAAGGAAGACAAATATTTCATGTATCGTCATATTATTCATTTGGAAACATGGAGACTTTGATATGGAGAGCATGATAAACTTTTAATTTGATCTCTCTGATATAAGCAAGAGGAGTGGAAGTAGTGATGTTCATCCTTTATATATGAATGACATATGATATGCTCATAAACAAGTATGTGCTCATGTTTCTTAAAACTCAACAAATATCACTGAGCTTCATCAACAAAAAGAGTTTTATGGTGGAAGCAAACTCTATTTTTTCAAATATTTCACATTTAAGGAAAAGATGGTGAAGTATTTGAGAAATGAAAATTTTATATCATATGAAAATCCGTGGCCTATCGAGGAAGAAATGTAAGTGTTTTCACAACCTAAGAAGAAGTAGTCATTTAATGCAAGCAAACAGGTTTTGGATGCCATGAAGCCCTAATGTGGAAAGTTTTACTTTGAATGTCCTATTCATACACTTATGATAATGAGAATGGTAACACCAAATGTAATAGACCTAGTTCTTTTAGCAAGGGTTATCCAATGTTTCAAGTAGACAATTATCAAACTAGTCTTACACATGCCAAGGATTATCACCTACATCAAGAGGATGTGTGGATGGAAATGACATTTTATGATTGTAATAAGAGGTGGGAGAATGTGGAGCGTTATTCAATCTATGCCTACCATACTAGTGTTGTCAGTGGAAAAACATGTTATTTTCATAGTTCATGTTTTGTATACGTGAACACTGGAGTCTAAGATTCAGGTATCCAGAGGAGTTATCAACATCTGGCAAAGTTTGACTACCAAAATGGAGCAAACATAGAAGTAGAGTAACTTTGTAAAAAGCACAATTCAAAAAGTCCCAAGTGTTAAGTTACCTCTTTGTAAAAGTGACTTATGTCACTTATTATAACTAGGGTTATAAAATGAGCTTTGTTTCCAGAAAAATTAGATAAAATATAACTAGAATGAATCTTATTTTTAAATCATTGTATTTCAAAAAGGTAGTTATTTCTTAAGTGCCAAAATTGGGTAGTTACTCTAAGTAACTATCTTTCTAAAAAGAAAGTTATTTCAAGTTGGTGCACTTAAAGAGTTAGTTATTCTAGGTAGTTACAAAGTGGTTATCAGGTAGTTACTAGGGAGAAGCCTATAAATACAAGGCCATTTCAAATGTAAAGGGACTTTTTACAAGAAGGGGGAAAACTTTGAGAACTTCTCAGAGAGATTGTATGAAGACTTTTTGGCTTGACTCTATGTATAGAAGAGATTTTGGAATTGTATAATTTCAAGGAGATAATGAGGAATGCTTTTGGTTTGTATGTTCTAAATGTATTCATGTGTTGTCATTACTAATTTCTCGAATGTTAAATTAGTAATCCTTCTATGTGATTGTGCAAACCATTGGTATTTTATGTGATTGATGTAATGAATAACGTTCATATAAAATGGTATCTTGGTTTGAACGTGTTGAGATGACATATCTTTTCGTATGTTGAGGTTTATCATCTTTCTTTCATTGTCATTGCACATCAAAACATATTTTCTATTGAAACCCCTTTGTAATTTGTTCATATCCATTGTCAAATCTCAGATGATATTCATATGCCTATTGTTGGGATTTCTATTAGTTATTTTCCTCTAGTTTTGCATTTTCTCCTTTATGTACTTTTAGGTTACAAGTACACAAAAACCACAAATACCCCCATCATATGAGGGAGCTACCCCTCTCAAACATAAAGGAAGATCATTAATTTATTGTGATCTCCCCAACTATTGGGACAATTTAGTCACCTCTCTAAGGGCAACGGGTCATTTTCAAAGGTTGTTTCATGGTGACAAATCTGTTTACCAACACAAACCAATAAAAAATTTGCATGGTCATGGTAGGGTATTTCATTATGGGGACAAGAGAGCAGTAAAGCAATCAAAAAGGGTCTATAGTCATATAGCTACTAAGAACAATAGAGAAGCCACAACAGGGTCCTGAAGCTGTGAAACCCCAGATAGGGTTTGAAAAAAGATTTCCTCCGAAAGAGCAGCAAAATAGCTAAATGAGATAAGGGAGATCATGAATAAAACTATATGAAACTTATGAGTATGCTACCCTTTACAGGGGCTCAAGGTAAACCTTGGTAAAAGTATGGAATGCTCGTTACCAGTTTGGCATTAAGACCCACCAATAGGGTAAACAATACATCTTGACAGTTTCAAGAAACCCCCTTTTTTTATCATTTCGTTTAAAACTAGAGCAGAGAAAGAATATCATATGAAAAATAGTGGGTTTTGTATCTCGTTTTCACTGAAATGGTAGTTTATAAAAAGGCTTTTACCCCTTTTCTCACATCTAGCATAGCCAAAAATAATGTCGCAACAGGGTATTGTTTACCATCTTACAAAGCAGTCAAGAGTCCATTTTTTCCTTTTTCTCACCATAAGAAGAATAGCACGTCATCATAGATGTTCATCAAAGAGAAAGCATACACAACAAAGCAGCTTTTCATTATTTTTCTTACCAGTAGAGAGTAAAAAATATGGATTCTTCATAGAAGATTGCATATATGATATTCTATAGTTGTTTTTTACCATTTTCTTGAAGAAACAATAGTAGAGATAAGGAAATCACTTACCAAAGGCAAGAAATCTATAGAAGCAATCTGAAATAGCATAAAACCTTCTAGCAAATCCTCAAAGACAGGAGAAACAAAAGAAAAAAAAAGCAAATGATGAAAAGTTAGGGTTGAAAGAATGTTTGTTCAAAGTGTTGAAACCATAGCTCATGGTTAAAGGAAGTCTTTTGACTTTAATTTTAATAAAATCATTTGTAGACTAATGGAGCTCGTGGTCAAGTCTTGAAATTTCATGATGTCTAGTATTACTAGAGGAGGCCGAGGGAGTCATAATTGTATATAATGTACTTTTTGTGAAGTTTAATGATGTGATTTGTAGTTCCTAATGTTCCTTTTACCTAAAAGGTCGAATAATATAATGATTATGACTAAGGTTGAAGATTTGAGAAGGCAATGTTAGCCCTTTTGACTTGATTGCATCACTTAGGTTTTTTGGAGCATTTTAGAGACCTTCTTGATGTCCAAGGGCATAATAGAGTATATTTTTTGCATGGAGAGATTGGAAGAGGGTTTGTTTTTTGCCTTAAGGGCTACTATAAATCATGTAACCCCTTTCTATTTTTGTACTAATTGAAGGCCAAAATAATGTAGTTTAACAATTATTAAGTGCAATAATGTAAAAAATTGTGTTAATACTTGTTATGAAATAACCTAGAGGAGAAATAAGCATTGCACAAGACTTATTAATGCAAATCACATTGATTGTATTTAATAATTGTTAAAATAGGTTATTTTTTGCCCTCTAATCATGCAAAAATAGAGGAGTTGAAATAAAGTACAGATTCATGTAGGAGAAGTATCTTGTTCTATTTTTGCCTTGGGTTCAAACTAGGCTATTTTTGGCTTTCTTTTGGGTCAACTATCTCAGGAGTAGGAGTTATGAGTTATTTTTTCCCATCATGGAGTAGTTTTGGAGCCTTAATCTAAGGCTTTTCTCTTCTACTCGCCTAATAACTTGGAGTTGCCTTTTCAGACTCATTCATGCATCATTTGGAGTCTAGTTGAGCTAGAGTTGACTTCCCTTTACCATTTTGGGATAGATCTTTGTATTATAGGGAAAAAAGCTCATTTTTTTATCAATTTTTTCTTTTTCCCTAGCTTTGCGCATTGTAGAGAGAGATAGATTCAGACTTGTAACTTAGCCACTTTTATAGTTTTTATAGTAGCAACAATTTATTTTCTAGCAGTTCATTGTTATTTTTTAGAGCATTCCTTCTATTTATGAATACAATTAGGTGTTAATCTACTCAGATTTAGATGTCTTGTCTCATATTGAGTGATTTGATAGAAATTTACTATGTTTTATCATAAAACCTCTAAGTTTTATATCTCATTCTTTGAATGCAAGTATACAAAGTTCAATTTTATTATAGGTTAGAAGTTATGCAAGTCATTTCATGCTTTTCTGTGGAACACTTTTGTAGTAAAATTGATTAGTTTGAGTTGTAAGAATAGGTGTCTTGAAGAATAATTGTGAATTATATTGCATATTAGAGTTTAAATATTGGTGCATCACCCCCTTTAGGATAGATTTTCATTCCAGTTTTAGTTTATTCAAGTATTCTTCTATCTCTTTTCCTCACAAGTTGACAAATCTAAAGGGGCATTTAAAGGGAGTCAGCTATTCTAAAGGTTCATTCTCGTAACAGACAAACCCACAGTCTGAGAATGTTCCCATGTTGCATGGGATTACCAAGCTTGTAAAGCCTTAGAATTCAGGGTGTAATCCTTCATGAGAACAATTACTTTGCACCATTTGGGTATACCACTCAATTATATTGTATCTACAAATTTTTTTTAAAGAAAACAAGTTTATCCTCAAAATTTGTGGCAAAAAACACATAAAAAGGGTAAATTAATTTAGGTTAAGTATGTGTATAATTTGACAAAGGAAAGACTTGATGAAATGATTAATTCAATTATAGGTTTTGATATGATAATAGGTGGAAGCCCCTATAATAATCTGACAAGAAAGAATAGGAACACAAGGGATGGGCTAGAGGGGAAGCATTTCACCATTTTATATGAGTTTTCATGGAATCTGAATTATGAAAGGAATGCAATGCATTCAAGTTTAACTTGATAGAATAATAAGATATTCATTTTATACTAATTTGGAATTAAATAGATTATAAATTCATAATTTTCCATATCCAAGTTCTAGTCCAAATTCTTGATAAGAGAGAATACAATTTTGTTGATGGTGAATGGTTGTTATCCATCGATCAGTAGAATTGAAAGAATGTAGTGATACATGTGTTGTTGAGACACTTTTGGAAACACAAAATTATTGCCCATCATGGGATTACAAAACTAAGCTTAACTACATAGACATAGTGGCAAAAGGTGTTACATTGTATGATATACTTGTGGCTATGTTAAAAAATTATAATGGAAAACCCTATGTTAATGATTAGGCTATGATACTTTTACAATGTAAAAAATGGATCTTGGTATGAAATGGCACTTTTACAAAAATAGAGGGAGAGAGAGAGATAACAAATATTAAGGGAAAGTCACTTTGTCTTTTATTTATCAAGAAAGAAAAAAAGATAACAAACATAAAGGGAAAGAGATAAAGAAAAGAGAGTGTGACTTTCCCTTTTATATTTTTATCACTCTCTCTCCCTCCCTCTATATTTCTTATATCTATCTCTCTTGTTCTATCTCTCTTTCTCTATTCTTCTTTGTCTATCAATCTCCCTCTCTAAATCTCTCCCCTTCTCTATCTTTCTATCTCTCTACCTCTCTCTAGACCTTTTTTCTCCCACTCTATCTCTCTATTTCTTTTTATCTCTTTATCTCTCTCTTTACATCTACCTCTCTACCTTTGTCTCTATCCCTCTGTCCCCTTCTCTCTTTTATTGGAGATAGACTAGTAGATCATAATAATTGTTGCACTCAATTTTCTGCCATCAACAATGGATCAATATGAATGGGACAAGATGAATAGAAGAGATGGATCTACTATTAGGTTATGTATTTTTAATTCAATCTTGATGAATTTTCTAGTTCAAACATTGTTAAGAGTTTACGAGATAAAATTATTGCATTATATCAAACTAAGTGTCTTGTAAATAAGTTATTTTTAAAAAGAAATTTATATTCTCTAAAGATGTATGAAGGAGATTGTGTAAGCAAATATTTAAATGTTTTTTTATCTAGTAATGAATCAATTGGCTTCCATAGATGTAAAAATGGAAGAGGAAAAATACAATCACTCTGATTTGTTCATTAAAGGATACCATCTTTCTATTTTGAAGTGTATCTATCTAAAGGGGACCAATATGCTTTCTTTGTTTGCCAGACTGGGGGTGGAGAAGTTCCTTTGAATAATTTGGGTATACTATTGAACATCCAGAATACTGGGAGGGGGGTAAATCAGTATTCTCTAAAACAAATTAAGCATTTAAAAATTCATTTCACGTAGCATATTCAATTTCCAATAAGAAAGGAAAGCATGAAAGAAACCATTAAAGCACATAACACATGGACATCAGATTTTTTATGTGGAAAACCCAAGAAGGGAAAAATTGTGATGAGGACTAGTTCACAATATATTATAATGCAAGTTTTGATACAAAATGATGGACTCACTATCCACAAGAGAAATGTTGACTGCTAGTGGCTCACTACCAAAGGACTCACTGTCCTAAATAGAGAAAGATAGGAGAAAGGGTGGCTCACTACCAAATGAGAACTATTAACAATGCATCTAACCTATGCTAAAGATACAATTCCATTGAAGCTCAAAAAAATGATTTAACACACTTTATCTTAACCATAATTTTATCTTGCCCTTCTCTGCATTGAATCTCGCACACATGCACTTAATTGTTTGACATCAACACTCCACACAAAAAATCAATCTTGTATATGTACTGCATTCAAGAAACACATCAAATAGGTCAGTAAAATAGATGTACCATGTCACTTATTGATCCATTGGCACAAAACTCAGTCCTATATGCTTTGCAGATAGAATTGGAGTGTCTAACACATTGCGATAGGTTGGAACTGCAGTAAATCAGAGAAGATAGTGTTTTATTCAATGATCAAATGGTACAGTGTAGTGAAGGATTTATACAAGAGAGATAGCAGTTATGAACTACCTATAACTGCATAACCATAACCATACAGTGGTTATATTAAACTGAACTGTAAAACTAAAAACTGAACCGTAACAATGTATTACGCTAACATTTCAAATCCTGAACCAAGCAAGGCTCCATCATGCTATCTCGTCTACCCTCGGAAAGGCATCACTTCGAGCTGTGTTCTTGAGCTCTTTATCCCCAAGCTCTCAAATCATAGAGTCTTGAATTATTCGACAATGGCCCCTAAGAGCTACGACAGATCTCTGCCATGTTGTCTAGTGACCGTGAAAGGGTATAATTCAAGATCATATACTCTTTGAAGCTCGCTGGACAACAATCCATATTGAGCTCAACACCAAACCCCAAACCTGTCTCCAAAACAAAATCTTCACAAAACATACATTCTTCAAATTTGTCAGCTCTGTCAGCAACAACAAAGAAAAAACAAAACAACCAAAACCAAAAATGCTTCTCATGCAAAGCATCATCTCAAAGTGAGAAGCTAACTTGAGATGATGGTAAATCCTCCATCCTCCAATGCCGCCAGCCTCCAATATGACCATGCTCAAAGGGCATATCCATAGAAATTAATAGTACCATCTGGTGGATCCTCATCCTCAATATCTGGTGGGTCCTTATCATCTTCAATGCAAGCAAGATTTCCTTCATTTTTGAGCTTTCCTTTAAGAACATCACTCGCTCGAGTTCTACAGTCCCAAGCTATGTGACCGTTTTTCTTACAATAAAAATATTTGACTCTCTCTGATCTCTTGTAATTGCTTCTTGAAAATAATGCTTTCTCCTAAGGATCATCTTCTGAATCTTTTGTTGTTCTCTTCTCTTCTGATAGAAGAGCAGAAATCATACCTTCTAGAGTTTGTGAAGATATTTGACTGAGAGTAAAAATGACATTATTGTATTTTGAAGGCAAGCTATTTAATAGGATGGCCCTAGCATCATCATCATCTACTGTAACCTTAACCTCTACTAGCTGTCTAATGAGAGACTGCAAGTTACTTATATGATTTGACATTGTGATTCCATCTTCTATCTTAAATCAAAATAATTGAAGTTATAGAGAAAACTTTGCATTAACGGCTTTTGCTCCAAACAATTTATTCAGATTATCCCAAATTTCGGCTGATGATTTATCCAAATCAATATGGTGCAATTCGGTGTCAGAAAGAGCAAGACCAATTATAGCCTTGGCTTTATCATCTCTACTACTCCAATCTAATAACTTATTTGCATCTATAGGTGCTTTTTCCTTTCCATTTACTATTGCCCACAAATTTTTATTCATTAGTTGCATTTGAATTTTCATTCTCCAAGTATGAAAATTGGAACCAGAATATTTGTCTAATGGAATCTCCATGTACATAATACTCCAAAAGATTGACTTCTTACTCAGACTTAAATACACACTTCAATACATACCAATGATTGCCAGATTTTGCAGACTATGTCTTCCTCATTCAAATGCCTTATGGAGAGTGCTACACATGGCTTGGATAGAGAAACTTCAGTTCAGGCAACAACCGCTACATCAGAAAGCACAATAGCAATGAGAATGACTTTAATCTCCCTACAAAGACCTCCAAATGATGCTTTCTTCCAACATAAGCTATGTGCATTATTTTACATCAGACACCAATTAAGGGGATTATTTCAAATTATACTTACCCAGGTAGCCACGCGCTAAGATTTAAAAAAAAAGAATAGACAGCAGATTTAATAAACACCAGCCAACACATCCAAATCGCCTATCAAAACTGGTCACTAGTGGCATGCAAAAGAGATGATTCTCATGATACAGCACCTTGTGTCAAATGGCAGATACAGATTTTGACGCTTATCTTCAAACAACTTCTAAAAAAACATAATCTTCAAATACCTTTATATTCCATGTTTGGAATTCTCCTCCACACACAGCAAGTCTCCACACGCCAACAATCTTCTACTCTGATTCAAATTCCAACTTTGTCATTGAAATGCCTATATATGCTTCTTTGCAGCATTCAATGATAAATGAAGAGAATGCTATTTACACACAGGCACAAATGCAAATCCTTTCAAATGCCTCACATCTCACAAGACTGACTCTGATACCATATGCAGTAAATCAGAGAAGATAGTGTTTTATTCAATGATCAAATGGTACAGTGCAGTGAAGGATTTATACAAGAGAGATAGCAGTTATGAACTACCTATAACTGCATAACCATAACCGTACAGTGGTTATATTAAGCTGAACTGTAAAACTAAAAACTGAACCGTAACAATGTATTACACTAACAGGAACAACCTATAATTACTCCCATAATTCTGCTCCATACATAACTCAACTCCACATAACCTCAAAACCTTTGGTTTGGCACCTTTGGTGAAGTAAAAATAGAATGAACCAACTATTTACTCACAACTCAATGCGTGGACCACCAAAACTCTTGCCACTCGAAGAAAACATATTTTTGACATCTGTGAACTTACTCTCAAAATTGCATAACAAAATATTCATCTACAGTGCAATGCAAAGCATTCCAATATACCACTAACACTAATATTAAACTGCCATTATAGAGCCTGACACTCTGTCAATTAAATATTCAACTTTAGAGGACTTCAAGCCTTGAAACATTGGATTTAGACTCCCTCAGTAGGTACTAAAAACACCTTAGAACTACATGGCAAGATTCTTCATAGTGGAACAATGTAGACACAAAAATTGGTTCACTGAATACTAAAGATAGTACCCTAAAACTTAGACAAATTTGTAGAACCATTGGTACTTTGGTCTTCTTTGGACCAACACTACTGCATCTCTATAGTGGGTTGCCATCAATGACAACACTATACACTGTCATGTTCTTCAATATCCATCAGTCTCTCCATTCAACTAATGTTGCCAACACATAGAGTTCAATGACATATTTCCATCAATCTCTCAACATATACCACCCAATTAGTTGTAGCTATAAAAATTTGTAAAGAAAGCAAGCTTATGGTCAAAAGTTGGGTGGAAAAAACACATCAAAAGGGTAAATTGATTGAGGTGGAAGATGTTCAAAATTTGACAAAAGAAATACTTGATAAAATCATTAATTCAATTAGAGGTTTTGACCTAATAATAGGTGGAAGCCCCTATAATAGTGTAACAGGCAACAACATGAACACAAGGGATGTGCTAGAGGTGAAACATTCCTTTATTGTCTAAGAGTTTCCATGGATTATGAAGTATGTAAGGCATGCAATGCATTCAAGTGTAACTTGAAATGATAATGAAACCTTCATTTTCTATTAATCTAGACTTAATAGATTATAAATTCCTTATTTTTCATAGCCAAGTTCCCACCCAAAGTGAAGAGGCTACCAAAAACAAGTATTGAATATTATAGACATTATTATTATTGTGATTCTATGTAGAAAATCTATTTGCAGAATTAGCATGGGACTAATTGCAAGTGTGCATGTTGCCAATTGTAGATCCGTATGGACATTATCTTGAGTGTATGAAGCAATTTTTTTGTACAATCAACATGGGAGTAATTGCAAGCTTGGATGTTGCTAATTACAATCTTAGGGTTATTAGTTTGATTAGTTGTGGTAACCATGGTTTCCTTTTACAAGGATTGAATGGACACCTAGAGGACTGTATAAAATCAAATGTTATAAAAGAAACCACTTAGATCCAGAAAATGATTACTATGAAACCCATTACAAGAAACCATTTTATGAGATAAACCTCAAAGAAAGTATATCTTGAAAATATTTTTCCATAGAAAATAAAGATATAAATTTTTATTTACCACAACATGTTACATGATTGGTAACATTTTGAGTTTTAGGTCACATTGTGGGTCATTAGTGGAAGCTTAAAGAGTTTGATCAATCTTACCATACTTTTACTTTGAATATATGTATAGTATGCCAAAGGTTAACTAAAATTTATGGATTCAAAGTAATTTTTAATTTCAAGTAAAAGACATAGCTACATGCATAAACTTTGTATGAATAATTATTTTTAGTTTTACTATTAGGTTGTGTCTTTCTAATTTATTCTTCACGAATGGTTTAGTTCAAAACTTTGCTAAGATTTTATGAGACAAAATAATTGCATTATATCAAACTAAGTTTCTTGTAAATAAGTTATTTTTGAAAAGAAATTTGTATTATTTAAAGATGTATGAAGGAAACAAAACTAAGTGTAATTGCATAAACATAGTGGCAATCACACCTTGGTGTGCAATGGGTATGCTGAAGAGTTGTGGAGGTTTAATTGCCATGTATTCAAGTGAATGATGAGTGTCTTGTATCCCTATGACATATGTCATTTTTTTTCTCGAGTGTTATTAATTAATTTGCATAATCTTAATATATTTCAAGATCCATGTGTTTGCCTAATACCTACTTCAAATGTGTGAACTTTCATGTTTGGTATGTAGTCTCTAGTTGTATGCATCCCCTTTTTAGATTCTTATTCATGCACTACACCCTTGTTCACTTGTATTCCATTAGTTGTCACATATGCATATTATTTGAAGCATGTATGTATTTTCACACCTATATTTAATAGGCATTCTCTTGCAAAAATAAGCATGACCACTGCCTACATCATGCTTATTTGCTAGCCAACCATCATGCATCCTCTCACGAGACGTCACATGATACAAAGATCAATAAAAATAGTGAGGTTTTCATTACTTTTATAATTTCACACCTTTGCATAATTTGGAGGTTAAATGGATTAAAATTAAATTTAGAAATGCTATAATTTTAGAATGACAATTCTTAATTGTGTAAAATATTAAATTTGAAGGGAAAAACTTTTGTTTTGTTTGAATTTGTAGATGATATGGGAATGCCTATTGTGTTCAATCTCACTTTGGCAAAACTTTTGTAAAAATAACATGACATAAATAAAATGCACTTAATTTTTGCAAAATCCATCCAAGGAACAACCCTTGTGGAAAATTGACAAATACCTATACAGAAGGATAAGAATGTCTCTTTAACAAATATCAATGTCGCAAAACTTCTATTTTGTTAAACTAAAAAAATGTATATAAGCATGTTATATTTTAAAAAGGTGGGGGAAGTAGTTTAATACTAAGCACCCATTTATCTTTATATACATCTCCCTCTCTTTATCTCTCTATGTCTATCTCTCCCTCTCCCTTTATCCCTTTGTCTCTATCTATATCTTCATTTTTTTCTCTCTTTCTCTCTCTCTCTCTCTCTCTCTCACTATCTCTTCCTTTCTCTCCCTCTTTATCTCTCTATATGTCTATCTCTTTCTCCACATTTATCTCTCTAAATCTCTTTGTCTCCCTCGGTCTCTATCTCCCTATCTTTATTTATCTTTATGTCTCTCAGTCCATATCTCTATCTCTCTATCCCTCTATCCCTATCTCTACTTCTCTCTGTGTGTATGTCTCTCTATCTCCCCTGAACTCTCTTTCTCTCTTCCATTCTCTTTCTCATCTCTATATCTCTCTATGTTTCTTTATCTCTCTCATTTACCATATCTCTTTCTTTATCTCTCCCTCTTTAACTCTCTATATCTCTACCTCCATATATCAATCTCTCCCTCTATATCACTCTTTGTCTCCCTCTCTCTCTCTTCTCACTTTCTCCCCTTCTCCCTCCCTACCCCATCTCTCTCTTCTACCTCTCTCTATATTTATGTAGTTAAGCTTAGTTTTGTAATCCCATGATGGATAATGATTTTGTGTTTTAGGAAATGTATCTTCAACTCTCATGAATTGTAAAGGTAAATTTTGAAAATAATTGAATTAGATATTCTCTACATGAAACTAAAAGGTACTTTGAATCCACAAATTTTAGTTCAACATCATACATAAACAAGGATATGGTTTCCAACCAATTCTTTAACATAGTGTGGTAAACAAAAATTTATATCTTTCTTTTGTAGGTGGTAGAATTGCTCTCCCAGTGGATAACAATATCTTGGTTTGATGAGACAATATCATTGATTATGTTCCACCTCTCTCTCCTCCCTTTTCTCTCCCCACTTCTCTCTCTAATTGTCTCCAACTCCGTTTATCTAGCTCTTTGTTTGTTCCCTCTCTATCTATTCCCCTCTCTATCTAATTATGTGTCTATTTTACATCTATCTATGTATGTCCCTCTCTATCTAATTATGTGAGTCCCTCCATCCCTTCCGCCTCACCTCTCCCCTTTCTCTCTCTGTGTATATATATTTAGATATATACCTCCTTCATAGAACTCTCTCCTTTTGGTTTCAACAAATAACCTCTTCACTCTCTTTAGTGTTGAAACTAAAAAACATATTTTAATATTTTATTATCCTTTAATTTAGATTTTAGGCAAAAGAACATTTAAAAAATAAAAGGTAAAATCAAATCCATACTATTATTATATCTATACACCTTGTTCTTGTCGCGTAAATGGTATACTAAACATTGGTAGTGACATGTTTAGTTGTAGCCAATGCACAAGCTCAAACGCAACACATTTTTGAAATTTTGGCCTTTTTATTGTCTACGACAAAAATTCTAAGGGTCAGATTCTGGTTGAAGGGTGATAAAAGTTGGTGAAATTTGTGTCATTCATAGAATGTTGACATGACAAATAGATTATATGTGGTGCCTTGGTGAAAAAGAAAGTGAACATCAAGAATATATACCTGTTCCACCTGCTAGAAGTAGACAATATGGTACTAGGGCATGGCAGTTAATTGAATATACATGTGAAAGGAAGCTAGGTGTCCAGAAATCACTTCCTACACTAATCTATTGAGGGGGGAGAGAGCAAATTCAATTTTATCCTTACTATTACAACAATGTTAAAACACTAATAGAGATATTGTAGCAAACACATAAACAAGAAAGTGAGACAGAAGAAAAGAGACATAAGATATACGTGGGCAAAACCCTTATCGGGTGAAAAACCCCACACTCCAAAACCTGCACAATGTATTATCAAAACTGAAATAGTTTACAATGCACTTGCAATGCAAGCTCTTAGGAGTCTTTGACACTCATATCTGGAGACAACCTGGTAGCGTAACAGTACCTGTCAAACCTATAGTACACCTCCTCTCAAAAGCACCTATTTATATATCAAATACAAGGTAAATATGGCTCCACATAGGGATGGGCGTCCGACATGGCCTCATGGCCCAAAACCTACACCTATGGACACTTGTCCAACTCTGTAAGATGATCCTAACACTTGTCAAGTCACCCCATCCTAAGGAGGTCACCTATTTCCAAAATGGGCTATGACAGATGCTCTACGACTCTTACAACTGCCATAGAATCTGTCATAGCTGTCATAACTTACAGTTGTAAGAGAATCTGTCATACACTGGCTATAAAAAGAATATTCTCTTACAACATGTCATAGTCCACCTTTGGGAACCCAAAGCTGCCTTTTTCAAAGATGCTCTTTGACACATGTCTTCACCTATCATAGAATCTCCTATTTCTGACTCTTACATGTCATAACTTCATCATAGGAATCTGTCATGACCGTTACGGTCAATATTCCCTTACACAACATCCAAGATGTTGACATATGGAAAAATATTCCTACCCTAAGTGGGATGCCTATCTCCTCATGTGAGGACAAAAATACATGTGGTCATATTCCATGTAGGATGACACATCACTGTGCCAACTCCCACAATATGACAACATAGGATTTGCATCCAATTAATACAATAGGCAATTAATAAATAAATACAATGTAAAAATACAAGGAATTACCAAGGTTGAGACACTTTATTCCCAACATTCTCTCACTTGTCGAACACCTTGTAAGAGCCAATAGAATTAACATGATTTAACTACTATAGGCTGAGAGGCCCATAGACTTTGAACACCATCTGAACTTCTCTGTGCCCATTGGTTTCATCAATGCATCTACAACATTCTTCAAAGTATCTACTTCTCCAAATTTACCTTCCCATCCTCTACCATGTCTCACATGAAGTGAAACTAAACATCAATATGCTTTGTTCTGGCATGGAAAGTTGGATTCTTTGCAAGGCAAATCATACTCTGACTATCACAACTGGTCGTAATCTATCCTGCATCAACACTAATATCTGAACACAATCTCTTAATCCAAATGGCTTCCTTACAAGCATGAGTTGTAGCTATGTACTCAACTTCTGTAGTGGACAAATCAACCATAGGTTATCGCTTACTCATCCAACTAATTACACTACCAAACATAGTGAACACATAGGCACTAGTGGATCTCCAGCTATCAATGTCACCTGCCCAATCAGAATCCACAAATCCATGAATATAAACTGAATGTAGAGGTCCTATAGCATTTCCATGTTAGCAAATGGAATACTCAAAAGTACCCCTCAAATATCTAAACACTCACTTAGCTACATCCCAATGTACCTGTCCAGGATTAGCATACATCAAAATGCAAACAACACTAGCATAAGGTACTCTACTCATGTCCTCCACCTCACTAGGAGATTTTGGACAATTATTAACAAACAACTTTGTCCCCAAAGAAATAGGAACACACAATGGTCTACAATCTACCATGCTGAACATGTCCAACACAGTCTTCACATACTTACTTTGGATTAACAAAAGTTTTATGTTAGCTCTGTCTCTTCTGATTTCCATTCCCAAAATGTACCTGGCTGACCCAAGATTTTTCATCTCATACTATGCTAACAACTAAGACTTTAAATCAGAGATCATATTCTTACCATTCCCAATCAATAGCATATCATCAACATACAATGCAATAATGAGAATGTGATCATTTCTCAAATTTGTAATACACACAATGATCTAATTTTGATCTCAGATATTCAATTGACAACACAAAGGCATCAAACTTCAAGTACCACATTCTAGGAGACTGCTTCAAACCATACAAAGACTTCTTTAACTTGCAAACCAAATTTTCTTTACCTTTCTCTATGTAATGCTCTAGATGTGACATGTAAATCTCTTCTTCCAAATCACCATGAAGCAAAGTTGTATTCACATCCATCTGTTCTACCTCTAAGTCATAAGCAACTGCAAGAGATAATAGGAATCAAATGGATGTCAGCTTTGCAACGGGAGAGAAAATTTCACCATAATCAATTCCCTAAACTTGTGAATACCCCTTCACAACCAATCTAGCCTTGTACTTTTCAACACTGCCATCTACACCAAATTTCTTCTTGAACACCCATTTGCATTTAACAGGTTTCTGTCTATTAGGAAAAGGCACCAAGTCCCATGTTTTATTCTTTTCCAAAGAAGCCATCTCATCCTCCATGGCCTCCTTCAAAGAACCTACATTTTTCATGCCCATAGCCTCTTTCATAGTTCTAGGCACATCAGTGTTAGTAAGTAAAGCAAAAGCACAACTAGAATCAAGTAATGAATAACCAAACCTATTAGGTTGCTTTCTTATTCATGTAGACCTCCTCAATGGCTGAGGTTGAGATTCTACTTCTTCTTCTAAGATTTGAGAGCTTCTAGAGCTCTCCTCATCATTAGGTCTCACAGGGTCTGTCTATTCAGTCTTCTCAAGGGTAGAAGGAAACTGAACCGCATCCTCTTTCTTTTCTATCTGTTCTGGCTGTAGAATAATAGAAGATGGTGTTAGCTCTCTGAAGATAACACTATACAACACCTTTTCAGCCACAGGATCCCAAATCTTATATCCTTTCACATCATCACCATAGCCAATAAAGATATACTTAACAACCTTGTTCTCCAATTTAGACCTTTTCTCCCTAGGCACATGTTCATATGCCTCACAACCAAAAACATGAAGATGTCTAACTGAAGGCTTCTTACAAGACCACACCTCCATAGGTGTCTTACCAGCAAGAGCTCATGTAGGAGATCTGTTTACCAGATAGCAAGTAGTGGCAACAGCTTCAGCCCAAAACTTTTGTTCGAGGCTTGCTCCACTAAGCATACTCCTAGCCTTCTCCATCAGTGTCCTATTCATCCTCTCTGCAACTCCATTTTGCTGTGGGGTATATGGAGTTGTCTTATGCCTTTCAATCCCTTTCTCTTTATAGAACTTATCAAACTCTGCCAAACAAAACTCACCACTGTTACCAGTTTTCAAACACTTGATCTTTTTACTAGTATAATTTTCAACAAAGGCTTTAAACTCATTAAACTGACTAAAGACTTGTCTTTCTAGTGATAAAATAAACCCATGTCCTTCTACTGTAATCATCTATGAAAGATACAAAATATATAGATTTTGAAATCGAAGGAACATTAACAGGACCAAACACATTAGAATGAATAAGATCTAATACACCAGAAGACTTGTGAGAACTAGAGTAAAACTAAACACGATTTTGCTTTCCATAATGCAATGTTCACAAAAGTCAAACTCGAGATTACAATCATCTAACCCCTCAATGAGGTTTTTATTTTTTAGGCTACACAAACCCTTCTCACTAATGTGGCCATATCTCAAATGCCATAACATAGTCTTTTCAGCAGGAAGTTTAACTTCCAAAGCATGTGCACTACCATCAGAACTAGTTACAACAGATTTCTTCACTACTCATTCAGATGGTGGTGATGAAGTGATTGTAGCTCTTTTCTTTAAGTCAGAAGAACTATTGCACTATGAAGTGCATGCCTCCAGTTGAAACAAAGTACCTCTCCAAGTACCCTTCGCAAGCATCATAGATCCTCTAGTCATCTTGCATCCATCCTTCGAAAAGACAACCTACACACCAGCATCATTCAACATACTTACATAAGCAAGTTTCGTGCAAGGCCTAGAATGTGCATAACTCCAGTGATCCCCTTCACTCATCCATGAGGGAATCGGATTGAGACTCTTCCATGACCAACAATCTTCAAATGAGAGTCATCACCCAGGTACACTCTTCCACCATCGAACTCTTCATACTTCGTGAACCAGTCTCAATGTGAGGTCATGTGGAATGATGCACCAGAATCAATCAACCACACATCATTAGATGCATGGGTGGCCAGTGCTGTGATGAAGGCATCACCATCATCTTGTGACTTGTCAAAATCTAAATCAAGAGCTTTCTTTTTCTTTTTCTTCTTCTCTTTGCATTTCTTTCATAAATGCCCAGTTTTACCACAGTTCCAATAAAGAGCCTTGGACTTTCTAGGAGATTTGGATCTGCCACGGGATTTAGATCTACCCTTATCACCTTTCTTGTCCTTCTTCTTCCCTTTCTCTTTGGTTCTTCCATGAACCACAAGAGCCTCTTTGGCTACCTCAAAAGACTTTCTCCACATCTCTTCAGATAACAGTGAAGATACCACATCTTCCATCTTAAAGGTGGTAGTGGTGCTTTCGATAACCATGACAAGATGATCCCATGAATCTGGCAAAGCACAAAGTAGGGTCATGCATCGATCCTCTTCCTCCATTTTCACACCCACAGATGTCAACTGTGCAACAATCATGTTAAAAGAATTCATGTGATCTGCAACAGATCCTCCATCTTCCATCTTCAAAGCGAACAACTTTTTTTTAGGAAAAGTTTGTTTACCACGGACTTGGCCTGATAAACATCACCCAACTTCTTCCAAAGATCTTTCATGCTCTTCTCCTCATGTACATTCAACATGATAGGGTCAACTAAATAGAGTCTTATGAGACCCTTAGCCTTCTGATCTTTGAGGTCCCAATCAGCTTGTGACATTGCTATAGGTTTTACACCGGATACAGTTTCCCATAGGTCATGATCAACAAGTATATCCTCCATCTTGAGTTTCCACAACATGAAATTAGTGCCATTGAATTTCTCAACCTCTAACCTTCCGGATGTGGTTGCCATCTCCTTGCTGCAACAAGATATATAATACTCTACACAATACTCCCACTCAACCTAAGATTAGCTCAAAAAACCCCTACCCAGTAGCTAGAACCAAAATTGGCCAAGCTCTGATACCAACTGAAAGGAAGCTAGGTGTGCAGAAATCGCTTCCTACACTAATCTAATGAGGGGAGGAGAGTAAAAATTCATGTTTATCCTTACTATTACATCAATGTTAAAACACTAACAGAGATATTGCAACAAACACATAAACAAGAAAGTGAGATAGAAGAAGAGAGACACAAGATATACGTGGGGAAAACCCTTATCGGGTGCAAAACCCCACACTCCAAAACTTGCAAAATGTATTATCAAAATAAAAATGGTTTACAATACACTTGCAATGCAAGCTTTTAGGAGTCATCGACACTCGTATCTAGAGACAAACCGCATAACAGTACCTATCAAACATGTAGCACACCTCTTCTCAAAAGCACATGTTTATATATCAAATAAAAGGCAAATATGGCTCCGCATAGGGATGGGCATCCAACATGGCCTCATGGCCCAAAACCTATGCCTATGGACACTTTTCCAACTCTCTAGCATGCTCCTGACACTTGTCAAGTCATCCCATCGCAAGGAGGTTTCCTATTTCCAAAACAAGTTATGACAGATGCTCTTACGACTCTTACAACCATCATAGAATCTATCATAGTTGTCATAACATATAGTTGTAAGAGAATCTATCATACATAGGCTATAAATAGCATATTCTCTTACAACATGTCATAGTCCAGCTTGCGGCATCCAAAGATGCCTTTTTCAAAGATGCTCTTCAACACATGTCTTCACCTGTCATAGAATCTCCTATTTCTGACTCTTCCATGTCATAACTTCATCATAGGAATCTGTCATGACCGTTACAGTCAATATTTCCTTACACAACATCCAAGATGCTGACACATGGAAAAATATTCCTACCACTAAGTGGGATGCCTATCTCCTCATGTGAGGACAAAAATACATGTTGTCATATGCCATGTAGGATGACACATCACCGTGTTGACTCCCACAATATGACAACATAGGATTTGCATCCAATTAATACAATAGGCAATGAATAAACAAATACAATGTAAAAATACAAGGAATTACCAAGGTTGAGACACATTAATTCCCAACAACATGGACTAAGGCCTAAGCTAGTGGCAGTTTGTTAATATTAACATTAATTTCCATGCAAATTTTATAGATTCCCTCTCTTTTTTTTTTCCTATTTCCATGAGAGAGATATATATGTCACATACAATGAAAAAATCTAGCCTTTTGTCCGGTGTTAGATATTAAATACATATGTCCATGTATATTGATCAATGGATTCCATTACCATGCTACATGTAAATACATAATTTGGAGGATTGTAGGGTGCTTTAAATCATGCTATAGATCACCTACCCTTTTTTGGTTTCCTTTATTAATTTGTCCTATTGTTTCATGTTTGATGGTATGTGTCGCCTCTATGTTTCAATATTATAAATCAATGGCCTAGGGATGTCTCTTCTTCAGATGTGGATACTAGTTTGACAAAAGGGTTATATGCTAGCTTTAGGTGTAAGTAATATAGCAGATTTTTATGTGTGTGTTTTTTTAGTTTAGTGGGTTTTGTTTGTGATTCTTATATCTTTTTGTTGTTGTATCTTTATTAAGAGGCAGCTAAATTTGGGATGTGGGGGGTGAATCAAGCATGGATATTGCAAAAATTGGATTAGAGGCTTCTACAAGAAGTGAAAATGAGCTTGTGAGAATTAGAGAAGCTCAACTATGTTTGATTGATGGGAAAGAGAGTGTCATATTGCAGAGTGGGGACTTCACTCTACATGCCATAAAGAAGAATTAGTCTTCCCTCTCTACTATTGTGGGATTGGTTGGTGATCTTCAATGGCCAAAGGGGAGGGAATCCCCTACTATCCTTGTGGAAAGCAAGAAATATGCTTTTGCACTGCTAGGGATTCTTTATGGACTGCTTTTGCCTGGTAATAGACCTGTGGAAGCTGAGAAGATCTTGGAAGGTTTGTTGCAGCACTACTCTACTTTTAAAACCCATTTAGAGGTTTCAGATGGTATGATAACACATCTCTCTATTGCACTATATTTGTTTCATTTCACTGTCTCCAATAGTACAACAACATGCACTAGCTAGATAAAATTAGAGCCTGCGAGATTCATCCTGATGCCCAGCTATTTGCAAATGCAAAGAAATAGTAGGGTACCTACATATTTAATTTGTAATTTACCTGGGCATAGGCTCTAAGTTTATCCAACTAGTGCATGTTGTTGATAGAATTTAATACATTAAAACTAAATTTTTATATTTTTATATTTTCCTAATATTTTTATTTTATTATTTTATATATGACAAATGATAAGTCTTTTATATTCATTTAAGTTATTTTATTAATTAGAATATTGTTTTAGAACATAGAGAAGATTAAAAATAGTTTTTCTTTCAAGGAGTCAATTTCCTGGTATTTATTATTATCATAGGGAATGAAAAAAATGGATGTTTCAACAAAAAATTTAGTTTCCCATGTTTATTGTTGAAGGAGAAAAAACCAATCTATGTTTGAGTTTGTAGCGTCTAATGATGTTTATATTTGGATGTATGTTTATGAGTGTGATGTATAAGAATACCTAATTCTTAGTCATTTGTTGGAGCATTAGTCTCAACCACCATAATAACTTCTATTCATTGTTCATCGAGCATTGCAATAGATAGGACATTGCATCTCATTGAATGTTGAAGACTTTTGTAAATAAAATGCTAACCTCTCTAATGTTTGATTTATCCTCTCTATTTTTTGTCCTATTTTATTAATGGTTTCTACAGGGAATGGTCTTGGAGGTATGGTCTAGCATCCTCTGTATGTCTCAACTTCTCCAATGTAGGACTCAACTTGCAAGACCTTATCCATAATTTAATTGTAGTCAAGTCATTTGGAGATATGTGTGTTGTTTTAATATTCTATGCAGGGCATTGCAAAAAAAAGAATGCTCTATTTTATGATTTTATGCATGTATGAAGAGCAACAACTAGATTTTTAATAAAAATGAACTCTATTTTTCTTTGTTTAACAAATCAGACTGCATCTCTAATATATATAATCTTTGTTTCCTTTTGTTTTTGGTGTCAAAAATTTATGTTTATGAGGAAGAGGTAAAGCTCTGGTTTTACTCAATAAGGTGTTGTTATTTTTCTTTGCCATTTTTCTTCACCTGGTATCAGAGCCAAGGCATTATCACAATAGGTTATCAAGTTAAATGTTATCACAGTCATCAATGACAGCAAGCACAAGCTTAACAAATCCTCTGATTCCATGGTTTAATGGGAGGAACTATGATTATTAGGTAATCATCATGAATGAATTATTTATTTCTCAGGATATATAGGATATTGTTGAAAATGAATTTCCAAAACTAGCAGATGCAATAGCATACAATGCATTAACACAAGCAGAGAAAGACTTGTTGAGGGATAATAGGAAGAAGGATTCAAAAGCTCTATTCTACATCTTTCAAGCAGTGCGTGAGAGCATTTTTCTAAGGATTGTAGCAGGAACTAAGTCCAAACAAGCATGGGATATACTCCAAACAGCCTATCAAGGAATGGCAAAAGTGAAGAGAGCTAAGTTGCAAATGTTGAGAAGAGATTTTGAAACAATCTACATGAAGGACAATGAATCGGTAGATTCATTCTTTACTCAAATTATTGGACTAGTAAATCAAATCAGATCTCATGCGGAGACTCTTGAAGATAGGAGAGTGGTTGGAAAGATTCTAAGGAGTTTACCCACTAAGTTTGAATCAATTTTTGTAGCCATAGAGGAAAGAAAGAACCCCTCACAGTTTTTAGTTGATAAGCTCCATGCATCTCTCATTTCAAATGAACATAGGCTAAGTAGGTCAGTAAACACCTCATTGGAGCATGCATTCAAGTCACAAGTTTCAATAAGCCATGGTAGAGGAAGAGGAAGATCTAATTTTAGACATAGAGGAAGGAATTCATATAGAGGTGGAAGAAGTAGCCCATCAAGATCAAGTGGAAGAGGTAGCATCCAAAACTCAAGCCCAAACCCATCTCAAAATCAACCACAAGGTCAAAGGTATGATAAATCTCAAATCCAATGTCATAATTGTAAGAAGTATGGGTGTTATTCAAATGAGTGTAGAAAGAAGCAATATGATTTTAGCAAACCAAATGCAAACTTCACAAAAGAAATCAAAATTAGAGTAATATGTTCATAGCATGCAATGTAGCACAAGAGAATCAAAAGGATGTATGGTTCTTAGATTCAGGTTGCAATAATCACATGACCGGGAACCTAGAAATGTTCTCAAGTTTAGATAAAAGTGTAAAATAAGATGTCACATTGGGTAATGACAATAAAGTGTCAGTTATGGGTAAAGGAAACATCAATATTCTAACTAACTAAGGGGAGAAGAAGTATATTCTAGACGTGTATTCCGTGCCTAGTCTAAAACACAATCTAATGAGGATTGGGGAGCTTGTTCAAAATAGGTATAGAGTCTTCTTAAAAAACAAAGAATGCACTATTCTAGATAAATTTCTAAGTAACCAGCTCATTGCAAAAGTGCGAATGACAACCAATAGAATGTTTCCCCTAAATATTAAGCTGGATTTGAATGTGGAATATGCTTAAGCACAACCCATAATGAACCCACAAGAGAATAAAGAAGAACTTACAGTAGTGAAACTTGAAAGAATATGTGAAGGATGCATCTTGGGAAAGCAACATAGAGAGACATTTCCAATAGGTAAGTCAATTAGAGCAAAGGTACCCCTTGAAATTGTGCATTCAAATTTGTGTGGAGCTATGCAAACACCCTCAATTGGTGGAAGCTACTACTTTTTTACTTTCATTGATGACTATTCAAGGAAAACATGGGTCTACTTCCTAAGGCAAGACAATGAAGTGTTTGATTTCTTTTGTCAATTCAACGTTCTTTTTAAGAAGAAAAGTGGGCACTACATCAAAGCATTGAGAACAGATAGAGGTGGTGAATACATCTCAAATAAATTTCTACATTTTTGGAAAGACCATGGGATTCACAAGCAATTTACAACTAAATACATACCTCAACAAAATTGGGTAGCTGAAAGAAACAATAGAACAATCATGGAAATGGAAAGAAGCATGTTGAAAGCAAAGCATTTGTCAAATGAATATTGGACTGAAGCTATAGCTTGTGCAACATACATTATGAATAGATGTCCAACCAAGAGTGTGAAGAATATGATTCCTGAAGAAGCATGGACTGGAAGAAAACATAGTGTTGCTCACATGAGAGTATTTGGATGTGTGGCATATGCACATGTGCTGGATGATTTGAGAAGAAAATTGGACAAGGGAGAAAAGTGTATATTTGTTGGTTATAGTGATGAATCAAAGGCATACAAACTATACAATCCAATAGCCTAGAAAATTATAATCAGCAGAGATGTGCAATACATAGAAGATGAAGCATGGGATAGAAGTTTGGAGAAAACAATCAATATTGTAGCTAACTTACCACAAGAAAATAAATAAGTTTTTATACCAGCAGTACTCCATCAAATGTGACTCCTTCCACACCTATTCAAGCTCAACAAAGTGGTCATCAAATGACATGTCATCATCAAGTGTAAGGATAGTCCAATGCATTCAAGCATCCACTCCTTCAAATGTACAACAAACACCATCTACAAGTGGCAATCAGGGTGTAGTACCATCAAGTCCACATTCCACAAGTCCAAGTTCAAGTGATATGTCAAATCCTACATTGGCAAGCTTGAGGACACAAAAAATTAGAAGTTTGAGAGAAATTTATGATCAAAATGAAGGTTAGAACAATGCTAGTTTGATTTCTCTTTCTGCATTTTATTCACAAGTAGAAGATCCAATTCATTATCAAGATGCAATTAAAGATGAAAAATGGTTAAATGCAATGGATGATGAAATTGATGCAATTGAAAAGAATCAAACTTGGGAGTTAGCGAGTCTTCCAAAAGACAAGGTGTCATAGGAGTGAAATGGGTTTATAAGACTAAGTTGAATGCAAATGGTGATATACAAACACTTAAAGCAAGGCTATTGGAAAATGGATATTCACAACATCCCAGGGTTGATTACAATGAGACATTTGCTCTAGTAGCACGATTAGACATTGTGAGAACAATACTTGCAATAGCAGCTCAAAATGAATGGTCAGTTTACCAAATGGATGTGAAATCAACTTTTTTGAATGGTTATCTTGAAGAAGAAGTTTATGTGCAGCAGCCACCTAGGTATTCAAGATTTTTGGTCAAGAAGACAAAGTTTACAAATTAAAAAAGGCACTCTATGGACTCAAGAAAGCCCCAAGAGCTTGGTATAGTAGAATTGAATCTTATCTTTTTGCAAAATGGCTTCAATAGGTGTAGCAGTGAGCCTACATTATATACCAAGATAAATGAGCAAGGTGAAATCATAATTGTTTGCTTGTATGTTGATGATTTGATATTCACGGGAGATTTAACAATTGATTTGTTCAAAGGAGCTGTGAAAAAAGAGTTTGAAATGACTGATTTAGGCTTCATGAAGTATTTTCTTGGCATTGAGGTAAATCAAAATGGTAATGGTATATTCATCTCCCAAACTAAGTATGCAAATGACATTTTGAAAAGGTTTAACATGGTAAATTGTAAATCAAGTCTAACACCAATTGTTACGGGACTGAAATTAAGCAAGGATGATGATGGACCCAACATTGATCCAACTTTGTATAAAAGGCTTGTTAGCAAACTCGTGTATTTAATAGCCATAAGGCCAGATATTATGTATGTAGTTAATCTAATTTCAAGGTTCATGGAATCTCCAAAAGTTTCTCATTGGCAAGTAGGAAAAAGATTTCTTAGATATGTGAACGGAACAAGGAAGTATGGTATTCAGTACTCAACATTAAATGAGTTCAAGCTGATAGGATACACTAATAGTGATTGTGTAGGAAGTATAGATGATAGGAAAATAACTTTTGGTTATGTTCATCATTTTGGAATAGGCGTAGTATCATGGGCTTCAAAGAAACAACCAATAGTCACTCTCTCATCTCCTAAAACAGAGTATGTAGCAGCCACAAGTGCATCATGTCAAGCAGTTTGGATAAGAAGAATGTTGAAAGATCTCATAAAAGAACAAGAAGAGGAAACAAAGATCTATAGTGACAACAATTTAGCTATAGTATTATCAAAGAATCTAATTTTTCACAAGAGAAGTAAACATATAGATGAAGGGAAATAAAGAAACGCCTGTCCACGTAACTAGTCACTTAAATAGAAATAACAATAGTGAAATAAAGAATCATGGGGTAGTTGTTAGATTAAAATATATATGATAATTTTCTTTTATATGTAGTTACCTATCTTCGATTGAAGGATAACTAAGCTTGAATCGAGAGAATATTACAGCAGCCCGAACATGGAAGATAATCCACAACAGTAGTAGCAGAATCTGAATGAGCATCTGCACCTAAAGCTGAATCAGAATATGAATGGGCATCCGAAACAAGAGCAGAAACATAATGTGAATTGGCGTCATGGGAAGGTGAACCAGAATATGAATGGGGATCCGCTGCAGCAACGGAGCCAGAATGTGAATTGGCATCCACAGATGGAACAGAGCAAGAATGTGAATGTGAATGTCATTTCACAGTCAATAGAGACTGTCATGGCTTCTGTAACAGCAACTCAGAGCCTTCAACAATCTAGTACATTTTCTGCTAAATTATTTCAATCTTTTAGTTCTGAAAGGCCTTCTGCTTTTGCTGCATCATTTTTTTGAGATTAAGCCATGTTCTATTTCTAATTTCTTTTTGAGTATTTATTTGTTTTTATTTTCTAAAACATAACAAAACTGCAACCTAGTTTTCTCAAACCATTGTTGCATGAAGCACATCTGCAATTCATTGCATAGGCCTTAAAAAACCCAGTAAGATTTGTATAAAATTCAACCAAATGAGAACAAATTGAAATTGCTTTTCCATGTGAAAACAGAAAATCCAATCACATATTGTTCAGGGTGCAGCAACTTGGTCAAGATCCCTTTGGCCGTTGGAAGTGATGCGTCTTCCACCATTAGTATCAATCTCAACAATGCCATTTTTTTCCAATTGCTGGAGTATATGTCGAGCAATAGACCCACTGCTTTTACAAAAATGTGGGTGAGCAACACCATTCCTTCTTTCAGAAAGCCCCAACTCCAATTCCCTGGTTTAAATAGATTTTCCTTGCCATCGATGCTGCTCTTACATAGAACAAATTAGAATCAATGATCTTCCCGGATCGTTTGAGATGTGCAGCTTAGCAGGGATAAACTCATGAGGAGAAACATCTTTCGTAGTGCAAGCTGTCGCCATGGCTACCTCCTAGAATGTAAACACCTATTTCAGTATTTATTCATATTTTAACAATTTATGTATTTTCTTGAAGTCCCTTTCTTAACAAGAAAATTAAGCCACATGTTCACTTTGAGTTTTTTAAATTGATTGAAGCTTTCAGGTCACAACCGGGGGACTTTCCGGGCTTTTGAAGAGACTTGAACTTAACATCCTTGTGCCCATTAGGGTTATAGATTTTTCAAAGAGATATGTGTTTTTAAAAGTGAGGTTATAAGTTTGAATATTGTAGAGATAGGGTATATATGTTTCGTATTTTCAGTACAATTAGGTGTTTCTCATAGTGTAGTCCTATAACCAAAAACTAGGTTGCCCATAAATTATGAAAGAGCCTTTTATTTTCATTCTTCTCTAATTGATTGAAGCTTTTAGGTCACAACCAGGGGAGCTTTTGAAGAGACTTAAACTTAAAATTTTAGGTACCCTTGAGGGTTATAGATTTTATAGATTTTTCAAAGAGATATGTGTTTTTGAAAGAGATTTTATAAGTTTGAATTTTTTAGAGAAAGGGTACGTATGATTTGTATTTCAAGTACAGTTAGGTGTTTCTTATGTAAGAGTTAAAGATTTAAGAAAATCAAATAAATATCCACTAAAGTCAAGATAATGATTTGAACCTAGGTCATCCTCTTACTCTTACTCTTATAATTGTTTATTTTTGCTTTTGTCTTTACGTTACAAACTTGCAACTTGAATTGTTTATTTATGCAAGTTCAAATTCAGGTTCAAGTTCAAGTTTACAAGAACATAGTTTTTAAAAATTAGAATGCTGAAGGAAATGATTGATAACAATTTGGCTTCTGAGATTATTAGTACTTAGTAATCATATATGGCTTGATAGGCAAATTGTTATTATAGGGCTAACCTATCTTTGCATCAAATAATTCTGCTTGCCATAAAAAAATATAAGCACTTACTCAGATAAAACTTATTGTCAAAAAAGTTATTAATGTCCTTGAGAAGCTTATATTATTACTTGAGAAAATTCACTAATTTGTATACATTTCAATATTTCTAAATAGTATAAAACATGGTATGGTAACCCTTCAATAAGATATTTTTAATTTATTTATAGTGTCTTGGCACATATTCTATTATTCAATGTATTTGGTGATGTATGTTTTGGTTCCATTTAATTCGTAATGTTGTTGTACATAATTACTAATGAAGTTTTGTTATAGAGAGCGGCGAAGTGAGACTCTTTCAGCTCATTGTCAATGCACCAAGGGAGTTAAGAACTCTGGCTGGTTCACAATTATTTTTTCATTGGTCTCTTCTACTCAGAAAATAAATATTGGTATCATGGTTTTATTTCAAGGATGAGCAACCGTTTATGATCACGGTGTAGATACTTGGAAATTAGACTGTTTATATTTCTAATACAAGCCTTCTATTGAAAAACTTTCAATTAGGTAATGTTTTGAATGAAAACTCTCATACTTTGTGGTGTTTTTATTTATTGTGAGCTAGTGATAGATTGTGTAGTGCCCTGCCGTGAATACCTTAGAAAACAACACATCTATGCTATGCAATGCAGAATATTTTTTTTTTTGTATAAAATAACAAGGTAATGTTGAACAAATCTATACACATCATTAACAACAACTTGTCTTCTAAGGTCCCATGGTTGCATTACTTGATAAATTAATCAACATAGTTTAACATACATTATTAACTAACATCAGTGGATCATTCTAATTCTATTGCACTAATGATTATACACATACATCTCCATTTCATGACATCAGTTAGATAATCAACATGATCAAGATTACATGTACATATTTAAAGTCTATACAAATGAATACATCATTATGTAGTTTACACCATCATTATCCTGATCACATCTGAATACATACATTATGAATCAACTGATACACGGCTAGTACATGAGCATAATAACTATCTTCATATCAAGGACAAGATTTGATGTCTGATACACAAGATAAAACCTCCTCGCTCACAAACAACAGCAAGGAAAAAAAAACCAATGGATAAAGCTCTTCCACCCAACCATGTGGAACCCTAAGGTCCACCCCTCGAGCCAGGAGTTAACATAAGTTTCCCACTACAACATACAGTCAGGTAGATAGTAGACTAAAGACAACACATGACTCCCACATCACAAGTCAATATCATAAATGACACAACAGTACTTCCAGAGGCAACACTTAACAACTGGGGAGAGTACAACTAGGGACTGCTAGGCTGCAGTAAGGAGAGTGTTATCGCATGGTCCTAGCAGGGGTTACCTAGGCTATCTATCACTAGATGCCAGCCCCCATCTATGGTTACCCTAGCAGCCTCTCTAGGCACCGGCCCCATAGGGTGACGCATGTGGAATCAACATTCCTTTCATGAGGACAAGGAAGTTGATTTTGCCAACTACGGCCTTCTCATCTCATCCTTAGCTTGAACGAGTACTACATGTATGAGTGAGGCATCCAATTATCTTGTTAGTGTGAAAACCACCCAATCCGTACATTAATTATTAGGTTATCACTTGATTACCAACTTCCAATGGGTTACCCTGGTGGCCACTTTGGGCACCGGCCCCACATTGGAAGACACTCCCCCTATCTGCACCTAGGAGACCCCATCCATCAAGCCATGCACCAATCATCATAACAATAAACTAGGCATACACATTGTAAGGCATTAACCCTCTTGCAAAATATGGCATAATCACAAGGACATACTCTCAATACATTATCCATAGCTTCTAGACAAAGTAACACATGAGAAATTTCTTCTTTACAGATGACAATGTGTCCCCATTGACTTAACCAACAAATATCTTAAAACATACTCAAAACAAATAAATGATTGCAACATCCATGAAGGACTTAATTATCACCCCATGCTACGTTCTCAACATACCATGGACATGAAAATAAACGTTACAACCTATGCCTCTGGATTAACGCTCTATTAGCTTGCACAAAGAACCTCATTAAGATCAATAATCTAACATATGTTCAATCTTACTTTCTTGATGCAACTGAATTCACTATTCACATAACTCCCATCACAATACAATCTTAGTAGCTCTCAATATCAAAATTATTTAATAAATTTTCACAAGCATAACATAATAAACTCACTACCAGATTAAATTAATTTACACTCAAACCATTCCAAATTATTGTAATTGATATCTTCACTTAAATATTGAATCTTATATTACTATTTAATAATCTAATACAAAATTTATATAATTGCACCTGTGCAACAACAGACACATATAATTATGCAAATTTTTCCTTAGGAAAGACAATTAATATTTGAGGTAATAATAATAATAACAATATAATAATATTCTATATTTTAATTTGCAAAAAAGACTAGTATATTAATATTTAAACATAGTGTATCACCGATTTTATTCTCATTAAGAACTAATCTATAATTACATTAAAATAACTACATGTAAATAATTAATAAAATAATTATTCAATCGATTTATAAAGACACACACACACACATCATTAACCTAACTAAAGTAGACCACTAATGCCATTGTTAAAATCAAATAAATTAAATAATTACAATGTAATCTAATTCAATTTAAACGTCATAATTTAATGTTAATTCTACAAGATCACGGATCTATACGAAAGATGAAATCTAAAATAACTCACTAACTACAATTCTAATGACCACAACTATATGTGATCGAACAAAAGACATTCTAATGGAATTAGTTGCGAACTAAAACTATAAAATATCTAGATTTAATAATGCGGTATGCTATTTCTTAAAACTCAATGTAATTACCTTCTATCTAAGTAACATGAAGTTTAAAATAGAACCTATCTAAAATTTAGTTCAATTTGTTAACTAAGGATAAGAAAATTTCTAATTTACTGAGATTGCTATTAATGCTCTTGCAGAATTGGTGTTTATGAAAATTGAACTAAAAATTTCCAGTTCATTGCATTGAGTAAGATTCACAAAGAAATCATTTGTTTTTGTAGTCGACAGGAAATTGCATGGTAAAATCTCATGGGAAGCTTGATAGTTAATATCTCTGCCAGAGATTAAAAATCAATCTCCCCCAAGATTCGATATCTCATTTAGTTTTGTTGATAGCATCAGAATAAAATATATGTTTAAAGGAATTCTTTTCAGATATTGCAAGACTTGAACTCAAACAAAGATTGGCGTTAAGGAGGTTGATCAGCTTACTATCAAAAGCTACATAATCACTCAGCATAATGGATTAAAGCTGGAGTTTTTTTTTTTTGACTTGTCAAAGCTTTCATCTACTCACAATAATGTTAAAGTGTTTTAGAGCCTGCATTTAATGTTGATGAGAATGGGCTGTGTAGGATATGTGCCATATTATCGCTTGTAATTTCATTGTCTGTGTGGTATCTTTTACTTTACATAGAATACTTTATGCTCTATAAAAAAATAATGAAAGGATTCTGAATAAGATGATAGGAGGTGTGGTTCAGGCTACACCTTATTAGAATTGAAGTATATTGGAAGATATGGACCTTTGGAGAAACGTGCTGCCTTTCTTCAAAAGACTATTTTTGGATCAAATCCTTTTTGTTGAAGCATTGGGAGTTATTGAAAGGTACCTTACGATAGGAGCTGGAGGTCAACGTGTCAAAATGTAGATGATAGGGCTGCAGGCTTTTCACATTGTCATAGACTTCATAGGGCTTCAAGCAGTCCTCTACTAGCCCTTACTCGAAGCAAGTTCCTGCAGCATTTTTGTAAGGCGAAAATGATATTTTTCAAGGAGATGAAGATTAGAAATTTTTACTGAACAAGGCTATCAATTATTCAAGCTATCGAGTGAATTTTAGAAAGCCAATACAACTCAAATAACATAGCCAGTACAACTTACACTTGTTTAGGATTGGCAATATTGATTTAGTCTACTTCTCAGATATAAATGTATGAATGTTAAAAACCTAATGTTTTTAGTTTTCGATTTTGGGCACTGATCCTTGAGACAGTGTAACAAAAAAAATCTGAAACTTGAGGTTGCTTTGTTTCCAGCACATTGAAAAATCCCCATGAGACAAGCGTGTGATAGTTCAAATGTTAATACAAATTAGAATGGTAGATTATTAAATATTGAGAGGTATTCATAAATGAGTAACAACCAACAATTCTTGCCATATTATGATATAAATGGAGGCCGATGATGGCATTGCAAGTTAAAAATCCAATGCTGATGCAGCCTATATTAAAACCTAATAAAATGACTTTGGTATGACTATGAACTGTGTTGTAAATTTAGTAAGATAATATAAAGTCTAGAATTGCATCGGTATTACCATCAAAATTTAATATGATTTAATCAATACACAATTTGTGAAGTTTACTCTACAGAAAGAAGCCAGTAAAAGCACTAGTCCATATTACTAGTTATCACCAGGTTAATATCATGTTGTAGGCTAAATATGACCTGATGTAACTTTGAACCAAGAATATATTGCAACATCTTATCACTTGCAAATGAGTTTAATTCTCTGCCAACATTGGAATCATATGTGCAGAATACACTAACAACACGACTTTTGTCCATGGCATTGCTACTGATCCATTTGGCTCTGTACATGGAGGTGTTAGATTATAGAGACTTGCCATAGAAACAGGCCAAAAATGAGCTTCAGACTCAAAATTGAGCAAAATAATGAGCATTAGAATCGAGGTGAGTATGAACACTAAAGCTCTATGATACAGCAAGATACTTAAATGTAATGAGGAAAGCGGTTTTGCTGTCTGTGGAATTCTTTTGAAGGTGAATGTAGAAATAAAATTTTTGTTTGACACAACATTTTCTTTGTTTGACAAAATAATCACCTTTCAGGGGTGCTCACATAAGATGATGCAAAGAAGATATAGGTACTAAAAGATCCCTAGTTGTAGTTGAGCTCACCGTAAGGACATCTAGGTGACTTGCCAATAGGTTTACAAGAAGGTTGATAGGTTAAAAGTGATAGATTACAGAATGAACAAATATGGTGAAATCAAGATGCTCTTTCTACCCATATTGAGGATTACAAAAGAAAAAAAGAAAAGAAAACCCTTGAGACCAATAAACAACAGGAGGATCAAGTGTAATGATGGCAAATTTGAGGACAATACTCAAACCAACATGAAAGCACAGATTTATTGAAAAGACAAGAAGCAAAGATAAAAATCAGATATAAATGAAACCTGGATCCGAACACTTGATTATCAGAAGGTAGATGTTACTCCCAAATCCCAGCTAGAAGCTCCAGCCTCCTATTTAATCTTCTTCCCTTCTCTTCTAGAAATCTTTTTTTTCCTCCCCAACCAGGATTCAACTGCTTGGATAAATGCAGAAACATCCCCTCTTCCCAACAATCCCACTTTCTCAAAACCAGGGTTGAACTCCTCGGGTAATGCAGAAACATGCCTTTCTCTTCCCAATAACCCACTCTCTCGTGGGATTCAAAATTAACCTTATCAAAAGACTCCAAAATTCTCAAATTTGCAATTGACGGCACCCGACATTAATTTGTTAATTTGCATATCCCAAAATCCTGAATACATGGTATAAAGCAACCACCCTATTTTTTAAACTTTTAGAATATTTCAAAGAAATATTATTATTTTATTAATTTAATATTAACCATGTATTTCTTTTAACACAATTTATGTTTATATTTACTTATTTATTTATGCAATTTATGTCCATTGTGATTTTGTTCATTGACAACCAATTGAGTCATTTATAACAACTCATAAATTTAGTAATTAGTTTATTTATTATTTCCTATAATTTTATTAATCATATTTTCTATATAACTTAATTTATATTGAACAATCATATTCATTTATCAAAATTATATTCCCAGTCTAATAAATCTATTTGAATGCAACAATTAACCAAACGAAACTTAGGCAATTCTAAACATTACTTGACTGAAAAGCAGGGTTAGACGACAAGACAACATTCACAGAGGCAGACAGGCGACAGACAATAATGACAAGGAGCCCCATGTTAACTCCGTTCAATGAATCCATTGGCTAGGGCACGCTCAGACCTGCTAGTTTAGGTGGAGTCAATGCCCGGTACCTGCATCCTGCAACAAACAACAAGGTTGTACATATCTATATATAAACATGTAGTCATAGACATAATGAATGGAAGTCACAGCATGGCAGGGTGCTCGGACACGAGTAATACGACACTGTTCCATTCATATAAACACATCATTAAATAGCTACATCCATTAACAATAATCCATCATAATCATGATCGAATAACACATTAAACTCAGAACAACATTAGTCTATAATCATCAAATATGTCCATCAAGATCAAGGAGAGCATAAACCATAACATACTAGTCCAAATGTCTCAAAACTGTAAACATGCAATATAAGACTATCAACTATACCAGAACTGTCATAGGAAATATGAAAATAACATCTATCACAAGCCAAAAGCGAGGGGCATTACATCCTACCCCCTAGAACTAGGCTTACTCCTAGAAGCCTGCAAATAAGTGAGGATATAATTCCCTCATCCTTGTAGTATCCTCCCAGGTAGCGGAGGTCTCATCATTAGGGTCCCATTGGACCCTGACCTGCTCCACATCTCTACCCCTGAGAGCGAGTCTCCTGTGTTGAAGAATGCCTATGGGCTCCAAAGCCAGCTGCCTATCCTCTACTTGAAGAGCAGTCCAATCAAGAACATGAGCAATATCTAGATAGTAAGGTCTAAGTACAGAAACAGGAAACACATCATGGATGCGTGAAAGGCTTGACGACAAAGCAAGATGATAAGCAACTGGACCGATCCTCTCCAACACCTCAAAAGGTCCAACAAAGCGCAGTGCTAGCTTAGAGCCCTTCCCATAGTGGATTGGACTCTTTCACAGTCGCACACGCAAGAACACTGATCTCCAATAGAAAACTGACGATCGATCCTATGAGCATCTGCATACTTTTTCTGCCTATCCTGAGCTACCACCAAATGCTCTCTAATTGTCTCAACCTGCTGCTCCATATCTCTAAGCATATCCGGACCCAAAAGAACTCTATCCTCCAAATGATCCTAGCTCAAAGGGGTTCTACAAGGATGACCATACAAGGCCTGAAAGGGAGACATGCCAATAGAACTATGATAACCATTATTATAGGCAAACTCCACTAGGTAGAGGTAATCCTCCCAACGGCTCTACTGATCCATAACATACATCCTCAACATATCCTCGAGAACCCGGTTAACCCTCTCAGTCTGACCATCAGTCTCAGGATGATAAGCTAAACTGAAGTTCAGCTGTGTTCCCAAGGCATGCTGCAAGGAAGTCCAAAGGGTGGAAGTGAACATTGGATCCCTGTCAGAGATGATCCTACAAGGAATCCCATGAAGTTTGACGATGTCCTCCATGAACACTCTAGCCACTGTAGAGGCATTGTAAGAAGCACGAATAGGAGAAAAATAAGCTACCTTTGTCAACCTATCCACAGTGACCATAATAGCATCGTGTCACCGAGAGGACATTGGCAACCCAAAAATGAAGTCTATCAAAATGATATCCCACTTCCACTCTGGAATCAAATGAGGCTGCAGAAGACCTGCAAGGTGCTAGTGCTCCGCCTTCACCCTTTGACACTCAAGACATCTTGACACAAAATCAACAATATCCCACTTCATACCACTCCAAAAGTACAGTTGACGTAGATCTGTATGCATCTTCTTGACACCCGGATGGGCAAAATAGGGTGCCTGATGTGCCTCCGACAAAACTAGGGTGTGAAACCCTCAGAATTAGGAATATAGATACGACCAGAATGTCGCAAAAGACCATCTGACTCAAAAGAGTAACTAGAGAATCTACCTTCTAAAGGTCTACCTGACTCGATCTCGGTCCTCACCTCCTAGCACCATCTGTCAGTAGGAAGAGTAGCGAGAATCTGACTTCTCAAATCAACTGTAAGAGAAACTACTAAGATCTCATGCCTCCGATGACTAAGAGCATCTGCTACCACATTCTCCTTACCTTGAATATATCTAAACTTGAAGTCATACTCACACAAGAACTCCATCCAACGTCTTTGCCTTGCATTCAAGTTTGGCTGCGTGAAAATATACTACAAACTACGATGATCACTGTGCAGCTCAAGCCAATGCCCTAATAGAAAATGCCTCCATCTCACCAAGGCATGCACAACTGCTGCTAACTCCGGGTCATGAGTGGGATAGTTTAATTCGTGATCCTTGAGTTTGCGAGACTCATAGGCAATCACGCGACCATCCTGCATCAGAACTACTCCCAAACCCTCTAAGGAAGCATCGGTACAAACAACAAAGTCCCTACTAGGATCTAGAACTGCTAATATAGGTGCACTGGTCAGCTGTTCCTTAAGAGTCTGAAAGGCTTCCTGACACTGCTCTGACCAAACAAACTTCTTCCCTTTCCTCTGAAGAGAAGTAATAGGGTGAGCGATTCTTGAAAATCCCATGATGAAGCGACAATAGTAACCTGCCAACCCCATAAAACTACAGACCTCAGAAACATTAGTGGGTGTAGGCTAGTCCATAATAGCTTGGATCTTCGAGGGATCCACCACAATACCCTCTCCAGAGATGACATGACCCAAATACTTAACCTCTGTCTGGAAGAACTCACATTTTGACAAATTAGCATAAAGCTGATTTTCTCTCAGACACTGTAACACCTCACACAATTGCTCCTCATGTTCCTCCATAGTCCTCAAATAGATCAATATATCATCAAGAAATACAAGGACAAATCGGTCAAGATAAGTACGAAACACACCATTCATTAAGCTCATAAAAACTGATGGTGCATTGATCAACTCAAATGGTACCATTGTGAACTCATAATGTCCATAACGGGTGTGAAATGTTGATTTATGAATGTCTGCCTCAAAAATCCGTAGCTAGTGATATCCTGACTTAAGGTCAATTTTAGAGAATACCTTTGCTCCTTTAATCTGATCAAATAGATCATCGATCTGAGGCAAGGGATACCTATTTCTCACTATTACCTTATTGAACTGCCTATAGTCGATACATAGCCGTAGAGATCCATCCTTCTTCTTCACAAAGATCACAGGTGCTCACCAAGGAGAAACACTAGGTCGAATGAACCCTTTGGCTAATAGCTCCTCCAACTACAGTCGAAGCTCCTTGAGCTCCTAAGTGGTCATCTTGTATGGAGCTCGTGAGATAGGCTCTGCACCGGGAATTAGATCAATCCTGAAATCAATGTCATGCTTAGGTGGCATCCCTGGAATATCAGAAGGAAAAACATCCGCATACTCCCTCAAGAGTGGGTGATCATCAAGAGATGCCTCTTGACTCTCCTCCATCTCCAAATCACTAGCAGTCACTGCAAAAAATTGACATCCTTAATGCATACATCTCTTGAGTTGCATAGCAGAGATCATACATAGGGAAATAGGTCTCTGAACTCCTATGACCTCAACCACAACCCCTGAATCATTCACACATTTAATAGACTTATGCCGACAATCTATCACTGCCTGATGGGCCTCTAACCAATCCATCCCTAAAACTATGTCATATGAACCCAGGGGTAAAATGCGAAGGTCCACAGAAGTAGATAGAGAGCCAATCATCAAGTCACACCCTAAAACTAGAGACTCAACTGCAATCTTAGCCCTAGAAGCTAACTCAACCTGCCACCTATCATCTTGCTTTGTTGCCACTAAGCAACAATGCTCCACAAGAGAAGGGGATATAAATGAATCAGATGCACTGGAATCAAATAGAATAGAATAATCAATATCTCGCATGCGACCAGAAGTCTCCACCATGGTGCCCTGATGCTCTACCTGTTGGTCATCCACCATTGCAAAGACTCGGTGTGACCTGCCTGCATCACCAACCATTGGCTCAGATGCCGCCGGATGTCCAAATCCTGATGCACCCTTCTGCGGGCACTGTCTGGCAATATGGCCCTATTGGCCGCAAGAGAAGCATCGGTGCCTCTACCCAAACCACCGTTACCCCAGAAAGTACTAGACTACTAGAAACTACCCCTACTCACTGAAGATTGCATACCCTGAGTTGGCTAATCATAACGGTTGTGCTTATTGCGCTGCCAAGTCTGGTCTTTCTTATTTTGAAACCTATTACCTTGCTGATGCTGAGAATTCTTTGATTTGGTCTGCGTATATTGCTGCGACTGACCACCCTTTGAGGGTACATGAGAACCTGATGCCTGAGTGTGACCACCTCGAGAACTATATCCTGACGAAGGTGCACTGCCAATGTGCATACTTGTATGTCCACCGAGGCCCATAGCCAAATTCTCCTCCACAAGGTGGGCTTTCTCCACTGTAACCTCCATAGCCTTAGGTTTGAATACACAAACCCCTCCACTAATCCGGGCATTCAATCCCCTGATAAAATGTTGCACCAACATGGACTCGTCATCCCCGATACCTGCATACTGTTTGAGCTCATAAAATTTGTGCTCATATTGCTCAACTACCATGGCCAACTGCCTTAGCTCATGAAACTCATCTGCTCGACACTGCCTCCAATGGTCAAAAAGAAAGCGGCCTCTGAATCTCTCTACAAACAACTCCCAAGACACAGTGCTAATGTCCAAATGCAGCTTTTGCTCCTCTAGCCCCCACCAAGTCGAAGCAAACCCTCAAAGATGCAAAATAGCACACCTGGCCTTTGTATTGTTGCCATACAGATGCATGGCAAAACACCTGCCTAAGTCCAATAACTAGGTCTCTACCTCAAGTCCTCTACTAGCTCCGTCAAAGGTGGGAGGGCGTGCTCTCAGTAGATCCCTCATATGGCTGGCTAGTGTGGCCTCCTACTCAGTTATCAACTACCTACGCCTGGGAGACCTCTCTCTCTGTCTAAGACCTGACTGGTCTACCTCCTGACCACCTCTGGGCTGCTCACCCTCCTGTCTGGGGCCTAAACGGGCAAGGGCCTCCTCAAGGATCTATCTCAACTAGGCTCCATCAGGCTAACCCTGACCCTCCATGTTCTGACCCCTGCCTTCATGGCCACTCCCATGAGGAGAACTGGGAGGAGGAATTCCGCCTCCACCTCTTCCACGACCCCTACCTCAGCCCCGACCTCAGCCCCTACATCTAGGCATCTATCCTGGACACAAAAGGGCAAATTATTAAATTAAGAAAAAGGGTCACAACAGGAGTTAAATCATTCTACAGAGTTTAAGCACTAGGTTACATAATGGGCTCAAATATAACCAAGGTACCCAGTGTTTAAACTACGCTCTGATACCAGATGTAGTGCCCTGCTGTGAATACCTTAGAAAACAACACATCTATGCTATGCAATGCAGAATATTTTTTTTTTCGTATAAAATAACAGGGTAATGTTGAACAAATCTATACACATCATTAACAACAACTTGTTTTCTAAGGTCCTATGGTTGCATTACTTGATAAATTAATCAACATAGTTTAACATACATTATTAACTAACATCAGTGGATCATTCTAATTCTATTGTACTAATGATTATACACATACATCTCCATTTCATGACATCAGTTAGATAATCAACTTGATCAAGATTACATGTACATATTTAAAGTCTATACAAATGAGTACATCATTATGTAGTTTACATCATCATTATCCTGATCACATCTGAATACATACATTATGAATCAACTGATACACGGCTAGTACATGAGCATAATAACTGTCTTCATATCAAGGACAAGATTTGATGTCTGATACACAAGATAAAACCTCCTCATTCACGAACAACGGTAAGGAAAAAAAACCAATAGATAAAGCTCTTCCACCCGACCATGTGGAACCTTGAGGTCCACCCCCCGAGCTAGGAGTTAACATAAGGTTCCCACTACAACATACGGTCAAGTAGATAGTAGACTAAAGACAACACATGACTCCCACATCACAAGTCAATATCATAAACGACACAACAGTACTTCCAGAGGGAACACTTAACAACTAGGGAGAGTACAACTAGGGACTGCTAGGCTGCAGTAAGGAGAGTGTCATCGCATGGTCCTAGCATGGGTTACCCAGGCTATCTATCACCAGAAGCTGGCCCCCATCTATGGTTACCCTGGCAGCCTCTCTAGGCACCGGCCCCATAGGGTGATGCATGCGGAATCAACATTCCTTTCATGAGGACAAGGAAGTTGATTTTGCCCACCACGGCCTTCTCATCTCATCCTTAGCCCGAATGAGCACTATAGGCATGAGTGAGGCATCCAATTATCTTGTTAGTGTGAAAACTACCCAACCCCTAGATTAATTATTAGGTTATCACTTGATTACCAACTTCTAATGGGTTACCCTGGCGGCCACTTTGGGCACCGGCCCCACATTGGAAGCCACTCCCCCTATCTACACCTAGAAGAGCCCATCCATCAAGCCATGCACCAATCATCATAACAATAAACTAGGCATACACATTGCAAGGCATTAACCCTCTTGCAAAATATGGCATAATCACAAGGACATACTCTCAATACATTATCCATGGCTTCCAGATGAAGTAACACATGATAAATTTCTTCTTTACAGATGACAATGTGTCCCCATTGACTTAACCAACACAATATCTTAAAACATACTCAAAACAAATAAATGATTGCAACATCCATGAAGGACTTAATTATCACCCCATGCTGTGTTCTCAACATACCATGGACATGAAAACAAACATTACAACCTATGCCTCTGGATTAATGGTCTATTAGCTTGCACAAAGAACCTCATTAAGATCAATAATCTAACATATGTTTAATCTTACTTTCTTGATGCAACTGAATTCACTATTCACATAACTCCCATCACAATACAATCTTAGCAGCTCTCAATATCAAACTTATTTAATAAATTTTCATAAGGATAACATAATAAACTCACTACCAGATTAAATTAATTAACACTCGAACCATTCCAAATTATTGTAATTGATATCTTCACTAAAATATTGAATCTTATATTACTATTTAATAATCTAATACAAAATTAACATAATTGCACCTGTGTAACAACAGACACATATAATTATGCAAATTTTTCCTTGGGAAAGACAATTAATATTTGAGGTAATAATAATAATAATAATAATAATAATATTCTATATTTTAATTTGCAAAAAAGACTAGTATATTAATATTTAAACATAGTGTATCATCGATTTTATTCTCGTTAAGAACTAATCTATAATTACATTAAAATAACTACATGTAAATAATTATTAAAATAATTATTCAATCGATTTACAAAGACACACACACACATCATTAACCTAACTAAAGTAGACCACTAATGCCATTGTTAAAATCGAATAAATTAAATAATTACAATGTAATCTAATTCAATTCAAACATCATAATTTAATGTTAATTCTACAAGATCACGGATCTATACAAAAGATGAAATCTAAAATAACTCACTAACTACAATTCTAATGACCACAACTATATGTGATCGAACAAAAGACATTCTAATGGAATTAGTTGCGAACTAAAACTATAAAATATCTAGATTTAACAATGTGGTATGCTATTTCTTAAAACTCAATGTAATCACCTTCTATCTAAGTAACATGAAGTTTAAAATAGAACCTATCTAAAATTTAGTTCAATTTGTTAACTAAGGATAAGAAAATTTCTAATTTACTAAGATTGCTATTAATGCTCTTGTGGAATTGGCGTTTATGAAAACTGAACTAAAAATTTCCAGTTCATTGCGTTGAGTAAGATTCACAAAGAAATCATTTGTTTTGGTAGTCGACAGGAAATTGCATGGTAAAATCTCATGGGAAGCTTGATAGTTAATATTTCTGCCAGAGATTAAAAATCAATCTCCCCCAAGATTTGATATCTCATTTAGCTTTGTTGATAGCATCAGAATAAAATATATGTTTACAAGAATTCTTTTTAGATATTGCAAGAGTTGAACTCAAACAAAGATTGGTGTTAAGGAGGTTGATCAACTTACTATCAAAACCTACATAATCACTTAGCATAATGGATTAAAGCTGGAGTTTTTTTTTTTACTTGTCAAAGCTTTCATCTACTCACAATAATGTTAAAGCGTTTTAGAGCCTGCATTTAATGTTTATGAGAATGGGTTGCGTAGGATATGTGTCATATTATCACTTGTATTTTCATTGTCTGTGTGGTATCTTTTACTTTACATAGAATACTTTATGGTCTATAAAAAAATAATGAAAGGATTCTGAATAAGATGATAGGAGGTGTGGTTCAGGCTACACTTTATTAGAATTGAAATATATTGGAAGATATGTCTTTGGAGAAACGTGCTGCCTTTCTTCAAAAGAATATTTTTGGATCAAATCCTTTTTGTTGAAGCATTGGGAGTTATTGAAAGGTACCTTACAATAGGAGCTGGAGGTCAACGTGTCAAAATGTAGATGACAGGGCAGCAGGCTTTTCACATCGTCATAGACTTCATAGGGCTTCAAGCAGTCCTCTACTAGCCCTTACTCGAAGCAAGTTCCTGCAACATTTTTGTAAGGCAAAAATGATATTTTTCAAGGAGATGAAGATTAGAAATTTTTACTGGAGAAGGCTATCAATTATTCAAGCTATCGAGTGAATTTTAGAAAGCCAAGATTTGATGGAGACAGACAACAATAATCCATTACCTTCCAGGAAAGCAAACCTTTTCCTGCTCTTACATTCATATGTGAGGATTCAAGTTAGGATGTTATTTTGGTTCAACATCTCTTAGAATAGGACATACCTCATAGTTATCACCAAGTTAATTCCCCCATAACCATCTACCTTGGGGTTGTGTTTCTACTCAAATAACATAGCCAGTACAACTTACACTTGTTTAGGATTGGCAATATTGATTTAGTCTACTTCTCGGATATAAATATTTGAATGTTACAAACCTAATGTTTTTAGTTTTCACTTTTGGCCACTGATCCTTGAGACAGCATAAGAAAAAAAATATGATACTTGAGGTTGCTTTGTTTCTAGCATATTGAAAAATCCCCATGAGACAAGCATGTGATAGTTCAAATGTTAATACAAATTAGAATGGAAGATTATTAAATCTTGAGAGGTATTCATAAATGAGTAACAGCCAACAACTCTGGCCATATTATGATATAAACGGAGGTCAATGATGGCCATTGCAAGTTAAAAATCCAATGCTGATGCAGGCTATATTAAAACCTAATAAAATGACTTTGATATGACTATGAACTGTGTTGTAAATTTAGTAAGATAATATAAAGTCTAGAATTGCATCGGTATTACCATCAAAATTTAATATGATTTAATCAATACACAATTTGTGAAGTTTACTCTACAGAAAGAAGCTAGTAAAAGCACTAGTCCATATTACTAGTTATCACCAGGTTAATATCATGTTGTAGGCTAAATATGACCTGATGTAACTTTGAACCAAGAATATATTGCAACATCTTATCACTTGCAAATGAGTTTAATTCTTTGCCAACATTGAAATCATATGTGCAGAATACACTAACAACACGACTTTTGTCCATGGCATTGCTACTGATCCATTTGGCTCTGTACATGGAGGTGTTAGATTACAGAGACTTGCCATAGAAACAAGCCAAAAATGAGCTTCAGACTCAAAATTGAGCAAAATAATGGGCATTAGAATCGAGGTGAGCATGAGCACTAAAAGCTCTATGATACAGCAAGATACTTAAATGTAATGAGGAAAGCGGTTTTGCTGTCTGTGGAATTCTTTTGAAGGTGAATGTAGAAATAAGATTTTTGTTTGACACAACATTTTCTTTGTTTGACAAAACAATCACCTTTCAGGGGTGCTCACATAAGATGATGCAAAGAAGATATAGGGATTAAAAGATCCCTAGTTGTAGTTGAGCTCACCGTAAGGACATCCAGGTGACTTGCCAATAGGTTTAAAAGAAGGTTGATAGGTTAAAAGTGATAGATTACAGAATGAACAAATATGGTGAAATCAAGATGCTCTTACTACCCATATTGAGGATTACAAAAGAAAAAAAGAAAAGAAAACCCTTGAGACCAATAAGCAACAGGAGGATCAAGCATAATGATGGAAAATTTGAGGACAATACTCAAACCAACATGAAAGCACAGATTTATTGAAAAGACAAGAAGCAGAGATAAAATTCAGATATAAATGAAACCTGGATCTGAACACTTGATTATCAGAAGGTAGATGTTACTCCCAAATCCCAGCTAGAAGCTCCAGCCTCCTAATTAATCTCCTTCCCTTCTCTTCTAGAAATCTTTTTTTTCCTCCCCAACCAGGATTCACCTCCTCGGATAAATGCAGAAACATCCCCTCTTCCCAACAATCCCACTTTCTCAAAACCAGGATTGAACTCCTCGGGTAATGCAGAAATATGCCTTTCTCTTCCCAATAACCCACTCTCTCGTGGGATTCAAAATTAACCTTATCAAAAGACTCCAAAATTCTCAAATTTGCAACTGACGGCACCTGACATTAATTTGTTAATTTGCCTATCCCAAAATCCTGAATACATGGTATAAAGCAACCACCCTATTTTTTAAACTTTTAGAATATTTCAAAGAAATATTATTATTTTATTAATTTAATATTAACCATGTATTTCTTTTAACACAATTTATGTTTATATTTACTTATTTATTTATGCAATTTATGTCCATTGTGATTTTGTTCATTTACAACCAATTGAGTCATTTATAGCAACTCATAAATTTAGTAATTAATTTATTTATTATTTCCTATAATTTTATTAATCATATTTTCTATATAACTTAATTTATATTGAACAATCGTGTTCATTTATCAAAATTATATTCCCAGTCTAATAAATCTATTTGAATGCAACAATTAACCAAATGAAACTTAGGCAATTCTGACCTAGTCAATCCTCATTGCGGAACATTACTTGACTGACAAGCAAGGTTAGATGACAAGACAACAATCACAGAGGTAGACAGGTGATAGACAACAATGACAAGGAACCCCATGTTAACTCCTTTCAATGAATCCATTGGCTAGGGCATGCTCAGACCTGCTAGTTCAGGTGGAGTCGATGCCCGGTACCTGCATCCTACAACAAACAACAAGGTTGTACATATCTATATATAAACATGTAGTCATAGACATAATGAACGGTAGTCGCAGCGTGGCAGGGTACTCAGACACGAGTAATGCGACACTGTTCTGTTCATGTAAACACATCATTAAATAGCTACATCCATTAACAATAATGCATCATAATCATGATCGAATAACACATTAAACTTAGAACAACATTAGTCTATAATCATCAAATATGTCCATCAAGATCAAGGAGAGCATAAACCATAACATACTAGTCCAAATGTCTCGAAACTGTAAACATGCAATATAAGACTATCAACTATACCAGAACTGTCATAGGAAATATGAAAATAACATCTATCACAAGCCAAAAGCGAGGGGCATTACAGATTGAACTTATTTTTTCTTAAGCAATTGCCTTTTAGAAACTTGTGTATGCTTTGGTGGAACCTATAATTTTTACCAAAAATTGAATTCTTCAAAACACAATTTTTTAAAGCAAGCAATGCATCTTTTTTATGTAAATTATAAGAATGTCAAGTGAACAATGGGTTAGTAGTTGCCCAGACAACAAAAGAACGTGGAATGATAACAAAGAATTTTGAAAATACATGTTCTTTAATATTTGTAGGAGAATTCTACATTCTATAGGCCACTCCAAAATTATATCAGACCCAAATAGCATACACTGCCCAACCCAATAAATATTCCCCTAAATTGTAAAGACTTTGCCTTACAATCTAACTCTTTTACAAGTTCATTTGACTCCTGAAAAAACTTTAGTTCCACTTAAGCTCTGACTCCAGCAAAAACTAGAAAATAAAGATATCACTTTAATCCTGATGTGGTGACTACTGGCCTTCCCACAAATGTGGGATTTAGAAGTTCCTTGTCACAACACACATATGTTGTCACAACTCAATATTTTTGAAATTTGAAATTATGATGTGTGTTGTAAGAATTGTTTTTTTTGAATTTTTATCTTATTTTTGAATTTTAAATTTTGAGACCCTTTTACTTGTGCTTTAACTTGACCCTAGGAGTCCTAACTAGGTTAAAATCAACCCTGGGTTATACCCCATGGGTCTAGGGACCCTTTTGACTAGGATAACCTTGGGATAACCTTCATATGGTCACTTTAACTTCACAGTGAAGTTAAGTGACGAATTTGGATGCATAGGGAAAATTGGATGAGTGGAATCAACGCTCAGGTCCATTTCCAAGTCATGGCATGACTCCATGATCCACCAATAATGGAGTGGGTTGTCTTTTTTTTCCTTACTTTTGGTGGGAGTCCCCCATAAAGAGGGTGGTGTGTCATCCACTCCCTCTTTATTTCTATTTTACTTATTTTATTTTATTACTCCATGTGTTGGAAAAGGACTATGGTAGGGGACCTCTTGAGTGGGGTTAATTGTTTTAAGTCTACTTGGGATAATGGGGATATTTTTTAATTCCACTTGGGATAGTGGGGATATTTTTTAATCCCACTTGGGATAGTGGAAAAAGGAGTGGGGTTATTTTTAATTCAACTTATCATAATCCACTCTTCCCAAAAATGAATCTTTAATTCATCTTTTTCCTCTACTGTGAATTTAAAATTCACAAATAATGAGAGTCCTTGATTTCAACTCTTGATCCTCACCTTCCATTCCCTGTTCAGAAAATCTATAAATAAAACCCTTCTCTAAGCAATTAAAGAACACTAGATTTTTGCAGGAGAACTTGATTCTTGTAGGCGAACTTCATTCTTGCAGGGGGACTTCATTCTTGCATTCTTATCATGTCTAATTTCCTCTAGGAAATCTTCTTCTAGCATCCTCATAATGCCCAATTCCTTCTCTATTCTCCTCTTCATAGCCTCATAATGCCAAAATTATTCTAGCCATCCTATATCCTCCATTCATTATCCCTTGCTTATGATCATAGAGAGATTGTTTTGTTTTTGAGAAGGAAGATTTGGAGAGGAGGCTGGAGAGGAACTCTACATCAACTTCATCCATTAAAGGGCTTTTTAAGGTTGGATTTCATGGCTTTTCCTTTGTATTTCTATTTGTTGCATGAAGGATGTGTGAAAATTATTTGCTTGTGTTGTAAATTTTATTTGTGTTGTAAAGTGGAATTGAAGCATTTTTCTATTTTGGGAAATATTTTATTTTCCTTTAATCTTAAAGGAGCTTGGTCTTTTAATAGCTTCATCCTTGTTGATTTTACAAGAGGGGAACATTCTTTCTCTTTCGTTGTATAATTTGGTATTTTAGAGTTGTGAGAAAATCCTCCCTTAATGTGTTGTTAGTTGTGATTTTACAGTTCATTAAGTTTTACCATTTAGAAATGAGAAGAGGAAAAAAAATTGTTTTTAATAGGATATTAAAATTGTCTAGTTCCTTCTTCTCCTACTTGCAAAGTTGAGAGTTAGTTGATGTCTTAATTAAATTTGTAAATGTATTATTTCTATGCAAGCTTAGTATAAATATTAGTTTTAATTTTGTTACCATGAAAGAAATGAAATTTGGGTTGTAGTATTGCTTTTGAAATTACCGCCACCTTGAGGGTCTCTTCCTAGGATGGGGACCATTTCACTATTCACAATTCACTATTTAGTATTCACTTTCTATTCACTTTCACTATTCACTTTTCACTCTTTACTATTCACTTTCCACTAATCACTATTCATTTTTACTATTCACTATTTACTTTTACTATTCACTTTTCACTATTCATTTGAAGGCAAACTATATGTAGTTTAAAACATTTGACTTGAAATAGAAATTTTAATCAAGGGAAGTGGGATTTATTTATGCATAATGTATAATATAAATTGAATAGATGTTTAAACTTAGAATTGCAATTTAGAAATACATTGTTTATACAATTACAATTTAAAAAGAGCATAGGTAAATATATTTTAATTTTAAGGAAAAGTTTATTGGAAGTTTTAACAATTATCCCAAATTAAATGACAGGAAAATGAAGAGGAAAGTATGATCCCTTTATTTACAAAGGACACTGAAAATAAACGCAAACAAGCCATCACAGGCATTCCATGAGTGGCCATTTTAAACTCAACTGTTATTATGCAAGTTTTTCCTTTGTCATTAGATAGGTAAACCCTATAAATAAACGTCCAAACTCAAACATTCACAGTGTTCGGTATTTACGGTACCTCTATGTCACATTTACAGGTAATGCCGTCGTGTTGAACCAAGTACCTCGCGCCTAACATAGCTGCAACAACGACGTCTGGGCATCGTCCCTCTAAATCATCAGGAAGTAATAAGGAACATGTCTAAGTTAAATCTGTAGGAAGGGAAAATCTCCTCGGATACCTAACTAAAAAGATTAAGATAAAGAAAAAGGTGAGACTATCAAAAATTGTTGTAGGACAATCAACGGGAAGACCTCATCAGGGAAATATGTGTGATAGGTAAATTATTCACACTTGAAAACTTAAACGCCAAACACTCCTGGGAGGTGTGTTTGCAATAGTAGTTTCTTAGGAATTCCATCTCTGTATCACTTGAGTGAATTGGTAGTTGGCAAAGAACTGTGTACCAACCACAATTACATAAAACATAGTGCAAGACAGAACTACATGTTTGCATTCATCGTGTAGACCACATCCATAGAGGGCCTTGATCCCGTGGATATAGGGTATGTAGGTAGTCTGGATGGCGAAGGATGCCCCCAGTACTCAGGTCCCTCTAATATAGGGTAACTCTTTAATAATCAACTTAATAATCTTGATCTCTAGCTAAAAGGTTATCTAGATAACTCAAGAACTCTCCTAGTACTCAGAAGAATCCTTGGGGTGGATTACTTGTACCCAGCATTGCCGTAAACTGAGGTGAGTACAATTTGATGTTATGTGTTCCCTGGTTGACATCCTCAGTATAGTGTCTGGGCATACTGTGGTCCCCAAGAAGTGACTCATGAACCTATATTAGTTCCATGGGAGTCAGAAGTCTCTAGCCAGAGCATAATGATTCCTATCCTCTTTAGCCCGTCTGGCTATTATGTTTATGTATCCTGGATCAGAGCATAATGATTCCTATTCTCTTTAGCCTGTTTGGCTATTATGTTTATGTATCCCAGATTGGAGCATAATGATTCCTATCCTGTTTAGCCCAGTTGGCTGTTGTGTTTACCTATCCCGTATTGGATAGAGACTTGGTCCGTTTGACCACTAGGCCTTTTGGCCACTGTTTGTTCTACCCGAATTAGGTAGCGATGAGGTCTGTTTGACCTAGCTCCATATGAACCTATTTTCCCAAATGATAGAAGAGCCTGGGTTGGCTTAAGAATGTTCTGTTTTGAACATATGGCCCATTTTGGCCAAAATTAATGTTCCGTTTTGAACATATGGCTCGTTTTGGCTGAAATTAATGTTTCGTTTTGAACATATGGCTTGTTTTGGCTAAAGTTTTTCCTGAGTACTCAATGGAAGTCTTGATATATCTCATAAGAACTTGTTAATAAAGTAAAATTTTTAAAATTTCAAGTTTGGATCAAGCGGGTCCTTACATGTGGTATCAAAGCATGGTTCAAACACTCGGCTTGGAGGCCTACAAACTCAAAATCGATAATAATTAGTATTCAAGATAAGAATTGTGCTAGATTTAATTATAGTCAATTTGCATGTTGTAAACCAAAAATTATAAGTACAAGTATGATGGACTCATGCTTCTGTGGTTGTTTGTATGTACACCCTATAAGGTCCAATCTTGGAGTTGGAGAACTTCCATGTGTGGAGTTAAGTAGTGGAGAGGAAGAACTTAGGAAGCTATGGCGACATGTTGTGGCATGGGCTTGGGATTACCCAACCAATGATACCTTCCTATGCCAGAGTACCCCCTACTTCTCCTTAGTGAATTGACCTTTGAGAGGCCCATAGTGTTATCCTATCATGCTACTTGTGCAGGTTTATTCGTACCTTGGTATGGGCATGTGATTTGGTCGAGGCCATGCTATGATGTACTATATTGATGACATGTACCTTTGAGAAGGGCACGATGTACTATATTGATGACGTGTTACCTTTGAGAAGGGCACGATTCCACGTAAGAGTACATGAAGGCGCATTGATAATACTTACCTACATGATGTTATTGCATTGCTTGTGTTTGCATAACACATGTAGTGACTGTGTTTCCCTCCATCCTTATTGGTGACTTAATGTTAGTCACATAGTGATGTAATGTGCACTTTCTTGGATTGCGATTATTTCTTTTAGTTGTTTGATGATCTTTTTATCTTGGTTGTGTGGACCAGCCATGTTATTTTATCTTGTCTAAAAGTAGCTTAGCCACAACCTTTGATTCTTCCTTTTTCGCGTGACTCCTATGGTTACATTCTTTTAATGTTGAAATTGCGCGCATTTATTCATTTATTTATTTATTCTAATTTGGGTTTTGGAGACTTCTCCTCTTGACTTTTCTGGATATTTGTGTTAGCTAAGCTAGGTTCTTTCTATTTTTCTAGTGCTGGTCTTGTGTCGTGATGTTCTTCTCACCATGTCGATGGAGCGACCTCTGGTGGAGTGTATATAAGGAAGCAGACATGGGAAACTTTTGAGGATGGGGGTAAGTGTGGACTAGTATGGGCTGGTCATTATCCACTTACCTTCCTAGTGATCTTGTTCTTATGTTGGCTATCTCTTGGAGGCAAAACCCCTTATACAAACAAGAGGTAGGTCATTGTGGGAATTAAATGGCGAGAACCTGAAACCAAGGACCAGTTGAAAACCAAGAACATGTTAAAAGTGCACCTGAGAACCCAAATGCTGGTATTGAAGCAATTATTCAGTTCTTGACAGAACAGAAAGAAAAGTTGGAAAACCTTGAGAAAACTGTACAGGACCTGAAGACTAGACAGGGGACTATACAAAACATTTTGGAACCAGAAGATGAACATCAAGGTGCAGAAGTACACATAGCTCAAACAACTAATGAGCTAGAGGTTCCTAGGGCTCGGCGGGATACTACCACTCTAGATATCTCACAAGACCTCAAGAAGATAACTCCTCCTAAGTTTGACGGTAAACATGTGGGGGATGCTGTAGAAGGATGGTTAATCGAAATGGAGAAATATTTTGAACTAAGAAACTACTCAGAGAACATCAAGGCAACCTGCGGAGACTATCAATTGGAAGGAGAAGCTGCTAGTTGGTGGATAAACATAAAAGAACAATATTGTTATTAAAAAAAAACCTGACTTGGAGGTAGTTTGTGATCCATTTCCATGAGAGATGGCTTCCACAAATATTTTATGATGAGAAGATGACTAAGTTTCTGAATCTTAGACAAGGAAATCTCACAGTCCAACAGTATTGGGATAGATTTGTGAAGCTATTGAAATGTTCCTATCTATCAAAGGGATGAAAGGTCTCAGGCAAGGAAGTTTCTTTTCGAGTTGAATACTGATATTGGGGCAGAAGTGGATATGTTTGCCCTTGACAACATGAATCAAGTCTTGGAGAAGGCACTCAAACAAGAAAATAAATTACATGCACTATCGGTGGCAAAGCAAAACTTCCAGGACAAACAATTTGTCTTCAAAAGGAAACTAGACAATAAGGACAATGGAGGAGCTCAGAAGAACAAGAGGAGAGACTGGGGTAGAATAGAATCTATTGGTAATCAGGATCAAAAGAATAATTACAATAGTAATGTCAGGAGGAATGATGGGAATGTACCACCCCAAATTTCTAATGGACCCCCTGGTGGATGCTTTATGTGTGGAGGCAATCATTATGCAAGGGATTGTTCAAAAGGACTGGGTACAATCAACCACAGCAACCTCGGCAACATCAAATATATGATGCCGTCAGAAATCAACAAACTCGTCATCAAAATGTACCTATGGAGATAAGAGGTATGTTTTTTTTGGTAAACCCATAACTATTTTAATAGATACTGGTTCCTCTGAGAATTTTATTTCCCCAGAATTGGTAAGAAAAATGTCTTTACAAACTAAAAATATGGAATCATCATGGATGGTTCAGTATGGGGACAAGGCTATACAGAAAGTGAACAAGTACATAAGAGGAGCCCTCGTTATGTTTCCTAAATTAGAAACCAAAGCTGACTTATATGTTGCACCCCTAGGAGCCTATGATGTCATAATCGGAATAAGTTGGCTAACAAGTCATAAGGCTAACATAGATTGCTACAACAAAGTGGTGGAGTGTGTAGATGATAAGGGGTGTAGAGTTAGGATCCAAGGAATTTACAAACCTATATCAGTGGGGACTATTTCTGCTATGCAACTAAGAAGGCAAGATGAAAACAAGGAAATCAGATATTCTTAGTATCTTTAGATGAGAAGGGAGAAGAGAAAGAAGCCCCTACCTTTGAAAATAGTTTGTTCCTTTGGGACTACAAGGATGTGTTTCCTGAAGAGCTACCTGGATTACCTCCTAAAAGGGAATTTAATTTTTCAATTGATATACTTCCTGGAACTGCACCTATATCCAAAGCCCCATATAGGATGAATACCACAGAACTCCAAGAGTTGAAAATACAGTTGCAAGAATTGCTAGAGAAAGGGTTGATAAGGCCTAGTGTATCACCTTGGGGAGCACCAGTCATATTTGTAAAGAAGAAGGATGTGGTAGGCATAGTTGCTAGATGCCTAGAATGTCAAAGGGTTAAGGCAAAACATGTGCACCCAGCAGGACTTCTTTATCCACATGATGTACCTTTCTATAAATGGCAAGTCATAAGTATGGATTTTGTCCAAGGGCTACCAATGACCTCTCATAGGCACAATTGCATTTTGGTGGTAGTGGATAAACTCACTAAGGTTACCCACTTTATACCAAGAAACTTAACAAATGATGCACCTACAGTAGCAAAAAGGTTCATAAAGGAAATTGTTAGGTTGCATGGAATTCCTAAGAAAATCATCTCTGATAGAGATGTGAAGTTCACTTCTAGATTTTGGACCACATTGCAAGTTGCCTTAAGAACATAGTTGAATTTCAGTACAGCTTATCATCCTGAGACAGATGGATAAACAGAAAGAACCAACCAAATTCTAGAAGTCCTCCTTCATATGTATTGTATGGATCAACAAACTAAATGGGAGGAATATTTGCCATTAGTTGAGTTCGCCTATAACAATTCCTTCCAAGCAACAATAGGTATGGCACCCTTTGAAGCTCTCTATGGGAGACCTTGTCAAACACCATTAAGTTGGGATAAATTGGAAGATAGGATACTGGTTGGCCTTGAAACGTTGAAAGATATGGACAACCAAGTGCAACTTATTTGACAGAGGTTGAAGGAAGCCTCAGATTGCCAGAAAAGTTATGCAGATAAGAATAGGACACCCAGAAGATTTCAAGTTGGTGAATAGGTGTTCCTAAGAGTTCATCCTCATAAAAGTTCCATCTCTTTTGGAAGGAAGTCAAAACTAGCTCCTCGCTATGTCAGGCCTTTTGAAGTACTTGAGGAAATCAATCCTGTAGCTTACTACTTGGCCTTACCTCTGACACTGAGCTGCATTCATGATGTGTTCCAGGTATCCTGGTTAAAAAAGTATAGACCCGATCCTAAGCATATTCTTAATTGGAATGCCCTGTAGGTGGAGGAACCCGGTACCATAACAATAGAGCCATGCAGAATCATCGAGAGGTGCCAGTTCCAGCTCCGCAATAGGACAGTGGACCAATCTAAAGTCTAGTGGGACCAGTACTCACCTGAGAATGCTACATGGGAAGACAGTGGAAATGTAACAGCTCTATCCACACTTATTTTGAATACACTCTGGTTATTTATAAACTCGACAAACTTTAAATTTTGCTTAAAGACAATGATGTTGAGATGATACAGACAGTTATGCTTAGATAATACTCCTTGTTATCTTTATCTATGATAAACTATTTAACCTACCTTGTTGAAGGATGGAATTTAAAGTAGGAAAGTATATTTATTTCTATATGTTTTGATCTTATTTCTAACATGCATCAGGATGATGCATAAATTTAGGGGAGAACGATGTCACAACTCAATATTTTTGAAATTTGAAATTATGATATGTGTTGCAAGAATTGTTTTTTTTTAATTTTTATCTTATTTTTGAATTTTAAATTTTAAGACCCTTTTACTTGTGCTTTAACTTGACCCTGGGAGTCCTAACTAGGTTAAAATCAACCCTGGGTTATACCCCATGGGTCTAGGGACCCTTTTGACTAGGATAACCTTGGGATAACCTCCATATGGTCACTTTAACTTCACAGTGAAGTTAAGTGACGAATTTGGAGGCATGGGAAAAATAGGATGAGTGGAATCAACACTCAGGCCCATTTCCAAGTCATGGAATGACTCCGTGATCCACCAATAATGGTGTGGGTTGTCTTTTTGTTCTTTACTTTTGGTGGGAGTCCCCCATAAGGTGGTGTGTCATCCACTCCCTCTTTATTTCTATTTTACTTATTTTATTTTATTCCTCCATATGTTGGAAAAGGACTATGGTGGGGGACCTCTTGAGTGGGGTTAATTGTTTTAAGTCTACTTGGGATAATGGGGATATTTTTTAATTCCACTTGGGATAGTGGGGATATTTTTTAATCCCACTTGGGATAGTGGAAAAAGGAGTGGGGTTATTTTTAATTCAACTTGTCATAATCCACTCTTCCCAAAAATGAATCTTTAATTCATTTTTGTCCTCCACTGTGAATTTAAAATTCACAAATAATGAGAGCCCTTGATCTCAACTCTTGATCCTAACCTTCCATTCCCTGTTCAGAAAATCTATAAATAAGACCCTTCTCTAAGCAATTAAAGAAGACTGGATTTTTGCAGGGGAACTTGATTCTTGCAGGGGAACTTCATCCTTGCAGGGGGACTTCATTCTTGCATTCTTATCATGTCTAATTTCCTCTAGGAAATCTTCTTCTGGCATCCTCATAATGCCCAATTCCTTCTCTATTCTCCTCTTCATAGCCTCATAATGCCAAAATTATTCTAGCCATCCTATATCCTCCATTCATTATCCCTTGCTTGTGATCATAGAGAGATTGTTTTGTTTTTGAGAAGGAAGATTTGGAGAGGAGGCTGGAGAGGAACTCTACATCAACTTCATCCATTAAAGGGCTTTTTAAGGTTGGATTTCATGGCTTTTCCTTTGTATTTCTATTTGTTGCATGAAGGATGTGTGAAAATTATTTGCTTGTGTTGTAAATTTTATTTGTGTTGTAAAGTGGAATTGAAGCATTTTTCTATTTTGGGAAATATTTTATTTTCCTTTAATCTTAAAGGAGCTTGGTCTTTTAATAGCTTCATCCTTGTTGATTTTACAAGAGGGGAACATTCTTTCTCTTTCGTTGTATAATTTGGTATTTTAGAGTTGTGAGAAAATCCTCCCTTAATGTGTTGTTAGTTGTGATTTTACAATTCATTAAGTTTTACCATTTAGGAATGAGAAGAGGAAAAGAAAATTTGTTTTTAATAGGATATTAAAATTGTCTAGTTCCTTCTTCTCCTACTTGCAAAGTTGAGAGTTAGTTGATGTCTTAATTAAATTTGTAAAAGTATTATTTATGTGCAAGCTTAGTAGAAATATTAGTTTTAATTTTGTTATAAGTCAAGTTGTAATTTTGTTACCATGAAAGAAATGAAATTTGGGTTGTAGTATTGCTTTTGAAATTACTACCACCTTGAGGGTCTCTTCCTAGGATGGGGACGATTTCACTATTCACAATTCACTATTCACTTTCACTATTCACTATTCACTATTCACTATTCAAGTTTTTCCTTTGTCATTAGATAGGTAAACCTTATAAATAAACGTCCAAACTCAAACATTCACAGTGTTCGGTATTTACGGTACCTCTATGTCATGTTTACGGGTAATGCCGTCGTGTTGAACCAAGTACCTCGCGCCTAACATAGCTGCAACAACGACTTCTGGGCACCATCCCTCTAAATCATCAAGAAGTAATAAGGAACATGTCTAAGTTAAATCCGCAGGAAGGGAAAATCTCCTTAGATACCTGACTAAAAAGATTAAGATAAAGAAAAAGGTGAGACTATCAAAAATTGTTGTAGGACGATCAACAGGAAGACCTCATCGGGGAAATATGCGTGATAGGTAAATTATTCACACTTGAAAACTTAAATCCTAAACACTCTCGGGAGGTGTGTTTGCAATACTAGTTTCTTAGGAATTCCATCTCTGTATCACTTGAGTGAATGGGCAGTTGGCGAAGAACTGTGTACCAACCACAGTTACATAAAACATAGTGCAAGACAGAACTACATGTTCGCATTCGTCGTGTAGGTCGCATCTGTGGAGGGCCTTGATCCCATGGATACAGGGTATGTAGGCAGTCTGGACGGTGAAGGATGCCCCCAATACTTAGGTCCCTCAGATATAGGGTAACTCTTTAATAATCAACTTAATAATCTCAATCTCTAGTTGAAAGGTTATCTAGATAACTCAAGAACTCTCCTAGTACTCAGAAGAATCCCCGGAGTGGATTACTTGTACACGGCGTTGCCGTAAACTGAGGTGAGTACAAGTTGATGTTATGTGTTCCCTGGTCGACATCCTTAGTATAGTGTCTGGGCATACTATGGTCCCCAGGAAGTGACTCATGAACCTATATTGGTTCTGTGGGAGTCAGAAGTCTCTAGTTAGAGCATAATGATTCCTATCCTCTTTAGCCCGTTTGGCTATTATGTTTATGTATCCCGGATCGGAGCATAATGATTCCTATTCTCTTTAGCCCATTTGGCTATTATGTTTATGTATCTTGGATTGGAGCATAATGATTCTTGTCCTATTTAGCCCGGTTGGTTGTTGTGTTTACCTATCCCGTATTGGATAGAGACTTGGTCTGTTTGACCACTAGGCCTTTTGGCCATTGTTTGTTCTACCCAAATCAAGTAGCGATAAGGTCCGTTTGACCTGGTTCCGTATGAACCTATTTGCCCAAAAGATAGAAGAGCCCAGGTTGGCTTAAGAATGTTTTGTTTTGAACATATGGCCCGTTTTGGCTGAAATTAATGTTCAGTTTTGAACATATGGCCCGTTTTGGCCGAAATTAATGTTCCGTTTTGAACATATGGCCCATTTTGGCTGAAGTTTTTCCTAAGTACTCAATGGAAGTCTTGATATATCTCATAAGAACTTGTTAATAAAGTAAAATTTTTGAAAATTCGAGTTTGGATCAAGCGAGTCCTTACATATGTGACCTAAGATTAAAGAAACCCGATGCTTCAGCTTCCACGTAGCAGTTTTCTAGATTCTATGCTGCCCTTGTAGACCTTTAAATCCCACTCAAACACTTCAGACTATTCAGAATAGTCTGACATAACTTACAAAAGGGTATTTGTCATTTTCAACTTGTCAACCAGAGAATGGATCCTTAACATATCTATCCTTTGATGTGTGGACTGGAGGATAGATGTGTGGACTAGATCCTATGTGGCTTCCCTAAGTTTGCATGACAATATGCAACACTTTTGTGACACTTTGCCTTATGTAGTTTTGTGAGGAGTAACTTTGTCTTAACATAGGCAAGAGCCTGGTTTAGGTTGTGTGCCTCATATGGCACCAATATCACAACCAAGGGACTTTGTGGTAGATTACTTAGGATTCCAAACCTGCAAAAAAACACACAACACAATCCATATCAAAACACAATGAATGGAATTATTTTGGCTAATCTGCAAGAGAGCTCAACCCCTAGCATGCTCGTGTAACACTTATTCCGTGTTTAAATCTTAATGATGCTACCATCTCTTGAATGTGTTTATATATTTCTTATAGGATTTAAATTATTTTTTATGAACTTATGACAATAGATCACATTAGTGAAAATGGCTAGATTAGCGCCAAGCAATAGGGTTGTGGGGTTGTCCAGGTGGATTAGCACTTGGAGATGGAGGAATAGCACTATCAACTAGATTAGCGCCAAGGGGCTAAGTATTAGTGCAATCAGCTGGATTATTGCAATTAGATAGATTAGCATCATCAGTCTATGGTTTAGCACCATTGTCTAGATTATTCATTGGATAAAGGGATTAGCACATTTATTTGGTTTAGCACGTAGGTTAATGGTTTAGCACCAAGGCATTGTTTCTTAGAAAAATCATTAAATTGTGTTGTTTTTTGAAAACATGTTAACTTGCTAGAGATTCAGTCTTGAGAGAGGCAACCATGAGTGGTGGAGTGTAGGGTTATGACTTTGCTGGCAGAGTGCTTTTTCTTGTGATTAGTTGGTCTCAGGTTTGTGTCAGATATGCCTTGGGGTAGAGCTCATTGATTGATGATGATAGTGTTGGTAGAGAGGTGGCAAAGTGAGACTTACACCTTCTTACTTCCTATGGGTGACATGAGCATCACCCTAGAGGATGTGTGGTGGATCCTATGGATCCCCATTCATGGTGAGTGAGTTGTCTATGATAGTACGATGGGTTTGGAAACACTAGATTGAGTATTCGCCCCAACACAAGTGGTGATAGGCCAAGATCAGTGAGAGATGATATGGGATGTTGCTCATGCTAGAGGTTTGAGTGATTATACCTTGTACTTATGTGTGTTGGTTGGGGGGATTCTAATGTCAAATTTGTGCCTGTGAGGGTCTCCGAGTCAATGGGGGGACTAGATCGAGAAGATGGTGACACATAGGGCAATATATGCCTAGGGGGCATACCTGTTGGTCCAACTTTATCACGAGATACATATGGTGGTGCACAAAGGTTGAGCGAGTCTTAGTTGCAATGTGATGTTATTACATGTATGGCCATGGAATCATATAGCTATCATGGGGCCCATATGTCCTCATGTTAGGCAACAGTTTGAGCCTTGGGTGATAGCATCACTAGTGCTCTCCAACATTAGTAGTTAGGGAGTATGCAATATTGGAGGTGAATGTTTCATGAGGTGATGATGGTGGTGTGGCGGCCGTACATAGGCTGCAAGGCATGGATTGATGACGATATGCATATGCCATATACCTAGCAGCCTTGGTACCTCATAGGGAGGATTGAGAATATTATAGATCGATGCATGCCCTCTTGCATTCTGCGACAATTTGGTGTGTGGCAAGACTTGTTGTAGATAACTATTATTTTTTCTTGGGTGCAAGTAGATCATCCCTTATGGCCGTCGGAGATGGATTCTCAGTTGGCACTTTTGGATTTTGTGGGCTTACAAGAAGTTGTCTTGTCACATCTCTAATTTTGACTATATTTTACTTTAACTTACAAGTAATTAGTAGATAATTTTTGGTTGATTTAATGATTTGACGTTAAGTGAAAATGTCAAGATAAATGTATGATTTCATAAGTTTGAGAATATTCATAGAATTTAGACATATGATTATATGTTTTCATGATTGTTTATTCATGATGAATATGTTTTAACTAATGATACACTAATTCTAGTTTGGTGATTACAAGTTGTATTCAAGATATAGGTTTTCCACCCTCTAAGAAAGAGAGGGAGATCATCATCAGATAGAGGTGAATAGACGTATGGAAAGAACAGGTAGTTGTCATCTAAGTCTTGATTTGTATAGTTAGTGAGTCCTATTAAGTTTGGTAAGTTAATTCTAAATTTTGGCCTTAGTTGTTTCTTGATCTTAGATTTTGTTGAAAAACCTATAAGGGTTAGTCATCCATCAAATAGATATAGATGATAGTTGACATTTTTCCTAGTATAGTTATATTCAAGAGTGATTCTATGTGTTTGGTTAATTATCTCTTCTTTGGTAATTTTTGATTGAGATTCTTTTATAGTGTCCTATTAGGTTATTTATGCTTATCTATTTTTTCCATATTTAAAGACAAAGAGGGGGAGAATATCTCAACCCCATCCTCGTATCTCATTAATGTTAGGAAACAACCTAGGGTATACATTATGCATGCTTTCTTTATGATGTAATATATCTATATATATCTATATATTGTGTTTGATATCTATTAAGATCTATTTAGATAGGTCAAAGACTTCTTAATGAAAGAGTTATGAGTTATTGTGTTGTTACTACTGTGTAGTACGTGGTATTTTTATCTCCTACATACACTCAACTATTTAAGGAGAGTGGTGTGTCTTATTGACCGAGTCATGAGAGTTTATTTATTATCATTCATTTCCATAATACAAGCCATCATGAGGAATCATGATGAGGCTTTAATATCAGATGATGGAATACAGTTAAGGGAGTGTGCTCTATTTTTCTACCATGGAAGCTCTCTGCATGCAAGAGAGAAGTTATTGTGGGTAAGAGAGAATAGAATAGAATTAAGACCGATGATGGTCGAGAGTATTAGAGCCTATTGGATCATTGTTTACATAGGTTCTTCATTTCTTTTTATGTTAAGTTTATCAAGTAAATAATACTTTGTTTTGATGTCAGCCTTGCAGAGGTGTAGTTCTTTCTTTTTGTGTTATGAGCATTGAAGATCCTCTAAGTATAAGTTGAGAAGTTATTCGAGACTTATTACTGTATAGTTGATGATGACTTTGGTATTGTTGTGTTTTCCTTAGAATGATGAGAGCATAGAATAGCCTCATATTTGGGAAGCTGAAGGCTTTCTATATTTCTATGTTCTGATATGATTTATGTATTATTTATACTTTATATTATTCAATCTCATTGTCGAAGACTTACTCATTTTTTTGTCTTTTATTCGTAGACTTAGCAACTCTATGTTAGAAGACTTAGTAATCTTTTTGTTAGAGGAAATCAAAACTATAAATGTCGCATTGCCTTGTTTAAAAAGTTGGTTTAATTATATCTCGACATTTAGAGATAATGATCCAGTGAATAAAGCACATGACAAAGGTCCAAATGTAAGATGTCTCATTATAATAACATAGTAAACATATGAAACCACTTCCCACTCAAAGGCAGAACTAGGATAGGCCTCACATCCTCCCCCTAAGATTGAACTTCCTCCTAGAAACCCTAAAAAAGATGATGATAAAGATTCTGTTGTGATGTTCACAACACGCCCCATTTTGCTCCTTAGCAAAACGAGGACCCCTGCTGATGTCTTGCTTCTTGCTTCTGCTTGTGTTTTTTCTGCTTCTTGGCGGTCTGGTAAAAATGAAGGTCAGGTGCATCATCATCATGATATTGCATAAGGTAGGTCATCATCATGAGGTCTGTTTGTCAAAGTTCATATTTTGTTTCTGTGACCTCATATTTTGAAAGAGCTTGAAATTTCATGCAGGTTTGCCTTTTACTTCACTTGAAAATTCGACCATATGTGAAAGTTATGCACGGTCAAAGTCTTGGTCAAACCTGATATTCGCAGGAGCATCATCATTTTATTTTTTATTCTAAGTCATGTTGACAGGATCATCATGATCTTCGCATTATGCAGCATCATGATATCTTTTAGGAAGGTTATATTATAAACTTGGTTTTGCTGAAGAGCATCATCTTCATCATATTTAAACCCCCCCCCCCCCCCCGATAATATCCTGAGGTTCGAATTATCATGATGACGTTAACTTTAAGTCAAGGTAGGTTCCCCCCGTCGAGCGGCCTTTTTATCGCGAGCATCATCATGATATCCTTGCATCGCCTGATCTTAAAATATCATGCTGATGGTATAGGATCACCCTGACTTAACAAAATCACCTTCGGCATATTTACATGCGCACGTTCAAAACCTATTGGAGGGTCATCATCATGATATTTGCTGGCATTCGAAATATGATGATGACGACGACTTCATATCCTCCTGGTCTCCCTTTCGCAAGGTCGTCATCATGATATTTGCTGAACTTCGAAATATGATGATGACGGCTTCTTGATCATCATCCTGATCTTTCACAGAACATTCTCTGAAATTCGCTAAGTAATGAAGACATCATCATGATAATTTCGAAGGAGGATCATCATCTTTATATCCTCCTGATATCCGTTTGCCGAAACATCATGATGATCAGCCTATCTATTAAGAAGGGTTCGATATTGCATTTCTTAAACAGCATCATCATATTTTGTAATATCCCCCTAGCCGAAATATCATGATGACCAACTTATCCTTGTGCTTCGAAGACAAAATATCATGATGACGTCATCATGATAAATCGATGAGAAGTAAATATCCTGATGAACAGCATCATCATATTTTACAATCACCCTAGCGCGAATATGATGATGACGTCATCATCATCATTTTTATCCTGTCCTGTTAACAACATCATCATCATGATCTTGTTTGTGCGCCCGATATTTCGCCAAGTCCTCCTGCCGAAAATGCAACCTTTTTGAGAACATCCTGATGATCATCATCATCATATTTTTATCCTGATCATGCTCATGATCATCATATTTTCCTTTCGGCAGGATTTTTCTCAAACATGATCCGGTTGGCGAAATATCATGATGACGTCATGTTTCAAGTTTAGCGAAGGCTCCGGATATGACGATGACATCATCCCGATCTGAATAACGAAGAGGTAAATATCCTGATCATCATCATCATCATTTTTCCTTCGAGCAGGATATATTTTCCAAGCACGATCCGGTTCCCGATTATCATGATGATGACGTCCTTTTCCCAGTTCGACATACGCCCCAAATATGATGATGATCTTCATCATGCTGATTTTTCTCGAGAGGGTTTACCTTGGCCGCGAAAGGATCATATTCACTTCATCATCCTGATCATGCTCCTTAGGTGACCCGATATCAAATATCCCCCTGATCTTAACCGAATATGATGATGACGTCATCCTTAGCATTTCAGTGAAGCCCGAATATCATGATGACGTCACCATCATCTTCCTCTCCTCGACAGCATGATTATATTCGCATCCTCCTATTCTTCTTCAACATGATGATGATGATGTTGTTCTTTTCTCCAATATGCAGAGGCGAATCATCATGATGACATTCATCTGAACCTTCAGGAGGGAATGCTATTTCCAGAATATCATGATGATGAGGTATATCGACCAACTTGTTTTTTTTGACGCACCGACTGCGACTATCATGCCAATGGGCGGGAAATGAAGCGGTGGAGTTTTGAAGTGTTTTTTTTTGGCGCCTCTGACATTTTTTTCAGTCAGCGATGGTTGACCCATCAATTTTGAGCAGCTTGGGCGCATTTTTGACGCGTTTTGAGCGGATTCTAGATCTGATTTCCACGATCTTGCGCAGTCACTTGGATTTAAACGCTTATTCTAGTTTCCTGCTATTTTTTGTCATAAATGGAATACTTATTGCTGGTCTTGTCTTGCAGGCTTGCAGTTGAGGAAGCAGCTGGAAAGTCAATACAGTGACCTCATGGAGGCAGAAGATCAGATCTCAGGAGCAAGAAGATAGAGATGAAATGCAAAAGTCAAAGCCATTCAAGTGAAGAGGAAGGTCGCAGCTGAAGATATTATTGCAAAAGACAGACAGAAGTTATTGCCCAGCTGCTGGAACTTCTCAGAAGGGGCAATATTTCACCCAGATTTGACCACTGTTCTGAGATATTTTTGAGAACTGGTTCACCTGCACTTATTGCTGTAACTAGAGGTTTGAACCAGGGGTTCAGTTAGGTTTTTGCTGTAGTGAGGACAATCAGAATGTTATATATTGTGCCTCTCTACACTGTAATACTTTACAACAGGGGCTACACAATAGAGATTCTAGGAAAATACAGCAGGTTAGCTTAGCATAGTTTAGAAGTAGAAGAAGGAGGTCGCCTGTTTGTCTGCAGTAAGGTGCGCGTGGAATGTCTGGCTGCCTTACTGTATCTGTAAAGCTTGTAAGTTCTCTGTAGTATGATCAATGAAACTAAGAGTCATTCTTACATTGTAAATCATGTATGGCTATTTGTTTCTAATGCAATAGAATCTGGAGTTCTGCATCTATCTTCTGAGTGTTCTCCTGCTCTTCTTTGTGTTTTGAAATATCTTCTTTGAGAGCTTGCAATTTTAAATGTATGTTTGTGAAAATGCTCAGGACTTACATTTAAGGTTTTTACTGTGGATTTGATCAGATTACTGTGGTATTTACATAGTGGATAACAGAAACACTTAGATCCTTCGGTAGATTAGATGAAGTATAGATTAGATCTCTCTAACTTTTCCCAACCCATCTGAATTATCTAGCTAAAAACGAAGAAATCTAAAGGAAATTGTCTCAAATCTGAAGAAGCATGCATAACAGAGTCTAAGTAGACAGTTTTCATAAGTACATGAAGAAGGAAGCTGCATAAATCAAAGAAAAACATCTGAAACTTGCAGCACAGTAGCACCTTTATGCAAAGGAATGAAGAGCATTGACCTATCTCATGACCTCTTTGCATATTCTTAGGCCAGTAAACCACAGAACAAACCTAAACTACGTAAGGCCCCTTGAACATTACAGCTTCACATTGACCAACTGAACTTGACCAACCGAACCATTGTAGACTTGGGATTAGTTGAATCACCAAATGATTCCTTCTTGTCTTTCAAGTATAGTTTTAGTTCATGTCATGTGAATTTTAACTTATTGTTATGATTGCATCAAAACAGTCATCAACAGTTTTCTGGCGCTAGAAGGAGGGCCTGCCTGAGTTAGGTTTCATTTCAAACTGGCTAACGACAGTAACAGAGTGACTAGGTCTAGGTCCAGTTCAGGAGATATCTTTGTGCAACTACCTGATACAAGGCGAAGTAAAAGCCCTTTAATCTGGAATCCAAAGATATCACAAGCAGGTAGTTCATCTGGAACACCTCCTGGGTCACCTTTTAACATCCGTAGTATTATAAGTCCTGATAGATCACTGTTCAGATCTTTAAATCTTGGTTCAGGCACTTCTGGAGGTCTCAATCCTCCTCTAAATCCTAATCCACCAATCAATCCAGGTATTTCTGCAAGTTCAAGTCAAGCTCAAACACCTGCAATGGCTTATTTCGATGTCAATTCTCCCATATTCTTCAATGATTATCATGACATGCCAAAAAATCCGGAAAAGATATGTCCCAAATACCAGTTGCATCAAGACCCAGAAGATCATATTAGAATATTTAAGGAAGCATGTTTTAGGGCTATGTTAGAGCACGAGGATGTTGTGTGTAGGTTGTTTCCTTACACCTTTAATGAGCAGGCCTCTAGCTGGTATGTAAACTTACCCAATAGTTACATTTCTTCCTGGGCACTTATGGAAGAAGCATTTCTGTCAAGATTTAGAGGACCCATTGACCCTTGTGCTTTGTATCATAAGTTGGCTGCTATAAAACGAGGTGAGGGAGAGCTAATTGATAATTTCAATGACAGATTCCAAAAGGCCTATTCTAGGCTAGCAGCCCCTTATACCATAGCTGATGCTCCCTTGTTGGCTATGTACTATGCTGCCTTGGATCCTTTAACTGCCATGTTTGTCAAGAGGAAACCTGACATAGATTCAGTATCCAAAGCCTATAAAGAGGCAGCCTCAGTGAACCAAGAAATGAGACATACAGCCTACAGTCCATTTGGAGGAAATTTTGGGGTGCAGAATCTGGCACACCCATGGAATGGAGTCCCTGTGCAGCATGCTCCACTAATAAATCCGGTTCCTTCTTACACACCTGTGTATAATCCTACTCCAATCCAGGCTATAACTCCTTACACGGCTAGTACTTCCAATAACAGTCAAAATAATGGTCAGCCTTTCTTCCAACTTCCTAGGGATGTAACTGTGGCAAAAGCACAAGATGATAGGGAAGACATCAAAGAAATTACTGCACATCTGAAGAGATTAACAACCGAAGTGACACAGCTAAGAAATGAGAATCTCTATGGCAGAAGCAACCAAAACTACAATCCACCTCAAGGTCACAACCAAGGCCAAAATCATAATTATAGTCTCAACCAGAACCAGCAGTACAATCAGAACCAAAACTACAATCAGCATCAAGGCCCCAGTCAGGGGCAACCAATGCAAAATAGGGGGCCAGTGATAGATAATAGGACCTGGGGCAATAATAACAAGAACCAGAATCAACCTAGGCCACCCAAGACATGGAACACTGGGCCCAACAACGGTACTCTGGCTTCTCCTTTCGAGAATACGGATAATCATGGTGCAAAACAAATAACTAACATACAAATGGCCAATACAGCACCCAAAAATTGGTGCAGATTTCACAATACTAATGCCCATGCTGAGCATGACTGTCCACAGTTCCACTTGGCAGCTAGTATCTTCAACGTAGATGTACAGCCTCCTACCTCAGAATTTCTCATTCCTAAGGGTAATGAGGTAGTACCCTCAGAATATGACACAGCATTAGTCTTAGAAACGTTTACCTTTGCAACTGCAGAAGAGAGGGAGGATGAATTGCTAGAGGATGAACCATACTATTGTGAAAGTCTTTATCCCGAATCAGCCTTTGTGTTAAATACTTTTTAGTTTCCTTTTGAATCTGAAAACGAGATATTAAATGAAACAGAGGAGGTGCAGGCCTTTCAACAGACAAATAAAAGCCACACCTACCATTTGAGGAACAACCCTAGGCCGGGAGGACCTTTCACCACTTCCACTCCTCCGAATAACATCAATACACCCCCAGATCAGAATGCTAGCAACAATCCTGCCATACTTAAAGCTAGTCAGCACACAAATAATGGAACAGCAGTGCAAAAGGATCAAACAAGTAAGACAGAAGCAGTAGAGACAACAAGACTAATGAATTACTTGTCAGAGGAAATAAAGAAAATGAAGGTCAGCATACCTCTAAATGAATTATTGAAGACCCCAGGGATCAGAAATGCTTTTTTAAAATCCCTGGATACATCCATAACAAACATGGTGTCTGCTGATATAACTGTTCCTAGTAGTGATTCACCACCTAAGGAGAAAGGTAAGAAAGTTGAGCAGCCTTCCAACACCAATGTAGTAATACATGCGGATAAGAGGGATACTCAGCCTTTCTTGTTAACTGTTAGGTTGTGTGGGAAGAATATACACAATTGCATGGTAGATTCTGGTGCTTCAGCCAACGTAATGCCCTTAGGAATATGTAAAACTCTCGGGCTGACTCCCACCAAATCTGCCAAGGTTGTCACACAATTAGATAAGACCGAGGTTAGTGTGATAGGAGAACTCATGAACATACAGGTGCAGTTAGCTTCAGACCCTAGGGTGAGCCAAATCATTGACATCCAAGTAGTGGATATACCCGTAAATTATGGAATGTTGCTGAGTAGGGATTGGTCCAAGACATTAAACGGGTATATGGCTACTGACTTTTCACACATGTGGTTACCATGGAGAGGCATCCCAAACCAGATCAGAATAGGGGCAGAGCCCAGAATGAAACATATGATAACAGAGTATAATCGAACCAATGAAATATTATATGCTGCTGTTGAACCAGGTGTCTATAGAGTTACCAACAATGGGATGCAGATTGAAGAGATCATGATGTTAAACATTAGGAAGAAGTATGTCAGCAATAGAACAGCACTATTCATTGAGTCTGACGGAAATTCTTCAGATGAGGAAAACAATGCAATAGGCAAATTTGGTCATGCCATTAGACAAGAGGTGGAAGAGTGCGTTACACACAATCTCCCAGTCCAATGTAAGTTATATAAAAATAGGTGTAGAGTCCATGATAGGCAGCATTATGAGGAGAATTGTGAAATATGCAAAGACATCATTGAATATGAATACAAGAAGTGCATAGGGAAGGTAGAGTCACAAGAGAAAAATGAGCATCCTGATCTAACACAGAGATATGTTCAGGATAATATAAGTGCCTTGATCCCAGATTTAGGAAAAGAAATAGAAGATGAGGGTAGTTATCTTTCTGAGTTGCAAACTACAAGCACACATATGCAAGATAACCAAGCGGAAAAACCCATGAATCAGCAAGACAACACCCCACAGGCAATAAAAGAGACAAAGTATGCCAAGGTAAAAAATCAAAAAAGTAAGGATGGCATGTGGACGTTAAAATGTGATGGGTCCAAATCAAAACAGGGTGCAGGTGCAGGTGTTGAACTCATTAATCCTCAAGGTAAATCTCATTTGGCAGCATATAGATTACAATTTTCCTGCACTAACAATATTGCTGAATATGAGGCCCTAATTTTAGGACTTGTCATGGCCATCAGAAAAGGGGTAAAAGCCATCAGAGTGTTTTCAGACTCTGAATTAGTAGTCAGACAAGTGAGGAAACTATATGCCTGCAATTATAAGAAGATGATCAGTTACAGACATAGAGTTTGGGGTTTAATGGATTCATTTGATGCTTTTAACATAGAGCATATTCCTAGAGAGCTGAACCATAGGCCAGATGCATTAGCAGTTGCTGCTAGTACATTAGAACCATTGACACTGTCAGGACTAAGACGATTTGCTGTTGAGCTAGTTAACGTGCCCAGTATACCAGACAACGTTACACACTTTCAGGTATTTGGAGAGGATCAGCAAATTATTGATTTTCTGACTTGTAATGAGGCATTTGAGGCCCAAATTATTGATGAACAAGAAAGGCCTGAAGTAACATGGGACGAAGAAGATATGATCAACTTAAAGAGCAACTTCTTGCCAAAAGGAGTAATTGAATTAGAACACATCTTTGACTTCGACGGAATAATAAGACAGAAAGACCTACCCAAAACAGAAGGGGGTAAGTGTGATTTACATAACTTAGGGACTGAGCTAAATCCACAAAATGTACTAATTGGGAAAGCTTGCTCTGAGAAAATCAGAAAAGAGGTTCTGGATGTTCTGCAAAAATATAAACATGTCATAGCATGGGCTTATGAAGACTTGAAAACATTTGATGAGTCCATCATAACTCACGTCATACCTTTAAGAAAAGAAGTCAAACCATTTAGGCAGAAACAGAGGCCTGTAAACGCCATTCTAGAGCCTTTAATCTTTGAGGAAGTGAAAAAACTACTGTCCGCTGGAATAATTTTTCCAGTCCGACATTCTGTCTGGGTAGCTAATTTAGTGCCAGTAAGGAAGAAAAACAGAGACATCAGGTTGTGCGTAGACTTTAGAAACTTAAACAAGGCATCTGAAAAGGATAATTATCCTTTGCCCCCAATAGATGAAGTACTGCAAGCAGTAAATGGCGCAAGGATGATGTCCTTTTTAGATGGTTTTTCAGGTTATAACCAGGTTTTAATTGACAGAGAGGATAGACTAAAAACCACCTTCACTTGCAAATGGGGAAATTATGCGTATAGAAGAATGCCTTTTGGTCTGATTAATGCAGGTGCCACTTTTCAGAGGGCCATGGACGTTGCTTTTCGTGGATTATCAGGTAAATGCATTGTTGTGTATATGGATGATTTAACTGTGTATTCCAAGGATGCATCCACCCACGCTGAGGACCTCAGAAAAGTACTGCAGCGATGTGAAAGGTATGGGATTTCCCTTAATCCTAAGAAATGTATATTTGGCGTAACTGAAGGTAAATTATTAGGCCATGTCATTTCTGAAAATGGAATTTCAATTGATCCGGATAGAATAGAATCCATAAAAAATTTGCAAATACCAAACAGTAGGAAAGAATTGAAATCATTTTTTGGTAAAATTAACTTTGTTCGGAAGTTTATAACAGGTTTTGCAGAGATTGTGCAGCCGTTGAATGCCATGTTAAAGAAAGATGCACAGATGGAATGGACGTCCATAGCCAAAGCCGCATTTGAAGATATCAAGGAAGCAATTTCTAATGCCCCTGTATTGGCAAGTCCAGACTACACATGCTCGTTTTACATCTACTCCTTTGCATCTTCTCATTCTGTCGCTGCTGCCCTGACACAGAAAAGTGAAAATGATGACGAGAGGCCCATAGCATTTATGAGTGCGCCTCTGAAGGATGCACAGCTGAGATATCTGGATATCGAAAGACAGGCATTTGCATTGGTGAAGGCTGTGAAAAAATTCAGACACTACATCCTGTGCAGCCAGATTAAAGCCATAGTACCAGACGCAGCAGTAAAGATGCTGCTGATGCAGAACGAGCCTGGAGAAAAAAGAGCCAAATGGATCACCACGCTGCAAGAATTCGACATGGAGATCATTCCCGCAAAGCTGGTCAGAGGGCAGGCGCTGGTGCAGACAATAGCAAACACGGATCCAAATCTGATAAAACAGCAGTATGTATTGAATTCCCAAGACGCATCAGGCTGGTACGATGATTTAAGCACCTTCCTGATAGCTGGAAGGTACCCAGGCAAGATGAAGGCTTCTCAGAGGAGAGACTTGAAGATTAAGGCACAGCATTATATGGTGCAAGGAGGTCTTCTATTCAGGAAGAACCATGATGGAATTTATTTGAGATGCATAAACAGAGCTGAAGCTGATAAAGTGTTGACAGAACTACATGACAAATACGGAACCGGCCATGGTTCCCATTTAGCTACAGCACACAAAATACTGAGAGCGGGCTATTACTGGCCCACTATATTCAAAGATACTAAGGGTCATATCAGAAGCTGCCACACCTGTCAGACTGCAGCAGACAGAGGAAGAAATCTGGCCAATCCACTGCAGCCTGTGATCGAGTCCAGACCATTTGCACAATGGGGCTTGGATTTTATCGGAGTCATCAATCCCCCATCTTCTGCAGGACACAAGTTTATACTGACGGTGACGGACTATTGTACAAGGTGGACTGAGGCCACCTGCTGCAAGTTTTCCACAACTGAGGTAGTTATCAAGTTCCTTGAAGAAAACATCATCACCAGGTTTGGAACGCCCTATTCATTGGTATGTGATAACGGCCCTGCTTTTTCTTCTTTAAAATTTTCTAAATGGGCATTTGAATATGGGATCATTCTAAGGTTTTCTTCAAATTATTACCCTCAAGGTAATGGACTGGCTGAATCAACAAACAAAATCTTATTAGACATCATCAAAAGGTTAATTGCCAAAAGTCCTAGAGAGTGGAATACCCTATTAAGATATGCATTATGGGTAGACAGGACCAAGTTCAAAACAGCTCTAGGTAGCACACCTTACCACCTAGTTTATGGGACTGATCCCATACTTCCGGTCAATCTGAGAATACCAACCTGGAAGTTTGCCAATGAATATCTGGGCTTTGATAACCATAGGGAAGCCAGAATAGTGCAAATGTTGCAACTAGAGGAGAAAAGAGGTCAAGCCCTCGAGAAGTTTGCCAAACACCAAGCAGTTGTTAAGAGGTGGTTTGACAAAAGGGCAAGAGTCAAAACATTTAGGATATCAGACTTAGTGTTGTGCTGGGACAAAGCACATGAAAAGAAAGGAAGCCATGGAAAATTCGATAAATTATGGCTGGGTCCATTACAAGTCTCAGAAATAATAGGAGATAACACCTTTAGACTTAAGACCTTGACTGGGGAAGATGTGCCATTACCAGTTAATGGCCAGCATTTGAAACACTACTTCCAGGCTTGAAGGTCAGGATGAGGCAGTCCTTTCTTTCTTAATGTAAAATGCTGTAGATAATGTACAGTCCTTCTTTTGCTGTTTTCCTTTTGGTTGGTTGTTTGTATAGCCTGTCCTCTGCTTGTTTTTGCTTTTTGTTTCTGTCTGTTTGTACAGTTTTGTACAGTTTTGTTGCTGTCCTGTTAACAACATCATGATGATCCTCATCATGATCTTGTTTGTACAGCCTGTTTGCTTGGTCTGTTTGTTGTCTCCTCAGCAGGGATCTTTATTTTACTGTAGAGTATTAGGGAGCAGAACTAGCAACCATTCAAAACAGTATATAATTTAGGGTATTCAGGTTAACCATTTGCAATTTACACATAACTTGTCACTGTCATGAATGTAGAGAGTTGTTCATCTTCTGAAGTTTCGTATTCAATAAATGTGATTGAGAATTCGAAGCAAGTTTCTCACGATGACACACCTAAAATCCTTGGGTTTGTTGAACCTACCAGTGTAGATATTAGGTGAAAAATCAGAGGTCACCCTTGCTACCATTACAATTCTCAGCTTAATTCCAGCAAGTGTCCACTCCTTGCATCATCATCATGAAGTTACAATTGCTATATCTTATGAAATCTTTCAAAATTAGAAAACAAAAAATAAATGAATAAAGCGGATTATACTGAAAATCCAGATTAAGCCATCTAAGTAACTCTACCGGGGCTATGGACGCTCGCTGGCAGTGGGGCTCTACTTAGGAGAATTGTAACGATAACCTTGCCGGGGCTATAGACGCTCGCTGGCAGCAAGGCTCTATCCAGTCGGCTATGAGGGAATATCCTCACCTACGTAGGCTAATGTCAGTCACTGGTTTGTTCAACCGATCTTCAAGATGAGGATAATTAATCACATGCACACAACTAAACTGAAAATAAAAATTCATGCATCTTTATTGAACACTTTGAGTCTCAAGCTGAATAGTAATTTGCAGGAAAGATAGTTGGAGGTTATGAGTTCATTTCACCTAGTTTCCTTGAACACTCTGAATTTAATTGTTTTGTTTTGGTTGCTAGTAGGGCTAGTTGTTGTGATGTTCACAACACGCCCCATTTTGCTCCTTAGCAAAACGAGGACCCCTGCTGATGTCTTGCTTCTTGCTTCTGCTTGTGTTTTTTCTGCTTCTTGGCGGTCTGGTAAAAATGAAGGTCAGGTGCATCATCATCATGATATTGCATAAGGTAGGTCATCATCATGAGGTCTGTTTGTCAAAGTTCATATTTTGTTTCTGTGACCTCATATTTTGAAAGAGCTTGAAATTTCATGCAGGTTTGCCTTTTACTTCACTTGAAAATTCGACCATATGTGAAAGTTATGCACGGTCAAAGTCTTGGTCAAACCTGATATTCGCAGGAGCATCATCATTTTATTTTTTATTCTAAGTCATGTTGACAGGATCATCATGATCTTCGCATTATGCATCATCATGATATCTTTTAGGAAGGTTATATTATAAACTCGGTTTTGCTGAAGAGCATCATCATCATCATATTTAAACCCCCCCCCGATAATATCCTGAGGTTCGAATTATCATGATGACGTTAACTTTAAGTCAAGGTAGGTTCCCCCCGTCGAGCGGCCTTTTTATCGCGAGCATCATCATGATATCCTTGCATCGCCTGATCTTAAAATATCATGCTGATGGTATAGGATCACCCTGACTTAACAAAATCACCTTCGGCATATTTACATGCGCACGTTCAAAACCTATTGGAGGGTCATCATCATGATATTTGCTGGCATTCGAAATATGATGACGACGACGACTTCATATCCTCCTGGTCTCCCTTTCGCAAGGTCGTCATCATGATATTTGCTGAACTTCGAAATATGATGATGACGGCTTCTTGATCATCATCCTGATCTTTCACAGAACATTCTCTGAAATTCGCTAAGTAATGAAGACATCATCATGATAATTTCGAAGGAGGATCATCATCTTTATATCCTCCTGATATCCGTTTGCCGAAACATCATGATGATCAGCCTATCTATTAAGAAGGGTTCGATATTGCATTTTTTAAACAGCATCATCATATTTTGTAATATCCCCCTAGCCGAAATATCATGATGACCAACTTATCCTTGTGCTTCGAAGACAAAATATCATGATGACGTCATCATGATAAATCGATGAGAAGTAAATATCCTGATGAACAGCATCATCATATTTTACAATCACCCTAGCGCGAATATGATGATGACGTCATCATCATCATTTTTATCCTGTCCTGTTAACAACATCATCATCATGATCTTGTTTGTGCGCCCGATATTTCGCCAAGTCCTCCTGCCGAAAATGCAACCTTTTTGAGAACATCCTGATGATCATCATCATCATATTTTTATCCTGATCATGCTCATGATCATCATATTTTCCTTTCGGCAGGATTTTTCTCAAACATGATCCGGTTGGCGAAATATCATGATGACGTCATGTTTCAAGTTTAGCGAAGGCTCCGGATATGACGATGACGTCATCCCGATCTGAATAACGAAGAGGTAAATATCCTGATCATCATCATCATCATTTTCTTTCTTTCAGCAGGATATTTTCTAAGACCCGATCCGTCTCCCGAATATGATGATGATGTCTTCTTCTGTGTTCGACAAAGCAAATATCCTCCTGATCATCATCATCATCATTTTTCCTTCGAGCAGGATATATTTTCCAAGCACGATCCGGTTCCCGATTATCATGATGATGACGTCCTTTTCCCAGTTCGACATACGCCCCAAATATGATGATGATCTTCATCATGCTGATTTTTCTCGAGAGGGTTTACCTTGGCCGCGAAAGGATCATATTCACTTCATCATCCTGATCATGCTCCTTAGGTGACCCGATATCAAATATCCCCCTGATCTTAACCGAATATGATGATGACGTCATCCTTAGCATTTCAGTGAAGCCCGAATATCATGATGACGTCACCATCATCTTCCTCTCCTCGACAGCATGATTATATTCGCATCCTCCTATTCTTCTTCAACATGATGATGATGATGTTGTTCTTTTCTCCAATATGCAGAGGCGAATCATCATGATGACATTCATCTGAACCTTCAGGAGGGAATGCTATTTCCAGAATATCATGATGATGAGGTATATTGACCAACTTGTTTTTTTTGACGCACCGACTGCAAGTATCATGCCGATGGGCGGGAAATGAAGCGGTGGAGTTTTGAAGTGTTTTTTTTGGCGCCTCTGACATTTTTTTCAGTCAGCGATGGTTGACCCATCAATTTTGAGCAGCTTGGGCGCATTTTTGACGCGTTTTGAGCGGATTCTAGATCTGATTTCCACGATCTTGCGCAGTCACTTGGATTTAAACGCTTATTCTAGTTTCCTGCTGTTTTTTGTCATAAATGGAATACTTATTGCTGGTCTTGTCTTGCAGGCTTGCAGTTGAGGAAGCAGCTGGAAAGTCAATACAGTGACCTCATGGAGGCAGAAGATCAGATCTCAGGAGCAAGAAGATAGAGATGAAATGCAAAAGTCAAAGCCATTCAAGTGAAGAGGAAGGTCGCAGCTGAAGATATTATTGCAAAAGACAGACAGAAGTTATTGCCCAGCTGCTGGAACTTCTCAGAAGGGGCAATATTTCGCCCAGATTTGACCACTGTTCTAAGATATTTTTGAGAACTGGTTCACCTGCACTTATTGCTGTAACTAGAGGTTTGAACCAGGGGTTCAGTTAGGTTTTTGCTGTAGTGAGGACAATCAGAATGTTATATATTGTGCCTCTCTACACTGTAATACTTTACAACAGGGGCTACACAACAGAGATTCTAGGAAAATACAGCAAGTTAGCTTAGCATAGTTTAGAAGTAGAAGAAGGAGGTCGCCTGTTTGTCTGCAGTAAGGTGCGCGTGGAATGTCTGGCTGCCTTACTGTATCTGTAAAGCTTGTAAGTTCTCTGTAGTATGATCAATGAAACTAAGAGTCATTCTTACATTGTAAATCATGTATGGCTATTCGTTTCTAATGCAATAGAATCTGGAGTTCTGCATCTATCTTCTGAGTGTTCTCCTGCTCTTCTTTGTGTTTTGAAATATCTTCTTTGAGAGCTTGCAATTTTAAATGTATGTTTGTGAAAATGCTCAGGACTTACATTTAAGGTTTTTACTGTGGATTTGATCAGATTACTGTGGTATTTACATAGTGGATAACAGAAACACTTAGATCCTTCGGTAGATTAGATGAAGTATAGATTAGATCTCTCTAACTTTTCCCAACCCATCTGAATTATCTAGCTAAAAACGCAGAAATCTAAAGGAAATTGTCTCAAATCTGAAGAAGCATGCATAACAGAGTCTAAGTAGACAGTTTTCATAAGTACATGAAGAAGGAAGCTACATAAATCAAAGAAAAACATCTGAAACTTGCAGCACAGTAGCACCTTTATGCAAAGGAATGAAGAGCATTGACCTATCTCATGACCTCTTTGCATATTCTTAGGCCAGTAAACCACAGAACAAACCTAAACTACGTAAGGCCCCTTGAACATTACAGCTTCACATTGACCAACTGAACTTGACCAACCAAACCATTGTAGACTTGGGATTAGTTGAATCACCAAATGATTCCTTCTTGTCTTTCAAGTATAGTTTCAGTTCATGTCATGTGAATTTTAACTTATTGTTATGATTGCATCAAAACAGTCATCAACAGATTCCTCATAGAAAATGTGTCCTCCCAAGTGGCAGTAGTCTCTTCATATGTATCCCAATGGACCCTGACCTAGTTGAGCTCTCAACCTCGAAAGCCCATGATCCGACGAGCCAAGATATGAATGGGCTCCAATATTAGTTGTTCATCCACCTCTACCTATAGAGTGGTCCAATCCAAAACATGAGAAGGATCATGGATATAACGTCTCAAAACTAAAATATGAAACACATCACGGATGCATGACAGGCTAGGTGGCAAGGCTAAATGATAGGCAACTAGTCCTATTCACTCCCAAATCTCAAAGGGGCCAACAAAATGAGGTTCTATCTTAGATCCCTTTCTGTAATGGATTGGACTCTTATGTGGTCATACACTATCAAGAAGACTCTTTCACCCACTAAAAAACTCTGATCTTTACTCTTGATATTTACATACTTCTACCAATCCTAATCCTCTTGTAACCTTTGTTGAATCACTATCACTTGTCACTCCATATCTTGTAATAGCTCTAGCCTAATAAAAACTCTATCCTCCAAAAGGTCCCAACTCAAAGGAGTTATGCATGGTCTGCCATACATTGCCTGATAAGGTGACATGCCTAGGGAACTGTGAAAGCTATTGTTGTAGGTAAACTCCACTAAATACAAGTACTCCTCTCATCTAGACTGATGATCCATGATGTACATCCTCAACATGTCCTTTAAAACCTTGTTCACCCTCTCCATCAGTCTATCTATCTCCAGGTGATAAGTTGTACTGAAGTTGACCTAGGTGCCCAAGGCTCTTTGAAGTGTGGTCTAGAAGGTAGATGTAAACACTAGATCCTTGTCTAAAATAATCCTATGTGGAACCCCATGTCATCTAACAATCTCATTGAATAATAATCAAGCTATGGTGAATGTTGTATAAGAGGTGTGGACTGGTGAGAAATGGGCAACCTTGGTCAAATTGTCAACCGTCACCATGATAGTGGCATGGCGTATAGCAGATAAGGGTAGACAAACTATAAAATCCATGGAGATGGTATCCCCCTTCCATTCTAGAATCTCATGTGGGTATAGCAATCCTATGGGGTGTTGGTGCTCAGATTTGACCCTTTGGCACTCAAGGCATTGAGCCACAAACTCTATGATGTCTCTACACATGCTTGCCCAATAATATAGCTGACAAAGATCGGTGTGCATCTTTTTGACCCCTGGGTGTGCTAAATATAGTGCCCTATGAGCCTTTGATAAAATCAACCTCCATACATCTTCATTTTGTGGCACATAAATACGTCCTCTGTATCATAGTAATCCATCTTCCTTAAGAAAAAATCCTGAATAGTTGCCCTCAAGGGCCCTCTATGACTACATCACACACTAAACTTCCTTATACCACTCATCCTCTAATAGCTACTATAAAATGTGAGACCTCAAATCAGTATCCACCATCATGGCCATGATCTCATGTCGTTTCCTACTCAAAATATCTGCCACCACACTCTCCTTCCCTCTGATATAGTACACATCAAAATCAAACTCACATAGGAACTCCATCCATCGTCTCTATCGTGCATTCAAATTTGGTTGAGTGAAGATATACTAAAGACTTCAGTGATCAGAATGAAGCTCAAAATGATGCCCAAGGAGAAAATGTCCCCATCTAGTTAGAGCATGTATTACTACTACTACAAGCTCTAAGTCATGTGTCTTGAGTTTTCTCAACTCATACATGATAACCGAACCCTCCTTCATAAGCACTGTGCCTATACCATCTAAAGACACATCTATACAAACCACAAAGTCTCGAGTCAAATCAGGTACAACTAAGATGGGGGCACTAGTAAGATGCTCCTTGAGGGTCTGAAATGCCCTCTCACACTTCTAAATCCACTCAACTCTCTTCCCTTTGCGCTAAAGGGAAGTAATAGGTTGTGATATCCTAGAAAACCCCTCCACAAACCTATGATAATATCTAGCCAATCCCATGAAACTCCTAACCTCTATAACACTGGTGAGTGATGGCCACTGTGCAATCACCTTGACCTTTGATGGATCTACTTAGATACCATTGCCAAATGTAATGTGCCCTAAATACTAAACCTCAGACTAGAAGAAAGCACACTTAGCCAAGTTGGCATAAAGTTGATGCCTCCTCAAACATTGCAATACCTATCTTAAATGGTCCTCATGCTCCTCCTCTGACTAAGAATAAATCAATATATCATCTAGAAAGATCAACACAAACTGATCCAAGAAGGTACAAAATACTTCATTCATCAAACTCATGAAGATTGTCGGGGCATTCATCAATCTAAATGGTACCACAGTAAACTCATAATGACTATATGACATCTTGAATGCTATCTTATGAATGTCAGCCTCAATAATCCTGAGCTGATGGTAGTCAGATCTTAGGTCTATCTTGGAGAACACTCTAGTTCCCCTCACCTGGTCAAATAGATCATTAATCCTGGGCAATGAATAATGATTCTTGATCATTAATTTATTCAACTATCTATAGACGATGTACAAGCGAAGGGACATGTCCTTGACAAAGATGATAGGTCGACTGTAAGGTGAGATGCTAGGATAGATGTGGCCCTTCTCTAGCAGCTCCTCCAATTGAATCTTAAGCTCACTAAGCTCATGAGTAATCATCGTATAGGGTGCCCATGAGATAGGCTGTGCCCATAGAACCAAGTCAATATGGAAGTCCACCTCAGTGTGGGGTGGCATCCTTATCAACTCTGAAGGAAAAATAGCTACAAACTCACTAAGGACAGGGTGATCATATAATAATATCTCTATTAGTCCCTCTAATTTGTCACTAATAGTAATAGAAAACATCTAGCACCCCTTACGTATGCTCCGCTTCAACTATATAGCGGATATCATATGAAGGGATACAAGTCTCTATACTCCTAATAACACCATTAGCGTGGCATGATCATCAAAACCCTCAATCATCTTATGTCTGAAGTCCATCCTAGCTTGAGGCGTGTCAAGCAAGTCAATCCCTAAAACTCTCATAAGATCACAAGGGTGAAATCAAAAGATCCATTGATGTAATGAAGCTCTCAAAAGCTATCTGACAATCTCTAACCACAGAATCCATAACCACTCTAGCCCCTGATGCTAACTCCACCTCCCACCTATCGTCTTACCTAAATGCCACTAGCCTACAATGCTCCACAATAGTTGGAGATATAAAGGAACCAGATGCTCTAGAGTGAAACAAAACACTAAAAAATACATCCCCAATCCTACTTGGTGCCTCGATAATAGTGGCCTGATGATTAGCCTAGTGGTTCTCAACCACCGTAAAAACCCTATGGGTCCTCCCCACATCACTAATGTCTGCTCAGAACCTGTCAGGTGGGGTCCACCTATTCCAAACCCCTATGGCCACTCCTTAGCTAGATGGCCAATCTCTCCACATACAAAGTAAGATCCCCTCAAATAACCCTGTGTGGATGGGGTCCTACCAAACTGAGATGATCCACCTCTGCTAGCACTATTGGGTCCTCCCCTAAAAGTCTGTTGTGTCCAGGATGGTCTTGACTATTGTCCAAGTGGTCTCTAATCTCTATGGGTCCTTGTGACTTCCATGTCATACAATGACTGCTCTATGATCCTCGCTATGACTTAGGCCTTTGTTTGTGTTGTTGCTACTACTACCATTGGGGTGCCTTTGGTGGCCCTGAAGAAGATCTAAATTCCCCTTTAGGGGGGTGTGAAAATTGAGGAGTGGTAGAGTCCTGTTGTCCCTAATTGTGGTTCTTGAACTGCTCTCATGCCTCTCAGGAGCTCCCTTGCACTTTCTCTTCTATGAGGGCCTTCTTTGTAGCATCACTAATGTCTATTGGGTTAGCCATATGCACTGAGCCTACAATGTTGGGGTTCAGGCCCCTAATGAAATGATTGACAAGTAACTTCTCGTACTAAATGTAATCCACATACTATTGGATCTCCAAAAGCCTACTCTCATATGGGGCCACTATGAGGCCCCTCTGCTAGAAGTCACGGAACTTGTATATATGCCTCTACGTAAAGTGTTCAAAGATGTAACATGCCCTAAAGTGCTCCAGGAAGGTCTCCCAAGTTAGAGCATCTATCAACATGTGGTGCTTCCATTCCTCCTGGTGCCACCAGGTAGAAGTGTGTCCTCTCAACTAATGTATAGCAAATCTAGCTTTCAAGATGCTTCCATAAGGTTGCCATTGAAAGCATCGCTCTAAGCTGAGTAACCAAGACTTGGCCTCTACCTTGTTGGTGGCTCCTGAAAAAGTAGGGGACTGTAACCAAAGAAGCTCTTGAATATGATCACCAGTGCCTGTGGAAACTCTCAGTGTTGTCTCCAACTTTGTATGTTGCTCGATGGGTCGAGGTGAGGGAATGTGAGGTGTCTTATCCTTGATCTCCTCTATAATCACCTTCCACATATGCAAGGGACTCCTACTCCAATAACAAAACCCTTGGTATGTGCTCACCTACCCTGGGTCGATGCCCCCGAGGTATCCCTACAACTGGAGGTAATCTCTCCTCAAGTACCCCCATTAGACCCTGCAAGGCCTATAGAATTTGAGGTCTATAGTCTTGTCCTCTATCTTGATTGATACTCTCAGAATGATGGGACTCATCTGGTCCCTCATAAGGTCACGCTCCACCTAGAGCTCTAGAGGGAGAATCAGCTCTCCCCTCCCTATGTGACATCCTAAAGACAAGGTATAACTATGTTAAATTTATGATCATTCATTTTGTTCCCAGAGCTCCCAGAGTTGAGAACTTAGCTCTAATACCCTACTATAATGCCTGGACACAAAGAAGAAATAACTTTTTTTTGAAACTACTATGTACAAATGTTATGTAAAAGAACAAGTTTAATGACAATGGTTTCATGAACTCAATATTAGGTGAAGTTAGTGTGAATTTTCTAGGTTAGAATATATTGTTTAGATAAGACCTAAGATAGTGGCAGCCTTTTAAAATAACTAAGTATATACTTGTTCATGGTTTTATCCCTATTTCACCCTATCATTAAAAGAACCAAAAATAATTTAATTAAACCATTCATGCTTTAAACGTTAGGCTTGGTTAAAGAAAGATTATCACAAGCTAAATTATGCCTAAAAGAAAAGAAGGGTTAATTCCATTAGCTAAAAAGTTTGGTATTATAATAATGAATTATGTGAGGCGCTCAATGTATGATTAAAAAGCACTACAAAAAAAAAAATTAGGGTAAAACTTAGCATAAAAGAATATATTTCTTTTAAATCAACGGAGGATGTGAATTATCATCCAATGGATGAGAGTCACTCCTCTCATCAATCCAACCCTAACCTAAACACATACACTCAAACCATAACAGGCATTAACACATTTCTTTTTTAGGTTTTTCTTTCTGCCTACTGCCGCCATATGCCCTTCTAGGTTTTTCTTGTAGGATGCAGCAATGTCATGGATGAGGGCCTTCAACAGCTTTAAAACATGCCATTTCCCATGGCTATCAAAGAGTGGTGATAATATTTCTTTTTTATTTCTTATAATATTTGTGTTCATTTGCAGAAGTAGATGCATTGACGGTGTTTCCAGGGTGGATCTACGTGGGAACGAGCCACCATAGCTACGCTTACAGCCGATGGGTCGTGGCCACTCTAGTGGGTCTACGCCATACTAAACTTGTGTCATAACCTCCATTATCATAGGGTAAGGCTGATATAACTAGATCTCGTTTATAATTTTTGTTAAGTTTAACATTCGCACAGTAAGTTGAGATTTTGTAATAGGGGGACCCGTGTCTTCTTTTTCTAAGCATCTAGAGGCTTTCAAAATGCTAGACATTCGCAGTAATAGTTCTGGTGAAGGTAATGACACCCCTTTTTTTGAAGATAAGGACAATAATAAAAATAGTCAATGGCACTGCACTATTGATGTAAAACTTAAATCAAATGGCTCCGATTGACTGTGCTTACTTTCCAAGTTTCTACTCCCTAGTATGTTTCCTTGGTTGAGAATATGAGCTCATGGAAAAAAATGCATTCATGTTTTAATAAAGTGGAGTTGCATAATAACACACCCTTAAAAGCTGATGCTCTGTAATGTCCCCTATTAGTGGCTTTGAAAAATATGTCCTAAGTGTTTATTATTTCTCTAACAGAAAAGCCATGCTAGAAGTATATAGAAGTCAGTTAAATGCAAGAAATGTAGAGAATATAACTTCATGATTACTGCTGTACAATGATATAATTCAGCTCGAGATGGGTTCCTTTACAAATATCCTAGTTATGTATAACAGTGTATACTATGACTATTTATATGGGAATATTAGTTTCATCAACAATATTTCTGATTAATATTAAGGAGTTGTGCAAGCTAAAACTAGATTTCTCTTTCTTTTGTTTACCCACAAGTTATTCTGTACAAGAAGAATTTCAGAACATAAGTTTGCTACTGAGGTAAATGACTAAAGAAAAAGAACAGAAAAGTAATCTTTTACTATTTGTTTTGAAGTTGAAAAAAAAAGACAAAATTCATCATACCTAATACTAGTTACTTTTCCAGTATACATGTTCTTATTGGAGTAATAATGTAGAGACAGAACATAAACTCAGATATAATCCCTTAATTACTATAGCATTATCTACATCTGCATAATCTTTCCATAACTAATTGAATTCCAATGCTACCATGAAATAAGTGGAAATGGTCCCATAGGACAATTAAATCAGTCACTTAATCTATGATTTACTCAAACCGTAATGAGCATATGCTTCTTTCCATAGGAGTAATAACTTAGTCTAGGGAAGTACTCACATTTCTATTTAGACAGCGGTGGGTTTACTTATCTTTTTTTAATAGAATAAGTAAAATGTTTTCGATACTCTTCAAGAAAAATAGTAATAAAATATAAACTCTCATTTGAAAATTCTAGCCATTGGAATTTCCTTCTTCTTCAGCTTGTAGGGACTTCACAAAAAATCGATCCTTGGTACAACCAGTGGGGAGCTCACCTCCTAGTCTAGGATAGTAGCTGCCCACCCCTGAGCTAGGGGAAAACGTAAAGAGACCTAGGTAGATTTCACTCACACATTCACTAACCAGCTAAGACAAACATTCAGGGGCCATAGACATCACAGTAAACACACACAAGTTGTCACACAGTCCACAAGAAGGTTTCGTGTAAAAACCTTCACAGAGGGGTAGAGAAAGACAACAACCTATACGACAAAATTTAGCCCTTCTTATTTAAAATTTCACTTCTCATGGGTACTCATACCCTTCAATTTTCTCTTGATGTGTACTCTTACCCATTTGTTTTCAACAGAGCTCTTTCTTTTCTTTTTTCTGGGGTACTCTTACCCTTTCAAGTTCAGGAATATTTGCATTGGGTACTTTTACCCATTTATCACAAAATTATTCACAAGGGTGCTCTTACCCATAACATTAATTTTTTCAAAGCATAGATTTTCAACATCCCAAAGCCTATAAACAAATTGATCAATGCCATATCCAATGAAGATACACCTTTTTTATTTTGCATCCAATTTGGTTCTATATTTAAAATCTGAAAGGAAGCTAGGTGTGTGGAAAATACTTCCTACACTAATCTAATGAGGAGAGGGCTATGCAAATTCAACTTTATCCTAACTATTACAACAATGTTAAACCATTAATATGAGATATTGCAGCAAAACACAAGAACCAGAAAGTAGACAGAAGAAAAGAGACAAAGATTTACGGTGGGGAAAACCCTGCACAATGTATTAACAAATCTGAAAAAATGTTTACAATACACTTGCAATGCAAGCTTTAATGGTCTTCGACACTCGTGTCTAGACTCAATCTGATAGCATAACAGTAGCTATAAACCTATGATACAAACTCCATATCCAAGCACCTATATATAAAGAGAAGTAGTACAAATGGAGGTAGCTTCTAGAGCAAGTCACACAAGGAACTCATCCAAATCTATGTGGCCCAATTTCCAAGGCCATAAAACATGTGTATGACACATGTAAGTGATTCTCTTTCATCCCTTACAAACCCCCAACTTGGGCACCCCAAATTTACCTAATTGAGGTATGACAGATGCTCTTACAATGTCATAAAATCAGTCATATAATACAACTCTAATAGTTGTAAGAGAATATGTCATAACTGTCTATTAATAGCAAATTATCTTACAACCTTGTCATAGTCAAACTTGGGTACCTACTTCCCCATGAAAGATGCTTTTAGACACTTGTCTTCACCTATCATATAATCTTCCATTTCTGGCCCTTGCATGTCATAGATTTTATCAAAGGAATCTGTCATAACTCTTACGCGTCATAAACATCTTACAACACCTGAAAGATGCCGACACATGGAAAAACTCTTCTACCACAAGGTGGAATGCCTATCTCCTCATATGAGGACAAAAATACATGTGGTCACCTTCCATGTAGGATGACACATCACCGTACCAACTCCCACAAAGTGATGAAATAGGATTTGCATCCAAATTACAATAATAGGAAAAATAATAAATACAATTAAATAATAAATGCTAGAAACTTGGAGAGGTTGAGACACCTTAATTCCTAACATTCTCCCACTTGTCAAACACTTTAGAAGAGCCAATAGAAAAATAGGATTTAACTGCTATTGGCCGAGAGGCCCATAGACTCCAAACACCATCTGAACTTCTTTGTGCTCACTGGTTTCATCAATGCATCTACAACATTTTTCAAAGTATCTACCTTCTCCAAATTTACCTTTCCATCCTCAACCATGTCTCTCATGAAGTGAAACTAAACATCAATGTGCTTGGTTCTACCATGAAAAGTTGGATTCTTTGCAAGGCAAATTGCACTCTAACTGTCACAACTAATCGTGATCTGACCTGCATCAACACAAATATCTGAACACAATCTCTTAAGCCAAATGGCTTCCTTACAAGCATGAGTTTCTGCCATATACTCATCTTTTGTCATGGACAAAGCAACAACAGGTTGTCGCTTACTCATCTAACTAATAGCACCACCAAATAGTGTAAACACATAAGCATTGGTGGATCTCCTACTATCAATGTCATCTGCCCAATCTGAATCCACAAATCCATGAACATCAACAAAATGTGGAGGTCCTGAAACATTACCATGATAGCAAATAGAATACTCAGAAGTACCCCTCAAATATCTGAACACTCACTTAACTATATTCCAATGAACCCGTCCAGGATTAGCCATAAATTGACTAAGGACTCCCACTGCTTGGGCAATGTCTGGTCTTGTGCAGACCATAGCATACATCAAACTACCAACAACACTAGCATAAGGTACTCTGCTCATGTCCTCCACCTCACTAGGATATTTTGGACAATCCTCAACAGACAACTTTGTCCCCAAAGAAATAGGAACACACATTGGTCTACAATCTACCATGCTAAATCTATTCAACACGGTCTTCACATACTTACTTTGGCTTAACCAAAGTTTTCTATTGGTTCTGTCTCTTTTGATTTTCATTCCTAGAATGTACCTAGCTGCCCCTAAATCTTTCATTTCAAACTAAGCTAACAACTGAGATATAAAATTAGAAATCATATTCTTACCCTTCCCAATGAGCAACATATAGTGCAACAATGAGAATATGATCACCATCAAATTTATAATACACATAGTGATCCGATTTCGATCTCACAAATATAATTGACAACACAAAGGCATCAAACTTCAAGTACCATCTCCTAGGGGATTGCTTCAAACCATACAAAGACTTCTTAAGTTTGCAAACCAAATTTTCTTTACCTTTTACCATGTAATGCTCTAGCTATGACATGTAGATTTCTTCCTCCAAGTAACCATGAAGGAAAGTTGTCTTCACATCCATCTGTTCTACCTCCAAGTCATAAGCTGCTGCAAGAGACAATAGGAATTGAATGGATGTCACCTTTGCAATGGGAGAGAAGATCTCACCATAATCTATACCCTCCACTTGTGAATACCCCTTCGCAACCAATATGGCCTTATACTTCTCAACACTACCATCTGCACCAATTTTTTTCTTGAACACCCATTTGCATCCAATGGGTTTCTATCTAGGAGGCAAAGGCACCAAGTCCCAAGTTTGATTCTTTTCCAAAGAAGCCATTTCTTCCTCCATGGCCTCCTTCCAGAAACCTGCATCCTTCATATCCAAAGCCTCTGATACAGTTCTAGGTTCATCACTGTTAGTGATTAAAGCATAAGCACAACTAGAATCAAGCAATGTAAAACCAAACCTTTCAGGTTGCTCTCTTATCTGTGTAGAGCTCCTCAAGAGCTAAGGTTGAGGTTAAGCTTCTTCATCTGAGCTTTCAGAGCTGCTAGACCTCTGCTCATCAGCAGGTCCAACATTGCCTTTCTGTTCAGTCTTCTCAATGGTGAGAGGAAACTGAACATCATCCTCTTTCTTTTCTTTTTCTTTTGGCTACAAAATAGTGGAAGAAGGTGTAAGCTCTCTGAAGATGACACTTCTGCTATACAACACTTTTTCAGCCACAGGGTCCCAAATCTTGTATGCTTTCACACCAACACCATAGCCAATGAAGATACACTTAACAACTTTGTTTTCTAACTTTGACCACTTCTCCCTAAGCACATGTGCATATGCCTCACAACCAAAAACATGAAGATGCCTTACTGAAGGCTTTCTATGAGACCACACCTCCATGGGTGTCTTTCCAACAAGAGCTGATGTAGGAGATCTGTTTACTAGATAGCAAGCAGTGGCAACAGCTTTAGCCCAAAACTTTTGTTCTAGGCAAGCTCCACTAAGCATACTCCTAGCCTTCTCCATCAATGTCATGTTCATCCTCTCTGCAACTCTATTTTATTGCGGGGTGTATGGAGTTGTCTTGTGCCTTTCAATCCCAAGTTCCTTGCAATACTTATCAAATTCTGTAGAATAGAACTCACCACCGTTGTCAGTTCTCAAACATTTAATCTTTTTACCAGTCTGATTTTCAGCAAAGGCTTTAAACTCCTTAAACTTGTTATAGACTTTAGATTTGCTTCTAAGAAAATAGATCCATGTCCTTCTACTGTAATCATCTCTAAAAGATACAAAGTACACATATTTTGGTAATGAAGTAATAGTAACAAGACCAAACACATTATAATGAATAAGGTCTGACATACTAGAAGACTTATGAGAACTCGAGTAAAACTGAACGCGGTTTTATTTTTCATAAATGCAATGTTCACAAAAGTCAAACTCAAGATTACAATCATCTAACCCCTCAATGAGGTTCTTATTTTTTAGGGTATGCAGACCCTTCTCACCAATGTGGCCAAATCTCTTATGCCATAACATTAGCTTTTCAGCAGGAAGTTTAACTTCCAATGCATGATTACAACCATCAAGACTAGAAACAACAGATTTCTTCATTGCTCGTTCAGATGGTGGGGATGAAGTCACTGCTGCCCTCTTCCTTGAGTCAGAAGAACTATTGCATTATGGAATGCATGCCTCCAGCTGAAATAGAGTACCTCTCCGAGTACCCTTAGCAAGCACCATAGCTCCTGTAGTCATCTTGTATCCTTCTTTTGAAAAGACAACCTGCATCATTCAAACTACTTACAGAAAGCAGGTTCTGTGCTAAGCCTGGGATGTGCATAACCGTAGAGATCTCCTTCACTCGACCATCAGGGAATCAGATAGAGACTCTTCCATGACCAACGATCTTCAGATGAGATTCCTCACCCAGATACACCTTTCCACCATCGAACTCCTCATACTTAGTGAACCAGTCTCGATGCGAGGTCATGTAGAAAGATGCACCAGAGTTGATTAGCCACACATCATCAGATATATGAGTTGCTAGGGCTGTGATGAAAGCATCACCATCATCTTGTGACTTGTTGGAATCTGAATCAGGAGCTTTCTTCTTTTTCTTCTTCTCCTCCTTGCATTCCTTTCAAAAGTGCCCAGTTTTGCCATAGTTCCAACAAAGAGCCTTGGACTTTCCAGGAGATTTGGATCTTCCACAAGATTTGGATCTACCCTTCTCAGCTTTCTTATCCTTCTTCTTCCGTTTCTCCTTGGGTCTTCCACGAACTACAAGGTCCTCTTTGGCTACCTCAGAAGACTTTCTCCGCATCTTTTCAGACAACAGTGAAGAAACCACTTCTTCCATTTTGAATGTGGATGTGGTGCTTCCGATTGCCATGACAAGATGATCCCATAAGTCCGGTAGAGAACAAAGCACGGTCATACATCGATCCTCCTCCTCTATCTTTAGACCAATAGAGGTCAATTGTGCAACCAACATGTTGAAAGCATTCATATGTTCAGCAACGGATCCTCCATCCTCCATTCGAAGATAATACAACTTCTTTCTCAGAAAAATTTTATTGATTAGGGATTTGGCTTGATACACATCCCCCAACTTCTTCCAAAGAAGTTTTGCAGTAGTCTCCTCATGGACATTTAACAACACAGAATTGGCAAGACTAAGTCTTATGAGACCCTTAGCCTTCCGATCCTTTAGAACCTAGTCAGCTTGTGACATTGCAGCTAGTTTAGTTCCATTCACACTATCCCAAAGGTCTCGATCAACTAGCATGTCCTCCATCTTGAGCTTCCATAGCTCAAAATTACTGCCATTGAACTTCTCTACTTCAAATCTTCTGGATGTGCCTGCCATCTCCTTTCTGCAATAAGATATAGAATACTCTGCACAGACTCCCACTCAACCTAATATTAGCTCAAAAAACCCCTACCCAACAACTAGGACCAAAGGTGATCAATCTCTGATACCAACTGAAAGGATGCTAGGTGTGCGGAAAATGCTTCCTACACTAATCTAATCAGGAGAGGGCTATGCAAATTCAACTTTATCCTAACTATTATAGCAATGTTAAACCATTAACATGAGATATTGTAGCAAAACACAAGAACCAAAAAGTAGACAGAAGAAGAGAGACAAAGATTTACTGTGGGGAAAACCCTTATCGGGTGAAAAACCCCACACTCAGAAACTTACACAATGTATTAACAAATCTGAAAGAATGTTTACAATACACTTGCAATGCAAGCTTCAATGGTCTTTGACACTCATGTCTGGAGTCAATCCGGTAGCATAACAGTAACTGTAAACCTGTGATACAAATTCCATCTCCAAGCACCTGTATATAAAAAGAAGTAGTACGAATGGAGGTAGCTTCTAGAGCAAGTCACACAAGGAACTCATCCAAATCCATGTGGCCCAATTTCCAAGGCCATAAAACATGCATATGACACATGTAAGTGATTCTCTTTCATCCCTTACAACCCCCCAACTTGGGCACCCCAAATTCGCCCAATTAAGGTATGACAGATGCTCTTACAATGTCATAAAATCTATCATAACTATCTATTAATAGCAAATTCTCTTACGACCTTGTCATAGTCAAACTTGGGTTTCTACTTCCCCATGCAAGATGCTTTTAGACACTTGTCTTCACCTGTCATATAATCTTCAGTTTTGGCCCTTACAAGTCATAGATTCTATCATAGGAATCTATCATAACTCTTATGCATCATAAATCTCTTACAACACCTGAAAGATGCCGATACATGGAAAAACTCTTCTACCACAAGGTGGAATGCCTATCTCCTCATATGAAGACAAAAGTACATATGGTCACCTTCCATGTAGGATGACACATCACCGTGCCAACTCCCACAAAGTGACAAAATAGGATTTGCATCCAAATTACAATAATAGGCAAAATAATAAATACAATTAAATAATAAATGGTAGAAACTTGCAAAGGTTGAGACACCTTAATTCCTAACAGAATCTACATGTGCAAATGCTTCACATCCAAAGGTTTTGAGAAAAGAATAACTCACCTTCTTACCTATCAATGCTTCCTCTGGAATACCATAGCCCAAAGGAACTGAAGGACCTCTATTAATTAAATAAATAGTGGTATTCACAGCGTCTGCCCACATGTTTAAAGGCAGCCTAATATACAATCTCATGCTCCTTGCACGCTCCATTATTGTCCTATTCATGCACTTAGCCACTCCATTTTCTTGTGGAGTCCTTGGAACCGTTTTCTGCCTACGAATTCCATTAAAGGAACAATAATCGTCAAATTCTTTACTGTAATACTCACCACCATTATCAGATCTCAACCAAGCTTCTCCATTTCTTAAATGTTTCAAATACATCATATTTCTGCCTGAGGAAATAAATCCAAACCTTCGTAGTTGCATCATCTATGAATGTAATATAATATCGAGAGCCACCGAGTGAAGATACCTAAGATGGTCCCCTTACATCTTTATGCACAAGATCCAACTTTTCATCTTTCTTTTGCTTTGTATCTTTGAGAAAACTAACTCTCTTTTGTTTTCCATACACACAACTTTCACAAAAATCTATATTAATAATTTTCAAACCTGGTAAAACTTTCTTAGAATGAAGTACCTTCATACCTTTTTCACTCATATGCTCAAGTCTGTTATGCCACAGTGTTGTCTTAGAACCTATAGCAACTATTTCAGTCTCCACCTGCGAACCTACAACAATTGTTCCCGAACCTATTTTTTTTCTTTATAACAACTAAAGTAGAAGGAACAATATGGCATGTACAAAGATATAAGGTGCCTACTTTTACACCTTTTTCTACTATTAAGGCACCTCTTGAAACCTTCCAATTTTTATTATTAAAAGTAAATGTGCAATCTTCATCACCTAGCTACCCTACTAAAATTAAATTCCTACTTAGCCTTGGAACGTGCCTTACCTCTTGTAGTAGCCAATGATTCCCATTCTACAACTTAATCTTGATTCTTTCCTTTCCAACAATCTGACAAGGTTCATTATCCCCCAAATAAACTAGCCCAAAATCCCCTTGGACATAATCAAGAAAATAACTTATATGGGGTGTAGTATGAAATGAGGCCACTAAATCATCATCATTATCTAGGGAAAGTATCAAAGCAACATCTTCAGATTTATTACTTACCACATTTGCCTCCTTATTGCCTTCTTGTTTGTCTCCTTCTTTATTCTTCCGAGACCAGTAATCTTTTTTTAGATGACCTAGTTTCCCAAAGTACCAGCAATCCTTCTATCCTCTAGATTGGGACCTCGTATCCTTTGATTTTCCTTGTGACTTCCCATGACCTCCAGAACCTTTTCCTCTCTCCTTTTATCTGCCCCTGCTTTCTACATTCAAAACACTACCTAATGTGGACCCTCCTGAGCTTTTCTCTCACATTTCCTCACTAAGGATAATACCAACAACATCATCAAATTTCAAAGTATTTGAACCAAAGACAGAGTTACAGCTATTACCAAGTTATTCTAGCTTTCTGGCAAAGAACATAAAACTAAGAGAGCCCTCACCTCTTCATCAAATTTCACTTTTATAGAAGTTAAATGATTGGTAATCATATTAAACTCATTTAAATGATCTATCACAGATCCACCTTCAATCATTTTCAGATTAAACAAATGCCTCATGTGAGAAATACCTTATTTGAGGCTGAGGGTTTTTCGTACAATTTAGCCAAAGCTTTCATTAGTTCATTTGTTATCTTTGCTTCTATTTTATTGAATGCCATAGATGTTTCCAGAAACAATAGAATGGTTCCCAATGCCTTTCTATCTAAAAGTTCCCAATCCTCATCAATCATTGTTGTTGGTTTATTGGCTATTCCTTCCAACAGCCTCCATAAATCCTTCTGATAGAGATAATCCTCCATATGCATCTTCCATGACTGATAGTTCTACCCATTGAATTTATCTACCTTCAATTTACTCTCATCTTCCATTGCTCCCACTTAATCGTAAGACCTTCCTATAGACGATAACCGAACACAACCTGCTCTGATACCAGTTGTTAGGAATTGCATGCAGAAGATATCAATTAAATGCAAATAAAGATTAAACAAAGGAATGAAAAATACACAAAAATAATAATAGCGAGAGACAATTTTTAATATGGTTCACCCAAACACAGTCTACATCCACCAACAAAGAGTCTAATATTATTATCCAACAAATAAAATTGATTACAGTTCCAGCAATCCTTGCAACTCAATACCGCTGCAAATGCTATAATACAATATCAACAAAAGCCCTAACCCTTAGTCATTTTTATCAAGACTTATGTCGAGTACAAAAATAAGGTTTTTATGTCAACCAATAGAAAGAATAACTCCTGACGCCTTTATAAAATAATAAAATTCATTTGAGGTTTTAGGGGTGCTACCCCCGAGCCCCTGCAAGGGTACTGCCCCTCGACCCCACCCTGTATCGTGATTGGGAGTGCACCAGGGGCACTGTCCTTGGGGGCGCTGCCCCTTGACCCCATCTTGGGGCCACTGTCCCCAAACCCCTGTTAAATAATTAGGGGGGAAACCGTGCCAATAAAAGTGGAGAAAATTTAACCTTTGAGTCTGATTAGGCTCCATATAACAACACGTCTCTTCTTCTCTACCCCACACAACAGTTATAACAGTAAAACAAATTTTAACTTAGACCAATTAACACTATAACTATCCATAATTTCTAACAGCACTTAACACACACCGTGGCTTAATGTAATAGTAACAGTAAAAGACACAATTTTACTTATTTTCCTCGAATTATGTTCACAGTAATTGGGTTTAAAAACCTACCTAGAATTCACTGCTGGATTGGTGGGCTGATTTAGATCCACAAAGATCTCCCTTTCCTCCTCCAATTTCCTTTCTCTTTAAATTTTCTTCCCTTTCTATTCTATGTTTGTAATTTTCCCCTTTCGTCCCTCTTTTTTTTTAACAGTGTAGAGTAAAAATAAGTAAAACAAAAATCTAGCCCCTCTTTTTCCTCCATTGTTTTTACCTTGTTCTTTACCATTCTTACCCTCCTATTTACACCTATCCTTGGAATAGAATGTGTCCCCATAAGTGGACAAAATGTGTCCTTATGCGTACAACATGTGTCACCTTAGGTGGACAACATGTGTCCCCTACCAAGAACTCTTATTAAATTAATTTATATTTAAATCCCATCAATAAAAAATACCAAAAAAAAATGCTTCAAAATATATTTCCCCTAATTTATTATATTTCTAAAAAGGGGTCTCACCAAGACCTAAGACATAGGCTAAGTTTTTTTCTTAAAAGGAAGGTTTTAATTTTTTAGTTAGTGAGTATAAGGACAATTATTTAATTCAATTTTTTAGTTAATGAATATAAGGACGAATATTTAATTCCCCCCTTTACACAAGAACAACTTCAGAAGACTACCATGACATATGTGCTTGACACATGACAACCCACTCTTATAACACAAGTTTCACATCAACAATACTACCATCCACATATGGTGTCACAGTCACATAGACCATCCACATTCTCACACTGACGTAACATCACATGCATATGACTATACAATGGACCTAAGCCTCTCCAAAATAGGCTAGGTCAGCTTACCAAAATAGGTCTCCAGGGGTTTTCCTTGTATTGACTTGCTCAAATCCTGCACACTTATTTTTAATGTTAGTTACGATTAAGATAGAATAGCTGAAGAATCAATATAATAGCAACTAACTATAACATCAATAAATCATTCATCCAACTTATGAAAATACTATATCTACTAAATAATCCAATACATTTCTCAATGTTTAAAGTAGTAGAAATCTCTCTCTAGTAGATGAATGACTATAATCAAGATAATAAAAAATGCTTAACAACATTTTCATGGAATATATGCAATGCTACATTTCATTAAATGACATAATCCATAGAAATAGTATATGAATTACAAAACGTAATTCATGGATTAATATAGTACCACCCGTAAATGAAGAATATAGCCCACTAACATACAATACAAATCATCATCCCGAACATCATATAGAATAAACAAAGGTACATGTGCATATGCAGAATATGTATCAATCATGATCTAAGCTAAAATTATATTCTAATCAAAACACTGGAGCCAAATGTAAGATGTCTCATCATAATAATGTAGTAAACATATGAAACCACTTCCCACTCAAAGGTATGACTGGGAGAGGCCTCACAATGTATTTCAGCATTTAGTGATATTTCTGTTGTGTGGTTTACAGTAGAGTTCTTTAGGTTATCATTTCTGTTATTCATGTTATATCAGATCAGATTTTATGTATTTCCTGTGGTAAAATAAAACTATGTCAATTTCTATGATTTACAGTGATATTGGGTGTTATTTAAAGCACATAGTTTTGTGGGTTTTGCATAGTTTTTGTTGTAGAAGCTCATTGTGTTTTGTACTATTGTAAATCAGTGTATCAGACTTGATCCCATATTATTTGCATTGAAAAAATCAAATAATATCATTTTGGAGAGTTTTATCTGAGTTAATGTGTTTTCCTGTTTGAGACTAGTCGACTATTTTTAGTGAAATTGGCATTTTTATGAGATGTTTTGCAAATTTATGTTTCAGATCTGCAATATATTATAGAAATCAGTTAAGGGACATTTAATATTGAATATAAGAACCTACCAATTTAATCTAGAAAAGTTCCAACAAAAAACATATTCCTCATTAAGGCATTGGAGCTAAATGTTTCCCCACCAAAACAACAATTTGCCACTGAAAAGAAAAATGTTGAGTATGACTATAATGCTCGAAAAAAAAGTCAAATCATTAGAAATGTTTATAACAATTGTCATTTGAATGCTTATAAAAATTGGATCAAATCATATATGTCTCTACTATGAATCAAATCATAAATATATATATATGTATAGATATAGATATAGATATAGATACATCTACATCTACATATACAAATACATCTACATATACATATGCATATACATATCTTAACTTTTATGATGTTGTTTTAAAAAATCTACAATCAAGGTTTTCTTGATTGAAGTCCTTTTAATTTCAGACATCTATCTACGTATTTCATCTAATGCTGCTCACTAAAAGAATGCCTATGGCATAACGAATGAAATGGTTTTCTTTCCTCTAGGTTTATCAACCATTTAATTTATTTGTTTTTTTGTTTTAACTTTAAATATCCAACCTACAAAATCTGAAGGAAAATTAAATGGAAGATTCCCAAATTTTAAAATCACCAACTAGACTAGGTATTGGAGGATTGGGAGGTGAGGAGGCCACAAAAAATTAAAGTGTAGATAAATAAATAACAAATTAAAAAGATAAATGGAAAATAGAACACATAATATACATGGTTCATGAAAATGGCTACATCCATGGGAAGCAAGAGAAAATCACTTTTATTATCTTTGTTTTTACATAGTTTTATCTTCAACATCTTACACATCTATTTAATACATAAACCATATTGTACAAATTTGAAGTCTCGAAAGGAAAGTCAAGAGACATGACTTATGGTAGGAGAAGAAACAAAGAGTCTACGATGATTGTTGGACTTCACATTCCAACAATCTCCCACTTGAAGTTCAACTACTACTGCAAGAAAGATGCTCAAAGAAGTTCACCTACTTTAGGATTATTATCACATCTTGACAATGCTAAGAGAAGCCCTACAAAATTTGAGCTTCTCCCCTGAAACTATCTTTGTCAATGCATTAGTTGAATTCACCTTTGTATGGATCTTTTCAACTTTCAATTTGCCCTCTTCAAGAGCACTTTGGATGAAATGATACTCCAGCTCAATGTGCTTGGTTCTATTATGAAATGTTTCATTCTTAGTCAACTGAATAGGATTTTTTCTATCACAAAAAAAGAGTGAAAGCATGTTTTTTGCAGACCAATTCACCCAACAACCACTACAACCATATCATTTCTTGAGCACCTTCAGTAAGAGGATTGTATTTAGCTTTTGTAGTTGACAGTACAACCACTTGTTGCAACCTAGAAACCCAACTAATCATTGCCCCAAAAGGTAAAAACATAACCAGTAGTTGATCTCCATTTATCAAAATCACTGCCTATATTGTTGGGAATTAATGTGTCCCAACCTTCGTAAGTTTCTAATGTTATATTTATTTATTCAGCACCATGTTGTAGGATCCCATAGTTGACACCTTATAAATTTTGGTGAATTTGTTAGCCATAGTTTCCCCACAATGTAATTAATAGGGGAGTGCAGGGGGAACAGAGCCCCTCTTGTGGGGCCCGAGGTGATGACCCCAGCAGCCAAGGCCCAAGGGTGAAGCCTATGGTAGGGGTTTAGGGGAAATGCCTCCAATGAAGGTTTATAGGTGCAACACCCCCGACTAGGGGCTTGAAGGCAGCGTCCCTGAAGCAAAAAATGCCCTATATTTAATAAAGGCATTTGTAGTTATTTTGTTAGTGGTCGGCATGGATAAATCGATATTAGATAACTAACAAAGAGGCTTGATAAATAAGTGGTTGGAGAATGTGAAGGATCATGGGATGTGAATGAGAATTGATAGTGTGTACTCCTGAAAGAACTTGCATTGCAAGTGTGTTGTAATCATCTTTTGATTTGATAATACATTGTGTATGTTTTGGAGTGGGGTTTTTAACCTAAAAGGGATTCCCCCACGTATATCTTGTGTTGTGAGTTTTACATTTAGATGTTTTTATTATCTTTCTGTTTTAATGTGAATCTTAATCTGTAACTCTAAAAGTTAAAATTTCTATATATCAATGTAGGAAGTTGTTTCCATATACCTTACTTCCTTTTAGTTGGTATCAGAGCCTGATCACCTTTGGTTCTAGTTGTTGGGTAGAGGGTTTTTTGAGTTGATCTTCGTTCGAGTGGGAGATTGTTTAGAGAATTTTAAAATCTTTCTTGTAGGAAAGAGATGGTGAGCACATCTAGGTTGTTTAAGATAGAGAAGTTTAATGGCAGTAATTTCAATTTGTGGAAACTCAAAATGGAGGACATACTTGTAGCTCAGGATTTATGGGATACCTATTTTGTACAAAACCAATGGTAAAGTCTCAAGAAGACTTAGATCTCAAAGATCGAAAAGGTAAGGGTTTGATAAGACTCTGTTTGACTGATTCAGTGCTCCTAAATATCCATCAAGAGAAGACCATAAAGGATCTTTGGAAGAAGCTTGGAGATGTTTATCAGGCTAAATCCCTGGTAAACAAGTTATTCCTATGAAAGAAATTGTATTCTCATATGGTGGAAGATGGAGGATTTGTCACTAATCAATTGAATACATTCAATACATGCTTGTTGCCCAATCGACCTCTATTGGTGTGAAGATGGAGGAGGAGTATTCATGTATGACATTACTGTGTTCCTTACCAAATTCATGGGATCACCATATTATGGCCATTGGGTGTACCATGACCACCTTCAAGATCGATGAAGTGGTTTCTTCATTGTTGTGGTTCATGGTAGATCTAAAGAGAAGGGAAAGAAAAAGGAAGATTCAAATCTGTTGGGAGATCCAAGTCTCTTGGAAATTCCAAGGCTCTATGTTGGAATTGTGGCAACCCTAGTCACTTCTGCAAAGAGTGTAAGGAGGAGAAGGAAAATAAGAAGAACTATGATTTAGATTGTGACAAGTCCTCTCAGGATGAAATATAAGCATTTATTGTTGCCTTGGCAACACATGCATCTAAAGATGTATGCCTTATTAACTTTGGTGCATCTTTTCACATGACTACTCATCGGGGTTGTTTTTTAAAGTATGAAGAATATGATGGTGGGAAGGTGTACTTTGGTGATGCCTCTCACCTAAAGATTGTTGGCCATGGAAGAGGCTTGATTCGATTCCCTGATGGATGAGTAAAGGGGATCTATGGTGTTCTGCATATCCCTGGTTTGGTATGAAACCTTCTTTTTCTAAGTAAGTTGAATGATGTGGGTGTGCAAGTTATTTTTTTGAATGGAGGATGCAATATGACTATAGGATATATGGTATTAGCTAAGGGTATTCAGATTGGCACTCTGTTTTATCTTGATGCATGCATAGTTTATTGTAATAGTGGCTTTGTTTCAAACAAGAGAACTTCAGAGTCTTCATTCTCACCATTAGAACAAGCAACAAAGATGATCATTGCATTTACTATTGATGGTCATGCTTTCGGGGTACCTAAGGGTGCTCATTCTATGGAGATAAAACTTCCAACTAAGAAGACAATGTTATGGCACAAAAGGCTTGGTCACATTGGTGAAAAGGATTGAAGGACCCTGAGAAATAAAAACCTCATTTAGGGTATCAATGATTGTAATCTTGAGTTCGATTTTTGTAAACATTACATTTATGGTAAACAATTTAACCATGTTCATTTTTACTCCAGTTCTCACAAATCCTCTTCATGGTGTTGGATTTCATTCATTCTAATGTGCTTGGTCTAGTTAATGTTCCTTTGATTTCAAAGTATGTTTAGTTTATTTCATTCATTGATGATTATAGTAGGACATGGGTGTATTTCCTTAGAAGTAAATCTGTAGTCTTTAATAGATTCAAAAATTTCAAATCTATTGTAGAGAATCAAAAGGATAGAAAGATTAAGTGTTTGAGGACTTATAATGGTGGTGAGTATTGCTCAGCAGATTTTGACAAGTTCTATAAAGAACATGGGATTGAGAGGCACAATACAACTCTGTATACCCCTCAACAGAATGGAGTTGTAGAGAAGATGAATAGAACATTGATGGAGAGGGTAAGGAGTATGCTAAGTGGAGCTAGCCTTGAACAAAAGTTTTGGGCTGAAGTTATTTCTACTACTTGTTACTTGGTTAATATAGGTCTCCTACATCAGTGCTTATTGATAAGACACATATGGAGGTGTGGTCTGGTAAAAAGTCTTCATTGAGACACATTTGAGTATTTGGTTGTGAGGCATATGCACATGTGCATAAGGAGAAGATATCTAAGTTGGAGATTAAGGCTATGAAGTGTATCTTCATCAGTTATGGCATCGGTGTGAAAGGGTACAAGCTTTAGGATCTAGCAGTTAAGAGAGTTTTATATACCAGAAGTGTGATCTTCAGAGAGCTCAATACTTCTTTTGTTGTCTTGTAGCTAGAGAAATAAGAGAAGAAAGAGGATTTGGTTTAGCTTCCTTTCACCCTTGAGAAAGTTGAACTAAAAACATCTATTGGACCTGATACTGAGGAGAGCTCTAGTAGATCTAAAAGTTTAGAAGAAGATGAAGAACCTCAACCTCAATCTTTAAGAAGGTCCACATAGATAAAGTGAAAAACTAATAGGTTTAGTTATTCATTGCATGGTTCTAGTTGTATTTTTGCTTTGATTTATAACACTGATGAACCTAGAATTGTGAAAGAGTCTATGGGTATACAAAACTTGAGTTCCTAGAAGGAGGCCATGGAAGAGGAGATGACATCTTTGCAAAAGAATAATACTTGGGACTTGGTGCCTTTGCCTAAAGGATGAAAACCTATTGGATGCAAATGGGTGTTCAAAAAGAAATTTGGTATATATGGTAGTGTTTAGAAATATAAGTCTAGATTGGTTGCGAAAGGGTATTCTCACATGGAGGGAATTGACTATGGTGAGATTTTCTCTCCTGTTGCAAAGCTAACATTTATTTGGTTCCTGTTATCTCTTATAGTAGTGTATGATCTAGAAGTGGAATAAACAGATGTGAAGACAACATTTTTTTCATGGTGACTTAGAAGAGGAATTCTATATGTCACAGCCAGAGCACTGCATGGTGAAAGGTAAAGAAAATCTGATTTGAAAGTTGAAAAAGTCTTTGTATGGTTTGAAACAATCTCCTAGGATGTGGTACCAGATGTTTGATGCCTTTGTGTTGAGTATTGGATTTCTAATATTGAAATCAGATCATTGTGTTTATTACAAGTTTGACAATGATCACATTCTCATTATTACATTATATGTTGATGATATGATACTCATTGGGAATTTGGGAAAAGTTTGATTTTTATTTGAAGTTTTAGTTGTTAGCATAGTTTGAGATGAGAAATCTAGGGGTAGCTCTTTGGAGATCAGAAGAGACAGAGAAAACAAAAAACTTTGGTTAGGCCAGAGTAAGTATGTTAACACTATGTTGGAAATATTTAGCATGGTAGATTACAGACCTTTGATTGTTCCTGTTACAATGGGGACAAAGTTATCTATTACAGATTGCCTAAAATATCCCTCAGAGATGGAGGATATGAGTAGAGTTCCTTATTATATTGTATTTAGCAGCTTGATGTATACTATGGTCTATAAAAGACCAAGCATTAGCCAAGTAGTGGGAGTCCTTAGTTGATTTATGTCTAATCCTGAACAGGTACATTGGGATGTAGTGAAGAGAGTGTTCAAATATTTGTGGGGTACTTTTGAGTATTCCATATGTTATCATGGTTATCCTGTAAGGGATTGACATTCAATTAATATCTAAGGATTTGTGGATTCATAGTGGGTAGGTGATATTGATAGTAGGAGATCCACTAGTGCTTATGTTTTGACTATATTTGGTGGTGCTATTAGTTGGATAGGTAAGTGGCAACCTATCGTTACTTTGTTGACTACTGAAGTAGAGTACATGGTAGCAAATTGTAAAGAACCCATTTGGGATAGGAGATTGTGTTTTGATTTTGTGTTTGATACAGGAAAGATTACCATTTGTTCTGATAGTAAGAGTGCCATATGATTGGAAAAGAATTCTAATTTCCATGTGAGGACTAAACACATTGATGTCTAGTGCCATTTTGTTCATGACATGGTAGAGGATGGAAAGGTGAATTTGGAGAAAGCTAACACTTTGACGAATGTTGCTTATGCCTTGAAAAAACCTATGAGCATGAAGAAGTTTAGATGGTTTTCAGATTCTATGGGCCTCTCAGCCCTTAGCAATTAAATCCTATCATTCTATTGGCTTTTGAAAGGTGTTCGACAAGTGGGAGAATGTTAGGAATTAAGGTGTCTCAACCTATGCAAGTTTCTATTGTTGTATTTATTTATTTAGCACTATATTGTAGGATCCCCTATTCGGAACCATGTAAATTTTGGTGACTTTATCAGCTGTGGTTTCCACCGTAAAAAAATGCCCTATATTTAATAAAGGCATTGGCAATTGTTTTGTTATTGGCTGACAATGATAAATCAATATTAGATAACTGACAAAGAGGCTTGATAAATAAATGGCTAGAGAATGTGAAAGGTCATGGGATGCGAATGAGAATCTACAGTGTGTAATCCTGAAAGAACTTGTATTGCAAGTGTGTTATAATCATCTTTTGATTTGATAATACATTGTGCAGGTTTTGGAGTGTGGGGTTTCTTACCTAAAAGTGTTTTCCCCATGTATATCTTGTGTTGTGAATTTTGTATTTGGATTTTGTTATTATCTTTATGTTAATGTGAACCTTAATCTATAATTGTAAAAGTTAAAATTTGCATAAATCTTTCCTCAGTAGGTCAGTGTAGGAAGTTTTTTCTACATACTTTGCTTCCTTTCGCATATCAGAATCAATGAAACCTTCAAGTTGTGGATCTTTCCCTCCAAAACACAAAAAATGATCTAAAGTGCCTTTCAAATATCATAGAATCCACTTAACTGCTTGCCAATGAATTTTAACCAAATTGCTCATAAATCTGCTCACTACTCCCACTGCATAACCAATTTCAGGTCTAGTGCATACCATGGTGTAGCATTGGAAAATGTCCCCTTGGGGGCTTTTTCCTCTTAAGGTTTACCGACTGGGTCTTTGATATGCATTTAGGACATCTTGCATCATATTTTGGCATCCCGAGGAGAAAACCCCTAAGTTTCATGATGAATGGGACCTAGGGGGATCCCTTGAGAAAGACCCCACCTAAAATAGGAGGGAGGACTTGGGCACCTGCGCCCTAGTCCTACCCTATTTTGGGCCAGACCCAAATTTTAAGTGTTAGCTTTATTTGGTTCCTAGGCTGACACGGTAAGTTTGAATTACGAAATTCTTGGCGGGAATGTTTGTAGTTGCATATATAAGCATGATTAGGCATTCATTTGTAAACTAGATGATTACTAGATGAGCATTGGTATTGTAAAAGGAGATTCAAGGCATTCATTGTGTGGAGGATTAGATTTTGTATTTTTTATGTGTTTATATTTGTAGATTTGAGCATCCATCTCCTTTTGGCATGAAGAGCTTCTTCCTTCCATGAGATCTTCACTACAAGGTGATATCAATTGTGCTTTTGATCATTTATCATTTTGATTTTGCCTCTGTCCCACAAGGACACCCACTCTCTCTCTGACAACAGTGTTCAGAAGGCTTGAATGTCTCTTCAGGGATTGACTAAGGCAAGCCTCTAAACACCACAACCCCCTCCCCATTTTTATATGATTGCAGGTTATAGGTTGAAGAAGTAGGAAAAGTGGAGTTGCAGGAGAGTGTTATAGAGTATCAAAATTGTAGACAAGAACTGAAAATAGGGACTTTGACTCAGGCACCCACTCATTAGTCCTCTGGATCCAACAAAAGAATCTCTAAGACAACAGGAACAGGTTGCAAATAAAGTTCCCATATCCTGACAAAAATCAAGGCACTGGACTAGGGTTCCCGCTCATTAGTCCCCAACTATTTTGCTTACCAAACTTTGAAAATTGGTACACATTTGTTTGTTATTATACATCTTTCTGTATAACATTTTTAGTAATTTTTTATGTTTGCTTCCATATTTGCATAATTAGGGTTTTAAGCATAATCAGGCATAATCAAGCAATCAAATCACACAAATCCAATCTTCCCTACATTTAGAGCGATCAAGGGCCTGATAGTAGATTCCTACTTGACCCAAGATCCTTGAATGTTTAATGGTGAAAGGAGGATACACATAAACCATCAAAAACCCTCTATCCAAATTTTACCTTAAACACATGGAATACATGAGGCTTCCAATAGAGGATGAGTATGGAATTTCATTCATATACTCTTTGTCCTCTTATATCTTGGGACACATTTTAGAGGATAAATAAAAATGATCAGCAAGTGGGGTACTTACAGCCTTTGCGCCACTCATATTGAACTTGTCCAAAACCTTATTGATGTATTTCACTTGTCACAACCTGATCTCTCTTTTCCATCTATCTCGGATTATAGTCATACAAAGAATCATAATTGCTTCTCCCAAATCCTTCATTGCAAACTTGAGAGCTAACTATTGCTTCAACTAATTAACGACACTCATACTAGTGTCTTTTACTATCATATCATCAACATACAGTAGCAATAAAATGAACTTACCATCGTTCAACACCTTGTAATAGACACACGGATCAGATTCACATATGGTGAAGTGTTGCTTAGCCATGAAAGAATCAAACTTGAGGTACCACTACCTTGGGGATTTTTTGAGCCCATACAAACTTCTCAATCTACAATACAATTATTCTTGTGCTTCTTTCACAAATACTTCAGGTTGCTGCATATATAATTCTTCATCTATGTCACCATGGACAAATGCAATTTTAAGAATAAGTTGTTCTAACTCAAGGTCATGCACCATTGCCAAACCCCAAACTACTTGAATAGTGGTCATCTTCACAAATGGTGAGAAATTTTCATTAAAGTCTATCTCCATTTCTTGGTCATACCCCTTCACTACCAATCTAGCCCGATGTCATTTCATGCCTCCCTCTTCTTCTTCCAATTTGTACACCCATCAATTTTTTAATGCTCTTTGATTGGGTGGAAGACTCACCATGTCCCATGTGTGATTAGCTAATAATTAATCCATATCCTCCTTCATTACATCCATCCATTTCTCATTATTTCTATCATTGCAGGCATCCTTGAATGTTATTGGCTGTACTTGATCAGAGATTAACAATTGATGGATAAAATCATCAGATTTCACAGGAGGTTTTCTCTCTCTAGTTGACCTCCTCAACTAAGGAACTTGATTCTGTAGAGTACTCTTTTCACTTTGTACTTGCAAATTGACCTTTTCAAAATTTCTCAAATTCCCTGGTGCCAAACTTGGTACACTCATATTTCAGTTTCGTTGTCCTTGTTGTGAGGAGAATTACAAAGATTGCGTGGGCATGTGGGAGTATTTAAAGTCTAGGTGTGCTAAATTTTCTAAAGGCTATGTGTGACCTTTTACAAGTTACACAGTATCATATGAATGTTGTGCTCTATCAAATATGAATTCAAATGCTATGGTGAAGAATTTAGAGGTTGTGGTATATCTAAGGCATCATTAGTCATGGTGAATAATTCTAGTGTTGTTTTGAACTTTGCACTAGCAGCGTGTAAGTTTTAATAGGGTACACTAAGGTCAAAAGGTTGAGACTAGGCTATATTGAGAGTTCAACAGGCTGTGGCATGAATAAAAATAAGGTTGTGTGGCATTAGGAGACTCCAGACTTGGAGTGTTTGGGGTGAAGTTTCCTTGAGGCTATGTATGGTTTAGAAGAGGAAGATGTATAGTATTTATTCTCTCTTGTGCCAAAGAAGGTTTATTCTACTTTGAAACTCTGCCATAGGTAGATTGCAATGTTTGACTTGGCCTCTCAAGTGCAAATTCATTTGTTTGTTCAATATGATAATTATGACCAATGTTTCCTATGTTATGTGAAGGCAAATTTTGGTCTTGGTTTAAACAAATCACTACCACTTCCAATATCATCAAATGGCTCATATTATTTTTCTAGTGAACCCTGTGTTTGCAGACTTGGAAACATTTTCTCATTAAATATCATATTGTAACTATAAACTATCTATTTGGTCGTCAAATCCCACTATCGATAGACATACTACTCTTCTCCATAGCCAACAAAAATACATTATGTCAATTTGCAATCTAATTTAGTTCTCTTCTCCTTGGGTATGAGAGCAACTACTTTGCATCCAAAGACACGTAAATGATTGTAAGAAATCCTTCTTCCCAACCATTTCTCCTCTGGAATGTCAATATCCAATTGAGATGAAGGGCCTCGATTGATCAAGTAGACTGTTATATTCACTACCTCTGTCTAGAATTCCTTTCACAAACCTACATTAGAGAGCATACTCCAATCTCTCTGTTATCTCAGCTACACCATTTTCCTGAGGAATGAATGGACCAAGCTTAATATGATGGATGCCATTATCTACACAAAAGTTTTCAAACTCCAAAGAGAAAAAAACTCTCCTCCATTATCCATTTTCAAGCACTTTATTTTATTCCTAGTTTGATTTTAGACAATAGCTTTGAAAACATTAAATTTGTTAAATACATCTAATTTCTTATTTAGCATATAAACCTAAACTTTTTGAGTGCAATCATCAAGAAAAGTAACAAAATAATTTACCCCTCTAATAGAGGTTATCTCCGTAGGACCAAAGACATCTAAATACATGATCTCCAAGGGCCTTACCTTCTCGTCATGTCTAGTTTTAGAAAAATTGATCTGCCTTTGTTTTCCATAGATATAATGCTCACACAACTCTAAATAAATAGATTGCAAACCTAGAAGTTGATCTCTTTAGAGAAAATTTTAAAGTCCTTGCTTGCTCATATGCCCTAGCATCTTGTGTCAAAGATCTGTCCCACTATCCACAACTGCCATTGCAACTCCCACTTCAGTGTGGCACTCTAGCATATACAAAGTGCCCAATTCGTTGTCTCTTGCAATGACTAGGGCTCCTTTCATTACCTTCCAAGTATTTGAAGAAAAGGTGATGCTACACCCTTGATCATCAGTTTGTTCTATTGAAGTTAGATTCCTCTTGAGCTTAGGAATTTACATCTCACATCTCACAATAGCCACTTGTTTCCATTCTTTAATCTCAACATCATGTCACCTTTACCAATGATATTACATGGTTCATTGTCACCAAGGTAGACTCTCCCAAGTTTACCTTCTTGATAGTTTTGGAAGACTTCTCAGCATGAGGTTGCATGGAAAGAAGAACCAAATTCCAATACCCATAAATCAGTTGTAGTTTTTCTTGTTTCCAGGACTAAACCCTCTCCACCCTCTACATATGTAGTGTTTACCTCATTATATTTTAGCTAATTGTGTGTCTTCTTATATGACCATCAGTTCTTCTTGATGTGTTGAGGTTCTTTTCTACAAAATCAGCAACCTTATCTCTTCCTCTAGACTTAGATCTCTTTGTAGATTTTAACCTTCTCCTATTATTTTTACCTCTTTCATGTGATCTCCCTCTATTACAAAAGGCCAAAGCATCTCCTGAGGAGTTTCATTGATTCTTCCTCCCCACGTCTTTACTAAGAAAAGTGGTATGAAGGTCACCGAATATTAGTTTGTTTTACTAGACACTGAATTATTGATTGCCATCACTACTCCTTCCTAGCCCTCTGGTAGAGAGCACAACAATAAGATGGATTTGATTTCATCATCCATCTTTATCTCCATAGAATTCAATTGACTGATTAATGTATTGAATTCATTGAGGTATTTGTCATATTGCCTCCTTCCTTCATCTTTAAATTATACAATTTCTTCATGAGGAAAACTTTGTTTGAAGATGAAACTAACTCATACATATCAGATAATTTCTCCCATAGTCCTTTCACAGTCTTTTTGAATGCAACATTAAATAACACATTGCTAGATAGAGAAAGCATAATTTTTTCTCTTTCTATCTTGTCTATTCTCTCCCACTTAGGTCATGATCCATCTTAGTTGACTTCTTGCATTTGCCCTCCAACACAATAGAGAGATCTCTTTGAATTAGCAATGATTTCATCTACATTTTCCACATTGCAAAATCTTGTCCTAAGAATTTATCAATTCTCCATTTATCTGCTTCTTCCGTCTTTCTAGAATTTCTTCACAAATTCCCAATAAGCTCCTTCATTGAGCTCTGATACCAATTATTGATGTAAATTGTAGATAAATAAATAACATATTAAACACTGAAACATAAAACAAAACTCAAAACAAGAATATACGTGGTTCACTAAAATGGCTACGTCCACGGGAAGCAGGGGAAATCACTTTTATTATTTCTGTATTTACACAGTTTCATCTCTAATAGATTACACATCTATTTAATTACGTGAAGGTGTTCCCTCTATGAGAGGGGTAGACCTGGTGCAGAAATTGATGGTGGAGCGATTTAGATAAACATGCAAGATGATTGAAATAATCATAGGCATCGAATCTCTCAAAAAAAATTGCACTGTGAGTTATATGGATCTCGTTGATTTTCCCTTCTCTGATACTATTTTTTGGTTCTCTCTTTCTGGTGGATTTTGTGTTTGACCATGTGTTTCATGTCATAAAATTTCAAGCACAGGCTAATATTAGCATTCTTAAAAGTGGCGTACAAAATATGTGAGTGCAGACGTGGCAGCGCACCTTTCAATACCCGTCTCCCGCAACTGCTTCTCTATTTTCACTTGTCATTTTTAAAGAATAAAATCGAATCAAAGTGCATAGGTATACATTTATATTATTACTTAGCTTGTTTCTTACTATAATGGGGAAGTAATAAGTGTCATCTTAATTAAGAGTTGGTACCTATATTTTGTATTCTAATATTCAATATTCTATTAAATTAAACAACAAATGTATATATTATATATAAAATATTTAATTAATTATAATATTAAATATATAATATTGTATATTAAAATATATATAAATAATAAATATTAAAACTAATATTTATAAATATTTAAATTAAATAACAAATATAAGTAAATATTATATATAAAATATTTAACTAATATCTAATATTGAAATATATATATATATATATATATATTTATATATATTTATTTAAAAAATTAAATATATAAATATTGAAGTTAAATAATTGTATAGAATATAATATATATTGTAATTGTTGGGGGCTTTTTACGGGTGGAGATAGAAGGTTTGCTTAACATTGTCTCTCTACTGAGAAACAATTTCTCATTTTTCACTGTGGAAGAATCTGGATGGGTGCGACTTCTCACTTTCATCATCAATTTTTGTAACTTTCTATTAGGCATTTCTATGTATTTATCACCAATCTAGTGTCAATTAAACCCTAATGCAACCTTTGACGAATGTACGCATTTTGCAATTAATGCACATTTGAATTGTATCCTAGCCCAGTGCATGCATCGCCGTCAAATCAAAGAGAGATGTGAGATAATTATAATCATTTAAACAAGAAGGTTCATTTTTATATTAAAGAGAACAATATAGAGATTGTTTTGTAGTATGATGAAGGTTAAAAGTATGATGGATTTTTGTCTAGTTTCACTATTTTAAAATCACCATTTTAGTACTTTATAGCCATTGAAAACCCACTTCGACCTCTTCCATGTCTTCTAAACCTATTGAATAATTCTTGTCATTCAATTATTTTTGTTTTAACAACTTTTTGCAGGTGCTATACAAGCACTCCAAGCTCTCTAGACTGAATATAAATCTTACATGTTTAGAAATAGATAAATGTTTTTTCTTTCATGTAGAAGTTAAGTATAGTACATGGTTCTCAAACAAATGGTTGGGCACAACCAGAATGTTTTGACACCAACAACATCATCATAACACTAAGCTGGGATAAGGTAAACCTTGGTTTGACTTCGTTTGGAACTTTTTGGAGTAAGGTTGGTAGGGGCCCATCTATTATCACAACAAGTGGTAGAAAAATTATGTAGAAACTGCCAAGATCGTGGAGATACAACAAGCATAAGATTACAAGTGAAAATGAACAAATGTATTAACAAATGAGAAGATATAAATAGGAGAAGTTGGATACCTGGCTCTCCACAAAATAATGATAGGTGGTGACTTACAACCCGTATGAGTAGCGCAACTACCCATGACAATACCGGAGAGGTGTCCATTGGAATGACACATCTCCCAAATGACCAACTACTTTAGACAAAGTCAAAGAACGTGTGAATCGTCTAACTATGATTAAGTTAGTGTAAACTATAGGAGAACTTATACATGAACACCCCCCCTTAAGCATAGCTTCAGTGAGTTTATGAAGGATGGGTCTATTGAGAGAGTTAAGAGAGAAAACACCAAGTCTATCTCTTAGTCCTTCAAATGCCTCTTTTGGAAGTGGCTTAGTGAAAATGCCAGCCACTTGATTAGATGTAGAAACATATTCCAAGATAACATCATTTGACATAACTTTTTCTCTTAGAAAATGAGAACAAATGTCAATGTGTTTAGTTCTAGAATGTATAAGAGGATTCTTGGAAATGTTAATTGTACTAGTATTATCATAGAGAATCCAAACAAGCTTTGTTATTTCAATCTGAATATCTTTTAAAGTCTAAATCATCTAGAGCACTTGTGTGCAACACGTTGCAGTAGCTATGTATTTTGCTTCAGCTGTAGATAAGGACATAGAATCTTGCTTCTTGTTGTGCTAGAATACCTGTCTACCTCCTAGAAAGAATGCACCTCTAGAAATACTTTTTCTATCATCAACACTGCCTACCCAGTCAGCATCAGTGAAAGCAACTAAAGAGAAATCATTATGTCTATGGTACCACAGCCCATAATCAATAGTGCCTTTAATATACCTGAGAATTCTTTTCACGGCATTTAAATGAGATTATTTAGGAGCATAGTGGAATCTAGTAGCCAAGCATACAGCCTACAAAATATCAGGTCTTGTTGCTATCAAATATAGCAAGCTACCAATCATTAATTTGAACAAGGTATGATCTATATCATGTAAATCAACATCCTTGCCTAATTTACAACCAACTTTCATATGCATACCAATAGGTTTACATTCATCCATTTGAAACCTTTTCAACATTTCTCTACCATATTTCATTTGAGATACAAAAATACCTTCTTCAAGCTATGAAACTTGTAAACCAAGGAAAAATAAAAGTTCACCAAGCATAGACATTTCAAATTTAGATTGCATAATTTTTGGAAAGGTAAAGCATAGTTCATGATCATTGCTGCCAAAAATAATGTCGTCGACATATACAACAACAAGTATGTTATCACATTTGTTCATGTAGTATAGATTGCTATCTACTCCTCCCTTTTTAAAACCTTGAGCCTACAAGTGTTTATCAAGTTTCAAGTACCAATCTTGAGGAGCTTATTTAAGGCCATAAAGAGCCTTTTTAAGTCTGTATACATGATTTTCTTTACCAGCACATACAAATCCCTCAGGTTGTTCCATGCAAACCTCTTCTTCAAGATCACCATTAAGAAACGTAGTTTTAACATCCATTTGGTAAACTTTAAAATTATTATAAATAGGAAGTGCAAGGAAAATTCTAATTGCTTCAAGTCTGGCTACTGGAGCAAAAGTTTCATCAAAGTCTATACCCTCAATTTGAGAGTATCCTTTAGAAACTAACCTTGCTTTGTTCCTGATTACATTACCTTGATCAACCAGCTTATTTCTAAACACTCACTTGGCACCAATCACATTTTTATCCTGTGGTCTAGAAACTAACTCCCAAGTCTTTTTTTTCTCAATTTGACTTAACTCTTCTTTCATCGCATTGACCCATGCTTCATCTTTACTAGATTCTACATATGTCTTGGGTTCAAACTAAGACAATAGGAAGGTATGTACCTTATCTTGAGTATTAGCCAGTTTTCTCCTTGCTTGGACTCCTACAAGTTTATCTCCAATAATCTAATCCTGTGGATGATTTTTCTGGACAGATTTGGAAGAAGTTTTGAAGGTTGACACCTCAGGAGTAGTAGATGAACTTGTTGGTTTTTACTCTTCTCCTTTAGATATTTCTTCTTGTTCAAAGGGTTGTCTCAACATTCTCTTCCTCTTATTGTTTGAAAGGCTGCAAAATTGCATCAACCTTTACATTACTACTTTCAATCATTCTTCTTAATCTTTTATTGAAACACTTATAAACTTTGCTGTGAGTAGGATATCCTAAATATATGCCTTCATCACAACAAGATTCAAAACTCCCTAGTGTTTCTTCATCTCTTTTAATATAACACTTGCTGCTAAAAATTCTAAAGTATGCAACATTTTCTGATTTTCCATGCCACAATCAATAAGGGGTATAGTTCATTTTTACTCTTAACTGTACCCTATTCAAAGTATAAAAAACTGTATGAATAGATTCTTTCCAATAGACATTAGGCAGATTTGCATCTTTTAATAGTGTTCTGGCCATTTCTTTGACTATCCTATTTCTCCTCTCTGCTACATCATTTTGTTGTAGTGTTCTAGAGGCTGAATATTGCCTCTTCATTCCATGTTCTTCACAATATTCAACAAATTCCTGTGAGGTATATTATCCACCCTTATCAATCCTAAGACATTTGATTTTCATGTCTGATTCTCTTTCTACCATTTTTCTAAAAATTTTAAATCTATTGAAAGCTTCAGACTTTGTTTTAAAAATGTGACCCAAGTCATTCTAGTGAAATCATCAACAAGGAGAATGAAATAGCGTTCACCATTTAAAGATTTAGTCCTTATTGGACCACAAAGATCTAAATGGACCAATTGTAAAAGCTAAGTAGATGAGTATTCTTTGGGTTTGAAACTCACCCTAGTTTGTTTGCCTTCTTGGCATTCATTGCAAGTACTATTGCTAGGTTTTGAGATAACAAGCATGTTTCTTACATTCTAGTTTTTACTAATCTTGACCAGATTATCATAGTTTATGTGTCCCAATCTTCTATGCCATAGTCTGCTTTCTTCTATCTGACTCATGAAACACACATGACCATTTTCGCTAGTATTTGAAGTTTCATGAAGATTGTAAATATTTCCTTTTGTCCTAAGACCAGCAGCAACAATCTTACCAGACTTCTTTTTAATTTCACAACCTTGTATAGAAAAGGTAACATTGAACCCATTATCACAGATTTGACTAACACTCAACAAGTTATGAGTTAAGCCTTCAACATAGTATACATCATGTAAAGGTGTATCATTATCAAGTAGAATAGTACCTTTCCCTTTAATGAGAATACTAAAATCATTTCCAAATTTAACAGACCCACCAAAGCAATCCTCAAATTCAACAAATTTATTTCTATCACTTAGTCATATGATGAGAACAACCACTATCCACAACCCATACATCTTTCCTTAAAACATGAAAAGTTGTTTGTATAAACATCACATCAGCTTTCTTAACATTTTGTTTCACTTTCCAAACTAATTTGGTCTTATCAGCATTTTAAGTGGTCTTAGAGTTAGCAAAACATTGTAAATCAAATTTACAAAATCTTGCAATATGGTCAATATTCCCACAAACAAAGTATTTCAATTTGTTTAGAAAATTAAACAAGTTCCCATCAACAAAACTATGTTTTCTTGTAGAGATTGACTTGCACTCATTTGTTTTGTGACCCTATTTATTGCAACTGAAACAATAACCAAAAAATTACGGATTAAGTCTAGGAAGACTACCTCTTTTTGCCATGGATTTTTGAGCAGTATGCTTATTGGATTTTGAGCATTGACCTTGTACCATACCCAATCCACTCTTATCATTATATGATTTTTTCTGGTCTAAAAGATGTGACAGTTTGTCACTACTTTCACACATAGCCAACTTCTTTCTCAGCTGAACTATCTCAGCTTCCCTAGAGCAACATTCTTTGTACTTGACAGTTAACTATCCCTGTTGGACTTCAAGAATCTTTTTATTCTCTTCAATATTCAATTTTAAGTCTAAAATTTGTTTCTCATAATCTGCAATTAGACTTTTCTGTAATGTAGTTTCCATTTTGAGTCTTTTGATCTCACTGACTTGGCACACTTGAGTTCACCTTCAAGATCTATTTCAGTTTCATATTGTTCTAATGAATCTTCTTCTTGAATAGTATTTATTGCTACCATGAATAAGGTCTCATCACCTTCTTCAGAAGACTCCTCAGAAACACTATCAGTGATGTCTACAATTAAACTTTTCTTTTTCTTGAAAACATTCTTCTTTTTTAAGTTAAATTGCTTTTTCTTAAATTGTTTGCTATTTTCTTCTTGATCACTATCTAGATCTAGGTTTGGACACTTTGTAGCATAGTGACCTATTTTCCCATAGTTAAAGCATTTAAAGGGTAGTTTCCCTTTATATCTTCCTATAGAACCTCTTTCTAATTTACTGACAAGAACTAATTCATCATCATCATCTACTTTTTCAGATTTAAGATTAACTTCATTATCCTTTTTGATAGACTTGAAAGCAGCCTCTTTATTAGAATTATCATTACTCATTCTCATTTCATATGTAGTGAATATACCATGTAAGTCATCTACAATTAACTTTTTCATGTCTCTTTCTTCAAAAATAGAGGTTTTAGAATCATACTTAGGAGATAAGGCTCTTAAGATCTTTTTGACAATAGTAATTTCTTCCATTTTTTCTCCTAGACCTCGCATTGTATTTACAATTGCCTAGACTCTTTGAAGGTATTTTGCCACTTTATCATCATCTGTCATTCTCAGTCCTTCAAACTTATTTCTTAAAGCTTAAAATTTTGTTTCTTTTATATCTTCATCTCCCTCATATATATTTGATAACTTTTCCCATATGGACTTGGCAGTTTTACACTCTATGACCTTGACAAGGACATCATTAGATAAACCACAACAAATGGCATTTGAAGCCTTTGCATCACACTCATAAGCCCTTTCCTCATCAGAGGTAGATGGGGTTCTAGTACTAGAATAGCCAGAAGCAATTGCATTCCATACATCAAAGCCTAAAAACTTTATATGACGCTCCATTCTATATTTCCAAAAAGCATAATCATAACCATCAAACAAGGGTGCCTTTAAAGTAGAAAGACCTTCCTAGGATGGCATTGTGTGTACTCCACTAGGATACCCTTAGGTTGGTTAAACCTCTACTCAAGGATTTGGCTCTAATACCACTTGTCAGAAACACGGTTGTTGTTGCACCAAAAGGTTGACCCATTAATGCCCGATACAACCACCAAAGTTAATGAATCCATGTGAGGTAGTTAATCCATGTCACAAATCTTGTGAGAGATGCTAGCTCATTGCCAATAGGGTCCTAGCTACAGTCTTAATTAGGTACCCATTTACAAAATGTATCTCTCAAAAAGTGGAGAAAGAAAGAAAACCTTGTGGGAAAAAACTTTCCTCCAAAAAGAGAGAAAATAAAGAGGACTTAGATAGCCCCCCCAGAAGATGATGATGCTGATGTAGACCACACTAGAGATATGAGGAACTCTTGAAGCATGTGTAGTAGTAGATTCTGCCACTCCCTTGATTCCAAGAGAATTGAGCAAACTAATTGAAGTTTGGTAGTGATCAAAGGAAGATCACCAAGATGTAGGTCTAAGAAATTTTTGAACAACTATAGACAAGGATGTGCATTGAGTGCACATACAAATGAGATAAGAATTTGTGTGATTCAAGTTGTAATTTTCACAACCCCCCATTACACTTTATAGATCAGTGTGAGTGCAATTTCCCAATTCCCTTTACACTTTCAATTACATTAGACTACATGAGTGTATTTACAAACAAAGATGCTAGTGGAGTTCAATCAACCTACTATATGGAACCAACTAAGCTGAGCCATGAGTGGGCACTTGACTCTAAAGTTACATCTTGATTGTCTTTTTCACTAGATGTAAAATGAGAAAAGATGAAAGCACAGTCAAAGTGACAAATTTTGCCTACTACAATAAATTTTTGATCTCTGGATTCTCGAATGAGGGCAGATGTTGTTGTGAACTCAACTATCTTTTCAGAATCTATGAGTGCATACAATGAGAGATAATTTTTGAATAAATCAAGAATGTAATATACATTATGTACAAAACCATTTCCCAATTTTATAGTCCCTTTACCAAGAACATCATGATAGACACCATCCATTAGTATTTTGTAAGTTTTGCAAGATTGGATTCTAACAAACAATTCAATAAAAGGTGACATATGATCACCCACAATTGAACTAAGGTCCCATCTATTGACTTTTGTTTTTGATGGTGGTATTGTATTACCTTTTTTTACTTACCCTTTTGATTGGTGAAGACTTCTTAATTCTTAGTTTTTAAAGTTAAGGTGGCACTTTAGTTTGAGTGTTTTTTAGAACTCTTCCTTGATACCTCCCTTAAAGTGGCACCTTATAGTTTAGTGCATTAACACCATATTACATCTTAAAAGGAATTGCGTGCTTAGTTTGTTTTCCCCCCAAATTGTGCAATGAAAAGAAGAAGTGTGTGCAATCACCCTAAACTAGCCTGATCAGCCACTTTATAATTGTAGTGCGATATCAAGGTAGTTGGATTGGGGACCAAAAAAAACTACTTTTGCAAAAAGAAAAAGTCAATTTTGAGTTGTTTTGCAAAATTTATGGCCCTTTAAAATTTTTGCATTCACAAAAAAAATACACCTTCTGGAAAATTTTTCCAATGTGCTAGGAATTTTTTTTTTCCTACTACAATTCAAACTTTGTTGATGAACTAGGGTCCACATGGAGGGGTATGTGTAGAGGCATGGATGTGGAGTCCACCAACTCCAGTGCGAGTGTCGAGGGAGCTGATAGATGCCATGAAATTATCGATGTGAGGGTCATCGAACGATGCCTAGGAGAGAGCAATGCAAGTGTTGCCTATCAAAGGTGCTATCGAGTGCAAGGGATCGCCGATGTGTTGATGCCAAGGTAGTGAAAAAGATGCCACTAGAGCGCGACATCAAACACAAGGGTCGACCTCTTCTAAGGCACAAAACAAGCAAAAAAATGCCTGTGAATGGGATCAATTCCTTCTACCATATGCATGGCCTCTTCTAAGGTGTCGGTGTAGAGATGACCCACCTCTGAGTTGCAAATACAAGCCGATGGATGGCCTTACTATGTCGTTCAAACAAAATGCCCTTTGTGGCTGATTCAAACACACAACGAGCACACAAAAATAATTGTTAAATGATAACAAAACCAAATGTAAACAAAATCTCACAGAGATGCAAATTCAATGTTAATAGAGGTGATTCACACAACAAGTAAGATGACTTGAAGATAACCACATTTGTTCCAATACCATGTAGAAACTACCAAGATCATGGAGATACAACAAGCACAAGATTGCAAGTGAAAATGAATAAATGTATTAACAAATAAGAAGATATAAATAGGAGAAGCTGGATACCCGACTCTCCACAAAACAAGGATAGGTGGTGACTTATAGCCCATATGAATAGTGCAACTACCCATGACAATAGTAATGAGGTGTCCATTGGAATGACACATCTCCCAAACGACCAACTACTTTAGACAAAGCCAAAGAACATGTGGGAATCACCTAACTATGATTAAGTTAGTGTAAACTATAGGAGTTATACACTAATAAATTATTTAATCCCATATGTGGTGAAATAAATAAGTGTAGAATTTCCTGAACGTTCATCTTCAATTGTGTAAGATGATTGAAGTCACAGGCCCCGTTAGGTTTTTTCATTTGTCCGTCACCATTGTTTTGTTTTTCGCTCACCATTTTCAATTTTTTTTCCATTTGTGGGTGTTAGTTCTTTTATGATCAGATTTAAAGCAATCAGAAAATGCAACACAATGAACAATGAACACAACAAGATACCTTGGGAAAACCCTCCAACTTGAGGGGAAAAACCCAGCAACAATATATCTCTTATATATTGAATGATAAGAACAGCAATCTGCTTTACAATGGCCAAATCCAAGGCCTACAGGTATGGCTTCACTTCTTGAAGCACAATGAATAAGTCCACACTTGATAAATCTAATTTTATCTTGAAATAACTTGAACTTCTCCTTAGAACTCTGCTCTGCCTTGTGAATTAAGCTTGTAATTGAATGTATTTGAATGAGAGGTGTAATGACCTTGTATATATACATGAGGGATGCACCCTTTCACAAGAGGTCAGCCTCATTACAATATAAATGTAAATAACATGTTAAATTATGCAGAGTCATTTTATACTGCTTGCATAATTAGGTCAGCCTATAGAAGGATCCGACTGAAGCTATAACATCAACACTCCCTCTTAGCTAGGGAGGATACTTCCAGCTGCATAAGACATATCACCTCATCGTGATGTCAACCACAATGGCTACAGTCATATGTGAAAAGAAAGATACCACCACATTTGGATATCATATAATACCTCAATATGATATCAACCATAATGGCTACAACAATGTATAGTATGTACAAGTGTTCATCACTTACATGACATCCACCATGGCTTTCCCAGAGGGTGGAATCAAGGGATTTCACCTCAAACTTCTCTCATAGAGAAGAACTCGTTATCAAGGGATTTCACCTCGAACTTCTCTCACAGAGAAGAACTCGTTATCAAGGGATTTTACCTCGAACTTCTCTCACAGAGAAGAACTCGTTATCAAGGGATTTCACCTTGAACTTCTCTCACAAAGAAGAACTCATTATCCAGGGATTTCACCTTGAACTTATCTCACAGAGAAGAACTCATTATCAAGGGATTTCACCTCGAACTTCTCTCACAGAGAAGAACTCCTTATCAAGGGATTTCACCTCAAACTTCTCTCATAGAGAAGAACTCATTATAAAGGGATTTCACCTCGAACTTCTCTCACAGAGAAGAACTCGTTATCAAGGGATTTCACCTCAAACTTCTCTCACGGAGAAGAACTCATTATCAAGGGATCACTGATACTGAGACTCTTTCTCAGTGAAGGCTGTATTCTCCACTATACCAAGCTTATCTTGAAAGTACACAAAATTTAACTTGGAGAGAGGCTTGGTGAGAATGTCTGTCATCTGCTCATCAGTGCTGATATACCTCAACTCTATAGCTTTCCTCAATACCATATCTCTGATATAATGGTATTTGATCTCAACATGCTTAATTCTGTCATGAAATACTGGATTGACAGAAAGCTTTACACAGCTCTGGTTATCACAATGAATGATAGTAGGCTCCATTGATTGTCCAAACAATCCTGCAAGGAGCTTACGAAGCCATACTACTTCTTGAGCTGCCATATAAGCTGCAATATATTCTGCCTCTGTTGTACTCAATGCTATAGATGACTGCTTCCTGCTGCACCAGGAAATCATAGCAGATCCCAAACTAAAGCAACATCCAGAGGTGCTCTTCTGATCAGTGACACACCCTGCCCAATCAGAATCAGTATATCCATGCAGCTTCAAGTCTACACCAAAAGAATATCTCAAGCCATACCCAACTGTGCCACGCAAGTATCTTAGGATATGCTTCACTACAACTAGATGTATTTGCCTTGATTCACACATGAACTTACTAAGTGCACTCGCTGCATAGCAAATATCTGGTCTAGTATTAACTAGATACATCAATGATCCAATCATTTGTCTATACATGCTAGGATCCACTAGATCTGAACTAGTTGCAGCCTCTTTTAACTTCAACAAATTTGTCTCCATCGATGTAGACATCGGTTTGCAATCCATCATACCAAATCTCTTCAAGATGTCAATAGTATACTTCCCTTGACTTAGAATGATCTCATCTGGTTCCTGCCATACTTCTAAACCAAGGAAGTAATGTAAGAGACCAAGATCCTTCACTTAAAATTCTGAAGTTAACTCCTCCTTACATTTGAAAATGAGGTGATCTTCTCTAGTAATAAGTATTGGTTTGAATCAGCATCATTCTTGGAGAAACCCAAGCTCATCATGTATCGATCAATTCTTTCGTACCAAGCACGAGGAGCCTGCTTAAGGCCATACAAAACCTTCTTCAGCTTGCAAACATGAGACTCCTTCCCATGAACCTCAAAGCCATTAGGTTGCTCAATATATACCTCTTCCTCGATTACACCATTTAGAAATGCTATCTCACGTCCATTTGGTGTATCTTCCATCCTTTAGATACTGTAATAGCAATGATGGTCCTGACGGATGTGTAACGGGCAATTGGAGCAAAGGTTTCCTCATAGTCTACTGCCTCTTTCTGAGAGAATCCTCTAGCTGTGAACCTAGCCTTGTACTTCTCGATGCTCCCATCTGCCGCATGCTTGATCTTGAAGAGCCACTTAGAAGAAACAATAGATTTCCATTTAGGTCTAGGTATGATGTCCCATACATCATTCTTGAGGATGGATTGATACTCTTCAGCCATAGCATCTTTCCATACTTGCTGACTAGTACTTTCATCAACACTAGAAGGTTCAGACTCAATGATGTGACTCATCAATACCACATAGTCTTGAAACTTCTGTGGTCTCTTGCTTTCTCTTAATGTCTGTCTAGGAGCTGCATACTTCTTAGCTTCTTGCATAGTTTGTCTAGCCCATAGAGGTCTCTTTCGACTAATGACAATGTCTGTAGGCCCATCGGTAGGTTCCAAGGGCTCAACTAGATCATCATCTTCTTTAGGATCAATAGCCTCCCTCTAAATCTCAGGAGTATGGTCAACTTCCATATCCTGAAGAGACTCTTGGTCTTCATTATCTATCTCCATATGAATGCCCTTTGATCTTTTGAATGCAACATTCTCTTCAAATGAACATCCCTACTGATCTCAATCAACTTCTGACCTGGAATGAGTGATAGTAATCCTTCACAATGCTAGTCGCTGGCAGTCAGCAATGGACTTGAATGTTGCTATGAGTATCTATAGACAAGTGATCTCCAACGATGATCTCAGACTCCAACGAAGTCCCACTTTAGCCAACTCCTCTATTCTTCAGTCGGTGGTAGATGTGCAATCTTCATTACATGTTCATCGATAACCTTTTGATACTTTTATCTTGGTTCAAACAATGAAATATGGAACTTAGATGATTAGAACACTGCCTCTGTGTTATTTCAAAATGATGTCGCTCCACGAACTCCTTTCCCTTCCACTATTGATGTTATTACTGGGAGCTGCGATCTTATTAATGAATCCACATAGTCTAGAAATTTTTCCTTATAATCGATGATGACCAATTATCAGATGGTGATTGATGTTGATTAAAGATGTGAAGAAAGACTTGTATTACAGCTAACTCTATAAGCGGCAGCTAGAACCCACGATATGCCTCTGAGTTCATTCTCCAAATCATCAATAAATATATCTTTGACAAGCAGTTCCTTTAGCCACAATCCCTTTTGCTAATTTCGTGGCCTTTGAAAGTCTCTAGCATATATTGTAAAATTATATATGTAACTACATATATTCAAGGCACTTCCAACAAGCCCATTTTGTGTATATCCAACACTGATTGCAGTTCATGAGATAATATTCCATTGAAACATCTTATAAAACAAATCACACACCTTCTGCATGTTACCCTATTTCACATACATGCCCATCAGGGTATTCTCCACAGTAACTTCAGATTGAAACCCACATCTGATTATCTTTCCATGGATCTACAAACCATGTTTTACAAATGCTACGTCAGAACACATAGAAAGAATAGTGGAGAAAGTGAACTTATCTGGTTTAACCACTGTTGGCTGCATTTGACGAAATAGTGAAAATGCCTCCCGAAGAAATCCTACATAAGAAGAAGACTTTGCTGATTAAACAAATCTGATCAGATCTTTTCTTAGACCTGCTTTGATACCATGTTAGTTTTTTATGATCAGATTTAAAGCAATCAGAAAATGCAACACAATAAACAATGAACACAACAAGATACCCTGGGAAAACCCTCCAACTTGAGGGGAAAAACCCAGCAACAATATATCTCTTATATATTGAATGATAAGAACAGCAATCTGCTTTACAATGGCCAAATCCAAGGCCTACAGGTATGGCTTCACTTCTTGAAGCACAATGAATAAGTCCACACTTGATAAATCTGATTTTATCTTGAAATAACTTGATCTGCTCCTTAGAACTCTACTCTGCCTTGTGAATTAAGCTTGTAATTGAATGTATCTGAATGAGAGGTGTAATGACCTTGTATATATACATGAGGGACGCACCCTTTCACAAGAGGTCGGCCTCATTACAATATAAATGTAAATAACATGTTAAATTATGCAAAGTCATTTTATACTACTTGCATAATTAGGTCGGCCTATAGAAGGATCCGACTGAAGCTATAACATCAACAGTGGGAAGTCATATTTTAACTCACTCATATTAAAATTGTCATTATGTATTTGGACATCCACTGATTTGTGGCTTGGTAGATCAATCCAAGTTTTATGCATGTCATGATAAAAAAAAAAATGGACCTCACTAAAAAATATAGTGACACAATTTTTCCATTTCTATTACCTAATAACTCTTAATAACTGTTGGGACATTTTTATTATTAAATTTTTGTTTCTTTTTAAAAAGTTTTTAAAGATTTTTATTCCCTTTAAAAATTCCCTTTACGTGTCACAACCATACTTGAAATATAAGGCCCCTAAAATTCACCGTTTCATTTATTTAAAGATTTATTACATATATTCCTAATATAATATTATAAAATAAAATTATATATAATGTTTTGAGTATAATACTACATTATAAAATTATGCTACAGTGGCATTATATATATATATATATATATATATATATATATATATATATATATATATATATATAAAATCTTAAAAAAAAACAAAAATCATAAAATCTTTGAAAAAAAAGAATTGAAAATGAGTTGGATGGGGAAGGTGAAAGGATGGGAGGGTTACATAACATTAAATTGCAAGAATATATATATATATATATATATATATATATATATATATATATATATATATATATATATATATATATATATATATATATAATTTTTTTCATATATATTAGGGTTTAAATACAAAAATCATAAAATCTTTAAATCTTTAAAAAAAATACAAAAATCATAAAATATTTAAAGAAAAAGAATTGAAAATGAGTTGGATGAAAGTGAAAGGATGGGAGAGTTTCAAAACATTAAAGTGAAAGACTATATATATATATATATATATATATATATATATATATATATATATATAAGGGTTTAAATATATCTAAAGTACCTTTAGAGATATCCTTTTCAAGGCATCTATTTTTTAATCAATTTACTACACATAGGTGGAAATAGATGCCTGGAGAAGGATATCTCTCTATACCAGTATACTAATTAGTCAATTATAATTAATTTATATATAACATATATCATATAATTATATCTTTTATTATATACAATATTAAGTATTATTATATACAATATTTTGCCTAATGTAAATTATTATTTATATTCTTAATATACTATTATATTATAAAGTCTTATATTTATATTTAATATTTATATACGTTTTATTTAATTATAGATTTGTTTACACATAAAATCTATATTCTAATTATATTTATTATATATTATATTTTATATAATATGCACTGTTAAATATATAAAAAATATAACATATAAATAAAATATTAATTTTTAATAAAAAACTATTTAAATTAACACACCGCTATAAAAAATGATGCTACAAGTTGAATATTTTTGTGGTTCACCAGTTAATGCTTGTGGGGCTTGAAGGTAGTCGGGTTGCCCCCCTCCTTATGAGGAAAACGTTTTGAGGGATCTGGCCCCAACCTCACCCTCTTGGGATTGAACTCTTCTTGCTTGGGTCAGAATGAACTATAGTTAGTTACTTAGTTCCTCTTTACTGGATTGATCTACCAAATTATGTACCTATACGACTTGATAGACTGAATGCACAATTGCATAAGAATATTGAAGATACTTTATTTATAATTATTATGTATAAATTCATTTTTTTATAATTTTGAATCAATATTCTTTCTCTGTTCTCTAAAAGGGCTAGAATGGACGAGATGCCAAAGCAACTTTATGGAATCAATATCAAATGCAATACTCACTCTCCCCCTTTTCTCTCCTCATTATACTCATATCTCTTTGTTTAACACACAATCTCTCTCTTACTATGTGTATTATCCCATGCACAAACAAGACAATTTTTTTTTCTTTTATAAGAGTAATGTAGATCAAATTTAGGTTTAAAACATTTTAATATCTCTCTTAATGTAATTCTCGTCAAATCATGACAAGTAAAATAGAACATTAACCTTATTTTTTTTTTGACAATGTCACACTAAAAGCGTACTACTTACTTTACTAGGTAAACTAAGTAAACTTACATCATGTTTATTTATAAATAGATAATTAAATAAGGTCTCTTAAACTATATGACTATATTTTTTTTAAAAGTAAGAGTAAGTTAAATAAATTTTTCCAATGAATAACAATCATGTTAAATATATAAAATTCACCACAAGTTAATAAACTGGACTAAGTTAAATATTTTTTTTTTTACAAATGGAAAATGATCATCTTAAATAATTAAAATTTACCAATATGTTAATAAAGTGAGCTAAGTTAAATAATTTTTTTTACAAATTCACCAATATGTTAACAAGTGCCACGTAGTGGCCAGTACTTACCTTGTAATGTTATTATTATAGTATTCATTTAGTTGTAATTTTTTTGTTGATTAGCTATTTTTTGTATATAGTATTTGTTTAGTTGTAAATTTTTTGTTGATTAGGTATTGGTTGTATAGACAAATTGTATTCCAATAAATGAAAAAATATTTTTTGAAGAGTGTTGAAATGTCTTGTGTAAATAAAATTGAAATATCGAAAATAATTTAGGACTAAAATATTTCCTTAAGTATAAAACTAAACTTTACAAAGCCTATTAAATAACACAAATATTTCCTTAAAATCTAAAAATACTAATACTTTTATAATTTAAAATGCATTAAAATATTGTAAGTTTGAAGAATAAAATAAAAAATTAATAACATGGTCAAATATTTTTGTTGGTGATACTAGATATTTAAATTTTGACTAAATAAAATTGAAATTCTAAATTAAATTTTTAACTCTTGAGTAAATAAAATTGAAATCTCCAAAATAATATAATTTCATAAAATCAAATGTGTAGAACCCTCAGTCTAGTTGGGTGTGGAGAGATTTGAAATCTCTGTCTAACATATTAATTTTATCTTAGTCTCTTAATTTTTTGTTTAAGTAATAATAGTAAGTAATCTTAGAGAACATGATTTTAATTATTTTAATTAATCTTGTGGTTTAGTAATATTTTTTTCTAAAGATAAAGAATTGTTTATCATTTCAAATAAATTTGTAACTATTATATTTCTGGAACTAAATTTATAAGGAAAAATTTATGTGAACTCGTTTTGAAATGTTTTGGTAAATAAAATAACACAAATATTCCTTAACTATAAAACTAAACTTTACAAAGCCTATTAAATAACGCAAATATTTCCTTAAAATGTAATAATACTAATACTTTTATAATTTAAAATGCATTAAGATATTGTAAGTTTGAAGAATAAAATAAAAAATATAATAATATGGCAAAATATTATCCTAGATTTTTAAGTCTTGAGTAAATAAAATTGAAATCCCCAAAATAATCTAATTTCATAAAATAAAATGTGTAGAACCCTAACCCTAGTTGGGTGTGGAGAGATTTGAAATGTCTGCCTAAAATATTAAAATGTAAAAATATTGAATACTATTACAATTTAAAATGCATTAAAATATTGTAAGTTTGAAGAATAATTACACAATATAATAACAATAACATATTCACTATAGTATTTTATCTTAGTCAAATATTATCCTAGATTTTTAAGTCTTGAATAAATAAAATTGAAATCCCCAAAATAATCTAATTTCATAAAATAAAATGTGTAGAACCCTAACCCTAGTTGGGTGTGGAGAGATTTAAAATGTCTACCTAAAATATTAAAATTAGGCGTTCTACACTGATTCCCATAAACAATTAAGATTCAGATTCCAAGTAAATAAAATTCATAAAATATGTAAATAAATAAATTCGTGGAAGCCAAAAAATACAAAAACTTGGGTAGTTATGGAGTGAAATCTTTATCACATTTGAAGAATATGAAAAGTCTTGCAGCATAGTCTCTTTAAATTAACTCATACAAGTAATTTATAAATGCCAGGTAAATAAAATTGAAATCTCAAAAATAATTTAATTTGGTAAAAATAAAATAGAACTAACAAAGCCTATAAAATAACACAAATATTTCCTTTAATTATAAAACTAAACTTTACAAAGCCTGCATATTTGTATTATGTGGAGAAGCTGACTCTAGTTTAGTGTATGGATATTTTGAAGCAAAGAATTAAATTCATAAAAAACTGATGATTCTTCCCTCTCATAATTATCACCATCCATTTAGGCATGACTTAACTAATGGGAGACAAAACGCATCGTAGAAGTTCTAAAGAAGGGTTCTTATATCAGGTTGTGTTTAATTGTTTTCAATGTACATGTGGTGCTTTGAAGTCTGCTTGAGTACAATGCCTATAAAACCACCCGTTTGATGGTGGTATTTAGTTCTAGTAGCATCTAAAGATGTGGTAAGGTTTCTCCCTATGGGCAGTGAACAACTGCCAAAATTGTGCAGAGTAGGATGAGGCAACATCAACATTTTCATCGCTGAGTGTTTCCTGGTATTTGTCAGCGAATATCTATTTGCACATATAATTTACTGCTTTATTTGAAGACTCTGATCGATAATGTATTTTGCTTGACTTATTCCATGGTTAATGCACCAAGCCCTTCGTAAACAGTTTGAATTTTGCTTTGTTTCTTGATTCTTCTTAGTGCTTTATATGAAGACTATGCAATTGGTAATATGTTTTTCTTTACCTGTTCCATGGATAATGCAACAGCTCTTCCATAGCATTTTCCTGGTACTTTTGTCCTAGAATATCTCAGGCTGCAGTTAATTGTGAAAATCATTCAATCTCTTGCTTCTTGCTTTTGTTGTTTACTAATATGGTTTTTGGTGCAGTGCCTAAATTTTAAAGCGCAAGATTTAATGAAATAGAAAGAGGCAACTGGCATGCTGGTGGTGGAACACAATAGACACTTTATTCATGTCCATCTTTTTACACTGGAAGGTCACAACAATTCAGTCTTTTGCACTTACTTGACGTATGATTTATTGGGTTTTGAACTGCTAAAAGAACTCACTTTTACCAAGCATAATGACATTCACGCGTTTTTATGTTTTTATATGTTCCCCTTTTTGTAGGGCAGATAAGATTTGGATAGAACAAAATATACAACTTCAGTTTTAGTTTGCCCTAAGTTCAAAACACTTCTTTTCTTTTATTGCTATTTATTTCTTCTCTTTATTAGCATGTGAGTTTTCTAGTCCATCCTTTTAAGTCTCCATAGAGAAAACACTGCACTGCTACTATTGGCAGCTACAGCATATGCGTCCTTTGTCATCAGATATGCAGAGTGAGAAGTTACTTAAATTCAAGATGGTTTTAAAGAAGAGGGCAAGCATGATATGTTGATCTCCAGCTTTCCTTGCTTTGCCATTTGTGAGTAATATGACCTTTTATTTTTCTATCTTTTTTTGATTAGTTTTGTACTTTGTGGTCCACTCAAAGTATCCATGCAAGTAGTTTTCTAAATATATTTTGTGGTCCAGTTATTGCACATCAATATTTTGAATTTGTAGGCAATGTGGGCTTGTTGCAGCCTGCCTTTTAATTAATTTTCTGGTCTGATTTTATAGTCCACTGAGGCTAGATTAGTATATGGCATAGCAATGCAAGTTGTTTTAACGCTTGCAATCAGGAATGTATTTTGGCATGGTAGGCCTGGTGTGTATAGAAATATAAATTGATGTGCCCCTTTCACCTTAGGCATGACTTCTTAGCGTCCATTGCTGGCAATATCCACTACAGTTTAAGCAAAAGGCTATCTAATCCTCACAGTCTTGATTGAAGGTCGGCTCCAAAATTTACAAAGGATGGTTCCTAATTGGAATGTTACTAGTGAATAAGGCAACCTGTGAGGATAGAGTTCATAGCTAGAGACCCATGACTTCTTGAGTGGCTCAGTTGAGTTGAACATGTCATGTTTACCCTATGAAAGACTCTCCAATTGTTGGGTAAGAATTTTAAGCCTTAGAACCAATTTGGGTGTTTGTGGCCCTTGAATGGTCAAGAAGGTAACTTGGGACAGTCTATAGGAAGACCCTGTATTTTGAGGAATCTGAGACCTTGTGAGTCATTGTTGTTTTACTTATGTCATTTCCACAAAGCCTAAAGAGTTTCTAGTGTTTGTTGAAGAGTTTGAAGTGTCATGAAGTTGTACAAGCCCATTGTTGTGAAATATGCCTCCATTGTGTTGAGTTGAACCCCTGCTCTGCATTAGACTAGGACTGAATGATCTTGCAATAAATTTTAGATGTGCTCTTTATGTGTACTTGTTAGCACTTGTTGATCTTAAAATTTACTTGTTGATCATAGTTCTTGGTCAGATGATCTCATAATTAATGGCCCTGTGGACTATTTGAAAGTAAGAACTAGTCTAGAATAGGCAGTATAATTGTTAGGACAGTCAGCCTTATGTATTTGATAGTCTAAGGTAAACGATGATATGGAAGAGACATGAGGGTTTCATAGTCAAACCATGCAAAACCATGCCCAACCTATTGCATCATGAAGGTTACTCATCCTTATCTTCCTTACCCTTTTCCACCTGACAATTCATCATGATCTTCACAATGCTGGTGGGTAGTCCCTTTAGGGTGCTAAATCTTCCCACCCCTTGCTCAGGGGTATATCAGCAATGATGGACTATATCAACTTAGGGAATAAAGTTTATAAATAGGTTTACTACCCTAACAGTCTCCATGACAAGGTTGGAATGGCAGGTTCTTTGTTAAAATCCTAATCTTTCGGGTGATTGCTTATTCAAGATTATGAAGGAAAAGATACCCCTAAGTAACCATAGCTAATCTAGAGGAAACCCAGTGAGGGGAATTTACCAATTTTGAAAAAAAGGTAGAATATGGTAGATTTAACCAAAATTATGTATTAAATAGCACAAAAGAGGGGAACTATGGTTGAACAAAAATGCAAAACAATATACCACATTCTTGAATATTCAATCCAAATCAAAGTCAATTTATACATTGTCCACCTTGTATACATAGATTTAATATTTATTTCTATTATACTAATGTTGTTGCTATCATTGTTGTCATAATTAATTTTATTACTGTTACACTGATGTTATATTGCTGTCATGATATATTTATTGTTGTTATATTGTTGTCCTTATCTTAATTTTGATGTCATGTTACTCAATATCAATTAAAATTGTACAAATTTTACTATATCTCTCTCTATGACTCTATATATATACATGCACATACACACACTGATGTTGCTGATACACTGATTTTATACTACTATCATGATAGATTTATTGTTGTTATACTACTGTAACAGTCTTAATTTTGAAGTCCTATTTCTCAATGCTAGTTAAACTTGTAGAAATTTGAGTATCTAGAGACAACCCACATAAGATCCAAAACTTCAACATGCTAAAACCTCACCAAGTTGGACGAGTGAAATTGGGCTACCCTCATGTTTGTGTGAAAGTGAACATAAGAAAGCAACATTCATAACAAGGAAGAATTGTATGAGCAACTAGTACTACCATTTGGGTTAACTTAAGTCAAGTTTATATAATATTTTGCAAATAGCAAAAGTCTTATGTATTAATAATGTAGTATATTGCATAGGACCAATCTAGCTGTAAACTAGTCTAAAAAGAGTATCCACTATTATTTTTTAAAAAGACTTATATTTACAAATGTGGGGCACCAGTTCTTATGCCTTTTGCATAACAATCATGCACAGGATCCCATTGGTGCATATCCCATGAAAAAGAAACAAAAACTCGAGGTTGCAAGCTTTTGTGCATGTAGCGAAATTTGAATGTATACACCAGGAATGTAATCACATAGAGTGCCTCTACAATAAAATCTCTCAGTTTTTTCTATCTGTAATGTGTTTGACCATGGTGAAAGGTTTTCTACTGCCCCAAAAATTGTCAGAAGAAGGCAGTGTAAAGTTGCAAAGGGGTGTAATTTTTGTCTTGCTCCTAATGTGACCAAAATGACTATTCCAACTCATCTAAATGGGTAAATTTATGCTAGGCATGGTCCTATTTTTCACCCAAAACATGCCGAAACCGTCTGATCTACATTGTACCGATGATATCTCTAAAGAGTCCAAAGTCTAAAAAGGCAACAATCTTTGACGAGATGTTACTCAAAAATCATGTCACTTAGAAACATTCTATCTAAGGCAACGCAATCATGTAGAGTCCCTCTACAATAACCTCTCTCAGTTTTTTATATCTCCAAGGCATTTACCCATGGTGAAAGGTTTTTTGCTGCCCCAAAATCATCAGAAGGAGGCATTGTAAAGTTGCAAAGGGGTGTAACTTTCATCCTGCTCCTGATGCGACCAAACTGATAGTTCTAATGCATCAGGATGGGTACGTTTAGGCTAGGCATGGGCCTATTTTGTACCCAAACATGCCGAAATAGTCCAAGCTACATTGTACCGGTGATATCCCTGAAGAGTCCAAAGTGCAAAAAGGCAGCAATATTTGATGAGTTGTTACTCAGAAACCGTGTCACTTAGATACATTTAGTCTATGGTAATGCGATTGGATAGGGTCTGTCTACAATAACGTCTCTCAATTTTTTATATCTCTAAGGTGTTTTCTTATGGTGAAAGTTTTTCTGCTACCCCAAAAAATGTCAAAAGGAGGTAGTGTAAAGTTGCAAAGGGGTGTAACATTTGTTGTTCTCCTCGTGCGGCCAAACTGACAATTCCAATGCATCGAGATGGGTACCTTTAGGGTAGGCATGGTCTTGTTTCACACCCAAACATGCCAAAACAGTTCGAGCTATAAACACTAACTAGTCTTCAATCTTCAAACACTACAAATACCATGATATCCTATATAAAGTTGTCTTTTAGCCTTTTATAAAGGCATACCCATCAAATTCAACCACATAGAGATTATTGTTTGTATTCCAAATTTCTTTTAAATATTGACCTTCTAATCCATTTTCCTGCCCTCATATCAATTAAATATGATCTTCAATTATGATATGGCACTCGAGCTTATGAGAGTTTACCAGAGATGCCAGTTGAGTTAGGTTGAAGGGCTGGTGAAATAATGACTTAAAGACCCTTTAGTAGGTTGATTTAAGTGATAGTAAACAAAAGTGCACTTTACACATGACAGGCAATTGAGGGTTTTAAAGTCTTAAGAAAAGTAGATTCTTTTTAGCGTTTAATGCCCAATATGCAAACCCTAACTATCAATAAGATTATGATTATGAAAGCTTGTGTCTTCTCCAACTTCTTATTGCATGAACAAAACCACATCCACCATGAATATGAACCTTGCATCATATCAACCTTTCAAGATAGACCTTACCATCAAAACCATATTCACAACAAAACCTTGCATGGACAAAACCACATCCACCATGAACATGAACCTTGCATCATATGAACCATGTTTGTCTTATGCAACATCAACATGAATTGAGAGACCTTATCATGAAAACCATATTCACAACATCATGCACCTCATGACCATCACCTACCTTGAATCGCTGTATCACCTTATCAACATCATGGCATCAACCTTGACATCAATGACAAACAACCTTGACCCCTTGACTTCAATGACAACTTTCAACCTTGATTGTTGATGACTTATGGAAGCCTATAGCCCCAATGTTATGTTGCATACTAAAATTAGGTAGGACTCAATGTAATCTCATAACCTCGCCTTATATGCAAGATGAATTACATTTAATAACCACAATAGTCATCAGGTGCTCATAAGCATATGATTTTGACTATCTTATTCAAAACAAAAAACATACTCTTTGCATCGCAATATGGTATAATAACAAAAAATTAAGAAATATTTTCAATTGACCAACTCATAAAGAATATGGATCAGCATACTCATTTGTATATTTTCAATTGAGCAACTCATAAAGAATATGAATATTTTCTATTCAACATGATGATTCATTTTTATTTTAAATACAACTTTTATCTTTTAGTTCCAAAATGAGGTTTAGGTGATACTTGAATAACAATAGCTGGCTTATTGGATCAACAAACATCCTATGTAATACAATTAGACTTTAAATATTTGAAGTAGCCATCTACAAATATCCATTCAAACATGGATTTATAATGCAAGTATGGATGCCATCAATAAAAAAGATTTGTATTAACCAAATATCCATATAGGCATACATCGATATCTGTTGATATTAGTATAACATATATACAAAATAGCCATATAGGCTTACAAGAATGCCATATAGGCATACAATGTCAACTATATGTAATACAAAATATATGTCCACAAATGTCATATTGGCATACAACAAAGGAACACAATAAAAAGTCATTCCCCTATGGCTGGTGAAGAGAATAGATCACGGGTAACCTTTGATCTTCTAGGGGATGGAGATGGGTATGTGGGTGGTCTACTATGAACCCAAGGGATGCTCCTCCTATTTAGTTCTTGCTGCATATGTAGTTGTTACAATTAAAAGTATAGACATTAATATATATAAATTACATGTTATAAAAAATGAAACATTTAACAAAATAATCACTTACCGCTACCATATAATCTGTCTCCTCACTTGCCTTAGTTGCAGAATTAGGATGTGGTGATGTCAAGTCTTATAGAAACCATCCAGATAGAAATTAAACTTTAAATCAATAATCTTTTGATTTTTTTAAAATAAACAACTATAACAATGAATGTAAATTGAAATTTACTAATCTACCTCATACCCCTGTCAATGGTATGGAGCTATGAATCATAGAGGTCACATCATGTTCCATTGCCTAATGAGCATCGGGAGGTGTCTTCATAGCTTGCATCATTTGGAAATGAAACAACATTATTCAATTACAGAAAGTATAATAGTGATGCAAATCATGGCTCCTAACATACACACACGTTCACCTAAACATGGAAGTACATAAAATACAACACACAAGTCACATAGAAAAATCTAGTAAGTATAATTCATTCATTAAACTATTTATTTTATTACCTTTGTGAAGATTTGAAGTCCACCATGATGCAGAGCATCTAGGACAGCAGAAGCATGTTCATAATTTCACATGCAAAGATCTCTCAAAACTCACTAGTTTCTATGACAGAGATCAAATCACCCATGAAGGGCTTCAACTCAATTTCAACTTGTTCTGTACATACAAAAAGGACTCCAAGGCACAACCTCCAAGATGTCTAACTCCAAACAAGACTCCCTCTAACCCACCATGCAGGGTCTGCAGGACAGCAGTCACAACTATGCTTTCTTGAGATAGTCATAACATGAATTGACAATCACAATATCCTTCATATGGTGGTCCCTATCAAGACACCCTCAACCTCATACAACAAACCAAATCATTAACTTGCCAAACATCTAACATCATCCTTGACAAACCAAAAATGTGCCAAACATATCTAGTTGCTGCTGTCCTCCTTCAATCTTCCAATATAAGATTTCTGTAGTCATTTACTTGACAAACTTAGTCTACACTATCCTCCTGCCTCCACATTCCTCACAAGACCTTGAAACAACTAAAATACAATCCATTCCATTGAGTAGGACAGACTAAGATCAATAGAATGGGGAATAATCCATTGGCTGCTCAGCAAAGACCTAAATTAGGTTTTCAACCTACTTTCAGACGAAAGAGAAATACAAAGCTAAACAAGGGTGTCAAGAGCCCAAACCAAATGCAAAGGGAAGTTAACTCTCCACTCTAACCATTCATTACAAACTTCAACCACCTATAGGCCGTACAAGTATAGACAACATAGAAAAATAGTGAATTCCCTGACTGTCACTGTGGGTTTAAAGCAGTTTGCAGCCAAACATGGATTTCTCACACCAAACTTTATATAAAAACTCCAAATAAGACTCAAATCAAAGGTAATCCAATCCTCTAACAATCCAATGTGCTCATGAGCCTTGACAATTCCGTATAGGTATGGATTCTTCAGGAAAGCAGCGCGAAAAAAACAAAGAAAAATAGAAAAGGCAGGGAACAATGATCTTTTTATTATTTCTTTTCAATCAATTGAATGTCTCTCTTTACAATCAATTTGGCAAGCTTAAAATAAGCCTCAAAATTTGCATGGAGTAGTTGGGGGGTCTAAGATAACTGCCCCATCATCGATCTCTTCTTGATTTGTTAACTGCTATTCTATAAAACTATTTTTAGAAACTTGTCTTCTTTCATTGACCACTTTATGTTTAGAAGTTTTTTTAACATGTGGAGAACCTATGACAAGGTCTAGACATTCTTCCTAACCCAAGACATGCCTCTATAGGCTTACAAACACTAAAACTTTAAAGACTGTCCTAAATGCCTCTACAAAAGCTTACATTAAAAGACTATAGCAAACTGCCTATTATAACAAGACTGTCCTACCTAGGACTTACAACATGATAATAGATTCTAGACCTTTGGACACAGTCCAATTACAACATGGCTACAAGCCTTATTACAACATTTAAATGGTCTCCAAGACCTTTTTAAACCAAACAAAACAACTTGAACATTAACCAAAACTTAGACATCTAGGTGCTCTTGCACCATACTCCTCGGCATGATGAAAACTCTTGTCCCAAGAGTTAGGGGATCTGCTCCATCCATTCTTCCATCTTGTTGGGATGTTCATCTAACTAGGAAACATGAACTCTCCAAGAGTAATCTTCCTCCTTCTCCAACCTGCATGGCTCTTATAAACAGTGTTAGAACCATAAAACCTATTTTGGTGTCCTTGCCTAGGACCTTGCTGCTGCAATGCTATTTTTCTTCTCAACTGGAGGTTCTGATTCATTCCTCCCTATACTATCTACTATTTGCCTTCCCTCTTCTGGCTCCTTATAGGCAATCAATGTCCCTAATATTGACATAACTCAAGTCCCAAGCCTGTTGCTCTCTAGGACTGTCATCCACCTTCTTCTGTTGCAACTGTTCCTACTGCTTGCAATCATCCTTAACCTGCACATTCAATTGTAACTTCTCTCCAAAACAAAGAGCAACATGTTCCTTCTTCTCCTCACAAGGTAAAGTATCAGTTTGAACTTCTTACCATCTTTGTGCACTACATAGGTATTAGTATACCCATCATGAATTGTCCTTCTCAAATGCTGCCATGGTTTACTCAAAATAATATGCCCACATGTCATTGGAATAACATCACACAAAACATAGTCCTGATATGGACCAATTGTAAAATCAACATATGCGTTCTTAGTAACCATTACTTGCTATTCTTGACTCACACAAGTGACATTGTAACGACTAGGATGATCAAAAGTTTTCAATCCAAACTTATGCACCATTTCCCAAGAAACTAGATTATCATGAGAACCTGAATCTACAATCAACTTGCATATCTTTCCATGGATTAAACAATTAGTTCTAAAAATAGATACCTATGGTGTTGGCTGCATCTTGCCTCTTTCCACCATGAGCATTTCTTCATCCATCGTTGGAGAGGGTGATGACATTTCTGGTTCTTCTAGCTTCCCCTCCTCTTGTGCCATGTGAACTCTTCTATCCTTGGTCTTGTCAACACCATCCTTCTTAGGATAGTTGAAAGATGTGTGTCCGACCTCATTGCAGTGATAACATCTACCTGTGAACACTCCTCTGCCTAATCCAATTCTACCTCCACCTCTATATCCACCTCTCTGATCTGTAGACAACTCCTTCCCTTTCTCATTGTTGTTTTGAATTTCACTAGTAGATCTGCCCCTACATCTATATCCTCTTCCACGACCTCCTTGCCTTTCTTTCTTCCTCTTTACCCTCTCTTCAGCCCTGATGGCCAACTGAAAACACTCTCCAAGTGATTTTGGTACTGACAAACCAATCTCATCTTGCAAGTTATACCTAATCCCATTAAGGTATCTTGCCACTTTCTCTTCTTCATCTTCCAATCCCCCTCTGATACTAAGCCTATGAAATTGCTCAGTATAGGACATAACATCCATGTCCTTCTATTTCAGATTCTACCTCATCCTCTTTGTCTAAATAGAGTAATCAGATGGAAGGAATTGATCCTTCATCATATCCTTCATCCTACCCCAAGAAGTGATTTTGCTACACCTCCAGCCACTCTTTCTGTCTGCACACTACTCCACCAGGTAAGTGCTGTACCTCTCAGTTTTATCTTTGCAAATTTGATCTTTTTCTCATCACTCATCTCCTCATACTCAAAATTTTTTTCTAGGGCATCTATCCACCCTAATACCTCTTCATTATCCATCTTCCCCTGATAGATAGGTAACTCAATGTTTGCCTTTGTTCCACTTCCTTGGACTGCCTTCAGCAATCTCACAAACTTCTTTTCTTCAGCATTCAACTCATCCTCAGGAGGATTCTCATCTACCTCCTCATCTCCTTCTGAACCATCTTGTTCATCCCCTCTAGGTTTCTTTTCTAATACTTCCAATCTAGCCAAGATTGTTGCATTCTCCCTTCTTACTTGCCTCAACTCCCTTTCCCTTTCAGCATCCCGTTCTCTTATGTCCCTCAACTCCTTTTCTCTAGCCTCTAAGGCTTCTCTCAAATCAGAATTCTCTCTTGCCATCTAATTTTTAGGAGGCATCTTCACAAACTCTCACAAACCCCTATCTTCTTCATAAGATCCTCTACCCCTCAAGGACCTACTAGTGGCTCTGATACCACAAATGATGCAGAGCATCTAGGATAGTAGAAGCATGTTCATAATTTCACATGCAAAGATCTCTCAAAACTCACTGGTTTCTATGACAGAGATCAAATCACCCATGAAGGGATTCAACTCAATTTCAACTTGTTCTTGAAATACACAAAGAAGGACTCGAAGGCACAACCTCCAAGATGTCTAACTCCAAACAAGACTCCCTCTAACCCACCAAGTAGGGTCTGTAGGACAGCAGTCACAACTATGCTTTCTTGAGACAACCATAACATAACTTGACAGTCACAATATCCTTCATATGGTGGTCTCTATCAAGACACCCTCAACCTCATATGACAAACCAAATCATTAACTTTCCAAACATCTAACATCTTCCTTGACAAACCAAAAATGTGCCAAACATACCTAGTTGCTGCTGTACTCCTTCAATCTTCCAATATAAGATTTCTATAGTCATTTACTTGACAAACTTAATCTACACTATCCTCCTGCCTCCACATTCCTCACAAGACCTTGAAACAACTAAAATACAATCCATTCCATTGAGTAGGATAGACTAAGATCAATAGAATGGGGAATAATCCATCGGCTGCTCAGCAAAGACCTAAATTAGGTTTTCAACCTACTTTCAGACAAAAGAGAAATACAAAGCTAAACAAGGGTGTCAAGAGCCCAAACCAAATGCAAAGGGAAGTTAACTCTCCACTCTAACCATTCATTACAAACTTCAACCACCTATAGGCCGTACAAGTATAGACAATAGAGAAAAATAGTGAATTCCTTAACTGTCACTGTGGGTTTAAAGCCGTTTGCAGCCAAATATGGATTTCTCACACCAAACTTTATATCAAAACTCCAAATAAGACTCAAATCAAAGGTAATCCAATCCTCTAATAATCCAATTTGCTCATGAGCCTTGACAGTTCGATACAGGTACAGATTCTTCAGGAAAGTAGTGAAAAAAACATAGAAAAATAGAAAAGGGAGGGAACAGTGATCTTTTTATTATTTCTTTTCAATCAATTGAATGTATATCTTTAAAATTGACTTGGTAGACTTAAAATAAGCCTCAAAATTTGCATGGAGTAGTTGGGGGGTCTAAGATAACTGCCCCATCATCTATCTCTTCTTGATTTGTTAACTACTGTTCTATAAAACTGTTTTTAGAAACTTGTCTTCTTTCACCGACCACTTTATGTTTAGAAGTTTTTTAACATGTGGAGAACCTATGAAAAGGTGTAAACATTCTTCCTAACCCAATACATGCCTCTATAGGCTTACAAACACTAAAACTTTAAAGATTGTCCTAAATGCCTGTACAAAAGCTTACATAAAAGACTATAGCAAACTGCCTATTATAACAAGACTGTCCTACCTAGGACTTACAACAAGATAATAGATTGTAGAAATTTGGACATAGTCCAATTAAAACATGGATACAAGCCTTATTACAACATTTAAATGGTCTCCAAGACCTTTTTAAACCAAACAAAACAACTTAAACATTAATCAAAACTTAGACATCTAGGTGCTCCTACACCACACCACCACTGATAGGTGTTGCCGTGAAATATCTAATATTAATCTATTCAACATCTAAAATCAGATATCAGAATACCATTCATATAACGATGCTATTTACATGTAATATTTATAATTGTTTACTAGTTACATACCCTGACAATAGATGATGTAGTGTAATATGTAGGTGGAGAACCACTGAAAACTACATCAATGCTATGATCCTAAAATTTCATTAAAATCATCAAACTAAATTAGTTAATATTGCATTTCAAAAAAGAAATTTAATAAATTAAATTCAATGAACTTGCTAATACTTACCTGAGTATCAAGGCTGAAAGTCTCACTCAGGAGAGTATCTGTCATCACCATCTGCTCAGCTATAGATGTAGCCTATGCATCTGCATCCTGACTATCCATGGGGTCATAACCATAGGCTAACCCACAAGTCTGACAAGTATGGGGTGGGACCCTACTCCTCACACTATCTCCCAACCCATGCTATGCTATAGAACTGGCATGCTCTATGATGCTTTGGGTCAAGGCACTGATGGACTGAAGTGTATCGACCTCAACACTCTCCTTCACAATGGATGGGATAGACACATGCTCATGGGTCGGTCTACTGATTACTCATCTCACTGGTCATTGTGGGTCAACACGTGCCCATGGTCTATCTTGTACTGACCCCCCACCTCTACCCTACAAGTCCCACATATCAAAATAGTTTGGTACTTTATTGAGGACAAACTCGCAGTAGAGTTTCCTCAAAAAGTATTGTGAGACCTCATTATTATTTCATGGAGGATGGTCAAAAACAATCCACCACCTCTGACCAAAATTGTCCCTTACTGCTTGGTTGTTGCACCAATGGATAGGGAACCTCTTGCATGTAATGGGTGGAGGTTGATTTGTTTGTGGGTTTGTGAAAATGGAACACAAGTAAAATTTTGTAATTTGTAAACTTTTCACATCTTCATATGATAGCTTGTCTGCATAATACTCTCTAAACTCTCTCCTCTTATCCAACCAACTAGATATTTGCCTGCTAATTGAATCTACATTTGATAACATAGATTCAAGAGATTGAGCAAGCATGGACCTGTGCAAGGTTGAAGTTGAAGAATCTTTCAACCTTGCAATTATGTCTTCAATTTCTTTTTTATCGTTTTCAATTTTCCCCATTAGATTTTCTTGTATTCTAGGGGCATGTCGAGGAATGGATGGAGGAGTTTGTTGTTTGGGTTGTTCTTTGGCAAGTATTTCCTCTTAAGGATTTTGTGGATTTTGAAGAGGAGGAGGAGGAGGTGCATTAACATTTCCTGACAATTAAAGAAATTTACATCAAAAATCAACTCAAACCTACATATTTAGAAACAAATTCAAACAAAAAAACAAATAAAACTCACTCCTTTGGCTTGCTCGATGTCGTGGTGGTATTTTGGTGATGAATCAGTGAGATTTTGGTGTCGAATTGGGTCTTCAAAAATGCAAGTGCGCTCCTTAGGGTTTGTTGGCCACGGGTGTAGAGAAAAAAAAGAAATCAAATGAGCATAAATGCTCTTTTATATATATATATATATATATATATATATATATATATATATATATATATATATATATATATATATAATTAAACATAACGCGCTTGCGTTATAACGCGAGTGCGTTATGGTTTGGTTTCGTTGAGCCTTAGGGTCATCATTACCAAACCATAATGTGAGCATGTTATAACGCACTCACATTATGTCTTAATTTTTTTTGAAAAAATTTTGGCCACTTTTTAGCCCCCCAACTTTTTGCACTTACCCCACTAACACCTACAAGAGGGACAAGTGAAAAGGAAATTGATAAAATACAAAACCTTGGATGGATAGACACACCAAAAGATGTAGAACAAATTCTTCCACAAGGTGATGGCCAGCAAAAAGAAGCAGAAAATATAAACAATAGTGATCAGGGTGATCACCTAGATAAAACAAATCAGAATGTTCAATCTTCTCATGAGGATCAAGTGCAACAAGATATACAGGATCAAAATGTGGCTACACCACCAGGGGCTCCTTCCCAATAAGATATCCCTCATGAGAAAATTTAGGAGGATGAACCAAGGAAAGAAACCTCTCCATCGAGGGTAGAGCAAAATGTACAGTCTCATGATGCTCATATTGAGCAGATTGACAAACAAGGACTCCTTGTTGGTCATATACCATATTGGTTGCAGCAAGAGATAAGCCCACCCCAGGATAGTGATGTGCCTAAGTTTGATGTTTCTGCACTATTTTCAATAGATACGATTAAGCCTAAAAGGAAGGCAAGACCTACATCTGCCCTCAAGAGAGATCTTTCCACAAGAAGGAGGACATCTCAAATAGCTTTACTAATAGCAGACAAGGTGAAAGGAGAAATAAGTATTGATGAATTCTAGATCACTAATGTTGACGTAGGTTTTGCTACTGAGGAGAATGAAGGCCAAGAGGCTAAGGATATCATTGATTCTTTGATGAAAAGCGTAAAGAAAGAGAAGGAAAAAAATAAGGTGTGCAAGGAGCACACTTCTCAATTGCATACATTTATAAAAGGGTTAATCAACCCTAATCATATGCCAGTCAACACAGCCACTTGTTTGACCATTATATCTCAGGAGGAGGTCATAGGCCTAGACATCATGAAGCATGAGGCTCATGTAGTAGATAATTGGTTTATTCTTTTCATGACTGAAGTAGAGAAGGTGATAAAGACCTCCCTATCTAATTGGAACTTGCTTAGCACCTTAAGGGGAAAAGTAGATAAACTTCAAATGAAGGTGGCACAGAGATCCATCAAAGTAGATAAACATATGGATGCTCTGGTTGAGATGAAATGCATAGACATGAAGGTGCTCATATATAACCAAGTATTTGATAACAATACTGCACATCTATTAGGCATATGGTATGAGGACACTAGGTTTTAAAGTGATATTGTAAAGAGGTGTAACTATAAGCTCAGGGATATCAATGTTACATTGCATAGCCTTATGGCTAAAGAAATAAATATATTAGAGGCTCTAGAAAATAGTGTAGAAGGAAAAATAGAAAATCAAGATGTTGATTTTGCAGTTGAGGCCTTCTAGAGTAATTTTAAACATGCAACAAATAACCCTATCCACCACTTGACAGAGGACATAGTCAACAAGGCTATGAGGATGAAGGCCAAGGTGGAAGCATATAGTGAGATCTTAAATAGCAGAAAGAGCAAATGGTATGCATTACAAGAATAATTCCATTCTCATGAGCATGCTGCAATTAAAGCTAGAGTTCAGGATGGGGGAGAGATTGAAAGAATAATGCAGGCCTATGAACCCATCAGGGAGAGTATCATCATACGTGTAGGAGATGACCCTCATACAGATGATGAAGATGAAGATGATGATAAAGATGAAGAAGATGATGATGAAGAAGAAGAAGAAGAAGAAGAAGAAGAAGAAGAAGAAGAGTGAGTAGATATGTATGATGACAGGGTCATATGCATAATAAGGCAAAGAACTGACCGAGCCTCACCAGAGGGTTGCCAACTAGAAACTTGTGCCACATTTTGATATCTATTGACCAAGTCAAGGAGGATATGAGTTGTTGATTTAGATAGACAAATCTTGATCATTGATCATTTGTAACTACCTCCTCCCTTTGTCCTATAAAAGGAGATGGAGTGCCCATTGTATCATTCATTCAAAACTTAATTGAAGTTAGATTGCTGAAGTTTTTTCAAGACTAATTTCAAAATTGATTGTAAATGTACATGTCTTTTACATACTTAATGAAAGTGAAGATCTAGATTACATGCCATCGCATACTTTGAGTAATTTGTAGATGAATTCTTGGCTTGTACTTTGATTTGCTACATCCCTTGAAGTGCAATTCATGTTGTACATGTTGTCTTCATCTCTTTTCCATCGAAGTTTGCATCAACCATACTTAGCTGTGGAACACCCTGGTGAACCTATGGTCTGATTCTCTTCCTTTCATGACAGTATTTGGAGTGTATGTGAACCAATAGCTAAAGATTCATTCAATTAAGTTAAGATTAGAAAGCATTTAACACAACTTGTTTAATTTCATTATAATAACCACCAAAATTGCAAATATACAGATAATCTCAAGCAAATACATAGAAATATGTAGATATCCCAAAGGAAATTGAATATTTACAACATATTTTAGTTGATCTGCATGTATATTTGAAAATCTCATGCAAATACATATAAATGTTCAGAGTAATCATGCAAATATCAACTTGAAGGCACCTTAGATAAATTCACAGTGTAGAAGTGAAAATTGATCCATGACAGTTGATGTTTAGAAGAATTGATCAAACTTAGAAATATCATCATCATTTGTTAAATACAGTAGGAGTAACCTTGTTTGTGAAAGAATTTACAGAAAGTAGGTGTAGAATCGGATGTTTAGACATCAATTCTTGGTATCAAAGAGATGTAAGACCCCTTGAATGGAAAATAGCATATCACATCAACCCCTGAGTAACATTAGATGATCATGACCTAATGAATGTGGACATGGAGTCATCAATTTATCCTAAATTGATTGTACTTTTTAAGATAATAAAGGTTTATTGTGTAAACTCTTATTCGTGTTGTTGTGACTAACAATCATCACCAACATGAAATTTTCATGTTATTGGCTCATACCTCAGTCAAAGGAGAGAAATCCTAAGTAGAATGGAGTGGTTGAAAGAAAGAGTAGGATTGTTTAAGAAGCTGCAAGGACAATGGTAAGAGAAGCAAACATATCGGATGTATACTAGAGGGAAGTATTTCATACTATTGTTTATATACAAAACAAAGTACAAGTAACCATCTAGGAAAGTTTTATGAATACCTACAAATTAATCCAATGAACCATCCAGGTCTACTCTACTTTTTATTGTGTCAAGTATTGCCTCATGGTTAGATTCATACATCTTCCACAAGGTCTTGTTCAAAGGTCTGCCCTGATATTGTATCAAATGAACATTGGATGCCATGACAAGGTTCAAGTAATGAAGAATTTTCTAATGCATGTCAAAGTCCTGAAACAACCAAACATTAACACTCTTATATGGGTACCTTCTAAGCCATGTTCCAGTAACAACTACCAAGCCTATAGGGTATTTAATGTTTTCCCCATCTGTAACTGGGGCCTCCAATTTATTTTTGGCCTCAACATAATGACACAAGTAATAATTTCTTCCCTCTTCATTGTCTGCATCTGCAATAACTGCATAAACATGCCCTAAATTGATATGTGCAGCAAATTAGATGAAAAAACACTACAATGTAAGATAACATTAGGAATTTTAGAAACTATGCAAGTAGATATATTACTTGGTTGAGCTAGATCTGATATGTGGTGAAAGTCTACCAATGATTCCATCTGTGTAAGTTCTAGTGTCATCAGGGTCAATACATGTCAAGTGGGCTAAGATATCTTAACCACCATTCGTCAACCCACTACTTTGACTCGCACTCATTCTAGGCTTGAATTGTACATGAAGAAGAAAAGCATGCCATCTTCTACATATGGATACTCCATGAACCTGCAATTGAGCTTTTGAAAGAGTGTAGCTCACTTAATCCTATCAGTGTACAACATTTCTCATATGGTACAATGTTAGTACCATCTATAAACCAAAAATATCTATGAACTAAAGACATACCTTCATTACCTAGACCCATCGAAGCATTACACCACTTGACAATTGATTTTTCATCTATCAACATTGCATTGTTGTTATACTTTAACTCTTCTTGTGCTATGACTCTTTTGATACATGCTCTTGCACCATCATGCTCCCCCTTTCCATGCCCAGCCTCACAAAAGTTCCACATATGCTGAACACTTATAATATTATACCTCCTTCTAAGCCAATAGAAATTCTACAAGTTCTTGACTTGCAATGCACAGTTATCCGACAATATGATATGTTGATTGAATGATATGCCCCTTCTAGCCAAATCACTGTAGAACACCTGTCATGCCCACATTTCATGTGTAGACACAACACACAATACACGTGTGTCATGTCCACATGCAACATGTGACATGATACGAACTATCAAAAAGTTTTCTTAACCACTTGAAAAGGTCTCCCTTGCATGCACAAGCGTGCTCGGTTGCGGTTGATTATGTTGGCGAGTGCTCGCTGCTACGTAGCATTTTATACTCAAGTGCAAGCTGAAACCTATCCCAAATGTCTAAGCCAGTTTTATTGGAAACGTCTAGGGTTCCTTGGAAGAAGACTGGCCTTTAGTTACATCTTCCAGTCTGATTTATTACTTGCTTGCCATTCTATTTCCATTACGTTCAATCATCTAATTACTTACTTTTCAACTTATAGTCTATTAAAGGGTGGTATAATGTATTTGAATGACAAAAATATTGTCCCATAATTCCTTTAAAGTAATATTTACTTAAATTTGTATTTAATTATAATATCCCCTTTTTCTCTTAACGTTGAATTTTAATCTACACTATTCTATGTTTTAGTAAGTTTGTTCCATTCCATAGACATCATATTTTCTCCGCTACTAATTAATAATTTTATTTAATTTCCCATTTAATCATTCACCTATTTACTTGATAATTAGCTATTTATGAACCAATACCATTTATTCATTATAATGTCAACTCTCATTTGTTTTTTCAATGTAATTCCTATAATTTTCTAAGTTCATATAGATATGTTTTATTTATGTCTTTGCAGATAGATCATGGGCATAAAATTTGAATAAACCAATGTAGATTATAAGCCAACATATAATCCACTCACAATATTAGAGTAACTCTAATATTCATATAATTATGCATTTATATAGATATAAAAAACCATGGACTTTAAATGTTATATATAACCATTAGCTATCTATATAAACTAAATAAAAGAATTCTTCTACTCTCCAAGCCAAGATATTCTATCAAATAACATATTAGCTTATACAGGTGTTTAGTTATTAAATCAAGTTGAGAGGTCTTCCACTCACCAAGCTGGAATAATTTAAACATATAAACATATTAATTTATACATAAGTTCAAAAATATTAGTTCCATTGAGTTATATGACATTGTAGTTCTATTAGAAGGAAAAGAGATTAATTTTGGAACATAGACATGTTTATTTCGTTTGTGTTAGGTTAGAATAAATGACTACTACGTTAAATGTGAAAACAATTGACAACCTCTTGTTATCATTGTTTGATTGAAGACTAATTTCAATCTGTTATAGTCAAACTTATTTGTGAGAATCAAAATACGTGTCACTCACTTCTATTATACATTTTATGCTAAATTAAATACTAAATTAAATTAGTAATATCAAACAAGAAATCTCTCTCTACTTTCTAAAACTTTTGTTTTGCCCTATTTTTTATGTGAGAGGGAAATATTTTAATTTATTGTTTTCTATATATTAATTAAATACTATGAGAGTGATTAATATTAATTGGAAAACTTCTATGTTTATGCGAATAGAGATTTACACTAGATCGTTGTGAAAGAAATTGAGAATTTAGGATTGGTAATGTCTAAAACTTTTTTTGTGAACAGTATTATTGTTTCGTTAAGTAACTACATACGTAGGCATGTATATATATAGATATTACCCAAGTGCAATATTCTTTAAATAGATAGTAAAATTTTATACGTAGTAAGTCATATAGGAGTATATATGTGTTTTGTTTCCTAAGCGAGACTCTTGTTGACGCAACAACAATTTAGGACCTATATTGTGACAATAAAACATAGGGATATTATGATCTGTTATTCTAGAAGATAAGGAAGGCTACATGATTCAAATGGTTCATGTTTAAAAGCCAAATGATATGGACTATGAAAATCATCCAAGGACCAGATTGTTTCCAATTAGTACAAACATTGAAGATCAACCGAGCATAAGAATGTGAAAACCAAGCTAGTGAGTCCAACGTAGAAGTAGTGCCCGAGAGGTTAGTTTTTGCTTTTAATAGTGGTGTTATTGTGATGGTTAATAGCAAGTCTTCTTGACTCTTGACCCTAGTCAACATGTGAGTTTTGGCCTTGTCTTCCTTGTGATCGGTTACTAGAAAATGCTTGCACGAAATGTACCTACTTTGAATCTCAAGAGTGCAAGTCAATGAGTGAGGTTTACATCGCCCTTGAGAGTTTAAGGTTATGAAAGAAATTTGAGTAAATGTGATTCATGCTTAGAATGGATAAGAAAGAATTTATGTTCTTGAGAAGATACAGGGGTAAATGATGTGCTTGTATAACAATGTAAGAACTTCCCTAATGTGAATTTTTCCTTTATAAAAATTCCTTGTATAAATATATATAGTCACACATACCTAGTGTGGGGTTAATGTTTCAGCATCCTTTGGTAAAACACTAAATTAATGACTTAAGCTTTTCATTAAATTCTCCATAAGATATGCAATCTCTTACAAGCTTGTTAACAGATAAGTATATGTTTGATTCTTAATTAATAGGTAGTAATATATGTGTTTGATGTTGCTTGATTCAATTATGACTTAGTAAGCAAATGCTAGTAAATGGTAAACTTAATTTGGGATGTTTTGCCTTGTTTTAAATGCGAAGTTATGGTTAGATTCTTGTTAGACCTCATAGTGGTGAATTTGTAAATATTGTTGGATAGATTCCTTATTAATTCATTGTGGTAAAAGATTTTGTGACCTTGTGTATGAAAGCTGATTTTCCATTATTAAGTAATGAATAAGTAGTGAAAGATTGTGTTATGTGCTACCTTGTGGATTTGAGTTATAGAAGAATGTGGATGCTTTGTGTTGTGATCATCCCGTACATGCCTAGTGTACTCATGAGTTTGTGATACTGGGTATCCATCCATGGGTTGAGTGTGAAACTATAAGTATGATGGATTCATTCTTGTGTGGTGGTTTGTATGTTTACCTATAAGGTCCAATCTTGTAGTTGGAGACCTTCCATGTGTAGGAGAGAGGTAGTGGAGAATACCCCCTACTTCCCCTTGGAAAAAGGACCCTTGCGAGGCCATCATGTTATCCTATCATGTGATATTTCCTTGATGATATTATTTGACATTGGACTTGAAATCTCGGTTATGGAATGGTATGGGCATATGAATTGCTCAAGGCCATGTTACTTGGTGCAGACATAATCTTACTTTGGTATCTTATTGGATGCATGGCATCTTAGAGATATTATATTGTGATTGCGTGTACCTTTGGGAAGGACACGATGTTATTTACTACTAACATGTACCTTTGAGAAGGACACGATGTTATTTATTTACATGCTACCTTTGAGAGGAGCACGATTCCACATCAGAGTACGTGAAGGCACATTTACCTACATGATGTTATTGCATTGGTTGTGTTTGCATAACATATGTAGTGACCATGTTTCCCTCCTTCCTTGTTGGTGACTTAATGTTAGTCACATAGTGATGTGATGTGCACTTTCATGGATTTCAATCATTTTCTTTTGGTTGTTTGATGATCTTTTTATCTCTTGCCTGTGTGGACCAACCGTGTTATTCAATCTTGTCTGAAAGTAGCTTAGCCACAAATCTTTGATTTCTTCATTTTTCATCTAACCCTTGTGGTTATGGTTGTTTTAATGTTGGAATGGCGCGCATTTATTTTATTGTTGAATTTTTTTTTTAAAACTCATATTTTTGAACTTATGTATAAATTATGGCAAATGGATATTTATAACTTTAAAACCCATGATCTTTGATATAATAAGTAAATAAATGAAACTCATATTTTTGAACTTATGTATAAATTAATATGTTTATATGTTTAAATTATTCCAGCTTGGTGAGTGGAAGACCTCTCAACTTGATTTAATAACTAAACACCTGTATAAGCTAATATGTTATTTGATAGAATATCTTGGCTTGGAGAGTAGAAGAATTCTTTTATTTAGTTTATATAGATAGCTAATGGTTATATATAACATTTAAAGTCCATGGTTATATATATATATATATATATATATATATATATATATATATATATATATATAATTGCATAATTATATGAATATTAGAGTTACTCTAATATTGTGAGTGGATTATATGTTGGCTTATAATCTACATTGGTTTATTCAAATTTTATGCCCATGATCTATTTGCAAAGACATAAATAAAACATATCTATATGAACTTAGAAAATTATAGGAATTACATTGAAAAAACAAATGAGAGTTGACATTATAATGAATAAATGGTATTGGTTTATAAATAGCTAATTATCAAGTAAATAGGTGAATGATTAAATGGGAAATTAAATAAAATTATTAATTAGTAGCGGAGAAAATATGATGTCTATGGAATGGAACAAACTTACTAAAACACAGAATATTGTAGATTAAATTCAACGTTAAGAGAAAAAGGGGATATTATAATTAAATACAAATTTAAGTAAATATTACTTTAAAGGAATTATGGGACAATATTTTTGTCATTCAAATACATTATACCACCCTTTAATAGACTATAAGTTGAAAAGGAAGTAATTAGATGATTGAACGTAATGGAAATAGAATGGCAAGCAAGTAATAAATCAGACTGGAAGATGCAACTAAAGGCCAGTCTTCTTCCAAGGAACCCTAGACGTTGCCAATAAAACCAGCTTAGACATTTGGGATAGGTTTCAGCTTGCACTTGAGTATAGAATGCTATGTAGCAGTGAGCACTTGCCAACATAATCAACCGCAACTGAGCACGCTTGTGCGTGCAAGGGAGACCTTTTCAAGTGGTTAAGAATTTTTTTTGATAGTTCATATCATGTCACATGTTGCATGTGGACATGACACGCGTGTATTGCGTGTTGTGTCTGCACATGAAATGTGGGCATGACAACATCTGAAAGAAACCTGGCATGAACTCCTTAGAATGTGTTTGACCATCACTAATTAAAAATGATACTCCCTTATGATCTTTCTATCAACCTTTGTCCTATCATCCACATGAATGAATACGATGTGCACAAATATAGAAACCTATGTGGAGTTGTAATATTGTGATTGCACCTCACGCTGTGGCTATAGAGTGTAGTCTCTATAAAGTCAATGACTAAAAAAATTCTACCAAGTGGAAATGTGTCCTTGCATGACTTCAATTATAAGTCCAACCATTGAGATTTATGGGTATGCCTTGCATACTCATACACTATATTGTCACGAAATGTAGACATAAAATGATATATTAAATTATTTTGAATAATCAAATCACACCTCTTTTTTTCTTTACCATCTTTTGTATTATAGGCCACTATTTTATACTTGCCGAACTCTACTAGTTCATTTCCAACTGCATGTGTGCTTTCCATATGTTCACATATTGGCATATGTTGCAAGCCATCACAATGCTGACATGTGCCATCCAAACACAAATTCCTATAGAATATTTGACCTTCTTCTCTTTCACATAAAATTGTTGACATGAAGTCTCTTGAAGATGTTGGTGGGGCATGTATGCCGCAATCTTGCAAAACATTATAGACTAATAAACATCAAAATGGTTAGAAAATTCAATATGTAATCTACAACAACAAGTAGTGCATGTGTGATTTATTTTGACATAGAAAGGTTTTAGCATTTCAAGAGATCTCTGAGAAATTTTAATTTGAGGATACATCTCTAGAAATTTACCAAAAAACTGTGTTTGAGTGATATCAAAAAAATGCTTTGGATGTGGCTCACGATTTCAACTACCAATTCTCCTTCTTACGACATCCCTTTGATTTAGAGATACACTTGTGTAATTCTTCCAAAAGTCTTTGATTAGTGATTTCAATGCTTCAACAATTGGTTTAACTTTTTTTTGTAGTCTCCCCGAGAACCTCCATAATTTATTGGCATCGATGTCCTCAATTTTTTGGCACCTTCCAATAGCTCTTGATAAATTTTTTCTATTAATTATCAATGCTTGACTCATATATCTAATAAAATAAGATTTCCTCGTTTGATTACTTACTATTTTTGATGTAATGACATGTCATGTGACATTACTATCTTTTGTGCATGATGTGTTCAACCCACATTGTCATATGCACTCATTAGATTCTTGACAATATATTTTTCACTTGAAGCCTCTGATGTTTTCAACCCAAGAATCTTCATGATGGACCTATACTATATACTTCACATCATTTCAATGAATAGTTGACATCTTGCAGTCTCATTTAACTTTTCAAAGAACACTGTCCAAATCTTATCAGCATATCTTCTACAAGTACGTTTTGGAATCTTACCTTCCATTAGCTGCAAAATGTTCTCATCAATATCAATAAAATAGTTTGTCTTTCTATGAAAAATTCTAGGTGGTCTTAAGAAAGGTAAATTCATCCCAACATTAGGAATTTCATCAATATTTAAATGAGATGGGCTAGATGGCATACCTTTGATCAGAGATGGAATAGATTACATACCTTGAGGTTGAGGTGGGAATGATGGCATACCTCCTTCCTCACATGTGAGTGATGATGTACTCTCAACTTGAGATGTGGTAGATGATGTGTCTCTAATTGCAGTATTCAAATCTCTCATATCACAAAGATTTTGCATTTGTTCACTTTGTGCCACCAATACCATATCTCTTGTTGATGGTTGAGGTTCCTCTTCGATTGGCATGTCTTCGACAATTGTGTCCAATTTCCTCTTCTCACGAAGTTCCCTCATAGCTGCTATTTTCTTTACATTCTTTTCTTCTTTCTCTTCTTGTGTTGGTTTAATCCTTGATCATTTCCTCAGAATGATGGAGAATTTATCTATAGCATGATGAAGAGATAAATATTAGTTTTTAAGAAATGAATATTGTTACAAATTTTAGTTCTTCTACCCTCAATATTTCAAGCACTTCCCACACTTTCCTTGTAGTCAAAGAAGAGTTTTCAATCACATGGTGGAGGATTTTTCAGCCCATTACCATTGTTGAAGTGTTCTCAGCTAGTCAAAGAAGAGTTTTCAATTCACTTTTAAGGGTCTCTTGCTAAAATTCAAGATTAAAGCACTTTCTATAAGAGGCCCTATAAATTACAGCTAATTTTATGTTTATAAGATATCAACATTGCAAGTGCATACTCAACTAAGAAGTAGATTTTATGGCAAAATTTTGGGTGGAGAAAGAGCCCATATAGCACCCTACAACCATCAAAATAATTCTTGGGTTGGAATATATATATTCAGTTAAGATATATGCCTCATTAATTTTATTCATCTTTGAAGGCCCTTATAAATTCCCCTTCCAAATTCATGGTCAAATTGTGACCATTTTTATCTTTCAAGCCCTATAAATCAATTCCATTATTACATTTTTGGGGCTCTTAGAGTTGATCATGGTGAGTGTACTAATCTCCCCTTTTCCAAGTTAACTTCTCATTTCATCTTTAAGTTAGGGTGTGCAATGCAAGTATTGACATTAATTGTAAAGTGTGATATTTTCTAAAAATTAACGCACTAAATTTTTTATGGTGGTTTCAAATTGGTTAGTTGAGTAGTGGTTGTTAGGGGTGGTGCTTGTGGCTTATTATTATGTGGATAGATGTAATGTCTCTTAAGTATAATGAAGGTAAACCTCATGACTCTTTTAGGAAATATGTAATGTCAAACAATAAAATATCTTTAATTTTTATTTGCTCCTCTCTAGCTGCCTTAAAGTTTGTCAAAGCTATATAAGGAAGGGGTGTGGATGATGAGTGCATTGACACTTAAAGTATATATTAGAAGTGATTTTATGGAAAATATAGCTACTTTCATCCCTTTAATGAAATGGTGGTTAAGGCTTCTCAAGTTTGTACTGCCAAGCCATTTTGAAGGTATGTGTTCAGCACCACTATAAACTATCTTCACAAGTAAGAACTTAGTTTTGGTTATAAGGAAATTTTTTAGGTTTTTATATTTACTTGGTTGGTAGCTATGTTTGTTTAATAGTTTTAAGATCATTATTAGATGTTCTATGGTTGTCTTGACTAGTTTATGTTGGAGAGGACTGTATTGTAATCCCATTTTTTTACTTTTTGAATTTGAATAAAGGAACTCAGTTTTGCAGCTAGGATACTATGTTCCTATTGACCATTTTGATAAATTCATGTTTTGGATTAATGATATCTTTCATGAGAAGCTATAGATCTACAAGTATAAAGAAGAAATTCAAAGCAGTAGAAATTTACAACTATTTGGGAAGAAATTCAGAGTTGGGGCTGCAAATTCCCTATTAGACATGTATGCAAAATGTTGAAGCAGAAACAAGGCACATGAACTATAAGTTACACAAAATATAAACACAACTGATATAAACACAAAATATATAAACCATACAAGTGACATAAACATGTATTCAATGAGGCATGATAAAGTAATTCAAATAGAATTAAGGAAAATGTAACTTAGAACATGTGTAAAGACTTGACATACCTATAAAATGGAGATTTGAATGGAGAGAATACCCAATTATGTAGTGTTGTTTCTTCTTGCATCAAACACCTCAACAATTTGATGTTTTCACCACTTTCTTCCTTTTCAACATTCAATTGAATAACTCTCAAATAGAATTACTAACAAAAATACAATTAACCAATGTATAATGTTAAATTCCTATATTTCAATCACAATTAACATTGCAAAACTACAAAAATTGAAACTTTAATTGATCTATATCAAATTTGATGTGAAAACTATGCTATTTCCTCTTTAAGTTGGCAAACATGAAAAGGTGCTAGAGAGTTCATGGAAAGGTGGTAGAATGTGAAAAATGTGCATGTGCACCTCCCAACAGCATGAAAAAGCTTTTTTTATCAGAACATGTGCATAACTAGAAGAAAATAGAGCATGTGGGCTTGGATCATGGGTATCTCAGCCTTTTTACTATTTCAATAGCAAGACACAATGTACTCACAATATAAATTGAGTATGTTATGGCTTTCTATATAAAACTCTATATTATTCACTCTCTCATGTATTTCTTCTATCTCTCCCTTAACTCTAAACCCTAATCCCTTATCTCTAAATCCTAACCCCTATCCCACAAGCCTAATGCCTCAGCCCTAAATCTTAATCCCTCAACCCTAAACCTTAATCCCTTATCCCTAAACCCTAAACCCTATGCCTAAAGCCTCAACCCTCAACCCTTAAAACTCAAATCCTAAACCCTATCCCTAAACCCTCAACCCTCAACACTATACCTCAGACCCTAATCCCTCAACCCTAAACCCTAATCTCTTATCCCTAGACCTAAACCCTATCCCTAAAGCCTCAACCCTTAACCCTTAAACATTAAATCCTAAACTCTATTCCTAAACCCTCAACCCTCAACACTATACCCTAAATTCTAATCCTTCAACCCTAAACCCTAACACCTTAACCCTAAACCCTAAACCCTATCCCTAAAGCCTCAAGCCTCAACCCTTTAACCTCAAATCCTAAAACCTATCCCTAAACCCTCAACACTCAACACTATACCTCAAACCCTAATCCCTCAACCCTAAACCCTATCCCTAAACCCTCAACCCTCAACACTATACCTCAAACCCTAGTCACTCAACCATAAACCCTAATCCCTCAACCCTCAACCCTAATCCCTCAACCATAAAACCTAATCCCTAAACCTTATTCAATATCGCTAAAGCCTCAACCCTCAACCCTTAAACCTTAAATCTTAAACCCTATGCCTAAACCCTCAAATCTCCACACTATATCTTAAACACCAATCCCTTATTCGTAAACCCTAAACCCTATCCCTGAAGCCTCAATCCTCAAGGTCCTTAAACATTAAATCTTAAACCCTATCCTTAAACATTCAACTATCAACACTATACCTCAAACCCTAATCTGATGTAGGAGCATCCAGAAGCATTCAAAACAATTGAGACAACTGATAGTGAAGTTGTAGAGTATTGAGAGGATGACCGTGGAGAATAATGCATTTTACCACATTTGCATATTAGAGGCTACAGAGCTGGAATTAGCATCTATACATAGTCGTCTACAACATATCCAAAATTTAGATCATTTGGGCTCGATTCTAGAGAGATATCGCTATCAGAAGATTACCTATCTTTTACCTATTTTCACATAGTAGAGCCATCAGTGTTCAGTGAAGTCTAATTGGCTCAAGCAGAGCAATCCCATGACTTACAGAGCTAAAAGGAACATCATTCAAGGAAGTTGAGGACTTGGCCAACCTTCATCGAGATCCTCACAAAGTTTTATGTATCAGTGGAGAAATACCTTATGTTTAGGTCTAACCTACCCGTGTACACACATTTCATACTAGTCATTATAATTAGGCCAACAAGATAAGGATTTGAAGGCTTGCAAAGGATATAAATGAGGAATAAAGATTTGTTACAAAGAACTAGTAATAGAATGAACAAGTATGCGAAGACATGAAGCAAATTCATAGGTCTTTTGATCTAAAGAAGAAGCAAAAGTGAAGTAGAGTGCAGAGTAGAGAACATAATAAGTTGTAGACCAGAGAATCAAGAAGCTGGCAAAAGAAATCATAAAGTAATGTTGTTATATGAATTTTTGTAACCCTGGGCTATGGCCTAGCATGTATAAAGCCCGACTAGTATTTGTAATGTGTTTTGAGATCATAATATAAAGAGGAATGAGCTTTGAATGCTGGGTTTTTCCCTGTTAGGTTTTCCTAGTATATATTTGGTGTCATGAGTGTATGAATGTCTCTTTCTTGTTGTGTTAGCTATTTACTTCTAATGCACATCTAATTAATTATCTTGTTAATAGTTTAAGGCTACAAGATTGGACAGTCCCTCACTAGACCCTCCTAACCTTGACTACATCAAGTGGTATCTGAGATTGTTGTGAATCTGTTGAGATGATTGCAAATCTATTTGAAGTGTGAAACCCTAGATGTAACAAGTGTCACCGCTGAAGAAGATCAAGGAAAGAAAGATCTAGGTAAGCTTTTCAAATTAAATTGTTTATCTAATTTGTTTCAATGGGGAAGATTAGAAAAATGATGAAGAAAGAAAATGATATTTTGGAAAGAGAATTATGTGAATTAAAGAGGTGTAGTTCAAAATTGATGGAAATGATAAAAGAACTAGAAGAAGACAAATATGATGCTCTTAAAGATGAATTGAAGAATTAAAGAGGAGGAATGAAGATCTAGAGGTAGAGCTAAAATTGTGTGAGGATATTGAAAAGAGATTTGAATACTTAGAAGAAGGATTTGAGTTGTTGGGGAAGGTGGAAAAGAGAAACAGAGATCTAGAAGAAAGTTTGGAAGAATTGAAAAAAGAAAATAGTTTGTAGAAGAATGAAATGTTAGGATTAAAAGAGTAGTTTAATCAGTTAGAGCAGTCACTTGTAGTATGTAGAGAGGAGAATGAAAGTCTGAGATCTAAGCCTAAAATTTGTGATGTTTCTTGTGATACTAATGATTTGTGTGATGATGCAAAAGTTTCTTTGGAAAATGAGATTGAAGATGATAGTATGACTGAACCTGTAGTGGTTGGTGATGGTCTTAGTTTCAAAATCATGTAGAAAATGGGATATGAAGGACAAGGATTGGGAAATCATCAACAAGGAATTACAAAACCTATTGAACCAATAATCAGATCAAGAAGTGAAGGGCTTGGATATGATATAGGTAAGGATGTTGTTACAAATTCAAACAGATCAAATCAGAGAAGAAAAGGTATGTATTGTTCTCATTGTAATAGACATGGACATGTAAAGGAATTGTGTTGGGATCTATACTCTTGTAAGTTCTGTGGACTAAGGAATCGTTCAGAAAAGATGTGTTGGAATAAAATGGGAAGAAGAAAGCCTATGAAAGATTGTATGCAGATGGATTAGGGATGGATTGATGGAGCAAAATGGAAGCATGTTACTTTTATGTTTATAAGGTTGTATAGATGGTATTATTCACATGTTGGAGAGAAAAGAGGATATGAATAAAGATTTAGAGAAAGCAGAGCTTATGCAAAGTAGGACAAGGATAGTAATTCAAACTATAAAGGGAGAAATGACAAGAGTCATAATTCTTATCACAATGAAGGATATAGAAGAGATGAAAGAAGATTTGCTAGAAAGTGAACCTATTTTCAAGTTTGGAGGAGAAAAGAATCAAGAAGTGTATGTCAACAAGAACCTATTACCAGAGAAGTTAATTATGAGGAAACAATAACTGATATAGAGGAAGTTTATGTAGAAGAAGAAGAACCTATTGACTCACTAAATTTAATAAACTAGAAGAAGTTGAAGCATTGATATTAAGAAGAATTTTGTTGTAGACTAATCATTTGAGAAGACAGTACAAGAGAAAGTTTGTGTGTGGATAAGTGTGAAGAAGAGCAGGAAAAGGAAATTCATATTGTAGAGAAAAAGGGAATGACAAGATATTCTACGGGAGGAGAAAGATTGTGTACCAGAGTAAAAGAAGCATGTGTAAAGAAATAGAGAGCAGTATAGGAGAAGTGTATACAAAGTAAAAAATGTAAGATTCTAGTGAGTGCAGAGGAAATTGTGTTAGGAACCTAAAATTAGAAAGTGTTACAGAGGGAATTCAAGAATGTATTGATTGAATCAAGATAGAACATGATTTTTTCAGAGGATACATGAATGTATGGGTTGACTCTTAAGTGATTTAAATAGACCTTGATTTTTAGGCATCTTATGGTGAAGACTTGCTCATATCGCCAATCATTGAGGTAGTACAAGGCTTGCAAGTAGACCACTAAACCTAGGACATCACAAGATGAAGAATTCAAGGTAGCATGTAGAGAAGACTTGCTTAGACTACTAATCATTGAGGCAGTGTAAGGCTTGCAAGTAGACTGCCAAACCTAGACCATGACAAGATGAAGAATTTGAGGTAGCTTGCAAAGAAGACTTTCTAAGACCATTGATCATTGAGGTAATGCAAGGCTTGCACGTAGATCATGGAACTTAGAAGAAACTAAGGTAGTTTTAAAGGGTGGATTTGAATAGACTGTTGACCTTGAGGTAGTTGCAAGTAGTTGAAAATATTCTACTAAACCTATCCAAAGAGACAACATTGATTTTCCCATAATATAGCCCAAAGTAAAGAGGCCCACTTTTCGAATAACCCTGAGAGTCTGATGCAGGAGAATCGAGAAGCATTCAAAATAATTGAGATAGTTGACAATGAAGTTACAAAGTACCAAGAGGGCGACCTTAGAGAATACCATAGTTTACCACATATGTATATTAGAGGCCATAGAGATAGAATTAGCATCTATACATAATCATCCAGAACATATAAAAAATTTAGATCATTTGGGCTTGATTCTGGAGAGATATTGCTATCATAAGATTACTTGGCTTTTACATGTTTTCACATAGTAGAGTCATCAGTGTTCAGTGAAGTCTAATTGGCTGGCAGAGCAATCCCATGACTTGTGCAGATAAAAGGAACATCATTCAAGGAAGTTGTGGACCTGACTGACCTCAATGGAGATACACACAAAGTTTTATGTATCAGCAGAGCAATACCTTATGTTTAGGTCTGACCTACCTATGTACAGATGTTTCATACTAGCCATTGCAATTAGGCTAACTTGATAAGGATTTGAAGGCTTGTGGAGGATATAAATGAGGAATAAATATTTTTTACAAAGCACTAGTGATAGAATGAAGAAGTATGCAAAGACATGAAGCAAATTCATAAGTGTTTCGATCCAAACAAGAAGTAGAAGTGAAGTAGAGATTAGACCAAAGAACATAATAAGTTACAAACCAGAGAATTGAGAAGATAGAAAAAGAAATCATGAAGTAATGTTATGTCAATGTTTATAACCCTGGGCTATAGCCTAGCATCTATAAAGCCCAAGTAGCATATGTAATGTGTTTTGAGATCATAATATAAAGAGGTATGATCTTTCAAGGCTAGGTTTTCCCTGTTACAGTTTTCCCATGATATATATAGTGTCATGACTATATGATTGTCTCTTTCTTGTTGTGTTAGCTATTTACTTCCGTTGCACCTCTGATTAATCATGTTGTTAATAGTTTATGGCTATAAGGTTTGATAGTCCCCTACCAGACCCTCCTAATCTTGACTGTAACATAATCCCTCAAGCCTAAACCCTAATTTTTCAACCCTAAACCCTAAACCCTACCCCTAAAGCCTCAACCCTCAACCCTTAAACCTTACATCATATACCCTATCCCTAAACCCTAAACCCTCAACACTATACCCTAAACCTTAATCCCTCAACCCTAAACCCTTATCTCTATACCCTAAACCCTATCCCTAAAGCATCAACCTCAACCCTTAAACCTTAAATCATAAACCATATGCCTAAACATTGAACCCTTGACATTATACCTTAAACCCTAATCCATTATCCCTAAACCCTAAACCCTATCCCTAAAGCCTTAACCCTCAAGGTCCTTAAACTTTAAATCCTAAACCCTATCACTAAACCCTCAACCCTCAACACTATACCTCAAACCCTAATCCCTCAACTGCAAACCCTAATCCCTTATCCCTAAAACCTAAACCCTATACCTAAAGCCTCAACCCTCAACCATTAAGCTTTAAATCCTAAACCCTATCCCTCAATGCTCAACCCTAAACATTATACCCTAAACTCTAATCCCTCAACTATAATCACTTATCCCTAAACCCTAGACCCTATCCCTAAAGTCTTGACCCTCAACTCTTAAACACTAAATCATAAACCCTATGCCTAAACCTTCAAACCTTGACACTATACCTTAAACCCTAATCCCTTATCTCTAAAGCCTAAACCCTATCCCTAAGGCCACAACCCTCGACACTTAGACCTTAAATCCTGAACCCTATTCCTCAACCCTCAATCCTTAACCCTCGATACTATACCTTAAACCCTATTCCATTATCCCTAAACCCTAAACCCTTATCCATAAAGCCTCAACCCTTAACCCTTAAACCTTAAATCCTAAACCCTATCCCTAAACTCTTGACCCTCAACATGATACCTTAAACCATAAATGCTTATCCCTATACCCTAAAACCTATGCCTAAAGCCTCAACCGCCAACCCTTAGACCTTAAATCCTAAACCCTATTCCTAAACCCTCAACCCTAGACACCATACCTTAAATGCTAATCCCTTATTTGTAAACCTTAAAACCTATCCCTAAAGCCTCAACCCTCAACCCTGAAACCTTAAATCCTAAACCCTAAACCCTCAACACTATACATTAAACCCTAATCCCTCAACTCTAAAGCTTTAAATCATCAACCCTTATCCACCCCTCTCCTCCCCTATCTACCTCATCCCATCTCTCCCCTATCTCTCAACCCTTAGCCATCTAGGTCTCTCACTTATCCCTAAAGCCTCAACCATCAACCCTTAAACCTTAAATCCTAAACCCTATTCGTAAACTCTCAACCCTTGACACTATACCTGAAACCATAATCCCTTATCCCTAAATCCTATACCCTATCCCTAAAGCCTCAACCCTCAATGCTTAAAACTTAAATCCTAAACCCTATCCCTAAACCCTCAACCCTTGACACAATACCTTAAACCCTAATCCCTCAACCCTAAAGCCTAATCTGTCAACTGTTAAACTCTTAATACCTCAACCCTTAAACCCTCAACCCTTAAACCCTAAACCCTTGACCCTAAAAACCCTAAACCCTTAAATGCTTAACCCTTATCCACCCCTCTCCTCCCCTATCTGCCTCACCCCCATCTCTCCCCTATCTATCTCACCCATCTCTCCCTAGGTTGTAGGTCTCTCACTTGTATATCTCTCATGGCTCTCTAAATATTACCCTTCCTCTCCACCTCTCTACCTCCTCCTTACCCATCTTTCTATCAAGTTGTCAACTTCACTCTTTCATTTTATTATATTTCTCCCCTCACCTCTCTATCTCTCATCTTTGTCTCCCCCTCACCTCTCTACCTCTCCCCTCTCTACATCTCTTAGTCACTCCTTATCTACCTCTCCATGCGTCCTTAGCCATCTAGGTCTCTCACTTAACCCCAAACCCTAAACCTTATCCTAAAGCCTCAACCCCCAACACTTAAACCTTAAATCCTATACCCTATCCCTAAACCCTCAACCGTCAACACTATACCTTAAACACTAATCCCTTCACCCCTAACCCTAAACCCTATTCCTAAATCCTCAACCCTAAAACCCTAAATGCTAAACCTTATCCCTAAACCCTCTACCCTAGACACTATACCTTAAAACCTAATCCCTTAACCTTTAGCCTTAAAGCCTCAACCCTCAATCCTTTAACCTTTAGCCCTAAACCCTATCCCTAATCCCTCTACCCTTGACATTGTGCCTTAAAACCTAATCCCTCAACCCTTAAAGCCTTAATCCCTCAAAACTTAAATCCTTAAACCCTTAACTCTCAACCCCTATATAACCTTAAACCCTATACCCTATACACTTAACCTTGGACACTCAACATTGAACATTATCCCTCAACCTTCAAACCTCTACCCTATACCCTATACCCTCAACCCTATTCTTATGCCCTAAATGCTCAACCCTCATCCATATGCCTTATACCCTCAACCTTAAACCCTAAACCCTATATCTTAGACACTCAACCTTCAACATTATCCCTCAACTATAAACTCTAAAGCCTCTACCCTATACCCTCAACAATATACATAAGCCCCAAACCCTCAATCCTTAACCCTATACCTTAAACCTTGAAGCCTACACCAATAAACCCTCATCTAGGCTATACCCTATAACCTCATCCTTATATCCTAAACCTTGAATATTGTGCCTCAACCCTATGCTTAAAAACTAAACCATACACTCTCAACCCAAGTCACCCTTTGCCTTATATACCCTCAATCCCTATCATAAATCCTAAACCCAATATCCTAAACCCTAATCCCCATTCCTTATACACTTAATCTTATACACTCAACAAACTGAATATTATCCCTCAATTGTAACCCTCAACCCTCTACCCTCAACCCTCAACCCTCTACCTATTACTTAAGCCCTAATCCCTCAACCCTCAACCCTATACCTTAAACCCTATACCCAGAAACTCAACCCTCAACCCTAAGAACTATACGGGCTTAGGTCCTTATATACCCTAAACCCAAAACCCTTACATACCTACATATAGGAATACATACCTACATGTACATAAATACATACATACAAACATGCATACATATATACATACATACAAGTATGCATGCATGTACATACATACATACAACCATACATACATACCTACAAGCATACATATATACATATATACATACATCAAACATACTTAAGAAACTTGAACATAAATCATTCAAAGCAAGACATAATGCGAGCGCGTTATAATGTGCTTGCATTATGTCAAACTGGGCAAACATCGGGCAAACTTGCAAAAAAAGAACAAAATGCAAAGCATAATGTGAGCGCATTATAACACACTCACATTATATTTTTCTTTGGGAATCCCAAGCCTCAGGCTTGGGACTTTCTTTGGATTTCTAACCCAAAGGCTTGGAGTGCCTTCCCAACATCCAAAGATGTGTTTTTGCATATTCTACAGGATTTCACATAAATTTGTTCATGCTAACCCTCAGATTTGCATGCATGTTTCAAGGTCAAACAAATTGAACACTTGGGTAATGTTTGGCTTTCTCTTAGCTATTTAACGATGTAATTTTTTTCACATTTTGACAATGTTAAGCCTTTCATCTTTAATTTATTTTGTTTGTGTGTCTGTTTTTGAGCAAAACTAGTGTTTGGTCTTTTTTTATTATAAATTAACCTTTCATTGAAATTTCAAAAAAAATACATTTTTATAAAATAAACTCCATTCTACACGTATTAAAAAAAATCAACTTTCAATTAGTTTCTCAAATTTTACAAGGGTAGCACAACCAAAATTTTGTTTTTTAGGATGTGTCCACTTTGAAAATTAGTAAAAAATCAAATATTCATTAAAAAACTATCAGAAAAACCAGGCATAAACTAAATGTTGTTAGCTAATTTCTTAATGAAACGATTTTAAAAATACCAAAAAAAAGTTAACCTTTTGAGGGAGCCACAAAACATGTTATGTTATGTTTTTTGATAGAAACAACACCAATTTCTGTAGCTCTCTTTTTTGAACCCCTTAATCTATACCACTTTCAAAAAAATTTGTTGTTCAGAAAGTAGACTCAGAGCACTACAAACATTGTTTTTGTTGCATCTTCAAATTTTGAATGTAACTTTGCTCAATTTCTCATCCAAGGTCAGTATTTCTTGATTTTAGAAAAAAGTAGCCACTTAAGACTCTGTTTTAGCCCCCCATCTTCTTCCACTTACCCATTTGTCTTGTGGCAAGGTTTCAAGAACATCCCAAAGAGTCACAGGTGATGGCAGTCAAAAGAATCACGAGATATTTGAAAGGTGCTTCAGATTATGGGCTATGGTATCCCAAAGATACTAATTTCACTCTTAGTGCTTATACAGATGCAAATTGGGATGGAGATGCAAATGATAGAAAAAGTACAATTGGAGGTGATTTCCTTTTTGGGAACAAATTGGTATCATGGATGAACAAGAAGCAACAATTAGTTTGTTTGTCTACTGCAAAAGTAGAATATATTGTTGCACTCAAGTACATTAGATGAAGCAAGCATTGAAGGATATAGGGTTTGTGTATGAAGAACCAATCTTAATCTTTTGTGACAATACAAGTGCTATAAACATCTCAAAGAATCCAGTGATCCACTCAAGAACAAAGCACACATCTATAAGGTATCACTTCCTAAGAGAAAGGGTAATAGAGAATGAAGTACAAAGATGGAGTATGTATCTACAAAGGATCAGATTGTAGATATCTTCACAAAGCCTTTGCCTAAGTATACTTTTGAGTATCTCAGGGAAAAGTTATGGGTTATTACCCTTCCTACACTAAACTAAGATGCATAAGGCATGCATCAGTCCAGTGGTGGCTAAAGTTTCATCTTTTGATCTGGATTGATGTTTTATAGGCTACCTCTTAGGAAGAGCATGTAGATGTTTCTATAAGTTCCTTATAAAGAGAAAAAAGTATTGCAAAGATGCTAATAGAGAAATTACAGTTTCATCAGAGTAGAGAGAAGTGATGACCTTTGCCATTGATGTCAAAGGGGGAGAGAAAATCATGTAAAAAACTTAGAGGGAGAAAAGAATTCAAAAGTGTAAAAAGAAAAAGGGGAGAAAATAATCAGTGCAAAGTCTTGTCTTGATGAAAAGTCTTGTCTTGATGGTGCGTATAGTTTTTCACATCAATGTTGCCATTAATGACAGAGGAAAATTGTTGCAAGTATGTGCCTATCATTGTTGTCATTGATGTCAACATATATGTGTTATCATTGATGTCAACTGTGTTCTTGTTTTGATGATTTCTTGCGTTGAGATAGTTGGTTTGTAATGGCTTACATAATTATTGAAGACGACAAGAAAATGCTTCTATTATTAAGTTTCCAAGTGCTTTTGAGAAAATTTGCTCTCTTAGTGGAAAGCAGAGCATTCTGGTTTACTGAAGAACAGTTTAGTAATTTTCTCTACATCTCCTATAGATTGCATATATTTATCTTTGGTTCAAGGAATTTATTTGAAGGGAAGTTTTTAGATGCTATAATCCAAGTTTGAGCATCTAATATGAAGATTTGAGAGAATTCTATTCACCAGAGTAAAAACTATTTTTCTGTGCATTCAATGGTGACAGGGAGAAAGTATTTTTCTCTGCATTCCTCCATGTATAATAGCTATGGTTCTAGAGTTAAGTCTGGGTTGATGTTATGTGCCTTCAACTCAAATGGTTCATGATTTAGTGGTCTGTAAGTGATCCTTTGTTTATAACAGTGGCTGACAGTAAAGTTCAAGTGCTCCAGTTTGAAGAATCTTATGGATAAAGTGTTTAGATGTTGTGTGGATGTTCCTGATGATTATAGCATGCTTGTGGATGTCTCAAGATCATGTTCCAACCTTTTTATTGGTCTTTAAAATATAATATGGACCGTGCATGAAGTGGGTTCTTAAAGGTTTTAGTGTTAACACAAGTTCTAGTCGACTTCATTACTCTTACCACTTACGGTTATGCTTTGGAGGTTGTGGAAGTGTGTTATGGCATGGAAGATTGCAACTAAGTCCCATGTAAGGAGTTATGTGATCTCCATTCATTCTTTTCCTTTGCAAATCTATTTAGGTCTAGACCTATTCTAATGTATGATTGTAATTCTAACCTTGGAGATTATTCCAATGGTTGATGATTGTAATGCCAACCTTGATGATCATTCCAAGGTTGATGAATTGTATAAATACTTTTAATTGAGTCATGAAAACATATCTAAGTGCAAAGATGTGAAGATAAGCATGAAGTAAACAACAGAGCAAACAAGGTATGTTTATTGTGCTTCAATGGAACTAAATCCTGGCATGGAGTAGATGTTATTATCTCAGTTCACCCATTTTGGCCATCCCATTGGTAGTGAGCCTCATCTTTTATAGTGAGCATTTTGGGTAGTGAGCCCTAAGGCAGTGAGCCTCTGGTTTTCAGTATTGCTATAGCATATTATATTGTGAGCTAACACTCACCATGGTTTTTCCCCTATGGGGTTTTCCACATAAAAATCTAGTGTCTCTTGAGTTGAATGTGTAAATGTGTTTAGGTTCTATTTCATTCTTTCATGATTAATATACATACATAGTGTTGAATAGTTGATGTGTTAATGGTTTTTAAATATTGGTTACAACTGATTCACCACCCCCCTCTCAGTTGTATTGCACATTTCAACAAGGTCAAGAAAAAAGAAGGGGCTGATTATTATTAGAGCGATGGTGTGAAGACTCTATGATCTGGGTAGTGATAGAGGAAGGTAGAAAGAATCATTTATGTGACAAACAATAGTCTTGGTTAGTAGCAGAGACTCTATTATCCTTGCAGTAGAAAAGGGTGATATTCCTTGCTAGTGGCATGAGAAATGAATAGGAGATCAGTAACCTGTGTAAGGAGGAAGAATGATTTTGAAAAACTAGGTGTTTCCTTGTTTAAATTGGAATAAATTATGGTTATATATGACTATTAAAAACCAAAGTAAATCTGGCCTGTGAAATGTTCTTATTTGTCTCTACATTTTTTTTGGATCAACCTTCAGTTTTTAGGCGTTTGGCCTCTTGTTTGCTTGACCTACCTTAGATTTTACCCCTGCCACCAGTCTCCTCAAACCCACAACATTTGATGTTGGTTCAGCTTGCCAAAAGTGCATGAAGTTGGGTGGTTGTGCCCATCATCTTGCCAGTTGTTCATGTTCTTATCTCTACCATTTGTTTGTTTTCTTGATTTTATGCAAAGTGGATCGGCTCTTTCTTGGCCATCATCTCAACCTTCAAAACCATAATTTAACAAGTTTCTAGGATGCTAATAATTCATTCTCTTGTAGTCTTATGATCTTAGTTGTTTTCCTTCTCTGTGTTGCTGTTAGAAGCCACTATTCTTGATAGGTGTCGACCTCTTCTTCATGGTCGAATTGGGTGTCTTGTTATTGCAAACTACTCTTAAAACTTAGGTGACAGTAGTAGGTTCCTACCGTAAATCATTCAAATTATGTTTTAAAAATTTGTAGTCTCATCATATTGTTCCTATAGCTATGAATTGAATACCCAATCATTGTTTATTTAATGCTGATTTAAAACTACCTTTAAGGTTCTGTCTCAACAAGTTTAAAACCTTTCTCACTTAGATTTTAGTTTTTGATGTAGGTTGTATTTTTTTATTTCAATATTGTTTCAGATCTATATAGTTACTTTCTCTAGTTCGACAGTAACCTATTTGTGAGTTTCACTACTTAAATTTTTATCACAGCCTTGTGGTATTATTGTATTAGAGGTCCCTATTGTAACTGTATTTTTTAATCTAGTTAATATTGTTTAGACCTTTTAGTTATTGTAGCTTGTTTGACAATAACTTGGTTGTGAGTTTAGTTATTTTTATTTTAACTTACTACCATAGTTGTGATAGTAAGGTCATTGAATGAATTATATTATAAGTTAAATTATCTTTTCCTTATACATTTGTAACTTTTGATATGGATATACCATTATCTTATTTATAAACATGCTTGAAGTGAACTATATACTTTCTTGGAAAGAGAAAACATAATACATTTTGAATATTTGAAGGAGATTTGAGCTAGGAAATAAAATCAATTTAATGAAGCCTTTATAGATGTCTCTTTGAAAATAATTAATGAACTATAATTAGGCAAAAGTATGTGTTATTATGCCGAGAGGCATTCCTACATTCATAGCACCGAATGGAGAAGAAGAGTTGAAAGATTCATAAACAGATTCAGGTTTTTTTAAATTTTATAAGATTCTGATTAAAAAATATATGCATGCCAATTCCATGGATTGAAAAAAAAAATTATTGTCGTCATTACATATTTTATCACGTGAAGTTAAAAACTAATTAAAAAATATTGATGAACATGAAGGAGATGGAAGGAAGGTAGTTTCAAAGAGGCATCCGCTTAATCCTTCATAACCCCCTCTTGCAAATATTTATATATATACCCACTTTTTTAGCTCATAGGAGGTGTAGACAGAAAATAAAAAATTATGAAATGCTTTATATATGCCCCATCTTTATTCTCATGGTGTCTGTCAGGGCGATGTGGTGATAACTATCCAAGACAAATTAAGAGGCAAAATTGGGCAAACAAAGGTTAAAAGATATTGAAGCTACTTTATATCTCTGGTAATATAATGTTATAATCTTTAATAGTAATTCATGTGGACTAGATGATATGCCTTATATATTTGAAGATTTCATGGATTTACAAATATCTGCAATATAAAAAGATAATATGTCACATGAAAGGAGAGATTTTGGACAGAATATCAAAATTTGTATAGAATTATGATGATTATGTATAAGGTATGTCATAGTATTTCAATTTTTATAGGCATTTTTGAATGGATAACTATCAGTAAAAAATTTCTTGATAGGCAGGTACAACCATCAAACTTAGCCCTTCTCACAATTATATAATCCCTTGATGAGTTATGAAAAAATGTTCACTTAAATATGATCATGAAAAACATAAAGTGTTTTGGTCATTATATGGTTAAATAAGGATAGATCAAATTTTGGTTTTCAAGGGGCAAGGACATGAGCAAAACAAAAATTTGGGGGTAAAACAATATTAAATTTGAATATTTATCTTTCAACAAAATTAATAATTGAATAAAAAATAAAAATGCATTGTTTGGATTTCATTTTATTAATTAGTATTTGAATAAAATATCCACCCAATATGATAGACGTTTATTACTTTTTTAATTCTTTCTTTCTATTAAAAAAATGGAAAAAAGTGGATAAGCACCAGCAAACTTGAGTTACATTTCATAAACAACAAAATTATAGGATGGAATTTGTTCCAATTAAGAATGCAGATTAAAGTAAACGATATGATATGTTTTATTGGACACCTATTTAATTTTATTTGCTAAATTTTATTATCGTTGGATTTTAATAAAATCTATTTCTAAAATACACATATAATACTAATATGCATACATACATACATACATACATAAATATATACCAATGAGAAATTGTATATATATATATATATATATATATATATATATATATATATATATATATATACATATATACATATACATATACATATACGTATACGTATATGTATATGTATGTATATGTATATGTATATGTATATGTATATATATATACATATACATATACATATATATGTATATGTATATGTATATATATATATACATATACATATACATATACATATACATATATACATATGTCTATATATGTATATATATATGTACATGTATACATATATACATATGTATATATATGTACATATATACATGCATACATACATATACACATATACATGTATATATATAGATATATGTGTATATGTATATATGTGTGTATCATTGGTAGTATTTGTTTTAAAGGTAGAACTTAAATTGTGTTCAAAACTCTTATAATACTAATTGTATTAACAATGCAATTTTTTAAAACAAAAATATTACAAAAAATTATCTACAATTTAATTAGCTAATTGATTTAGGAGATATAATTTTATTGGCTACTTGATTAAGGGTCTTATTCTCCCTTATCTTGTTTAAATATCTCCTCCACTCCCCCTGTATTCTCTCCATCATTCCCTATTTTATGGGAAAACTATACATACATACATACATACATACATACATATACACATATACACATATACATGTATATGTGTGTGTGTGTGTGTGTGTGTGTGTGTGTGTGTGTGTGTATCATTGGTAGTATTTGTTTTAAAGGTAGAAATTAAATTGTGTTCAAAACTCTTATAATACTAATTGTATTAACAATGCAATTTTTTAAAACAAAAATACATACATACATACATACATACATACATAAATATATACCAATGAGAAATTGTATATATACATATACATACATATACATATACATACACATATACATATACATATACATATACATATACATATACATATGTATATATATATATATATCTATATATGTACATATATACATATATACATACATACATACATATACACATATACAGATATACATGTATATATGTGTGTGTGTGTGTGTGTGTGTGTGTATCATTGGTAGTATTTGTTTTAAAGGTAGAAATTAAATTGTGTTCAAAACTCTTATAATACTAATTGTATTAACAATGCAATTTTTTAAAACAAAAATATTACAAAAAATTATCTACCATTTAATTAGCTAATTGATTTAGGAGATATAATTTTATTGGCTACTTGATTAAGGGTCTTATTCTCCCTTATCTTCCTTAAATATCTCCTCCACTCCCCCTGTGTTCTCTCCATCATTCCCTATTTTATGGGAAAATTATTCTATATTTATCTCCACTTATACATTTCACATTCTTATTTTATGAGAATGTTTTATGAACCAATTACATATTATAATTTTTCTAGGTTTGTGTTTTGGACATTTTAATAAATACTATCATAATGTGTCAAAAATAATAACCTTATTTTTACAATGACGAGAATAATATGTAGAATCACTATGGACTTTATTGGTTTAAATGAAAATATAAGTGTTAATAAAATGGATTTTGGTATGCAATTCAATTGTATTGTGAAAAGTTCACACAACACAATATAAAATAGATTATGAATTGGAAAGAAATGCACCCACATTATGGAAATATTTATACTACAATCATATTAGAATAGTTACTAAAATTTTTAATATATGATTGTTTTTGGATTTTAAATAAGCAAAGTTAGAACCAAAAAGTATAATTTTTAGGTTAAAAAAGTAAGATACTAAAACAAGGCTAAGAGATCCAAACAAAACATGAGTGATTTGTGGAACTCAAATCAAAGAACTATGATATGAATGATTTGTGAAATTTTGAAGGGTAAATGATTTGTGTAAGAGTATTTACAAAGAAATAGATAAGAATATTATGTGGACAAATACTATTCTTATGTGTACAAGTACTAGGGTAGTAATGTACATGCGTTGGAATACATCATATTAAGGTATCATTTAGAATTAGTGTTATTGTTAGATTTAAAACTAGGGCTATAGTTAGGGTAGAATCAAGGTTATGATTAGAATTAGGGTTAGGGTTAGGGCTAGGGTTAGAGTTAGGATTATCATTCCTATTAGAATTAGGGTTAAAATTAAGATGGGTTACTATTAGAATCAAGATAAGAATTAGAGGTATAGTTAGGGTTAGAGTTCAATTACGGTTATGGTTAGTATTAAGGTTAGGGTTAGTGTTTGAATTGTGGATAGGCTTAGGATTAGAGTTAGGGTTAGGGTTAAAATTAGAGTTATGTTTAGGGTTAGAATAAGGCTTATGATTAGGGTTAGGCTTAAAATTAGGATTAGGGTTAGATTTAGAATTAGAGTTAGGATTACAATTAACAATGTGGTCAGGGTTAGAGTTACAATTAGGGTTAGGGTTAGGGTCAGGGTTAGAATTAAGGTTAATATTAGAATCAGGCTAGGGTTATAATTATGGTTAGGGTTGGAATTGAGGTTAGGGTTAGAGTTAGAATTAGGGTTACTAAATTAGGGTAAGCATTAGAGTTACAATTAGGGTTAGGGTTAGGGCTAGAGTTAGGGTTAGAATTTGGGTTAGGGTTAGAATTAGAGTTACATTTAGGATTAGAATTAGGATTATGACTATAATTAGGGTTAATGTTAGAATTAGGGTTAGGATAATGATTAGAATTACAATTAGAATTTGGGTTACAATTAGAAATAGAGTGATGTTTAGAATGAGAATTAGGGTTAGTTTTAGAAATCTAGAGTTAGGATTACAATTAGTAATGTTGTTAGGGTTAGGGTTAGAATTAGGGTTAATGTTAGAATAAGATTAGGGCTATAATTAGGGTTAGGGTTAGATTTAGGGTTAGAATTACAATTAGAATTAGGGTTACAGTTTGAAAAAGGGTGACAATTAGAATGATAATTAGGGTCAAAACTAGGGTTAGGATTATAATTAGGGTTAGGGTTATGGTGATATTTAGGGTTATGATTAGAATTAGGGTTCAGGTTAGGGTTACGACAATGATCAGGGTTAGGATTTGAATTGCAGATAGAATAAGGGTTAGGATTAGGGTTAGAATTATAATTAGAATTTAGGTTATAGTTTAAAGAAGGGTGACAACTAGGGTTAGGGTTATAATAAGGGTTAGGGTTAGATTTATGGTTACGATTAGGGTTAGGGTTAGGGTTATAACTGGGGTTAGGGTTGGAATTGTAGATAGAATTAGGGTTAGGATTAGGGTTAGAATTATAATTAGAATTTGGGTTATAGTTTAAATAAGCGTGATAATTATAATGAGAATTAGGGTTATAATAAAGGTTAAGGTTAGGGTGAGATTCAGGGTTACAATTATAATTAAGGTTACAGTTAAAGTAAGGGTTATGATTAGGGTAATAATAATGGTTAGGGTTGGAATTACAATTAGAATTAGGGTTAGGATTAGGGTTAGAATTTTGGTTATAATTTGAAAAAGGGTGACAATTAGAATGAGAATTACAATCAAAACTAGGTTCAGGGTTATAATAAGGGTTATGGTTAGGGTGAGACTTAGGGTTATGATTAGAATTAGGGTTAGGCTTAGGGTTTGAAACAATGTTAGAATTGAATTATATTTACAATTAGGGTTAGGGTTATGATTAGAATTAGTGGTACAATTAGGAAAAATATAAAAAAACAAAAATAGTTAGGGTTATAGTTAGAATTAGGGTTAGGGATAGAATTAGGGATAGCAAAAAATAGGTTTTGGGTCATAATTACAGTTAGGGTTATGACTAGAATTAGGTTTACAATGAGCAAAAATATTTATAACAAAATAAATTGCTAGGATTAGAGTTAGAATTAGGGTTAGGGTTAGGGATAGAATTATGACCACATGTTTAAAATTAGGGTAATAAATATAATTAGGGTAGGGGTTAGAAATTTAGTTAGGGTTAGATTAAGGGTTAGGGTTAGAATTAGGATTAGGGTTGGGGTTAGTCTTAGGGTCAGAATTAGGGTTAGGGTTGGAATTAGGGTTATGGATAAATTAGGGTTACTATTATGTTTAGGGATAGAATTAGGGTTATTGGTTTAGTTATAATTAGGGAAAAAATATATGTAAAAAACAATATAACTAGAAATAGGGTTAGAGTTAAATTAGGGTTAGGCTTAAGGATAAAAGCAAGGTTACAAATCTAGAATGAGGGTTAGGGTTAGAATTCAAATTAGGGCTACAATCAAGGTATATATATAACTAAAAGGTTGGTTTTACAATTAGGTTTAGAGGTAGAATTAGGGTTAGAGTTAGGTTTATGGATAGAATAAGGGTTATGGGTTTGGTTATAATTAGGGTAAATATATAACAAAAAAACATTAGAATTAGAACTAGGGTTACAATTAAATTAGGGTTAGGGTTAAGCATAGAATTAAAGTTGGTGATACAATTAGGGTTAGGATTATAGTTCAAATTTAGGATAGAATCATTGTTAGGGTTAGAGTTCAAATTTATGATAGAATTAGGGTTATCATTAGGGTTACAATTAGAGCTATGGTTAGCATTAGTGTTAGGATTAAGGTTAGGGTTATGGTTATAATTATATTTATGATTTGAATCACTATTTGGATTAGGGTTGGAATTAGGGTTAGAATTATTATTACAATTAGTATAGTGTTAAGGTTAGAATTAGGGTTGGGATTAGAGTCAAGGTTATGGTTAGAATTAAGGTTGGGGTTAGGGTTAAAATAATAAAGTTAGGGTTAGGGTTAAGGATATAATGAGGGTTATTGTAACCATAATTCTATATCTAACTCTTATCTAGCCTTAATCACCCTTAGCATTGATTTATAAGCCTAATGTTATATCTAACCCTATTTATATGTGTAATCCTAACCCAATCCCTAAACAAAATCCTAATTCTAAATATCATCTTCATTCGAGCCCTAACTCTAACTATAATAATGACAAGTTGTGATAACACTACACTTAGCATATATTTCTATGAACATAACCATAACTGTAATTAGATTAAAACCATAACCCTAAAATTATTTTATAATTATATATTACATTATATAATTAAATATAATATAGGTATATCATAATATTTAGAATATATTTTTTTGTAATATAGGAATATTATATATATTTTTTATATAATATAATATATAATCATAATATTATATGATTATACTAATTCATATAATTATATAATATAGTTAGAATTAGGCTTGCCATTGTGGATGCTTAGAAAATATATCTAAAGTACACTAAGAGATATCCTTCTCGAAGCACCTAGTGTTAGAATTGGTGATAAAAAAATGGGTGCCTCCAGAAGGATATCTCTCGGTGTACTTTAGATATATTTTTTAAATATAGGTATGCTAGTTTAGTTATAGATCAAGGTTAATCAGTGATCATATTTACCATATATATATCTACGTAAACGCCATCTTAAATATTACTAACAATTATTCTATCTAAATTGAATCATGAAATAGCTAGTAAAATGAGAAAAGATAGTAATAATTTGGTCAATAGGCTATTCTATATGTGCACACATCTTGTAACTGCCAAAAGTTTTGTAGTCCCATAAAAATTTTTTTGGTAGTCCTTCAACTTTTTTTCCTCCAAAATAAAAAAATAGAATTGTTGAGAAAATTTGTCACCACAGCTAAAATTGGAATATGATAAACACGCTTAACAAATGGAATTAGTTTTCTGCTACATGTGACGAACAATAGAACTCTTCAGCAAGTAGTGGCCGACTCAGGATGTTGCGTTGCTCAATACCATAGGTACACATTCTTTATTGGTGCACCTCCACCACTGCTGCCTCCCCTCCAACTACTTTCTCCACCACTAGTTCAGCAGCCACCATAATCATCTCAAACACCAAGTAAATTGGAAATCAATTCCCTTTTAAAATAATTTTAATTATCCTAGTATACTGACAAAATCCATATAGGGGGAATTTGATGACAATATTCAATAAATGATATAGCTGCATGAACTATGACATTCGGACCCAATCAACCATATGTCATGCCAATAGATTATGTAAACATGTTGGCTGCCATGTGTGTAGTTACTAGTTCATTTTAGTTGTTCTTTGGAATAGTGTTTATTTTTCTTTGTGAAGTTAACCTACATGCCATTCTACATGACCAAGCACTTAAATTCATATTGTGTTCATAAAATTCTTTAGAGAAAACTATTGTTGTGGGTATAGCTATTGGTATTCTCAACAGTTTGTTGGTGATGTTTGTATTTTGCCTATTTGTTGCAATATTATGGAAGTGAACCCTCTTAAGTAATGGTATTTTTGCAGCTTTTTTTTTTTTTTAAATATCTTTGTATATGGTTAAAATTAGACTATGGAATGGGTGGTTGGTGTTTTATTTGTCTTAGGTGCATTTTGAATATGACATTCATTTAAGATCATGTAACATCTTTATGGCTCTTGCTTGTTATAATTTGAATTCTTAAGAACAAAGAAACACTTTCATTATAGAGTATGATTTTGTCTTCCTATCCAAGCACATCATAAATAGTGTGAGAATCCTAGTGCGATGGTGGATTGCAAGAGACCCAAATCCTCCCACTCAACTCTATGAGAATCCTAGTCAGATGGTGGATTGCAAGCAACCCAAATCCTCCTACTCCTTTTGTTGGAGGAACTCTCAAGGAACTTGACATAACCATCATGTGGGCTCTATAAGCAAATCCTTAGGAGATTTGACATGCATGGTTTCAAAACTATGTTGCAAGAAACATAGTATCAAAGCGATCGTCGATCTTGCTACTCTGGGCTCACAAAATGGAGATGAGCACATCACAAGTAGAGATGGCTTCATAGAATGTACTGAGTCAAAGAACTGACTTGGAGGGTCCCAAATATAAACTATAATAGTATAAACATACCTAAACTGAACCAATTGAATGATGGATCACTTAATAGCTATTCCCCAACAACCAACATTTTTTAACTCTTGCCATAAATTACAAAAGTTGCAGTACAATAAGTTGTATGAAAACAACTTACAAGGTTCAACTCTAGTTAGTCAGTCTACATGTACAAATCTTTTAGAACCCTGATCAAACAATATTTTGTTGAGCGGAAGCATTCCACCAGAGCTGAGTTCCTTGCATAACTTGAAAAATCTCATCATCTCCAATAATAGTTTGAGTGGTATTATACTTCAGGACTTGGCAAGTTGTACTACACTTAAAACCTTAGATCTTGAGCATAATTTTTAACTGGCACTATCCCCAAGTCCATGAGTAACTACAGAAAATTGCATTTCTTATCTATGTCCATGAACGTGATTGAAGGACCAATTCCATATGAAATATTAACAACATCAACTAGATTACAATATCTGTATCTGGGTTCCAACAAGCCCAACAATATCATCTCCATGGAGATTGGAAAATTATGGAGACTAAGGGTGATTGTCTTTCATAACAATAATCTTACATGTAGCATTCCCATGGCCCTGGAGAATTGTTCGTCTATGTAGAGGCTATAGTTGTATTCCAATTCTTTGTATGGCACTATTCTAGTAGAATTTTACTCACTTACCTAATTGTAGGACCTACGGATCACTAATAATAGCTTTGGAGGATCAATTTATTCTCTCATGTATTGCACTCATGGACCTTTCCATACATATTTTGTAAATATTTAAAAATTATGAACTCATCTTCATTGCAATAAATATCTTGTAAAATGTAAATATTTGCCACCTATAATTATTTTTTTGACTTATATAGTTTTCACTGATTGTGGAATCATTTTACAAGAAAAATGTCCAAGAATGGGGGTTTCAAATGTGAGAATGTTTCATAAGGGATATGTGGTGAGTTACTATGGTTTGCTTCTAAGTGAATTTTCATGACACTGGTGAGAAATGCTTTTTAAGGGCTTCCAAAACATGCAATATTCATGTGTTTATTTGTCTTTATGTTGGATATAAAGGATAGAGATAATAAGATTCATGGTTGCCAAAAGGTATTGAGATCATTTGGGTTGCATATAAGTTATATTTTAAATAAGAATCTGATGTTCTAACAACAACTGATATTTTTTGTTTTACTAGTAGGGATTCCATGATAAAGTTTTGGTTAGATATTTTAAGAATCATTTAAGGACACTTATTTTGTTCAACTACTACTACTAGGGATTCCATGATAAAGTTTTGGTTAAATATTTTAAGAATCATTTTAAGGACACTTCTGATTAGACATGTTGATGTGGTGAGTTGTGTGATGAGCCACACCTCCAATGTAACATCCTGCTATGTAACCCCGAAGGGTAAGAGCCAAAAGGGGGCAAGATAAATACATAGATTTAGTTGCCAATTCAATAGATTGATACCATTCATTTAAAACACTGAAACAAATGTTCCAAATCTCATATGATAAAAAAATGAATCCATAAGCATAAAATATAGGTGAATCTGATATCCACATCAGAATCCATAAAGCAATAAAGGAACGTCACATTTCTTCTCATAAAATACAATGATTACAACTTCTCTTCTAAGAGAGTTCAATTTCATAACTGCATATACAATTACAATGATATATTCCAAACTATGATACAAGTACACAACATAGTCCTGAGTATGATAGAAAGATTGAATAGGTACAATAACTGAATGAAGTAATGGAGAGAGAGAGATTATCTCCAACTGGTGCTCCAAACCTGTTCATCGGTCCCCAATGGTGGTGGCAACGCCTCCCAACCATGTGGACTCCTAAGAGACCACCCTACCGTGCTCGGAGATAGTCACAAGGCCCAAATGGATGAACAAAAACAAGGGAATACAAGATGGCCAACACTCACATCAGGCACGGAGCAGACATAGAGAACAGTGCATATAGCCAAAGTCATAATATAGGTGTACTCATCTAAGTCATAAATTGGGTACTACTCACAACTCCTAAGGTGCTAGATACTAGAGTGTAATCATATGGAGTGCCATCATGTGTGCTCGAAGGGATGGCACACACGGGACCAGGTACCTCTCATACAGACGAGGAGACTCAATCGTGCCCAAATCCACGCCCCGCAAATGGATGACTCAATGCCCCACAGACGGATAGGCCTTCTCATTGCATCCTTAGCCTTTACAAGTGCTCAAGGCCATGCACAAGGTCTAATTATCTTATTAGTGTTTTTACCCCAATGTTTTAGTTTTAGTTATGACTTGTTACTGTAACTCTACTACTAGTTCCCCTGGCAGCCACTTACGGGCCTCAGGCCCGTAGAGAGCCACTCCAACAAACCACTCTAATGCCTAGACCTTGTTTATCTCATTTGACTAAATGAGGAATCCGAAAAGAATAAAACATTGGTGTAGAAATTAGAAATAGAGGAATGTGGTCTACAAGACCCAAAATCTCGTGGATAGTGTAATTTGTTGAAAATGGCCCTCTACCATTTAGATCAGTTTTGTAATAACTCTTGTGACCCCAGCTTGATCACTCTTCACAAGGGATAGCAAGGATATTATAAGAGAAGCATGGAAAATAGGATTACAAGCCTCCTCACAGCCTAAATTTGCATATTGTCTACCATATTTAGCATAGAAAAATAAAATGTTCAAAAGACTTGCGAAATGGAATTCTTAAAATCTTTCCTCCTACAAAATTCTCTCAGATCCTTGTGTTGTAGATTTTCCTAATTAGAGCTTATGTGACCGAATTTCAATGCACAACCCAGATTGATATTACTAAGGTATTTTAATGCCGTTTCATTCTTTAACTCAAGGAGAACATTTTCCACACAGTTGGATGTTTACCAGAAAAAGACCGTAATGGCCAAAACTAAACTGCTAAGTTTTCTTAAGAAGAGTTGAACTGAAAATTATCTCTGTAGAGAGAAGATCAACGTATAGCAAAAGGTTTCAATGGAACTAGATCTCTTCATTTTCTATCATGCGTCCTAGTTTTGTGTTTTCTATATGCCTACTTTCATTATATTCTCCATAACAATAGAATCCCCTATTTTATTTCAATAAAATTATAACTCAAAACCCACATGACCCTTTTTTTGAATCCCATTTGCCAAAGATAATAAATTGTTCTGCCTGAAGGAATTAAATTCCAAGAAAGGGCAATGAAAATTCCTTTCATTAAAATTAATTTGTTATATTGTTCAAAATAGCAGATGAGTTTAGTTTTTTTCTGTGCTTAATGAAATTTCATCAAACATATTTTTTTTTATTTTGTTTAATAGGCAGTAATGGGGTTTCAGTGTTTTCTGTGCTTGTATCCCCCCCCTTTTTTTTCATGACCCAAATTGTCTTGGGTATATTTGTCTTACATGCTTTTCTAATAAAAGGCATTCATCCATACATTCAGAAAATAAAATTCAACTCTAGTTTAAACTACCCACCAAATTCAAACACAATTTCAATAAACTCCTCACTAACAATAATCAAAATCATTAGAGTAGCTGTAACATTAAGAGTAATTACTAGAAAGATCCAAGACTGAGGTAAATACCTCTTTAGCACTCGTACTCCCTTCCTCAGCTGGCAGATCATTCCCTAGCTCTTTTATTTTCCCTAATCTGTCACGATCCCTCCTTAAACTATTTCCTCGCCACTTCTAATCCACTCATCCCACTATTCTTTTCTGCTTCTACTTTTTTGTTCTTCTTGCCCAACAGAGAGACTCACTCCTCCCTTTTCATGTGATCCTCCTTTCTTTCTGACTTTTTTTTTACTCCAATACAGTGCATTTTTTCACCTTTTTCTATCCGATCAGATATTGTTCTTCTCCTTCCTTCATCACTCACCCACTCCAAAGATATTTTTCCCTCTTGTAATAACTGCCTCTGCAGTTGCTCCCTGCAAGGCCATTAATTCTCTACCAAGAAAAATATATTTTCTTGCCACCTATGATGCTACGACCCCCTCACAAAACAAAAGAAACTTGGTCAACACATTGTTGTTACATCCTACCCTCCTAGGATTAGGCTTACTCCTGGAAGCCTACAAATGCAAAGATGCATCCAAAGCACACACTAGACCAAGAAACTCAATACAATCAAAGGAGGCCAAGGAGAAGTCTCAACAAATGGACTGGCAAACTACACATGACCATAAGGTAATCCGGACGGTAAGACCACAACATGGGAACACTGCACTAATCGAGTGTAGTGGGCTAGGGTAGGTTATAGGGAATAGGGCCTGTGACTATCTTCACTAACCACCATCGGGGATAATAAGAGTATGCTTAGGCCTGTGATTCCAGGCAGAGTCGGTACTCAGTACCTGCAACACTCCAAGCACATGTCAAGGTACCTGTATATATATATATATATATATATATATATATATATATATATATATATATATATATATATATATATATATATATATATATATATATATATATATATATATATAGCTAAAGCAACAATAATCATGTAAGCATGAAATCCATCATAAGTAATAATAATGTCCACATCATAATAGTATCGAGATTGCACATCATCGGTGCCAATACAAAATAATAACAAGATGAGTAATCAAAAATAAAGTATACAATCATCCAAGTCCACCAAGATAAGAAAAAACATAATTCAAACACAGGGGTCATTACATCCCCTAGAATTCTGTAAAAAGATATGGATAAAGGTCTCTCATCCTCGTCGCATCTTCCCAAGATGCTGAGGACTCACCATCAGGATCCCACTGGACCCTTACTTGCTCTATGTCCTGACCCCTAAGGGTCAACCTCCAATGTTGAAGGATGTGTACAAGTTCTAAAGAAAGCTGCCCGTCTGCCTTGACCTGCAAAGTAGTCCAATCAAGAACATGGGTCACATTAGGAATATATTGTCTAAGAACTGAAACATGGAACACATCGTGGATGCATGATAGACTTGGTGGTAATGCAAGGCGATAGGCAACAGGACCAATCCTCTCAAGGATCTCAAAAGGTCTAACAAAATGAGGTGCTAGCTTCGAGCCTTTCCCATAATGAATGGGGCTCTTCCACAGACGAACTCTCAAAAACACACGATCACCTACCGAGAAATGGCAATCCAACCTACGGGCATCAGCATACTTCCTCTGCCGATCCTGAGCTATAGCCAAATGTTCTCTGATCCATACTACCTGCTACTCCATATCTTGAAGCATCTCTGGACCCAAAATAACTTGATCCTCTAAGAGATCCTAACTCAACGGAGTGCGACATGGCCTACCATACAAGGCCTAGAAGGGAGACATACTGAGAGAACTATGATACCCATTGTTATAAGCAAACTCAACTAGGTACAAATAGTCCTCCCAACGAGACTGTCAATCCATAACATACATCTGAAGCATATCCTTTAAGACCTGATTAACCTGCTCCGTCTGTCCATTAGTCTTAGGATGGTATGCAGAGCTGAAATTAAGCTGAGCTCCCAAAGCATGTTGAAGAGAAGTCGACAAAGTTGAAGTGAACACTGGATCATGATCAGAAATGATCCTATGAGGAATACCATGCAGATGCACAATATCCTCCATAAACACTCAAGCTACGGACGATGCAGTGTAGGAAGATCTCATGGGTGAGAAGTGTGCCACCTTGGACAACTTGTCCACTGTAACCATAATAGCATCATGACAATGCGAAGACATAGGTAGCCCCACTATAAAATCCAAAGATATCATATCCCACTTCCATCTAGGGATGGAGTGAGGCTGCAACAATCCTGCTGGGTGCTGATGCTCTACCTTTACCCACTGACACTCAAGACATCGAGCCACAAAATTGGCAATATCTTGTCACAAACCTACCCAATGATACAACTGTCAAAGATTGGCATGCATCTTCGTGACACTCGGATGAGCTAAATAGGGTGCACGATGGGATTCTGATAAAACCAAGGATCGAAGATCACCAGAATCTGGAACATAAATACAACCTAGATGTCACAAAAGTCCATCAGGCTGAAGAGAGAACCCTGCAAACCTACCCTCAAGGACTCTCCCAGACTCAATCTCTGCTCTCACCTCCTGATACCAAGTATCACTAGGAAGTGACTCCAAAATATGGCTCCGCAAATCCAATCCAAGAGACAAAACTAAAATCTCATGTCTCCTCCTACTCAAGGCATTTGCAACAACATTCTCCTTACCCTAAATGTAGCAAACCTGGAAGTCACACTCACAGAGGAACTCCATCCAACAGTGCTGCCAAGCATTCAAATTCTGCTGGGTGAAGATATACTACAAACTATGATGATCACTATGCAACTCAAACTGATGTCCCAAAAGGAAATGTCTCCAATGCACAAGTGCATGGACAACAGCTGCTAACTCCAAATCATGGGTGGGGTAGTTTAGCTCATGATCCTTGAGCTTACAGGACTCATATGCAATCACTCATCCCTCCTACATGAGAACTACCCCCACACCCTCCAATGAAGCATTGGTGCACACTACAAAATCACTTGTAGGATCTGGCACTACCAGGATAGGTGCACTAGTCAACCACTCCTTAAGAGCCTGAAACACTGACTGACACTGATCTGACCACACAAACTTCTTCCGTTTCCATTGAAGAGAAGTGATGGGGTGGGCTACCTGAGAGAAATCTCTCACAAATCGGTGATAGTAACATGCCAATCCCATGAAACTACAAAGCTCAGTCACACTCGTTGGTGCTGACCAATCCACAATAGCCTGAAACTTAGAAGGATCCACTGATATACCTCCTCCTGAGATGATGTGACCTAAATATCTTACCTCAGTCTGGAAGAACCCTACAAACCTGCCCTCAAGGACTCTCCCAGACTCAATCTCCGCTCTCACCTCCTGATACCAAGTATCACTAGAAAGTGACTCCAAAATATGGCTCTGCAAATCCACTCCAAGAGACAAAACTAAAATCTCATGTCTCCTCCTGCTCAAGGCATCTACAACAACATTCTCCTTACCCTGAATGTAGTGAACCTCGAAGTCGTACTCACAGAGGAACTCCATCCAACGACGCTGCCAAGCATTCAAATTCGGCTGAGTGAAGATATACTGCAAACTGCGATGATCACTATGCAACTCAAACTGATGTGCCAAAAGGAAATGTCTACAATGTACAAGTGCATGGACAATAGCTGCTAACTCCAAATCATGGGTGGGGTAGTTTAGCTCATGATCCTTGAGCTTACAGGACTCATATGCAATCACTCATCCCTCCTGTGTGGGAACTTCCCCCACACCCTCCAATGAAGCATCGGTGCACACTACAAAATCACTTGTAGGATCTGGCACTACTAGGATAGGTGCACTAGTCAGCCACTCCTTAAGAGCCTGAAACACTAACTGACACTGATCTGACCACAGAAACTTCTTCCCTTTCCGCTGAAGAGAAGTGATGGGGTGGGCTACCTGAGAGAAATCTCTCACAAATCGATGATAGTAACATCCAATCCCATGAAACTGCGAACCTCAGTCACATTCGTTGGTGCTGGTCAATCCACAATAGCCTGAAACTTAGAAGGACCCACTAATATACTTCCTCCTGAGATGATGTGACCAGAATATCTTACCTCAGTCTGGAAGAACTCACACTTAGCCAAATTGCCAAGCAACTGATTATCCCACAAGCACTGCAACAGTTGCCGCAAATGGCCTTCATGCTCCTCCATAGTCCTTGAATAAATCAAAATATCATCAAGGAACACGAGAACAAATTGATCAAGATAGGTGTGAAATACCCCATTCATCAAACTCATGAAAACTGATGGAGCATTGGTCAACCCAAAAGGGACAACCGTGAACTCATAATGCCCATAACGTGTAGGAAATGTTGTTTGATGAATGTCTGCCTCATGAATGCGAAGCTGATGGTATCCTAACTTCATATCTATCTTGGAGTACACCTTGGCTCCCCTCATCTGATTGAACAAATCATCTATCTGAGGCAATGGGTATCGATTCTTCACCGTCACTTTGTTCAACTGGTGATAATCAATGCACAAGTGAAGAGATCCGTCTTTCTTCTTCATGAAGATGATAGGTTCACCCCAAGGGGATACACTAGGATGAATGAAACCCTTCTCCAATAACTACTCTAACTGCAACCGCAACTCACCCAGCTCCTAAGTAGTCATGTGATATGGTGCTCGAGAAATAGGCTCCGCACTAGGAATGAGATCGATATGGAGGTCTATGTCACGCTTAGGTGGTATACCTGGAATATCACTGAAAAAGACATCTGCAAACTCCTGAAGAATAGGATGATCATCAAGAGATACCTCTTGAATCCCACCCTCAGTAAGATCACTATCTGAAATAGCAAACATTTGACAACCTTTCAGCATGGCATGCTTCCACTGAATAGCTGAAATCACATGGAGAGAAATGGGTCTCTAAACCCCAAATAACTTGACACACTCTCCTACATCATCAACACACTGAACTAACTTATGCTGATAATCTATACTGGCTAGGTGGGTCTCCAACTAATCCATGCCTAAAACAATCCCATAGGACCCCAAAGGCAACACACAGAGATCCACTGTGGTAGTGAAGGTGCCCAAATCCAACACACAACCATGAAAAAGGGAGTCTATAGCCACCTTGGATCTAGTAGCTAACTCAACCTGCCAACCAACGTCTTTCCTTGCCACCACGAGTCCACAACGCTCCACGAGAGAAGAAGAAATAAAAGAATCTGAAGCTCCTAAATCAAACAAGATAGATGTGGTAATCCCACATAACACACTTGAATACTCGACTACGATGCCCTGATGCTCAGCCTAACGGTTATCAATCACCACAAAAACTCTATGCGATATGCTAGCCTCACCTACTGTAGGCTCTAAAGTAGCTTGTCTTTGACTACCTCCAACCACTGATCTCTGAGGACACTGAGCAGCTATATGACCATGCTGCCCACAAGCATAATAACCACCCCTGCCAAAACCTTGGCCTGAAAATGGTGCATGTGACTGCTGGGATCCACCACCCCTAGAACTCTGCTGAACACTCTAAAAACTCTGTGACGGACCACTCTGCTGCCTACTTTGAGAGTGATGACGTGAACGATCTCTAGCAAATGGAGTACCAGGGTTTTGCCCACTCTACTGAGACTGAGCAAGCCTATGCCTATATCGCTGACCATGTCTAGGAGGTGCAGTATGAGATCTAGATGGTCCAACTCCATGAGACTGTGTACCCTGAGCAACTGATCCTAAAGGAGGGGTACTACCAATCTAAACACCTGTCTGACCACTAAAGCCTCTAGTCAAATTCTCCTCTATCAACCTTGCCTTCTCCATGACAACCTCTAAGGTCTTCAGCTGAAAAACACAGACACCACCACTAATATAGGCATTCAAGCCCCTGATGAAATGCTGTACTAACATCGACTCATCATCAAAAATGCTAGCATATTGCTTCACCTCAAAGAAGCAATGCTCATACCGATCTACTATCATAGTCAACTGAAAAAGTTCATGGAACTCATCAGCACATCTCTGTCGGTAGTAGTTTGAAAGAAATCATGCATGGAACCTCTCTAAAAATAGTCCCCATGACACGGAAGCAATGTCTAGGTGAAGCTTGTGCTCCTCTACTCTCCACCATGTAGATGCAAATCCTCTGAGATGCATAATGGCACATCAAGCTCTTGTATTGCTACTATAAAGATGCATAGCATAGCATCAATCAAGATCAATCAACCAAGTCTCTACCTTAGTACCTATACCAGAACCTTCAAAAGTAGGGGGATGAGCCCTAAGAAGATTGTAGCATCCAAATCCGAAATAACAAGAAGTAACTAAGTTTTTACAACGGTAAAATTTTTTTTTAACTGGGTAATCAAATACAAAAGTAACTCATCCATAACCCAATACAACATTTTTCATTTTGTCATAACATGATCTCATTTTCATAAAACTAAAAGAAATGATATACATTAAACACTTTGTTTCTTAACAAATGAAATTTGCTTGAAACAACAAAGATTGGAAACATACCATTATCATGCATCTCGATTGTTGACCCATCACATTCAAGACTCGACATTCCTCAGTATTTGGAAGAGAAAGGATCTTCAAGGAGCTTAACCTCCAACCACAGACCGTCGGTCTCCCGCACTCCTTCCTAACCGGAAGTGGCCCTACCCTACTCAAGAGGATAGACTTAGGATAACCATCGGCGTTTACCATCTGAGCTCTGGGGTTGTAACCTACGTGTCTTGTTATCGCATAGATCCCTAGATACTGTCTAGTCATGCACGACACTCCACAAGAGACGCCATCCAGTTACGGTGAACGTTCGATGCACTTGAGGATAGTACATCACCTTGGTCAAAGGATTTGTTTTTAATTAGCATTCTAGGAACGCATGAACTTGGTTCACCCACCCTACTCGACTTGAACTGGTCAAAATCCTACAGTTTCCTATTTGTATAATTTTAACTATTTGACGACCTTGATGACCTCAAGGGTTTAGGATATCCTCCTACAATAGCGCATGGCACATCTTTTGCTCTAATCTCGAGTTCAGAAATTCATAATCTATTTCATGTAAAAACCTTTCTTATAAGTGCCCACTCCTAATTGGTTTCATATTTGCTTACTTGGTTCCCATGTTTACACAACATACTCAATTATTTAAAACCATTTCCCATTATCTCAAAATTTGAGGATTCTAGACTCATATGGTCTACAAGGTTAAACGATTCTAGCACCGTTGCATGCAACGTAGTTTCAACTCACATGCAAGTTTTCAACTCAAATTGTTCAATCCAAAACTATGACGGTTTCCTAATCATTACTAAAATTTTATCTTCCTACTCAACTTTCCGTGTCGTTAGTTTCACATGGTTCATCAAGATGAGAGTCGTAAATAAAATATAAATGATTATGGAATCTTTCCTATGTTAATAAAGATGACCAATGCATGGTCAACCTCTAGTTAAAGATGTATGATGGTTAAGACATCAGCTGTTTACAACTGCATTTTTTGGCTATTAAACACTCTAATTTTACGTCAAGACGTGCTTAAAACTGTGGTTTTGACTCTACACAGCATGCACGTGGAACAACGTGTTTACTTGCTGTGTAGCTATCATTCAAGGAAGGTAAATTTACATCTTGAATCAAGATAAGTTCGTTCCTAAATGAATATGCGTTAGATAACTGCGTTCTTTTATTATACAATTTCATTCAAGGCAAGAAATGCTACAATTTTTGAGTTTACAAATTCTAGAAGACAGTATACTTCTTTTTCTGAGTTTATAAATCCTAACACACAGTAATGAAACAACAATACTTCTATTTCATGGATTAACTGCACACTGAAAATCGTAGTAGAATTATGTTGTCCTTCTATTCTACTCATACTATACATTTACATCTTTTGCAAACATAAAACTTGCTTACATACTGGTCTAAACGTCGAGAAGAAAACAAAGGAAATGAACCTGTGGACGATAATGGAGGTTGCTGTGACAAATTTGACTTCTCCTCTTGGTTAAATGTCCTCCTCTCTGCCGGACACTATTCAAGACAAAGGCAGGCTCCTTACTTAGAAACTGATCACCCTCAGATAGCCACAAGCTTCCTTAATTATCTCTTTCTCTGTTGCTTTCTACTCAGAAAACTGATCACTCCTTCGAAGAAAAACTCACTCCTTCACTGCCCCTTAGCAACTTCTCAACCTCTCCTCTCACAAACTCTTCCAACACTCCTCACACTTCCACAATACAGGTGTAAGTCACTCCCTTTTACTCTGCCGTGCTCTCCTTGTTTGCCACAGCGATGCCCACTAGAAAACTATACTCTTACACAGCGATCCCTTCCACACAACTCACGACCTTTACACTCTCTTCACCCACGACTATGCTATCATCCCACCGAATGCTCTCTTCCATAGCGTATGTTCTCTACATACCAAAAGCTCTCTACAAACAGTGTATGCTCTCTTCACACCGAAAGCTCTCTACAAACAGTGTATGCTCTCCACAGCGAATGCTGTCCACACACTGAAAGCTCTCTACAAACAGTGTATGCTCTCCACAGCGAATGCTCTCTACACACCGAAAGCTCTCTGTAAAATAGTTATTCTCCCCCCCACAGTGTATCCTCTCTACCAACAGTTATTCTCTCTTACTACGCAGCTTCCCCAACTGCCCATCGACCTCCTCTAACTTCCTGCGACCCTCTTTACTCAAACACTCCCTTTTACTTAACAACGGACTTCCTTTTTCTATCGACAGTGTCTCCACTACTTATTCCACTACTAACTACCTTCCAATCTAACTACCCTACCGCATAGGAAACTCCCTGTGGTTTCTCACAACCACTTACATTGATGCCTTCGCACCCATCTTAATGATGGGGCATCTGCCATAACTGCGACATCTCACAACTCAGCAGTCCATCTTTTTCTCTCTCGAGCTATGGTGAGAGTAGTTTTAGACATCAAAAGACCACCGAAACAGCCTAAACTTAGGGAAGTTGTTTAACGGAGTAAAACTGACCTCAAAATTTACTATGACCACAAGAAGTTAAAGTTCCTTCGATGATGTGGCTTATCAAAGGACATAACAACTCCGTCCTTGCTAGAACAAAAAGGTATCAACCTTCCAAAACCAACTTAATATTTGTTTTGAGGAGTTAAAGTTCGACACGGCGATGGTTAGGAAATGGTTAAAGCATCGTTTTGGTCAAGAAAAAGGAGACAAAGACCAATTTATTAAGAAAGCTCAAAGTTAGATTGACAACTACTCGCGGTCAAAGAAAGAAGAAAAGACTCACGTTAAACGACGACCAAATAAATTATTTCACACTATGGCTTCAAATCGACATTCGTCGATCTACAAGAATGGAATAACTTCACAATACAAGTTTGACGCATTTTACGACAATCACGATGGATTGATCGTAACGCGAATGAGTTGTTACGACGTTAGAAGCACAAAGCTGACTTCTCGCGTCTTTCAACTATGAGACAAGATTTACAATTTTGCCACAAGATGGTTCAATAAATACTTATAAACAAAAATATTAAACATCTAAATAAGTCAACTTACTATGATGGACTTACAACATCATCGACGACTCCAAGATTCTACATGACAACTTTCGACTAGGATGTCACACTCTATCCTTTAACGTCGACGTCTAGTTAACTAACCCAACTGACATACAACACTTACTAGTTGGTTCCAAGGTTTATCTACCTATTTGGCAATCCCAGTAACAAATGCCCATGGTTAATTTCCAGAGTCTATACTCTCTCTCGAAGATACTTTCTCTTCCCATCGAACACGATCCACCTGTTCCTGCATCGACAGACTCACATACAATTTTGTGGTCAAAGCACCTATGTTCAAATCAAAACATAATATATCCAAACATCATTGCATTTATTATAAAGACATTTAGTCTACAATATCACCTTGATCGTAACCATTAGATTCCACAATTTCATATAACAACTTTATAAAATAAATTGTCAGTTTCCATGACGTCCACCACATATTAAATTACTGAAATTTGCATGTAAATAACATAATTGTTTCCAAAAAAAAAGGGATGTAACATATCCTTCCCCTTTAAAAATCATCATCCCCGATGATTAAGTTTATCAAGCAAAAACTTAAACTTAAAACAAACTTTCTATAATGCAACATTAATGTCTTTAAAAAGTTTTGGAAATCTTTGGTAAATATCTTTGTAATCTTCCCAAGTGGTGCTATCCTCGCCATATTGGTCCCACTGTATTTTGCATTGCAAAACTTCTCGATTACGTAAATGAAGTTTACGCATTTCGAGCACCTTGAGTGGCTCGATCACAACCACCCTGAGTTCTTGCATCTGTAAGGAATTCCAGTTTAGGATGTGGTTATTACCTACATAATATTTCTTTAAATACGAAACGTGAAAAACATTATGCATCTTAGACAAGGCTGGAAGTAGAGCAACTTTGTAGGCAACCAGATTGATAATTTCAAGAACTTCAAAAGGTCCAACATAATGAGGAGCCAATTTCAAAGATTTACCAAACTTTATAGAACTCTTTTGGGGTTTCACTCGCAAAAGCACCTTCTCGCCAACAGAGAAGTGTCTAGGCACTCGCTTGCGATCTGCATAACTCTTTTGCCTGTCATTGGCTTCTGCCAATCTCTTCCTAATCACTTTAACTTTTTCTTCCATATCAGCAAGCATTTCAGGTCCAATGCTTATCCTATCTTCCAGCTTATCCCAGCTTATAGGAGTTCTGCATTTCCTTCCATATAATGCTTCAAATGGTGCCATCTTAATGGCAGAATGATAGGAATTGTTATAGGCAAATTCAACAAGAGGTAGATATTCCTCCCATCTGTATTGCTGATCCATGCAATACATTCTCAAAAGGTCTTCTAATACCTGATTCACTCTTTCCGTCTGTCCATCAGTTTCGGGGTGATAAGTAGTACTTACATTTAGTTTAGTCCCTAATGCAAAAAATAAGGTTTGCCAAAACTGTGATGTTATCCGTGCATCTCTATCAGATATTATCTCTTCAGGCACCCCATGCAATCTAAAAATTTCTTGCACAAATTTGCAAGCCAAAAGATGTGCTCCATCTGTCAAGTTTCCTGATATGAAATGTGCAACCTTGGTTAGTTTATCCACAACAACCAATATTGCATCATGCCTATTCTTAGACATTGGTAACCCCTGGACAAAATCCATACTAATAACTTGCCATTTCCATTCCGGAATATCATGTGGGTACAACAACCCCGCAGGATGTTGGTGTTCTGACTTAACTCTCTGACACTCCAAACAACTAGCTACAAACTTTGCAGCATTGCTTTTCATTCCCTTCCAGAAATATAGCAGCTTTACATCCGCTAACAGTTTAGTTACACCAGGGTGTCCAGAGTAAGGAGCACAGTGAACTTCCTTCCACACAAGGTTTCTAAGTTCAACTGAATAAGGAACATATATTCTTCCCTTGAATCTCATCAATCCATTGGATTCAAAACTGAATCCGTCATATCTTGGGTCCTTAGGGTTTGCATACAGAGCCTATTTCACTTGTTCATAATACTCATCCCCAGATAAGTTTTGCAATACTAAGTTTTTAAAGTTAGCATGTATGGAAATTATAGAGGTTATATGCCTTCTTCTGCTTAAGGCATTCGCTACTCGGTTTTCCTTTCCCTTGATATAAGAAATTTCAAAGTCATAATCGGCTATTAGTTCCAACCATCTCCTTTGCCTTGCATTGAGATTAGGTTGTGCGAATATGTAGCGAAGGCTTTGGTGATCAGATTTTAAAATAAAAGTCCTTCCCAAAAAGTAATGTTGCCACATCTAAAGGGCGTGAACCACTGCTGCCATCTCTAGGTCATGAGGAGCGTAGTTCTGCTCATAATTTTTCAGCTTCCTTGACTCATAGGCTACTACCCTGCCATCTTGCATAAGCACACCTCCCAATCCTTCCCCCGAGGCATCAGTGATAACCTCAAACTCTCCCTCAGGATCAGGAACTTTCAGAATTGGAGCGGTTGTTAATTTTTCTTTTAACAAATCAAAAGCCTTTTGACATACATCCGTCCACACAAACCTTTTTCCTTTTCTCTGCAAAGAGGTAATGGGGCTAGCTATGCTTGAGAAATTCAACACAAATTTCCTGTAATACCCTGCTAATGCCATGAAACTTCGTACCTCTGACACATTGGTAGGTTCAGGCCATTCCATAATAGCTTTTATTTTGGCCAGATCAACTGATATCCCATCGACTGATATTATGTGCCCTAAGTACTGTACTTCTTTCTGAAAGAAAGTGCACTTGGAGAGTTTCGCATACAATTTATGTTCTCTTAACCATTGCAAGACTATTTGAAGATGTCGTGCATGCTCCTCTTCATCCTTGGAATAGATCAGAATATCATCGATGAAGACTAGTACAAACTTATCAAGACAATCTCTGAATACACTATTCATGAGATTCATGAATGCAGCAGGTGCATTGGTCAATCCAAACGGTAGCACCGTAAACTCATAATGACCATACCTCGTTCTAAAAGCTGTCTTAGGAATGTCTTCGTCTTTCAACCTTAACTGATGGTATCTAGATCTCAGATCTATCTTAGAAAAGACTGATGTGCCACGCATTTGATCAAATAGATCATCAATCCGCGGTAAGGGATACTTGTTCTTTATAGTTACCTTGTTAAACATCCTATAATCTATGCATAGCCTTAGAGTTCCATCTTTCTTTTTGACAAAGATAATCGGGGCTCCCCATGGTGATACACTTGGCCTAATCAAATTCTTAGACAAAAGCTCCTGCAACTGAGCTTTTAATTCCATAAGTTCTGTGGTAGTCATACGATACGGAGCTTTAGAGATTGGCTCCGATCCTGGTTTAATATCTATGCCAAAGTCAAATGTTCTCTTCCGAGGTAAGCCTGGTAACTCCTTAGGAAATACATCCCTAAAGTTGCACAAAAATGGATATCTTTCCTCAAAAGATTGCTTCTCCGAGGTTTCCTCTACTAGGTCCATCTTGACTGCAAAAAGTTGGCATCCCTTTCGCCTAGCCCGCTTTAGTTGTTTAGAAGAAATGGATCTAACCTTTATTTCCCTCTGTATTCCTTGGAGATTTACAGTTTTACCCATCTCATCCAGACACTCAATGGTTTTATGAAAGCAATCTACTTTGGCTCGATGTTTCCACAACCAGCTCATTCCTAGGATGACATCGTAGGACCCTAAAGGTGCTACGTATAAGTTTGCCTCAGTGGCGAAGTTAGAAACATCAATCCTAGCTTCGAACAAACATTGCTCTACCTGAGCCTTTGAATTATTTGCATACTCTACTGTCCAAGGTTTTGACATAAAACCAGCTTTTCTAGAAAATTTATCTAAGACTCTAGGTGACACAAAATTTTCTATTGCACCAGTATCAAATAGAATAGAAACAGGAACTCCAAATAAGGTACCTGTCATCTCAATAGGAGTGATTTGATACTCTGCTTGCCAATTGTCAAGAGCAGCATGAATCCTTTGCTGAAAAGCTTCCTGTTGTGAAGGAAGCTCTGTGTTCCTAGGCCTCCCATTCGGCTTCTTGTTGGGGCAACGGTTGGCGTAATGATCTCCTCCACAAGAAAAGCATCCTCCTATAGGTCCTCACTTCTCAGATGGCCTACTTGCAGAATCACCATTCTTCTTAAAATTTACATTTCTCTTAAAATCTTCGCCTCTACGCTCATTACCAAATCCTCCTTGATTCTTTCGATTTCCCCTATCAAACCTCCTGTTTCCATATCCCTTCTCATTTTTCCTTTTATAAGACTGATTATTGTAGTTCTTATCAAACTTCTTGCATTTCTTGTCGCGGTAAGCAGAGATAGATTTAATCTTCTGCTCCTGTTTTATTGCCTTTTCATAAACTTGATCCATTGTGCTTGGACCATGCACCTCCACCTCACTGCCGATCTGAGGATTGAGTCCCATGATGAACTTTCTAATTCGGAACCTTCCGTCCTTTTGGTATTGGGGAACATAGTTCAGTAACCTTGTGAATTTTTCTGCGTACTTGACCACAGATAGTTCACCTTGCCTAAGGTTTTGGAAGTCCGTTAATTTCTGATAAAAATATAATTGAGGTAACCACCATTTTCAGAATAGTTCCACGAACTCATCCCATGTCACTTTCAAGGGACTTAACTCCAGCTCCATTTTCTTATTCATCCACCAAGTGGACGCTTCCCCAGATAGTTGATAGGCTCCCCACACGGCTTTAGTAACCTCGGAGTAGTTTCTGATCTCAAAATATTTCTCCATCTCAGTCAACCATGCTTCAGCTGCATCTCTAGTTTTCATTCCATCAAACTTTGGAGGGTTAACCTTCTTCATATCCTTAGATAACTCTAAGGCAAGTTTATCCTTGGTTCTTCTTTGGGCTTCACTGTCATCAGGACGCTCACTTGTTGTGCCATCATCCCAATGTTTACTCTTGCTAGTGAAGTGTGAGTTCTCGTTTCCACCCTCTGTGTTGCCAGTTTCATCCATTTTCCTTTCCAGTTTGTTCAATCTTTCCTTGGTTTTCGTGAGCATGTTGAGAATCCTATCCAACTTGTCAGTGGAGTTTTCTCGAGAGTTATGACCTTCCCGATCCTCCCCCTCGTTAAACCCTGATTGGTCTATGCTAGTTTAATTTCACACTTGATTAAACATATACTAATCAGTTTTGCGCTTATTAAATTAAACATCATCAAAAGAACACAACATTTGATCATTATCATAATTGTTCTCAAACCAAAATTTTGTCTTTATTCACTTTGCAAAATTGTTTCAACATCATTAGAGATAGACAAATCTCATGTTTCTACATAGTGTTATCTAGTGGAGTGTAACCTTCGAATTCATTGTCTGACACATAATCACGAGGTGTATACCCCTCAGACTCACTATCAGAAGATAACTCAATAATATCAGCTCTAGGTACTACACGTGGATCTCTAGTGATCATGGGTATAGTACTAGGTTCACTCTCAGTTACAATCCAGGAGCAGCGGTTGATCATGGTCCGAGCCGCCATCGTTGCTCCCTCTAGGAGTTCTCTCCTCACTCGCTTAAGTCGTGACATTGCATTGGCTAAGGTTTCTATATCATCAAGCCATATGTCATTTTTGTCATTCGTTTTCTCTAAGGTCTTGATCATCGCAAGTCATTTCTGCTTAGCTTGCAGATAACGCTTCTTACCCGCAAAGGATTTTCTTGCGGTTTTCTTGGTGTATACCATCCTGGCACAATAAACCAAATCATTAGCTACCTGCATAATGATGATTTCCTAATCAGGTTAGTGGACTCATCAGCCCTAGTGCTGAACCTGGTTAGCTCTGATACCATATGTAGCATCCAAATCCGAAATAACAAGAAGTAACTAAGTTTTTACAATGGTAAATTTTTTTTTAACTGGGTAATCAAATACAAAAGTAACTCATCCATAACCCAATACAACATTTTTCATTTTGTCATAACATGATCTCATTTTCATAAACTGAAAGAAATGATATACATAAAACACTTTGTTTCTTAACAAATGAAATTTGCTTGAAACAACAAAGATTGGAGACATACCATTATCATGCATCTCGATTGTCAACCCATCACATTCAAGACTCGGCATTCCTTAGTATTTGGAAGAGAAAGTATCTTCAAGGAGCTTAACCTCCAACCACAGACCGTCGGTCTCCCGCACTCCTTCCTAACCGGAAGTGGCCCTACCCTACTCAAGAGGATAGACTTAGGATAACCATCGGCGTTTACCATCTGAGCTCTGGTGTTGTAACCTACGTATCTTGTTATCATGCAGATCCCTAGATACCCTCTAGTCATGCATGACACTCCACAAGAGACACCATCCAGTTACGATGAACGTTCGATGCACTTGAGGATAGTACATCACCTTGGGCAAAGGATTTGTTTTTAATTAGCGTTCTAGGAACGCATGAACTTGGTTCACCCACCCTACTCGACTTGAACTGGTCGAAATCCTACAATTTCCTATTTGTATAATATTAACTATTTGATGACCTTGATGAACTCAAGGGTTTAGGATATCCTCCTACAATAGCGCATGGCGCATCTTTTGCTCTAATCTCGAGTTCAGAAATTCATAATCTATTTCATGTAAAAACCTTTCTTATAAGCGCCAACTCCTAATTGGTTTCATATTTGCTTACTTGGTTCCCATGTTTGCACAACATACTCAATTATTTAAAACCATTTCCCATTATCCCGAAATTCGAGGATTCTAGACTCATATGGTCTACAAGGTTAAAAGATTCTAGCACCGTCGCATGCAACGTAGTTTCAACTCACATGCAAGTTTTCAACTCAAATTGTTCAATCCAGAACCATGACGATTTCCTAATCATTACTAAAATTTTATCTTCCTACTCAACTTTCCGTGTCATTAGTTTCACATTGTTCATCAAGATGAGAGTCGTAAATAAAATATAAATGATTATGGAATCTTTCCTATGTTAATAAAGATGACCAACGCATGGTCGACCTCTAGTTAAAGATGTATGATGGTTAAGACATCAGCTGTTTACAACTGCATTTTTCAGCTATTAAACACTCTAATTTTACATCAAGATGTGCTTAAAACTGTGGTTTTGACTCTACACAGCATGCACGTGGAACAACGTGTTTACTTGTTGTGTAGCTATCATTCAAGGAAGGTAAATTTACATCTTGCATCAAGATAAGTTCGTTCCTAAATGAATATGTGTTAGATAACTGCGTTCTTTTATTATAGAGTTTCATTCAAGGCAAGAAATGCTACAATTTCTGAGTTTACAAATTCTAGAAGACAGCATACTTCTTTTTCTAAGTTTATAAATCCTAACACACAGTAATGAAACAGCAATACTTCTATTTCATGGATTAACCGCACACTGAAAATCATAGTAGAATTACATTGTCCCTCTATTCTGCTCATACTATATGATTACATCTTTTGCAAACATAAAACTTGCTTACATACTGGTCTAAACGTCGAGAAGAAAACAAAGGAAATGAACCTGTGGACGATAATGGAGGTTGCTGTGACAAATTTGACTTCTCTTGGTTAAATGTCCTCCTCTCAGCCGGACACTATTCAAGACAAAGGTAGGCTCCTTACTTAGAAACCGATCACCCTCAGACAGCCACAAGCTTCCTCAATTATCTCTTTCTCTGTTGCTTTCTACTCAGAAAACTAATCACTCCTTTGAAGAAAAACTCACTCCTTCGAAGAAAAACTCACTCCTTCACTGCCCCTTAGCAACTTCTCAACCTCTCCTCTCGCAAACTCTTCCAACACTCCTCACACTTCCACAATACAGGTGTAAGTCACTCCCTTTTACTCTGCCGTGCTCTCCTTATTTGCCATAGCGATGCCCACTAGAAAACTATACTCTTACACAGCGATCCCTTCCACACAACTCACGACCTTTACACTCTCTTCACCCACGACTATGCTCTCATCCCACCGAATGCTCTCTTCCATAGTGTATGTTCTCTACACACCGAAAGTTCTCTACAAATAGTGTATGCTCTCTTCACACCGAAAGCTCTCTACAAACAGTGTATGCTCTCCACAGCAAATGCTCTCCACACACTGAAAGCTCTCTACAAACAGTGTATGCTCTCCACAGCGAATGCTCTCTACACACCGAAATCTCTCTGCAAAATGGTTATTCTCCCCCCGCAGTGTATCCTCTCTACCAACAGTTATTCTCTCTTACTACGCAGCTTCCCCAACTGCCCATCGACCTCCTCTAACTTCCCGCGACCCTCTTTACTCAAACACTCCCTTTTACTTAACAACGGACTTCCTTTTTCCGTCAACAGTGTCTCCACTATTTATTCCACTACTAAGTACCTTCCAATCTAACTACCCTACCGCATAGGAAACTCCCTGCGGTTTCTCACAACCACTTACATTGATGCCTTCACACCCATCTTAATGATGGGGCATCTGCCATAACTGCGACATCTCACAACTCAGCCGTCCATCTTTTTCTCTCTCGAGCTATGGTGAGAGTAGTTTTAGACATCAAAAGACCACCGAAATAGCCTAAACTCAGGGAAGTTGTTTAACGGAGTAAAATCGACCTCAAAATTTACTATGACCACAAGAAGTTAAAGTTCCTTCGATGATGTGGCTTATCAAAGGACATAACAACTCCATCCTTGCTAGAACAAAAAGGTATCAACCTTCCAAAACCAACTTAATATTTGTTTTGAGGAGTTAAAGTTTGACACAGCGATGGTTAGGAAATGATTAAAGCATCGTTTTGGTCGAAAAGGAAAAAGGAGACAAAGACCAATTTATTAAGAAAGCTCGAAGCTAGATTGACAACTACTCGCGGTCAAAGAAAGAAGAAAAGACTCACGTTAAACGACGACCAAATAAATTATTTCACGCTATGGCTTCAAATCGACATTCGTTGATCTACAAGAATGGAATAACTTCACAATACAAGTTTGATGCATTTTACGAGAATCACAACGGATTGATTGTAACGGGAACGAGTTCTTACGATGTTAGAAGCACAAAGCCGACTTCTCGCGTCTTTCGACTACGAGACAAGATTTACAATTTCACCACAAGATGGTTCAATAAATACTTATAAACAAAAATATTAAACATCTAAATAAGTCGACTTACTATGATGGACTTACAACGTCATCGACGACTCCAAGATTCTACATGACGACTTTCGACTAGGATGTCACACTCTATCCTTTAACGTTGACGTCTAGTTAACTAACCCAACCGACATACAAGACTTACTGGTTGGTTCCAAGGTTTATCTACCTGTTTGGCGATCCTAGTAAAAAACACCCATGGTTAATTTCCAGAGTCTATACTCTCTCTCGAAGATACTTTCTCTTCCCGTAGAACACGATCCACCTGTTCCTGCATTGACAGACTCACATACAATTTTGTGGTCAAAGCACCTATGTTCAAATCAAAACATAATATATCCAAACATCATTGCATTTATTATAAAGACATTTAGTCTACAATATCACCTTGATCGTAACCATTAGATTCCACAATTTCATATAACAACTTTATAAAATAAATTGTCAGTTTCCATGACGTCCACCACATATTAAATTACTGAAATTTGCAAGAAAGTAAATAACATAATTGTTTCATAAAAAAAAGGGATGTAACAAAGATCCCTCATGTGACCTGCAGTAACACTGTCTCCATCCACCCTATCCGTCACAACAACTACTCTCAAATGATCTGGACTATGAGAACGCTCACGCTTAGCTCTAGCATCCTAACCATCCTCACGAGAAGGGTGTGACTCTGCCTCATGAGATACCTCCTGACGAGGTCCTAATTAGTCCAAAATCTACTGTAAAATAGCTAAAACATGAGCACCCCCGAGCCTTTCGGCTTGATTCTCAACATGCGATTCCTCCTGACGCTCACCCTGATTGCCCTGATTGCCCTGATTGCCCTGATTATCTTGATTACCCTGATTACCCTGATTGGCATCATGCCGGGTGCTACATCGAAGAACAGTGGCTATACCTCTAATTCTGCCTCTGGCTCTATCCCTACGAGGCATCCTAAAGAAACAAAGAATACATCAAAATAGATCATCGGAAAGACAACCTAATCACCATACTAAGGCATGAAAGTATAATAGCATGACTATAGAACATTATAACAACCTCACACCACACATGTCAAACACAACAACACATAGAAGGCTCAAGTACGCCAGAGCTCCTAGTGTGTGAACCTAGATCTGATACCAGATGTAACATCCCGCTACATAACCCCAAATGGTAAGAGCCAAAAGGGGGCAAGATAATTTTTTTTTGGACATAAGTAAGCAACATACATAGATTTAGCTGCCAATTCGATAGATTGATACCATTCATTTAAAACACCAAAACAAATGTTCCAAATCTCATATGATAAAAACATGAATCCATAAGCATAAAATACAGGTGTATCTGATACCCACATCGGAATCCATAAAGCAATAAAGGAACGTCACATTTCTTCTCATTAAAGACAATGTTTACAACTTCTCTTCTAAGAGAGTTCAATTTCATAACTGCATATACAATTACAATGATATATTCCAAACTATGATACAAGTACAAAACATAGTCCTGAGTATGATAGAAAGATTGAATAGGTACAATAACTGAATGAAGTAATGGAGAGAGACAGATCATCTCCAACTGCTACTCTAAACCTATTCATCAATCCCCAATGGTGGTGGCAACACCTCCCAACCATGTGGACTCCTAAGAGGCCACCCCACCATGCTCAGAGATAGTCACAAGGCCCAAATGGATGAATAACAACAAGGGAATACAAGATGGCCAACACTCACATCAGGCACAGAGCAGACATGGAGAACAGTGTATATACCCAAAGTCATAATATAGGTGTACTCATCTAAGTCATAAGTTAGGTACTACTCACGACTCCTAAGGTGCTAGATACTAGAGTGTAATCATATGGAGTGTCTTCATGTGTGCTTGAAGGGATGGCACACAAGAGTCCAAGTACCTCTCATATAGACGAGGAGACTCAATCGTGCCCAAATCCATGCCCTGTAGGTGGATGACTCAACGTCCCATAGACAGATAGGCCTTCTCGTTGCATCCTTAGCCTTTACAAGCACTCAAGGCCATGCACAAGGTCTAATTATCTTAGTAGTGTTTTTACCCCAATGTTTTAGTTTTAGTTATCACTTGTTACTGTAACTCTACTACTAGTTCCCCTGGCAGCCACTTGTGGGCCCTGGGCCCTTAGAGAGCCACTCTAACAGACCATTCTAATGCCTAGACCTTGTTCATCTTGTTTGACTAAATGAGGAATCCAAAAAGAATAAAACACTAGTATAGAAATTAGAAAAAGAGGAATGTGGTCTACAAGATCCAAACTCTCGTGGATAGTGTAATTTGTTGAAAATGGCCCTCTGCTAGTTAGATCAATTTTGTAATAACTCCCATGACCCCAGCTTGATCACTCTTCACAAGGGATAGCAAGGATATTATAAGAAAAGCATGGAAAATGGCATTACAAGCCTCCTCACAGCCTAAATTTGCATATTGTCTACCATATTTAGCATAGAAAAATAAAATGTTCAAAAGACTTGCGAAATGAAATTTTTAATCTTTCCTCCTACAAAATTCTCTCAGATCCTTGTGTTGCAGATTTTCCTAATTAGAGTTTATGTGACCGAATTTCAATGCACAACTCAGATTGATATTACTAAGGTATTTTAATGTCGTTTCATTCTTTAACTCAAGGAGAATGTTTTCCACATAGTTGGATGTTTAGCAGAAAAAGACCATAATGGCCAAAACCAAACCGCTAAGTTTTCTTAAGAAGAATTGAACTGAAAATTATCTCTGCAGAGAGAAGATCAATGTATAGCAAAAGGTTTCAATGGAACTAGATGTCTTCATTTTCTACCATGTGTCCTAGTTTTCTATTTTCTATATGGTTGCTCTCATTATATTCTCCATAACAATAGAATCCCCTATTTTATTTCAATAAAATTATAACTCAAAACCCACATGACCCTTTTTTTTGAATCCCATTTGCCAAAGATAAGAAATCATTTTGCCTGAAAGAATTAAATTCCAAGAAAGGGCAATGAAAATTCCTTTCATTAAAATAAATTTGTTATATTGTTCAAAACAGTAGATGGGTTTAGTTTTTTTCTATGCTTAATGAAATTTCATCAAACATATTTTTTTGGATTAGGCAGTAATGGGGTTTCAGTGTTTTCTATGCTTGTATCCCCCCCCTTTTTTTTCATGACCCAAATTGTCTCAGGTATATTTGTCTTACATGCTTGTTTGATAAAAGGCATTCATCCATACATTCAGAAAATAAAATTCAACTCCAATTTAAACTACCCACCAAATTCAAACACAATTTCAATAAACTCCTCACTGACAGTAATCAAAATCATTAGACAGAGTAGTTGTAACATTAAGAGTAATTATTGGAAAGATCCAAGACTAAGGTAAATACCTCTTTAGCACTCGTACTCCCTTCCTCATCTAGCAGATCATTCCCTGGCTCTTTTATTTTCTCTAATCTATCACAATCCCTCCTTAAACTGTTTCCTTGCCTCTTCTAATCTACTCGTCCCACTATTCTTTTCTGCTTCTACTTTTTTGTTCTTCCTGCCCAACAGAGAGACTCACTCCTCCCTTTTCACGTGATCCTCCTTTCTTTCTGACTTTTTTTTTTACTCCAATACAATGCGTTTTTTTGCCTTTTTCTATTCGATCAGATATTTTCTTCTCCTTCCTTCATCGCTCACCCACACCAAAGATATTTTTTCCTCTCGTAATAACTACCTCTGCAGTCGCTCCCTACAAGGTCATCAATTCTCTACCAAGAAAAAAATATTTTCTTGCCACCTATGATGTTACGACCCCCTCACAAAACAAAAGAAACTTGGTCAACACATTGTTGTTACATCCAAACCTTAGGTGTAGATAGATAAGAGTAAATTTTAATCTCTTCTTGATCTCAAAAGTTTGTACTCAATTTTACATTTGATGAACCACATTGTTACTTCATAATAAGTCCATGTCTTAAAGTTTGATCATAGTACTTGCTTTTAAATTAAGTGGGTGCTTAAAGAAAACTATCTAATGCCATACTTGTTGATGAGATATGCACTATCTTCAACTTTAGTATAAGGGCAGTTCATCATGTGCCTAAATGACATTGTAAGCATCAGGAAAAAAAACCAACTGCACAAATCTTGAGGAGCATACTTTATAAAAGACTACATATAACTATATATTTCATCATTACACAATATTCAAACAACAAAAGGTTACACACCACATGAAGTGTTCATTACAACATACATAGTTGTAAATAAGTTTAAGACCTACTCCATTCATGCTTCATACATTCCCACTAACAAAGGAAGATAATGACAAGTTTAGTTTTATGTATCTATAACTCATTTCCTTCTAACTACTACTATAAAAACTAGATTATTTTTTATTAAATTTTCTAGATGAAAGCCATGTGAATGCCAATATAAATAATAATGTAATTTTTATATCGAAAACATATTGTCAAAAAGTTAAAACTATGCATCATGGAAACCTGACATTTTAAAAGAAATTCTTACCAAGTTGGTTTATACATGTTAGTACGCTCTTCACAAAAACTGAATGCTAAATTTGAAACACACTCTTCACACATAGTTAGTTCAATCATTCCATACATAGTTTGTTAAAAAATGTACACTTCATACATATATAAGGTAAACACTAAAGTTCAAACATACCAAACACACTTCATACAAATTGAATGCCAAATTTATTCCAAACATTAACACACACAAAAAGTGAATGATAAAGTGCAAGCACACACTTCAGACACACACACACACAAAAGTTCAACATGTAAATTTTCAATTTATACTAAGTGAATATGAAAGTTCAAAATTACCTCAACACACAAATAATGAATAGATTTATTAATTGAATGACAAAGGTAGTTCGCTCACATTTCATACCCAAAAAAATGAATCCATAATTAACTCAAATAAATTAAGGGGATGTCAAAGTTCAAATGTATGCTTCACACAAGCAAAGTAGATATCAATACATAAACAATAAGTGGCTCATATCCAAGTGAATGTCCAAGTTAGTTCATTTAGACACGCATAAAGTGAATATAAAATTTATTTCATACATATTTCATACACACAAAGTGAATGTCAAAAGTTCACTCAAATAATAAAGGGATGTAAATGTTCAAATGCATACTTCACACAAACAATAAGTGGATGAAAAGTGTACATACTAAATTAAGTGAACTCCAAAGTTCAAATAAATAAGTGGATGACAAAATTCAAACACACATAGAAAGTGAATGCCAAAAGTTCAAACAATAAGTGCACACAAAGTAATGTCTAAAGTTCAAACACACTTTAAACAAACAAAGTTCAAAGACACTTCAAATAAACAATGAATGGATGCCAAAATTTAAACACACACACAAAAAAAATGTCAAAGCACAAATATACACTTCACACAAACAATAAATGCAAACAAAGTGAATTGAATTTTAAACATACAAATTGAAACACATATAAGTCAATGATAAAGTTCAAACCCATGCTTTACACAAGAAAATAAGTGTATCAAATTAGAGTGACAATGTGAATTCAATTTTAAAGATACAAATTGAAACAAATATAAGTCAATGTCAAAAGTCAAACCCATAATTCATACAAAGAATAAGTATATCAAACTAAAGTGAATGCCAAAGTTGCACTCCACACAAACAATAAATAGATTCCAAAGTGAAACATACTAAATAAATGTGTTTAAACTAGTATACCTATATTTAAAAAATATATCTAAAGTATGCCGACAGATATATTCTAGGGCCTATTCCACCAATGTGAGGTAAATTGATTTAGTAATTTTAAACATCATACAAGATTCTCCCGAAAATTCTAACTTAACTACTGCACATTGCAATTAGATGTTTCTATTTAAAAAATGTGTGTCCTTTGATATGCAATTCATGTAACATTTCTTTCATTGATGTTAGTGGATATGTCATTCGTGTCCAGGACATTCCTATCCATCAGTTCATATATTTTTAAATTATGGAATCTTATTTGCGATTTTTAATTCTTGTTCTCCATCCATGTTGTGAATGTAGAAATGCCTCTTGGTATAACACTAATTATGACAATGTTAATAGATTGCGTTGAATAAGAGGCCATAGTTCTCCAATAGTTTCTTTATGATTAGGTTCTATAATGGTTCATTCATGATTTAGTTCATGTTGTAATTTATTTAATATCATTCCATTATTTTTATTTGCCAAAAAAAATGAATTTCTTATGTTAATTATAGTCTTGTCCAGCAACTACAATTATAAATATAAACTATCTAGTGATAGGCCTATAAATATGTGTGCCTATGGGCCATTTGATAGCACCTTTGGTGCTTTTACTAGTATTATTTGAAATAAGTATGCATGGAAACTCATTGTTAAAAATGTTGTCTAGTAGTCTATTTTTTTATAATTCACATAGCAGAATCTAGAGAACATTACAGGTTGAATTTGCAGTAGTAGTCTATTTTTTTATAATTCACATAGCAGAATCTAGAGAACATTACAGGTTGAATTTGCAGTTATAGATTAGTAATATCAATACAATATAGCGTGAAAGGGAATGTTATAATTTGATCCACATACATGAGTGTTTGGAACATCTACAAATTCCAAGGTCTGTCAACTTCACTGTCTAAATTAATTTAGATTTAGATCAGTGATGTCAATCTAATATAGTGTAAAAGTGAATGTTCTAATTTGATCCACATACATGACTATCAAGAACATCTACAAATTCCGAGGTACATCAACTTCATTGTATACATTAATCAGCATCCATCTTAGGATATCATTCTTCATTAATTATTATTTGTACGTGATTACATTACTGCTCAATCCAATCTTAAAATAAGTTTTAATTCATTTCAACTAGTATTAGTTTTAATTATGAAAATTTTAAATCATCTCTCCAGTAGACGTAACTGTAGAGTATGAAACGCCTCATTAAAAAGAAATAACACCTAAAAATAGGTGTTGCAGTGCGGGACTAAAAATAAGTGTTGCAGTGAGGAAGATATAGAACGGCTTTGAAGTGCAGGGCTAAAAATAAATGTTGCAGTGATGAAGATATAAAACGCATAAAGATATAAAACGCCTTTAAAGTGCAGGGTGAAAAATAAGTGTTGCAGTGCAGCGCTAAAAATAAGTGCTGCAGTGGCTAAAAATAAATGTTGCAGTGCAGGGCTAAAAATAGTTGTTGCAGTGGCTAAAAATAAGTGTTGCAGACCATAACTAGCCACTTAAAATGAAATAACAGCAGTGAAATAAAGAATCATAATAATAAGATGAAGATATAAAAGGCCTTTGAAGTGCAGGGCTAAAAATAAGTGTTGCAGTGAGGAAAATATAAAACGCCTTTGAAGTGCAGGGCTAAAAATAAGTGTTGCAGTGATGAAGATATAAAACGCCTTTGAAGTGCAGTGCTAAAAATAAGTGTTGCATTGCAGTGCATAATGATATTTTTCTTTTATATATAGTTACCTATCTTCAATTAGCTGCACCATTTGGCCCAACAGAAGATTCAAAGATAACTAGACTCCAGTAAGCCTGAAACGAGATAAAATTACAGTAGCCCCAAGATGGAAGATAATTCACACGAGCAGAATGTTAATGAACATCTGCAGCAGCAAGATAATCCACACGAGCAGAATGTGACTGTGAATATGATACACGCTAAGAATCTGAGTGTGAATATGAAACACGCCAAGAATCTGAGTGTGAATATGAAACACGTCAAGAATGTGAAGGTGAATATGAAACACGTCAAGAATCTTAATGTCCTCCCAGATGTTGAGGATGCGGGTGTTGAAGAATGATGATGTCCTCCCAGGTGTTGAGGATGCATTTGGATTAGCCATGTTTCTCTCTGCTCGCAGTGGAGAGTGTTCTGGGTGACGGTTGTTTGGTTTTAGATGTTAGTTTGGTTTTTTTTTGTTTAGTTTTTGGTGAACTTTATCCTTTGTATTAAACTCTTTACAGTAATGCTATGGGTGGCTTACCACCTGTTTCTTTTATTTAAAAAAAAAAAATCTGAATGTGAATATGAAACACATCATCAAGAATCTGAATGTGAATATGATTATAAGAAATCACTAATCATGTCCATATATAATCATATTCAAAATTATTTTAATAAGAGTAAATGCTAGAAAAGTCTTCATCCATATGATGTCTGTATTTCAATTTTATTCATAGATGTCCTATTATTGAATATTTACAAATACATTTCAATATTTCCAAATAGTATAGAATATGGCATGGTAATGGTTCAATAAGATATTTTAAATTTATTTATAGTGCCTTGGCACATATTCTAATATTCAATGTATTTGGTGATGTATGTTTTGGTTCCATTTAATTTGAAATGCTCCATGGAAGGTAAGAATTGCAACGTTTATGATCACCCTATAGATACTTGGAAATTAGACTATTTATATTTCTGATACAAACCTTCTATTGAAAAACATTAAATTACGTGATGTTTTGAATGAAAAATTCTCTCTTTGTGGTGGTTTTATTCATTGTGAGCTAGTGATAGATTGAACTTATTTTTTCTTAAGCAACTATCTTTTAGAAACTTGTGTATGCTTTGGTGGAACACATAATTTTTACCAGAAAATGAATTCTTCGAACACAATCTTTTAAAGCAAGGAGTGCATCATTTTGAAGTAAATGGTAAAGCAGGTCAACTAAACAATAGGCTAGCAGCTGCCCAAACAACAAAAGAACATAGAATAATAACAAAAAATTTTGAAAATACTTGTTCTTTAATATTTCTAGAAGAATTGTACATTCAATGGGCCACACGAAAGAAACAGTCTTTAAAGCAAGGAATGCATCTTTTTGATATAAATGATAAAGCAGATCGAGTGAACAATGGGCTAGTAGTTGTTCACAGACAACAAAACAATATAGAATAATAACAAAGAATTTCGAAAATACATGTTTGGTTCTTGAAGTTGTACATTCTGGGTCACTCCAAAATTATATCAGATCCAAATAGCATACACCACTGAACCCAATAAATATTCTGCCAACTTGCAAAGACTATGTCTTACAATCTACCTCTCACTCCAACTACTTTTAGAAAATAAAAATATCACTTTAATGCTGATGTGGTAACTATTGGCCTTCCCACATATGTGGGATTTACAAGGTCTTTGTCGCAGCACACATCTGATGCTTCAGTTTCCACCTAGCCATTTTGTAGATTCTATGTTGCTCTTGTATGCCTCTGAATCCCACTCAAACACTAATTCTGACCAAAGAATGGATCCTTAACATATCTATCCTCTGATGAGTGGATTCGATCCTATGTGGCTTCCCTAAGCTTGCATGGTAATATGCAACACTTTGGTGGCACACTCTGCCTTATGTAGTTCTATGAGGTGTAACTTTGTCTTAACAAAGGCAAGAGCTTGCTTTAGGTTGTGTGCCTCATATGGCACCAATATCACAACCAATGGACTTTGTGCTAGATTACTTAGGATTCCAAACGTGCAAGAAAACACACAACACACACTCCATATCAAAACATAATGAATGGAATTATTTTTGCTAATGTGCAAGAGAGATCAACCCCTAGCATGCTCCTCTATCACTTATTCCATACTTAAATCTTAATGATGTTGCCATCTCCTGAGTATGTTTATATATTTCTTGCAGGAATTAAATTATTTTTTAGGAACTTATGAGCTTAGATCAGATTTCTTTCTGGCATACGAGTTTGAGGTCTAATTATATAGGTTGTTATAGGTCAAGGATCTTTGTATAATTTTCTTTAAAATAATTTATGTTTTCATTGGTAATGACATGAGAGACTATACATTAATACATATAACCATAGTTCTAATATACAGACTTGACTTGGATTTGATAGACCAAAAATTTCTGACTGGTCAAACTTGGCAACTAAAAAAATACTTAAATTTCTTACAAAACACAAATATTATGCAAAATTGAAATATCCCTCAACAAATATTCTCCTATTCCACTCAGATTTGCAATGGTTAGTTTACAAAATTTACGTTCAGTTATCAGATCAATATAGACAAAACCATAGACACTGGGAATTAACATAGTCAATTAATAATGATTCTAATCAACTGATCATTAGCACTGCATTTAAAGAATTAAAAAATACATACAAAACTAGATGCGTTTCAAGTGCCAATTCTCCTTCCTTTATACCTATTTTTTGATGGGCATGTAGAGTAGGTCAGCTTTAAAGATTGAAAATGAGTTGGTGCCAAAGAATTTCAAAATGGAGTCAACCTCAAATAAAGTGTCAAGTTTAAAATATTTGCATTTTGGTTTAAAATAGTAAAAGCATCTTTAAGAGTGGTGTTAGGTTTATTGGTGTATTTATTTTTACATTTCATTACGATCCACTATCGCTATGCATTGAATTTTATTTGATTTATTTTCTATTTTTTTATTTTTTAGATTTGTGTTTGCTAGTTACAAGAATCTGAATCTTTTAGCCCTTTTTGTGGCTATAGAATGCCTCTCAGTATAATAATTAATATTATTATTTATAATATTATATTAATATTTTCTATAATAAAGTGTTTAAAACACTCTTAGTTAATTAAAATAATATTTATCTCATCCTTGTGGAGGGGACATGATAGTCCTCCCATTCCAAATATTTCTTCTCCTCAAGCAATGTCAACTCTAGAATCCTTTCCCATACCATGTGGTGATGCTTGTCGATCCTTGACACTTTTCATTTTCTGATCATGATTCCCCATGCTCCAACATTCCAAACGACCAATCTAGGGTGATAATTCCCCCTCAAACTTTTCTTTTTCATTGATACTTACTATGAAGGCCATTTTTGGCATGCACCCATGATCATATTTGACATGGGCCAAACATTATTATAGTATAGTATCTTACCTTGAAGGGCTTCCTTGATTATCTTCTTTCTTCGAGTAAAGTGGTTCTCCCAAACACACACTTCCATTCGTCTCATTTCAGTCATTCTTGGGGTTCCATTCGTAATACCTCGAAGTGTCATGCCCTTCTCATCTACTCTAAATTGGAACTCAATTATTTAGTAGTTTTGCTAAAATCTCCCAAGTGAGCATGCAACCATTGAACACCCAATACTATGTCTGTTTCACCCAATCCCACCCAATCCCACAATGTAGAAATCATCCTTAACTTGGTACCCTCCCAAGGATAGGTGAGATGATGTATATGTCCTCTAAAAGGCATAATAGTATGTCCATCTACAAGCATAACATTGAACCCATCAAACCTTTCTACATCCAAATCATTCTTTGAAATGAAATTTGCATCTATGAGATTATGAGTAGCATAACTATGATTTAGCACTGTCACTTCATTTCCCTGCAAAACTCCTTGAATCCTACAAGCATAGTATTTGGTTTCTCTCAAAATGAGAGCAAGCGTGCCCCTTGGAAAACTCTCAAGCTCATCCATCTTCACCTTAGGTACATTTTCCTCCATCTCTGAATATTCTTTGGGAGTAATTTCTTTGTAATGTATTTTCCCTCTTCCTGAGCATCTATGTTCAAGCTCCCATGGCTCTATACAAGAAAAACACAACTTCTTTTTCCAAAGCTCATTCTTAGTTTCTTCATCCTTGTTTGGTTTAGGAGGGAGTGCCATCAGTGAAGGGATATCTTTCTTATGATTCTTTACAAATGCATTCTTATGGTTGAACTTGTTCCTAGTTGTAGAAACCTCCAACCTCAATGGCATTTGAATCCCATCTTTTAGAGATGTAGGATCAAAAGCACTCACTAAGCCATGGAGTGACTCTGTCAATACCTCAATAAACAAGGATATGAGTCTTCCTTCAATAATATTTGGAACCATGACTAAAATTCTCTAAAATATCTCTCCAAGTTTTTTTGATCAAATCTATCTATAAGCCTCTATGTAAAATCAACATATGCCACAATATGTTGATTCCCTTGTGTGGTAATTCCATGACACCACCATTCATGTGCAATCCCATTGAAATGAAGAACAAAAAACTTGATAGCTTGTGCTTGTGATTATGATTGTAACAATAGATGATAACCTTTCACGACTTGTATGAACCTTTGGTGAGAATAGTCACTTGAGTTGCATCCACTCATGACTTGAAATTGTACCTAGTTGTTGTCTCTGCTAGTTAAGGGGCCAAATAAATCTTTAGTAGTTATAGCCTCCTTGTAATGAGTAGATCATAGTTACAATACTCTCCAAGTCCTACATGAATGGTTTCACAACGAACACAATTACTAGGAAGGGTTTTTGTCCTACCTAAACATCTACAAATTAAGGTTTACATCTTATCTAAAAATAGAATAGCAATTGGTGAATTTAAAAATACATAAAAATCAGATATGTTGATGGGTGTGTAGAGAAAGTCGGCGTTAAAGATTGAACATGAGTTGGCGCCAAACAATTTCAAAATGGAGTCAGGCTCAAATAAATTATTATTATTATTATTATTATTATTATTATTATTATTATTATTATTATTATTATTATTATTATTATTATTATTATTATTATTATTATTATTATTGTTATTGTTATTGTTATTATTATTATTATTATTATTATTATTATTATTATTATTATTATTATTATTATTATTATTAACATAATTAATATTATATTATTTATAATATTATATTATTATTTCTTATAATATAGTGTTTAATAACACTCTTAATTAAAATAATATCTATCTCATGCTAGCATAGAGTACATGACAAAAATGAAGTTACAAAATTTATCAAATGAGTCTTGTAACTTTTGGTGAAGTGGTTTCTATTAAATTTGAATTAAAATAAAGTACAAAAGAACATCACTAAACATTTTCTTAAAGTTACCTCTTGATTTAAACCACAAGTGGGTCAAACAAACAACTAGTTAGAATTTGCCCAAAGTTATGCAACTAAAGTACAAGAAGAAAGGAATAACAATGAAGAATTAGAAAAACACACTTAATATATTATTCATAAGAAATGTTCATCCTATGGGCCACTCCAAAATCGATGGATCCCAAATAGCCTACACTACCTAGCCTATGATGAATGATCAACTTACTTGTAGAGTATTTGTAATACAATCTAACCCCTTTTTACAAGCACAACTGTACCTAAGAATCACTTTTTTCTGACCATCAGATCCAAATCTCACTATTTGTACGCTCCCTATTTTCTTTGGCCATTAAAACTAGTAGCAGGCAACTCTTGCTCTTCCAACAATGTGTAGATAACATAAGAGTCAATCTTGTAATGTCACTTATTTATAATTGAAGCTTCAAGAAACTTGTTGCTTCATCCTCTAATCAAATGTAAGCTTCATTTTATCCAACTAATTATATGCTTCACTCTCTAGCTAGTTGACCATGCACTTCTCTTTTTACTTCCACAAAGGTTGTCTTTGTCAACACCTATGTGAGTGTCTACTTTAGCTTGTGTTCTTATATATGGCACAAATGCCACAATGAATAGCCTTGATAGGGACATTGTAGGTTACTCAAACTCCCAAACACACACAACTAGTACAACACACCAAAACTCACAATGTAGACTTCCAACAAAAACACAACAAAATAAAAAGAAACTCTTTTTGGGTGATGCAAGAATTCTCAAACCCTATGATGCTCTTGCATTAATTATTCCTCAAATTATTGGGAAAACATAGATAACTAGCATTACCTCCAATGTTGATTCTTTACCTTTTGTGATTTGAATCTCTTGAAATGGATTGCTATATTCTTTTTCTAGGAGTTGAGTGAGGGATTTCTTGAGGCACAACTAGGGTCTATAGGGTTTAAAACAAAAGGAAAAGAATGTTAGTAGATATTTATGCATGGAATCTTGTGAATGTTCAATTTGGATTTAATTAACAAAATGGTGGACAATACACTAACCTACAAATTCTCAAGAATTAAGGTGTCTCAACCTTGGTAGGGTGATGTATTTTGGATGCAATTCATGTTTTGTCATCTTGTGGGAGTTGGTACGGTGATGTGTCATCCTACATGGCAGGTGACGACATGTAATTTTGTTCTCACATGAGGAGATAGGCATCCCACTTAGTGGTAGAGGCATGTTTCCATGTGTTGGCACTTTGACTAGTATGTAAGTGAATCTTGACCGAAACGGTTATAATAGATTCCTATGATAGAATCTATGACATGTAAGAGTCATAAATGGAATATTCTACGATAGACGAAGACATGTGTTAGTGACCATCTTGGAAGAAGGCATATTTGGGTGCCCCAAGGAGGGTGATGATGTGTTGTAAGAGAATATGCTATTTTTAGTTAGTGTATGATAGATTCTCTTACAGCTGCAAGGGTTGTCAATTATGATGGATTCTATGACAGTCATAAGATATGTAAGAGCATCTGTCATTGCCCAACTTGGGAATAGGTGACCATATTGGGATGGGGTGATATGAAAAGTGTTATGACCATCCTACAGTGTTGGACAAGTGTCCCTAGACATGGGTTTTGGGCCATGAGGCCAAGTTGGACACCCATCTCAAGGAAAGTTCATTTTTGCCTTGTAAACTCCTATTTAAGCAGGTGTTTGGAGAGGAGATGTATTATGTGATTGACAAGTATTGTTATGCTACCGAATTGTCTCCAGATACAAGTGTCGAAGACTCCTATAAAGACTTACATTGCAAGTGTGTTGTAAACCTTGTTTTTTTTATAATACACTGTGTAGGTTTTAAAGTGGGGTTTTTCAACCGAAAGCATTTTCCCTGCGATATATCTTGTCTCTCTCTCTCTCTCTTCTGTCTTACATTCTTGTGTTGTGTATTGCTGCAATATCTCCATTCTTATGTTAAAATTGTTGTAACTATAAAGATTAAAATTAATTTGCACTCATCTCTCCTCTTTAGACTAGTGTAGGAAGTGATTTCCACACACCTAGCTTCCTTTCAGTTGGTATCAGAGCCTAGCCAATTTTGGTTCTAGCTATTGGGTAGGGTTTTTTGAGCTAATCTTAGGTTGAGTGGGAGTCTTGTAGAGTATTCTGAATCTTGTTGTGGGAAGGAGATGGTAGGCACATTGAAAAGAGTAGAGTTGGAGAAGTTCAATGGCACAAATTTTGAGTTGTAGAAACTCAAGATGGAAGATATGCTTGTTGATTGTGACCTATGGGAAACCATTAGTGGAACAAAACCTATACAAACACCACGAGCTGATTGGGACCTCAAAAATTAGAAGAATAAGGGTCTCATAAGACTCTGTCTAGCTGACTCTATCCTATTGAATGCCCATGAAGAGAAGACCGTGAAAGATCTTTGGAAGAAGCTAGGAGATGTTTATCAGGCCAAGTCCTTGGTGAACAAGATTTTTCTAAAAAAGAATCTATTTACTCTAAAGATGGAAGATGGAGGATCTGTTGTGGATCATATGAATGCTTTCAACATGATTTTTGCTCAGTTGACATCCGTGGGTCTAAAAATAGAGGAGGAGGATCGTTGTAAGACCTCGCTTTGTTCTTTTCTAGATTCATGGGATCATCTTGTCAGGGACTTCAGAAGCACTATAACCACCTTCAAGTTTGATGAGGTAGTGTCTTTACTGTTATCAGAAGCAATCTAGAGAAAGACAACTAAGTCATCCAAAGAAGCTATTGTGGTTTGTGGAAGACCCAAAGAGAAAGGGAAGAAGAAGGACAAGAAAGGTGAAAAGGGTAGATCCAAATCTCCTAGAAAGTTCAAGGCTCTCTATTAGAACTATGGTAAAACTGGGCATTTCCAAAAGGAATGTAAAGAGGAAAAGAAAAAGAAGAAGAATGTCCTAGATTCAAATTCTGATAAGTCACAAGATGATGGTGATGCCTTCATCGCAGCCCTAGCCACCTAGGCATCTGATGATGTGTGGTTGATTGATTCTTCAGTACATCATTCCACGTGACCTCCTATCAAAGTTGGTTCACGAAGTATGAAGAGTTTGATGGTTGAAGAGTGTACTTGGGTGATGATTCTCATCTGAAGATTGTTGGTCCTAGAAATGTCTTAATCCAATTCCCTGATGGATGAGTGAAGGGGATCACTAGGGTCATGCACATCCCAGGCTTGGCACAGAATTTGCTTTCTGTAAGTATGTTGATTGATGCAAGGGTGTAGTTTGTCTTTTCGAAGGATGGATGCAAGATGAATAGAGGATCTATGGTGCTTGTGAATGGTACTCAGAGAGGTACTCTATTTCAGTTGGAGGCATGCACTTCACAATGCAATAGTTCTTCTGACTCAAAGAAAAGAGCTACATTCACTTCATCCCCACCATCTAAACCAGCAGTAAAGAAATCTATTGTATCTAATTTTGATGGTAGTGCATTTTGGGTACCCAAGGGTGCTCATGCTTTAAGTTAAGCTTCCTGCTGAAAAGATAATGTTATGACATAAGAGATTTGGCCACATTGGTGAGAAGGGTCTTCGAACCCTGAAAAACAAAAACCTAGTTGAGGGGTTAAATGATTGTAATCTTGAGTTTGACTTTTGTGAACATTGTATATATGGAAAGCAAAACCATGTTTAGTTTTACTCTAGTTCTCACAAGTCTTTTGGTGTGTTGGACCTTACTCATTCTGATGTGTTTGGTCCTATTAGTGTTCCTTCGATTTCCAAATCTATATATTTTGTATCTTTTATAGATGATTACAGTAGAAGGACATGGATTTTTTTTCTTAGAAGCCAGTATGAATTCTTTAGTTGATTCAAAGAGTTTAAAGTTTTTGTTGAGAATCAGACTAGTAAAAAGATTAAGTGTTTAAGGACTGATAATGGTGGTGAGCTTTGTCCAGCAGAGTTCTATAATTTCTATAAAGAGAAAGGGATTGAAAAACATAAGACAATTCCATACACCCCACAACAAAATGGAGTTAGAGAGAGGATGAATAGGACACTGATGGAGAAGGCTAGGAGTATGCTTAGTGGAGCAAGCCTTGAACAAAAGTTTTGGGTTGAAGTTGTAGCCACCACTTGCTACCTAGTAAATAGGTCTCTTACATCAACTCTTGTTGGTAAGACACCTATGGAGGTGTGGTGTGGTAAGAAGCCGTCAGTTAGACATCTATGTATTTTTGGTTGTGAGGCATATGCACATTTGCCTAGAGAGTGTCATGACCACATTTCCCATGTGGTCACGACATGCATCACACGTGTCATGTCCACATTTGTCATGTGGTCATGACATGAAATATAAAATTTTTTACCACACTTCCCTAGAAACCCCCTCGCATGTGTAAGTGTGCATGGTGGCGTTACGCATAAGGCATAAACATGCCAGTTGAAGGCAGGGTAATGCATTCACTTGCGCATACCATTTCGCAATGAAGGTCAACTAGGGGGTTGATGCAATGCGGTTAGCATCACCAATAGGGTTAGGATCAATGATCGAAACCCTAGGTTAACCTAAGTGAAAGATGGGATTTTGACATAACTCAAAATCAAGAGCCAAATTCTAGTGCATGAGTAAATATAATTTAATACCAAAACCTAATGTTGCTATCTTGTAAAAATAATAATTTAATCCTAAGCAAGGTTAAATTTCACTAACCTTGCCAAACCCTAAATTCTAGAAAAATATGGCAACATAAGGCCTCATGGACGTGATTAGGGTTTATTATAATAAAACTAAATTTGATTGAAAGTTTACTGGGTTAGTTTTAAATTTACCTACATTACACTAGTTAAATTGGTAGAATAGTTAAATAGGTTAATTAAAATATTTTTCAACAAAGCTCGATCAATTTGTTCTCCTTCACGTTTTCTATCAATCAGAGTTATCACTGCATCCTTTACATTATTCCTAATTTCATGGTAGACTAGGTCACAAAATCATGTTATACTAACTTCATATAGATAGTTTACTGGGTTTGTTAAGTGAGTAAAATGAATAACATATTTAGTTATTTAATTCCCACCAGGATTAAGTATATGTCGCAAATAAATCACAAAACTAAAATTAAATAAATAAATTTAAGTTAAAACATCATACAAATTTACTCTAACTTATTCTCTTTACCTACAAAAGGTTCCCAAAATAACATTAATAAAATAACTTCCACAAACCCCAAATATATGTATTTTAATTTTCCTTCTAACATATAAAATATTTCAACCCACATGATCAAATTAAAAACCCAACTCAAAACAAAACAAGAGAGGGAAAAAGGAAAAAAAAAGAATAAAAGAAATAACTAATTAAAAATCCCTCTCCTACCCTAAAAGCCATCCTATTAAAAAAACAATATCCTTATGGAAGAAGGAAAATAACCCTAGCCTCCATTCTCACCTCATTTCTCTCCTTCTTCCTCTCACATGCCTCTCTCTTATTTTCTTTTTTTGTTTGCAAGTTGGGAAAATGAGAAGCCATGGTTAAATGCTTCTAAGGAGGTATATGCATGAAGATTTTCTTTTAGAACTCTTATATATATGAACTATATATATATATATATATATATATATATATATATATATATATAGTTCATATAAAATATGTTGCAGTCTGCATTATGGTCAAATGACCAAAGGGAAGGGGGTTTTGACCTGCAGAAGGGACCCCGTAGAGGGGAAGGCACCTTGGTCGCCGCTGCCGCTGGAATGAGCCAAGGAAATGGCGTAGAGAGGGGGTGTGGGGATGTAGGTGTTGGCAGTTGAAGGGAGAGGGGGTAGATGGTGCGAAGGCAGTGAGCAGAGGGTGTAATGGGGTGTGGGTAATGGTAAACGAGATGCTGTGGGGGATGCAGAGGGGTAAGGGGGATGGGAGTGTGGGGAGGGGCCAAAACCCCACCCACACTCTACTTCGGTGGAGTGTGGGTGGGGTTTTGACCTCTCCCCACACTCCATGATTTGCAAGGTAGCGATGGTGGGGGGGTTCGAACCCCCCCCCACCCCCAAACTATTCTAAATTTTCTTTTAAAACTGTATCATCAGCAATAAAAAACTCAGTCCACCCCCCTTCATTGTTATTCAAGTATAGGCCATTTAAATTCCACATAATTTTTTTTTTAAATGCAATAGAGCAAAAGGAATTGTTTTTTTTTTTTTTAATTTTATCTTTAACATATTAATAGTGAACAATTGCACACAATTTTTTTTGATAAAAACAAATATTCTATTAAATATGGAATAAACATTTCTTCCAAAAAGAGAAACAAAACTGATAATGACATAATACAGCCAATATAAAACATCTCTTCTTAAGATTTATTTGTTTTTCTTCTAAGCAAAAGAATTTAGTTCATTCCTTCAAAATGACAACACATTTAATTTCCTTCTCCTAAGAGATGGATAAATTTTTATTTTTGTCTTACAAACAAACAAGCAACTATCCATTTTTTATTAAAGCACACATACAAGTGAAACATCAACTAGACAAGCTTTTCTTTCAACACTCTATTTTTTTCTTTTCTCTTAATTCATATGGCATTTAAAAATCAGCAAACTAAATATTTTATTTCCCAATATAAATAGTTTTTTATAACACAAGTAACAAAATAAACTCATACAATTTTGAGAGAGACAACCAGGTTCTCTTCTTTTGACATCTAAAAGATGATACAAAAGCCTAACTAGGCCATGCTCTCTCAAGAACAAACAAAAAGGATAACAACTCTAAGGGACAATAATATTTTTCTCCACAACCATAGCTCTAAATAACCTACATAAACACATAGAAGAGAAAAAGAAGCCACTCAAACTGCTCTCCTCTCTACCATTGACTCGCTCATAAGTCACCTCTAACCTAGGAGGTCATCCTCACACAAGGTAAGCACACACCACTTTACAACAATTTCACTCAACACAACAACAAGAAAGCTCCCATGGTTTTCACATAACAACAACTCACTCAAGATGAGTTTAATGGGGTAGGGGAGTGGACATCACTCAACTGAAGAGTACCACTCCAAAAACTTCCCAAAACATAAGTCCCTCAAGGCCTCAAGCCCACACATATAAACATGATTTCACAATTTTCTCTTATACACATATTGCTCAATTCACAATTTTCCCTCAAGGCTAAAACTCCATGAAACCAAGGATGTGACCCTGAGGAGGTTCACTCCTCCCCCACCCCACACATGTTGAGCATATTCTCCCAAGTAGGAGAGGCTCTCACAACTCCCATACTCAATTTTCTCACAACACAAATTAAAATCAACAAAATGAACTCACACACACACAACATGCAAGTAAAGAAAATGCATAACAAAAGGCATTTTCCTTGAATCTTACCTTATAAAGCCCAAATGGAAGATAGTTGAGAAGAGGTCCTCTAACTCCTTCTCCAAGTTGAGCCACCAATTTCCCTCTAACCTTTTCCCCAAAATAATTAAAATCAAAAATTGCCAAAAATTCAACAACCCCATCCCTCTCTCCATGAGGGATTAAAATAGGCTCTTCTCATGAGCCTTGAGGAATGGGGAGGTGACACATGCCACCCCCTCACTCCTCCTCCCAACTACTAACAAGACTCTTGGAATGGGGTGGTGACACATGTCATTCACCCATCCCCCCAAAGTCTTTCTCCCCTCGACTTGTCCTCTCTTAATTAAGTGGGAGAGAAAGGTGAAGCGAAAGAAGGAGTGGATGCCACATGTGCCTCATTCACCTCCTCCTAAGAAGGACCACTCAACCCCAAGGTACCCTCACCATTTGTGGGATAGACTTGGAGTAGAGTCCTCCACAATTAAGGGGTCTTGAAGACTCCCCCAACCTAGGGAAGAGGAAAGGAAGAGGTTGAGTGTTTGACCCACTCATCCTCCCCCTCCCAAGCTTCCATTTTCGTCACTTTACTTCAAGGTGAAGTTAAAGTAACCAAATGGAAGTTTACCTAAGGTTACACAAGCCCAAATGACCCCTGGACCCTAGGGGTACAACCCAGGGTCAAGTTTAACCCATTTTGAGCACCAAAGGTTGAGTAAAAACACATAAAAGGAAATGGTCTAAATTGGAGAACAAGGTTGTTAAGTGTATTTTCATTGGCTATGGTGTCAGTGTAAAAGGATACAAGCTTTGGGATCCAGTGGCTAAAAAAACATTGTATAGAAGAAGTGTTATTTTTAGAGAGCTAACACCTTCTCCAATTGTTCTCCAACTAGAAGAAATAGAAAAGAAAGAGGATGTGGTTCAGTTTCCTTCTACCCCTGAGAAGACTGAACTGATAGACCTTGTGAGATCTGATGATGAGGAGAGCTCTAGAAGCTCTGAAAGATCAAAATAAGAAGTAGAACCTCAACCTCAACCATTGAGGAGGTCTACATGAACAAAGAAGCAACCTGATAGGTTTGGTTATTCATTGCTTAATTCTAGTTGTATTTTTGCCTTGCTTACTAACACTGATGAGCCTAGAATTGTGACAGAGGATATGGGCATGAAAGATGTAGGTTCTTGGAAGGAGGCCATGGAAGATGAGATGGCTTCTTTGGAGAAGAATAAAACTTTGGACTTGGTGCCTTTTCCTGAAGGACAAAAACCTATTGGATGCAAATGGGTGTTCAAGAAGAAATTTGTTGCAGATGACAATGTTGAAAAGTATAAGGCCAGATTTGTTGCGAAGGGGTACTCACAAGTGGAGATAATTGATTATGGTGAAATTTTCTCTCCCATTGCAAAGTTGACATCTTTTCGGTCCTGTTATCTCTTACAGTAGCTTATGACTTAGAGGTGGAACAGATGGATGTGAAGACATCATTCTTTCATGGTGATTTGGAGGAAGAGATTTACATGTCATAGCCAAAGCATTACAGAGAGAAAGGTAATGAAAATTTGGTTTGTAAGTTGAAAAAGTCTTTGTATGGTTTGAAACAGTCTCCTAGGATGTAGTACTTCAAGTTTGATGACTTTGTGTTGTCAGTTGGATTTCTGAGATCAAAATCAGATCATTGTGTGTATTATAAATTTGACAATGATCGCATTCTAATTATTGCATTGTTTGTTGACTTATGTTGTTGATTAGGAATGGTAAGAATATGATTTATGATATGAAGTCTCAGTTTGAGATGAAAAATCTAGGGGCAGCCAGGTACATTCTGGGAATGGAAATTAGAAGAGACAGAGCTAATAGAAAACTTTGGTTAAGACAAACTAAGTATGCGAAGACTATGTTGGATAGGTTTAGCATGCTAGATTGTAGACCATTGTGTGTTCCTGTTTCATTGGGGACAAAGTTATCTATTAATGATTGTCCAAAATCTCCAAGGTGGAGGACATGAGCAGAGTACATTATGCTAGTGTTGTTGGTAGTTTGATGTATGCTATGGTCTACACAAGACCAGACATTGCCCAAGTAGTGGGAGTCCTTAGTTGATTTATGGCTAATCATGGACAGGTACATTAGGATGCAGTTAAGAGAGTGTTCAGATATTTGAGGGGTACTTCTAAGTACTCCATATGCTATCATGGTAATCTTATAGGACCTCCACACTCAGTTTGTATTTGTGGATTCATGGATTTTGATTGGGTGGGTGACATTGACAATAGGAGATCCACCAGTGCTTACATGCTTACTATGTTTGGTGGTGCAATTAGTTGGATGAGTAAGTGACAACCTATGGTCACTTTATCCATGACAGAAGCTGAGTATATGGCAGAAACTAATGCTTGCAAGGAATCCATTTGGTTTAAGAGATTGTGTCCAGATATTGGTGTTGATGTAGGACAAATTATTGTATGTTGTGATAGTCATAGTGCAATTTGCCTAGAAAAGAATCCAACTTTCCATGCTAGAAAAAAGAAAATTGATGTACAGTTTCATTTCATGTGAGACATCGTAGAGGATGGGAAGGTGAATTTGGAGAAGGTAGACACTTTGAAGAATGTTGCGGATGCATTAATGAAACAAGTGGGCACATAGAAGTTTAGATGGTGTTCGGAGTCTATGGGCCTCTCAGCCTATAGCAGTTAAATCATGTTGTTTCCATTGGCTCTTACAAGGTGTTCGACAAGTGGGAGAATGTTTGGAATTAATGTGTCTCAACCTTGGTAATTCCTTGTATTAATTAATGGTATTTATTTATTTATTGCCTATTAATGTATTTTGGATGCAAGTCGTGTTTCATCATCTTGTGGGAGTTTGTACAGTGATGTGTCATCCTATGTGGAAGGTGACCACATGTAATTTTGTCCTCACATGAGGAGATAGGTGTCCCACTTAGTGGTAGAGGCATTTTTCCATGTGTCGACACTTTGACTAGTGTGTAAGGGAATCTTGACCAAAATGGTTATGACAGATTCCTATGGTAGAATCTATGACGCATAAGAGTTGTAAATAGAATGCTCTATGATAGGTGAAGAAATGTGTTAGTGAGCATCTTGGAAGAAGCCATCTTTGGGTGCCCCAAGGAGGGTGGTGATGTGTTGTAAGAGAATATACTATTTTTAGTTAGTGTATGACAGATTCTCTTACAGTTGTAAGGGCTATCAGTTATGACATATTCTATGACAATCATAAGATGTGTAAGAGCATCTATCATTGCCCAACTTGGGAATAGGTGACCATATTGGAATGGGGTGATATGACAAGTGTCATGACCATGCTGCAGTGTTGGATAAGTGTCCCTAGGAATGGGTTTTGGGCCAGGAGGCCAAGCTGGATGCCCATCTCAAGGAAAATTTATTTTTGCCTTGTAAAGATCTATCTAAGCATGTGCTTAGAGAGGAGATGTATTATTTGATTGATAGGTACTATTATGTTGCCGAATTGTCTCCAGATACAAGTGTCAAAGACTCCTATAAAGACTTGCATTGCAATTGTATTTTAAACCTTGTTGTTTCGACATTACATTTTGTAGGTTTTGGAGTGTGGGGTTTCTCACCTAAAAGGGTTTTCCCCACGTTATATCCTCTCTCTCTCTCTCTCTCTCTCTCTCTCTCTCTCTCTCTCTCTCTCTCTCTCTCTCTTCTGTCTTACATTCTTGTGTTGTGTATTGCTACAATATCTCCATTGTTATGTTAACACTGTTGTAATTGTAAACATTAAAATGAATTTGTACTCATCTCTCCTCTTTATATTAGTGTAGGAAGCAATTTCTGCACAACTAGCTTCCTTTCACAAATAACTTAAAGTATTGTGAACACAATGAAGAAAAAGCAATATGCTTGAATCTAATAAATACAAATGATATATTATGTAATGTAAATGGAAGATTTATTTAAAAGGGGTCTTATCTACATAAATGTAACATCTTTGCAATTAGATTTTTTACCTTGAAATCACTCTACTCTTTTTTAGATGAAGCACCTTGATAGCTACAAACAAGTGCATATAGAAATGAAGTGTTTAGCCTTGACAATTCAATAAGTCATTCATTATGCATGGATTAAAAAAACATGGGTTAGTAAATAAGTAAAAATAAATTTGGTAGTTATACTTGAATTTTGGTCCTTTTGGGGTGGTTTTAGGGGGGTGAAAATTTGTCAATCTGAGTTTGACAAACTTACATCATGATCTACATGGTCTAAGACTTCAAATGCATTAGAAATTTTCAAATTTCAATCATCGTTGAAGTAGTTACACCCTCTGCAAGTTGACCTAATCTTTTATTATTTTTGCCTGATTTTTTTTCTAAAATTGCCACTCAAATAAGTTGCCACTCCTTTAAAAGGGATGACTTCCTTTGCATCAATATCATAGACCAAAGCTAGAGGTTTCCTATATCTAATTCTTCTCGAACCATTTTTCCTTGTGGATCAGTTGATCCTCTTTATCAACCAGATAGCATTGTATTATTTGGTTTCGAGGGATCCTAGTCTATTTCCCACCATTTGACTTGTCTAGTCAAGGTTTAACTCTAGAAATTGTAATTATTTTGATGCATTTGATGTGTCAAAATAATGGTAGGAAATATGATAGAAGAAACTCCATAATGAAGATGGGGTGCAATCTTATTAATGGTGGAAGGTTGAGATTGTGTAACATACACCCCTCGTATATGTTTTCTCTATATGCATTTTTGTGTTATTCTAAGGATTTTAGCTTTAAGTTTTTATTGCATGTTTTTGCATGGGCGATTTTTGCAACATTGACATAGAAAATGCAACATATATGGAAAACCCAGAAAAAGTAGAATAGATATCAACAAATAACATGAACCCAGATTGTATTTAGCCAAATATTAATTATGAGTACATACCCATATCACAGTTTTCAACTTCATCCAGATGATGTAGTTTGACCATCAACAAAGCCATAATGAAATACTCACAACTCCATGAAATGGAAAGATGTGACAATGCTAATACAAGGGACTGATCTACAGTTATGAGGCGTCCAAGATAGGAGAGATAGAAGCCAACAAATTGTTGATTTTTCACTCCTTGCAATCCCACGACCAAGTTGCAGGTGTACGACCTCCTTGGCAAACTTATATCAACTTGCAGCCACTGCAAATCTCCATGAAATGGTACTATTTGGGTCTACACTAGATACCTTAGCTAGGCAACTAGAATGAAGTAAAGAGGGCCCACAAAAATCACCAAAACTTCCTCTTAATAGCAGTACGGCTGGCTAGTACAAGTATGACAAACAAGTTGATGGACAGCCAACAAAAAACAAATAATCTCAACCACAAAACTACCTCCCAAACTATCAAATCTACTCATCAATATCTCATTCTCCATTGCAAATCATAAAATCCAAGTAGATAGTCACTTCATTCTCAATTCAACTCCAAAATGTGTTTCCTAGATGCACAAATGAATCCTCTGAATGAAGAATCTAATAACCTCTCTTGATACAATCTTCCACACATGAGGAAAGGGATCAATGAAGGTGTTTTTGTCCCAACACTATCACAATCCAACCCTAGAGCCATGCTCAAAGCCAAAGCACAATAGAGATCCAAAAGTGAGAGCAAAAAAACATAATCTTCGCATATCACAAATGAGCCTTCTTTTCCCCTATTTACTCCTCCAAACCCCAACACTGAAGAGAGAGAATTTTTAATTTATTTTTATTTTAAAATGATCCCTTGGCTCTCCATGAGGGGCTCCCACCTCCTAGTGGCCTCACTTTTAAGTTATAACTTAACTTTATAATATAATATTACCTTATAACTTAAAGTGACTTAATATCTTATATAGTATAACTTAAATATTTAAGTTAACTTATATATCGACTTATATCACCTTGGGCCTTAAAATGACATGAATCCCAGTGCTATGACCATCCCTGCTACCCTGCCAAAAATAACAACTGCTCTGCTCATGACTTACTATAAATAGTAAGTCCCTAGAATGACTTCCTATACATCTCCATTAGCCTACAGAAGTTGAATTATAGGCTAATCCTAGTCCACTGGTGCAATGAGCTAGATGGGGAACATTATAGTCTACTGTTCCCAAGATTACTTGTCCTCAAGCAACCTCAACTCTGGATGCTACAATATCTGCTCACCCTCCCAAGTGGCACCCTCCACTGGTAAATTCTTCTAGTGGACCAAGTACTCTCTAATAACCCATTTCCTTAAGTATCTCTCTCAGATGTCAATGATAGCCCCAAGTACTAGGATCAACTTCCCCTCTTCATCCAATGGTGAAAGCTCAACTGAAGGGACTATGTTGTGGCCAAGAGATTTCTTCAACTTGGAAACATGGAATACATTGTACACCCAATTGTCTTATGGTAACTTAAGCTCATATGCCACTTCACCCACTCTTTTGATAATCCTGAATAGACCATAAAATCTAAGCTTCAATTTCTCTGCTGCACTCTTCTTGAGAGTGGACTGCCTATAGGGTTGGAGCCTCAAATACACCATGTCTCCAACCTCAAAACTCCTCTCCACTCAGTGTTGATTAGCATACAACTTCTACTAATTCTGTGCTTGCTATATATTCTCCTTGAATTCCCTTAGAATGTCATTATTGTCCTGCAAAAGATCTTTTATTTTAGGCACTCGAATATCACCAAGCAAGAGATCTGTAAAGCATGGGGCATCATAACCATATAGTGCCCTGAAAGGAGTCATCTGAATAGACATTTGGTGAGTGGTGTTGTTGTAACAATATTCCCCTAAGTGCAACCATTTGATCCAAGCTTTCTGCTACCTTGATAGATAATTGTGTAGGTTCCCCTCTAACCATTTGTTCACCACCTTCGTTTGGCCATCTGTCTACGGGTGGTAACTGGTACTAGGAGTCAACTTAGTACCACAAAGTCTAAATAACTCCTACCAAACTATACTTAGGAACTTGTTGTCCCTATCACTGACTATGCTTTTGGGTACCCTGTGTAACCTGAATATCTCCCTAAAGAACAAATCAACAATTTGAGTAGCTGTGAAGGTTGTTGAAATGGTAAAGAAATGTGCAAATTTAGTGAGTCTATCAACCACCACATAGATATAGTCCTTCCCCTGAACCTTTGACAACCCTATGATGAAGTCCATGGAGATACATTCCCATTTCTAATTGGGAATAGGAAATGGCTATAAAAAGCCTACTGGATAAGTATGATGATGCTTATTCTATAGATAAATGGGACACTCGTGAACATACTTATGCACTTCATCCTTTAGTCATTTCCATGTGAACCTCTCTTGAATCTGATTATATGTCTTGAAGAATCCAAGATGGCCAACCATTGGTGTATCATGGAAATTTTTTATCACCTTTATGTTTAAACTATGAATTAGGTACTAAGAATATTTTATCTTTGTACATAATTAAGTCATTCACCACATAATAGTTCTCATCCCTATTAGTGCCCTCAATGACTGCTATTGCCCAAGAGTCCTTAGTATACTCTACTATAATCATCTACCTCCAATCAACACAGATCTCTCCAACTAAGCATAAGTGAGGTCAACGTGATAAGGCATCTGCAACTATGTTCCTCTTGCCTTTGACATACTCGATGTTAAAATCATATGCTTGTAACTTGGCCACCTAGTTCTGTTACCTGTCATTTAGATCCTTCTAGTTCATACAATATTTGATGGTGTTATGATATGTTTTGATTATAAATTTGCCTCCAATCAGATAAGGCCCAAACCTTGCCAATGCATGCATTATGGCCAACATCTCTTGGTCATACACCGAGTAACTCCTCTCAACACCCTAAAGCTTCCTTCTTTCAAATGCTATCAGGTGCTTCTCTTGCATGAGAACTGCCCCTATTCCCTCTCCAGAAGCATCACACTGCAACTTGAATCATTTGGTGAAATCAGGAATCACAAGCATGTGGCAAGTAGACGTTAAGTTCTTGAAATGATCAAAGCACTGCTAGGCTGAATCAGACCACACAAAGACTCCCTTCTTTGTCAAATCTATCAAATATACTACTATTTGTGAGAAGACTTTGACAAACCTCCTATAAAAGCCACATAGTCCAAAGAAGCCCTTAAGTTGTGTGAGGTTTGTGGGTGGGGCCAATCAACAATTGCCTTTATCTTATCTAGATCTACCCTGACACCCTCTACACTAATAATGTGACCTAGATAGAGCAACTCTGTCATGCCAAAGTCACACTTGGACTCCTTTGCATGGATGGACCCACTCTCCAAAATACTAAACACCTCCTCTAGATGTCTCAAGTGATCCTCCCAAGTCCTACTAAAAATTAATGTCATCGATGAAGATGAATACAAACTTCCTAAGCTGCTATCTGAAAAGCTGGTTCATGCAACTCTGGAAGGTAGCAGGTGCATTGGTCAAACCTAATGGCATCACCAAAAACTAAAAGTGGTCATAATGACACCTGAAAGTAGTCTTCTCTACATCCTCCACCCCATGCGAATCTGATGGTATCCCAGTATGAGATCTATCTTAAAAAAAAAGCAAGCACCATGCAACTCATCTATTAACTCATCAATCCTCAAAATAGGATACCTATTTTTGATGGTTTTCTTATTGAATGCCATGTAGTCAATACATATTAATTTTCCCATCCTTCTTTATGACAAGAATAACTGCAGAAGCAAATGGGCTCTTACTAGGTCATAAGTGTCCCAGCTCCAGTAACTCCTTAATTGTTTTTCAATTTTATCCTTAAGCCTCTTCGGATAATGGTAAGGATTAATCATCATGGGTTTGGTCCCTACTGGAACCTCAAATTTCCCACCAATTTTTAAGAAATTTCATGATGGCATGATGCAAAAATCAATTTCAGTACTCGGAAATGCACCTGCACAATATGCTCAAGTGGCCTACTTAGGAGAGTCATAATTTTAATCCTTCTTAGTTTCATGCAAAATCACTTTGAAAACATGTTCATCTATCATATGCAAGTGTGAATTACTGATTTTAGCTTCCTACAATGAAATTTGACTAGGTTTTGAAGTGCCAAGTTGAAGGGTTCTATGAAAATTTGCTACCTACACAATGTGAAATCAGCTTGGGAAGCCAACTTGGGAGGCTAATATCTAGCAGCTGAATGATGATCCTAACAAACCAATTACTTATCTATATTTCCCTCATGATAATGTACTTTCATTCCAATTCTTAGAACCCCAGCATCTCATTTGCTATGTTTTTCAAAATGGAATGCAAATGCACTTAGCCCTGATTTCATAGTTTTCACCTCTAGAAAGGTCAACTTTGGCCCCAAATATTTGGTGAAGCAAGGTGACTGGTGAAAAATCCTCTTGCACAGATACTCATTGTACCCAAATGAGCAAATCCCCTAGGTTGCAGCTCCACAAAATTAGATTTGACAATTTTTCAAGGAAGCAAGCTGGTGAGCCCTAATTAGGTTTTGACAGGTGCAGTTTCAGAAAAGGTTGAGTAACCCATTTTGAACAATTATATCTCACACCTCAGGATACATCTTTCTAAACCATTTGTTGTACTGAACTCTTGGGTTGAAAATCTACATGCTTGCACATTTTCACAGCTCTAAGAGATGGTTTGATCAGTTTCCCAGAATGATTTTTGAGGCCACTTCATCCACTTTGACTACTCTGCAAGGTGCCAGAAAGTGGATTTTGATGTCTACACAGTTCATTTTTTCACTTCAAGAGCATGTTGGGGTAGTCTTGGATCAATTCATGACAATAAACTTGTTTTAAAATGAAAAGTTTTTAGCCAAGTCCACAAAGGACCTGGCATGCTTCACATGGTCATGAAGTTATAAGAGAATTTGATCTATAAGGACCAGTTGCTTCCACTCCAAGCTCATCCAATTTTAAACATAATTAGAAATCATGAGGTTGGTAAGGTCAAGACCTAATGGATCATTGCATCACCATGTTGAATCTAAACATGGCACTACCTCAAGTGAGAGCATATCTGAGTTGGTCTCTGATGCTTGTGCCAAAAGTGTTGTCTTAGTTAATGTTCTCCATAGGATTGGGAGTCTGGTAACAAGAGAAATAATGATAGATTTTTTAACAAAATGATCTAACATTGATTCAAGGTTGTCAAGCGCAAATGGTAGGCGTGCTCTTGTGAACCATTGGGTTAAGATAGTCTCTGCAGATTGTAAGGATATGGATATGAATGAAGTTTCTATTGAGGGGCTTACACTTTATAAGTTTTTGACTGATAGTTCTTCTATGTGGCCTATGGAAACATTTGTGTGGCTTGTGGAATTTACCTTCAAATCTAGGTCCAGACATGCACATTAGTTAATATGAGGGATATTAATAAATATGACCCCCTTTGTATCAGGATATGATGATGATGATGATGTCATCATCATGTGATGTTTTCATTTAGACTAAAAAGGATGACATCATGGTCATCTTAACAAAGATGAGGCATATTCATGAATATGATGAATATTAGGGAACATCACCCTCAGGTTAGGATGACCTCAAGATGATAATTAAAAGATCAATCATATTGAGAAAAGTGACCCCCATATTGAGAAATATCACCCTTAGAAGAGGATGACATCATATGCATATCGGGTGCTCCTTCTATTAGGCTAAGATGATGTCAGGGTCATATCGAAGAATATGAGGGATCTTCATTAACATGACGAATATCAGGAAATATGACCTCGCGGTCATCTGGCATACTAGTGACATCATCATCATATATGGTCTTATATAAATTAGGATAAAATGACATCATCGTCATGTTGTCAAAGATCCAAGATGTTAAGAAATATGAGGGACATTAAGAAATATCACCCTCATCCTAAGATGACCCTCGCCAAAGATGACCCTCGAGTTCTTGATGGGTAAATGCCTTCTGCATTTAAATTTGACTTGCACATATAAGGATGAATAGGTCAAGGAGTGTCAGGAGATATTAGATGAGGCCCTAGAAATTGTAAAACATGAAGATTTAGCATCCAAGGAAGCGTGCTTGCATCTAGAGAAGATGGTTTCAATAGAGGTGGATGTTAGAGATGCCATTGAGTATACTGAGACACACCTAAGCTAGGAATATTTTTATCATCTTTCTTAAATCTACTTATGGCTTAGCAGGGCTTAGTATTAAATGTATTTATTTATTTCCATAATTCTGTTAGTCCTCAAAAGATAGTATGAAGAGACGTGGTCTCTTCACTAATACTAGTATAAAAGTTAGAACATATGATGGTCATAAGATCATCAATTACGAGGCATCAATAGGTAGCAGGTTAAGAAATCATCATTGGAAGACAAATTGCATCAATTCATCCATCCATTCTATATCAGAAAATGTTGTAATACATATTATTTAAAGCAATATTATGGAGCACAATACTTTTAAATGGTGATTTATTTCTAGTGTTCAACGGTTGTGTTAGTTTTCAGGATAACATGTTATTGTGCTATCTCCAAAGTGGTTTTCCCTTATTATTCAAATTTATACATTTGTCATAACACATTTGTTGTTGCTATGTGACATTGTGGCTGGGTTCTACTTGGGTGAATTAAATTCCTTTCAAATAATTTGACTTGACTAGTTCTATAGGATTAAAACCATTTTAAGATAATTGTCCTGATTGGTTTCTCTCAAGTCAAGAATTAAACATCCTTCTATCATATCACAGTAATATAGGAAAATAACACTAGGATTAGTAAGAAGAGTACTGTAACTAGCAAACATGCACATCTGCACAAGGTGCTGACATTTGAAAGTGCCCAATTGTTGGAGTTAAGCTAGGAGATAAATTCACCCATTATATACATCTGTTTCCATTAACCCATCCACTGACTCTATTAGCCCAACAGAAGTAGGCACTGGTCATACCCATTTCATTTTAAAATTTCACGAAATCTTATTCAAATAGTCATATTTTAGATCTTAATATTGAGAGTAGAAGTAGTTAGCAAGCCTTCATCTATTCCACATCACTTGCCACTATGGGTAGATCCATCAACTTAACCAAAATCACACATCCATTTAATCTACTTCATTAGTGAGCTTCACCCACCTAGGTCTAGCAGAACCTGAAGTGTAGGGAGTCATTGATCATATAGGTTAACTCCATTTTGTTAGTTCAAAAATGTTACAAATTTGATCATAGAGCCTGGCATCCTCTTAGGATTTGTAACCTACATTTTTTAGACCTAATAGAATTGGTGACTCTGTTGGGGAGTAATCCATAATTTTAGTTAAAAGACCATATCAGTTCAGAGTCATTGAAGTTTTGAATTCAAATACAAATTGGTAACTCTACTGGAAAGAAGGACCCAGAAATAAAAAATCATTCCTCTTTTTGACAAGAGGTGGTGACTTTGAAAAACAAAATTTATGAGAAATGAGAAAATATAACATACCCCCCTTAGATGCATTCTTTGACCTAAGGAGACATGAAGGAGAATTAGGATGGGCCTTGTTCAATAGAATGGTCAATATCTATATGCAAATACCTTTTAATCTCAAGCTTACTGAATCCTTATGCATTAAGATGTTCATGTTAGCATATGAACCTATGTCAATTTACTGGCCTGAATCACTGAAACTATTTACTCTAGACCAGGTGAGTAGACCGATTGATATCATAGAAAAGAAAAGGTATGAGAATGCTATCAACCAAGAATCTAATAATAATATCAATGACAAATATCAAGACAATGATCAAATGATGTAGCTAGTAGATGAGACATATGCAAGTGAAAGTTTTTGTGATGACATTTTAGACCTAAATGAGGAAGAAGTTTTAAAAGATCAATGCAATTATGAGGACTTTACACAATACTTGTAGCCATAACATATTCCAACAAACAATGAAATGGCATATGATACATTAGAATATGAGAGTAGTCTTCAAAATCTAAATGCTCACATTGTCCCAGCCCACCCACCTCAATACCTAAATCAACAACTTGAGGAGGAAGAAAATGAGTATTTGCATATTTGTGGGAGAGGACAAACTCTTAGTGAAAAAGAGGTGTACACATCTGAAAATAATTTTTAGATCTATTCAAATCCCTTGGATAATGACATGATGGAAGAAGATGAAATGATACTTTGCCAGGGTATACTAGAACAAGAATTTCATGTGTTCTTAAATACATGCTATCATGACGATGAAGCATTTTTCAATAATTAGGGTGATATCTCAGCTTGTGAAAGAAATGATTATGCTAATGAAACAGTTATATATGATTGTAATCAACTTGTGTATTGTGGTGATGGGGAAAGGGATGAAGAAAATGTTAGCAATGGGATGGATGAAGAAATATGCTCAATCAACAGTGAGCAAATTTCAAATTTACTCACCATTGAATATTAGAGATATACACATTGGAGCGATCTAGAAGTTTCATGTCCAGCATGCATTCGCTTTGATAGTGAAAGTACTTTGTGTAACAATGATGAGAAAAATCTTGGAGCTGATCAAGATTCTATGTCCATCCATGTTCGTGAGAAGGTATGCAAGTTAGACTTGAAGATCTTTTGCTCACATGAGAAAGATATTGGTTTGCACATCAAGGATATTGAATGTTTGACATTGATTAATTCAAGTGTGCATAAAAAATTTGCAATTAGTGACATAGATGAAATAGAAAAGGTTTTAGATCTAATTGTTTTAGAAGATATTGACATGGCAAATTTCTCAAACCCATGTGAGAAGTATTTAGACAATGGAGTGAGCAGCATGTATGAGTCTAATTGTTTTTCTTCCCATACACCTGGAATTCTTTTTTTCAATTTGCATCAATGGCCATGTGATGGTTCCAGAATTTCTATACAAACTTATGATGAAGAGAACAATAAGTATTCTCATTTTTTAGACTAGCTAGGATGTCAATCTACAATGCATGACAATGAGAAGGAAAATGAAAAATTTTGCCCTTTATGTGATAAGAATGTATCACATGATGATGGAAAGTCTCAGACAATGCCGAATTATGAATAGCTGAAAAGAAATAAGGACGAAGATGAATATAATATCATTTTGAAAGTTTCCAATATCACTGGATATAGCAGGGTAGACTGCATTAATGTTTTCAAAAGGTGTTTAATGGAATCAAATCAGAATAAGGTATATGACATAGGCAAAAGGAGGATTTTATTTTTCTGATGGCCTTGTGCCATCAGACATGATATGGTTTTTAGACCATATTATTTTAGGGCAGAAGTGACATTTGGACTCTATGCCCAATGGAGTAGGCACTAGTCTACTCCCCAGAGATCTAGGATCTTGCTATGCCCACAAGGGGCATACATCCCCAGATAGAGCCACCATTGGGACTTGAAATTTCCCCTCAAATTTTGTAGAAATTTCAGGATCCCATGATGAAAAAATCAATTTCAGTACTCAGAAATGCACCTACACAATATGCTCAAGTGGCCTACTTTGGAGAGCCATAATTTTAAGCTTTCTTAGTTTCATACAAAATCACTTTGCAAAAATGTTTATCTATCATATACAAGTGTGCATGACTGATTTCAACTTCCTACGATGAGATTTGACTGGGTTTTGAAGTGCCAATTTGAAGGGTTCTGAGAAAATTTGCTACCTGCACAATGTGAAATCAACCTGGGAAGACAACCTTAGAGGCTAATATCTAGAAGTTGAATCATAATCCTAACAAACCAATTAGTGCTCTGTATTCATCTCGTGATAATGTACTTTCATGCTAGTTCTTAGAACCCCAGCATCTCGTTTGCTATTTTTTCAAAATGAAAAGCAAATGCACTTAGCCCTGATTTCACAGTTTTCACCTCCAGAAAGGTCAACTTTGGCCACAAATATTTGGTGAAGCAAGGTGACTGGTGAAAAATCCTCTTGTACACATACTCATTGTACCCAAATGAGCAAATCCCCTAGGTTGCATCCTCACAAAATCATATTTGAAATTTTTTAAGGAGGCAAGCCGGTGAGCCCTAATTAGGTTTTGACAGGTGCAGTTTCAGAAAAGGTGAGTAATCCATTTTCAACAATTATATCTTACAACTCGAGATACATCTTTCTAAACCATTTGTTATACTAAACTCTTGGGTTGAAAATCTACATGCTTGCACATTTTCATAGCTCCAAGAGATGGTTTGACCAGTTTCCTAGAATGATTTTGGAGGCCACTTGGTCTATTTTAACTACTATACAAGGTGCCTGAGAGTGGATTTTGATGTCTACACAATTAATTTTTTCACTTCAAGAGAATGTTGGGGTAGTGTTGGACTAGTTCATGACAATAAACTTGTTTCAAAATGAATTTTTTTTAGCCAAGTCCACAAGTGGACTCGGTATGCCTCACATGGTCATGAAGTTATAAGAAAATTTGATCTATAAAGACCAGTTGCTTCTAGTCCAAGTTAATCCAATTTTAAACATAATTAGAAAGCATGTGGTTGGTAAGGTGAAGACCTAATGGATCATTGGATGACCATGTAGAATCTAAACTTGGCACTACCTCAAGTGAGAGCATATCTGAGTTCATCTTTGATGCTCATGCCAAAAGTGTTGTCTTAGGTATGCCCTCCATAAGAGTGGGAGTCTGGTAACAAGAGAAATAATGACATATTTTTTAACAAAACGATCTAATGCTAATTCAAGATTTTCAAGCTCTAATGGTAGGCGTGCTCTTGTGAAGCATTGGGTCACGATAGTCTCTGTAGATTGTAAGGATATGGATATGAATGAAGTTTCCATTGATGGCCTTACACTTTATAAGTGTTTGACTGATAGTTCTTCTATGGGGCCTATGGAAACATTCATGTGGCTTATGGAATTTACCTTTGAATCTAGGTCTGAACATGCACATTAACGAATATGACCCCCTTTGTATTGGGATATGATGATGATGTCATCATTAGGTGAGGTTTTCATTTAGACTGAAAAAGATGACATCATAGTCATCTTCACAAAGATGAGGTATATTCATGAATATTATGGATATTGGGGAACATCACCCTCGAGTTAGGATGACGTCAGGGTGATAATTGAAAGTTCAGTCATATTGTGAAAAGTGACCCCCATATTAAGAAATATCACCCTCGGAAGAGGATGATGTCATATGCATATCGGGTGCTCCTTCTATCAGGCTAAGATGACGTTAGGGTCATATTAAAGAATATGAGGGATCTTCATTAACATGACAAATATTAGGAAATATGACCTCACGGTCATCTGGCATACTAGTGATGCCATCATCATATCTAGTCTTGTATAAATTGGGATAAAATGATGTCATCATCATGTTGAGAAAGATCAAGGATGTCAAGAAATATGAGGGACATTGAGAAATATCACCTTAATCCTAAGATGACCCTCACAAAAGATGACCCTCGGGTGCTTGACAGGTAAATGCCTTGTGCATTTAAATTTGACGTGTGCATACAAGGATGAATAGGTCAAGGAGTGCTAGGGGATATTGGATGAGGTCCTAGAAATTGTAAAACATGAAGATTTGGCATCCAAGGAAGCTTGCTTGCATCTAGAGAAGATGGTTTCAATAGAGGTGGACATTAGGGATGCAATTGAGTATACTGAGATACACCTAAGCTAGGAATATTTGGATCATCTTGCTTAAATCTACTTATGGCTTAGCAAGGCTTAGTATTAAATGTATTTATTTATTTCCATAATTCTGTTAGTCCTCAAAAGACACTATTAAGAGATGTGATCTCTTCACTAATATTGATATAAATGTTAGAACATATGATGGTCATAAGATCATTGATTACGGGGCATCAATAGGTAGTAGGTAAGGAAATCATCACTAGAAGACAGATTGCATGCATTCACCCATCCATTCTATATTAGAAAATGTTGTAATACATATTATTTAAAACAATATTCTAGAGTAGAATACTTTTAAATGGTGATTTACTTCTAGTGTTCAACAGTTGTGTTAGTTTTCAGAATTACATGTTATTGTGTTGTCTCCAAAGTGGTTTTCCCTTATGATTCAAATTTATAAATTTGTCAGAACACATTTGTTGTTGTTGAGTGACACTGTGGCTGGGTTCTACTTGTGTGAATTAAATTCCTTTCAAATAATTTGAGTTAACTATTTCTATAGGATTAAAACCCTTTTAAGCTAATTGTCCTGATTGGTTTCTCTCAATTTAACAATTAAACATCCTCCCATCATATCACCGTAATCTAGGAAAATAACACTAGGATTAGTAAGAAGAGTACTGCAACTAGAAAACTTGTACGTTTGCACAAGGTGCTAACATTTGAAAGTACCCAACTGTTAGAGTTACTCTAGGAGATAAATTCACCCATCATATACATCTATTTCCATTAACCCATCCACTAACTCTATTAGCCAATCAGAAGTAGGCACTAGTCATACACATTTTAAAATTTCACAAAATCATATTCAAACAGTCATATTTAGATCTTAATATTAAGAGTAGAAGTAGTTAGCAAGCCTTCATCTATTCCACATCACTTGCCATTGTCGGTAGATCCATTAACCTAACCAAAATCACACATCCATTTAATCTGCTTCATTAGTGAGGTTCACCCACCTAGGTCTAGCAGAACCTAAAGTGTAGGGAGTCATCAACCATATAGGTTAACTCTGTTTCGTTAGTTCAAAAATTTTACAAATTTGATCATAGAGCCTGGCATCCTCTTAGGATTTGTAACCTGCATTTTTGAGACCTAACAGTCCCAACCTCTAGCTCAATCACATGCTCTATGCCTCTATTAAGAGGTACTCTTGGTGGTATATATCTCCAAACACCTTGTTGTGCTTGGATAAGAGCTTATGAAAATTAGGATGATAACTACCATTCTATTGTGGTGGGGACTCTGGCATAATAAGGCACTCTACTGCCCACTCTACCTGGTCATGTCTCAATAGCCTCTCCATCTTCTTTAGTGACACCACTTGAGGTCCACCATTTGATACACCTCTAAGGCATATCCTCTTCCCATTGAATTCTATTAGAGTCACACAAGGACTCACAAAAGCTAGAATCATCTGCAGGAAAACTTATACAAGAGAGAGTTACAAGAGGATAATGTACAAGCCAAATACAATCTAATAAGTTTCAATTTACAATACTGGAGTTACATAAATAAGTAACCACTTGCTAAAGTGGGAGAGAGACAAAAATGGTAGATGTTCATACATGCCATAAATGTCTCAATCACTAAAAAAGAAAGACAACTAACTTTCCTAAAAGAAAGCCACTTGCCAAATAGGGACAAAGTGGGAAAGGAAAGCTTAGGACACTCACCATAAATCTCTCCAGTATGAGAAAGGAAACATTATCCTAAAAAGAATCTCCCTAAGTAAAAGTGAAATATGATTTTCCACCAACACCCCCCACCCCCCCCTTAAGTGTAACTTAGGGAGATTACACAAGGTAAAAAAAGAAAGAAAGATGGGTCTCGGTAACAAATCCATGTTAGGTACCCATGAACAACAATAATCTCTCATAAGGTGGGAAAAGGAGAAAAACCCAGTGGGAGAAAAGTCCTCTCCAAAAGAGAGAAAACACAAAAAAGAAAGTACAAGAACATGTGATGGAAGAACAACACTAAGATCCCCCATGGAATGAATCCATCACAAGAGTACAATCATGAGTTCCCCCATAAGAGAGAGTGAATACAAAATATGAATCCCCTTCGAGAAGAAGCTCCAAAACCAATGAAGGGATCTTGAAGATAGAATCCAATCCATTGCCTGTAAACAACATTTCTCCCTTTCGGAAGAAACAAATTCACTGGTGAATATAAAAGCCATTCCCACATCTTGGATGAATAAGGAATCCATATCGAAATGTGTGCATCTAAATGCAACTCAAGTGACCTCATACTGGGAAAATATGTTTTCTCCAAAATAGAAACTATCTACCCAATTAGAGAAGAACCAAGAGAGGATATGATTTGAACTGCATCTTAAAACATAGAAGATGAAGGTGGTGATACAAAGCCAACTGAGATAGCATCAAACAAGAGAGATAAACCCTCAAATTTGTCCTTGAAATCAGCAATGTGAGACTCCACAAATAAGGATGATATGTCTGCAAGATAAAAGTCCCAATGAGGTGGATTTGAAAGACTGATATTGACCTGCTACACAGAATTACTAGAAGCCAATGATGATGCAACACTAAATTCTGAAGTAGCAACAGGTGATGAAGAAGCTGTGATCTCAATAGGAGGAGAAGAGGGAGCAAGAGAGGTCTCTATCTCTAAACATTCAAGACATGCCATATACTCAAGCTCCTCTAAAGTGTCATCATCATAAGGTACATTATCTACATCATCAAGTGGAATGATGCAATATGCTGTAGGATCATTTGGAAATGGTGAGACATGAGAGTCTCCATACAACTCCCAAATTTTTGTCCAAAGTGTGTGTGGGCTCTCATAGATGGGAAGATCACACACAATATCATAATCAATAGTGGTACAAATTAAACCTACAACATGATCTCGATTGTTACCCCAAACAGATTTCTTCATAGGTGTCTCTGGTTCAGGTATGAGCCCATTAAGATGAGGCAAAAGATACAACCACCTAAGATGTGTCAGGATGCCTCTTTGCTAGGACTCATAATTGTCCTTAGTTAGGTTGACCATAGAAGGATGAGTGGAAAAACCCATGATACCTCCTCAAAATGATAGAGATCAAAACATGCAAATAGATTTATGTTGATAAGATAAGCCTATCAAAGCAAACAGAACCTTTCTAGGAGGCAGCATGTCCAAGATATCTAACAGACGCCATAAAATTGACAAACTAAATAAAAGATACATGGGGCTGAATCTGAAAAAATTACATAGATGGCTGTGTAGATCTTGCTAAAACCTTTCCAACCCCTATTCGTTTTCAAAAAATAGACTCTAGGTGCAAGAACGGAGCTCAGAAGACAAAAATGATGCCAACTTTCAAATTGAAAAATTTGGGAAAAGGACTAGCATTACTAGATAGTGCTTAGAACCAACTTTCCAACACTTTTTCATTTGCCAATTTTTTAGTCCATATGCTTATGTTATGGGCTCTGGAAGAAACCTACCCTTTTAGGCCTGCACATGAGTGCCATAGGGAAATCGAGGTAGATTCAGAGATTGAACAACACATAAATCAAGGCAAACAAAAATCAAGTGGCCCAAAAATTGAGGCAAATTTGAAATTTTTTGGCACACAACTCAAGGTAGCTCAAAAATCAAAATAAGCTCAAAAACATTGGCACAAAAATTGAGACATCTATACAAAATAACTTGCACGAAAATCAAGTCAGCCATACTAATTTTTCTTGCACATAAAACCAAAACCCCCAAAAATGCCCAAAACTTTTTTTTAAGCAAAATATATAGTGCCTTATATGAAAAAGGGGTTTTTGACACCTTCTAAGTGTAACCATGAGGTTTGTTTTGCTCCAGGATGTATAGATTATCTACTCATGTCTAAAACTCTCTTTGATTTGAGAAGAAACTAACAGAACTTGGCTCTGATACCATGTTAGAGTCACACAAGGACTCATAGGAGCCATGATCATTTGTAAGAAAACTTCTACAAGAGAGAGCTGCAAGAGGATAATGCACAAGCCAAATGCAATCTAATATGGTTCACATTTACAATACTGGAGTTACATAACTAAGCAACCACTTGCTAAAGTGGGAGAGAGATAAAAATGGCAGATGCTAATACATGCCATAAACATCTCAAGCACTAAAAAAGAAAGACAACTAACCTTCCTAGAAGATAGCCACTTGCCAAATAGGGACAAAGTGGGAAAGGAAAGCTTAGGTCACTCACCATAAATCTCTCTAGTATGAGAAAGGAAACATTATCCTAAAAAGAATCTCCCTAATTAACTTATGTAAAAGTGAAATATGATTTTCCACCAACAAATTTAAATCTCATTTCCATCTTCTTCACATTCATGGTGAACTCCTCTAACTGACTCATCCAGTGCATGACAAGTACAATATCTGTATCCCTGATGCCAACAACATAGAAGTCATGTATTAACTCATACTCACCCATGATGATCTTTAATCCTGATATCTTCCTATTGCACTACATTTTGAATCCATTGGATACCATTACCTTGAAGCCTTCGAATTACTATGTCTTCAATCCCCTACGAGATACCAACCCCTCATCAATAAAGTTATGTGTAGCTCTTGTATCAATGAGGTTAATAATGCGTTGTGCACCAAGTACACCATGCACCCTGAAAGAACTAACCTTCTAGAAATTGTAAAGTTGGACAAGAGTGCTACCAATACTATTCTATGATGCCCTCTCATCTCTGCTATCCTCATGATCTAATGGTTGATCTAAACCTAAATTGGATGCCTCTAACTGAGTCTCCTCAGCTGAATAGTACTTGATCAACTACTCAACTAACCAATTTGAAACCACCATAAAAAAAAATAGTTCTTGTGGCTTATTATTAGGTGGATAGATGTAATGTCTTTTAATTATAAGGAAGTTAGATCTCGTGACTCTTTTAGGAAATGTGTAATGTCAAACAATAAACTATCTTTAATTTTTAGTTGCTTCTCTCTAGTTTCCTAAAAGTTTGTCAAGGATATCTAAGGAAGAGGTGTGGATGATGAGTGCATTGAGACTTAAAGAAAATATTAGAAGTGATTTTATGGAAAATATAGCTACTTTCATCCCTTTAATGAAATGATAGTTAAGGCTTCTCAAGTTTGTATTCCCAAGCCTATTTGAAGGTATGTGTTCAACACCACTAGAAAATGTCTTCACAAGTAAGAACTTAGTTTTGGTTATATCAAATTTTTTTAGGTTTTTATATTTCTTTGGTTGGTAGATATGTTTGTTTAATAGTTGTCAAACCATTATTAGATGTTCTATGGTTGTCTTGGCTATTTTATGTTTGAGAAAAGTGTACTGTAATCCCATTTTTTTACTTTTTGAATTTGAATAAAGGAACTGAATTTTGTAGTTAGGATACTATGTTCCTATTGACCATTTTGATAAATTCATGTTTTGGATTAATGATATCTTTCATGAGCAGATACAGGTCTAAAAGTATAAAGAAGAAATTCAAAGCAATAGAAATTTATAATTGTTTGGGAAGAAATTTAGAGCTTAGGCTAGAAATTCCCTATTGGACATGTATGCAAAATGTGGAAGCATAAACAAGGCACATGAACTATAAGTTACACAAAATATAAACACAACTAATATAAACAAAAAACATATAAACCATACAAGTGATATAAATATGTATTCAATGAGGCATGATAAAGTAATTCAAATAGAATTAAGGAAAATGTAACTTAGAACATGTGTAAGGACTTGACATACCTAAAAAATGGAGATTCGAATGGAGAGAGTACCCAATTATGTAGTGTTTTTTCTTCTTGCATCAAACACCTCAACAATTTGATGTTTTCACCACTTGCTTCCCTTTCAACGTTCAATTGAATAACTCTAAAATAGAATTACTAACAAAAAATACAATTAACCAGTGTATAATGTTAAATTCCTATAGTTTAATCACAATTAACATTGCAAAGCTACAAAAATTGAAACTTGAATTGATCTATATCAAATTTGATGTGAAAACTATGTTATTTCCTCCTTAAGTTGGGAAACAAGAAAAAGGTGGTGGAAAGTTCATACAATGGTGGTAGAATGTGAAAAATGTCCATGTACACTTCCCAACAGCATGAAAAAACTTTTTTTATTGGAACACGTGCATAACCAAAAGAAAATAGAGAATGTGGGCTTGGATAATGGGTATCCTAGCCTTTTTACCATTTCAATAACAAGACACAATGCACTCGCATTATAATGCGAGCGTGTTATGGCTTCCTATACAAAAATCTATATTATTCACTCTCTCATGTATTTCTTCTCTCTCCCTTAACTCTAAATGCTAATCCCTTATCCCTTATTACTTCAGAAATTATCCCCTTGGGGGCTTTTCCCTCATAAGGTTTAGCTCCTAGATCCTTAGCATGCATTTAGGACATCTTAGTTCATATTTTGGCATCTCGATGGAATGAGACCTAGCTTCCATGGAAAATTGGACCTAGGAGGACCCCTTGAGTTGTAGCCTACCCAAAATAGGGGGGGGGAGGAATTGGGCACCCGCACCCTAGTTCTGCCTTATTTTGGAGTAGCCCTAACCTCTGGGTGTCAATTTGTGGCAATTATTTGGTCCCTTTGCCGACATGATAAGTTTGAGTTACGAAAATCTTAGCGGGAGTTCTTATAGTTGCATATATAAGCATGCTTAGGCATTCATTTAGAAACTAGATGGCAATTGTGATGCTCAAGTGTTCTCAAGGTGATTCAAGGCTTTCGTTGTGTTGCAAGAGAAAACTTGTGTGGTTTGTGTGTTTGTATTTGCAGATTTGAGCATCAATTTCCTCATGGAATGAAGAGCATCTTCCTCCCATGAGAGCTTCATTACAAGGTGAAATTATATTGTGTTTTCATCATTGATTCCTTTGGATTTTACCTCTGCCTCACAAGGGCATGCACTCTCTATCTAACAACAGTGTTCAGAGACTTAAGTATCCTCTAGGGCTTGATTGAGGCAAGCCTCTAAACACCACAAATCCAAACCAAGTCTTGTGATTGTAGGTTATAGGTATCATATATGGGAAAAGTGGAGTTGCAAGAAGGATTAGTAGACATCAAGGATTCAGGATCTGAAGAGTTGTAGGATGCCAAAGCATTTCCAGGACTTGGGAAGTCACTCAAGTGTCCTTTGTAGATGAATTTCTAAAAATAGATGTTATAGGGCTGATTGGTGTCGGAAGGACTTCTGGAGCTCATGAAGAAACTGGTACCTTGGACTTGGGTGCCTACTCCAGTGTTCCTAACTATTTTGCTTTGGAACCTCAAAAATAGGTACTTTGTGATTTGGTATTTTACTCCTGTCTGCAAGAGCTATTTCTGTTATTCATCAATTTGTTGTCATATTTGCATAATTAGGGTTTTTAATGGTCAATTAAGCATAAGAGAAGGAAAATTGATAATTAAATTCCCTAATCCAAATTTCTCTACATGTCACAGTGACCTAGGGTATGATAGTGCTTTCACCACTTGACCTTAGATCCTTAAATGTTAAGTGGAAAGGCGTATTTAAACATCAAAGCACTAAAACATTTACAAATCCAATTTTCCCCTAAACATTTTGGTGAACCCATGTTTTTAGACTTAAATTGCAACTTGATGAGTGTGTGTATCTTCATATTTGGATTGATTTCATTCATCATATAGTCATTCATTTTATTGCATTGAGAAAAATTCAAAAAAATTGGAAAATTAGAAAAATAAAAAAACAATGCATTGTTTGGCTTACTAAATTGCATCAATTCTTCCTAAATTTTCCTAATTCATGATGTTTGCATCATATTTGATATAAAATACAGAAAATCCAAAAATTGGATAGTTTGCATTGCATTTTCATTATTAATTTGCTATGTTTTTGTAGAAATTTTAACAATTTTCATATAACCTAGTAATTCCAAAATCTTGGGTTAGTAGGCAAAATCTTTTATCATATTTTTTGACTAATTTTAGAGGCTCATTCAAATTAAAATTTTTCTGAATTCTTGCATTTTAGTGTAAATTTGCATTTAGATTTAAAATATTTGCATTTTTGCATAGGAAATTTCAACAAAAAAACTAGCAAATTTCATGCATTTTCATTTAATTTGCATTGGCATTTTGCATATTAGATCTTGGAATTCATTTTCATATCTGAATACATTTCATGTTCATCATAAATCATACTCCAAAACATTCATATAGCATTTTGTCCAAATATCTCAAACCTAGGGCTTCAAAAATAACGATTTTCACTAAATTTGGCCTTATCGACTCTCTAAAATTGCACCATATGTGTGTTGTGAAGGATATTTTCACATTAATTTTATGTTATCAAGGTAATCATGTTCTTCCCCTCCTAAAAATCTTCACAACACCCTTTAATTGGCCTCTTGTATTGAAAATTTTGTGAAAAACTACACATTTTTTACCATTTTTGCCCTAGGGTTTGAAATAGTTTGCACTAAAGGCATGTTGTGTTGGATATTTTGGAACCAATTGGATGTTATTACTGATATTATTTTCTTCCCATCATAATTTTCCTCACAACACCCTTTGTTATGCTCTATTGCATTGAGTTTTGGTGAAAAAGTGCCTATTTTGACATATTTTCGCTTTAATTCGACTTGGCATTATCTTAGATTTGCATCAAGAGTGTGTTGAGAAAGAGCTTATTGATTTTTTGGACAGATATCAGACATATAATTTGCTTCCCTTGATCCAAATCCTTACAACACCCTTTGTTTCATTCATTGGCATTGAAAACATATCTAAAAATCAAGCATTTTAAGCTATTGTTGCTCTTATCTTTTGCACCAATTTCAAAAGATTTCAAAATATGATTTGGAATTGATTTGAGCATATAAACATGGCCTATAATCATGATAACACTAACAGGTTCCCTCCTAGACACTACATGAAAAGGAAAGCACCTGAACCTGAAATTGTTTTTACACCTCATGATAGAACAATTGGTGATTCTGAAGGACCTCTTTACATCACCGTGAAAATAATGGGAAATAATGTGGAGGGAACTCTTATTGATCCTAATTTCATAAATAACATTTCCACTAAAAAATTCCTCTTTTCGAATCAATTAATACAAGGTCCCTATAACCCGTTGAACTTGATGATTAAGACACATACAGGAACCCTAATGAAACCATTGGGTAAGATATCATTGTTAGTAACTATATTTGAGAAGTATGTTGAACAATGGTTTGATATTACCCCTAATTTTGATACCTTTGACATAAAACTTGGAATCCCTTGGTTAAAGGTTATTAAAGCGGTCCCTTCAACTATTTATAAATGTGTTAAATTTCCTTTGAATGGACAAGTGCATGTCATTCATAGAAATACATACAAACCTTCAACTACACAACAACACTTCACATTGGATTACGTTTGCAACAAAAATAATGACAAATTAGAGCTACAAACAGACTTTACATTTTTGAGCTATAGAAATTACAAAATGAAACTATTACATCCAGCACCTAGTCCTTCTACACAAGAAATGTCAAAAGACAAACAACCCACATGTGAAGAGAATCTTAGATCAAAAGGACAAGGTCCCTATGCTAAGATTCCTCCCTCAAAATCCTTACAAGGATCAAGAGGTCATTGTCAAAAACAAAATATTCCACCGCAACATATGGGATTTGATCTTGGTGCTTCATCTTCTACATTGCACAAGCCTATGAAAGAGGATAACCCTATCTTACAAGAGATAAGTGGTAAAAGAAAATGAAATAGAAAAGAAAGAGAAAGAAGAAAAAGAAGAAAAGAATATGCCATAAACCTAGCCTCTCAACAAGAAAATATTGATCCCAGCATTCAACCAAACAAGATGATCCTAACAAGACATGAATTTAGCTATGATACCTTATGTCCCAATTTCCTCAAACATTAGGGAGTTGGAAGATGATGACGATAATTTTCTTATAGACAATCTCTAGCCTAGCAGGGGCCCTATAGGTAAGTATCTCTAACCCTTTATCTCTATTGTGATGTACTTCCCCCGTGATGTGTTATATGTTGTTTGGGCCTCCTGGAATTACCACAAATTCTTCTGTAACATCCGGGATACCAAGAGACCGTCCCTATTTTGACCTTCTTCTATTTGTATCATCATTCTTCTATATTGTCTCTCTCACTCTCTGATTTCATTATTATGTGTTGTGTCTTATAGACATAGAATTGTGGTTGGTGACTTGGGGGAACCCTCCTATGTGACTATCCCTAAGACACTTTTTTTCTCCTCTCTTTTTTATTGTTTCCCTTCCCCTAGTGTTTCCACATAACAGGCGGATGACGACAAACATTTATACTTATGCAGAACTAGTGTCCCTTTGGAGAGCAATCAAAAAATGGACTTTGTTTCTAATATGACGATGGGGTTGTATATCTTATCCAACACTTGGCTAGTGGAAGCACTCATGATTTTCATGTAGTGACTTTGATGATGTTTCTGTCACATGTACAAACCTTAACAATACTACTGCTCTATCCACCTTTGTTTGTCTTTGAATCTAGCCTTGGTGCTACTTGATTCAGAGAGCTTCATGATATAGCCCCATGGTTATCCTCAAACTCCAATTTCCTTGTATAACCCTAGCTCTTTGTGTGGTTAATCATATGCATTGATATTGTTGTTTATCATGATGTTGTAGACACTAACATGTTTCTTGCAGGGACGTGTTTGTGGGAACATTTGGCGATCATAAAGTACATGTCACGTTAGGGGGGCATGGGCTTTGCAAAAGTCTGTGTTCCCTTGTGTGTTTTCTTCTTACCTTAACATGCTTGATATCGATAACTAATATCAACCACCTTAAGGTGAGGGCATATATAAGGAAAGCTATCTGTTATAGATGCTAGCAATGTGTTTGACCTTAGATGCAAAGACATGTGCCCTAGGGTAGTGCATTGTGCATCCTAAGCTTGTTTGCAATCAATCAATCTATCATGTAAGCCCTCTATAGAGGTAGGATATCATGTATATCCTTTTTCTTAAGCCCTCTGCGGAGGTAGGGATGGTGTATTTCTTGGAGCAGATTGTATCACCTTGTCATTTTGAAAAGTCCTTTGCAGAGGCAGGGAGCGGGTTTGTGACTAACTCAACCCTTAACCATGTCTTCGGCAATTGTTGTGGTGAAGTCCAATCATCAGCGTATTCTTGTAATGTGCCTAAGATGGTGTTAGACGTAGAAATAGGTAAACTCCATCGCTTGTCTACTATGTTTTCTCCATGTCTTCAAGTGTGTGTGTTTTGGTGTGCTTGTTTTGTGTGGCGTGTTCATTGCTCCATATGCAGTATAAAGTCTAGCACCTTCAAGTATTGCTTCTTACATTTTGGAAGGTTTTGCATGTCTTACCCGTGTGTTTCCCCATATATATAGAGACCTGCGCCCTAGGGTAGTGCATCCTCTATTGTGGGAGGTTTGTTTACTTTCCAGTACTTGCATTTGCATTTCATATATATGAGTAAAAGAAAAGAAAAGGATCATGCCTGTCTTCCATGCATTAATATGTCTTATATGCATTGACTATCTTCTCCATGTTCTACGTGACTGTAACTATCTTCTTTATGTTTTGTGTGCCTATTACTGTCTTCTATGTCATTGGCGTGTCTTCTTCATGCTTGATTCGTTTGTTGTGTTTGTGACCTTACTTTAATGCATGTATTGGCCTCACATTTATACATACATTAAAGTGGGGGGTAAATGTAATGTCAAAAAATATCCCCTTGGGGGCTTTTCCCTCATAAGGTTCATCTCCTGAGTCTTTAGCATGCATTTAGGACATCTTAGTTCATATTTTGGCATCTCGATGGAATGAGACCTAGGTTCCATGGCAAATTGGACCTAGGAGGACCCCTTGAGCTGTACCCTACCCAAAATAGGGGGAGTACTAGGGCATCCATGCCCTAGTCTTGCCCTATTTTGGGGCAGCCCTAATTTTTGGGTGTCAGTTTGTGACTGTTATTTGGTCCCTTTGCTAACATGGTAGGTTTGAATTACGAAAATCATGGTGGGAGTGCTTGTAGTTGCATACATAAGCATGCTTAAGCATTCATTTAGAAACTAGATAGCATTTGTGATATTCAATTGTTCTCAAGGTGATTCAAGGCTTTCATTGTGTTGAAAGAGTAGACTTGTGTGGTTTGTGTGTTTGTATATGCAAATTTGAGCATTAATTTCCTAATGGAATGAAGAGCATCTTCGTCCCATGAGAGTTTCACTACAAGGTGACATTATATTGTGTTTTCATCATTGATTCCTCTAGTTTTTTCCTCTACCTCACAAGGGTACACACTCTATATCTAACAGTGGTGTTCATAGACTTAAGTGTCCTTTGGGACTTGATTGAGGCAAGCCTCTAAACACCACAACCCCCAAACCAAGTCTTGTGATTGCAAGTTACAGGTATTGCATTTGGGAAAAGTGGAGTTATAAGAAGGATCAATAGACATCAAGTATTCAGGATCTAAAGAGTTGCAGGATGCCAGAGCATTTTTAGGACTTGGGTGCTCACTCCAGTGTTCTTCACAGATGAATTTATGGAAAGAGAAGTTACAGGGTTGATCATTGTTGGAAGGACATTCAGATCCCATGAAAAAATTGGTACTTTGGACTTGGATGCTCACTCCAGTGTCCTTGACTGTTCCCCTTCGGAACCCCAAAAATAGGTACTTTGTGATTTGGTATTTTACTTCTATCTATAAGAGCTTTTTCCATTATTTGTCAATTTGTTGCCATATTTGCATAATTAGGGTTTATAATGGTCAATTAAACATAAGAGAAGGAAAAATGATAATTAAATTCCCTAATCCAAGTTTCCCTACCTCTCACAATGACCTAGGGTATGAAAGTGATTGGCACTCAACCCTAGATCCTTGAATGTTAAGTGGAAAGCTGGATTTAAACATCAAAGCACTAAAACATTTAAAAATCCAATTTTCACCTAAACATCCCTAACCCTAAACCCTATCCCACAAACCTAACCCCTCAACTCTAAATCCTAATCCCTCAACCCTAAACCTTAATCCCTTATCCCTAAACCATAAACCCTATCCCTAAAGTATCAACCCTCAACCCTTAAACCTCAAATTCTAAACCCTATCCATCAACCCTCAACCCTCAACACTATACCTCAAACCCTAATCCCTAGACTCTAAACCCTAATCCCTTATCCCTAGACCATAAATCCTATCCCTAAAGCCCCAACCCTTAAACCTTAAACCTTAAATCCTAAACCCTATCCCTAAATCCTCAACACTATACCATAAACCCTAATCCTTCAACCCTAAACCCTAACCCTCAACTCTAAACCATAAACCCTATCCCTAAATCCTCAACCCTCAACCCTTAAACCTCAAATCCTAAAACCTATCCCTAAACCCTCAACACTATGCCTCAAACCCTAATCCCTCAATTCTAAACCCTAATCCCTCAACCCTAAACCCTAATCCCTTATCCATAAACCCTAAACTCTATCCCTAAAGCATCAACCCTCAACCCTTAAATCTTAAATCCTAAACCCTATCCCTAAACTCTCAACCCTCAACACTATATCCTAAACCCTAATCCATCAACCCTAAACCCTATCCCTAAACCCTCAACCCTCAACACAATACCTCAAATCCTATTCCCTCAACACTAAACCCTTTCCCTCAACCATAAACCCTAATCCCTCCACCCTAAACCCTAATCCATCAACCCTAAACCCTAATCCCTAGACCCTATTCCCTATCACTAAAGCCTCAACTCTCAACCCTTAAACCTTAAATCATAAACCCTATACGTAAACCCTCAAACCTCGACCCTATACCTTAACCATTAATCCCTTATTCCTAAACCCTAAACCCTATCCTTAAAGCCTCAATCCTCAAGGTCCTTAAACATCAAATCCTAAACCCTATCCCTAAATACTCAACCATCAACACTATAACTCAAACCCTAATCTGATGTAGGAGCATCCAAAAGCATTCAAAACAATTAAGACAGTTGATAGTGAAGTTGTAGAGTACCGAGAGGACAACCTTGGATAATACCATATTTTACCACATTTACATATTAGAGGCCACAGAGCTAGAATTAGCATCTATACATAGTCATCTACAACATATCCAAAATTTAGATCATTTGGGCTTGATTCCAAAGACATATCACTATCAGAAGATTACCTATCTTCTACCTATTTTCACATAGCAGAGTTGTCAGTGTTCAATGAAGTCTAAATGGCTCAAGTGGAGCAATCCCATGACTTGCAGAGCTAAAAGGAACATCATTCAAGGATGTTAAGGACCTGGCCAACCTTCATGGAGATCCACACAAAGTTTTATGTATCAGTGGAGTAATACCTTATGTTTAGGTCTGACCTACCCATGTGCACACATTTCATACTATTTGTTGCAATTAGGCCAACTTGATAAGGATTTGAAGGTTTGCGGAGGATATAAATGAGGAGTAAAGATTTGTTACAAAGCACTAGTGGTAGAATGAACAAGTATGTGAAGACATGAAGCAAATTCATAAGTCTTTTGATCTGAATAAGAAGCAAAAGTTCAGTAGAGTGCAAAGTAGAGAACATAATAAGTTACAGACTAGAGAATCAAGAAGCTAGCAAAAGAAATCATAAAGTAATGTTGTTATATGAATTTTTGTAACCTTGGGCTATAGGCTAGCATCTATAAAGCCCGAGTGGTATTTGTAATGCATTTTGAGATCATAATATAAAGAGGAATGAACTTTGAAGGCTAGGTTTTTCCCTGTTAGGGGTCTCCTAGGATATATTTGGTGTAATGAGTGTATGAATGTCTCTTTCTTGTTGTGTTAGATATCTACTTCTGTTGCACCTCTAATTAATCATGTTGTTAATAGTTTAAGGCTGCAAGATTAGACAGTCCCTCACTAGACCCTCCTAATGTTGACATCATCAAGTGGTATCAGAGCTTGTTGTGAATCTATTGAGATGATTACGAATCTGTTGGTAGTGTAAAACCCTAGATGTAACAAGTGTCACCACTGAAGAAGATCAAGGAAAGAAAGATCTAGCTAAGCTTTTCAAATTAAATTGTTTATTTGATTTGTTTCAATGGGGAAGATTGGAAAAATGATGAAGAAGAAAATGAAAACCTAATGTATGAAAAGGATATTTTGGAAAGAGAATTATGTGAATTCAAGAGGTGTAATTTAAAATTGATCGAAAGGATAAAAGAACTAGGAGAAGACAAATATGATGTGCTTGCAGATGAACTAAAGAATGTAAAGAGGACGAATGAAGATCTAGAGGTAGAGCTGAAATTGTTTAAGGATATTGAAAAGAGATTTGAAGAATTAGAAGAAGGATTCAAGTTGTTTGGGAAGGTGGAAAAGAAAAACAAAGATCTAGAAGAATGTTTGGAAGAATTGAAAAAGGAAAATAGTTTTCAGAAGAATGAAATATTAGGATTAAAAGAGCAGATTAATTAGTTAGAGTAGTCACTTGCAATATGTAGAGAGGAGAATGAAAGTCTGAGATTTAAGCCTAAAATTTATGATGTTTCTTGTGATACTAATGATTTATGTGATGATGTAGAAGTTTCTTTGGAAAGTGAGATTGAAGATGATAGTATGAATGAACCTACAGTGGTTAGTGATGGTCTTAGTTTAAAAATCATTCAAAAAATGGGATATGAAGGACAAGGATTGGGAAAGCATAAACAAGGAATTACAAAACCTATTGAGCCAATAATTAGATCAAGAAGTGAAGTCCTTGGATATGATAAAGGTAAGCATGTTGTTACAAATTCAAATAGGTCAAATTAGAGAAGAAAAGGTCTGTATTGTTCTCATTGTAATAGACATGGACATGAAAAGGAATTGTTTTGGGATCTATACCCTTGTATGTTCTATGGACTAAGGAATCATTTTGAAAAGATGTGTTGGAGTAAAAATGGAAGAAGAAAGCCTATGAAAGATTGTGTGTAGGTGGATTATAGATGGATTGATGGAGGAAAATGGAGACATGTTACTTGTATGTTTAGAAGGTTGTATAGATGGAATTGTTAACATGTTGGATAGAAAAGAGGATATAGATCAGGATGCAGAGAAAGTAGACCTTATGCAAAGAAAAAAAGGATAGGAATTCAAACTACAGAGGGAGAAATGATAGGAGTCATAATTCTTATCACAATGAAGGATACAAAAGAGATGAAAGAGGATTTGCTAGAAAGGGAACCTATTTTCAGGTTTGGAGGAGAAAAGAATCAAGCAGTGTATGTCAACAAGAATCTGTTACCAGAGAAGTAATTATGAGGAAACAATAACTAATGTAGAGGAAGTTTATGTAGAAGAAGAAGAATCTATTGACTCACTAAATTTAGTAGAGAAACTAGAAGAAGTTGAAGAATTGATCTTAAGAAGAATTTTTGTGTATACTAATCATCTGAGAAGGTAGTACAAGAGAAAGTTTGTGTGTGGACAAGTGTGAAGCGGAGCAAGAAAAGGAAGTTCATATTGTAGAGAAAAAGGGAATGACAAGCTATTGTACCAAAGGAGAAAGATTGTGTACCAGAGTAAAAGAATCATGCGTAAAGAAATAAAGAGTAGTATAGGAGAATTGTATATAGAGTACAAAAGATTTTGGTGAGTGTAGGGGAAATTTTGTTAGGAACTTGAAATTAGGAAGTGTTGTAGAGGGAATTCAAGAATGTATTCATTGAATCATGATAGAACATGTTTGTTCCAGAGGAGGCATTAATGCATGGGTTGACTCTTAAGTGATTGAAATAGACCTTGATCTTTAGGTAGCTTACAAAGAAGACTTTCTCAGACCGCCGATCATTGAGGTAATGCAAGCCTTGCAATTAGACCGCTAAACCTAGACCATGACAAGATCAAGAATTCAAGGTAGCATGGAGAGAAGACTTGTGTAGATTGCTAATCATTGAGGCAGTGCAATGCTTGCAAGTAGACTGACAAACCTAGACCATTGCAAGATGAAGAATTTGAGGCAGCTTGTAGAGAAGACTTGCTCAGACCATTGATCATTGATGCAGTGTAAGGCTTGCAAGTAGATCATCAAACTTAGAAGAACCTGAGGTAGTTTTGTATGGTGGACTTGAATAGATTGTTGACCTTGAGGTAGTTGTAAGTACCTAAAATTTGACTGCCATACCTATCCAAAGAGACAACATTGATTTTTCCATAATATAGCCCAAAGTAAAGAGGCTAAATTTTCAAATAACCCCGAGAGTCTGATGTAGGAGAATCCAAAAGCATTCAAAACAATTGAGATAGTTGATAGTGAAGTTAAAGTGTACCGAGAGGGCAACCTTGGAGAATACCACAGTTTACCACATATACATTTTAGAGGCCACAGAGCTAGAATTAGGAACTAGACATAGTCATCTACAACATTTCCAAAATTTAGATCATTTGGGCTTGATTCTAGAGAGATATCACTATCAGAAGATTACCTAGCTTTTACATGTTTTCATAGAACAAAGCCATCAGTGTTTAGTGAAGTCTAATTGGTTTGTAGAGCAATCCCATGACATGTGGAGATAAAAGGAACATCATTCAAGGAAGTTGTGGACTTGACCGACCTTCATGGAGTTCCACACAAAGTTCTATGTATTAGTGGAGCAATACCTTATGTTCAGGTCTGACCTACCTATGTACACACGTTTCATACTAGCTGTTACAATTAGGCCTTGATAAGGATTTGAAGGCTTGCAGAGGATATAAATGAGGAATAAAGATTTTTACAAAGCACTAGTGATAGAATGAAGAAGTATGAAAAGACATGAAGCAAATTCATAAGTGTTTTAATCCAAACAAGAAGTAGAAGTGAAGAAGAGTTTAGCGTAGCGAACATAATAAGTTACAGACCAGAGAATCGAGAAGATGGTAAAAGAAATTATGAAGTAATGTTGTTATATGAATGTTTGTAACCTTGGGTCGCGGCCTAGCATCTATAAATCTTGAGTGGCATATGTAATGTGCTTTGAGATCATAGTATAAAGGGGAATGAGCTTTCAAGGCTAGGTTTTCCTTGTTAAGGTTTTCCTAGGATATATCTGGTGTCATGACTGTATGATTGTCTCTTTTTTATTGTGTTATCTAGCTTTACTTTTGTTGTACCTCTCATTAATCATTTTAATAGTTTAAGGTTGCAAGGTTGGACAGTCCCTCACTAGACCCTCCTAATCTTGACTGCATCATAATCCCTCAACCCTAAACCCTAATCCCTTATCTCTAAACCCTAAACCCTATTCCTAAAGCCTCAACCCTTAAACCTTACATCATAAACCCTATCCCTAAACCCTCAACCCTCAACACTATACCATAAACCTTAATCCCTCAACCCTAAACCCTAATCCATCAACCCTAAACCCTAATCCCTTAACCCTAAACCCTAAACCCTATCCCAAAAGAATCAACCCTTAACCCTTAAACCTTAAATCATAAAACCTATGGTTAAACCTTGAACGCTTGACACTATACCTTAAACCCTAATCCCTTATTGCTAAACCCTAAACTCTAACCCTAAAGCCTCAACCCTCAAGGTCCCTAAACCTTAAATCATAAACCCTATCCCTAAACTCTCAACCCTCAACACTATACCTCAAACCCTAATCCCTCAACCCTAAACCCTAATCCCTTATCTATAAACCCTAAGCCCTATACCTAAAGCCTTAATCCTCAATCGTTAAGCCTTAAATCTTAAACCCTATCCCTTATCCCTCAACTCTAAACACTATACCCTAAACCCTAAACCCTATCCCTAAAGCCTCAACCCTCAACCCTTAAACACTAAATCATAAACCCTATGCCTAAACCCTCAACCCTTGACACTATAGCTTAAACAATAATCCCTTATCCCTAAAACCTAAACCCTATCCCTAAAGCCTTAACCCTCGATTCTTAGACCTTCAATCCTAAACCTTATTCCTCAACCCTCAACCCTCGACACTATACCATAAATCTAAATCCCTTATCCCTAAACCCTAAACCCTTATCCCTAAAGCCTCAACCCTGAACCCTTAAACCTTAAATCTTGAACCCTATCCCTAAACCCTCAACCCTTGACACTATACCTTAAACCATAATTGCTTATCCCTATATCATAAAACCTATGCCTAAAGCCTCAAACCTCAACCCTTAGACAATAAATCCTAAACCCTATTACTAAATACTCAACCCTACACACTATACCTCAAACCCTAAGACATTATCCCTAAACCTTAAAAGCTATCCCTAAAGCCTCAACCCTCAACCCTTAAACCTTAAATTCTAAACCCTATCCCTAAACCCTCAACACTATACCTTAAACCCTAATCCCTTAACCCTAAACCCTATTCCCTCAACCCTAAATCTTTAAATCATCAACCCTTATCACCCCTCTCCACCCCTATCTACCTCACCCAATCTCTCCCCTATCTCTCAACCCTTAGCCATCTAGGTCTCTCACTTATCTCTAAAGCCTCAACCATCAACCCTTAAACCTTAAATTCCTAAACCCTATATGTAAACCCTCATCCCTCAACACTATACATGAAACCATAATCCCTTATTCCTAAACCCTAAACACTATCCCTAAAGCCTCAACCCTCAATGCTTAAACCTTAAATCCTAAACCCTATCCCTAAACCCTCAACTCTCAACACTATAACTTAAACCCTAATCCCTCAACGCTAAACCCTTGTCCCTCAACCCTTAAACCCTTAATACCTCAACCCTTAAACCCTCAACCCTTAAACCCTAAACCCTTGACCCTTAAACCATAAACACTTAAACCCTCAACCTTTATCCACCCCTCTCCATCCTTATCTGCCTCACTCCCATCTCTCTCCAATCTCTCTCACCCTCTCTCCCTAGGTTGTAGGTCTCTCACTTGTATTTCTCTCATAGCTCTCTAGATATTTCCCTTCCTCTCCACCTCTCTCCCTCCTCCTTACCTATATTTCTCTCAAGTTGTCAACTTCACTCTCTCATTTTATTATATTTCCCCCCTCACCTCTCTATCTCACTTCTTTATCTCCCCATCACCTCTCTACCTCTCCCCTCTCTACATCTCTCAATCACTCCTTATCTACCTCTCCATCCATTCTTAGCCATCTAGGTCTCTCACTTAAACCTAAACCCTAAACTTTATCCTAAAGCCTCAACCCTCAACCCTTAAACCTTTAATCCTAAACCCTCAACACTATACGTTAAACACTAATTTGTTCAACCTAAACTGTAAACCCTATACATAAACCCTCAACCCTCAACCCTTAAACCCAAAACCTTATCCCTAAACCTCAACCATTGACACTATACCTTAAAACCTAATCCCTTAACCCTTAGCCTTAAAGCCTGAACCCTTAATCCTTTAACCTCGAGCCCTAAACCCTATCCATAATCCCTCTACCCTTGACATTGTGCCTTAAACCCTAATCCCTCAACTCTTAAATCCTTAATCCCTCAAAATTTAAATCCTTAAACCCTAAACTCTCAACCCCTAGATACTCTTAAACCCTTAAGGCATAAACCCTTAAACCCTATACCCTATACACTTAACCTGGACACTCAACCTTGAACACTATCCCTCAACCTTCAAACCTCTACCCAATACCCTATACTCTCAACCCTATTCTTATGCCCTAAACCCTCAGCCAGCATCCATGTGCCTTATACCCTCAACATTAAAACCTAAACCCTATATCTTAGACACTCAACCTTGAACATTATCCCTCAAATATAAACTCTCAACCATATACGTAAGTCATAATCCCTCAATTATCACCCCTATACCTTAAACCTTGAAGAATACACCAATAAACCATCATCCAGGCTATACCCTATAACCTCACCCTTATATCCTAAACCCTGAATATTGTGCCTCAACCCTATACTTAAAAACTAAACCATACACTCTCAACCCAAGTCACCCTATGCCTTATATACCCTCAATCCCTATCATAAACCCTAAACCCAATATCATATACCCTAATCCTCATTCCTTACACACTTAATCTTATACACTCAACAAGTTGAATATTATCCCTCAACTGTAACACTCTTCCCTCTACCCTCTACTCTCTACCTATTACTTAAGCCCTAATCCCTCAACCCTCAACCCTTTACCTTAAACCCTATACCCACAAACTTAACCCTCAACCCTAAAAACTATACGGGCTTAGGTCCTTATATACCCTAAACCCAAAACCCTTACATACATACATACATGCATACATACATACATACGTAGAAACATGCATACATATATACATATATACAAGCATGCATGCATGTACATACATACATACAACCATATGTACATACATACTTACAAGGATACATATATACATATATACATACATCAAACATACTTAAGAAACTTGAACATAAATCATTCAAATGGAGACATAATGCGAGCACATTATAACGTGCTTACATTATGTCAAATTGGGTAAACATTGGGCAAACTTGCAAAAAACAAAAAAATGCAAAGCATAGTGCGAGAGCATGATAATGCACTCATGTTATATTTTGGTTTGGGAATCCCAAGCCTTAGGCTTGTGATTTTCTTTGTATTTCTAACCCAAAGGCTTGGACTGCCTTCCCAATGTCTAAAGACATGTTTTTGCATATTCTACAGGATTTCACATAATTATATTCATGCTAACCCTCATATTTGCACGTGTTTCAAGGTCAAACAAGTTAAACCCTTGGGTAATGTTAGGATTTCTCTTAGCTATTTAACGATGTAATTTTTTTCACATTTTGACAATGTTAAGCCTTTCATCTTTAATTTCTTATATTTGTGTGTCTGTTTTTGGGCAAAAACTAGTTTTATGTATTTTTTTCATTATACATTAACCTTTCATTGAAATTTAAAAAAATTACATTTTTATAAACTAGACTCCATTCTACACATATTAAAAAAATCAACATTCAATTAGTTTTTAAAATTTACAGGGGTAGCATAGCCAAAATTTTTTTTAAGGATGTGTTTGCTTTGAAAATTAGTAAAAAATCAAATATTCATTAAAAAATTATCAGAAAAATTAAGCATAAACTACATGTTGTTAGCTAATTTTTGAATGAAGTGATTTTAAAAATACCAAAACTAAGTTAACCTTTTGAGGGAGCCACGAAACACACTATGTGATGTTTTTTCACAGAAACAACACCAATTTTTGTGGCTCCCTTTTTTGAACCCCTTAATCTATACCATTTTCGAAAAAATAGTTGTTTAGATAGTAGACTCAAAGCACTACAAATATTGTTTTTGTTGCATCTTCAAATTTTGAGTGTAACTATGCTCAATTTCACATCGAAGGTTAGTATTTTCTAATTTCAGAAAAAAAATGGCCACTTAAGAACCCTTCTTGGTCCCCCATCTTCTTGCACTTACCCATCTGTCTTGTGACAAGATTTCAAGAACATCCCAAAGAGTCACATGTGATGGTAGTCAAAAGAATCAAGAGATATTTAAAAGGTACTTTAGATTATGGGCTATGGTATCCCAAAGATACTGATTTCACTCTTAGTGCTTATACAGATGCAAATTGGGATGGAGATGCAAATGAAAGAAAAAGTATAATTGGAGGTGCTTTCCTTTTTGGGAACAAATTGGTATCATGGCTAAACATGAAGCAAGAATTAGTTTCTTTGTCTACTGCAAAAGTAGAATATATTACAACAACATGTTGCACTCAAGTACTTTAGATGAAGCAAACATTGAAGAACATAAGGATTGTGTATGAAAAACTAATCTCAATCTTTTGTGACAAAACAAGTGCTATAAACATCTCAAAGAATCTAGTGATGCACTCAAGAACAAAGCATACATCTATAAGGTATCACTTCCTAACAGAAAAGGTAATAGAGAATGAAGTACAAAGATGGAGTATGTATCTACAAAGGATGAAATTGTAGATATCTGCACAAAGCCTCTACCTAAGGATACTTTTGAGTATCTCAGGGAAAAGTTAGGGGTTATTACTCCTCCCTCACTAAACTAAGATGCATAAGGCACGCATTAGTCCAGTGGTGCTAAAGTTTCATCTTTTGATCTGGATTGATGTTTTGTAGGCTACCTCTTAGGGCGAGCAGCTAGATGTTGCTATAATTTCTTGATAAAGAGAAGCAAGTATTGTAGATTATGCTAACAGAGAAATTCTAGTTTCATCAGAGCAGTTTCTTGCAAGTATGTGCAGAAAGAGAAGTGATGACCTTTGCCATTGATGTCAAAGGCAGAGAGAAAATCATGTAAAAAAATCAAGGGGAGAAAAGAATTTAAAAATGTAAAAAGAAAAAGGGGAGAAAATAATCAGTGTAGAGTCATGTCTTGATGGTGTGTATAGTTTTTCACATCAATGACAAAGAGAGAAATTGTTGCAAGTATGTGCTTATCAGTGTTGTCATTGATGTCAACATATCTGTGTTGTCATTGATGTCAACTATGTTCTTGTTTTGATGATTACTTGTGTTGAGATAATTGGTTTGTAATGGCTTATATAAGTATTGAAGATAACGAGAAAATTCTTCTGTTATTAAGTTTCCAAGTGCTTTTGATAACATTTGCTCTCTTAGTGTAAAGCAGAGTATTCTCGTTTACTGAAGAATAATTTAGTAATTTGCTTTGCATATCCTATAGATTGCATATCTTTGTCTGTGGTTTGGAAGTTATTTGAAGGTAAGTCTTTAGATGCTATCATCCAAGTTTGAGCCTCTAATATGAAGATTTGAGAGAATTCTATTCACTAGAGTAAAAACTATTTTTCTTTGCATTCAGTGGTGATAGCGAGAAAGTATTTAGCTCCGCATTCCTCCACATTGAAGTATTATGGTCTACGGTTCTAAAGTGAAGTTTGGGATGATGTTATGTGCCTTCAAATCAAATGGTTCATGATTTAGTGGTCTGCAAGTGATCCTTTCTTTATAACAGTGGTTGACAGTAAAGTTCAAGTGCTTCAGTTTGAAGAATCTTATGGATAAAGTGTTTAGAGGTTGTGTAGATATTCTTGATGATTATAACATGTGTGTGGATGTCTTAGGATCATGTTCCAACCTTTTGATTGGTCTACAAAGTATAATCTGGATCATGCATGAGGCATTTTCTTAAAGATTTTAGTGTAAACACTAGTTCTAGTCGACTTTCTTGTTCTCACCACTTGCGGTTATGCTTTGGAGGTTGTGGAAGCGTGTTATGGCATGGAAGATTACAATTGAGTCCGAGGTAAGGAGTTATGTGATCTACATTCATTCTTTTCCTTCATAAATCTATTTAGGTCTATACCTATTCTAATGTATGATTGTAATGCTAACCTTGGAGATTGTTCCAATGGTTGATGATTGTAATGCCGACCTTGATGATCATTCCAAGGTTGATGAATTGTATAAATACTTTTAAATGAGTCATGAAAATATATCTGAGGGAAAAGATGTGAAGATAAGCATGAAGTAAAAAGCAAAGTAGAGCAGAGGATGTTTATTGTGCTTCAATGGAACTAAACCCTAGAATGGAGTAGATGTTATTATCTAAGTTCACCCATTTTGGGAGTGAGCCACCCACTGGTACTGAGCCACCCCATTGGCAGTGAGCCTCATCTTTTGCAGTGAGCATTTTGGGCAACAAACCCTAAGGCAGCAAGCCTCTGATTTTTAGTATTGCTATAACATATATAATTTGAGCTAACACTCAGCATGGTTTTGCCCCTATGGGGTTTTCCACGTAAAAAACCTAGTTTCTCTTGTGCTGAATAGTTGATGTGTTAATGGTTTTGAAATATTGGTTACAATTGATTAACCCCCCCTCTCAGTTGTATTGAACATTTCAACAAGGTCAAGAAAAAATAAGGGGATTATTATTACTAGAGTGACGGTGTGAAGACTGTGATCTAGGTAGAGATAGAGGAAGGTAGAAAGAATCATTTATGTGACAGAGGATAGTCTTGGTCAGTAGCAGAGACTCCCTTATCCTTACAATAGAAAAGGGTAATATTCCTTGCCAGCGACATGAGAAATGAATAGGAGATTAGTAACCTATGTGAGGAGGAAGAATGATTTTGAAAAACTAGGTATTTTCCTTGTTTAAATTGGAATAAATTATGGTTGTATATGACTATTAAAAACCAAAGAAAATCTGGCATGTGAAATGTTCTTATTTGTGTCTACATTTTGTTTTGGATTGACCTTCAATTTTCAAGTGTTTGTCCTCTTGTTTGCTCGACCTGCCTTAGATTTTACCCTTGCTGCCAGTCTCCTCATTGAACCCACAACATTTGATGCTTTTTCAGCCTACCAAAAGTGCATGAAGTTGGGTGGTTGTACCTATCATCTTGTCAGTTCTTGTTCTTATCTCTACCATTTGTTTGTTTTCTTGATTTTATGCAAAGTGGATCGACTCTTTCTTGGCCATCGCCTCAACCTTCGAAAACATAAATTAACAAGTTTCTAGGATGTTGATAATTCATTCTCTAGTAGTCTTATGATATTAGTTTTTTTCCTTCTCTGCATTGCTATTAGAAGTCACTCTTCTTGATAGGTCTTGACCTCGGTCGAATTGTGTGTCTTGTTATTGAAAACTACTCTTGAAACTTAGGTGGCAGTAGTATGTTCCTACCATAGATCATTTAAATTATGTTTTAAACTTTTGTAGTCTCATAATATTGTTCCTATAGCTATGAATTGAATACCCAGTCACTATTTATTTAATGCTAATTTAAAACTACCTTTAATGTTCTATCTCAGTAAGTTTAAAACCTTTCTCACTCAGATTTTAGTTTTTGATGTAGGTTTTATTTTTTATTTCAATACTGTTTCAGATCTATATAGTTAGTTTCTCTAGTTTTATAGTAACCTATTTGTGAGTTTCACTACTTAAATTTTTGTCATAGCCTTGTGATATTATTGTATTAGACATCCCTATTGTAACTGTATTTTTTAATCTAGTTAATATTGTTCAAACCTTTTAGTTACTGTCGCTAGTTCGACAGTAACCTAGTTGTGAGTTTTTTTATTTTTATTTTAACTTACTGCCATAGTTGTGATAGTAAGGTTGTTGAATGAATTATATTTTATGTTAAATTATCTTTTCATTATACATTTGTAACTTTTGATGTGGATATACCATTATCTTATTTACAAACATGCATGAAGTGAACTATATACTTTCTTGGAAAGAGAAAACTTAATACATTGTGAATATTTGAAGGAGATTTGGGCTAGGAAATAAAATCAATTTAATGAAGCCTTTATAGATGTCTCTTTAATGAATTAATTACTTGAAAGTGCACCCACTTTGGTTGAGCAAAGAAAATAATTAATGAACTATAATAAGGCAAAAGTATGTGTTATTATGCCGAGAGGTGTTCCTACATTCACAACCCGAATCGAGAAGAAGAGCTGAAAGATTCATAAACAGATTCATGTTCTATGAAATTTTATAAGATTCTCATTAAAAATATATATGCATGCCAATTCCGTGGATTGAAAAAAAAATTATGGTGGATGTTATAGATTTCATCACTTGAAGTTAAAACTAATTAAAAAATACCAATGAACAATAAGGAGATGGAAGGAAGGCAGTTTCAAAGAGGCATATAGAAAATACAAAATTATGAAATGCTTTATATATGCCTAATCTTTATTCTCATGGTGTCTATCAGGGCAATGTGGTGATAACCATCCAGGACAAATTAAGAGGTAAAATTGTGCAAACAAAGGTTAAAAGATATTGAAGTTGCTTTATATCTCTAGTAATATATTTTTATAATCTTTAATAGTAATTCATGTGGACTAGATGATATGCCTTCTATATTTGAAGATTCTGTGGATTTAGAAATATTTGCAATATGTAGAGATACTGTGTCACATGAAAGGAGAGATTTTAGACAGAATATCAAAATTTGTATAGAATTATGATGATTATGTATAAGGTATGTCATAGTATTTTAATTTTTATGGGCATTTTTGAACTGGTAACCATCATTAAAAAATTACATGATAGGCAGGTTCAACCATCAAACTTAGCCCTACTCACAATTATATAATCCCTTGATGAGTTACAAAAAATTGTTCACTTAAATATGATCATGAAAAACACAAAGTGTTTTGGTCATTATATGATTAAATAAGGATATATCAAATTTTGGTTTTCAAGGTGCAAGGAAATGAGTGAAACAAAAATTTGGGGGTAAAACAATATTAAATTTGAATATTTATCTTCCAACAAAATTAATAATTGAATAAAAAAAAGTATTGTTTGGATTTAGTTTTATTAATTAGTATTTGAATAAAATATCCACCCAATATGATAGATATATATTACTTTTTTAATTCTTTCTTTCTATTAAAAAAATGGAAAAAGTGGATAAGCACTAGCAAACTTGAGTTACATTTCATAAACAACAAAATTATAGGATAGAATTTGTTCCAATTAAGAATGCAGATTAAAGTAAATGATATGATATGTTTTATTGAACACCTATTTAATTTTATTTCCTAAATTTTATTATCATTGGATTTTAATAAAATCTATTTCTAAAATACACATATAATACTAATATATATATATATATATATATATATATATATATATATATATATATATATATATATATATATATATATATATATATATTATTGGTAGTATTTGTTTTAAAGGCATAAATTAAATTGTGTTCAAAACTCTTATAATACTAATTATATTAACAATGCAAATTTTTTGATTTAGGAGATATAATTTTATTTTCTACTTGATTAAGGGTTTTATTCTCCCTTATCTTCCTTAAATGTCTCCTCCACTCCCCCTATATTCTCTCCATCATTCCCTATTTTATGGGAAAATTATTCTATATTTATCTCCACTTATACATTTCACATTCTTATTTTATGAGAATATTTTATGAACCAATTACATATTATAATTTTTCTAGGTTTGTGTTTTGGACATTTTAATAAATAATATCATAATGCATCAAAAATAATAACCTTATTTTTACAATGTAGAGAATAATATGTAGAATCACTATGGACTTTATTGGATTAAATGAAAATATAAGTGTTAATAAAATGGGTTTTGGTATGCAATTCAATTGTATTGTGAAAAATTTACACAACGTAATATAAAATAGATTATGAATTGGAAAGAAATGTACCAACATTGTGGAAATATTTATACTACAATCATATTAGACTAGTTACTAAAATTTTTAATATATGATTTTTTTTTTTGTTTTTTAAATAAGCAAAGTTAGAACCAAAAAGTGTAATTTTGGGGTTAAAAAGTAAGATCCTAAAACAAGGCTAAGAGATCCAAACAAAACATGAGTGATTTGTGGAACTCAAATCAAAGAACTATGATATGAATGATTTGTGAAATTTTGAAGGGTAAATGATTTGTGTAAGAGTATTTGAAAAGAAATAGATAAGAATATTATGTGGACAAATACTATTCTTATGTGTATAAGTACTAGGGTACCAATGTACATGTGTTGGAATACATCATATTAAGGTAAGGGTTAGAAATAGGGTTATTGTTAGATTTAAAATTAGGGTTATAGTTAGGGTGGAATCAAGGTTATGATTAGAATTAGGGTTAGGGTTAGGGCTATGGTTAGAGTTAGGATTATGGTTCCTAGTAGAATTAGGGTTAAAATTAAGGTGGGTTACTATTAGAATTAGGACAAGAATTAGAGGTTTAGTTAGGGTTAGGGTTCAAATTATAATTAGGGTTAGAGTTCAATTAGTGTTATGGTTAGTATTAATGGTAGGGTTAGGGTTTGAATTATTGATAGGCTTAGGATTAGAGTTAGGGTTAGGGTTAAAATTAGAGCTATGATTAGGGTTAGAATAAGCTTACGATTAGGGTTAGGTTTAAAATTAGGATTAGGGTTAGATTTAGAATTAGACTTAGGATTACAATTAGCAATGTGGTTAGGGTTAGAGTTACAATCAGGATTAGGGTTAGGTTTAGAATTAAGGTTAATGTTAGAATCAGGTTAGGGTTATAATTAGGGTTAGGGTTAGAATTGAGGTAATGGTTAGAGTTAGAATTAGGGTTACTAAATTAGGGTAAGCATTAGAGTTACAATTAGGGTTAGGATTAGGGCTAGAGTTAGGGTTAGAATTTCAGTTAGGTTTAGAATTAGAGTTATGTTTAGGATTACAATTAGGTTGGGGTTAGGGTTAGGATTAGAATTTAGATTACAACTATAATTAGGGTTAATGTTAGAAGTAGGGTTAGGATAAAGGTTAGAATTACAATTAGAATTTGGGTTACAGTTAGAAATAGAGTGACGTTTAGAATGAGAATTAGGGTTAGTTTTAGAAATCTAGAGTTAGGATTACAATGAGCAATGTGGTTAGGGTTAGGGTTAGGGTTAGAATTATGGTTAATGTTAGAATTAGATTAGGGTTATAATTAGGGTTAGGGTTGGAATTGTAATTATAATTAGGGTTAGATTTAGGGTTACAGTTTTAAAAAGGGTGACAATTAGAATGAGAATTAGGGTCAAAACTAGGGTTAGGGTTATAATAAGGGTTAGGGTTAAGGTGATATTTAGGGTTATGATTGGAATTAGGGTTTAGGTTAGGGTTTGGATATGATTAGGGTTAGGATTTTAATTGTATATATAATTATGGTTAGGATTATGGTTAGAATTATAATTAGAATTCATGTTATAGTTTAAAGAAGGGTGACAACTAGGGTTAGGGTTAGGGTTATAATTAGGGTAAGGGTTGGAATTGTTGATAGAATCAAGGTTAGGATTAGGGTTAGAATTATAATTAGAATTTGGGTTATAGTTTAAAGAAGGGTGACAATTAGAATGAGAATAAGGGTTATAATAAAGGTTAAGGTTAGGGTGAGATTTAGGGTTACAATTATAATTAAGGTTACAGTTAGGTTTAAGGTTATGATTAGGGTAGTAATTATGGTTAGGGTTGGAATTACAATTAGAATTGGGGTTAGGATTAGGGTTAAAATTACAATTGTAGTTTGAAAAAGGGTGACAATTAGAATGAAAATTACGATCAAAACTAGGTTTAGGGTTATAATAAGGGTTATGGTTAGGGTGAAATTGAGGGTTATGATTAGAATTAGGGTTAGGCTTAAGGTTTGAGACAATGTTAGAATTGAATTAGATTTACAATTAGGGTTAGGGTTATGATTAGAATTAGTGGTATAATTAGGAAAAATATATAAAACAAAAATAGTTAGGGTTATAGTTACAATTATGGTTAGGGATAGAATTAGGGATAGCAAAAGAATAGGTTTTGGGATAGAATTACAATTAGGGTTATGATTAGAATTAGGTTTAGAATGAGAAAAAATATTTATAAAAAAATAAATTACTAGGGTTAGAGTAATGATTAAGGTTAGGGTTATGGATAGAATTATGACCACATGTTTAAAATTAGGGTAATGAATATAATTAGGGTAGGGGTTAGAAATTTAGTTAGGGTTAGAATAAGGGTTAGGGTTAGAATTAGGAGTAGGGTTGAGGTTAGTCTTAGTCAAAATTACAGTTGGGGTTAGTCTTAGGGTTAGAATTAGGGTTAGGGTTAGAATTAGGGTTAGGGATAAATTAGGGTTACTATTAGGTTTAGGGATAGAATTAAGGTTATTGGTTTAGTTATAATTAGGGAAAAATATATATGTAAAAAAAATATAACTAGAACTAGGGTTAGAGCTAAATTAGGGTTAGGGTTAAGGATAAAATCAAGGTTACAAATCTAGAATGAGGTTTAGGGTTAGAATTCAAATTAGGGCTACAATCAAGGCATATATATTATTTTAGGGAAATGTGAACAATAGAAATAATGAACTAAAATCCAATAACACAATAGAAAATGAGACAAATACAAATAAGAAAAAGACAATACCTTTACAACCTGATTTACCTCTATGCTTCCATTGTTCGCCTATCTCTTCTTGATCTTGATTGTAATGAAGCCCTCAGAAGTGTATACTCCCTTGCTTGTTGAAGACGACAAGAATAGAATGGCTATGATATAAATGTGCTATGAAGATGAGCTTCAAAGCAAAGGGGTGATCTCAAGCAAATGGATAGTAATAGGGTGCCAAAGGCATGCTAGTAATTCGATAGAGTAATTGTACTGAAAGCTTGGATTGATAGAAATGGAAGAATAGGGTTCCATTTATAGACTCAAAAGAGATGAGATCAATAGTTGAGAAGAAACAAGAAGATCAATGGTTGAGAATGGTTGAGGAATGTGTGCGAATAGAAAGAGGACAAGTGTCCAAGCTTCTTCATGCAACAAGGAGTTAACTAAATAAATTGAAGAGTTAATAGAATAGACCAATTAGTGAAGTGAATTGATTGGGGAGTTGACTTAATTGATTGATCAGTTAACTTGGTTGATTAAGGAGTCAACTGAATAGATTGACCAGTGAACTCAATTGACTAATTAGTTAACTAATTTGATTGATGAGTTAACTAATTTTGACTAGAGGATAAATAAGAGATGTGGGTGAGGGAATATTATCTAATTAAATATTTAAAATATTTAATTACATGTGCAACATGGTGAGGTGGAAAGATGAGGTGGATTGGTGAGGTGAATTTATGGAATTAGGACTTAGCGTAGAGGAATTTAGGATTATTTAATTGTGTGAGACATTAGAAGAATTTAGGGAATTTAATTAAATAAATTGATTTTATATAATTATGGGATAATGAGTGATGCCCCTTAAGAGGTAGCATGAAAAAACTATTTTTTTATGCAAACTCTCAAAAAGGAGGGAATGGTGATTAAAAAGGGATTCAACATGGAAAACAAGGTTGATAAAAGAAGAAACAAAGGAAAATGGGTAAGATTTATGGCTTGGGGAGAAGATATGGTAAATTAGTACTGGCATGGCAACTATAGATAGGCAAAAGTGGGCCCAACATGCCACATTTGCACACCTAAGCTGATTGGACTAGATAGAGAAGAGAAAGAATAATGGCCCAACCAAGCTTCCCACAGCACCAACATCAATTGGAGTGGGTTTGGTAGTACAAGAGGATGGAGGACATTGGCACACATGAATGTTATCTAACCCTACTTTGTTATTTTTTGTGATTCAAGTTAGTTATGGGGTCAAAAAATGGTAGGTTAGGGGTTTAGCACCAGTGCATAGCCACACAACACAATAGGTCGATGCATTAGTGCCTTAGGCTAGATTAGCGTGTAAGGGATAGGTAGGGAAATGTTAGTTTTAATGCCAAATAATGGTGGATTAGTGCTATTGGGTGGATTAGCACCAAAGTATTTGGATGGTTTAGTATAATCATATCGATTAGCACATACATTTTATCTAATACCATTCTCTCAATTAGCAGATAGGGTTGGTAGATTAGTGCAAATGGCTAGATTAGTGTTGAGCCATAGGGTTGTGGGATTATCTAGGTGGATTAGCCCTTGGAGATGGAGGAATAGTGCTATCATCTGGATTAGCAAAAAGGGGCTCCGTATTAGCACAATTAGCTAGATTAGCATCACCAGTCTATGGTTTAGCATCATTATTTAGATTATGCATTGGATAAAGGGATTAACGCATTTATCTAGTTTAAAACCATAGGTTATTTCTTTGGCACCAGGGTGTTGTTTTTTAGAAGAAAAAGGATTAATTTGTGTTGTATTTGAATGCAGGTTAACTTGCTTGAGATCTAGTCTTTAGAGAGGTGGCCACCCGTGATGGAGTGTAGGGATAGGATTTCATTGGTGGAGCACCTTTGCTTGTGAGTACTTGGTCTTAGGTTTGTTTTAGATACGTCTTGTTTGAGGGATCATCAATCAATAATGATAGCATTGGCAGAGAGGTGGTTGTGTGATCTACCTGCACCTTCTTACTTCCTACGGGTGACCCTAAAAGATGTGTGGTAGATCCTACGTATCCATGTTCATGGTGAGTGGTTTGTCTATGATACTATGATCAGTTTAGTAGTACTAGATTGAGTTTTTACCCCAACATTGGTGGTGATAGGCTAGGATTTGTGAGAAATGATATGGGTTGCTACTCTTGCTAGAGGTTTGAGTGATTATGCCATATACTTATGTGGGTTGGATGGGGGGATTCTTATGCTAGATCTATGCTCATGATGGTTCCCTGTTGGATGGGGGGACAATATTTAGCACATGGTGACACATAGCACATTATATGCCTATGGGTTGTGCCTATTGACCCATCATTACAATGAGATGTGTATGGTGGTGTACAAAGGTGAAGAGAGTCATGGTTGTGGTGTGACATTAATAATGTATGGGCTCAAGAGCATATAGTTGTCACAAGGCCCATATGTCCTCATGTTAGGAGATAATTTGAGCCTTGGGTAATGGAATAAACTTGTATACTCTGACATCAATAGTTTTAGAGTATGCAATATTTGAGGTGACGATGGTGGTGTAGCAACCCTACATGGGCTGCAAGTCATGGATTGATGATGATGCACCTATTCCTAATGCCAAGCTACCTTGGTACCTCATAGAGAGGAATGATCACATTATAGATTGATACATCACCTCTCAGGTTTTGTGACAATTTCATGTGTGGCAGGACCTGCCACAGATTACTATTATTTTTGCTTATGTGTGAGTGGATCGTTCCTTATGGCCATCAGAGATGGATTTGTGGTAAGTATGTGGTATTGGTGTTGTCATTAATGTAAGAAATCTTATGTTGTCATTGATGTCAACTGTGCATTCTGTATGAGTTAAGAAATGATGCAAGAGTATGAGTAAGTCTGTGTTGAGCAAAGATTAGAGATAATAAGTTTCTATTGAGCAAAGATTAGAGATAAGGTTCAATAGAGATGAGGATATGGAAGGAGTGTGAGCTTGAGTTGTTTGTGAATGTTGCGATAGTGATGATGATGTTTGTAAAGTGTTCATGTTACTGGCTTTCCAAGTGTTTTTGAGAAAAATTGAATAATATTGCAAATAGTGTGTTGAAGAACTCTTCTGGCTTACAGAGTACTATTCAAGTTTTTACTCCGCATTTATTTTTCATTGGAGATCTGAGTGTCTAGCTTGGATATGTTATTTATAAGTTTTTGAAGATGTTAAATCTAGAATTGGGTGCTCTAAAATGTTGTATAGTGAAAGTTGTGTTCAGCAGTTTGAGAGCAATGATTGACAGTGTTTGCAGTGCATCTAGGAGAAAGTATTTTTCTCTACATTTCTCTATAGATTAGTTTGTAGCCTTTCTAATCTATATTTATTCTTGTTAGGTCCTTATCTATCTTTGATCAAGAGATTTTATGATTTGACACTCTAGAAAGTGATTTCTTGTGTAGTAGAGTTTGGCAATGTTGTTTGTGAGCAAATTGGTAATCTTCTTCAGGTGAAATGTGTTGTGGTTGAATTTGTTGGTTTTTAGGTGACTTCAAGATGTTTGTGGATGTCTCTAGATCATGTTCTATATTGGTTCATGATACACATGTTTTCTCTTCATTTTGAAGAACTGTGTGATTAAAAAGTTAATAGTGTTGACATAGTTTGGCCGACCTGGTTGTTTACACTATTTTCTGTTATGCTTCATGGATTGTGGAAGCATGGAGTAGTGTGTAAGAGTGGATTTAGTTATGTGCTAAGATGTGGCATGGCCTGCATTTGTTCCCTTCCTTTACAAGAATGTTTAGGTCGAAATCTAATTTAAATATTATGAATTAAGTTGTGTTGCTGACCTTGTGGAATGTTTTCAAGGGTAACAATGGTATAAATAAGTGTCAAGGATTCATGGTTGATGTGATGCACATGAAATGTGATGTGCATGATGTGAATTTGATCAGGGCAGTGAGAGCTTTCATGTGTTAGACTACTGGATGTAGTGAGCAGAAGGTGTCTACTATTTTTTAGTGATGTTGTGAAGGTGATGCTTTTGGTAGATATTGTGCATCATTGGAACTATACTCCATGCATGTGTTAGATGCAATTATATTAGTTCAAACTTGGCAATGAGCCTTCTTCTCTTCTATATTTTCTCAGTGGGAAGTGAGTCCACTTGTGCAGTGAGCCTTTATTTCTTCTTGGTAGTGAGCACTGGGCAGTGAGCCTATTGTAATTTAGTATTGCTACTACTTTATATTATGATCTAGTCCTCATCATGGTTTTCCTCTTCTAGGATTTTGCACGTAAAAATCTAGTGTTGTCTTGTGTTTGGTGTTGTTATGATTCAGTTTTAGATACTTGATTTTCATTCCTAATCATCGTAACAAGTTTAATAGAGAATTAATTTAATGTGGATTTGAATGTTTGTGAGGTTTTCATGTTTTTTATACAACTAATTCATCCCCCTCTTAGTTGTCTTGTGGATTCAACAATTGGTATCAAAGCGATGTTGTTTGGAAAAAAGATTAACAACTTGAGGTAGATCTGGGATGGTGCACAAGAAGGATGTACCCTTGTTTGATGGATCTAACTTTCCACTCTAGAAAATAAGGATGGAATCTTTTCTAAGTTCTCTTGGTTATGAGATCTTGAAAGCTATTAGGTCTAATTATACTGTACTTGAGAATGGTAATACTACTACTAATGAGATCAAAGCTCATGAAATTGATGGTAAGGTGAAACATGCTCTTTGATGTGGTCTTATTAATTTTGAATTAGTGAAATTTGTGAATTTCAAAACTACTAATGAGATTTGGAAAAAGTTGGAAAGTGTCTATGAAGGAGATAATAAGGTCAAGCAAGTTAAAATAGACAACTTGAAGCTCATTTTTGAGACCATGCGAATGTCTGAAGATGAAAATGTTACAAGCTACTTATAGAAGGTGGATGAAGTTGTCAATGGAATCAAAGATCTTTGTAGAAATATAGATGATAAAGAAGTGATATTGAAGGTACTCAAAACTCTTCATAAGTGTTGCAATCATAAGGTTTTTTCTATTAAAGAATTAAAAAACTTAATCAGTTTACAAGAGATTAGTTGCTTGGCACCCTAACTACTTTTGAAATAAGAGACTTTTATACAACTAGTGGAACTACAAATGTTGAGACTACTTTTAAGGCTAACAAATCAAAGAAGACTATGGAATTAGATGCAAAAGATTTTGATGAAGTAGAAGCTAACTTTGTAAGAAGGATGAAAAAGAGAATGGAAAGTTCGGTGGTAAGTGGCCTTTTAAATGTTTTAGTTGTGGAAAGATAGGTCATTATGCTTCAAGATGTCTAGATAGAGCTCTAAGAGTTAAGAATAAGGAAAGCAAAGGTAAGATGGTTAATAAATGTTACTATGTTAGAGAAGATGCAAGTATATTTGATAATAATTCTGATGATAAGGATAATAATGATGATGAATACTTATTCATATCCCTATAAGATGAAATTGTTTCTTTTAACTCTGGAAGTTCTGTGAAGAAAAAGAGTCTGGAAGAAAGTACTAACCCTAAAGTCATTGTAATGTCTACTTTTCATACTAAAAGAGAAAAATATGAATAGGTCATTTATAGTGGATACTTGAATCATATGATAGGAGACAAGAGTAAGTTTGTTAAACTTGAAAATTATGAAGTTGGTGTAGTTATATTTGGTGATGATGCAGCTGCTAAGATATGTGGAAAAGGTTCAATCAATTTTGATAGAAAACATAACATTGATGATGTTCTATATGTTGAAGGTTTAAAGCATAATCTCTTGAGTGTTAGACAGATGTGTAGCAAGGGTTATAGTCTTATGTTGTAGGATGATGGATGTGAGATTAGAAAAAGTTCTAGAAAAGTAATTCTTTTTGGAAAGAAGATAGATGAAAATATTTATCAGTTCAAAGGTACTGATGGATGTTGCTTCATGACTCAAATAAATGAAAGCTAGTTATGGCATAGAAGACTATGTCACATTAATTTTGATAGTCTAATGAAGATAAGTTCAGTTCAAGCTATGAGAGACCCACCAAAGATTATCAAATCTACTAATTTTGTTTGTAAGAAATGTCAAGTTGGGAAGCAAGTAAGGAGAAGTTTTAAAGTCAAAGAACAATCTTCTAATGGACTGTTGAAATTGGTGTGTATAGATCTTTGTGGTCCTACCAAGGTAAGGAGTTTGCAAGGTGACATGTATTTCATGTTCCTAATTGATGATTATTTCAAAATGAGATGGGTTACTTTCCTTAAAGAAACATCAGAAGACCTAGATAAGTTTAAGACATTTCAACCTATGGTTGAGAATGAAATAGATATGAGAATCAAATGTTTGAGATCTAACAGAGATGGAGAATTTACTTCAAATGAGTTTAACAAGTTTTGTCAAGATCATGGGATAAAGAGACATTTATCTACCCCTAGAACTCCTTAGTAGAATGGAGTGGTTGAAAGGAAGAACATGACTGTTCATGAAGTTACAAGGACACTAATAGAAGAAGCTAAAGAAAAAGAAGTGCAAGTTAAAGAAAAAGAATCTCTAGAAAGAATCCCTAATACTCCCAAGTATGTGTAGAGGCATCACTCTAAAGATCAGATCATTGGTGATAAGAGTAAAGGTGTATTGATAAGAAGGAAACCTGCTGAAGAATAGATAAATCTATGTTTGTGTTTACTTTCTAAAGTCAAACCTAAAACAATGGTTGAGGCATGAAAGGATGAGTATTGGATAAAGGCTATGGTAGAAGAACTAATGCAGATTGAGAAAAATTAGACTTAGGAACTTGTCCCAAGACTAGAGAACAAAAATATGATTGGAACTAAGTGGGTGTTCTGAAACAAATTGAATGAGAATGGAGAACTGGTAAGGAACAAAACATAAATGTGAAAAGAGATTCAAATGTCAATGTGTGGTGAAATGAAATTCTTTCTTGGGTTACAAATCAATCAAATAGATAAAGGTATCTTCATTTCTTAGTAAAAGTATGTGAAAGAGTTGCTAATGAAGTTTGGAATGGAAGATTCTAAACTAGTTTGTACTCCTATGGTAACTAGTTGTAAGTTGAACAAGAATATGATTGATGAACAAGCATTATCTTGAACTTGTTTAGTTGTGCAAGGAACACATTTGAGTAGATTGGATCTATTGGATGCCCCTTTAGTACCTCCTTTTGGAATGTAGCCACACCACTTTGCCAATTTGATACTAAGGAATGACCTTTTGTTGGACCTGGTAGTGCTCATAGTTGGCACTAGTATTCTATAGATTATCGTATGTCTATTGTTGAATATGGAATCCATCAATCTTCAATAGAAGCTAAAGGCAAGACTAACATCAATTGTGGCCAATTGCTAGAAACCAAGACATATCTAAAAGTGCACATCCAATTATGTTTTGAAGGTCTTTGTTGTAGCTATGTTGAATGTATGGAAGACTCTTGTCCCATATAAGTGGATTGTTTAAGTGGTGCATCCCAAGGAGGTATACAATCATGTGGATGGCTACCTTTGTTCATTCATTTCTTTAATAGGAGGAAGTTGACTTGGATAGTTTAGCATTCATCATGGACTATGGAGTGCACTAGAAGATACTCAAGAAATCTATTGTATCGTAATGACACAATGGTCTTTTGGAAACTTGAAGTGAACCCACATGTTACTAGAGATGATCTTAGCAATGGACTCTAAAGATGTTTTTCTTAAATAGTTTTATAATTTCCATCTTGGAGAACCTACAAACCACTACATAGACATAATTATAATTTAAATTTGTAATTATCTTTTTGGTAGTAGGTCCTAAAATGAAAAACTTTAAAACTAAATCTCAAGGTTTGGTAGGTATTGGTACTAGATTCATGAATTGATTTACTTCTTGATGTTCTTCCACATCTTTGACCAATGGAAATAAGTTTCCCATAGTTTTCTCCATGTCAAAATGAATTGTGTCTTCTAGACCATATTTTGATGTTGGCCCAATGAATTTAAAAAAATGTCTTAAATGACACAAGTTTCTCTTGCAGATAAAAACTAGAAACCACTTTTTTGGCAACTAATTCCTAATGAGTGTTAACAAATCAATGTCACTGCTATGGTGTTGACAATATTGTGATCAAAAGTCAGCTAAGATAGTCAACAACCCAATTGGAAATCTCATTGTTGTGTGTTATATTGAGATGGAACTACCAAAAGTTAGTGGCCAACTTCTAATTCTAGTCATTATGTAGTTTTCTCTTTAGGATTACAAGAAATAATATTGGTTATTTGTTGGATGCACCTAACTTCTTAATATTCATTTCGGTGATGATTTGTATCTAGTGGAGATGAAAAATATTTCAAGAAAAGGAAAATATGAAATGAAACTCAAAATACAACTATTGTACCTTCAAATTCCTCCAATCTCCTTCACTCCTTGATAAGGTGGAGGATAGATGCACCCAAGGCTCTCCTAGCTTTAGCTAAGTAGAAATCAAGTATGTGGATTGTTCTCAACTTCAACACAATATGAAATGGATGGAGTATTTGGCTAAGGATTTGGGAGATATTTTGGCATATGATGTTTCATAAAACTTATGATTTAAAATGGCTTGGATGGGCTTGTATTTACAAGAATTTTGGAAGGATTTTGTATCAAGGGTGGAGATGAAGAGATGAGATAGAGGGATAGATCTTCATCAACAAAAAAAAAGGGTTGAGACTATTTTATAATTTTAAATTCGCCTTGGGAAGGCTTTGCATTAATTAGAATTAAGACTTTTAAGGAAATAAAAAATAAATTTCCTTGGGAGAAGGTGGAGTAAAAAAATTAGTTTTATTGGTGAATGGGATGACATGTGATAGATGTGTTGATTTGGCAAACACATGTGTCATGTAATGCCCCCGCCAAGGAACCCCAGAGGACAACACTAAACTAGGTCAAATTAATAGAATATTTTTTTTTAAAAGAAAATAATGATAGAATGCATAACATAATATAATAATCTAAACATAGGTCCTCTAAGGTTCCTTGACTACATTACTCACAAATCAAGATTACAAGAAACAATTGTTATGTAAAGAGATACAAACAAAGATACATCCCAAAATACAAATACAAGACAAGAGATCTTTTCAAATAGGAAGAAGACATCTCTCATGCATTTACAAATAAATATAGGAAGAACCATAAGGTCATCCTTAGCATAGTGGAAAACATATTCTTTGCTCTAGTAATCTACTCAATTAATAGACTTATATCCGTGCCTCTAAAAGTAAACATTAGTTCCAAAAAGATTATCAATAAACATAAAAGAGAACTATATACTAGCCTAATGCCATAAGGGGCAAACCTAATGTCTCAGGGGATTATCCTTGATGGCCTTGCCTATGTACATGTAGCGCAGAGACTTCATAGTTCAGGATTGAATTTACAACCATAAGATGGTTTAATACAAATCTAATGTTTTAAATGATATCAACGTATTCTCAAACTTAGATATACATTCGCATATCATTCCATACTTGAGGTAAGATGTAGATTACAGTTTACCTTTCTCATTCTCACAAAACACTAATAATACAAATAACTATTAGATAGTATACTCATTTGGAAGGCAAAACAACAATAGACAAATAGATAGTATTCATTCAATAATGTAAATAGATAATGGTGCAGGGGCACTAAGACAAATTTTGAATTTTTAGTTTCAATAAAGAGCCTAGGTGGAATTTACTTTCACACCTGATGTAATAAAGTCTATCAAAGACCATTTTTTATGTATTTGTGGTCACCTAGGGGTAGAGTTTTAATTATTACATAATATCAAACAAACTATTTCTGGCTGTGTAGTGGACAGGCTATTTTTAGCCTATTTTTGGCATTTTGAGGAATCTCAATGACCATGGGAGTCATGGTGATGAGGAGACAAACTCCCTTTATAACCCTAACATACAATTGCAAATGTATGTACATACATTTGTCAACATGCATGGTCCCTTGTATATACATGCATTCTTTATCGACATCAAATTCTCCTTCACCCACTTACTGTAGCAATACTATAGCAGTTTTATGTTTATCGCATACATACGGGCTTGTATCTCTTAGCATATAATCAGACTAACATACAATTGGCTTTGTATGTACAAGCCCTCCTTCACCCTTAACTTGCCTATCGGCAATACCTTACCTATCGGCCGCTGGGTGTAATGTCCCCCTGATCGCATACCTCAGACTGATGCATACTTCTGACCTTGTTGACCATCGGCCACACTTCCTCTGTTGGTGAATTCCTTACCACCCCTGCCGATCATTATCCTCTCGTCGATCGATATTCGCTTTTGCTTGCCTATCGGAAACAATTACACCATTGGATCCTATTGTCAAAGTCTCCCCGACTTGTGTTATCACACCGACACCTTCATCCACTCGATGGCTTGCAATGCATGTCCAACATACATACAACGTCCACACTTCTTACTCCCATACAACAACTAATGTATGCTTTTGCATACATACAACCATGACTTTACAAACTACTCCACCAACCCATCGAACAACCCTTGTATGTGCATCGACACACAACACACTATTGACTCTGCCAAACACTTATCCATTGTATGCATGTATGTTTCAACATACAAACTAAACATACAACCCATGATATGCAATTGACAGATACTCACAGAATGTCTCGTCCATACAACTGCAGTATACACACAAACTATCTCTGACATATAAAAGACATATACTCATCAATTGTATAACCTGATGTGCATTTGCGATGTACATTCAACACATACAAACCTGCCAAATACAATTGACGGATACACAGGAACTGTCTGCACATGCAATAGGGGTATACACACAAATTGAACCTGACATACAAAAGTGATATACATAAGAATTGTATATTCATAATATGCATTTGACCAAATCTTGACTTCCTTGTATGCCGATTGAAACTCTAACTTTCTCTCTCTTGTACATGTGATAGACTTGTATATTTTGATGTATGTTTCTCACATACAACAGCGATTGACCAAAGGTGATATACTCACAATATGTGATAGCGATATACTCACGACTTGTATATCTCGCATGCAAAAGAGATATACACACAATTTGTATGTATTTTATAACTCTACAGATTTTTCCCAATTTCAACCTGTGAAACTCTAATGATGGTCTAATCCACTTCCTTGGTGGTTTCTCAGACCCATTTCACCCTACAATACCTAGCACATACCCATGCTAGGGTTCTTCAACATCTCTGGCCTATGACCCTGCGAACATGCATGTGAACAGAAAACACAAAACTAAAACCTAAACTACTGTACATGACCATTCCACCAATTCCGCAGGAATCAACTGGTGGAATGGGATGAAGAATCCATTCGGCCAAGCAAAACAACGATTCAATTACACAGTGAGATCAAATGATTAAAACACTAATAGAATCTTATTAGATTCCAAAAGATGCAATTACAATGCTTTGTTTTCCAACATGACAATACAACTGATTGTTTTCAACTACTACAGAACCTAGATCCTTCATCCATCAAATCCCCAGGTATTTATCTAGTTACTAGTAGTAGTACAGACTTGTCTCCAAGCGGCTGGGAGACATAACCAATATAATAAACTGTAACTAACTAACAACCTTGCACACAAACCTAGATGCAACTACCTACATCGGTCCAAGCTGACCTCATTACAATGCATTGGTCTTATAAGACCTTATTGGGAACATCAACATGACTAAAACTACCTAACTGCCTCAAGTCGGCCACTGTGGAATAGGTGCTCCTACACCATACTCCCCAATAGAAAAAGAACCCATGTCCCATGAGTTAGGTTTTGGAATAATTCCACTTTTACTCTTTGCCATCTCATGGCTCTGAACTGCTCCAGCTTTATACTCTGTTGTCCCTTGGTTGCTCCAAGATTTTTGAACTGTAACTTGTTGTCTTGCAAGTAAACCCTCATGCCTGTCAGTGTAGGCTCTTCTCACATCTTGCTAGTCATTCTTGCTGACCATCACCTCTGTCTGAATATGGACAGTGGAAACCTCATTTACTGGTATGGCAGAATGTGCTTGTCTTACAACTCTGAGGGGACAAACAAGAGTCCCTACTAGGATTGCATCCTTGTGTGTCAAATCATCCTATCACTGTGTACAAACCTACTTCTGAACCTGCTGCTAGTCTCTGTCAGTCAAAACTAAAATCTTCTTCAAACTTTGATCTCCCCTCCTTGAGACATAATCAACTTTCTAACATTCTCTGTTGTAGGCATTTTCACGAACTCTTTCTTACCTACCAAAACAATCTTACCTGTCTTCTTTGCTTCAGCATCTTCCTACAATGGTTGCATCACAAAAGTTCTCCCATCCTTCTTGAAGGTATAGGTGTTAGCATATCCGTCATATAATGCTCTCCTATCAATTTACCATGGCCTACCCAATAGTAGGTGACAACATTCCATGGGCAATATGTCACACAAAACCCTATCCTGATATTCTCCAATCTAAAAATCAACATATGCCTGCTCATACACCAAAAGTGATTGACTATCACTTACCCAAGATGCTTTGTAAGGATTTTGATGTGGAATGCTTTCCAGTTTCAGTTTGTCTACCATTTCCTGAGATACCATATTATCTATTGAACTAGAATCTATTACTACCTTGCATACTTTTCCTTTGCTTTTGCATTTAATCTTGTACAAGTTCTTCCTTTGCCTCAGGTCTTACTGCTGAGATGTCAACAATGTCCTTCTGATCATCAAACTTTCTCTCATTTCTGATTCCAAATTTACTCCAGGAGATGTCAGACTCTCCTCATGCTCTTGCAGAATTTGAACTCTCTTTTCACTTCTTCTATCACTTCCACTTGATGTAGCACCAATCTTTTTAGGACACTTGAAGGATGGATGTCCATATTCACCACAAGTGTAACACTTTCTAGAAAATGTAGTAGAACCTCTACCACCTCCAAATCTATCTCTTGTCCTTTCCATCCACCTCTGAAATCAGACTATTCTTGTCCTTTACTAATGTCTTCTTGACTCTCATTGACTTGTCTTGTCATAGGAGCTAATCCTCTTCCTCTGGTATTACTGCCTCTTCCTCGCATGGACTTATCTTTTCTCCTATTCATCTTCTCCTCAATCCTAATTGCCATTTGATAACAATCTTCTACACTCCTAGGGTTAGCCAAAACTAACTCATCTTGTATGTTCAATCTCAAACTAGCCAAGTACCTAGCAACCTTTTCTACCTCATTCTCATGATGACCAGACCTCATGCTCAACTTGTAAAACATCTCAGTGTATGCCTTCACATCCGTTTCCTTTTGCCTTAAAAATTGCAGCTTCTTAAACATCTAAATTTCATAATCTTTGGGTAGAAATTTACCTTTGATCTTTGCTACCATCTTGTCCCATGAAGTGATCTTTGACTTTCCTTGTTTCCTTCTCTCGGATTGTACATAATCCCACCATACCAAAGCATGACCTCCTAACTTGGTCTTTGCAATCTTTACATTCTGATCCTCAGCAACATATTCACATTCAAAGTGATTATCTAATGCAGCAATCCAATCAAGTACCTCTTCTTCATTCAAACTTGTGTACCTTGGAACATCAATCTTTACCTTAGGTTTGTCACTCTGAATTGCCCTTAATAGTTTTGCAAACCTTTGATCTTCAGCATTCAGTTCTTCATCTACCTCTTCAAATTCTTCATCAGCATCATCTTCTTTTTCAGATTCACTATCTTCCACTTCTCTTTTCTTGTTCATCTCCAAGGCTACAAGCCTGGCTTGAAGTGCTTCAGCAAGCTCCTTCATCTTTCTCATCTCTCTGGCATGTTTTTCCTTTATCTCCTGCAACTCCCTTGCAGTACCATTACCTTTAGGAGGCATCTTGTCAACCTCTCACTCCTCTACCTCTGTCTTCTCAGTGACAAAATCAACACACAACAGCCCAGACCTTTTGTTGAGCTCTGATACCAATATGATGAGGAGACAAACTCCCTCTGTAACCCTAACATACAATTGTAAATGTATGTACATGCATTTTTCAACATGCATGGTCCCTTGTATATACATGCATTCTTTATTGGCATCAAATTCTCCTTCACCCACTTACTATAGCAATACTGTAGCAGTTGTATGTTTATCGCATACATACGGGCTTGTATCTCTTAGCATACAATCAGACTAACATACAATTGGCTTTGTATGTACAAGCCATCCTTCACCCTTAACTTGCCTATCGGTAATACCTTACCTATCGGCCGCTAGGTGTAATGTCCCCCCGATCGCCTACCTCAGACCGATGCATACTTCTGACCTTGTTGACCATTGGCCACACTTTCTCTTTCGGCGAATTCCTTACCACTCCTGCCGATCATTATCCTCTCACCAATCGATATTCACTTTTGGTTGCCTATCGGCAACAGTTACACCATCAGCTCCTATTTTTGAAGTCTCCCTGACTTGTGTTGTCACACCGACACCTTCATCCACTCGATGGCTTGCAATGTATGTCCAACATACATACAACGTCCACACTTCTTACTCCCATACAACAACTAATGTATGCTTTCGCATACATACAACCGTGACTTTACCAACTACTCCAACCCGTTGAACAACCCTTGTATGTGCATTGACATACAACACACTATTGACTCTGCTAAACACTTATCCATTGTATGCATGTATGTTTCAACATACAAACTAAACATACAACCCGCGATATGCAATTGACAGATACTCACAGACTGTCTCATCCATACAACTACAGTATACACACAAACTATCTCTGACATACAAAAGACATATACTCATCAATTGTATAACCTGCTGTACATTTGTGATGTACATTCAACACATACAAACCTGCCAAATACAATTGACAGATACACAAGAATTGTTTGCACATGCAATAGGCATATACACACAAATTCAACCTGACATACAAAAGCAATATACATAGTTCAGTATACTTAACCTTGTATAGTCATAATATGCATTTGACCGAATCTTGACTTCCTTGTATGCTGATTGAAACTCCAACTTTCTCTCTCCCTTGTACATGCAATAGACTTGTATATTTCGATGTATGTTTCTCACATACAACAGCGATTGACCAAAGGTGATATACTCACAATATACGATAACAATATACTCACGGCTTATATATCTCACATGCAAAAGAGATATACACATGATTTGTATGTATTTTATAACTCTGCAGATTTTTCCCAGTTTCAACCTGTGAAACTCCAGTGATGGTCTGATCTACTTCCTTGGTGGTTTCTCAGACCTGTTTCACCCTACAATACCTAGCACATACCCATGCTAGGGTTCTTCAACATCTTTGGCTTGTGACCCTACAAACATGCATGCAAACAAAAAACACAAAACTAAAACCTAAACTACTATATATGACCATTCCACTGATTCTGCAGGAATCAACCGGTGGAATGGGATGAAGAATCCATTTGGCCAAGCCAAATAATGATTCAATTACATAGTGAGATCAAATGATTAAAACACCAACACAATCTTATTAGATTCCAAAAGATGTAATTACAGTGCTCCATTTTCCAACAGCACAATACAACTAATTGGTTCAACTACTACAGAACCTAGATCCTTCATCCATCAAATCCCAGGGTATTTATCTAGTTACTGCTGGTAGTATAGACTTGTCTCCAAGCGGCTGGGAGACACAACTAATCTAACAAACTATAACGAACTAACAACCTTGCACATAAACCTAGATGTAACTACCTACATCTGTCCAAGCTGACCTTATTACAATGCATTGGTCTTATAAGACCTTATTGGGAACATCAACATGACGAAAACTACCTAACTGCCTTAAGTAGGCCACTGTGGAATAGGTGCTCCTACACCACATGGAATGATGGAATATGAGGGAAAACATGTTATTTAGGTCTCACACACCTCGAGGTAGATGGAGAGGAAGATTTGGAGAGAAAAATGAATAAAGATTTCCAATTTTCTGCACTTTTTCTATAGTTTTGTTGTTTCAGAGATTGGTATGGATCTGTATGGAATTTGTATGAGCTATATGTGCTTTGGTTGGAAATATAATGGAATCTACTTTCTAATTCTTTTTGTTGCACTCAATTTTGTCGTGTTATGTGAAAGTTATGGTTAAATTAGTTATTGTGATTTCCAAATTTTAGGCTTAATTGCCAGAAGGACAGTCCATTTTTTAGGGTTTCTGTACAAAATGAATTTTGGTAAGAGACACTGCTACATGTGACAAGTGTTGTCATTGATGGTAACTAATTCTATCCTAGACATCCACGTAACATAATTGGTCATACCATAAGTCAGAGTGAAGATTTGTTCATGTCCGAGTAGTTAGAAATAGAGCATGTGACAAGGTCAAGTGTCTTAGTTTGGATCTCTCCAATGGTAAATCATAGTGTACTATGACTCCAAGGAAGTAATAAGGATTGTAAAGACTCTAAATCCAAGAATTTAGCCTCTGGTGATGAAGGATTCAAAATTTATAAGCATCTGAGTATCATGTTCCAGTTAGTCTGCATAGTCAGAAGAAGAATAGGCCGACCTATTATCTGATCTTGGTTCGGATGAATAAAAGTTGTTGGTTAAGAAATTTATGATAATCAGTGGTATTGGCCAACATGATTGATGATTTAAAAACACAATTTGTTTGTTCACATTGTTGTTTGTGTATGGATTCAGCCGACAGAGTAGAGTTCTTAATTAATGTTTTGAGTTTTCCTGAAGCTGATTATAGATGATTGAATTTCTTGATGCAGATATATATAGCCAATGGATTCGAGTCTATTTGTGTGTAAGAATGATGTGGTGATTGACTAAGTGTGAAAAAGGGCAGAAGAAGTGTGAAGTTAAAGATCTAAGTTCAGATTATGGTAGAAGAGTGAAATAGGGTAGAATAAGGATGAAGTGTCTAAGATTAGTATTTTGTGCTTAACCATAACTAAATTTTTGCATTGGTACATGCTAGTCATCAGTTCAAACATTCTATAATCTTTATCTAATCATTTCTTTAGGCAGTGAGCCTCTTGGAGCAGTGAGCCTTGGGTAGTGTGCCCTGAAGGAATGTGCCTTCCCCATTTGTAATACTTTTAATAGAGTATAAATTCTTGTGGGCTAACCTCCACCATGGTTTTTCCCTTAATCTGGTTTCCATGTCAAATATCTTGGTGTCAAGTGTGTTAATTGTGTTTCTTCTCATGTGTCTTTGATTCATGCTTTCATGGTTACATCTTTAATCTATTAAAGAATAATTAATTGCAGAAAGTATTAAAGTGTTTGTGACAACTGATTCACCCCCCTCTTAGTTGTCAGTCCTTATTTCAACAATTGGTATCAGAGCAAGGTTCCTTGGAAGAAGTTTAACAGCTTGAGGAAGATCTAGGAAAGTGGTTCAATGGGTTCATCTAGGTATTTTGATGGTATTAAATAATAACTGCAAATTGCTTAAGATGATCTTAGTCAATCCAGAGTAGAAGTCAAAGATCTGCAAGAGAACCTTAAAGATGATGAAGATTTCATTGAGACCTTAAAAGAAAAATTGGGAAAATCTAATGAAAAGAGTAAAGAGCTACTTCTTCACCTAACAAGTCAAAATGAAGACAATAACATGGATGAGGCCTTAAAGGAGAAGACAAAGGAATGTGAGAAGCTAGCAAAAGAAGTTGTCCTAAAACATGAAATGGAATCAGGTGTGATGAGACTAACCAAAGAAATTGAAGGAAGAAAGAAAATTGAAGAAGACATGAATCAAACTTTGAAGGAAAGAACAGAACAATGTTGTAAAATGGACAGAACAATTTTCCACTTAAAATATAATCTACAAGAATGTAGATATGAGGAGGAACTTCAAAGGCAAATTGTCATTCTCAGACATGACCTAGAAGTTGTAAATAAATACAAGGAGAAGTTCAAGATAAGTTCAGGTAAACTTGAAGTGTTGCTTGAGAGTCAGAAGAAGGATAATGATAAACACATTCTTGGGTATGAGAAAGGTAAAATCTCCAGATCCAGACAAAGAATTTCTCAATCAAGGAATGGGAGAAATAGACCTAGAAGACCTCTGGTAAGATAGCCTAATGCTCAAAGGCATCTATCTTTCAATGGAAATTGTTTCAATTGCAATAAATTCAGTCATAGAGCTACTTAGTGCAGAAGTAGAATAAATCAAAGTAGTCCATTCTTATACATTCAATGCTTCAAATGTAAGAGGTATGGTCATAGATCCAATGAATGCAAAAGTATGATAATGAACAACTCTAATAATAGAGGAAATGGCAATTCTTTCAATGGCAAATGCTCTGCATGCAATAGAATTGGGCATATGGCTAATCGGCGCAGATCAACAGGAAATCAATCAAATGGGCAAAGAAATGTTGTGTGCTTCAATTGTAATCGATTTGGTTATATTGCTAGATTCTGTAGAAGTAGGAATAATGAAAGAAGAGGTCTGATAAACAGAAAATCAAATGAACAGAGACAAGACAAAGGCAAGGGAAAAGTTGATGTGAGTGAATTCTAGAATCAAATGAACAAAAGATGGGTGAATAAAGGTTGAATGAATGGTGATGATGTGTCCACACCAGAATCTGGTACTGATAATTCCTCTAGAAATTGAATAAGGAGCTCTACCTCAGGGGGAGCTACTTTTAAAATCTAATTCCCCCAACCAGTAAGTAGGTGCCTGAACCTATTGAAGAAAATTCTAGAAGAAAAGAAGCAAATGTGATTGATTATGGAGTAATTGAAGATTGACTGCATATAGAAATAGTGTAACTTGATGTATTAGGGTAGAGCATTTATTACAATGATGAATTAAGTGTTGTGGAGCATAAAAGTTTATCCCTTCATCATTTGGATCAATTTGCATTCAAAGAGACCTAGCAAAAGAGCACCTAAGTTAAGATTTCAAGGATTCAAAGTGCGACCAGGGAATTCATCAGCTATACCTAATTCTATGAAAAAGGTATTTTTCTGCGAAGTTTTGAACTTGTAATATTTTTATATGGCTACACCTTTGGTTGTTGATATCACTAAAAGGCCCTGACCCAAATTTAAGAAGCATCCACACAAATAAGTTGAAGTAGACCCATTAGGTGCATTTTCAAGTGTTCTGTATGGTGTATTGCATGTTGAAGATATTAAGATCTATATTCATGCGAGCATAGATGAATTTGGGGACTCAAGGTTTGTAGATTTGTTTGAGAATCATCTAAGGGATGAAATTCATGATCTTAAACCTGAGTATAATGCACTGCATGATAAACATTTCATTTAGATTATGGGGTTTCTAACCTTTGATGAAGATGAATGTGTCTGGTATGTTTTGAACCGAATGCATGATGGGTTTATGTGGCTGTTGAAACCATTCAAGATTACAAACGATGCTATCATGATTATAACTGGGTTAAATTCAACCCGTTGTTTAGCCATGCTAAAATCCGTAAATAACCATACCGTAACTGATGTAACTGGTGCCAAATTTGACAAATGGGCAATGACTATCAACGATATTATTGATCTAGATGTTAAGTTTGCTTCAATGGTAATTGGTTACAAGATTTATCACTCCAGCAAGGAGAACTTTGTCTTTGGAATAGCCATATATGCTACATTCCAAATGTTAAACGAAAATGCGGATTATGACTTGTGTGAGTTATTGCAGAATCAACTAATTGAGAACATGAACAAATTTAAGAAAGACAAGAAAAACACCTTTAAATATGGTACTTTGGTTCTATGTCTATTTTTCTACTTCATGAATGAGGTACCTGGAATAAAGGGTGTGCATTAGACTAATGATGAGCCAGTTGCTATTCAGATAAGGAATCATCTACACAACATTGGTTACTATAAGGCATAGAGAACTACAATCTGGGGATACTTCAAGAATTTTTAGAATTTGATGCATTCTAGGGAAAGAATCCCTAAATGAGTTGTTGAGAAGTACAAGAATGAAATGTGTTTCATGGTGGACATTGATCAATGCTTAATGGAAATAGTAGAACTCAAAACTATTTGGATCATTCCTATGGGGTATGAGGTAGATGAGAAAATTTTAAATATATATGTTCAACACCTTTTGAGCAAGACAAAGGACACAACAGTTGAAATATTTGGGACTTATGAGGAGGTAAGTGTGAAACTGCATGTTGAGCTCAGAAAACCTGAAATCAATAGGAAAGTAAGGAAAGAAGTTGAGCAATTGGTAGAGAATCTAGGCCTCACCAAGGAAGTTGTGAGGCAATTTAGGGAAAGAACTAAAAAGGTTGAGAGGGAGAAACATGATAAGAAACAATGAAGTGCTCTGGTAGAATCCTCCTCCACACCAAGGACTACTATGAGCTCTGTTGTTGCCCCTGTTCCTCTAAAACCTACCAATTCTGAGAAACTAGAAGGCAAACCATCAAGAAAAGAAGAGAAAAGAGTGAAAACTAAGGCCACCCAGACATATAAAAGCATGAAAAATGATGAAGAAGAAACTAATTTTGATATTGAGATCAAAGAGTTGAAGGCCTCAGGTACAAAAGTAGCCATGGTAACCAAGGAGAAGCCCTTCAAAAGTAGAAGGGAAAGCAAGAGGCAAAAGATTGAAGCATATGTTGAAAAGCCTACTCTCTCTGTGGATGACATCATCAAGTCAGTCACTATAGATAGGAACTTAAGGACAATGACTAAATTCTTTGATAATTATAGTGATGTTGATAAGAGGGTTCTAGAGGAAGCAACAGTCAAATATTTGAACATATACAATAAGGCTTTGATTCAAATAACTTTTGAAATTCCAAAAAGTATTGCAGATATTTTGGAGTTAAGAAAATAAAAAGCAAAAGGTAAAGACATTGAGATTAGGGAGCATGTGTTGATAAATTTGTGCCCTCATATTTGTCTAGATTAGATGAACATGATATTTAAAGAAGTAAAGGATGACTTCAGAAGTAAGAAGAGAATGAATAAACTCATGCTTGGAGAAACAGATGAGATAGTCAAAGATACTCAGGAGATTCTTCTGAATGCATTGAAAATACATAATCTTCCTATTGTTGAAGAAGAGATTAATGATGGGATTGACTCCTCAATTCCAAATGTTGAAGAGTTGAAGATCAATGAACAGCAAACAGAGTTAGATGACTCCTCTATTCTAGAAAAGGAAGCAATGAACAAGGAAGATGAAAAGATGATAGATGATGCAGGAGGTATTCAAACTCCTCCAGATCAATCCAAAGAAGATACAAAGATAAATGTTAAAGCAGATGATCAAATTGAAGATAATTCATTGAAGAATATAGAGCATGAATTAGAAGAGGCCAAAGAGAAGAATGAAAAAGAAGAAGAAATTGCAAAGGTTGATCGAGAGTCCAAGCAGGACAACATGGTTGACAGTACCAGTAAGGATCAAAGAGATACATCATCATTTTGGGCAAGAGACACTGTAGAAGTAGTGAAGGAAATTCTAGAAAGAGACAAATAAATTGAAGAAGATCGAGACATTATACAAGGTCCAATAAATTTTGATACCTTATCTCTAGTACAAAAGATAAAGTTGGCTTCCATTGCTCAAGCTAAGGCCAGAGAAGATATTTTGAAGTTTCACATAGAAGACAGTGAGCTACTTGGTCTTGCATCTAGAATCTTGGAGAAGATCATGCCCACTTTTCAGAAGGATTCTTCAGCATCTCCATCTAGCCAATTGAAAAGTCTAATAAACTTGGTCAACTCTCATTTTGAATCTCTAGAGAAGTCTGCAGAGGTCAAGGTTCAAAAGGAATTCAATGATAAAAGATTTGATGCTCTAAAGGGGTTGATTGGAGTAGATAGAATGGTGGTGGATGCAGAGTATAGAAGGAGGAAATGCATATAAAATTTTCTTATCTTGTCCTAATGTTATAGAAGATATTGAAGATAAAATAAAAGTGTCTAAGCAAAAACTATCTAGTGTATCCAAATCCTTTGATCTTGTGATTGCATCAGTGGAAAGCAAGGAGGGTTAGGTGATTAGCTTGATTGAATATATAAAGAAATTGACAAAGGAAAAGGAGAACATAGAGGCAAGGATGAGTGAGCTTCGAGGACTAATTTCCACCAAAATGGAAGCAATGTTCAATGCTTTGACCGAAGCCCAAGCTGCAGCTTAGTCAAGTGATACGATTGGTCTGCAGATGGTAAAATCACAAGCATTCCTATTCAGTGGCCACATCTCAATTTCAAACACTATGAAGAAGAGTTGGGATAGTGAGCTGGCATGATTGAAGAATATTTTTGGTGATGTACTTAAGTTTATGTAAATAAGACTTAAGGACTATTTGTACATATGCAAATTTTTGTGTAAATTTTGGTTACGGATCCCACCCTTTTCCATTGATGTCAAAGTGGGAGTGAAGAGCAGTGAAAAATATTGAATCTAGCAAAGGGGGAGCATTGGAGAACAGCGAAAAGCATAACTGTACATAGTGAGGGGGATTTGTTCTAACACTTAGTCATGTTTCACTAAGTATTTCCATCAATGCTAAAGGGGGAGATTGTTGGAAAGAGACACTACTATGTATGACAAGTGTTGTCATTGATGGCAACTAAGTCTATCCTACACATCTACATAACATAATTTGTTCATACCAGAAGTCAGAGTGAAGATTTGTCGAAGTATGGGAAATCAGAAATAGAGCATGTGACAAGGTCCAGTATCTTGGTTTGGATCTCTCTGGTGGTAAATCACAGTGTACTACAGATCTGAGGGAGTAATAAGGATTGTCAAGACTATCTAAATCTAGGAATATAGCATCCAGTAATGATGGATTCAAAAGTTATAAGCATCTGAGTATCGAGTTCCAGTTAGTCTGCATAGTCAGAGGAAAACATGTCGACCTAGTATCTGATCTTGGTTCGGATGAATAAAAGTTGTTGGTTAAACAATTTATGATAGTCAGTGGTATTGGCCAACATGATTGATGATTTAAAACATAATTTTTTGGTTCGTATTGTTGTTTGTGTATGGTCTCAGCTGACAAAGCAGATTTCTTAATTAATGTTCTGAGTTTTCCTAAAGCTGACTATAGATGATTGAATTTCTCAATGCAGATATATATAGCCAATGGATTCAAGTGTCTTTGTGTGTAAGAATGACATGGTCATTGAGTAAGTGTGAAAAAGGGTAGAAGAAGTGTGAAGGTAAAGATCTAAGCTCAGATTATGGCAAAAGAGTGAAACAGGGTAGAATAAGGATGAAGTGTGTATGATCAATATTCTGTGCTTAACCGGAACTAAATTTTTGCATTGGTAGATGCTAGTTATCAGTTGAAACATTCTGTAATCTTTCTCTAATCATTTATATAGGCAGTGAGCCTCCTGGAGTAGTGAGCTCTCGGTAGTACGTCCTAAAGACATGTGCCTTCCCCATTTGTAATACTTTTAACAGAGCATAAATTCTTGTGGGCTAACCCCCACTGTGGTTTTTCCCTTAATCAGGTTTCCATGTCAAAAATCTTTGTTTCAAATGTGTTAATTTTGTTTCTTCTCATGTGTCTTTGATTCATGCTTTCATGGTTACATCTTTAATCTGTAAGAGAAGAATTAATGGCAACAAGTATTAAAGATTTTGTGACAACTGATTCACCCCACCTCTCAGTTGTCATCCCCTATTTCTATAATAACCTATCTTGATTTTGAGATATGTTAAATAAAGGCCAAATGGGTATTTAAATCAAGTTTTCTTTCTTGGAGATTAGTTCTAGTTTGAAAGTTACGTCTGAAACACCCTATTTGCTGCTCCACTTCAAATCTAGTCAAGACTAGGACAAATAAAGATCTAACCTCTATGTTCCAAAACAACCCCACTTGCACTTGATGTATCTTGTGTAAGGGGATAATGGGTATCCAAAACAGTATTTAGATCATAGGTTTGAGTTGTATTTTGAAAATTATGTCACAAAAACCCTATTTGTTGTTCTCATCAAAGCATAGTAGAAGTTTTTGAGAAGAGTCAATTGTTTGTATTTTGTTTGTTTGGGTGAATCCTCCATGCTTTGCATCAAATAATAAAATAAATAGATATCAAGATATTTACAAGAGATAATTAGGAGAATGTTTAGCCTTGTCTAGTAATATATTTTGTTTAAGATACTTGTAGTATATTAATGCTTAATCTTTCATCATTGGTTTCATATTTGCATCCAAACATATGTTACTCAATTACCTATGGGATCATAACTCATAACAAGGTACCAAATAATCTACTTTGTCCTATGACGGTCTCACAAGTATTCTCAAGTAGGAAAGCAAACTAGGAGGAAATATAACTTACTATAGCATTTATAACTAAACTTAATACCCTTAAAAGAAAATGAACTGAAATTAAACAACATTCCTAACCCTATCATTACTTTGCATAAATAATTTTCTGAAGTTTTATCTTTGTTTCTAATGTTTCACCATCTTAATTACCAAGAACTTAACCTTCATAATAACATACATTATCAAAGATATATTCATTCTATTAGAAGACATTAAATACACTTGATTTCCAACTCATTGTTCTTAACACTCAAACAATGGTGATTATTATCTTAAAGTCCTATTCATGTTAAATCATCCTCGCATGCCAGTTCATAATATCTTCCATTTACTCAAGAAGTATACACATGTTTGAAGAAATAACCGTATTATGCATAGAAGAAAGTATGCAGTCCTATAGGTCAAATAATAGCTTTTACTTAGTATTTCGCACTAATCAAACCAATTCTTCCTTATTTATTATAGCAAGAATATTGTCAACTTTTTAAGTAATATATATACTTCATAAACAAAATGAGTATAATTCAATTTCTAACCCACCAGTCATTTAAGGTTCCTATGAATTTCCCTCAAGTCTTCCAAGAAACTAGATGCATACATTAAACAAGTTATCATAATTCAAGAAGAAATCAAATCAGAGTGATCTCTAGACCAGGATCTAGAATACTAAGCCAACATTGCAAACACATGTGGCTCATTAAGTTATCCAGTAATCAACTTAGAACAACAAAGTTTTCTGTTAAACCATAAATATCATTGATAAGAAAGCACAAAATATTCATAGCAAAACCAATCGATAAAAAGGTTGTGACAACAATTCTAACCATCGTTCTTAATATGAGAATAAAGACAAATATATATAATCAAACTTTGAAGATTACTCACAATAAGTATTTGGATGAGATCATAAAGATTATCATCTGTAGTTGATATAGTAAACAAACCTATTATTAATCACAAAACAATGAACTCTCAACTCAAATATATTAATCAAATCAGTATGACTTAAACAATTCTATAACTTAGTCAAACTTGTATGGGTTGAGTTTTTCTTTATACTTTGTTTCAAGAGGTTTTCAAACCCCCTAAACAATCAATATGTTTCAAAACCCTAACCATATTCGATACAGTCCACATTATGGATTTTAAAACACTAACTCATATTCATATTTGATTGAGCTCATTCAAGGTTGATAATAATTCATACTAACAAACATTTGAAAACTAAAATTTTATTCTCGAAAATGACTTATATTGAGTCAAAGTGAAGTTATTAAATCCTTCCTTTGACTAATTAGAAAGTGATCAAAGTTATATAGACTTATAGTCGTAATAGGTCTGTAGGTGGCTGATTCATCACATTTGATAGAACTCTTTGAATGCCATCACCCAGACCTATAATGGTCTTAACACATACAAAATGATATATATATAGAGAGAGAGAGATACATAGATTATGACTCACTCTCTACGTGGGTTTAAAAGTTTGTTGCAACTTCTTCAAGAACATTATCTTACCCTACATCCACTTCTTCAATTCTTCTGGCACAAATCACATATTAAAAAGAGCACATGTATACCAGAAATTGACGTAATCCTAAATATGGACATATATACATCAACCAAATGGAGGAAAACTATATTTTGTTCAATTGAAGTTAATTAATTTTATTTTTTTGAGGATGGATTTTTTGTGGGACTGAAGATAGAGAGAGACCCAATCACCAACTAAGAATTGTGTAGTTATAATTGTAGACACTTAAAATTGGACTGCTTCTGCAAACCAATTTTCTGCACCTCTGCACTCATCTATTCCCCCAATTTGCATATCCCTAGTGATCAATTAATTCACCTAATTGATTCATTTAACCTTACAACCCTAATCCCTATTAATTGAATGAATGTTCCTAATATTCATTTAATTGATTTACCATTTCCCTAATCCATGTTAATTAGGTTAATCATGCTTAAGTTAATTAAGAAAACCCTTAATTAACCTTGTCCCCCACTCATCCACTAACCTAAATATAATATTCAGATGTTCCCCACTCACTCCCAATCACTGAATATAATATTCAGATGTCTCCCACTCACCTCCACTCACATCAGTTTAAAATTCATTTGTCTCCCACTCATCTCCACTCTTCCCCAAATGGGAATATTTAATTTATCCCTAGGAATAAAAGATTCACTTTTATTCCTAGCCCTTGATCTGGTCAGATGAATCCTGACACTCCATCCTCATCTCCAAAATCCTATAAATAGGAACCCTCTCTAAGCCATTTGAGAAGACCACTTCATGCATCAAACCTCTGCCCAAATCATTCCCTAATCTCCTAATCCTATCAAACCTCTGCCAAAATCCTGTCCAAATCACTTCAATCATCCCCTATCTCCATCTGAATCAGTTTATCTCTCATCTTGCATTGTGTTGTGAACAATTGAGCAATCCACATTCTACACATCTTCGTTCTAATCATGGGAGAAATCTTGAGGAGCTACATGGCACATCTCCTTCCCGGATGGACTCGTGAGGTCATAATGGAGGTATAATCATGTATTGTATGCATTAGACTAGTTATCATCTTCATTTGAATCTCACTGATCACATTGGCACACCCGGTGGCGAGTCCAATCATCATTTTGTGAAGGCTTTTTTTGTCAAAATCTTCATCTTTCTAACAACTTTTTTCAAGTTTTGGTGAGGAAGTGTTGCAGTTTGCATCCTACACAAAAATAGACCTCATTTTCACGATCAAGATGTCGATTCCATGAATTTTGACTATAAAGTTCAATATATTTTAAAAAAAAAATTGAAATTTTTTTAGGGGCCCTAGGCCATACCGTATGGGTCCATACTGTATAGATCCGTACCATACAGATCCTACGACCCTTGGGGGTATTCCTGTCTGGTCTATTGCAAGGTAATATCTTTCATGCAGGATTCATTTCGCAGGTTTCAAGGTTTTTTGCAGGGTTTGCAAGGTTTTGTTGCAGCACCACCCATCCACCGCTTCCTCCTCCTAGTCGTTGTCCAAACCGCTGCCTGGTCACCACCTTGTTGCTACCAGTTGAAACCCTCCTGAACACCGTCGCCATCACCTAACCACCATACCGCCACCCAAAGCCCCCTCTCGGCCGCTGTCCACACCCCCGCTGCCCTTGCCGCCACCCCTACCACCGCCTCCTGGCCGACCATCCAACCTCGACCACCTCCCTGTAGCTCCTCCCACCCCCACGGCCACCATCTCCCATAGCACCTACCTCCATTTCCTACCTGCACCTCCCTCCATCGTGACCCCTGCCGCCCACTTCCCCCAAACGCCCCCCCAACCTTCGTTTCCCACGCTTGCCTCCCTGCGACGCCCGACTCCACCATCGCTATTCTTTATACCCCTGCCGCCGCCCTCGGCCAATCCATCACTACTACCTACACACAAAACCCTAATCTCACCCTTCAATCCAATCTGCCAACCCTAACTGGGCATGGTTCACTTTTTATTTTTTTTATTTTTTTGTTTGTATTCGGCCCCTAGTCATATTGATGACCAGGGGACTTAAACACTAACTCCCCAAACAAACAGTCTTTTTCAAACATAAACTACCAATTTCAAACCCTAACCACCAGGAGGAGGAAAATAATCATGTGACCACAACTGATAGAACCGCTAGCAGTTAATGTAACTGTCAAACCAATCTCTAGTGCCTCCTACATGCCGAAATCGGCTGTTTTTTTCAAATTTTCATAACTTTCGCATACAGAGGTGAAATTGAGCAGATGAATAGTCATCAGAAAGAGAACTCCAATTACCTCATAGTTGTGAGGTTTTTATCAGGTGACAGTACCTTTTTCCCACCGTTTTTCTCAGTCAAACTCAAACTTGCATCTAAACTTCAAATCATCATATCTGTTGCAATTTTGATCAAATTTTGATGAATTTTTTTTCAAATTGCATAGAATTTCATATAGAATATGTTCATGCAATCTGATTTCTTATATCAGTTCTTTTTTCATCAAATTTTCTCAAATTATCAATTTTCACATTACAATCCTCTTGGAAGTCTATTTGCTCTGGTTTTTAGTTTTGTGACTTGTAGGTGATCATTTGGGACTAGACAGTCTACTTGTTATAATTTAACTTGTCACCTTTACAGTCTTAGAGTTAGCGTCATAAGTTTAATTAATGCCATTTTTCTATAAGTCAGGTTGTTCTGCCCGCAGTGGCGCTTTCACATACCTTCTTTCATCATCATTTTGTAAGATACTAACACAATTTGTTGCAGGGTGTTTCTTTATCTTAGTCTAGCAAAAACATTTCAATCAGGCTCTTAAAACAAACCCTTTTGCATGCTAGCTTAGACACACGTTTCAATTTGGCGCATTAAAATCAAGAAATCAATCAAATCTTTGTGTGTGTACCAAACATTTAACATTGGTGTTCTTAAAATTAATCATTGCTTGCAACAAAACAACTACCAAACACCTCAAATTTTGGGCTTTAAAAAGAACCACAAATTGCATCAATCAAATCATTGGGTTAAAAAGAACAACAATCTGCATTCTTCATGCATGTAATCAAGAAAACCCAATCTAATTTGTGTGAAGTGTCTTCGTGGTTTGTGTTTGTATTGTGAAAAGTGTATGCTCTTCCCTCGCACCATTTGGTGACCTTGGGAATCAAAAGCTTTTCATAAGACTTGCATGAATCACCCCCAACATAATCCACAGATCAAAAATAAACCATGTTTAGTGTGAGACAATCATAAAGAATACGTATGCTCTCCCATTGTGTCCTCGTGCAAACTTGGGGATCAAATGTATTTTTGTGATTGTGTCACTTTTGTTAATCCTTAGAGGGCCTGCCACCCTGCTTCGAAAGGTGGGAATGACCCAAGCGGCAACAAGCTAAAGCCAAGCTCTTTCAAGTTGCTATATAAATTAATGTGTTTGTGATGAAAGTCACAAGCAATAGGTGTTGCTGTGTTATATCGACAGCCAACCTCCCCCAAAACCCTCCAAGGCATAGCCCTTGGAGGCTGGGAGACTCCATAACGAAGAGTAGCGCTACCGCATGTATAACCACCTGAACGAAAGCACTCACTACAAACATTTGTTTTAGTGGCCCAAATCCTTAAGGTTGTACATGCTTGATTATCACATTTTTCATAAATCAAACCTTTGGCCATTGTGTTTTCTTGCTTGATTGTTTGTCTACTTGCCAAGAAAAAATCAACGTCATCCAAACAATCCACATCATCATCCAATCGTAACCAAGCACTTGCTAAAAAAGGACTTAAGATTTGACCACTTGTGTGACACCATGTCAACCTTAGAGGACTTCCAAAAGCTCCTTCATATGCTTCACCAAATGCATGCAAGCCAATCCCCTCTAGAGCATCGAACCTTTCAAAGCATTCAAGAATTGATTCAATTAGGTCGAACAAGCAACTCCTCACACATACAATACCTCATGGAAGAAATCCAACACCTCTTGGCCACTTGCAAAGTCCAACAACCATCATATCTAGCACCTACCACATCATATCCATCTACACATCAAACCAATTCTACATCAACTTACCCCCCTTCATATCCACCAAATTCATCCACATGTCCTATCAACCCTTTCTCAACTTAGCACAACCCTTATCTATATCAATCCATATCACAACACTCATTATCTTATGCAACCCCTCCATCATCATCACATCAACACATTTACCAACATCAACAACAAATCATATCACAACAAGAAGTCCAACCACCATCTTCAACCTCATATCAACTTCCATCATATCAACCTTCATCATCCTCATATCAACTTCCATCATCCTCATATCAACCCTCAACTTCATACCAACCTAATTCACCCACCTATCATGTTCATGCCACATCAACAACTCAACCTTCACCCCAACACTATCCAATTTCTCATTCTAACATTCTGACATACCCCCAAGCTCATCCACGAGACAACCAAGTGTCATCAGAACAAGCACTAGTGAGCCCAAATCCACCTTTGCACCAAGCAGCACTGGCAAGTCCAAGTAGTCCCTTGTACATAAATCCAATGAGTCCAAGTTATCCTAGGCAAGATCTAATCACCTTTGACAAGGGAGATACCAATCTAGAGTGCCCTCCAACACCATCATCTAGTCCAATTCCAACCCTTGAACACATCCATGAACCATCACAACCTAATCCTATCACCCACCTATCCACTCCCCATCCTAATCCCACACCATCCGCCATCATCATCCATCCATTATATTGCCCTTCCACCCATAAACTCATGAAGGATGCCATCCATTGGCTAATAGAAAGGAATCAAACACCCTCATGCAATCCAACACCCATCAAACCTCTTGAACCATCTCCTATCATAAGTCAAGAACCATCATGCAAACATGTTCAAGAATCCATCCAAACACCTATCACATCCATCCAAGCACCCACCACATCTATCCAAGTCAATCCCACTTCTACCCAACCACATGAGCTATGTCAAGAAACACATCCAAAGCATGTTGAAAGATCAACCTCTTCTCCTAATCAAGATCTAATCATCTCGTCCAATCCCATCCCTGATCCCCTCCCATCCATTGATCAACTTATTGATCCCACACCTTCTTCTACCACCCCTCTACCATCCCCCATGAATCCTTTACCTCCATCTACCAATCCCATCCCAAATCCATCCCCTTATCCACTTGAAACAAGCACCTTCATTCATGGTGACTTCCTTGTGGGAGGCGAACAACTTCCTTCAACCACCTATCTATCTCCAACAAATAATGGATTCGTGTCTTGTTTCCACAGCACCAAACATCCCATTGCATGTCACATGCTCCAACACATGAACTATCAAGGTAAAGGCTTAGGCCTTCACGAACAAGGCATCTTGGAGCCCATCCACACCACATTCCATTCATCCTCACATGGCCTTGGCTATGCATTTGAAGGCAAACAACCTACATACCATCCACCCACCTTCTAAAATCCATTCATCCAATCCCACACATGTTGCATCTCATCGCACTTCCAAAACATATGTCGCCATCCCTCCTCCATCATCCTACCATTTGCAAAAGCATGTGACCATCCATCTCCCTCCATCAAATTTACCTCCACTACTTCCAACTCCAAACATCCCCATCAAATCCACTCTACCTCCTATCCTACCAACTCCCAACATCCCTATCCACAAATTCCCTTATCCTCCCATCCTCCCAACTCCTAATCTGCACACCCTCAAATCTCCTCATCCATTTATCCATAAGTCCACTAAAATCCCCAATCAAGACCAACAAAAGCACACATCTTTCAAACATGAAGCTTCCACTAAATCCCTGGGATTCAAAAATTTGAATGCCTCAACTCATACAACACAAAAGCCTAAGGATATTATCCTTTCCAATCAACCTAAAAAATCAAAAAGGCTATCCAATCCCACACCATCACAAGAAAAAGCAAAAACAAAAATGGTGTGTGTCCCTAAGTAAAGATCAATCAAAACAAATGAGGCATCTACATCCCAATCTACTAAAAAATCCCAAACATCCCACTCCCCATCTAAAAATCCCCCAAAGTCTAAGTCTATTTGGGTCCCTAAAACCCCAAATCTGCCATCCAACAATCCCCCATCCCGATCCCCATTACTCCCAACTCCACATCCAAAATACAAGCTTCCAAATACATCACGGTGTGTGTAGTCGTTGGTCTTGGTTCCCCTCCACCACTTGCAATTCCCACATACCCCCATTTCTCAATCTTTCATTCACTATCCTACATATCTTCCCCGTCACATCCCTATGGTCCATGCTTTTTCATAACCCACATCATAATCCGCATTGTCCACATCATAATCCACATTGTCCACCATCCATTCCATCTTCTCCTATCTACCAACATCCATGCAATCATAATCCATAATGCTATCCAACATGGGACCATCTTATCCTTGCTATGGAAACAGATGCTAGAGTCCCCCTTCCATCAAAAAAGTCAAAAAAGTCAAAAAAAAAAAATCAAGAAAATAGTAAAGAGAGAAATCCATCCAATGGTGAAAACCACTCCTTGTGGTGCCTTCGACAAGTACCTTGATGAAAACCCCTTGCGGGCATCATGCGTAATCCCTTCTCCATCTATTTTGTATCCCTACACTTGGGGGCAAAACCGTATCCCACATCCATCATATCCTTGCACCTCTTATCCATTGTCCTATCCTTATCTTAGCATATTCTATCCACTCTATCTCCCACCTTCAATCTTGATAAAGACAAGGGGCAAAATATCAACCACATGCTTTGGAGACCTCTTGGCATACTTCCTTTCCAAGTACATCCTCCATCCATCTATTGCAGTGTCCATCCATTCAAACTTGAACCCATCATGCAAAATCTTAAGCATTGGGGCATATGATTCCTTGCAACCTAGCCCTTGGAGAAAATCCTCATCCCTATCTTCCATCTATCTAACATGCATCCCTACCACTTGTCCATTCCTCTATCATGAATCAGTTATCCATCATCCTTTCCTCGCCACCCCCCCTCTCCAACCCCATCACTTTCACCTCTAGACTTGGTGTTCCCTTGTCATTTGGTATTTAGCACAAAGGCTATCCACACGAAATCCAAGGAAACCATCATAATAAACCATTCCTTTTCCAAAAACTCAAAAAATCCAAAAACATCACAAATATCAAAAAACTACAAAAACAATAGAAAACACACAAAATTCCAAAAATAAAACTTGCTCCATCACACTCCCATATCATCATCACATCTCTCATCAATAAGCTTACACTAGATCCAAGCATTGCATCACCTATCAAAGCATTGTCCTTAATCAAAATCATCAACTATCAAATCAGCATCAATCACAACTTCTCACCATCACATCTTGAGCCAATTTTACAACATTATCAAATCATTTATCAATCCCTGCCTTAGGATATATCTTTCCTACGATAGACAGAATCTATCACATCATCATCCATTTTGGCAAAAGATACAATGGTTACTTGTTTTGGTTCGTTGGTCTTTTTGTTTTTGATTTTTATCTTTTGTCAAATTTGAAGATCACATCAAAGCTACCTTGATCTTACTATATCATGGTATGTGGCAAAAACATCTAGAATAGGGCATAGTCTTGCTTTTGTCTACTGTGCTTGTGGGTTTGGTTTCATTACTCCAAGCTAGTATTCATATCTTGATTGATCATAGGGTCGGTTCTAGCATTTTGATCTCCTTATGCATCTAAGGTTCATCATACCTTTTTTGTACTAAGGGCTTTTGCTATGAGTCCCCTTCCCTCATCAAGGCAAGGTTGTACTATCTTGGGCATGCATGGGATCATCCCTTTGTCTGCGTGTCTAGTCCATGTAAATGTTGGATAAACATCATCACCCTGGTCTTCTATACCTTGGTGAACATATCCACTTTGCTATATAAAACCTAGGATTGCTCAAATTCACTTTTAGCACAATGATCATCCACCAATCATCTCCGAACATCCTCATCCTTTCATCTCACAACTTATCCTCTGACCAATTCAACCAATAAGTCCATCCATTTCGAGAGCACAACCGTGTTCTTGCAACCTGCCTATCCTCTCAAGGGGGCATCACCCTTACCAATTATCCCCAAGCCTTACCCTATTCTTCTAAACCAAAATCTTTTTTCTATCCAATCCAACTCTATGTTCTAACTTCTTTGAAATGATGTTGCTTAGCGGCAACACCATCTCAAAGAGGGGCAAATGTAGACACCTAAAATTGGACTGCTTCTGCAAACCAATTTTCCGCACCTCTGCACTCATCTATTCCCCCAATCTGCATATCCCTGGTGATCAATTAATTTACCTAATTGATTCATTTAACCTTACAACCCTAATCCCTATTAATTGAATGAATATTCCTAATATTCATTTAATTGATTTACCATTTCCCTAATCCATGTTAATTAGTTTAATCATGCTTAAGTTAATTAAGAAAACCCTTAATTAACCTTGTCCCCCACTCATCCACTAACCTGAATATAATATTCAGATGTTCCCCACTCACTCCCAATCACTGAATATAATATTCAGATGTCTCCCACTCACCTCCACTCACATGAATTTAAATTTCATTTGTCCCCCACTCATCTCCACTCTTCCCCAAATGGGAATATTTAATTCATCCCTAGGAATAAAAGATTCACTTTTATTCCTAGCCCTTGATCTGGTCAGATGAATCCTGACCCTCCATCCTCATCTCCAAGATCCTATAAATAGGACCCCTCTCTAAGCCATTTGAGAAGACCACTTCATGCATCAGACCTCTGCCCAAATCATTCCCCAATCTCCTAATCCTATCAAACCTCTGCCAAAATCCTGTCCAAATCACTTCAATCATTCCCTATCTCCATCTGAATCAGTTTATCTCTCATCTTGCATTGTGTTGTGAACACTTGAGCAATCCACATTCTACACATCTTCGTTCTAATCACGGTAGAAATCTTGAGGAGCTACATGGTGCATCTCCTTCCCGCATGGCTTCGTGAGGTCATAATGGAGTTATAATCGTGTGTTGTATGCATTAGACTAGTTATCATCTTCATTTCAATCTCACTGTTCACAAGAATATCTAAACATTGCCATACATACATACATACATACATACATACATACATACATAACCAGCCAGGATAATGATATTTTATTCAATTGGGCATAAGGTAAATGCACATTCACAACTACTGCAACCTCGGTACCATATAAATAAAACACAATCATTTGATAGATATGCACATGAGTAAGTGCAATTACAAGCATAGAGGCAGGTCTAGACAACTCTCAAATAATTAATGGTCTTCAAAAAACGTGGCCACTAGTAGAATTGGACCAAATTTATTCATCTCTGGGTGTCACTCCTACATTATGCATACACAGAATACTTTCAAGAAAGATAATTTGCAGAAGAAAATATAAAACACGTAAAGATGTAAAGTGCCCTGACAGAATGCCACAAGGAGGTGTCATCATGCAGAATGCAATGATTGCTTGATATGCACAAAATATATTTAATGAGCATATGTTAGAAACTATTTGATAGAATGCCTCAGGAAGATGCTATCTAATGGAAAGCAATGTTTGTGGGATATGCAAACAAAGTCGTACAGATAATTTCATTCAAAATGTCCAGAGAAGAATTTAAACATACCTGAAATATTTCCTCAATCCTTAATTCTTCTAGACCTACACAATCCATGTTTCCAAGAATCTATAGGCATAAAGAATACCCCCTTCCTCAATCCACCATCCTCATATAAATATCTTCCACCTTGTCTTTTTATACAATAGGTGCCTCCTTTTATGATGGTGCTTCATTACCTTGGTTTAGGCAATGTTAGTAAATTGTGATCCTTGTCTTATGTTTACTTATATCTATTTCAAGGGATCGCATTCATATAACCCATGATCTACTTAATTAATTCACCATTTGTTTCAATCACTATTTGTCTCTTATGTAATTTGTCTTATTCTCTTTACAACAATATTAAATATTATTTATTATTACCTTGCTTACGTAAATTACTTCTTCCTGACCTACATGTAATTGTTCCATTATCTACGTTTACCTTGATATATATAAGGAAATCAACCGTATGGAAGAAGGCTTTCTTGTAAATCATTCAATGCTTTAGAAGTTTATTATTATCATATGGTGCATATATATATATATATATATATATATATATATATATATATATATATATATATATATATATATATATATATATATATATATATATATAAGGGTGGAGTTGTTCATATCTGCCATTTTGGAATCTCTTTGTTTTTAACTCATTCAGCTAGGAGCAATTTGTAAATATGATACCTCAAGCTTATTAAGACCCTAATTCAATTCTTTGATGGATGGTTATCGATTGGTTTGCTAAGATCCATACTTAATGAAGAGCCCAATTGTAATATTATGTTGCCAAGGATAATGTGTATGAATGAATCATTGAATGGAATGTATGATTGTATGATGAGATTGTGAGCTGATTGATCTATGGATTGTGTGTAATTGGATCCTACTAAATTGATAGTCAAATGCTAATACTATGTATTAATATCCTTATGGACTATTGCTCAAACCTACAGGAAAATGTGTGTGTGTGTGTATATATATATATATATATCTTTTTGATTGGTACTTTTAAGGATCTTGTATATAAGATGTTTGATGCTCCATTATTGTTGCACCTCCAACTACCTACACATCCACAGGAAGAATGGAGGGGCTCTACATCCTCCCCCCTAAAACTTGACTTACTCCTCAAAGTCACAACTAGGATTGAAACATATCACATTAGTACTACAAATTTCTATTACCAACATCAAAACTGATTCATTACATCAAAATAATATCCACTAGTTTTGCCTATGAAAATAATTCATCTCACAAGAATATATACTTATATAGCTCATTTCAAACATGACCTATCCTTTTAGTCCTAACTAGTAGGATTTATCATAACTAATGCAAGAGCATCCTTGGTTCAAGAACAATCTTGCATCAACCAAAAACATTTACATTTTAGTTAGTTTGTAGTTTAGTTGTTTCTTTTCATTTTCCAGTTCAGTTTAGGTAGTTTAGTTAGAGACAGTTTCTGTATTTTGGTCTAGTTGCATTTCAGACCCTATAGAGATGGACTTAGCATCTACATTCATTCATCTACATCATATCTAGAATTCAAAGCATTTGGATCAGTTACTAGAAAGTTATCATTATCATAAGATCAATTGTTTTCTCAAAGTAGAGCATTCTAACAATTCCTGATAATCAGCTAAAGGAGAAGACTTACAGAAGATTCCTTGACTTGCGGAGCATAGCGACACATCATTCAATGATATTTGGTTCTTGTTTGACCTTCCCCAAAGACCCACACATCATTCCATTCATTTTCTGGAGGATTTCTATGTATTTAGGTCTAACCTATCCATTCACACACGTTACATCTCATCATTGGAGTTTGTGATCTTTCCTTGGCTGACATGGAGGAATCTATTGTTCTGGAGATGATATATAACGATCTAATAGACCCCCAAGAAAGCAGATTTTGATAGTTAGCAATTGATTCATAATTCTTAGTTTAGATTCTCTGTGAGGAGCTTCATAGCTTTATCTTGTACATGTATGTTATCAGGCCTTTGAGCCCTTGTTGTAAGCCTACATGTTGCCGGTTGGTCTCTATTTGAATTCTATGATATACTGAATGACTGAATTTGCATTTGTTCCATTTCTTAAGTTGTTTCTTTTGTGTTTACTCTTGCTGCATGGTCTAGATAGGTCATTCTGTGAACCCTCCTACCATGACTGCACCAAGTGGTATCAGAGCGAAAGTTCAAATCTCTAGGAGAGAATTGAGTGAAGTTGGCGAGGGAATTCTGTAAGATATTGTTGTGGATAGATTCCCAATATGAGGCACGTTACTTGTGTTGAAACCGATCGCTGATTGTGAGGCAATTGTCACCTTGTAGCCTGATCACCAAACTTGAGGTAGTTTGCACTTTATCCTAGGAAGAATATTGCCGAGGAGAGTTGCTGCTATTGGAACAATGGCTAGTAGAATGGATGAAATGATGGAAATGATGAAAACAATGTGAATTTATTTGGATTTAGTTGAGGAAGATAGGTGAAGAGGATTGACACCGAGACCTACTGTTGAATGTGACGACGAAGAAAAATTTCAATCTGTTGAACAAACTGGTGAAACCCCAGGAGGTAATGAAGAAGAAGAATCAGATCAAGTAAAGATGCTGTGAGTGATTTCAAAGATTGGAAAGAGACCTAGAGTTGATGTGCTAAATTATACTAGTAATTTGAACCCTACAGAACTAATTGACTGGATGAATGACCTAGAAGAATACTTTGAGTATGAAAAGATTGAAGATCTAGAGAAGGTGAAATTTGCAAAAAAAATTGAAAGGACATATTGCTATATGGTGGAAAGAAGTTCAGTTGGAAAGAAATAGGAGAGGGAAAGAAAAGATTACAAAGTGGGATCGGATGGTGACAAAATTGAAGAATCAGTTTATACTCGTTGACTATGAGTTGGAGTTGTCGAAGAGATTGAAAAACTTGAGAAAAAAGGAGAAATCTATGAAGCAGTACATTGAAGAATTTTATAAGATGATCATAAGGATAGGACATAGTGAAGCAAGCAAGGAGAAAGTGGCTAGATACATCAATGGACTAAGATTGAACATTCAAGAAAAACTAAGCCTAGTGAGGATGACACTTTTAGAAGAAGCATATTAGTTTTCCCTAAAAGTTGAAGAGAAGCTGAATGAAAGACATGATCCAAGACAAAGACATAGAGGAGGTAAATTTCAGAGAGGAAGAACATTTTCTGGAGGAGATAGATCATTTGCATAGTAGAACAAGTTTGACAACACATTCAAGGAGCATAGAGATAATACTGCTTACCCGAGAGATGACATAAATTTTTACCACAGAGTAAACCCTAGTGCATACCGGAATGAAGGATACAAAAGAGAAAGAAGAGGATTTGATAAGAGAACATTCAGAGACACTTCTTTCAAGTGTGGAGGTGAAGGACATAGAGCATTTGAATGTAATCAAGGTAGTACAAGAAAAAGGATAGAAAATAGTAGAAGAGCATCCTATGTTGAAGAAGAACCTATTGGATTACCTAGTTTAGTTGGCAATCCAGAGAAAGGAGAATCATTTGTTATGAGGAGAGCACTATTTCAAAAAGAGGCAAATGAGGAACCATCACAGAGGATAAGTTTGTTTAGAACCAAATGCAAATTAGGAGGTAAGTGTTGTAAAGTTGTGATTGATAGTGGTAGTCTAGATAATCTAGTTTTAGAGGAGATGGTGACTAAGCTAAAGTTGGAAAGATTGAAGCACCCTAAGTCCTACCAGATAGCCTAGATTCTAGATGATCATTAGGTACTGGTGAGTGAACAATATTTGCTAAAATTTCATATTGGATCTTATCATGATGAAGTCTTGTGTGATATTATACCTATGGATGTTTTTCATATCTTGTTGCCCAGGTAGACCTTGGCAGTATGATAGAAAAGCTATACATGATGGGAGAAAAAATACGTATACTATAACATCAAATGGAAAGAGAATTACTTTGATTCCTTTGGAGGATGATCATAAGAGTGAAGTATGTTGGAATGGTAGAATCTGTTTGGTGGATGGAAGGAAATTTCTGCATGGTTTGAGACATGAGAATATGTGTTATGCCTTGATCCCTGAGAAGCTTAGAGTATTGAAGAAAGAGAATGAAGAATCACAACCAGAGGAGATAAGATAGTTTTTGAAAGAATACAAAGACATCATATCAGATAATGTACCTAAAGGATTACCACCTATAAGGAGTATCAGTCATCAAATGGATCTTATATCAGGAGCTAGTTTTCCTAACAAAGAAGCACATGAAATGACACTAGCAGAGAATGAAGAATTGAATAGACAGATTCAAGAGTTGTTGAGAAAAGGTGTGATCAGAGAATCTTTATGTCCTTGTGTGGTACCTATAGTGCTTGCACCTAAAAAGGATGGAGAATGGAGAATGTGTACTGACTCTAGAGAAATAAACAAGACCATAGTTAAGTATAAACTTCCTTTACCTAGGATGGATGATATTATGGATTGTTTGAGTGAAGCAAGATATTTCACAAAGATAGACTTGAAGAGTGGATACCATCATATCAGAATTAGAGAAGGTGATGAATGGAAGAGTTCTTTTAAGACAAATGAAGGATTGTATGAGTGGTTAGTGATGCCCTTTGGATTGATAAATGCACTGAGTACTTTCATGAGATTAATGAATGAAGTCATGAAAAAATTCTTGGGTAAGTTTTATATTGTATATTTGGACGACAGTCTAATTTTTAGTAAGACAAAAGAGGAACATTTGTGACACCTTAGACAAGTTTTGTAGAGGTTGAGAGAAGAGAAATTGTTAATAAACATCAAGAAGTGTAGCTTCATGAAGGAAGAACAAGTGTATTTAGGATTTTTGATTTATGCGGAAGGATTGAAGATGGAACCTGAGAAAGTGAAATTAATTGTTGAATCACCTACACCGAAGAGTATTGGAGAAGTTAGATCATTTCATGGTTTGGCTAGTTTCTACTAGAAGTTCATCAGAAATTTTAGTTTAGTTTGTAACCCTATGACAGAGACAATGAGAGGTGATATAAATAATTTCAAGTGGAAATTTGGAGTAGATAAGAGTTTTGAACTGTTGAAGCAGAAAGTGATAGAGCAACCTATTTTGGCATTACCAAATTTCAATATGGTATTTCAAGTTTATTGTGATGCAAGTGGAAACATAATTGGAGCAATATTAAGTCAAGAAGGTAGACCTGTAACATATTTTAGTTAAAAGTTGAATGATGCAAGGAGAAGATATTCAGTTTATGATCAAGAGTTCTATGCCATAATTCAGTCCTTGAAAAAGTGGAGACATTATTTATTGCCTAAGGAGTTTGTGTTGTATATAGATAATCAAGCTTTGCAATATTTGAACAGTCAAGGTAAGTTGAATTAGAGACATATGAGATGGGTAGAGTTCATGAAGAGTTATACTTTTGTGTTGAAGCATAAGAGTGGAAAATTAAACAAAGTTGTTGATGCATTGAGTAGGAGAAGAAACTTGCTAACAGAGATGAGAGTTGAAGTGTTGGGTTTTGATGAATTGAAGAACATGTATGAGGGAGACACTGATTTTGTAGAACCTTGGAAAACATGTAAGGACCATGTTGTTATAGATAGGAGTAAGTGGTTGGACTATTTAATTCAAGAAATGTTGTTCAAAGGAAATCAATTGTGTATACCTAAAAGTTCAATGAGAGATAATTTGATCAAGGAGAACATAGTAATGGATTGGTAGGACATTTTTGCATTGATAAGACAATGGCCTTGGTGAGTGAAAATTACTTTTGGCCTCAGATATGAAAGGATGTTCGTAGATTTGTGTAGAGTTGTAGAGTTTGTCAAGTTGCAAAAGGGAGTAGTAAGAACATTGGATTGTATAAACCTTTGACTGTACTCGAGAGACCTTGGGAAGACATAAGCATGGATTTTGTAATGGGATTACCTAAGACACAGAGAGGACATGATTTAATATTTGTAGTGGTTGAGATATTTTTAAAGATGTCTCATTTCATACCTTGGAAGAAGACAACTGATGTGCTGCATGTACTTGACCTAGATTTTTCAAGGAGATTGTGAGATTGCATGGATTACCTAAGATTATATTTTTAGATAGAGGTATAAAGTTTGTTGGATACTTTTGGAAGACACTTTGGAAGAAGATGAAAACAAATTCAAAGTCTAGTTAAACTTTTCATCCATAGACTAATGGACAGATAGAGGTAGTGAATAGGAGTTTGGGAAACATGTTGAGATGTTTGGTTGGAGAGAAAGCCAAAAGTTGGGATTTGATTCTTTCACAAGTAGAATTTGTGTAAAATAATTTAGTAAATAGGAGTATAGGAAGAACACCTTTTGAGATTGTTACCAGAGTGAATCCTAGAGGGGTAGTAGAGTTAAGAGATATCAGCATGGAAGAAAAGAGGAGTGCAGAAGTAGAGGAATTTGCAGATCATATGAAGACAATGCATAATTAGGTGAAGAAGCATTTGGAGGATATGAATAGTAAGTATAAGGATAAAGACACAAGGAATTTGAAGTTGGAGATGAAGTGATGGTATACTTGAGAAAAAAGAGAATTCTAGTTGGGACATATAACAAGTTAAAGATGAAGTTTTGACCTTGTAAGATACTCAAGAAATTTGATTTAGGGAATACATATGAAGTGGAATTACTAGAGACCTTGGGTATATCGCCTTTTTTTAACATTATAGATCTTTATCAATATCATGAAGCAGAGTTTAGTGATAGCATGGATGAAGACTTGAAGAAGCAGTTACCACAACAAGCACTGGAGAAAATTGAAGACATCCTAGACAATAGAGTTGGATGCAACACTAGAGGAAGACAATACAAATAATACCTTGTGAAGTGGAAAGGAAGACCAGAAGAAGATTCATCATGGATTTCTCAGGCTGAACTAGACCACCTTGGTTCTCCCCTAGCCCTGGCAAAGTGAGGGACTCACTTTTTCAATAACCCTGGATGTCTAATGCAGGAGCATCCTTGGTTCAAAAGCAATCTTGGATCAACCAAAAACATTTGCATTTTAGTTTCTTTGTAGTTTAATTTAGGCAACTCAATTAGAGGTAGTTTCTGTATTTTGGTGCAGTTGCATTTCAGACCTTGCAGAGCTGGAATTAGTATCTACATTCATTTGTCTACATCATATCCAGAATTCAGAGCATTTGGATTAGTTACCAGAAAGTTATCGCTATCAGAAGATCAATTGTTTTCTTAGAATAGAGCATTCTAATAGTTTTTGATAATCAGCTAAAGGAGAAGACTTGCGGAACATTGCTTGACTTGTAGAATGTAACGACACATCATTCAATGATCTTTGGTTTGTGGCCAACCTTCTCTAAAGATCTTCACATCATTCCATTCATTTTCTAGAGGTTTTCTATGCATTTAGGCCTGACCTATCCATGTACACACGTTACAACTCATCATCTGAGTTTGGGATCTTTCCTTGGCCAATGCAGAGGAATCTATTTTTTTGGAGAGGATATATAAGGATGTAATAGATCCCTAGGAAAGTAGATTTTGATAGTTAGCAATTGATTCATAATTCTTAGTTTAGATTTTGTGCAAGGATCTTCAAAGCTTTATCTTGTGCATGTATGTTATTAGGTCTTTGAGCGCTAGTTGTAATCCTACATGTTGCCATCCAATCTCTATTTAATTTCTATGATATACTGAATAATTGAATCTGCATTTGTTCTATTTCTTAACTTGTTTCCATTGTGTTGACTCTTGATGCATGGTCCAGACAGTTCATTATGTGAACCCTCCTACCATGACTGCACCAATAACAAAAACATATAAAAGTATTCAATTTCAAATGCATTACCATTTCATTTTCTGATGCAAGAGCATCCTTGGTTCAAGAGCAATCTTGCATCAACCAAAAATAATTGCATTTAGTTTGTTTGCATTTAAGTTCTTTCATTTTCTAGTTCAGTTTAGGCAGTTCAGTCAAAAGCAGTTCAACTTGTGGTCTAGTTTTGGCACTTCACATCTTGCGGATCTAGACTTAGCATCTTCATGTATTCATCTACATCATATCAAGAATTTAGAGCATTTGGATTAGTTACCAGAAAGATATTGCTAATAGAAGATTAACTATTTTCTCAAAGCAGAGCATTCTAATAGTGAGAGGAACCTCTTGCAACAATATAATGAAAAATGATCGAATAGATATGACTAGCAGAAACATAGAAGGAATTTATTGATCATAGGCCACTTCGAGGGGGAAACCTCCTTTGAGCAAGCTCAATACAATAAATTTGTGGATGCCTTCATTGGCCTCAACACGTACTTATATACTAAGTCTAATCTAAACAACTATTACTTCCCATGAATGTGGGATAATACAATATACTCATGGGACGACTTACAAAGCATATGCGTCCAACAACAATATACTAACAAAGTAGAGAGAAGGGTTAACACAGGTTCCTAACATCCCCTCCCTCTTAGAAAAGATTTACCCTCAAAGATTAAGATGTGGAAATTGTTTGTGAATCTGAAGGAGTGGTTCGTATGTAGCATCCTTTGGTTCCATTCTATGCCACTAAATTAATACCTATGTGATGGATCGAGAGTGAAGCTAATGAGTGCACCTATCAAGGATTGCCTCCAGCTTCAAAATGATGGATCCTTTGTTATCCATTTCTGGTAAAATAGTTTGTGCTCTGATGTTGGTGCCAAGAACTTTCTTTAGACAAGAAACATGAAATACTGGATGATCGCAAGAAGAAAGAGGAAGCTCCAATTTATACGCAACTAACCCAATCTTTTGAAGAACCTTATATGGCCCATAGAACTTTGGAGCTAGCTTATGACACCCTTTGATTTTTAGGGATGATTTCTTGTATGGATGTAGATGAAGAAAAACCATATCGCCTACTTGAAAAGTGCACTTATAATGGTGCTGATTGGCTTGTTGTTTCATTCAAATTCAGGCCATGTGAAGATTGTCATGCAATATGTGAAGAATTTGATCTCAGGTTCAGAGAACCATGTTGACTGCCTAAACTGGTGAACTACTGGGGGTGTATGGAAGGAGCACTAGTGGTGCCTGACCATAAACTACTTCATATGGAGTCATTTTAGATGCAGTGTGGTAGGAGGTATTGTATCACCATTCAGCGAGTGGAAGCCACTTTGCCCACTAATGCTGTTGGTCTGAAGTGAAGCAACAAAGATAAGTTTCCAAACATTTGTTGACAATTTTAGTTTGACCATCTGTTTGTAGGTGATACCCTAAACTCATCTTTAGTTTGGTACCAGTGTGTCGAAATAGTTCTATCCAAAAATGACTGGTGAAAGTTGCATCATGATCTGAGAAAATGGAAGAAGGGATGCCATGAAGATGAAAGATTTGGTTCATGAAAATTTGTGTGACCAAGGAGGCAGTATAGGGATGGCTGAGGGCACAAAAATGACTATATTTGGAGAGTTCATCAACCGCAACCAAGATCACTACCTTCCCTCCAGATTTAGGGAGCCCCTCAATGAAATCCATAGAAATATCTGTCCAAATCCTTGTAGGGATGGGTAAGGTTTCGAGCAATCTAGGAAGGAGTGTCATTTCACCCTTCTTGCATTGGCAGGTATCACATTTAGTCACCATTTGTTTAAATTACCTTTTCATTCCCTTCCAACAGAAGTTATGTCATGCCCTCTCATAAGTTTTGAGGAACCCAGAGTGCTCTGCTGATGGAGAAGCATGGAGTTCATAGAAGATAGCTTGGTGAATATCTGTGCTCTAGGGAAGCACCAGACGACCCTTGTATCATAGAGAAGCACCATCCCAAGAGTAATGTGGTACAGTAGAAGGGTTATTGGCTAGCTGCTGGATGATTTAAGATAATGAAGAGTCATTGACATAGCCCTGCTAGACAGATTCCAACCAATTTGGAACAGGCATAGAAATAGTTGAAAGAGAAGCTTGATCATCAAATGTACGAGAAAGAGCATCCGCCACAATATTGTCCTTACCCTTCTTATATGTGATCTCATAGTCATAACCCATGAGTTTGCTAACCCATTTCTATTGTGCTAGGTAGGAGACTCATTGTTCGAGGAAATATTTCAAACTCTGGTGATTAGTCTTGATGTAAACATGATTCCCTAGTAGGTATGGCTGCCACTTTTGTATTGCATGCAAAATAGCCATCATTTCCTTCTCATATGTAGAGAGTACTAAATGCTTACCAGAAAGGGCTTTACTAGTGAATGCAATGGGATGTTCATCTTGAAGGAGAACAGAGCCAAGTCCATTGCTACAAGCATCACTCTCAATAGTGAATGTCTTGGAAAAATTTGGCATAGCTAGAACAGGTGTAGTACACATATCTTTTTTCAATTTCTGAAATGCACACTCAGCAGCATTTGTCCATGTAAAAGCATCATTTTTAAATATAGCTGTTAATGGACCTGCAATCTTCCTGTAATCCTTGAAAAACTTGTGATAGTAGCTAGTCAGTCCAAGAAAATCACGAAGGCTTTTGAGTGTCTGAGGATGCAACCAATTTTTCATGGCATCTATTTTCGCAGGATCCACTTGAACCCCTTAGGCTGAAACAATATGCCTGAGATACTCCACTTCCTCCTACCCAAACACACATTTAGACTATTTTGCATAGAAATGATGATTAGAGAGAAGTTGTAGAACAAGATCCAGATGTTGGAGATGCTCAGCCCATGTTTTACTATAAATGAGGATATCATCAAAGAAGACTAGAATGAATTTCTTCAAGTAGGGCCAAAATATTTTATTCATCAATGCCTAAAATGTGGAAGGAGCATTAGTGAGGCCAAAGGGCATGACCAAAAACTCATAGTGGCCATCATGCATGTGGAAATCTATTTGAGGGATATCATCCTCATGAACCCGAATTTGGTGGTACCTATAATGAAGATCCAACTTGGAGAAAAAATGAGCACCATGAAGCTCATCAACAATAAGAATCAGAAACTTATCCTTGATTGTGATGTGATTAAGTGCTCAAAAGTCAATGCACAGGTGCCATGACCCATCTTTTTTCTAGACAAGAAGAACTAGAGAAGAAAAAGAATTGGTACCAGGGCAAATAATACCTTGCTTCAGTAAGTCTCAAACGAGCATCTCAATCTCTATCTTTTGGTGAAATTAGTAGCAGTAGGGCCTGATGTTGGGAGGAACACTTCTAGGAAGGAGTTGAATATGATGGTTCTCTAGTCATGAAGGTGGCAAACCCACTAGTTTAGCAAAGACACATGCATATCTATCCAAAATTTGTAATAGATTTAAAGGAGTAGCAGAGACCGCTGATGGTTGTATCTGAATGGAATGGAGCTGAGCGATGACACCATGTGAATTCTTCTTGAGGAGCTTTTCCATGCGATGTGAACTAATGATGTTGAGAGACCTTGGTTGTAAGATTTTGAATGTGTGTTTTTGCCCATTGTCTGAAAACTACATCCAAAGTTCAGCAAAATCCCATAAGATGGGTCCAAGTGTGCGTAACCATTGAGCACCCAAAACCACATCACATCTGCCTAAGGGCAAGGCAAACATGTCAAAGCGCAGGTTATAATCTCCAATAGAGATACGCACATTGCGACACTTCCCTTTGCAAGGTAATGTGCCCCCATTGGCAATCATGACTTCAAAGCTAGAGCAATGAAGGACAAAATAGCCTATTTGGCGATCCGAGGGTCAATGATGTTATGAGTGCTACCAGAATCAATAAGAATTGTAAGAGGGAGCTTCTTGAAGTAACCCTTGACCCGCATGATTTGTGGGGTGGTGACTCCTGCTAAAGCATGAAGAGAGATGTCTGGGTGGTTTTCCTGAGAAGCAGAGTCAACAAGTGGCTACTGAGTATCAAACTGATCATCCACTGTATCATGAGCATCTACGAAAACTTTAGTTTCAGTGGAGAATCCACATCCGAAAGATAGAGCTTTTGCTCAACACATCTATGTCCCCTAGTGAATTTCTCGTCACAATTATAACAAAGCCCTTTTTCTCTATGTGCTCGCATCTCTGCTTCAGGTAATTGCTTGATAGGAGTTGTTCTAGGAGCTGGCATTATTTGAGGTTGTTGAGAAGCCGTATTTCTGAATGGAACAAAATTGGATTTTGAGCACTATTGAGCTGTGATCTTGTCTTCCGCCAACTTAGCCAACCCTAAGGCTTCCATCATTGTGCTTGGACAGAACATTTTAACCTCAGAGCAAATTGCATCCTTTAGACTACTAACAAAACAACTCCTAAAGAAATCATCAAACAATCTCTCTATGTGATTAGCCAATTTTTCAAACTCTGTTTGATATTCTCTCACAGTGCCTGTTTGGCATAGTTTAGTGAGTGCTCCTGTGAAGTCATCAAAAGCACTAGGGCCAAATCGTTACAAAATGACTTTGCAAAATCTATCCATTTTGGCTCTTCATGAGCCTTGATGTACCAATGGAACCATTGAAGGGCTTCATGTTCCAAATGAAAGGATGCAAGGGGGACTTTATTTAGCTCAAAAGTATTATGTAGACTGAAATATTGTTCTACCTGGTATATCCATCCAATTCGATCATCACTAGTGAAGCGAGGAAAATCAAGCTTTGGCCCACAAAAATTGCTAGAAGAAGAGAACTCAATGTCTGTAGAAGAGTCTGGATGCCATCTATTGTTCATGGCTGAATGTTGAAGATTGAGGCTGATGATTTTTTCATCCAAATCTTGGAGTTTGGTCTTGAGAGTTGCAAGTTCCTCCTCCATGTTTTTTTCTCCTGCGCAGGTGACAATCATAACTAGGATTTTTTTGGGGGGAATGGGTAGAAAAGCAAAAACATAAACTTTATTAGTAAGGGAAAATTTGGATTTGGGAAAAACCCTGATGGGTAATTGGCGTTTGACTAGGTTTTGGACACTTTCTGAGGGACAACAAAGAAAAGAATGGGGATTTTAGAAGCAGGTTGAATGAATGGGAAAATTTGTCTAAGAGGGACAAATGAGCAGAAATAGGAAATGAACACTGTGGCAAGATTTGAAGGCTATTGGGTGAGAATTGAAGAAGTTATGGTAAACCCTAAAAATAGACAAATATGGGATTTTTGGCTTTGGTAAGTGGAATTTGGGATAGGGACCTCAAGGAATGAAATATGCAGAATGGAATTTCAGGGGATCTAGTGGAGTTTAAGGGAAAACAGGGCTAAAGAAAGGAAGATATGGTGATTTTTTTTTTTCTGGATACGATTTGCAATGGGATCTAAAATGGCTCTGGATAGATTCAATCTATGATTTTCCAGTTGTCAATAGATCTAGGCCCCAGGTATGTTTGGCTTCCTAAAGGTTTAGGGGATTTACTTAGCTAGCAATGCTTTCTAATGGATTGCATATTGGGGAAGTACCCCTCACTCCATGGCTTAGGTAAAACTAATAACCGCTTTGCCACAAATGAAAACTCTTGGTTTACCTCATGGATGGGAACTAGTCAATCAGGTAGGGGCCATTGCCCTTTTTGCTAGCAGGTCCTCTCAATGGGATAGCTACTTTGGGGTTCCTGTGGTACTCCTCATAATGAGTTTTAGGGCTATGCCTAGGCACTTCCCATAGTTAAGCAGATAGGGATTGTTCCCTTATCTAAACTTACAATTGAAATGAACAATACAGATGCAAAAAAAAAGAACTACTGCAATAATTGTAGCACCTAGAGGCCACTGTGAAAAAAACTTCAATAGAAATTCCACCCAGTGAGCCCAAGAAAGCACTCTGATATCAGATGAGAGGAATCTCCTATAACAATATAATGAAAAATACTCGAATAGATATGAATAGAAGAAACATAGAAGGAATTTATTGATCACAGGCCACTTCTAGGGGGCAACCTCATTTGAGCAAGCTCAATACAATAAATTCGTGGATGCCTTCATTGGCCTCAACGTGTACTTATATACTAAGTCTAATCTAAACAACTATTACTTCTTGTAAATGTAGGATAATACAATATAATCATGGGATGACATAAAAAGCATATGCATCCAACGACAATATACTAACAAAGTAAAGAGAAGGGTTAACATGGGTTCCTAACAAACAGTTCCTATTAATCAGCTAAAGGAGAAGGCTTGCATATCATTCCTTGACCTGCGGATCCTAATGACACATCATTCAATGATCCTTGGTTCATGGTCGACCCTCCTTGGAAGTATGCACATTGCTCTATCCATTTGAGGGTGTGTTCTATGCATTTAGGTCAGACCTATCTGTATTCACATGTTACAGCTCTTCCATGGAGTTTATGATCTTCCTTAGCCAACGTGGAGGAATCTATTGATCCAGAAATGATATAATGATGTAATAGATCCTTAGGAAAATAGTTGGCATTAGAAACATAAGCATTAGCTGAGATTGTTTGAAGGAGATTCAAAGTTGTATCTTGTGCATGTATGTAATTAGGCCTTTAAGCCCAGTTGTAAGCCTGCATGTTGCCAGCCATATTATATTTGGATTCTTTGATATACTAAACAAATCAATATGTATTTGTTCTATATTCTTGTGTTGTTTCTGTTGTGTTTACTCTTACTGCATGGTCGAGACAGTTCATTCTATGAACCCTCCTATCGTGACTGCACCAAGTGGTATCAGAGCAAAATTTTGATTCTTTGGAGTGGATTGGCAAAGGGAATTTTGTAAGATCTTGTTGTAAGAAGATCATTGATCTGAGGCAAGTTACTAGTGTGCAACCGATCACTAATTGAGATGTAGTTGTCTCTTGTAGCCCGATTGCTGACCTAAGGTAGTTTGCAGTTGATCCTAGGAAGATGCCACCGCAAAGAGTTCCTCCTGTTGGTACAATGGATAATAGAATGGATGTGATGATGGAATTGATGACAACAATGTGAATTTGTTTGGATGCTATTGATGAAGATAGGTGAAGAGGATTGACACCTATACCTAATATTGAAAGTGATGATGAAGAGGAATTTCAATCTATTGAACAAATTTGTGAAACCCGAGGAGGTGATGAAGAAAAAGAATTAGATCAAATCAAGATGTGGCGATCTATTTCAAAGATTGGGAAAAGACATAAAATTGATGTATTGAACTATACTAGTAATTTGAATCTGAAAGAGTTGATTGATTGGATAAATGACATGGAAGAATACTTTGAGTATGAGGAAATTGAAGATCTGGAGAAGGTGAAATTTGTAAGGACAAAGTTGAAAGGAGATGTTTCTATTTGGTGAAAAGAAGTTTAGTTGGAAAGAAATAGAAGAGGAAATGAAAAGATTACAAAGTGGGACCGGATGGTGACAAAGTTGAAGAATTAGTTCACACCTACTGACTATGAATTGGAGCTATTGAAGAGATTGCAAAACCTAAGATAGAAGGAGAAATCTGTGAAGGAGTACACTAAAGAATTTCACAAAATGATCATAAGAATAGGACATAGTGAAGCAATCAAGGAGAAAGTGGCTAGATATATCAATGGACTGAGATTGAATATTCAAGAAGAACTAGGCTTTGTAAGAATGACATCTTTAGAAGAAGCATATTAGTTTGCCCTGAAAGTTGAAGAGAAGATGACTAAGAAGCATGATCAAAGACAGAGGGGAAGAGGAGGTAAATTTTAGAGAGGAAGATCATTTTCCATATATGATAGATCATATGTGGAGTAGAATAAGTTTGATAGCCCATTGAAGAAGGATGACAGAGATAACGATGCTTACCAGAGAGATGACAGAAATTTCTACCGAAGAGGAAACTCTAGTGCATACCGGAATGAAGGATACAAAATAGAATGAAGATGATTTGATAACAGAACATTCAGAGGTACATGTTTCAAGTGTGGAGGTGAAGGACATAGAGTAATGTAATCAAGGTAGTGTTGATGCTCAGAGTCACGCTGTTTCCAACACCAACATGGGAAACTCTGAAACGTGGGAATGCTCTTCAGACTAACCTCTAGATTTTAAAGAAGCTGGCTCTTCTTTATCTCAAAAGTGTTTGGGGAAAAGGGATAGAGTTAAACAGAATCACAAATGCAACTAAAAAGGAATCTAAACTATGGCGATGCACCTGAATGTGATTTTGTTTCTCAACACTAAACAGAGTGAAACTACTTTAGGATTTAGTCACATTAAAGAGCAAACAATGCATGATCAATGTAATAGATGAAAAACAAATAGGATCAAATGCTCACAAATCAGAATATTTTGTAATAACACAGAAAATATCAGCAAAGGCACAGAACTCTATCTTTATTAATTTTCTAGTCACATAAAAGGCACATAATCATGCACAGTTATACAAACTCTCTGAATCAAGAAAACAGAACAAACGCAAATGATATTATTGGTGACTACAAAAGATCCTCAAAATTCGCTAACAATCTATGATGCAAAAAATTCTGTATATCTCCCATGTTATTCTTTGGCACTGTGATCTGAACCCATATTTATAGCATAGAACTGGCTCCAAGATTGCTCGCACGATCAAATCTCAATGGTCTAACCGAACTGGCACTTAATTGAAAGTGTTTGACAGAAGATCTCTTTCAAATCAGAGATAGTTAGCCATTCTGCAAGTTTATTGGCTGCAATAGATACATGTAACCCCACTTACTTGAATCGGGGAGGAAAGCGTGGCAGCTTCTGATAGTCTTTGCGACTATAAACCCTTGGAATAGCTGGTATTCATATGCGCCTCTTTCTTGAAACTCCTTCATCTTTCCAAAACAATAAGAAACTAACACATGGCATCCTCCACGTGACTTACTTGATAAACTACTTCTTACTCAAGTGACACCAGAAATTGACACTTGGCAGCATCCGCGGCCCTTGCAAAAGATATGTGGCGATATCTGCTTTACTTTGAGTCTTTACTGTGGCTTATATTAAGAGTGCTTGGGCTTTACCATCTCTCATTGTCTGCTAAACTTTGGAAATTAAGAAACATTAAAAATGGGACCCACCAACAGTCCGTGCTTGAGCAGCTTCAAAAAGAAAAAGGGACAGGTGGCGCTTTCTGCTGATATGAGAAACCTTATACATGGCAGCTTCCACTGTACTTAGAGAGACTGTAGATACCTTTAGTGAGTTCTACGGAAGATGACACCTGGCAGTCTCTGCTGCAACTTCGAGAAACTTTAGCACTTAAACAAAACCTCTGCGGACGCTACCACTTGGTGCCTTCCACTTAACTCTGAGAAACTTTGTAGAAACATTAGAGACTTATAAGAATCACGTGGATGGTGACACATGGTGCACTCTGCTGAAACCATAGAAATATTAACGGGGCCCACCAACCTCTTTACTTAGCAATGAAACCAAAAAGGAACCCGCAGAAGATGACACTTGGAGCTCTCCATTGAAACTACATGGGACATGCAGCACCTTCCACTGTAACTTTAAGAAACTCTAAAGACACTCTCTGCATCTGCCACTTGGCACCTTCCGTGCACACTAAAACTCTTAAAAGGGACCCGCCACATTATAAGAAACATTCGGAAAGAACGTTTAAAACTTAGAAGAAACTGGAACGGGTGGCGACACTTGGCAGCTTCTGTCTTAATGCAAAAAGATATGTGGTGCTCTCCGCAGCCACTTTGAGAAACTCTGGAATGTGTCCCGGCTGCTGACACGTGGCAGTTTTCACTTTACTAAAAGAAACTTGGCAGCTTCCGCTGAACTCTAGGACTTTGGCAAAATTTACAAAAATGAAAAACCCTGTGCGCCCGCGCTCTGTGTCAAAACCCTCACTGCAAAAAACTAAAACGTACAGAAATAAAACTGGAGCTCACACAACTGAAACTCAAAAATCAAAATGTAGAGTATTTTACTCTATAGTTCTTGGCGACCCTGAGGACTTTTGAGCCTGCTCAAAAAGAATCCCAAAAAATGCATACATACAGCAAAATTTATAAATTTTGCAAGGCCGTCTGATATACAGACCTCTTGGCATCAGATAATCCCTACTTGTTCTGCAAATCCTGGAAGGCTAAATCTAGGTTGATCATGTCCTTATGTGAAAAGCTATGCAAAACATGGACTGCTGCTTTCAACTGGAAATCAAGCTGGGCCATGGGAATCAAAACAGCTTCCACTTCTGACACTGATGAGGCATCTGTTAGACCCCGGAAAACTGATTGGTCATTTTGTCTGGCTAGCAACAGAGGTTTGATTTCATCAACCATTAATACAGTGTTGCTATCAAGAAAAGGGGAAGGAAGGCCCAATTGCACCAGGTCTTCAATATGTTTCTTCATGTCCTTCACCCCCTCCTTGACAACATCCAGGAGCTCCTGGCAAGTAATTGCAGCAGAGTTGCAACTGAGAACCTCATTCACCTGTTTAGTAGCAATCATTCTGTCACTAATCCCTGTTGCTGATAATATTTTATCAGATGTATCATAAAGTTTCCCCAACAGCAGTTGAGAATCAGAAACTCTCATGGAAACAATGGACAAAGTGGCCTGAACTGAGGTTTCCACCTTTTCACATAATTGTTGTGCATGTAGCAGGAAAGTTAAAGAGGGTTTGAGCTAGCTAATCTCCTCAGAGATTCTTGCCCACACTGATGCATATAGCTCCTTAACCAAGTTCAACACTCCTGCATTTTGTGGCCTATTTGCCAACTCAAGGGTCAATTGTTTTGCTATTTGTTGCTTGGCCTAAAGTTGAGCCTGTATGGAAGCAACATTGTTCTGTTCCTTCAACAGCTGCTATTGGAACTATGTGGCTTGCTAAGAAGAACCCTGATGCCTCTTCTGTAATGTAGTCTTTTCCTGCTTCAAGGTAGCCACAACAGACTTCACCTGGATCAGTTCTTCCTTCAAGGAAGCATTTTGGCTTTGTGTAGCCTGATGAATCTGACATGAAACAGTATTTTGCAACTGTTTAGTGAGATCTTCAATTTCTTCATTTTTTAGTTTGAGCTCAGCAGTCAAGGTCTCATTATGTGTCCTTTCTTGAGCCAGATCAGCCTCCACTTTCTGCAACTTCCTTGATAACTTCAAATAGTCAGTGGCTACAGCAGAAGTGGTTTCATTTAGTAGCTCTACCCTATCTTGAGGCCTAAAAAGTGACATGTGCATCACCACTGCACTCATTGTATAATCTTGGGGTTGCATCTGCTCATTGGGTCTAACTACATTTGGTGATAAATGAGTCATAGTTAGCTGCTGCTGGATTGGGTCAAATAGTGACCTCATATGTGGGACAACCTGAGCTTTATTGTCCTTCTTTCTCTTTTTGTCCATTCGGGCTTCCCTAGCCTTCTTAACAGTGTCTGCTTGAGCTTGGAAGGTAAGGGGAGAGGCAATATACCCGCCCACAAAAGGATGACCTTATGGTAGGCCATAAGGGATAGCCAAATGTTGGCTAGGAGGAATCTGAGGAGGTACTCTTTTTGGAAAAGAGGGAGAAAAGGGAGGCAATGATGTGGCCTATAATGACATGGCCTATGTAGTGACAGGTGGGGAAAAATAAGAAATTGGTACAGCAGAGGTGGCAGGGGATAATATTTGGCCAGTTGGGATTGCCACCCTTATTGAAGAAGAAAAAGATTGAGAAGAAGAAGGAGAAGAAGCACATACCTGAGGAGCAACTGAGATACTCGGTGGTGGCTGCAATAAAGGTTCTACCTCCTCATCCGAATCATGTTGAAGTTTTAGCTTCTTATGTTTCCTTGGCCTCTCTTCTTCTTTCTGTGTTTCTTTCTCCTCAACATTTACCACTGTTGCTAGTGGTGTTTGCACAAAACTGGAAGCCCCACTCATTGAAACTGATGGGGTCCCTCTAGGTGGTGATGACACCACACTCTTTTGCTTCACTATAACACTAAGAGATTGGGGCCAGGTGGTTACTGCAGCTGCAGATGATGTTTGTCCTAAGGCCTACACTATGTGAGTGGATTCAGGTTCTTCTTCAGATTCCTCACCCCTTTTGCAGATCTTGCTTGTATTAGGGCTAGAGACTGGAGAAGGATGCCATTTGTCCCAAATGGACTCCCATTTCTCATCTGTATCAACCTTGCCAAAGGAGTGGGTTGTTTCAAATATCTCCTGCCTATATTTCCAATAGGCTTCTATCTTCTTAGCCTTCCATTTTCTATCTCTTATTAAATTTTTCTTTAATCCAGTGCCCATTTTGAGCTTAGGGTCATAGGCCTTCTCCTTTTTATAAAATACTTCCCATGGCCTGGGTCCCTCAAAGGGCAAATCTGTCAATTCTACATATAAATCAGGGATGTCCTCCTTAGGGTTTCTTCTATCTTCCCAAAAAGGATGAGCCTCATGCACAACTTTGGCACGCATATTATTATTCTTGACCCACAAGGTTATGAAACTGATTGGATCATATCTCCATTTATCTTCAATCAAAAGAAAACCCAGGACAACTAACTTTCTTAGCAATAAGTGCTCAGCATCCCTGACCAATAGGGTCATGTTTTTCTTCACCCAGGGAATATCATACATTTTTTTTCTTCTTCTTCCCAGCGCCATAATCATTATCAACCACAGACATTTGTCAGGTGACCTCTAAGAAGGCTAGCCTAGGAGTCAAAACCTTAGGTAGCAATATTGGCTCTCCATTAAAACCATGGACCCCAATAATAGTATGGTGAGACCCAAAGAAATAATCACAGGGAATGGGGGAATTTGCCATGAGGCCTCTGACACTTAATGTCAATCTATTCTCAACAGGTTCTGGGCTTAGGTGAGTAAGAGCAGGGGCGACAAAAAGTTCCCAAAACTCATAGGGGTCAGATGATTCAGACAAGACATGTGTCCATGCAGACACAGTGATGGTTCTATTGGGATCAAAACTTGGGTCATACATGTTCAAATGCATATACTGGGAAAAGATGGCATAGTTTTGGTATAACATAAGGTGAAACAGATAAGAAGAATACCTAAAAACCCCTATTGATTTGAAATTGGTGAGTTGTTCGACCATTGAGTAGGCAATCTACTTTGAGAAATCTAGCTGAAACTCCTAAGACCTATCCATGGTCTTCATTTTGAATAAAATGGCCAGCTGCCAATCATAGATAGTTATGTCTTCCTTCATTCTGAAGATAAATGTTATCATAGATAGCGCTTCCTGACTGGCTTGTGTAAATTATGTCCTTCCTGTTGGTAGCGCTGGCATTTGGGTATTTTCATCTCCCAACTGTATCTCTGAATTAAGAAACCTTAGTTGAAACTTGACATTTGCCCATGTCTTCTGCATTTTGGCAATTGTGGGAAACGTGGTTGTGCTGTCATAGGATAGGGCCAACATGTCCCTGATGGCCTTCGGTGTAATTTGCACCATGAAGGGTCCCTTTTGAATGGTGCTTGAGGGTGCATGAAATAATTCTGTGCATACCTCAATCAGGTCAGGGCATAAATGCATGCAAGGGACCATGAATTTCACCAATTGAGAGGTTCATATCCACATGCCAAATGTTTCAAATTGTTTACCTTTGGCCTTTAGGAGGCATCTTTGGTGTGCTTCCTCTCACAGAGCTTTGCTAGACTTTTGTAGGGCTGGTTTGGCAATACCATCTACAAAATCCTACACCTTAGCTGGGTCGACCGCATAACCAACCTCAGAAACCCTAGTCCTTTGATAGGTCTTTAAAGGTTGCGCAGGGGCCGAAGCGTATGATTTGCTGGCAAGGAGCCTGTCAAGAGACTCATAAATTCCAAGCCCCTACTGAGAAGACTGTGCCTTTGCCATCTCTGTGTTTGCTGGAAACTGTTGAACTTATTGTAAATGAGTATGGAAGCTTTGCGACAGGGAAGACACAATTAGGAAGCAGGTTTTGCAATGAAAACGTAGCAGCAGGGAAGACACTTAGCAGAAGTAGAAACAAATGAAACTCGGTTAAGCTTTAACTCATGTCGTTGGGGGATTTTCATGACGGATCAAGTCTCATAAATGGCATTAAAAATGGAAAACCATTATAAAATCTTAAGAGATATGAGTGGGACAGAGTGTCAGACACGTCATAAAAAGTGGCTACGCTGGGTACTTTTTAGGAATTTTGGGGATTTGAGAGGCTTAATGAATGCGAAAGTTTTGAGACTTTTAAGAGACTTGAGTTGTGGCCACGTGTTAAAAAAAACACTTATTCAAAGCAAAAACAGGAAAAACAAAGCAGGAAAAAATAAAGCAACAACAAAAGGAAACTATCTAACTATAATACATAGGAAGGACACTATCTAATTGAAATGCTTCAAGTAGATCTCATTGATGGGAATCTCTTTAGTCTCACCCTCCATCATTTCAAGCTCAAAAGAATTCTACTATTTATAGGAACGGATTTTATAGGGGCCAGTCCATAATGACTCAAATTTACTATGTCGACCCAGCTTGGCAACTCTCTCATCCCATTTCAAAACAACTGATCCAAATTCAAAATGAGAGTTTGAAGTTTTCTTATCAAAATAGTCTTTGATTATTTTCTGATGTTTCAATAATGATTCATGTGCTGAATCCCTCTTTTCTTGAACTTCCAGGAGCTCAGCAAGTCTGACCTGCATGGGGCCATTTTCCTCAATCTCAATTTGTTTCAATAACTGGAGAGTAGGAATCTCCAAGCTCAGGGGCATCACAGTAGGTTTACCATAGACCAATTCATATGGGGACATTTTTGTCACTTGTTTTGGTGTAATTCTGTCTGCCCACAGTGCTATATTAAGCACTTTATGCCACTCTTTGTGATGATCAACCCCTATTCTTTTAATAAGTCTGATCAGATTCTTGTTAGTTGATTCTGCCAAACCATTACCCTGAGGATAATAATTTGGGGAGGTCTTCAGGTAGATTCCATACTTTAGTGCAAAGTCAGATATCTTTGCCCCCAAAAATGCCTTAGCATTATCTGAAATTACAGTACGAGGAGGTCCAAAGCAAGCAGTGATACCCTCCAGAAAGTCAAGGATCACTTTTTCTGTTGCTTCTTTTAGTGGGACTGCCTCACTCCATCTAGTAAAATAATCTGTGGTAGTTAGGATCCATTTGTGCCCCATACTTGACACTGGATTGATCATTCCAATGAAGTCTAGACCCCATTGAGCAAAAGGTTCATCAACGATTATAGGACTAAGGGGCATTGCTGCATTCCTTCTCTTCCCTACATAGTACTGACAAGATTGGCATTCTTTAACCAGTTGATAATAGTCTATGAATAAAGTGGGCCAGAAGTAACCTGCCTGACTTATCTTTATAGCTGTGGTTCTTGCAGAAAAATGTCCACCTAACAGTCCATGGTGCATCTCATGCAGTATTCTTTGGGCTTCATCTTTTTCTATGCATCTTAAAAGTATGCCATCAGTATTTCTTTTGAAAAGAAGTTGGTCAATTAAAACAAAATGAACTCCCTATTGCCTATAGTACCTCTTCTTATCCTGAGAGAGCTCTTTTGGGAAAATTCCATGTTTCATAAACTAGATCCTATTTGTGACCCAAGAATTCTGATCAACTTCTTGTATCATCAATACATTTTCCTTCTTTGTTTCTTTAGTTATCATTTTTTCCATATCTTGAACTATATACTGGCACAAACCCTTGCCTCTGACAAGTTTAGTTGGTCTAACCTCCACATAATATTCAAGAATCTTTGTTATCCAGTTTGCTCTTTTCTCAGTGATTTCTCCTTCCATAATATATTCTCTGACACTCGGATGAGCCACTAGTATGAGAGCCTTATTACCTGTGACCATGTGTCTAAATTTCTTGAGGGATTTTACCATAGCATATGCCTGTTTCTCTACAAAGTTATACCTAGCTTTATACTCTCTAAGAGTCCTTGAGAAAAAGGCTATTGGATGCTCTCCCTCTTGTTGATCATCTTTCTGTGTTAGGACAGCAGCAACACTGAATTCTCCTCCATAGACATACATTATAAAAGACTTAGAGAAGTCAGGGTTCCTCAATAGTGGGGCTGTTGAAATTGCTTTCTTGACCTCTTCAAAAGCCTGTCTCCCTTCTGTAGTCCATTTGAATACCAGGTCTTTCTTTAATAGCAGTGTAATTGGTCTTATTAGGCCTGCAAAGTCTGATACGAACCTACTGACAAAGTTATTCTTTCCCAAGAAGGACTGAACTGCTTTCTTATTGACAGACAGAGATAGGTTCATTATGGCAGTGACTCTTTCTGGATCTATACAGACTCCTTCTTTAGAGACTATATGCCCTAATAGTTTACCTTGAGGTACTGCAAAAATGCATTTCTTACGATTTAGAGATATTCCAAACTCTTGGCATTTCTTAAAAACTGGGTCTAAATGGTCAAAATGATCTGCAACATTTTTAGAGAAAACGGTGGGGTCATCTAGGTAAATTAGAATGATTTTATTGATAATCTCTCCAAATGCTACATCCATTGCCCTCTGAAATGTGGCTCCAGCATTTGAAAGACCAAAAGGCATCTTTGCATAGGCGAATGTTCCCCATTTTGTGGTGAAAGCAGTCTTATGCTGGTCATCATCACCCAACCAAATTTGATTGTACCCAGAGAAACCATCTGGTAGAGAAAATCTCTCTGATCCAGCCACAGTCTGTAAAATTTGTTCCATAGAGGGCAAGGGGTAGTGATCCTTCAAGGAAGCCCCATTTAGATCCCTGAAATCCACACAGAGCCTTATGTCTCCATTCTTTTTCCTGACTAGTACTAGGTTGGACACCCAAGTTGAGTGTTTGATTGGGAAAATGATCTTTGACTCTAATAGTTTCTGCAACTCATCCACCATTAGAGGTTCAATCCTAGGGTTCACTGGCTTTTACTTCTGTCTAACCAGTTTAGATCCTTCAGTCAGCTCTATAGTGTGTTGAATGATACTTCTATCATAACCATGGAGATCTTCATAGGTCCAGGCTATGACCCTATCATATTTCTCACATAAATCAATTAACCTTTTTCTTTCCTGTTGAGTGGCAGAATTTCCAACCTTCAGTCTTCTTCCCTCACTAACCTGAATCTTAGAGTAGTCTTCTTTGTTTGCTTGAAATCTCTTCTTTTCTAGGCTAGCATCTTCAGGATCAAACAAGTTTTCCAGGGTAATTAGTCCTTTAGGGAGCTTGTTTGACTTTAGTTGAATGATTTGATCACCATATGCTTCTTCAATTTTTTGTTGTAACTGATCAGCAAATTCTCCTGACTATTGCAAAAATGAGAGTACTTGAAAATCATTTTCAAAAACTTGCCAATTTTCATCATTGTCTGGGATGGTTGGCCTCACAATAACTTTGATTGACTCATTATTGACCATTAGATCAGTTATTGGATCAAACTGTGAACCAATTTGTGCCATCCTATCTGCCTCAGAATTTTGAGCTCTAGGGACTACTTCTATATTAAAGGCTTCAAAATTTTCTATTAAGTCCCAAATTCTGTGCCAATAGGATCTCATCCTTACATTTTTGGCTATTGCCTTCTCTCTTATTTGTTTCACCACTAGTTCTTAATCTCCTTTGACTATCAGATTCTTTACTCCTTTCCTTTTTGCCAATATAAGTCCATGCACTAAAGATTCATACTCAACATCGTTATTGGTACAGGCAAAATGAAAGCGAATGGCTCTTAAAATCTTTTCACCATTAGGGGCAGTAAGACAAATTCCTGCTCCAGCTCCATTTTTGCTTCTAGCCCCATCAAAATTTAGGGTCCAGATTCCTGAGTCCTTTATGGATTCTTGGGTCTGGGAGGGCTCATTCCTTAAGACATTAGGGATCTCCTGGTCTTCCTCAAATATAACATAAGTACCCAACCCTGTTAAGTCATAATTCCCAAAGGGATCACTCTACATCATGGTTAACAACTGGTTATCCTCTACTTGCTGATCATATTCAGTCCAATCCCCTATTTCTTCAACAAAAACCCTTTCCTCTTTATTTAACATGGCATGGGCTGCTTCTAACTTTGGGGTTGGTTCATTAGTGATATGGTCCTTTGACAATGGTTCTGATAGTACCTTCATTTTAGTCCCATATTGGGTCCTTATGATGAGATGAGACCAATCAAGTGACATATAACCTCCTATCTTAGCTGTGAAATCTCTGGATAGGCATAAGCCAAAAATAGGAGGAATATCTATGACTACAACATCTTGATTAACAATTATATTGGGACAGGTATACAGCTGTAGTGGAAGTTGTTTAATTTTCCCTATTGTTTGCACAAACTTCCCATCTAACTGCATAACTCCTTTTGCAAGTGGCTCATATTTTATTTTCAAAGCATTTGCTATTTGCTTTGGCATCACTGTGGTGCTAGCCCCAGAGTCAATCATTGCATTGTGCAATAGTTTCTTCCCAACTATCAAAGTTAAATAAAAGGGATCTGGCTTGGATTTACTTACCTCTGGTGCATTGTTCAGAAGAGCTGTTGTCTGCAGAGGAATAGTGTCTTTGAGCTTTTCTTTATCATTAGGTTCTCCTTTAGCAACAGTCTGTTTAGGCACAGCTTGGCCCTGTAAAGCTTCTTGCAACAGTGTCTTTTGCTCAGGAATGGCTAACATGTCCCATATTGACACATGTGCTGGAGTCCTCTTCAACTGATCCACCACATTCACAGGCCCTAGTGCTTATGTTCTGGGGTAATAAGGGTACCTTGCTTTTTCTTGAACTTGTCCAGAAACTACTTGGTTATGCATTGGCTGAGATATTTCTTGTCTCGTAGCTGTATTTTGATGATCTTGAAATGGTAGAACTCCCATAATTTCATTATTTGTGACTCCAGGCTATTCCATCATCCTTCTCTTGGCTCTAGTATAGTAATCCGATTGCACCAATGGCTTCTTAGAAGTTGAAGCTTCATTTAAGAATACTGACTCTTCATCTTCAATCCATGAAAATAGGGCATGTTCAGGGGCTATTTCTTCTTCTTGCTTTAAGGACATTCCTTGCATCTGAGCCACTAAGACTAAATTTTGCATACCAGGGGATTGGTAGGGCTGAGTGTCAGAAGTATTTGCAAATTGTCCATCCACTCTTCTTTGTTCTGCTATATTTTGCTGTAGATTACCCCTAGGACAATCTCTGGGCATATGTGCATTATTACAAGGGAAACACCAAGCATTGGTGCCATCTGCATAATTATTCTACCCTGGGACAATATCTCTGTTTGGATTGGGAGGAATAGTCTACAAGGGTGTAGGAACTGCAACCAATTGGTTTGATGGCTGAGGGTTAGTTTGCCTTTGGGGGCCTTGATACTAGTTTGACTGTGAAGGAGGTCTATTCCCTTGATAGCCTTGATATTGGGGTATGGGATAAGGATTCTGATGTCTTTTCAGGTTAATTATTTCATTAGAAAATGTCCTCAGGATGTTCTTGACATCATCCATCTCTGAAGACTGGGTAGGGATAGCAGCTTTAGCAGGTTGTTGGGGGAACGTATAGAGGGACACATGTGGGGTTATGGGGTTAGGAGCTTCTTGAGGAAATGGTAGGGTAATCTCTGGAAACATAGGCATGGGAGGCCTTAGGGGCAATTTTCTAGCATCTATCAAATTATTTTCAACTCTGACTGCATAGTCGTAGGCTTCTGGCAGGGTCTGGCCTCCAAGTGATTGAATCATTACTACTATATCTGAATTTAGGGCTTTAAGATAAAATACTATAGCCATACCCGGCAATGGTCTTGCTGTAGCAGGAATCCTTTCCCAAGTCTTCTAAAATCTGGAATTGAAATCAGTCATTGCCTCTTGTGGTTCCCTCTTGATGGTAATCAGTTGTTGTAACAGAGAAGATTTATCACCCTTCTCTTTGAATCTTGCAAAGAAAGCGTCTCCAAGCTGATCCCATGTAGATATTGAATTTGGGGTCAAAGATCTGTACTAGTCTAGAGCCTTCCCCTTAAAAGAAGCTGCTAAGAGTCTTATAGCCACATTTTGCTATGTGATCACATGTATTGCACAGACATCAGACACATCTTGTAGATGCTCTTCAGGTGTTTTGAAATCCTCCCCACTGAATTTGGGCAGAGCCTTCAGGGCATTTGCTGGAATAGGATCCCAAGTGGCTGGTGGTACTGGAAGAATCAGAGCACTACCAGTATTCCAATTTGCATAATTCCTTGGGGCTATAGGTGCTCCCATGTTTGCACTTGGGGTTGCTGTAAACTGATTGACCCTTCTTCTTGAATTAGTTATCAATGGTGATAAAAGAATACCTGGGTTCACAGCAGATTGAGCTCTTGTCACAGGTCCACAACTCTGACTCCTCGTGACTCTCTGGTTCATACAGTCTTGAAAGAAACTTCAAGAAATGGTCCCACTGGGCATGCCAAAAACTGTCGATGCTCAGAATCGCGTTGTTTCCAACACCAACATGGGAAACTCTAAAACGTGGGAATGCTCTTCAGAGTAACCTCCAGATTTTAAAGAAGCTGGCTCTTCTTTATCTCAAAAGTGTTTGGGTAAAAGGGATAGAGTTAAACAAAATCACAAATGCAACTAAAAAGGAAACTAAACTATGGCAATGCGCTTGAATGTGATTTTGTTTCTCAACACTAAGCACAGTGAAACTACTTTAGGATTCAGTCAAATTAAAGAGCAAACAATGCATGATCAATGTAACAGATGAAAAACAAATAGGATCAAAGGCTCACAAATCAGAATATTTTGTAATAACACAAAAAATATCAGCAAAGGCACATAACTCTGTCTTTATTAATTTTTCAGTCACATAAAAGGCACAGAATCATGCACAGTTATACAAACTCTCTGAATCAAGAAAACAGAACAAAGGCAAATGATATTACTGGCCACTACAAAAGATCCTCAAACTTCTCTAACAATCTATGACACAGAAAATTCTCTATATCTCCCATGTTATTCTTTGGCACTGTGATCTGAACCCATATTTATAGCATAGAACTGGCTCCAAGATTGCCCACATGATCAAATCTCAATGGTCTAACCGAACTGGCACTTAACTAAAAGTGTTTGACAGAAGATCTCTTTCAAATCGGAGACAGTTAGCCACTCTGCAAGTTTATTGGCTACAACAGATACATGTAACCCCACTTACTTGAATCAAGGAGGAATGCGTGGCATCTTCTGATAGTCTTTGTGACTATAAACCCTTGGAATAGCTGGCATTCATACGCACCTCTTTCTTGAAACTCCTTCATCTTTCCAGAATAATAAGAAACTAACACATGGCATCCTCCGCGTGACTTACTTGATAAACTACTTCTTACTCAGGAGACACCAGAAATTGACACTTGGCAGCGTCCGCGGCCCCTACAAAAGATATGTGGCGATATCTGCTTTACTTTGAGTCTTTACTATGGCTTGTATTAAGAGTGCTCGGGCTTTACCATCTTTCATGGTCTGCTAAACATTGGAAATTAAGAAACATTAAAAATGGGACCCACCAACAATCCGTGCCTGAGCAGCTTCCAAAAGAAAAAGAGACAGGTGGCGCTTTCTACTGATATGAGAAACCTTATACGTGGCAGCTTCCGCTATACTTAGAGAGACTATAGATACCTTTAGTGAGTTCTGTGGAAGATGAGACATGGCAGTCTCTGCTGCAACTTCGAGAAACTTTAGCACTTAAACAAAACCTCTGCGGACGCTGCCACTTAGCACCTTCCGCTTAACTCTGAGAAACTTTGTAGAAACATTAGAGACTTATAAGAATCACGTGGATGGTGACACATGGCGCACTCCGCTGAAACCATAGAAATATTAATGGGGCCCACCAACCTCTTTACTTAGCAATGAAACCAAAAAGGAACCTGCGGAAGATGACACTTGGAGCTCTCCACTGAAACTACATGAGACACATGGCACCTTCCACTGTAACTTTAAGAAACTCTAAAGACACTCTCCACATCTGCCACTTGGCGCCTTCTGCGCACACTAAAACTCTTAAAAGGGACCTGCCACATTATAAGAAACATTCAAAAAGAATGTTTGAAACTTAGAAGAAACTGGAAGGGGTGGCGACACTTGGCAGCTTCCGTCTTAATGCAAAAAGATATGTGGCGCTCTTTGCGGCCACTTTAAGAAACTTTGGAATGTGTCCCAGCTGCTGACACGTGGCAGTTTCTGCTTTACTGAAAGAAACTTAAAGATGGGGCCCGCCACACTCACTTTGTAAAAAAGGGGCTTTTGAAACTTATAAGAAACTGAACCTCAGATGCCAACACTTGGCATGCTCCGCAGATATTAAAAAGGGACGCGTGGCTCCATCCGTGTTACTTTAAGCAACTTTATAATGTGTCCCGGTTGCTAACACTTGGCGGCTTCTGCTAAACTCTGGGACTTTGGCAAAATTTACAAAAATGAAAAACCCTATACGCTCGCGCTCTATGTCAAAACCCTCACTGCAAAAAATTGAAACGCACAGAAACAAAACTGGAGCTCACACAACTGAAACTCAAAAATCAAAATGTAGATTATTTTACTCTACAGGTAGTACAAGCAAGAAAATAGAGAGCAGTGGAAGAACAACCTATGTTGAAGAAGAACCTGTTGAAAAAGAATACATATACTATAATAGCAAATGGAAATAGAATTACTTTGATTCCTTTGGAGGATGACCCTAAGAGTGAAGTATGTGGGAATTCTAGAATCTGCTTGGTAGATGGAAGAAAATTTCTGAATGGTTTGAGACATGAGAATATGTGTTATTCCTTAATTCCTAAGAAGCCTAAAGTATTGAAGAAGGAGACTAAAGAAACTGAACTAGAGGAGATAAGAGAGCTGCTGACAGAGTATGAAGACATCATATCAGATAATGTACCTGAAAGATTACCACCTATAAAGAGTATCAGTCATCACATGAATCTTATACCGGGAGCAAGTTTGCCTAACAAAGAAGCACACTGAATGAAACCGATAGAGAATGAAGAATTGAATAGACAGATACAAGAAATCTTAAGAAAAGAGTTGATCAGAGAAAGCTTGAGTCCTTGTGCAGTACCTGTAGTTTTGGCACCAAAGAAAGATAGAGAATGGAGAATGGAGAATGTTAACTGATTCCAGAGCAATAAACAAGATCACAGTTAAGTATAGATTTCCTTTACCTAGGATGGATGATATCATGGATTGTTTGAGTAGAGCAAGATATTTCACAAAGATAGACTTGAAGAGTTGATACAATCATATCAGAATCAGAGAAGGTGATGAATGGAAGACTCCTTTCAAAACAAATGAAGGATTGTATGAGTGGTTAGTGATGCCTTTTGGATTGACAAATGCACCAAGTATTTTCATGAGGTTGATGAATGAAGTCTTGAAGAAATTCTTGGGTAAGTTTGTGATTAATTGTCTGTAAGACAAAAGAACATTTGTGGCATATTAGACAAGTTTTTCAAATATTAAGAGAAGAGAAATTGTTGATAAACATCAAGAAGTGTAGTTTCATGAAAGAAGAGTTGGTATACTTGGGATTTGTGATTTTTATTGAAGGATTAAAGATGGACCCTGAGAAAGCAAAAGCAATTATTGAGTCGTCTACACTAGAGACCATTAGAGTGGTTAGATCATTTCATGGTTTGGCTAGTTTCTACTGAAAGTTCATCAGAAATTTCAATTCAATTTGTAATCCTATGATAGAGACAATGAGAGGTGGCTGAAAGGATTTCAAGTGGACATTTGGAGCAGATAAAAGTTTTGAGTTGTTCAAGTAGAAGGTGACAGAGCAAGCTATTTTGGCATTGCTAAATTTTAATAGGGTATTTCAAGTTGATTGTGATGCAAGTGGAAATGCAATTGGAGAAGTGTTAAGTCAAGAGGGTAGACCTATAGCATATTTTAGTGAGAAATTGAATAATGCAAGGAGAATATATTCAGTTTATGATCAAGAGTTCTATGCCATAATTCAAGTCTTGAAGAAGTGGAGACATTATTTGTTGCCTAAGGAATTTCTGTTGTATACAGATCATCAAGCTTTGCAATATTTGAATAGACAGGGTAAGTTGAATTAGAGACATATGAGATGGGTAGAGTTCATGCATAGTTATACATTTGTGTTGAAGCATAGGAGTGGAAAATCAAACAAAGTTGATGCTTTGAGTAGGAGAACAAACTTGTTGACAGAGATGAGAGTTGAAGTATTGGGTTTTGATGAATTGAAAAATATGTATGAGGGAGATAGTGATTTTGTAAAACCTTGGAAAGCATGTAAGGAACCTATTGTGATAGATAGAAATAAGTGGTTGGATTATTTCATTCAAGAAGATATGTTGTTTAAAGGAAGTCAGTTGTGCATACCTAGAAGTTCAATGAGGGATAATTTGATCAAGGAGAAGCATAGTGGTGGATTAGCATGACATTTTGGCATTGATAAGATAGTGGCTTTCATGAGTGAAAATTACTTTTGGCCTTAGATTCATAAGGATGTTTGGAGATTTGTGCACAGTTGTAGAGTTTATCAAATTGCAAAAGGGAATAGTCAAAACACTAGATTGTATAAACCTTTGATAGTATTAGATAGACCTTGGGAAGACATAAGCATGAATTTTGTAATGGGATTACCTAAGACACAGAGAGGACATGATTCAATATTTGTAGTGGTTGATAGATTTTCAAAGATGGTTCATTTCATACCTTGTAAGAAGACAACTGATTCAGTACATGTGGCTGATCTATTTTTCAAGGAGATTGTGATTGCATAGATTACCTAAGAGTATAGTTTCAGACAGAGACACAAAGTTTGTCAATTACTTTTGAAAGACACTTTGGAAGAAGATGAAGATAGAATTAAAGTTTAGCACATCTTTTCATCCACAGACTAATGGATAGATAGAGGTAGTGAATAGGAGTTTGGAAAACTTGTTGAGATGTTTGGTTGGAGAGAAGACCGGAAGTTGGGATTTGATTCTTTCACAAGCAGAGTTTGCATACAATAATTTAGTTAATAGGAGTACCAGAAGAACATCTTTTGAGATTTGTATTGGACCGAATCCTAGAGGAGTAGCGGAACTAAGAGATATCATCATGGAAGAGAAGAGGAGTGCAAAAGCAGAGGAATTTGTAGATCATATGAAGACAGTACATAATTAGGTGAAGAAGCATTTGGAAGACATGAAAAATAAGTATAAGGAAAAGGTACATGAGAAGAGAAGACACAAAGAATTTGAAGTTGGTGATGAAGTCATGGTATACTTGAGAAAAGAAAGATTTCCTGTTGGGACATATAACAAGTTGAAGATGAAGAAGTTTGGACCTTGTAAGATACTCAAGAAATTTGATTTAGGAAATGCATATGAAGTGGAGTTACTGGAGACCTTGGGTACATCACCTATTTTCAACACTAGAGATCTTTATTAGTATCATGAAACAAAGTTTAGTGACATCATGGAAGAAGATTTGAAGGAACGGTTTCCACACAAAGCACTAAAACAAATTGAAGACATTTTGGATAGTAGAGTTGGATGCAGCATTAGAGGAAGACAATACAAAGAATATCTTGTGAAGTGGAAAGGCATACTAGAAGAAGATTCATCCTATATTTCTTAGACAGAGGTGGACTGTCTTGGTTCTCCCCTAGCATCCCTAGTTCAAGTGCAATATTGCATCAACCAAAAACATTTACATTCAGTTTGTTTGCATTTCAATTCTTTCATTTTCCAGTTTAGTCTAAGTAGTTTAGTCAAAAGTAGTTCAACTTGCGGTTTGATTTTGGAACTTCACATATTGTAGATTTGGATTTAGCATCTTCATGCATTCATCTATATCATATCAAGAATTTAGAGCATTTGGATTAGTTACCGGAAAGATATCACTACCAAAAGATCAATTATTTTCTCAGAGTAGAGCATTGTAACAGTTCTTGTTAATCAGCTAAAGGAGAAGGCTTGCAGATCATTCCTTGACTTGCGGATCCTATAGACACATCATTCAATGATCCTTGGTTCGCGGCTGACCCTCCCCAAAGGTCTGTACATTGTTCTATACATTTAAGGGTGTGCTCTATGCATTTAGGTCTGACCTATCTGTATCCACACATTACAGCTCTTCCATGGAGTTTATGATCTTCCTTAGCAGACGTGGAGGAATGTATTGATCCAGAAATGATATATAATGATGTAATAGATCCTTAGGAAAATAGTTGGCATTAGAAACATAAGCCTTAGCTAAGTTTATGTGAAGGAGCTTCAAAGCTATATCTTGCACATGTATGTAATCAGGCCTTTGAGTCCAGTTGCAAGCCTACATGTTACCAGCCAGATTATATTTGAATTACTTGATATATTGAATGACTGAATCTACATTTTTTCTATATTTTTATGTTGTTTCTATTGTGTTTACTCTTGCTATATGGTCCAGACAGTTCATTTTGTGAACCCTCGTACTGTGATTGCACCATTTTCTTTACCCTTAAATTATAATTCCTCTTCTAATACATTGTTAAGCAATCAATACACTAGAATGCTACACTTCCATAAAAAAACAACATAATTATGTACACCAAGCACACATTCTTCATTAATTATCCATCATACCACTTTATCTAAATCTCATAACATATTCAACAAAGATCATGATTTTACACCTTTTAGAAGCATGGAAACACAATTTATCATTTCATAAGTACTATATTCATCATTTAACTTACATTATTCACATACACACAAATGCACATCACCGACAATCACATCACAAGGCTACATAAGTGTCCATCTAGACACTGAGAAGCAGTATACTAAACTATGATACATAATTCTATGAGCGAGAGCTAATATCCATCTTAAATAATCCATACCTCACACTCAGTGGCTTGATGGTGTTAGGCCACACATACATGGTGAGACCATCCAAACAAGACCATAATGACCTATCTCTTATTGTATAAGGTGGTTAGCCTCTAAGAGATAGTCATCACACATAGGTGGGTAGTGGGTCCTAGTTGTATAACAGCCTCACATACCCCCATCCTCAAGGTTCCCTACATCTACTTCCTTGTATACACTCACCAAGTCTACCTCATATGTCCTTGGAGAGGAATCACAATACGACACATGCTCAACATCAAAAACAATAAGGATAAACTAGTTTAGCCACCAAAGTCATAAAGAAAGATCAAATAAAAATTCAATTTCAACAAAAAAACAAAAAAATGTGCACAATTTCAACACTAAATCAAATGTAACCATGGGGGCTACATGCAAATAAGATCACAAGGTGTGGCTATACTATCACAATTAAACATAAACAAAATGTCATTCTTCACAGTCAATAGAAATCATCAATACCATAAAGAAAGTACACAATCTTTGAAATTTGCATTGTACAATACTACGTGACTAGGTACTAGCCACCAAACAAGGAAGGAGAAAACAATGTCAAGCTATGATAGTAGCCCTCATGTGCTACGGAGTGAGCATGCTATCAACATGGCTTAGAGTGTACTCCTCAACTACACCCTACATCGTATCATCGCGTGACATGGGCTAGCCAAATGGCCCATGTACTCCTTAGCTTCCCACATGGGATGTGCACCTCAACCACATCCTACATTGCATCTCAACTTGGCATGGTCATATGCTAGCTAGAGATGGCATGTACTTGCCATATGTCACATGGTAGTTTGTCTATGTCTCCACGAAAGTAGGCACGTGCAGAACACACCCTGCATAGTGATACCTCATTGAGAAGGCACATGTAGGTACTCACCATAGCTAGAGGTATACATGGCTAGGACATACTTGTATGCTAACTAACCCAAACATTGTCGAAAGAAAACATGAGTATCCCTCTACAATTGTATGAGGCTCCATTATGCTCATCACACAAGTAGGCAACATAACACAATCTCATAGTGCACATTCACATGTCTATGCATGTGGCATCGTGTCCTTGAGCCCAACTCGCTACCATTAGTAAAATGACATCATCACCAGTACTATGTTAGAACATCAGTGGGGTGTGGCATCGTACCTATTGCATCATGTTAGAACATGTGTAGATACAGAATCTATCTCAGCATCGATAACAACCTCCCTCCACATGTTGGACCTCAAAATATACATGGGGCACATGGTCTCACTTGGGTTGTCCATGTAGGTCCCTTTCACCTTAGACCTCGGCCCCCAAGTGGCGACACATGTCATCACATAGTTCTAGTTGGTTTATTCATGCAGGTCCCTCTCACCTTAGACCCCAGCCCCCAACTGACAACTCATGTGGCATATCATACCTTTTGTGAAGACAAAGTACATGATCATCCAAGAAATACCATCAATATGCTCAAGAATTGTTGGCATTAGGCTAGCACATGTGGATCAAGTACCCTAATCCATCATAAGGGGAAGTAGTGAGTACTTTCCTTGCGATCAGTTGAGCTAAGACTGCTCTATACCGTAATATGCATATGCTACACACCCCACCCAAGGAACTTTGTGGCTGCTACTACACCTTCAAAGATTGAGGGACTAGAGAACCAAAAGAAAAGAATCTATGAAACTATCTCTTGGCTACTCTTATATATAGATTTCAAACACACATGGGTTGGCCCTCTGTCAAGTAATAAACACACACACACACACACACATAATGGTATGGTTAATCCCACTCCTAAAATACAACATATTCCCCATGGATGGGTACCCAGTATCACCATCTCATGGGCACACAAAGCAAGTATAGGGTATTCACAACACTCAACCAATGCACAGTTATTGGTTTCTCACATTTACAGAGGGTTACATTGACATACTCAATTCCATTACTTTTAAAAGATCACATACCATAAGTACATTTATTTCCATAACCAATATGGTTCCTTTTTTCAAGATCATATCATTACCTATTAGGTACAACCTAAAGGAGAGCACTAAATCACCCTCCTCACAAACATTGCTAAAACTACATTCATTTTAAACACCAAATTTAAATATTCCTAACACCCATTTCCACTTATAAACATCAAGACATAATCATCATAGATTCACTTGCAATGCTTTCAACATAATACAATAGTGCATGAACATGTATAGCATCATCACTACCATCTTTACATTACTGTATAAACATAAGTAACCTCTTCACAATCATCATTACATTTACTTCTATATTCACATAATAATATACATCTCATTTTACACCCATTACACTCTCATCTCATAATAACACATAGTGCGACATCATATCACAAGTCACAATAATACCATTCATTCACAAGAAAATGAGAAGTAGCAACACAATTAGATGAGTTTGGTTGAGGACCCCTAGTCATTTCTCAACATTCATATCAATACATATAAGCATAAGTAACCTTGGCTATGTCAATGACATTTAGTTGCTCACTCAAAGCAAGATATACAACATTCTTATTACCTTAGCATTCACTATTTTTAGTTTGCATTAAAGTACAAATGTTCACCAATATGATCTCATTAAAATCACTATATAATAGAGGAGATCAAATCTCATCAACAAGATATATCCACTAAGCAATATTGTCCTCATTCAAGCTCATTAAACAAGGAGGCACTAATTAAAATATAATCACCTTCAACACATAACCATAATAGGCATAAGGTTTTCTTCACTCATATCTCACTAACTCTTTTACTTATTGGAATTTTAACATACTAATTAAATCTATATGTCATTATTCTAACATCTTATCACTATTGACAACTAAGAAGAGGAGAGAAAGATAGATTTCATCTCTAGTAAACACATTACATGTTATCCAATATTCATCATACAAACATGCAAATTCTACTATGGGAAAGTTTGAGGCACCATTAATGCACCAATTACTTTAATTTGTAACTAAAGAATGATAAATGCAATAATCTAGCACATCAAGAGGTTAAAAGCAAAATTTGGTCACATCACACCAATTTTAGCAACCATACATCACTTACAAGAAAGCATGCAACATTCACTCTAATCTATCCACATTCGCAAACATCTACACATTTTCCTCCTTTATAGATCTATAATACAAGAAAGAATTACAAGAGCAATTCATGACCAATTAGGATCATCTCATTCACTAGCAACATAAAGGAAAACAAGAAGAGCATGTCCAAGCAAGGGTAATTAGGCAACCCAAGTTACCTTCAACCTAGAAACATACAAGGCAGAACATTCCTACCCCCGTATTATAACATGAGAGATAGTGATCACGCTTAACCATGGGATACTCTCAACCAAGGTCAACAATCTAGTCCTATTGCGTAAGGTAAGGCCAAGGAGGCTATTTCCTCCATGATTTCCAAGAATGGGGTTGTAACTTAACCCACTGATGTCATGCTAAGGAATGAAAGCAATCAAGACTATAAAAACAATATAACAAGCTCATGCCATGCATGCCAAACACAGCAAAACATAGAAGGCTCAATTACGCTAGAGCTCCCAGTGTGTGAACATGGGTTCTGATACCAGGTGTAATGCCCCTGCCAGGGAACACCAGAGGACAACACTAAACTAGGTCAAATTAATGGAATGAATTTTTCTTTTTAAAAGAAAATAATGATATAATGCATACCATAACATAATAATCTAAACCTAGGTCCTCTAAGGTTCCTCGACTGTGTTACTCACAAATCAAGATTACAAGAAACAAAGGTTACACAAAGAGATACAAACAAAGATATATCCCAATTTACAAATACATGATAGGAGATCTCTTCAAATAGGAACAAGACAACTCTCATGCATTTACAAACAATTATAGTAAGAACCATAACGTCATCCTTAGCATAGTGGAAAACATATTCTTTGCTCTAGTAATCTTCTCAGTTAACATATTTGTATCTATGCATCTAAGAGTGAACATTAGTTCCACAAAGATTATCAATAAACAAAAAAGAGAGATCTATACTAGTCTAAGCCCCTAAGTGGATGACCTAATGTCTTGGGGGCTCATCCTTGATGGCCTTGCCTACATACGCATAGCGCAGAGACTTCGTAGTTCAGGACTGAAATTACAACCATGAGATGGTTTCATACAAATCAAATCTTCTAAATGATATCGATGTATTCTCAATCTTAGATATACATTGGCATATCATTCCATACTTGAGGTCAGATGTAGATTAATGTTTACCTTTCTCATTTTCACAAAACACTAATAATACAAATAACTATTAGACTTAACTATTTACGCAAGTAAGAATAATCAATACAAATATACTCATTTGGAAGGCAAAACAACAACATACAGATAGATAGTATTCATTCTATAATGTAAATAGATAATCAAGTAAATAGATATCGAGAGATTTACAAGACATAATAAGGAGAATGTTTAGCCTTGTCTAGTAATATATTTTGTTTAAGATACCTATAGTATATTAATGCTTAATCTTCCATCATTGGTTTCATATTTGCATCCAAAAATATGTTACTCAATTTCCTATGGGATCATAACTCATAACAAGGTACCAAATAATCTACTTTTCCCTATGATGGTCTCACAAGTATTCTCAAGTAGGAAAACAAACTAGGAGGAAATATAACTTACTCTAACGTTTATAGCTAAACATAATACTCTTAAAAGAAAATGAACTGAAATTAAACAACATTCCTAACTCTATCATTACTTTACATCAATAATTTGCTCAAGTTTTATCTTTGTTTCTAATATTTCACCATCTTAATTACCAAGAACCTAACCTTCATAATAACATACATTATCAAAGATACATTCATTCTATTAGAAGACATTAAATACACTTGACTTCCAACTCATTGTTCTTAACACTCAAACAATGGTGATTATTATCTTAAAGTCCTATTTATGTTAAATCATCCTTGCATGCCAGTTCACAATATCTTCCATTTACTCTAGAAGTATTCACATGTTTGAAGAGATAATTGTATTTTGCATAGAAGAAAGTATGTAGTCCTATAGGTCAAATAATAGCTTTTACTTAGTAAGCCAACATTGTAAACACATATGGCTCATTAAAGTTATCCAGTAATCGAATTAGACCAGCAATGTTTTCTGGTAAACCTTAAATATCATTGATAAGAAAGCACAAAATATTCATAGCAAAACCAACCGATAAAAAAGTTTTGACAACAATGTCTCACCACTGTACTTAACATGAGAATAAAGGCAAATATATATAATCAAACTTTGAAGATTATTCCCAATAAGTATTTAGATGAGATCATAAAGATTATAATCTCTAGTTGATATAGTAAGCAAACTTCTTGTTAATCATAAAACAATGAACTCTCAACTCAAATCTATTAATCAAATCAGTATGACTTAAACAATTCTATACATTAGTCAAACTTGTATGGGTCAAGTTTTTCTTTATAGTCTGTTTCAAAAGGTTTTCAAACCCCCTAAATGATCAATAGGTTTTAAAACCGTAACCATATTTGATACAGTCCACTTTATGGATTATAAAACACTAACTCGTATTCATATCTGATTGAGCTCATTCAAGGTTGATAACAATACATACTAAGAAACATTTGAAAACTAAAATTTTGTTCTCGAAAATGTCCTATATTGAGTCAAAGTGAAGTTATTAAATCCTTCCTTTGACTGATTAGAAAGTGATAAAATTTATATAGACTTATACTGGTAATAAGTTTGTAGGTGGCTGATTTATCGCATTCGATAGAACACTTTGAATTCCATCTGCAAGACCTATAATGGTCTTAACACATACACAATGATATATATACATAGATTATGACTCATTCTCTACACGAGTTTAAAACCTTGTTGCAACTTCTTCAAGAACATTGTCTTACCCTACATCCACTTCTTCAATTTGTCTGGCACATATCACATACTAAAAAGAGCATAGGTGTAACATAAATTGACATAATCCTACATATAGACATACATACATCAACCAAATGGGGGAAAACTATATTTTGTTCAATTGAAGTTAATTAATGTTCTTTTTTTGAGGATGGATTACTTGTGGGATTGAAGATAGAGATAGACCCAATCACCAAATGAGAACTGTGGTCAAAACTAGTTATAATATCTAAACATTGGCATATATATACATATAACGAACCAGGATAACAATATTTTATTCAATTGGGCATAATGTAAATGCACATGAAGAACTTTTGCAACCTTAGTACCATACAAATAAAACACAATAATCTGATAGATATGTGTGTAAGTAAAATTACAAGCACAGAGGCAAGTCTAAACAACTCTCAAATAATTAATGGTTTTAAAAAAACGTGGACACTGGCATAATTGGACCCAATTTATTCGTCTCTGGGTGTCACTCCTACATTATGTATACACAAAATACTTTCAAGAAAGATAATTGGGAGAAGAAAATATAAAACACATAAAGATGTAAAGTGCCTTGACAGAATGCTACAAAGAGGTGTTATCACATGGAATGCAATGATTGCATGTTATGCACAAACTAGATTTAATGAATATACATTAGAAACTATTTGATACAATACCTTAGGAATATGCTATCTAATGGAATGAAATGATTGCAAGATATGCAAACGAAGTTGTACAGATAATTTCATTCAAAATGTCCAGAGAAGAATTTAAACATAGCTGACATATTTCCTTAATCCTCAGTTCTTCTAGACCTGCACAATCCATCTTTTCAAGAATCTGAAGGCATAAAGAATCCCCCCTTCCTCAATCCACCATCCTCATATAAATATCTTGGACCTTGTCTTTTTATCCAATAGGCACCTCCTTTTATGATGGTGCTTCATTACCCTGGTTTAGGCAACGTTAGTAAACTGTGATCCTTGTCTTATGTTTAATTATATCTATTTCAAGGGATCGCATTCATATAACCAATGTACTACTTAGTTAATTCACTATTTGTTTCAATCGCTATTTGTCTCTTATGTAATTTGTCTTATTCTCTTTACAATGATATTAAATATTATTTATTATTACCTTGGGTACGTAAATTACTTCTTCTTTATCTGCATGTAATCGTTCCATTAACTATGTCTACCTTGATATATATAAGGAAATCAACCATATGGAAGAAGGCTTTCTTGTAAATCATTCAGTGCTTTAGAAGTTTAATAATATTCTCTTTACAACGATATTAAATATTATTTATTATTACCTTGCTTACGTAAATTACTTCTTCCTTATCTGCATGTAATTGTTCCATTAACTATGTTTACCTTGATATATATAAAAGGAAATTGACCATATGGAAGAAGGCTTTCTTGTAAATCATTCGGTGCTTTAGAAGTTTAATAACGCTCCATCGAACAGATTATTTCCCACTAGCTGCCTTTAGCGTTATCGAACAGATTGCTTTTCTTGTTTTGAAGCCCTCTTTCCTTCTCTAAAAATTACATTATGACTATATTCCATTTTTTTGTGTTTCTAGGTTCCACAACTTATATCCTTTAATACCAGTACTATATCCCATAAATACACACTCTGCTGATAATAAACTTCTAAAGCACAGAATGATTTACAAGAAAGCCTTATTCCATATGGTCGATTTCGTTTTATATATCAAGGTAAACATAGTTAATGGAACGATTACATGCAGATAAGGAAGAAGTAATTTATGTAAGCAAGATAATAATAAATAATATTTAATATCATTGTAAAGAGAATAAGACAAATTACATAAGAGACAAATAGCGATTGAAACAAACAGTGAATTAACTAAGTAGCACATTGGTTATATGAATGTGATCCCTTGATATGTATATATGTACCAAGGGTAGAGTCATTCCTATCTGCCATCTTGGATTGTGTGCAATTGGATCCTGCTGAATTGATAGTCAAATACTAATACTATGGATTAATATCATTATGGACTGCAGTGACCTATATATATATATATATATCTTTTTTATTGATGCTTTTAAGGATCTTGTATATGAGATGTTCGATGCCCCATTATTGTTCCATCGCTAATTACCCATACATCCACGATAAGAATGGAGGGGCACTACATGTGAGCTTTTTGCATAAAAAAGAGCTCTAACATTAAACGGTAAAGGTGAGGTGGAAGGGTCCTGTGATTCCTTTGTATATATATATATTTAAAAGGTGTGGGGGGAGGACCTAATCAAGGTTTGACCCACTTAATTAATTTTTTAACATAATTAACGTGGCTATAGAAAATTAGTGAGTGGTTTATGAGAGGTTAAAATTAATTACATAAAGATTTAATTAATTAATTTGGGTCTTGGGGCTAGTTAGGCTAGAGTAGCTAAATAAATAATTGGTATTTATTCTCGATTAGGTTAGGTTTAGGTCACAGGCTAGAGGAGATTAATTAAATAAACAAGTTTTATTTAATTAATCTTGGTTAGTAAATAGAGAAATTAATCAAATAAATATTTAGAATATTTATTTAATTAATGATGAATGATGTTGTAAGGTTTAGTAATGACTTAAATGAATTAATTTATTACTAGGGAATGATTAGTGATAAATTACAAGGATGAGTGGTTAGGCATGGCTTAGTATAAATGAATTCAATAATTTTCATTTTATTTAGTTGATTGTTGAAAGGGGAAATTAGTAGTGTAAGGATGCACAAAAATGGCTTACGTTGTCGAGATATTTTTACATGTCTACATTTTTTCCTTCTTTGATGTGCCATCATCACTGAGAGAGAATGGTGTCAGGTCAAAGAATGTTGCCTCAATTTACAAGGAGTTGATGTGGATGAGGGATGCTCCCCCTCAAGAGGTAGGGTGAAAAAACTAATTTTTTATCCAAACTCTTGAAAAGTAGGAAATGGTGGTTAAAAAGAAATTCAAGATGGAAAATGGGGTTGATAAAAGAACAAACAAAGGAAAATGGGTAAGATTTATGGCCTAGGGAGAAGGAATGGTAAATTAGGGCTAACATGGCAACTATAGATAGGAAAAAGTGGACTCAACATGCCGTATTTGCACACCTAAGCTAACTGGAATAGAGAGAGAAGGGGAAGAAGAATGGTGCAACCAAGCTTCCAATGACACCAACATCAATTGAATAAGGTTTGATAGTACTAGAGGATGGCGGAGGTTGGTGCACAGGAATGTTGTTTAACCCTACGTTGTCATTTTTAGATTTAGGTTAGTTATGGGGTCATAAAAGGGCAAGTTAGGGGTTTACCACCAATTCATAACTATTCAACACAATAGATCGGTGCATTAGTGCCTTAGGCTAGATTAGCATGTAAGGGCTAGGTTGGGAAATGTTAGTTTTAGTGCCAAATGTTTGTGGATTAGTCCTATTGGGTGGATTAGCACCAAGGTATCTAGGTGGTTTAGTACAATCATCTTGATTATAACACACATTTCATTTAGTGCCATTGTCTTGATTAGCGCATAGGGTTGCTAGATTAGTGCAAATGGTTAGATTAGTGTTGATCCATAGGTTTGTGGGGCTGTCCAAGTGGATTAGCCCTTCAAGATGGGGGAATAGTTCCATCATATGGATTAGCACCAAGGGGCTAAGTATTAGAACAATCAGCTAGATTAGCACCATCAGTCTGCAATTCAGTGCCATTGTTTTGATTGCATATTAGATAAAGGGATTAGCGCATTTATGTAATTTAGCACCATAGGTTAATAGTTTAGAAGCAAGGTGTTTTTTAGAAAAAATGATTAATTTGCATTGTTTTTTAATGTAGGTTAACTTGCTTGAGATTCAGTCTTGAGAGAAGTAGCTAGCAATGATGGAGTGTAGGGATAGGATTTCGTTGGCTGAGTGCCTCTACTTGTGAGCACTTGGTCACATGTTTCTTTCAGATATGCCATGGTTGAGGGCTCATCGATCAATACATATAACATAGGTGGAGAGTTGGTGGGGTGATCTACCTACACCTTCTTACTTCCTTTGGGTGAGATGAGCGTTGCCTTGGAGGATGTGTGGCAAATCCTACATATCCCCATTCATGGTGAGTGGTTTTTCTATGATACTACAATGGGTTTGGTAGCACTAGATTGAGTATTCACCTTAGCGCTGGTGTTGACAGGACATGATCAGTGAGAGATGATATGGAATGCTACTCTTGCCAAAGGTTTGAGTGATTATGCCATGTAGTTATGTGGGTTGGCTGGGGAATTCTTATGCTAGATCGATGCTCATGATGGTTTCCGGTTACATGGGGTGACAACATTGAGAATATGGTGACACCTAGCGCATTATATGCCTGGGGTTCATGCCTGTTGGCCCAACTTTACCACGAGATGGATATGGTTGTGTACATAGGTGGAGTGAATCTTAGTTGTGGTGTGATATTGTTACATGTATGGGCTTGGGAGCATATAGTTGTCACAAGTCTTATATGTCGTCATGTTAGGTGATAGTTTGAGCCTTGGGCAATAGCATACACTAGTACTCTCTGACATCTACAATTAGGGAGTATGTAGTATTGGAGGTGACAGTTTGATGAGATGATGACAGTGGTGTAGCAGCCCTACATGGGCTATGTTGGGTCTTGAAAATGCAGTTTGTGGATTCTAAGGGGATGCCAAGCCCTATGGTCAAATCTACAATGTTTTTGAGCCAATGACTGGAGTTTGACCTTAACGATCAGCTTCTCCCTACACTTTAGGTCCTGCTACAACCTAGGTGGGTGAACCTTTTGATTATCAAAGCAAGTTGTATGATCAAATCTATGTTGGTTTGCTGCTAGTTTATCCAATTACAATGGCATACTTGTAAATTAGATGAAATACTGTAAACTATTTCTAAGGAAAGCAAATGATTTAACCTAAACTCTAACAGAAATAAATAACAAATAACATGAAATGAATCTACAAATGATTTTAAACATAAAATAAATCAATAATTTGATTGGTGCTTTATCTGTTTTGGGCAATGGAGTCAGGATGTCAGAAACAAATACTTGTATCAGGTAATAATTCAATCTGATTGGCACATATATTAGTTTGTAAATTGTACAAACGTGCAAGGAAGAAATTATTAATTCATTCTTAATAATCCAAAGGACATAATTGTATTAAATGCAAAACACTAAAAGGATTTTAATCTTTCTGGAAAGAACCAATTTAGATTTGCAAATTAACAAATTAGATCAACTATGGAGACAAATTAATAACCTAATCAATTAATCGTACTTAATAATCCATTCAATATTTTAAGATTACTATTATTGATGAGAAATGATTTAATTCTCTGAGAAATCAATCAAATCAATTATACTGAATTATCAACTGTAATCAGAAAATTTAAACATATCCTTAACACATTTAAATTGAATAATCAAAAAATGAATGATATGGAGATAATTAAATTGACTGAATTAAAATGACAAACAGATGATACCGTCACAATGTATCTCGAATTCCAATCCTCAAATGCTACCTCAGAACATATCATGCACCTAGCCTCTCTCAGAATGAAATTGCATATAAACTTGCATCAGATATCCAAAAATGCTTCAATTTGTCTGTGTAAAGAATCTCTATTTCTAACTTAATTCTAACCCTATTCTAACTCTTTTCTCCGGGTCCTGGGATCTCAATTTAAAGAGATGCAACAAGCCTCAGACCCGTTACAAACTTTATGACGGTTGATAACTAATTAACCATGAGAACCGACATTATTCATTACATAAATTTAAATAACATGATTTAAAAGACTCAACAAATCCTCAGAGGCCAGAATAAAATATATAATCTTCCCTGTTGAGAGCATTTAACCGCCAGTCGAGAGACACTTCATTGCATTCAACGCAACCCTAATCCTGTAAAGGAAAATAAATATTCATCAGATAAATAGTATATAAATAATATATTATTTCTGTTGAGGTGAACCTTAGGACCTGTGGCGTGCGGTAATGTTTCCTTGATTCCGTATATTTTCTCACCTATTTTTAGGGTTGCAACCTTTCACATATTCTTTGGCATGACTTTAAGTTTTAATTAATTGTTTTTAACATTAATCCTTTTCCATCACAAAATAAAATATTTAAGGAGTTGCGTTTGGCAAATTAAATATTTTATTTTAATCTTCATCGCCCTTTGATAACAAAATATTTAGTATTATGCCTTATTAATCTTCACTTTATTTCTTTATATTTACCCACATATTTTTCACTTAGGTTGGGCAAAATTCACTTGAGTGAAAACAATTATAGCTCCTCGGTGAAAATATTTACCAATGGTTCTTCCAAAAATATTTTCTAGGTAAAATAGTTACCTATTGAATTAATTCCTCTTTTAGGATGAAAATATCAAAAATCTTTCCTTGGATCAAGTTAAATCTTCAGAAAAATAATTCCTCTCCGAGTGAAAACAATTCTCTACTTTGATATTTAAAACCTATAAGATTTTATGCTTACTAGAGTTTCTAGTAAGATTTTTAGATTTGTCATGTTGCTCCCATTTTAAACTCCTTCAGTTGAATTCCATTTACAATTTCATTTTCCCATGTATATGTCCTCTGAATGGAATGCTGCTATGCCGAGTGCATACCCATATGGAGTATTGTTGAAATCATGTAACCTTCTCTAGGATTCGGATCCGGTGCCTCGTTAGGTTTAATGGATTGTTTGCACTCATGTTTCAAATGGTAGATAGAATTGTCCAAAACCCTAAGGTTGACATTCGCTGCACTGTGCTATCTATTTGGGAGCTACTTGTCTCTGTTGAATTACAATACAGGATTTCCACATCTTTCACCTTCGAAAATATTTGTAGACCTTTTCTTTCCTATTTAGAAAGAGCAAGCAACCATCAATAGACCTGGGTCATGTATCAATTCAACAATAACCTTGTAGCATTAGATGTGTTCTTATTTTAATGATCTGTGACACCTTTTTGAGCCACAATTGCAAGGTATCTTCTTTTCTTCAAGTGGAAATTTATAATTATATGTAAGCTCTTCACCTACAGATATAAGCCTCTTTCCATAAATGAATATTTTCTTATGTCCCTCCACAGTTATTATTTTTGTGTAGCAGTTTGGCTCACATGAATGATTTATAAATCTTGCTGACCCACCACGCTTAGTTACATCAACCACATATTCATTATCTATTTGGAACAGATAGATGCTGCCAATACCCATTTTCTCATAGTGCTTCTCTCAAATATCAGATATCTTAGGTCGAACCAGCACCCCAACATATTCAATCACAAAGTCGTCTGCCTCAATAGGCTCCAGAGCAACCAAACCCCAGTCATGTATCTTGCTTCGCTGAAACTTCGATCACTTTTTTCAAGCCTTCAACTGAGTAATTTTGAGTAGCTCAGCACCCTCTACAGCAGCAGCTAGATTCTGAAGTTTTGCTCTATTTGTTCAGGCTGACTGACTCTTATTTACCAATTTTGAAGGATTGTCTTGTGAACCACTAGTCTAATTAATTCCAAGAACTTTAAAACCTCTCACCAGCACTCTCTCAGCAGGAGAAGCATTGTGAGACCATTCATGCCATGCCCAACCACTTGATATTATGATTAAAACAAACCACGGTGCTAAAATTTAGAATATTGATTATCAATTTTAATTGTTAAACACCATGGTTTGTAAAACTAGAATGAGTGATTATTGCCAACCCACATAACATGCAAGTTAAAAAGATTCAAGCACGAGTAAGAAAACATTTTCATTGCCACTTCTATTGTTTGCTTTGTTTGTATCCTCATAAATTATCTCTCTCTGTTTATCAGGCAAAGTACGCAGCCACTGAGCTCCATGTCCTCATTCCCATACATAGAATCTAAAGATTGTTCCTCCAAAACGATAACGTCTCAGGGCATATATCGGTGGTTAAGGGCAGTGGTTGTTTGCATTATATTCATTCACAGCAAATGTATGAACAATCAACACTTACAACAATCATTACTAATGAGCATGAATCAATTGCCAACTATTTAAAGTTAAAAAAACTCATAGCTAACGCAAATGTTAAAGCTAAAAATGATAAAACTCACAATCATTCATATCATGAAATATTGTCAATGATTTGATGTTTAACATGGATGTTGGGAAGCTATTGAACTCCACGGATACCCTTGTGCAAGCTTTTTACCTGAAACAACTAATTGGCTAAGACCATAAGCTCGGCACCTGTGATTGCCATCACCTCTATAACGCAATTGGAATTTTATAGTAGCACTTGCACCCATAAGCGGTTGAAGGAATATGCCAAGGAACAACCAATGAATTTAGAAAGTTTTTAGGGTGATGCTTGTTTAGGTCAGTTATAGTAACTGCAAGTTCTCAAACCAGAATACTTGAAAACAAATGATCAGAGGGGGGTTTCACATCAAGTTCGCCATTGTTTGCACCAGAATATAGATTTTTGCATAAAGATTTGAAACTATTATAAACCCTAAAATCTATACTCTATTAAAATGTGGTTGCTCGGATAATTGCATAACTCCAATGAAAAGATTGTCTTTGGTTCCGGAAATGACATCTGCAGTACTGAAAATCACTCAGAACAAATCAGAGCTAGACACAATTCGCAGCTGGTGGTTTGATCCATATCCTTCTTCTTCTTCAGATTCCTGCAATGATGGAAGCAGTGGTATTTCTCAAGTACAGGGCAGTAATGACAATGGGCAATTGAATCCAAGGAGCTTTCGGGGTTTGTTCATGATCTCAACAGCTATGTATTGTGCATTAGTATCCATATATTTAGGAAATAAGTTTTATAAAGGCGGACTAATTAGGCCAAAGGTGGGGAATGTTCAGCCCACGCCTCAGGAGAGACCTTTGCCGGCAATTCAATTAGTAGGTCTAAATTTAAATCTATCCCGTTCACAATGTCCTACTGATACTAACATGGCTTCATCTTCACATAGTGTGCACCATTAGCAAATGACTAATACAGCTTCAGCTTCTCCTAGTGTGCACCATCAACAAAGGAAAAGATTTCATTCAGCTTAATAATATGAATCTCCAGATCAAACAAGTTTGACAGTGGGGTTTATTCCACAGTGGGGTTAAAATTGGTTCATGGAATTGTAAAAACAAAATGAAAAATAAGGAATATTTCATGTCAATGGCTGAGCTTACACTTTTGATTCTTTATGTGGGAGTGATCTAGAACTTAGACTTAATTATTAGTTCTGTTCTTATAACAAAAAGAATTATAGAAACCATATACATTTAATGAATGAATGAAAGATTTTATGTTGTCCCCCAGATCAAGCAACTTATGGCACCCAGAAAATGATCCGTCAGAACATTTTCAATTTATTTTCCAGATCAGATCTTCAGTCATGAATCTTAATCAATAAACTTACTGTATTGTGAAAAATACAACTGCCATGGCTCCTTTTAGCTTCTTCACGAGCATGCTCTCATGCAAAGAGGTCCCACAAATATTTTAAGTTCCTTTCAAAATCGATCTCACATTCCTGATTTGTATTCACTACTTCGTTGATCGGTCATCCCATTTATTTTGCCATCATTTTAATGTCTTCATCAACAAGTATTGACTGATGTTTCCTTTCAACCACCTTTTGATGACCCAATTTATGAAGGTAATGGCACCAAAATGTTTGTTATTGATTCTACAGTACCAAATTGTGATAACATATAAAATGACAATAGTAATAGCAATTGACACAGAAAATGCCAAATAATCAGATGTTCTCATAAAGGTAGTTTCTATATAGTTATTCGGTACAGGGAGGCCCCAAACTCAACATACCTTCCTTGACATAGACTTGATTTTTAAATCACAATGCATACAGTTATTATATACTTCGTGAGTTGTATGACACACATCGACTGAGCAAGAAAGTATACACCAAAAATGATCTTTCATGTATCATCACATTGCTTGACAATATTTACCTCTACATTGGAACTGAACCAGCAATCTTACACATGCATTCCAGAAATTTTGCATTCAGTTGGGTAAAATAATCTTGAAGTGCATATAAGGTAAGAATTTTCTGAAAAAATTTGACTGGAAATTTGCAGTTCTAACATAGGCTCTGTCTGGGGATGTATGCCCCTTGTGGGCATAGCAAGATCCTAGATTTCTAGAGGAACAAACTAGTGCCTTCTCCATTAGGCGAACTATGAACTATGATGAATTGTGGAACTACTATGCGTGGAAAGAATATTTTTTGAGAGTATTGACCAGAATTGTCCATGCACTGGCAATTGTTTTCCCTTTGGTTTTATTCTAAGAGAAAAAGTGTTTCAAAAACTACCCATGTACTGGCAGTTCTTGTTCCTCACCTGACATGTTTTGTAAATGATAGGAATCCTCCCCTCCTTTGTCACTGATGACAAAGGGCCCAATCCACAAAGCATCAAACTTCCCATGTTTGCCCTTTTCTTGATTTCTAGCATTCCACATAAGTACTATGTCACCTACCTCAAATTTTTTGACTTTAGCCCTTTTATCATATAGGTACTTCATTTGTATTTGCATTTTTTTATTCTGTTGCATTGCTTGTTCTCTTATTTCATCTAATTCCATTAGTTGTTCTAACCTCTCTTCCATCAGTTCTGGGACATCCCAATCCTCTTGCAGGATAAACTTACATACTGGCAATAGGTTGTGTATTGGGAGTCTAGCATGAGTTCCTTATACTAGCTCAAATGGTGATTTGCCAATTGCCTTCTTTACTGTGATCCGATCAGCCCATAGTGCTAATCTCAACTTGGAATCCCAGGCTTTCGTGTTATTGTCCAGCATTCTTTTTATAATCTTTAAGATACTTTTATTACTAGATTCAGCTTGCCCATTACCCTGAGGGTGGTATGGAGAAGAATACGTGACCATAATGCCATAAGATTTACAATTTTTTTTAAACTCATCAGATCTAAAACACATTCCATTGTCAGTTATGAGCCTTGATGGTACCCCAAATCTAGTTATAATATTTTCCAATGGAAAATTCGTCACAACCTTGCTAGTTGCTTGTTTTGTGGGTATTGCTTCCACCCATTTCGTAAAATAGTCGGTGGCTACTAATATCTATTTATGGCTGCCACTTGATTTCTCCATAATCTCTCCTATAAAGTCAATTCCCCATTGGTGAAATGGGGCATCAACTTGCATAGGTCTCAAGGGTAATGCCCCTTGATGTTTTAACTTCCCTGAGAATCTTTGACAGGCTTCACATTTCTTAGTAAAGCTATAGGCATCATTGAAGACCTTGGGCCAATAGTAGCCAGCCCTTAATATCTTGTGTGCTATGGTTTTAGCTGAGAAATGGCCACCACACACTCCCTGATGCATCTCCTTTAAGGCAGATTTAGCTTGTTCTTCATCTAAACAAAGCAATAAGATACCATCCTTGTTTTTCCAATAAAGATCTCCCTCTATAAGCACATATTTTGAAGCATGCAATTTTAGAGTTCTTTTCTTATTATCATCAAATCCTTCATGGAATTTCATGTGTTTGAGGTAGTACACTGTGTTAGTATACCAAGGAGTATTCTCAATACTTGTTACCATTTCCTTTTCATTTTCAATATTACATACTTGGGCAGCCTCAAGGTTTGTTTCAGTCATTAATTTTGCTAGACCTTGTCCCCTTACCAGTTTTGTGATTTGAATTTCTATATCAAATTCTTGAAGTCGGTTTATCCACCTACATCTCTTCCTAGTCACTTCATTTTGCATAAACACATTTTTGACTGCTGCATTTGGGACATAAGCTATCACCTTAGCCCCAACTAGGTAAGGTCTAAATGCCTTAATTGCTTTCACTAATGCATAGGCTTGTTTTTCAATGATATCATAGTTAAGTTCTGCATGTTGGAGTGATTTACTGAAAAAGGAAATAGGCTGCTCATAACCCTCACTATTCTTTTGTAGCATTACTACTGCTACTGTATGAAAAGATGCAAAGGAGAAGATTTGAAAAGGTTTACTAAAATCAGGAGATTTTAGCACTGGAGCTTCTTTAATTGCTTTTTTTATGGATGCAAAAGCTTCTATACATTCATCTGTCCAATTAACCTTTGCATTTTTCTTCAACATTCTAGATATAGGGTTAATTATTTCTGCAAAGTTTGGTATGAACCTTCTCACAAAGTTTATTTGTCCAAAGAATGATTGTATGGCCTTGATTGTCTTTGGGATAGGAACTTTATCTATTGCATCTACTCTTTCGGGATCAATCCTAACTCCATCTTTGGATACTATGTGCCCAAGCAATTTCCCCTCTGTGATTGCAAATTTACATTTCTTAGGGTTCAAGGAAATGCCATACTCTAGTGCTCTGATAAATATTTTCTCAAGATGATTCACATGATCCTCTGCCCTTTTTGAGTATGCAGTGAGATCATCCTGATATATAGCCATGATCTCATTTATCAAACCTGCAAAGGCAACATCCATTGCCCTCTGGAATGTAGCTCCAGCGTTTGTGAGACCGAATGGCATCCTCACATATACATAGGTCCCCCATGGGGTTGTAAAGGCTGTTTTGTATTGTTCAAACTCTTTAACCTTCACCTGGGTATAACCAGAGAAACCATCCATCATGGATAACAATTCACAGCCAGTAACCCTCTGTAACAAGATTTCCATATTAGGCAAGGGATAATTATCTTTAAGAGAAGACACATTTAGTTTTCTAAAATTTACACAAAGTCTAATATCCCCGTTCTTTTTCCTAACAGGCACTAAATTTGAAACCCAGGATGAATGCCTAATTGGTTTTATGATGCCAGCCTCCCTGAGTTTCATGAGTTCTTCATACATCTTTGGTTCTAACACAGGGTTGATAGGTCTTTGCTTTTGTCTATAAGGCTTAACATCTGGTTTCAGAGGGATTTCATGCTGGAACAAATCTTCCCTATAAGCTTTAAGATCATCATAGGACCAGGTGAATACATGTTTATATTTTCTCAATAATGTAATTAACATGTTTCTAATTGCAGGTGTTATCTTCTTTCCAATGTAGACTCTTTTAGGTGACAACTCAGTTCCTAAATTTATTTCTTCCACATCTTCCTCTTTTATTGTTACTTTTTTGGAAATGGATTGATCATTCACATCAAAAACTCTCTCTAATGCTACTAATCCCTTCGGAATCTTATTGGTTTTAAGTTGGAAAATTTCCTTCCCAAATAAAGTCTCTTTACCATCAATCTCCTCAACAAAAGCATTAAGATCAATCTCTTGATTCTCATACTAATCTATACAATGCAAAAATTTGAGTAAATCAGCATCACTATCAAAAACTTGCTAGTTATATATGTTGTCTGGGATAGTTGGTCTAGTCTTGAACTCAACTTCTGAAATACCTGACAGGGTAATATCATCCCTTTTCAAAACTATGTTTGCAAGGAAGTCAGCCATTATATTTTTCAACCTATCTATCCAACTTATCGAAAAAGCATCAAACATTTCTATATCATCCAGAACTGCATTCTTGTATTGTTTTAATCTTTTGTTTTTTGAGGAATATTTGCCCTTGATTTGTGAAATTATCAACTCAGAGTCTCCATATACAGTTAACAATTTGATCTTGTATTTTCTAGCAATGCTCAAGCCAATCAAGAGTGCTTCATATTCGGCTACATTATTGGTACATTCAAAGGCCAAGAAAAATGAGTATTTGAATGTCTTTCCTGATGGTGATATAAAAAGTATCCTAGCCCCATTCCCTACCTTGCTACATGCACCATCAAAATACATGGTCCATACACCATTTTCATCAAGTTGTGCTTCATGGTGAATTGGGTCAGTGTTGTTCAATTCAAAATTATTTTCTTCTATCCTAAATGTGCCAAGATCTATGTCACAAAAGCAAGTCATTTGGTTTGGATCAATCTTTTCTATAATATTTTCAAACCGTGGTTCCCTATAAAGTTTAACTACTTGTGTTCCTACTGGGATAGTGGCATAAGATAAATCTAATTGCACATTTCCCCCTACCATAGCAGTCCATTGTCTTGACAACAACATTCCATAATAAGATGGAATATCTATCACAGTGATATCAATTTTATAAGCAGCTTCGGGGTGAGATGCCAATTTTATTTCAACATCCTTCGTGACTCCTACAACTGGCACAGATCTATTATCCATCGCATAACATTTGCCAAATGTAGTATCTACCCACATTCCAAGCTCTCTCATGACAGCCATAGGCATTATGTTCATTGCCGCTCCTGAATCGAGCATACAGTTCCTAACCAATTTGTTTCTTATTAACAAAGTGATATAGAATGGGTCTACTTGAGATGGATTCTTCATTAATGTATCACCTAGGTAAACCTCAGGGGTTTTGATAGGTTCTTGTTGCACATTATTTATTTTATGGCTGGGTTGTTCTAGTCTTTTGTCTGATACATCTGAGAACATCTTTACCACTGTATTCTTATATTTTTCTACCTTCGTCATTTCTAGAAGTGGCACAGATATTTTCACTTGAGAAACAACTTGAGCAATATCAAATGGGGGATTTATGTTTGGTTCTAACCTTTCAACTTTTGTTTGCCTTTTTTCCTCATTTTGTGTGCTATCATTTGTTTTGTTTTGTGTATTAACATGAGCTGTTTTATGAGGTATTTTCTCAATTTTACTTTCATCATTTTTACCGGTGACTTGATTTTTGATAAACACACTTCTAGGAGTACCTTGTTCAACATTGATTGTTCTGTTTCTCAAGTTGTAACTACTCTTGGCTTGTGCTACCACAGCCATTGTTAAAGATTTTCTCTCTTCCTCAGAAGGTTTTTGCCAATGACATTTATGTGTTGTATCAAGACCATATCCATAGTTCCCTAAATCCTCCTCATGGTCATAAAATATTTCTTGTTTTCCCATGTTCACATTATACTTTTGAGTTCCCACATCATATTCGTATCTCGCCTCCTTATTAGATGAATAGTCTTCTTCAAAAGTTTGAGGTTTAGTACCCAACATGTTTATAGTATGATTTTCCCTTTCAGAGTTATAAGACACCTGATCCTTTTGTACTGATTGTGCTACCATGTAATAATCAAGAGAATGCGGCAAATTACAGGGCATACACCATGGGTTGTCTTCTACCATATGGGTCCCATTTTTCTTTAAAGGGTTAGGGGTATCTTTTCCATAGTTTTGTCTCCTATTATTATCTACGGGCTTTCCATCTTTCCAGTTTGTATGATATGGCATATCATGAAGTCTGGGCCTTTCATTTCTATGTGAGTAATCTTGTTTGTTTGAAGGAGGATTAGGGTTTTGAGGGACTCTTATATTTTCTCTTTTTCCAATTATCCCTGCAGCCTTTTTATTGTTTTCAATAGTGAGAGCTATTTTCTGTGCTTCTGCCAAAGTTCTAGGACTTCTGTTCCTAAGTTCATAACCTGTCTTTGGGTCGAATGCTTTCAAGTATATGCTAAGGGCTGCTTGGTTGTTTAGTTTGGATTCTTGTGGGATCTTGTTATATAACTTAGTGAATCTCAAATTAAAATCATACACTTGTTCATTTTGATACTTTTGAATAGTTATTAGTTCATGAAGAGTAAATTCAAGGGCACATTGATTTCCATATTGTTCAAGAAATTAATTGTGGAAATCTGTCAGGGAGTATATTGAAGCATCTAGTAAACTATTTACCCAATCTCTTGCTTCATCAATGAGAGATATCATAAATAATTTCATTTTTATATCCTCATATTCAATGCCAATGTCTTGTATAAAAGCATTGAATCATCTGATATGTTCCTCTGCTGTCAATTCACTATTTCCTGCAAACTTAGGTACAGTGTTCCTCCAACTATTATCCATGGGGTAAGGATATAGTTGATATCTAGTCAAGTCAAATTGTCTAGCCATACTCATAGGATTTGGAGGTGGCATGTTAGGGTATGGTGGATAATAGTGGTATCCAAATGGAGGTTGTTGATACATATTGGGTTGGATATGATGCTGATGATACACATTTTGTTGTGGGGGAGGTCGTGGTTGTTGATTGTTAAGTCTTTTCCCTGGAGGCGGATGTTGTTGGTGAACATTCCCAGTATTTACAGGTGGAGGTCTATGTACTTGCCTATTTTGCTGATTAAGATTATTGCATGTATTATGGGGTACCCTAATGTTTCCAACAGCAGTAGTATTCTGAGACATTCCATGCGGATTATTATTATTTCTATGTGGGGGCACATACTTAGTCAAATTTCGTGCCTAAAGATCTAAAAGGGCCATTTGTCTATTGATTTCTTCGGCTCTTTGTATCATTTGTTGTCTATTTTTGAGTCTTTGTTCTTGATATTCTAAATGTATAGCAAGTTCCTGATCAGTCATACAGTCATAGTCTATGATAGCTTGATGATTAGTATGTTCATGATTTCCCTCACCTTGATTTTCTATCTCATTAGTCCTTTGTGGCTGTGCTTCCTGATTAAACATATCATTAGGGTTATCTGTTGGTGTCATAGGATTCTCAACTTCATCGTGGAATGGGGAGGTATATATCATATAATTTTGGCCAGGAGTACTTGTACTCTCATGTGGTTGTTTAAGTGTTTCCCTATCTTTATCAGTATTGCCTTTATTTTGAGGGGACCCATTTTTGGTTGTCCATTTCTGTAGAGACCTCCTTCCATTTATGTTTGTCAAAATAATGTTTGTTTAAAATCTGTAATTAGAATGGAGTCACCACCTACTTCTTTCAAGTAGGAAAATTAAAATTGTTTCTTTTCTTCCCAGCGGAGTCTTTTAATAAAAACTTTGGATTTGACTCTATAACAAATGGCTTTAGATTTTCAGGCAAACCTCCCTAGCAGAGTCGCCAATTTGTTGTGACTCGGATGGGAAAAACTTCAAAATTTCTGTCTAATACTTTCACTTGACTCCCCAGTGGAGTCACCAATTTGTTGGGTCTCAAAAATGCAAGTTATGGATTCTAAGGGGATGCCAAGCCCTATGGTCAAATCTACAATGTTTTTGAGCCAATGACTGGAGTTTGACCTTAACGATCAGCTTCTCCTTGTACTTTAGGTCCTGCTACAACCTAGGCGGGTGAACCTTTGATTATCAAAGCAAGTTGTATGATCAAATCTATGTTGGTTTGCTGCTAGTTTATCCAATTGCAATGGCATACTTGTAAATTAGATGAAATACTGTAAACTATTTCTAAGGAAAGCAAATGATTTAACCTAAACTCTAACAGAAATAAATAACAAATAACATGAAATGAATCTACAAATGATTTTAAACATAAAACAAATCAATAATTTGATTGGTGCTTTGTCTATTTTGGGCAACGGAGTCAGGATGTTAGAAACAAATACTTGTATCAGGTAATAATTCAATCTGATTGGCACATATAATAGTTTGTAACTTGTACAAACGTGCAAGGAAGAAATTATTAATTCATTCTTAATAATCCAAAGGACATAATTGTATTAAATGCAAAACACTAAAAGGATTTTAATCTTTCCAGAAATAACCAATTTAGATTTGCAAATTAACAAATTAGATCAACTATGGAGACAAATTAATAACCTAATCAATTAATCGTACTTAATAATCCATTCAATATTTTAAGATTACTATAATTGATGAGAAAGGATTTAATTCTCTGAGAAATCAATCAAATCAATTATACTGAATTATCAACTATAATCAGACAATTTAAACATATCCTTAACACATTTAAATTGAATAATCAAAAAATGAATGATATGGAGATAATTAAATTGACTAAATTAAAATGACAAAAAGATGATACCGTCACAATGTATCTCGAATTCCAATCCTCAAATGCTGCCTCAGAACATATCATGTGCCATAGCCTCTCTCAGAACGAAATTGCATATAAACTTGCATCAGATATCCAAAAATGCTTCAATTTGTCTGTGTAAAGAATCTCTATTTCTAACTTAATTCTTACCCTATTCTAACTCTTTTCTCCGGGTCCTGGGATCTCTATTTAAAGAGATGCAACAAGCCTTAGACCCGTTACAAACTTTATGACGGTTGATAACTAATTAACCATGAGACCCGACATTATTCATTACATAAATTTAAATAACATGATTTAAAAGACTCAACAAATCTTCGAAGGCTAGAATAAAATATATAATCTTCCCCGTTGAGAGCATTTAACCACCAGTCGAGAGCCACTTCATTGCATTCAACGCAACCCTAATCCTGCAAAGGAAACAAATTATTCGTCAGATAAACAATATATAAATAATATATTATTTCTGTTGAGGTGAACCTTAGGACCTATGGCATGTGGTAATGTTTCCTTGATTCCGTATATTTTCTCACATGTTTTTAGGGTTGCAACCTTTCACATATTCTTTGGCATGACTTTAAGTTTTAATTAATTGTTTTTAACATTAATCCTTTTCCATCACAAAATAAAATATTTAAGGAGTTACATTTGGAAATTAAATATTTTATTTTAATCTTCATCACCCTTTGATAACAAAATATTTAGTATTATGCCTTATTAATCTTCACTTTATTTCTTTATATTTACCCACATATTTTTCACTTAAGTTGGGCAAAATTCACTTGAGTGAAAACAATTATAGCTCCTCGGTGAAAATATTTACCAATGGTTCTTCCAAAAATATTTTCTAGGTAAAATAGTTACCTATTGAATTAATTCCTCTTTTAGGATGAAAATATCAAAAATCTTTCCTTGGATCAAGTTAAATCTTCAGAAAAATAATTCCTCTCCGAGTGAAAACAATTCTCTACTTTGATATTTAAAACCTATAAGATTTTACGCTTACTAGAGTTTCTAGTAAGATTTTTAGATTTGTCATGTTGCTCCCATTTTAAACTCCTTCAATTGAATTCCATTTACAATTTCATTTTCCCATGTATATGTCCTCTGAATGGAATGCTGCTATGCCGAGTGCATACCCATATGGAGTATTGTTGAAATCACGTAACCTTCTCTAGGATTTGGATCCGGTGCCTCGTTAGGTTGGATGGATCGTTTGCACTCATGTTTCAAATGGTAGATAGAATTGTCCAAAACCCTAAGGTTGACATTCGCTGCACTGTGCTATCTATTTGGGAGCTACTTGTCTCTGTTGAATTACAATACAGGATTTCCACATCTTTCACCTTCGAAAATATTTGTAGACCTTTCCTTTCCTATTTAGAAAGAGCAAGCAACCATCAATAGACCTAGGTCATGTATCAATTCAACAATAACCTTGTAGCATTGGATGTGTTCTTATTTTAATGATCCGCGACACCTTTTTGAGCCACAATTTCAAGGTATCTTCTTTTCGTCAAGTGGAAATTTATAATTATATGTAAGCTCTTCACCTGCAGATATAAGCCTCTTTGCATAAATGAATATTTTCTTATGTCCCTCCATAGTTATTATTTTTGTGTAGCAGTTTGGCTCACATGAATGATTTATAAATCTTGCTAACCCACCATGCTTAGTTACATCAACCACATATTCATTATCTATTCAGAACAGATAGCTGCTGCCAATACCCATTTTCTCATAGTGCTTCTCTCGAATATCAGATATCTTAGGTCGAATCAGCTCCCCAACATATTCAATCACAAAGTCGTCTGCCTTAATAGGCTCCAGAGCAACCAAACCCTAGTCATGTATCTTGCTTCGCTGAAACTTCAATCACTTTTTTCGAGCCTTCAACTGAGTAATTTTGAGTAGGTCAGCACCCTCTGCAGCAATAGCTAGATTCTGAAGTTTTGCTCTATTTGTTCGAGCTGACTGACTCTTATTTACCAATTTTGAAGGATTGTCTTGTGAACTACCAGTCTGATTAATTCCAAGAACTTTAAAACCTCTCACCAGCGCTCTCTCAGCAGGAGAAGCATTGTGAGACCATTCATGCCATGCCCAACCACTTGATATTATGATTAAAACAAACCACAGTGCTAAAATTTAGAATATTCATTATCAATTTTAATTGTTAAACACCACAGTTTGTAAAACTAGAATGAGTGATTATCACCAACCCACATAACATGCAAGTTAAAAAGATTCAAGCATGAGTAAGAAAACATTTTCATTGCCAGTTCTATTGTTTGCTTTGTTTGTATCCTCATAAATTATCTCTCTCTGTTTATCAGGCAGAGTACGCAGCCCTTGAGCTCCATGTCCTCATTCCCATACATAGAATCTAAAGATTGTTCCTCCAAAATGATAACGTCTCGGGGCATATATCGGTGGTTAAGGGTAGTGGTTGTTTGCATTATATTCATTCACAGCAAATGTATGAACAATCAACACTTACAACAATCATTACTAATGAGCATGAATCAATTGCGAACTATTTAAAGTTAAAAAAAACTCATAGCTAACACAAATGTTAAAGCTGAAAATGATAAAACTCACAATCGTTCATATCATGAAATACTATCAATGATTTGATGTTTAACATGGACGTTGGGAAGCTATTGTACTCCACAGATATCCTTGTGCAAGCTTTTTACCTGAAACAACTAATTGGCTAAGACCATAAGCTCGGCACCTATGATTGCCATCACCTCTATAATGCAATTGGAATTTTATAGTAGCACTTGCACCCATAGGCGCTTGAAGGAATACGCCAAGGAACAACCAACGAATTTAGAAAGTTTTTAGGGTGATGCTTGTTTAGGTCAGTTACAGTAACTGCAAGTTCTTAAACCATAATACTTGAAAACAAATGATCAGAGGGGGGTTTCACATCAGGTTCACCATTGTTTGCACCAGAATATAGATTTTTGCATAGAGATTTGAAACTATTATAAACCCTAAAATCTATACTCTATTAAAATGTGGTTGCTCGCATAATTGCATAACTCCAATGAAAAGTTTGTCTCTAGTTTCAGAAATGACATCTGTAGTACTGAAAATCACTTAGAACAAATTAGAGCTAGACACAATTTGTAGCTAGTGGTTTGATCCATATCCTTCTTCTTCATCAAATTCCTGCAATGATGGAAGCAGTGGTATTTCTCAAGTATAGGGCAGTAATGACAATGGGCAATTCAATCCAAGGTGCTTTTGGGGTTTGTTCGTGATCTCAACAACTATATATTGTGCATTAGTATCCATATATTTAGGAAATAAGTTTTGTAAAGGTGGACTAATTAGGCCAAAGGTGGGGAATGTTCAGCCCACGCCTCAGGAGAGACCTTTGCCTGCAATTCAATTAGTAGGTCTAAATTTAAATCTATCCCGTTCACAATGTCCTACTGATACTAACATGGCTTCATCTTCACATAGTGTGCACCATCAGCAAATGACTAATATAGCTTCAGCTTCTCCTAGTGTGCACCATCAACAAAGGGGAAGATTTCATTCAGCTTAATAATATGAATCTCCAGATCAAACAAGTTTGACAGTGGGGTTTATTCCACAGTGGGGTTAAAATTGGTTCATGGAATTGTAAAAGCAGAATGAAAAATAAGGAATATTTCATGCCTCAGGAGAGACCTTTGCCTGCAATTCAATTAGTAGGTCTAAATTTAAATCTATCCCGTTCACAATGTCCTACTGATACTAACATGGCTTCATCTTCACATAGTGTGCACCATCAGCAAATGACTAATATAGCTTCAGCTTCTCCTAGTGTGCACCATCAACAAAGGGGAAGATTTCATTCAGCTTAATAATATGAATCTCCAGATCAAACAAGTTTGACAGTGGGGTTTATTCCACAGTGGGGTTAAAATTGGTTCATGGAATTGTAAAAGCAGAATGAAAAATAAGGAATATTTCATGTCAATGGTTGAGCTTACACTTTTGATTCTTTATGTGGGAATGATCTAAAACTTAGACTTAATTATTAGTTCTATTCTTATAACAAAAAGAATTATAGCAACCATATACATTTAATGAATGAATGAAAGATTTTATGTTGTCCCCTAGATCAAGCAGCTTATGGTACCCAGAAAATGATCTGTCGGAACATTTTCAATTTATTTTCTAGATCAGATCTTCGGTCATGAATCTTAATCAATAAACTTACTGTATTGTGGAAAATACAACTGCCATGGCTCCTTTTAGCTTCTTCACAAACATGCTCTCGTGCAAAGAGGTCCGACAAATATTTTAAGTTCCTTTCAAAATTGATCTCACATTCCTGATTTGTATTCACTACTTCGTTGATCAGTCATCCCATTTATTTTGCCATCATTTTAATGTCTTCATCAACAAGTATTGACTGATGTTTCCTTTCAACCACCTTTTGATGACCCAGTTTACGAAAAGGTAATGGCACCAACATGTTTGCTATTGATTCTACACTACCAAATTGCGATAACATATAAAATGACAATAGTAATAGCAATTGACACAATAAATGCCAAATAATCAGATGTTCTCATAAAGGTAGTTTCTATACAGTTATTCGATACAGGGAGGCTCCAAACTCAGCATACCTTCCTTGATATAGACTTGATTTTTAAATGACAATGCATACAGTTATTATATACTTCGTGAGTTGTATGACACACATCAACTGAGGAAGAAAGTATACACCAAAAATGATCTTTCATGTATCATCACATTGCTTGACAATATTTACCTCTACATTGGAACTGAACCAGCAATCTTACACATGCATTCCATAAATTTTGCATTCAGTTGGGTAAAATAATCTTGAAGTGCATATAAGGTAAGCATTTTCTGAAAAAATTTGACTGGAAATTTCCAGTTCTAACAGGCTGCAAGCCATGTATTTATGACTATGTGTATATTCCATATGCCTAGCAACCTCGATATCTCATTGTGCAGAATGGGCATATTCTAGATCAATACATCACCTATCATGTTCTATGACAATTTAGTGTGCAGTAGGACCTGTCATAGATTACTATTATTTTTTGCTTCGGTGTGAGTGGATCATCCCTTATGGCCATTGGAAATGGATTTATTCCATGTGCTATTAGTGTTTTCATTGATGTCAACAAGCTTGTGTTTTCATTGGTGTCAACTATGGCTTCTGTATGAGTTAAGAAATGATACACGAGTATGAGTAAGTTTGTGTTGAGCAGAGATCAGAGATAATAAGTTTGTGTTGAGAAAAAATCAGAGATAAGATTGAGTAGAGATGAGGATATGGAAAGAGTGTGAGGTTGAGTTGTTTGTGAATGTTGTGATAGTGCTGATTATGTTGGTAAAGTGTTCCTTTTGTTGGGTTTCCAAGTTCTTTTGAGGAAATTTGATTAATATTGGAAATAATGTGGTGAAGAAGTCTTCTAGCTTACAAAGTATAGTTTGAGTTTTTGCTCCACATTTATTCTATGTTGGAGATCTGCGTGTGCAATTTGGGAATGTTGTTTAGAAGTGTTTGAAGATGGTAAATCTATAATTGGGTTCTCTAAAACATTGTACAATTAAAGCTATGTTGACCAGTTTGAGAGCAGTGTTTGTAGTGTGTCTCAGAGAAAGTATTTTGCTCTGCATTTCTTCATAGATTAGTTTGTGGCCTTGTGGTTCTAGATTTATGCTTATAAGGTCCTTATCTATCTTAAAGATCTAGAGAGTTTGTGATTTGATGGTCTATAAAGTGATTTCTTGTGTACCAGAGTTTGACAATGTTGTTTGTGAGCAGATTGTGAATCTTCTTTGGGTGAAATTTGTTGTGGTTGAATCTATTGGTTTTCAGGTGACATAAAGATGTCTATGGATGTCACTAGATCATGTTCTATCTTGGTACATGATACACATGCTATCTCTTTATTTTGAGGAAGCGTTTGATTAAAAAGATCATAGTGTTGACACAATTTTGCCAACCTAGTTGTTTACACTAATTTTAGTTACACTTCATGGATTATGGAAGCATGTTTGTAGCATGTAAAAGTGGATTTAGGAAGATGTGGTGTGGCATACATTTGTTTCCTTCCTCTATAGGAATGTTTAGGTCCAAACCTAATTTGAATATATGAATTAAATTATGTTTCTAACCTTGGAGAATGTTTTCAAGGTAATGGTGGTATAAATAAACATTAAGTATTCCTATTTGATGTGATGCAAGTGGAATGTGATGTGTGTGATGTGAATTTGATTATGGTAGTGAGAGATTTCCTGTGTTAGGCTATTGGATGCAGTGAGCATAAGGTGTCTACTATTTTTCAGTGATGATGCAAAGGTGATGCTTGTGGTGGATATTATGCTTCATTAGAACTGTACTCTAGCATGTGTTAGATGCAATTATATCAGTTCAAACTTGGTAGTGAGCCTTCTTCTCTTCTATATTTTTCTTAGTGAGAAGTCAGTCTACTTGGGAAGTAAGCCCATTGGTAGTGAGCCTTTCCTTCATCTTGGTAGTAGAAGTGAGCCCTTTAGTAGTGAGCCTTTTGAAATTTAGTAGTGCTACTACTTTATATTGTGACCCAATTCTCACCGTGGTTTTTCCATTCCAAGGTTTTCCACATAAAAATCTAGTGTTTTCTTCTATTTGGTGTTGTTATGATTTAGTTTTACTTATTTGATTTTAATTCTTAATCATCATAACAAGTTCAAGGGATAATTAAGTTAATGTGGATCTGAATGTTTGTGAGGGTTTGAAGTTTTTGATACAACTAATTCACCCCCCCTTCTCAGTTGTCTTGTGCATCCAATATTTGGTATCAAAGAGAGGTTCCATGGAAGAGAGCTTAACAACTTGAGGTAGATTTGGGATGGCGCACAACAAGGATGTACCCCTTTTTGATGGATCTAACTTTCCACTCTAAAATGTAAGGATGGAAGCTTTTCTGCTTTGTCTTTGTTATGAGATCTAGAAATCTATTAGGTCTAAATACACTATACTTGAGAATGGTATAAACACTATTGATGAGATCAAAGATCATGAAATTGATGGTAAGGAAAAACATGCTCTTTTAGGTGGTCTTACTAATTCTAAATTAGTGAAAGTTGTGAATTTAAAAACTGTTAATGAGATTTGGAAAATGTTGGAAAGTGTCGATGAAGGAGATGATAAGGTCAAGAAAGATAAAATGGCAAACTTGAAGCTCATGTTTGAGACCATGTGAATGTCTGAAGATGAAAATGTTATAAGCTACTTACAAAAGGTGGATGAATTTGGCAATGGCATGAAAGGACTTGGTGGAAATATAGATGATAAAGAAGTGATATTGAAGGTACTCAAAATTCTTCCTAAGTCCTACACTTATAAGGTTTCTGTTATTGAAGAATTATAAAATTTGAATTAGTTTACTAGAGATCAGTTGCTTGGCACCCTAACTAATTTTGAAATAAGAGAGTTTGGTACAACTAGTGGAACTGCAAGTGTTTAGACTTCTTTTAAGGGAGACAAATTAGAGAAGACTATGGAATCAAATCTAGAAGATTTTGATGAAGTAGAAGCTAACTTTGTAAGAAGGACAAAAAAGAGTACTGAAAAGTTTAGTGGTAAGTTGCCTTTTAAATGTTTCATTTGTCAAAAAATAGGTCATTATGCTTCAAGATGTCCAGATAGAGCTCTAAGAATTAAGAATAAGGAAAGAAAAGGTAAGATGGTTAAGAAATGTTACATGTTAGAGAAGATGCAAGTAAATCTAATGATGATTCTAATTATGAGGATACTAATGATGATGAATGCTTATTCATAGTCCTAAGAGATGAAACTATTTCTACTAACTCTACAAGTTGTGTCAAGGAAAAGGGTCTAGAAGAAAGTACTAACCCTAAAGGCATTGTAATGTCTATTTTTCATACTAAAAGAGAAAAATATGGCTAGGTCATTGATAGTGGATGCTTGAATCATATGACAGGAGACAAGTGCAAGTTTGTTAAACTTGAAAATTATGAAGGTGGAGTAGTTATATTTGGTGATGATGTAGCTACTAAGATATGTGGAAAAGGTTCAATCAGTTTTGATAGAAAACATAACACTAATGATCTTTTGTATGTTGAAGGTTTAAAGCCTAATCTCTTGAGTGTTCAACAAATGTGTACCACGGGTTATAATCTTGTGTTTCAGGATGATGGATGTCAGATCAGAAAAAGTTCTAGAAAAGTGATTGTTGTTGGAAGGAAGACAAATGGAAATATTTATCAATTCAAAGGTGCTGATGGATGTTGCTTCATGACTCAAATCAATTAAAGTAGGTTATGGCATAGAAGACTATGTCACATTAATTTTGATAGTCTAGTGAAGATAAGTTTAGTTCAAGCTGTGAGAGACCTGCCAAAGATTATCAAGCATTGTAAAAGCCCTCAAACCATCACAAAGGTAAAACAAAGTAAAATGAAGTAAATAATCTACTTAAATACAACATCATAAGAAATTAAAGTAAAGTGATGTAATTAATCTGCAAAAGATAAAAAGGTGTAATTAATCTCCTTAATTACAATATCACAAGTAAAAGATAAGTATCATAAATAAGATTAAATAAAGTTAATAAATCTTCACAATAAGAATCCATAAGAATTATTAAATCTTGCTAACGATAATCTCATCAATATAAATAAAATAAAGTCATTAAATCTTACAATTCATGTGCTCATCCTAGGTAAAAGCTCTATACAATCATACACAAAGTCCTTTGACAATCATGCCATAATACATTTATATAGGGTAAAATTTGGATGTTAGGTTTTTGGTAGTTTTGTGTGTATCCTCTTTTCACATTGACATTCAAGGACCTAGGGTCGAGTTGCAAAGTACAATCATACCCTAGGTCACTATTGAGATGCAGGGAAACTTGGATTTTTATTATTTGATTGTCAATTTCCTCCTCTTATGCTCAATTATACCTTAAAACCTTAATTATGCAAATACGATAGTAAATGGATGAATTATAGAAAATGCTTCTACAGAAAGATGTAAAATAACAAATAACTCCATACCTATTTTTAGGGTTTCAAGGTGGAAAATTCAAGGACTAAATAGGGGGCACCCAAGTCCAAGGCCCTATTTTTTGTCAAGATCTGGAAACAAGGTCTGCAACCTATATTTGTTGTACTAGAGAGTTTTTAGTTTCAGAACTTTGAGGACCAATGAGTGGGTGCCTAAGTCCAAGGAGTTGTTTTCTTCACTGATCTGCAATTCTAACACTCTATTGTACCCTCCTCCAACTTCACTTTGTCTGTAACTCCAACCTGTAACCTAGAATCATGAAAACTTTGGGAGGGGGTTGTGGTGTTTAGAGGCTTGCCTCAGTCAAGCCTTGGAGAGACATTCAAGTCTTTTGAACACCAGTGTCAGATAGAGAGTGAATTTCATGGGAGGTAGAGGCAAAAACCAACTAATAAATGCTTAATAATAACAATAGATGTAACCTTGTAGTGAAGATCTCATGGAGGAAAAATCTCTCCATGCCATGAGGAGATAAATTCTCAAATCAACAAACACAAACACATGTACAATACATATTTTCTCTTGCAACATGATGAAAACCTTGAATCACCTTTAGAATGTCAATGCTCATCTAGTAATGCTCTATTGAAAATCTAGTTTACAAATGAATGCCTAAAAATGCTTTTATATGCAACTACAAACACTCTTGCCAAGATTTCATAAATTCAAACTTATCATGTTAGCCTAGGGACCAAATAACACTCATAAACTGACACTAGAAATTTAGGCCTGACCCAAAATAGGGTAGGACTAAGGCATGGGCACCCAAGTCCTCCCCCCTTTAGGGTTAGGTTCAAGGGGTCCCCCTAGGCCCCATTTGTCATGATACCCAGGGTTCACTCCATCAGGATGTTGAATTATGATGCAAGATGTCCTAAATCCACACTAAAGACCCAGGAGCTAAACCTTTTGAGGGAAAAACCCCCAAGGGGACATTTTCTAACATTATATTTAGCCTACACTTTAATGTATGTATAAACACAAGCCTAATACATGCATTATAGTATAGTCAACAAGCACAACTAACACACCAAGCATGAAGAAGACATGCCAAGCACATTGAAGACAATGACAGGAATACAAAACACGGAGAGGACAATTACAGTCATGGAAAACATGAAGAATACATTGAATACATAGAAGACACATTACTGCATAGAAGAAAAGAATGATTTATTTTCTTTTCTTTTTCTCATATTTATGAAATGTAGATGCAAGTATAGGAAAGTAAACAAATCTCCCATAATACAGGATGCACTCATTGTGCAGGTCTTCAAACTGTATATATGGGACAACACACATGCAAGACACACAAAACCTCCCAAAATACATGATGTACTCATCGTACATGTCTTTAGACTACATAGGGGTAGCAAACACGCTAAACAAAGCAAGCACGCCAAACACACACACTTTGAAGACATGCAGAAAACACGACACACAAATGATGGAGTGTCCCTATTTCTAGGTTTAGCACCATCTTAGACACATTATAGGAACACATCGATGATTGGGCTTCACCACAAGAATTTCCAAAGACATGCGTAAGGGTTAAGTTAGTCACATAACTACTCCCCACCTCCGTAGAGGACTTACCTTATATCTAAAATAGACGACATACCTTATATATGCCTCCACCTTAAGGTGGTTGATATCATGCATCGATATCAAGCACATTAAGGTAGGAAGAAAACACACAAGGGAACATAGACTTTCACAAAGTGCACACCTCGAAAGGTGACATGTATGTTACAATCGCCAAATGTTCCCATAAACACATCCCTACAAGAAACATGCTAGTTTCTATAATCATGATAAACAACATCAACACATATGATTAACCACACAAAGAGCCAAAGTTATACTACTAATTTGGAGTTAGAGGATAACCGTGAGGCTATATCACAAAGATCTCTGAATTGAATACCACCAAGGCTAGATTCAAGGACAAACAAACTCCACAGAGTAGCAGTATTGTTAAGGTTTGTAAGTGAGATAAAAACATCATCATAATCACTACATGGAAAGCACAAATTCTTCCACTAGCCAAACGTCAGAAAAGATATTACAATCCCATCATCATATTAGGAACTAAGTCCAATTTTTTATGTCTCATGAAAGGGACACTAGGTCTGCATCAGTATAAATGTTTTTCATCATCTACCAGCTAGATAGAAACACTAGAGTAAAGGAAACAATAAATAAGAGAGGAGAAAAAAGTGTCTTAGGGACAATCATGTAGGAGGGTGCCCCCAAGTCACCAACCACAATGCTATGTCCATAAGAAACAACACACAACAATGAAATCAGAGAGAGGCAATATAGAAGAATGATGATATAAATAGAAGAAGGTCACAACAAAGGCAGTCTCTTGGTATCCCAGACCTTACAAGAGAATCAAGGGTCATCCTAGGAGGCCTAAAAAACACATAACACATCACAGGGGAAGCACATCACAAGAGAGATAAAGGGTTAGAGATACTTACCTGGTAGCACCATCGTTAAGAACATACATATCTAGTATATCTCTCATGTTGTTTTTGTTGGAAATAGACCAGACAACTAAGAGGGAAGGTGAATCAGTTGTCACAAAATAACCTTTTATTCTTATAAACTAATAAAATAATACTAGGGCAAGTTTTGGGATTGGGAGATGAATGAGATTTAGTAAGTTAATTTATTTAACTATTTCATGTCCATTTTGAATGTGACTTTTCCCTCTCCCTTTTTCTTTTAAAGTTACTTTTATTATTATTTTCCTTTAAGTGATTTTTTTAAAAGGGGTCATTTTGATGAGAGTGTGAATTTATTGTAGTAATGATTTTTGTGTAAAATTTTATTTGGGTAGTGTTTTAGAGAATTTAGTGGGTTTAAATTTTATTCCCCCCTTGAGATGAATTAGTGGGTGGGATTTAATTATTTTAATACTAGAATTTAGATTTTCTAGAGGGATTTAATTAAATTAGCTTGGGAAAATCCCATTATTAATTTATTATTTTTATTAATTTTGTTGAGTTAGGCATAGTGGATTTAATTCTTCTTCGTAAAATTTTACCTTGGCATTTATTGAATTTTAATTGTTGAGATTATTATATTAGTTGACCATTATTATTGGGGTTATATTATTTTATAATTTTATTTATTTGATTTCATTTAATCAAGGGGTAATTTTTATAGCGTTACTTAGGTGAAGGTTATTTGAATCTTTTTATTTAAATTTTTCTCATAATTATTTTAGAAGGAGACCTTTTGAAAATAAATAATCCAAACATTAAAAATACGTTATGTTGCCAAAATTTTATGAGACTTAGGGTAGTTAATTTAAATAAAATTCCCTTGACATTAGTTAACAGTTATTTTATCTTGCAATTATTAGTCTTTAACGATGGCAAAATTTAATCTATTTTGTGCTCTAGAATTAGGGTTAGATTTTGACTCCTGGTCAGAATCATGTCATTCACTTAGGAAAGTTAGGGTTTGGGTCCATTCGATTCTAACCCTAGTAGTGATGCTCCTCACGTCGCATAACCACCTAGTCAGCTATCATCACGTAGGGGATTGCATATGTAAACACTCTTCCCCAAAATTGATTGACATGTTTATGTCTTATGTGTATTGCCACCGAGCACGCTGACACGTGTGAGGGGTTTTTAGGGACATGTGGAAAAGTTTTTGATATTTTGTTTCATGACCACATGACAAATGTGGACATGACATGTGTGTTGCATGTTGTGACCACATGGGAAATGTGGGCATGACAAGATGAGTTTTCATCTTGATCCTCCGGACGTAGTAGTTTGTTCCATCAAACCGCGAACTCTCCTTCCTATATGACATTTTGGATCACCCTCAAGCAGTCAAGATTTCTTGTAATGAACTTAGCTCTGATACCAATACCAATTATTGAAATGAACCAGACAACTAAGAAGGGGGGTGGATCAGTTGTCACAAAACTTAAGCAATTCTGCACCTTAAATCATTAAACACTTATCCACTATTTGTTATGATCAAAATATGAAAGCATAAACATGGAACCACAAACACAATTGCAAGATCATACACAGGTGACACTAGATTTTTATGTGGAAAACCCTGTCAAGGGAAAAAATATGGTGGGAGTTAACCCACAAGATAGATATTTAAAGCACAATACCAAAAATCAAAGGCTCATTGCCAATAGGGCTCACTACCTAGAAAGGGCTCACTACCAAGGGAGGCTCACTGCCAAGGGGATGCTCACTACCAAGGGGAGGCTCACTGTCAAGGGTTTTGAATTGAGATGTTAGCATCTACTCCATGCCTAAATTCAGTTCCATTGAAGTGCAATATTCTTCTGCTTTGCTCTATCTTTTCTCTTCCTTACTTATCTTTGCATGTTTCCGTCAAGGACACCTTTTCCTCAACTCAATTGCAACTATTTATACACTACATCAACCTTGGAATGATCATCAAGGTTAGCATTACAATCATCAACCGTTGGAACAATCTCCAAGGTTAGCATTACAAACATACATAAAATAGGTCTAGACCTAATACAAAATTAGCTAAGGAAATGTAGTAAAGATTTAAGTGGATCACTTCCATGCCTTAGCTAGGACTCAAACACGATCTTCCACATCACAACAAGCTTCTACAATCTTCAATAGATCTTTGCAATCATTGTAATTAACCAAGTCAAATAAGACTTGTCACATGCTGCATTATCTGGAAGTAATCTTCAAACATGATCTTAATTCCTTAACGCGGACCAATGCATAGGTAGGAACATCATCAGGAGGCCTTAATAAGCACGTTGTAATCAACAGGAGTAACTACACAAAATCTAACCACTTTATTCATGAGATTCTTCACACTGGAGCACATGAACTTCACTGTCTTCAACTATCATAAAAGAAACATAGCTTGTGAACCACCAAATCACAAACCATTGGAGTTGTAGGCACTTATTGTCATCACAGACTTCCCTCTAGAACCACAAACTAAAATACTTTAATGCAGAGGAATGTGGAGAAAAATACTTTCTCCCTATCACCAATGAATAAATAGAAAAAACAGGTTTTACTCTAGTGAATGTAACTCACTCAATTCTTCATACCTAAGGCTCAAACTTAGGATTTAGCATCTTCAGACATGCCTCTAAATAACTTCCAATCTGCAGACCAAGATCTTCACTCTCCAAGAAATGCGGAGCAGTTTTCTGAACTATTCTTCAGTATGCAATTCACTATCTTCACTATGACTCACTGTTTGCTTTCTTATTCTTCTGGAGGGGCTAATTCTCTCAATATCCTCAACATATAAAGATTCTAACCAAATAAAAAAATAGGATACAATTAACACCAATGACAACAATGATATGTTGACATCAATGACAACACCAATTAAGCACATACTTCCAACAATCCTTGTCGTAAACCCCTACCAATGTGGATCAAACCTCTAGGTGAGCCATTAACCATAACAAAATACCATAGAGATGTAACACACCCTATTATCAACTATAGGAATTTTCTTGGAAACCTAAATTTTTTATAACTACTATTAAGAAGGACCAAGACACTCTGTCATAAGCTTTAGAGATATATAGTTTTAGGACCATCCCTTCCTTTTTATGTTGATCCATGGAGTGTAATATCTCATGAATAGTAATAATCACATCTAGAATTTGTCTACTAGGGACCAAATCTTTCTAATTCTAAGAAATGATTTGTTGTAATAGGGGTTTGATTCTGTAAACTAATAGTTTAGAAAAAAAAATTATATAGTGTTGCACAAGCTTATAGGCTTGTAATCACTAAAAGAGATAGAATCTCTCGTTTTAGGCACAAGTACAATGAAGGTAGATTGAACTACTTTAAAGCCTTCTAGATTTAAAGAAATCCCTCTCAACAACTACAACATATTTACCAACAATGTCCCAAAATTCTTGAATAAAGGCTCGGGGGAATTTGTCTAGGCCAAGAGATTTAAAGGAACCAAAGGAAAGAAAAACACTTTTTACCTCTTCATCCTTAATCATTATGTTGAGAGATGTACTCTCATAACTAGAAAGAACTTGAGGAATAATATGAAGGAGGTCTTTTGGATCCTCTTCATCATCCTCATTATATTGCAATAGCTTATTGAAAAAAATAGAGGCAACACATCCAATCTGGTCATCTTCAATCGCGATATTATCATTTTTGTGGACTATATTTTATTGATAATGTTTTGATACCTATGTTTTAAAGTGGATTGATGAAAAAACTTTGTATTTCAATCCTCTTCAAACAACCATTGTATTCTTGACTTTTGTTTCAAGAAAGTTTCCTCCCTCAAATGAAGTTTATGCCACTCATCTCTTACTTTTATCTCTTTCTTACAAAACTCCACAATATGAATACCTTATGCCATCTTATCCTACATCCCTTTAAGATTTGAGGAGATAAGCACCTTTTGTTTGAAAATATCTCCAAACATATACGTGTTCTAGCCTTTAACATTTTGCTTTACATTCTTGATTTTATGAGCTAAATAGGACAAAGTCATACCTTTAACTAGATTATTCCACCATTTAGCAACAAGATCTCTGAAACTTAGATGTGAGGCCCACATAATATCATACCTGAAAGGGTATACCATCTTTTTCTTCTAAATATTCCAATTAATGACAATAGGATTATAGTTAGATCCCACTCTAGGAAGGACCATGCAGTTTAAGAAAGGGAGGATAGTCTAGGAATTGGAGATTAGCACCCTATCAAGTTTAAACTAAATAAGATTACTACCTATTCTTCTATTTTACCAAGTGAAGTGAGTTCCCTTGATCTCCATATCCATAAGGCCTACGCAAGTGAGGAAGCATGCCAAGTCCCCCATACTATCAGAAAAATCCTCCAAACCCCCACCTTCTTAGAAGGATAAAGAGGGGTGTTGAAATCCCCTACTAACAACTAGTGGGAGTTAGGAGCAATGGAAAAAGTTGAAATAATTGAGTTCCAGAGGCTTTTCCTTTCATTTCTAGTATTAGGATCATAAACATTTTCATGATTTCAACTTTCATTTCATTTCTAAGTTCTGAACTGAATGCAGATAAGGCTTTTATGGAAAATCAAAACCTTCCCAACCAAAACAATTGGATTCCAAATGACAACAAGGCCTCCAAAAGCCCCTTGAGAAGTACTTGTACAAGACTCAGCCCCAGGCCAAATATGTTTTATTGAGTCAGACATATTAGATTCATTCATTTTTATTTTTTGAAGCATAATAATATCAATTTTACGATCCAAATGCAACATTTAACTAAAAACTTTTTTTGAGGACTATTAAGCCTTCTAATATTCCAAGAAATGATCTTCATAGAAATAAAGTAATCAGAATCCATCTAACATAAAGAACCTCTTACCTTGAAACCTGGTCCAGAAATCAAGGTCATCTCTTTGATTTTCTAGCCACTGAGAGGTTCTCTAGTGTTGTTTCTCTACCTAGAGTGACCTCTTTGGTTGCCTCTCTAGATCTAGTCTCTCTTTGGGTAGGTCTCACTTGTTTATTCTCATTACCAACATCAACTTTCTTCACAGAGTTCTTCTTCCTACTTTTCCCTATAGGAGTCCATTCTTCTTCCAAACCAAAAGTAGACTCTAGGATGATCTTCATGTTCTCCTCCTTCTCTATAGGAATACCTTTTGAGTCAATCTCCATCTCTAGTTCTCCTTCCTCTCTCATGGGTTGGAGATCTCCCTCGACCTTATTTCCTTTACCAAGATACTAAAATTTAGTTGGTGCACAGATGGGTTGCTGGGATATCGCATATGACTCTCTAACAACCTTTTCAAATTGAAGCTCTTCTAAGACATTGTTTTGTAGCTATATTTTCTCTAGGATGCAATCATTAGTCTATTTCACAAGATTTTTAGACTCTCCCATAACTAGGGTTTCACCATTTTAAGGCATCTTTTTTTTGTCTTTTGGTTAATCTCTCATAACAATAGGTTCTGTGGCTATCTTGTTGATGGTGTCTGGTGTTTTCCTTTTGTTTGATTTGTTGAACTTCATTACATATTATCTTCCTTATTGTAAAAGTGTCATGGCCCTTTCAAAATCCATGCTCACCTTAATGAAAAACAAGTTTTTAACATTTAACTATGAAATGCCCAAAAAACCCACAATTTTGGCAAAAAGGACCAAAGTTCTCATATTCTATAGGTTGCACCCACTTCCCATATCTTGAATTGGGAGTGATTTTGGTTGGAAGAATTACATGCATAGCAACATTAACACAAACCCGAGAAAAAAGTAATATGGATTTTTGGGTATTTATCTATAGCTAAAAATTGCCCAAAAGAGTTAACAATGCTTTGAAGGATTGTAGGAGTCCAAAATTCAAAAGGTAGATTAGGGAGCCTAATCTAGGTTGGTACAACTGCACACAGATCTGCAAATGGGTCAAAACTAGGTTTCTATTTGGACAAACTGAGATTATTGTGTTGAGCTTTGACAAAAAACTAGGGGCCATTTGTGATAACCATAATCAAATCCTCCTTCAATGAAAATCAAAAAATAAACAAACCACCTGCCATGGCACAAGTCGCAACCAAACCTTTAATGTTTCAATTGTCTTTAATCCATTTCTGCACAATATCCACATTTGGCCTGTAATCAAAAAAATGTCCCACCAACGTATTTTGTATTCTTAAAATAGCTTCTTCCATCATGGAGTCTAATAGATTTGGAGCAATCCTCTAATCATATTTCTCCACTGCGCTCGGTTCTCTAATCCTAAAAGAAGGGGAACCTAAAACCTTAGTAGCCCAAGATGTCATTTCCTTTCTATTTTTAGGCTCAAAAAATGACAAACCCAAACCACGTGATATGCACATAGATGGATTTGTAGAAAAGTCATTAAAAACTTTCAAGAAATAGCAATTGGCGGATGTAAAACTAAATTCCAGACCCTTTTGATAGCACCCTCACTGTCTACATGAAGCTTTGGAAGAGGGTATAGACATCATAAAAGCATAAAGGATACAGAGTTTTTTGTTGGAAATATTAATCCTTCATCAATATTCATTTAATGTTGTCAGCCCCTGCGTCAGGATTGGGATCCCCTCAAATCTCCCCAGCACCGTTTGCTCCTGCCAGAAGTTAATGAGGTAGGTGAATTTGAAAATAAAACGGTTGAGCGCCAATTTTGCTAGCTATGTTACAAGAGACAAAAGAGAGGGAAAAGTGAATAGACAGATGAGAAGAGCAAGTTAGCCTGTAGCAGCAGAGGAATGAAAATGTTCCAGTAAAGAACAGAGAACAGCAGAGAGACAGATAGTAGAAAAGAATGTTGTAGCAGCAACAGTAAGACAGCTACGGAGTTCCAGGCAGCTCCAGTGATTGGGGCATAATAAAAAAAATAGAGCAGCAGCTCTGCATTGTAAGGTGTATAAAGTTTTGTATGTATTCATAACTTCATAGAAGAAGGAAAATATATAAAAACATATTGCTCTCATCTCTCTTGTCTTTCTGTGTGTTTGTGTGTTTTGTTTTGTGCTGTCGTGTATTGCTGTAGCATCTGTGATTTCTGGACATCACTCTGCCCATCCCCTATTCTTCATATATATTTCTGCCAACAAGTGGTATCAGAGCCCTATTTTTTTGGGCAGTTAAGTTTGTGTGGGTGTTTCATAAGCCCTAGTTTGTCTAGGCATCATCAGCCTTCTCAGATTTGAGAAGCATGGCAGGTGGGGACAACAAAGGATGGCAGCAGCCACCTACATTTGATGGGTAGAACTATGATATTTGGTCTAAGAAGATGAAGACCATTTTGGTTGCGAATGACCTATGGGATTTGGTCACAAATGGGTTCACAGACATCACAGACCCAGCAGCCTATGTAGCCCTAACGAATGCTCAAAGAAACTAGTTGAAGGAAACTAGGATGAAAGATGCAAAAGCCCTCAGTCTAGTTGAGGCAGCCTTGACAGAGGCTATTTTCCCCCGCATTTCAGCAGCAAACTATTCAAAACAGGCTTGGGAGATATTGTAGAACAGCTATAAAGGAACTAACAAAGTGAGGTTAGTCAAGCTCCAGCTATTTAGAAGAAATTTCGAGACCATGCAGATGAAGGAGAATGAGTCCATTTCAAGCTTTCACACCAGGGTTTCTACCATGCTAAATCAGCTAAGGATAAATGAAGAAACCATGGATAAACAAAGGATTGTTGAAAAAATCCTAAGGAATCTACCTTCCAGATTTGACCCTATTGTCATAACCATTGAAGAGACAAAGGATCTATCCAAGATGACAGTGGATGAGTTGATGGGCTCTCTACAAAGCCATGAGCAGCAGTTGAATAGATCCGCTCCTTCCCTTGAGCAAGCCTTCAATGCTCAGACCAATGCAAGAAGTAGGGGAAGAGGAAGGAACAATAGAGCTAGAGGTCAAAGAGGTAGAGGAAGAAGCAACTCTAGAAGAGGAGTTTCAAACAGCCAAGAAGAGGCAAGCAGCTCACAGCCAAGCAAGGAATGAAGAAGAACAACAGTTCTAATCAGAGGTATGACAAAAGTAATATTCAATGCTATTATTGTCATAAGTTTGGTCATTATGCTAGTGAGTGTAGAAAGAAACAAGACCATGGAGGCCAAAATGCTAATGTAGCAAATTAGAATAGGACTGAAAATGAGAAATAGTCCAAGGTATTTATTGTGTGCATCCTTGCTGAGAAGAGCAGCCCTGAAGTCTGGTATTTGGACAGCGGGTGTAGCAACCACATGAGTGGTAATGAAAACTTGTTTGCCTCCATTGACAGAAATGTCAAGTCTAAAATCATGATGGGGAATAGCCAAAAGGTTCCTGTCATAGGAAGAGGCATCATCACAGTCCTCAGCAAGCAAGGTGAGAAAATACAGATCCATGATGTCTACTATGCCCCTGGCATAAAGCATAACCTACTAAGCATTGGACAGATGGTCTAAAATGGTTATAGAATCCTGATGGAAAATGGAGGGTGCACTATATTTGATAGAGGATGCAGCAAGAAAGTGATTGCAGCAGTGCAGATGATGAGAAACAGAATGTTTCCTCTATCATTAACTCTAGCGCCATCTCTGGTACTAACTCTAATGCTATCTCTGGCGTAGTTTCTAGCACTATCTCTGGTGCTCACAGCAGTCAGACAGCAAACTGCCTTCAAGATAGTCATCAAAGACCCATCCAAACTCTAGCATTTCAGGTATGGGCACTTAATCTTTTCTGGTTTAAGTATATTATCTAGGAAAGGCATGGTTAGAGGGCTACCAAACATTGTAGAGCCCGATGGAAAATGTGAAGCCTGCATTTTAGGAAAACAGCATAGACAACCCTTTCAATCAGGGCATTCTAGGAGGGCAAGAGCACCTTTGGAGTTGGTGCATTGAGATTTATGTGGCCCTATGAAGACCCCCACATTAGGTGGGAATGTATATTTTATGACCTTCATTGATGATTATAGTAGAAAAATCTATATTTATTTCTTGAAGAACAAATCAGAAGCCTTTGAGAAGTTCAAGGAGTTTAAGGCATCGGCTGACACATCAAGGCCATAAGAACAGATAGAGGGGGAGAGTATATCTCTAAACAATTTTTGAATTTCTGCAAGTATGAAGGCATTTATAAATAGTTCACTACAAGGTATACTCCACAGCAAAATGGAGTTGCTGAAAGGAAAAATAGAACCATCACAGAGATGGCAGCAAGCATGCTAAAGGCAAAGGGACTGTCAAATGATTATTGGGGTGAAGCTGTAGCAATAGTAGTCTACCTATTGAATAGGTGTCCTACAAAGGCCGTTCATGATCAGATTCCACAAGAGATGTGGACAAACAACAAATAGACTATTGAACACCTAAGAATCTTTGGGGTGTGTGGCATATGCATTTGTGCCTAAAGAGAAGAGGCAGAAATTTGATGATAAAAGTGAGAAATGTATCTTCCTAGGCTATAGTGAAGAATCACAAGCCTATAGACTGTATAATCCCATCACCAAAAAACTTGTGATCAGCAGAGATGTTGAATTCTTTGAGAATGAAGCATGGGATGGAATGGTGGACAGCACCACGGGTATTTCAGTCACAATACCCCTTAAAGATGAAGAAGCTCCGGAAGACAGCAACTTCAAAGGAGCTATGGATAGCAGCAACTCTGGGAGAAATTACTGTAGAGCCTTAGAAAATAGTAGCTTCGGAGATGTTCAGCAAAGCAGCTCCGGAGGTAGACAGTAGTATTGCAGCTCCAGAGATCAGCAGCTCTGGAGGTCTGCAACTCCAGAGAACAGTAGCTCCAGAGGACATTATAACAGCAGCTTCGGAGGTCAGTGCAGTAGCTCCAGAGGTCATTAGTTCAGCAGCTCCGGAGGTCACAGCAGCAGCTCTAGAGGACATTATAACAGCAGCAACTCCAGAGGTAATTCAGACCCCACACTCGCATCATTGATGCCACGAAGGACAAAGAGTGTGAAGGAGATTTATGATAGCACAAGCTATGCTGATGATGATGAGGATCTGAATTTTGCATTATTTACTTCTAGTGATCCAATCCACTTTGAAGAAGCAGTGAAAGAAGAGAAATGGTGTGAGGCCATGGATGAAGAATTAGATGCTATTGTGAGGAATGACACATGGCAGCTAACCAATTTACCCAAGGGTAAACAAGTGATTGGAGTTAAGTGGGTCTATAAGACCAAGTCTACTGCTGAAGGAAAGATTGAAAGACATAAGGCAAGGGTAGTTGCAAAGGGTACAAACAACAGCTTAGAAGAGATTATGATGAGACCTATGCGCCAGTTGCAAGGCTAGCAATAGTTTGGGCAGTCATGGCAATTACAGCCCAACACAAGTGGAAGGTGTTTCAAATGGATGTAAAGTCAGCCTTCTTGAACGGAGTGCTGAAAAAGGAAGTATATGTGGAGCAGCCACCTAGCTATGAAGTCCCAGGGCAAGAGGACAAAGTATACAGGCTCCGGAAATCCCTCTATGGGATGAAACAAGCACCTAGGGCATGGTATAGCATGATTGACTCATATTTAGTGAGCAATGGCTTTAGCAAAAGCAGCAGTGAGCCCACTCTCTACATCAAAGCAGTTGAAGGTAAAATTTTGATTGCTGTTTTGTATGTAGATGATCTGATTTTTACTAGCAATAGTGATCTTTTCATTGCTGATTTCAAAGAGGTAATGAAGAATGAGTTTGAGATGACAGACTTAGGTTTGCTGAAGTATTTCCTTGGCATTGAGGTCAAGCAAACAGAGTATGGCATATTTATTTCACAAACTAACTATTCCAAACAAATTGTGAAAAGGTTTAAGATGGACAATAGTAAACCTACCCCCACACCAACAGCCACAGGTCTGAAGTTGAGTAAAGAAGACAATAGCAGGGAAGTAAACCCAACCCTCTACAAGAGCATGGTTGGAAGCCTCATTACTTGACAGCAACTAGGCCTGATTTGATGTATGTTGTAAGCCTGATTTTTAGGTTCATGGAGAAGCCTAAGGACACACATTGGCAAGCAAGAAAGAGGATCTTGAGGTATGTCAATGGCACAATAGGTTATGGCATTTTGTATGATGTTTCTAATGAGTTTAAGTTGGTTGGTTTCATGGACAGTGATTGGGCAGAAAATGTTGATGACCAGAAGAGCACATCCAGCTATGTATTTCACATGGGTTTAGGCGTGATATCATGGGCATCCAAGAAGCAGCCCATTGTTTCTCTCTCTATAGCAGAAGCTAACTACATTGTAGCAAATGCAGTAGCTTGTCAGGCTATTTGGTTGAGGAAGATCCTTGTAGACTTGTATGACTAGCAAGAAGATGGTACAACCATTCATTATGACAATGTTTCATCAATAGCCCTGACAAAGAATCATGTCTTCCATGGACAAAGCAAGCACATTGAGATCCACTATCACTTCATAAGGGAGTTGGTAGAATGAGGAGAAATAGAGATGTAGTATTACAGATTCGACCAACAGCTCGCTGACATTTTCACAAAAGCATTGCCAAAAGATTCATTTGAACACCTAAGGGATAGGCTCGGCATTGTTGATAGCTCTAGAGGTGTACAGCCCCTGAAGGAAGACAGTTTCAAAGGTTCAGATCTGGAAAGATAGCAGGAGAGCTCCAGAGATTCAACTCTGGAATGTATGTGCAACTCTGGAGATGCTCCAAAGATGCAGAAAAGGAACTCTAGAGTTGCAGAGAGTCAGCTCCGGAGATGCAGACATGGAGCTCCAAAGATGCAGGGAGCAGCTCCGAAGATGATGCAAAGTGGTAGAAAGAGCTCTGGATATTTTCTCCGGAAAGGCAAAGACAAGTGTACAACTCTGGAGATCAATTTTGGAACAAAGATTGCTGATTGACACTTGACTTCAGATTAAGGGGGAGTGTTGGAAATATTAATCCTCCATCAATATTCATTTAATGCTGTCAGCCCCCACATCAGGATTGGGATCCCCCCAAATCTTCCCAGCACTATTTGCTCCTACCAGAAGTTAATGAGGTAGGTGAATTTGAAAATAAAATGGTTGAGCACCTATTTTGCTGGGTATGTTACAAGAGACAAAAGAGAGGGAAAAGTGAGTAGATAGATGAGAAGAGCAAGTTAGCCTACAACAGTAGAGGAATGAAAATGTTCTAGTAGAGAACATAGAACAGTAGAGAGACAGACAGTAGAAAGGAACGTTGCAGCAGCAACAGTAAGACATCTACGGAGTTCCAGGTAGCTCCAGACAGAAACAGTTTGCAGCTCCAGTGATTAGGGCATAACAGAAAAAATAGAGCAACAGCTCTGCATTGTGAGGTGTACAAAGTTTTGTATGTATTCATAACTTCATAGAAGAAGGAAAATATATAAAAACATATTGTTGTCATCTCTCTTGTCTTTTTTTGTGTTTGTGTGTTTTGTTTTGTGTTGTCCTGTATTGTTGTAGCATCTATGATTTCTGGACATCACTCTGCACATCCCCTATTCTTCATATTTATTTCTACCAACATTTTTGTCTAATGTTGTGCCCGCGATTGCCCTGGTAGACAAAGCATGTGAGTTGATTGACAGATTGTCCTAATGGAATATAATGATTGTAGGTTATGCACAAAATGGATTTGTTGAAAAAAGCTTTAGATACTATCAAGCAAATGCAATTAGCAAATGGTATAGTTTAGATCTCTCTTTGCGTTGCAATTCTGGCTTATGAGCCTTTTTATATTTTGAACTTTTTTATCTTTATTGAATGAGAGACCCTTAGAATCCCCCTCCAAATTATCATTAATATATATATGTTTGCTGAAAGATTGTATAAAAAGGCTCTATGTCTAGATGTACATAGCCAGTAAGCCCCATGACTTAGCACCACTTACAATGCATAAGATTGTCAAAATTCAAGAAAGCCTTTTCATAGCAATAATGAAATTTGAGTGCCATGTAAAAGAAGGTTGCTTGAGAGACAACTGACATAATTGCAGGTTAAAAACTCAAGCTTTCAATTTAATGTCTATTGAAATAACCACAAAGATTTAAAAAAAAATATATGAAACAAAGAGTTCCCTTTAGCTCCATCCAGAGACAACTAATAAACCAGAGTCCTATGGCATATACCAAAACCTTTTTTTTCAATTTAATTTTTCCCCAACCAATAGCATTGAAAGAGAGCACAAAGGAACTTATTTTAAAATTCACATGTAACCGCAAGCATTTGAAGCAAAGAGTTCCCCTTTGTTCTATACAAAGACACGATTATTAAACTAGGGTAATTCTTATTCAATTTAATTGTATCTAGTCAAAAGCATTAAAAGGGGGACATATTATTCAGTTTAGATGCAACAACAAGCATGTAAAACAAATAGTTCCCCTTAACTCTATATGAAGGCATGCCTATTAAACAAGAGTTATGTGTCATATACCTAAATCTTATGCACAAAATCTCTCTTAAATGTTTTCAAATTGTATTTCATCAAAATGAATCCAAAATAGAATTGAAATATAATAAAATTATTAACAAAATTTCAAGAACCAAAATTATGGAAAGGAGGAAAGCTCTTACATCCAGTACTCCAGACCAGAGCCAAGTGTGTGTCTTCCCTTTCATATCTCCATGCTATTTATAGAAAAATTCAATCGTTATCTAGAACAGTCTTTTTCCAAACACATGGTGGAGATTTAGAGTCAAGTCTAACTCATTACTACATTATTTAAATTTTCCAACTTGAAATTAATTCTTGTGGAAAATCTCATTTATTTAATAAAATGTTAGCTTTGAAACTTGACTTGAAAATGAGGGGGTTGAACCTCATTTATTTCTTTTTCTAGAAGTGTACCAACTATTTATTTATTTAGAATTCTAAATTGGAATTAAAAAATATTTATTTATTGTCATCACAATTTTTTATTATTTTGTTTTTAATGAGACTATATATATATATATATATATATATATATATATATATATATATATATATATATATATAATTTAATTTTAATAGCTTTTATGTGTGTTAGTAAGATTTGAACATTTGAAAAATAAAATACATGCAATTAGACATTTAAAGTAAAAATAATAATTAATTATGCATGGTATTCTAATGAAATTCATAACTTAAAATATTATAAAAATGGGTTGTGACATAATGTATCTAGGGGATGACTTTGAGGGCATGAGTAGATATACCACTTCTTCTTGGCTAAATGAGAGGCCACAGTTCTCTAATGGTTTGCTCATGATTTAGTTCTTTGATAGTTTGTTCATGATATAGTTCATGTGGTTATTCATTTAATACTTACCACATTAATGTAAAAACATAATTAAATTTCTCTATTAAAACTAAAATTAGGGTTAAATTTTTTTTAGTGATTTTTGGATTTACTTTCAAATGATTTTTTATATATTATCTCTTTATAGAAGTGTTTTTCCTACTACAAAGCACTTAATGAAGATTTATAATGAAGAAAATAGTTATAGTAAATATGTTCCTTCTTACAAGGACACTATGATGATGGATGGTTGGAGAATGGTAAGGAAGAGGAAAGAACCCTCAAGTTCTGCTATTTCTCAGAATGATCATAATGCAACACAAAATTATTACTCCTCTTCATGTCATTCCAATTTAAGTACCCATGGGAAAACTTCTTTGTCTCCTCCTTCTGCGAGGCAAAGATCTAGATCTCCTTCCACCCCTAAGGAGCAGGGTCATTCAAATGAGTCTATTTCTCTAAATAATTGCTTTGAAATGTTGGCGCATGGGGAAGATCTCCCTTATTCCCCTTATGAATTATAAAATTCTATCATGGAATGTCAGAGGGCTATCTCTCCCTCGGTGCAAATATAGACTGAGAGATACAATTTTGAAGTGGAAACCTGATATTGTGTTTCTCTAAGAAGTTAAGCTTAATGGATGTCACCTTGAAGCATTTCTATTTAATGTATGGAGAGAGGCTTTCTTTCTACATACGGCTCATACGGATGGTAGAGGCAATGTTGTTATTGGTTTATCTCCTTGGTTTAATAAATATGTTACTGATAAAGAAGAGGACCCATCACATAGTTTTGTTTGGGTCCTGACTTTTATCAATAAACAACCTATTAGATTTTTCTCTGTATATGCTCCTAACAATACAAAAGACAGATGTGAGTTATGGGATTGGATGTCCAATACTCTTCATATTGCAGATTGGATTATAGGAGGTGATTTTAATATGGTTGAGCATCACCAAGACCGTAGCTAGTCGACTTAGACTAAGTTGAGTGATGAAGAATTTGATAAATGGTTGAACTGTTGTAATACTTTGGGGGTTATTGATCCAATTAAGAATAAACATTCTAGCCATGCGCAAAGTTGGTTTACCTAGTCTAACTGTTGATGTGGGGATAAAAGAAAATTTAGTAGGTTGGATAGGTTCTATTTGTCACCTAATATGTAGTTAATCCAGGATTCTTATGGAAGTTATGTACAAGTGGATTACTCTACAACACTGTCAAATCATTATCCAATTTTCTGCTCCTTCTCATTGGTTAAAAAATATAAGAATGACTATCAGCTACCTTATAAACTCAACACCTCTCACTTAAAAAATCCTTCTTGCTTGGTCGCTTTAGTGGGGATTTGGACTGCTATTCCTAAGCCTAAGGATGGAGAATCTTATAGGGAATGGTGGACTAATGCTATGTTACAATGTACTGAATTCTTGCATTCTTTTGGTAAAAGACTCACTTGGTAGCGAAAAAGAAAAGAAAAATCTCTTCAAGGGAAGATGGAAGCGGCTAGGAAAAAACTCATATTAAATCCTCATAATATTGACATTCAAGCTGTTACAGCTGCTATGGAAGCTCAACTTCATAAAATTGATGTTTATCAAGGTCAAGGTGCTAAAATCAGAGCTAGATGACACTAGATTAAGGAAGGAAATAGAAGTTCCAAATACTTCTTCAATTATTTAAATTATAAACATACAAAGGAATATATTGGAGCAATACAAGATGAATTCCGTGTTGTGTATACTAACTCTCAAGAGATTAAAGTTATATTCCAAAATTTCTATGAAAAACTTTTTAAAGATGAATCTCACTGGTAGGATATTCAATCCACTTTAGAGAGCATTGTCAAAGATTGCATTCCTAGTAAGGTGGATTTTGAATACAACTAGTTTATAGACCATGAGCTTTCTCTTGAAGATTTAGAACATGCTTTTTACTCTATGGCCCCAAATAAAAGTCTTGGTTTTGATAGGCTTTCAATTGAATTCTATCAATCCATGTGGCAGCATATTAAAGAGGAATTTTACTTGGTATACTTGGAAGCTTTAGAGGAAGGATCACTAGGGCCTATTATTAACAAAGGTTTAATTAAACTTATTCTGAAAGGGAAAAAAGAAAACTCTATCTCAAGATGTAGACCTATCACCTTTCTTAATACGTCCTACAAAATTATTGCTAAAGCCCTTAAAACAAGAATTAAACCAGTGGTGAAAGGTATAGTATGACCTGAACAAACAGGGTTTCTTGGTGGAAGGTTTATTCTTGATAATTTAATTCTAGCATGGGAAACTAATCAGTGGGCTCAACAATTGAGGCAAAATGCACTACTTGTCAAACTAGATTTTGACAAAGATTATGATAGAATCAGATGGAGCTTTATCTTTAAAATGCTTCAATGGCTGGGCTTTGGACCCAAGATACGTAAACATATTCAAATGTTATTTAACAAGGCTAATGTACATATTGTTATAAATAAGTCTTTGACTGACTCCTTTCCCTTACAATGCTCAATCAGGAAGGGATGTCCTTTACCTCCTTTTTTATAACAGTCAATGCCCTTGGTTACTTATTGCAAAAAGCAAATCAAATGAACTTGATTTAGGGAATTTCTATCCCTAATAACGCTGTTGTTATCAACTCACATTTTGCAGATGATAGTATGCTTTTTCTTCATAGTTCTGAAGAGGAGATTAATAATGTTTTGGACATCCTTAATTTGTATTGTTCAGTTTCTAGTTCTCTATTGGCACATCATAAAATTGAATTTTTCATGATTAAATCTGACCCAATTCCACAATGGATTCCTAAGAATGGAAACAAGTAAAACATGGACAGATTTCACAGTACCTTGGTATTCAATTTGGGCTTGGTGTTTCTATTTTTGAAATGTGGAGATGGTTTATCAACAAACTAATAAATAAACTTTTACCTGGGGAAATAAATTTATGTCTTTAGCTGGAAAGATTCAAGTGGTGAATCATATATTTTTTGCTTCCCATGTTTATTACTTCTCATCTTGGATGCCTTCCAATAAAGGATATGAAAATCTTAACAAAATCATTCGTCATTTTTTGTGGTCTAATTAGGAAGGTAAAGCTGGCTACAAATGCACTTCTTGGTCCCATTGTATTCAACCAAAGTCTAAAGGTGGTTTGGGTATTTTGGATCCTAGGACACAAGGTTTTTACTTGTCTACTAAATGGATAATTAAAGTTGTTTCAGGGGATGAACTATGGAAAATATTGATGTGTCATCGTATCAACCTTGCCGCCGCTAATGGAAAATGGCACTCTGTTCAATGGCTTGATAAAATTCTTATGGCTTCATTCTTCCATGTGAAGGCTTCATTCCAGTTACAGTCCATTTGGAAGGCTTGGCAACAAGTGTGTCAGTTTCTAAGATGGAAAGGCTTCTCTTTGTAGCATGGTTTTAGTTTTGGGACGTTCTTTATTTGGTCGAACAAACAGGTCCAATATCATGGACAACCTCTTGCTGTCAGTTTCCCTAGACAAGCTCATTCTTTATTTAAAAAAGGTATCCATTAGTTTGGTGATATCTGGGACTTCACTGCCCTTGACTGGACTAATTGGCATACAATAAAAGTCATGTTTGGTCTAAATAACAAGATGAAACAATTCTTAATTTTTGTGAAGTCGTTGGTGCATGTGGACTTAATGATGAAACTATGTACTCCTCTCCATTGTAACTTCTTTGAAGATTGGTTGTGGTTGGATAAATATCACTTTTTTTATCTCCCTCTGAAAAAGATTTACTTAAACCTTCTTCCAAGACTGCCACTGAATCCTCCGCTAAATATAAAATGGAAATGCAAATTTCAGGAAAGAACTTGGAGAAAACTAAGTGCTCAAATCTGGCAGTAAAAAACTGATGCAAATGCCCAACGGCTGGCTTGGAAAATCCTGCATAGTAAACTACATGTTGGGGATATGTTCAGATGTATGGTTGTCCAGCTAGTTTTATGCCCTTTTTTGTAAGCAGCATGAAGACTTGAAACATATTTTCTAGGAGTGTTAGTGGACAAAAAAAAAAATGGAATGCTATTTTTTTGGCACTTACGTGCTATTTTTTATCATTATTTGAACTCAAAGGAAGCTCTATTGGGTGTGGGCCTTCATAAAAAGTTATAGCTGATTCTATGAGATAGGCTATTTTATTGCACATTTGGAAAAGTAGATGTTTGGCATTGTTTGCAAATCATAATGTTCATCAGGAATCAGAAATTTGAAAGTTTTACTCTGATGTTTTGTTTCAAATTGTTTCTCTGTGTTTTCAACTACAGGGGGTTTCTAAGAAGCATCCTCAGGTCGACCACCATCTAGATAGTATTAAGCTTCAGTGCCTTCATATCCGCAAAGGTGATATTATTTGTTCAAGACAACTTCAATCTTTCTTCAGCTTCAAGGCCATTGTTTGAAGGTTTATTTTCAGCGGCAACAGGAAAAGAGGCCAATGTGGTAAAAGTTCACTCAGATTATTCTTGTTAATATGCTGATGAAGTTATGGCTTGGTGAGCAGAGTCAGTTCTGATTTCCAGTTCCAGATGGACCAATTTAATGTTTAGTCTCCTTGGGTTCCAGTACATTTGTTCTTCTTCACTGCTTTTCAATAAGTGACTGTTACATTTACCTTTATAAGAGTTGCCAAGCATGCTAGAAGCTTGTATGGTTTGAGGGAGGCAAGGCAGACTGGTTGGCCCATCACTTGTGATGTGAAAGATACAGCTACTACTAAGTTCAATTCGAACAAATATGTTGCCTATATGTTCTCTATCATGTGATGTAATTTGGCAGAGTTGATAAGAATGTAGAAGGACTGATATGACTGTAGTGAACAGTGACAGAGCACATCCTCAGAAATGCTGTCCATGAAGCTGTGACATCATAGTCTTCTTGTAAATGTTTGTATATGCTGTTGTCATTTTGTGTTGGCTGTTTATAATGGTTTTGCTAATTGTATTTTCTGTTTATGTTAGTGCTGTTTTCTTAGTAGTGCTGTAGGTTATATCACTCTGTTGTTTACTTGTAGCTGGCAGTCTCTTGTGAACTGTATTTTAATTGTAAATTGCATTCTTTCAATACAAAAAAAATAAAAATTAAATACTACACGTAATGACTTTTAAATAAAAATATAAATGTATATTATGTAGTGATAGGACTATAAATATTTGTGTCTATTGGCCATTTGATAGCACCTTTGGTATTTTTACTAGTTATATTAAATATAGTTACCTATCTTCAATTAAATTAATTGCACCATGTTAACCTTCAATTATATTCCTCCTCATTTTGCTTGAGCTTTTAGACTAATAATTAATTCAAAGAATCAATTAGTTTTAATTATGAAAATTTTAAATCATCTCTCCAGTACACGTAACTGTAGAGTATGAAACGCCTCATTAAGAAGAAATAATAGCTAAAAAAATAGGTGTTGCAGTGCAGGGCTAAAAATAAGTGTCGCAGTGAGGAAGATATAAAACAGCTTTGAAGTGCAGGGCTAAAAATAAGTGTTGCAGTGATGAAGATATAAAACGCATAAAGATATAAAACGCCTTTGAAGTGCAGGGCGAAAAATAAGTGTTGCAGTGCAGCGCTAAAAATAAGTGTTGCAGTGGCTAAAAATAAATGTTGCAGTGCAGGGCTAAAAATAGTTGTTTCAGTGGCTAAAAATAAGTGTTGCAGACCATAACTAGCCACTTAAAAAGAAATAAAAGCCGTGAAAATCATGGGGCGGCTGTTATTAAAAAATTTATGATATTTTTCTTTTATATATAGTTACCTGAAGATTGATGGGTAAGCTTAATCAATAATATTACAGTAGCCCCAACATGGAAGATAATCCGCACCTGGAGCTTGAATGGAGAGGTAGCCCCAACATGGAAGATAATCCACAGCAGCAGAATGTTAATGAGCATCTTAAAACGAGAGGTAGCCCCAACATGGAAGATAATCCACAACAGCAGAATGTTAATGAGCATCTTGAAACGAGAGGTAGCCCCAACATGGAAGATAATCCACAACAGCAGATTGTGAATCAGATTATGCATGGGCATCTGAAACAGCTGCAGAATGTGAATTTGAATATGAAACACATCAAGAATGTGAATGTGAATATGAATATGGAACACGTCAAGAATTTGAATGTGAATATGAAACACATGAAGAATCTGAATGTGAATATGAAGATGAAACGCACGAAGAATCTGAATCTGAATGTGAAGATGTCGCAGCAGATGGAAGAGAACAAGAATGTGAATGTGAATGTCGATGTGGTTTCAGAGTCAATGGAGACTGTCGCGGCTTCTGTAACAGCAACTCCTTCGACTTCTGCCAACACGGCTCAGAGCCTTCAATCTGGTACATTATTTCAATCTTTTAGTTTTCCGAAAGGCTCTTTGCTTGTTTTGAGATTGTGCCCTGTTCTGTCTCTAATTTCCTTTTAAGTATTTATTCATATTTCGGAAAGCCCGAACTCCAATTCCCTGGTTTAAATAGATCTTCGTTGCCGTCGATGGTGCTCTTACATAGTACCAATCAGAATCATAGGGCGCAAGTTCCTTAAATGTAATGTGCATTCGATGATGCCGATGAAACAAGAAATCACTGATCATGTCCATATATAATCATATTCAAAATTATTTTAAATAGAGTACTTGCAAATGCTAAAAAAGTCTTCATCCATATGTTATCTTTATTTCAATTTTATTAATCAGATGTGGTAGTATTGAATATTTAAAAAATATTTCCAATTAGTATAGAATATGGCATGCTAACTGTTTTTTTAATATTGAACAAAGCAAATATTTACAAGGAATAAAGCAGTCTACAAGGATTGCCAGAAAGAATAGAACCAACAACAAGAACATCAACTGTCAGCTGCAACACCAGAAAGAACAGTTATATAATGGCAACATATAACACTGTTACAAAATACCTACAGAACTAAAACATAATAGCTAAAATAAAAAAACCGGCATACATCAACTGTCACCTGCAGCACAAGACAGAACAGCCATATAATGGCATCATATAACACCGATGCAAAATATAAACCTACAGAACTAAAACATAATAGCTGGGATAAAGAAGAATGAACTCTATTAACAGAGCTACCAACATGATCACTGCCCCCAAACTCTAAGGAAAGAAATTGATGCTAAGTCTTGTTCAAGCTTGATTGTAACATTCTCCTATATCTTGAATTTGAATAACCATCTTGAAATGCTTCTTTGCATCTGTCTTAGTTAATTTATTTGTAGTGCCTTGGCACATATTCTACTATTCAATGTATTTGGTGATGTATGTTTTGGTTCCATTTAATTCTTAATGTTAATGTACATAATTACTAATGAAGTTCTCTCACAGCTAGCGGGGAAGCTAGACTCTTTCAACTCATTATCAATGCACAAGGGGAGGTAAGAACTCTGGTTGGTTTGCAATTATTTTTTCATTGGTCTCTTTTGCTTAGAAAATAAAATTTTGGTGTCATGGTTTTATTTCAGGATGAGCAACCGTTTATGATCAGGGTGTAGATACTTGGAAATTAGACTGTTTGTATTTCTGATACAAGCCTTCTATTGAAAAACTTTCAATTAGGTGATGTTTTGAATTGAAAACTCTCACGCTTTATGGTGGTTTTATTCATTGTGAGCCAGTGATAGATTGAACTTATTTTTTCTTAAGCAACTGCCTTTTAGAAACTTGTGTATGCTTTGGTGGAACATATAATTTTTACCAGAAAATGAATTCTTCTAAACACAATCTTTAAAAGCAAGCAATGCATCTTTCTGATGTAAATGGTAAGCAGGTCAAGTGAACAATGGGCTAACAGTTGCCCAGACAACAAAAGAACATTAAATTAAATTATTTTTTCTGAACTTATGAGTTTAGATCAGATTTGTTTCTAGCATATGAGTTTGAGGTCTAATTATATAGGTTGTTATAGCTCAAGGATCTTTGTATAATTTTCTTTAAAATAATTTTTTGGGTAAAAATTTTATAATTGTATGTTTTCAATGGTAATTAACTTGGATTCTGAAGACCCAAAACTTTTGACTTGGTAAAACTTCGCAACTAAAACTATACTTACATTTCTTAAAAAAACACAAATACTATGCAAAATTGGAATATCCCTCAACAAATATTTTCCTATTCAACTCAGATTTGCTATGGTCAGTTTACAAAATTTACTTTCAATTATTAGATCAGCATAGACAAAACCATAGACACTTAGAATTAACATAGTCAGCTGATAACAATTCTAATCAACTGATCATTAGCACTGTATTTAGCAAATTCAGAAATACATAAAAAAATTGGATACCTTTCAAGTGCGAATCCTCCATCCTTTATACCTATTTGTTGATGGGTATGTAGAGCAAGTCGGTGTTAAAGATTGAACATGAGTTGGTGCCAAACAAATTCAACATGGAGTCAACCTTAAATAAAGTGTTAGGTTTAAAATATTTGCATTTTGGTTCAAAATAGTAAAAGCATATTTGAGAGTGGTGTATTTATTGTGGTGTTTCATTATGATCCACTACAACCATCCATTAAATTTGATTTTATTTATTTGTTATTTTTTATTTTTGTTTACTTGTTACATAAATCTAAATTTTTGTAATAATATATTATTATTTCCTATAATGTAATGTTTAAAACACTTTTAGTGAATTAAAATATTATTTATCTCATCCGAGTGGAGGGGACATGACAATCCTCCCACCCCAAATATTTCTTGTCCTCAAGCAATGTCAACTCTGGAATCCTTGCCCGCTCCATGTCAAGGTAGTGTACCATGTGGTGATGATTGTTGATCCTTGACACTTTTCATTTTCTGATCATGATTCCCCATGCTCCAACATTCCAAACAGCCAAGCTAGGGTGATAATTCCCCCTTGAACTTTCCTTTTCATATGAAGTCCAATTTTGGTATGCTTCCATGATCATATTTGGCATAGGTCAAACATTGTCATAGTAGAGTATCTTACCTTGAAGGGCTCCCTTGATTATCTTCTTCCCAGACATACACCTCCATTCTTCTCATTTCAGCCATTCTTGGGGTTCCATTCATAATGCCTCGAAGTGTCATGCCCTTCCCATCCACTTTGAATTGGAACTCCATTGTTTGGTAGTTCTCCTAAGTGAGTACAACCATTGCACACCCAGTACTATGTCCTTTTCACCCAATCCCACAATGTAGAAATCATCCTTAACTTGGTACCCTCTCAAGGATAGGTGGGATGATGTATACGTTCTCTACGAGGCATAATAGTATGTTCGTTTGCAAGCATAACATTGAACCCATCAAACCTTTCTACATCCAAATCTTTCTTTGAAGTGAAATCTACATCTATGAAATTATGAGTAGCCCCACTATCAATTAGCACTGTCACTTCATATACCTGCAAAACACCTCGATTCCTAAGAGCATGGTATTTGGGTGCATCCAAAAGGAGGGCAAGAGTGCCCCTTGGAAAACTCTTAAACTCATCCATCTTCATCTTAGGTACAATTTCCTCCATCTCTGAATCTTCTTTGGGAGTACATGCTATGTAATGTATTTTCCCTCTTCCTGAGCGTCTATGTTCGACCTCCCAGGCTCTCTACAAGAGAAACATAACTTCTTCCAAACCTCATTTTTAGTTTCTTCATCCTTGTTTGGTTTAGGAGGGACTGACATCGGTGAAGGGATATCTTTCTTATGCTGCTTTGTAGGTACATTCTTAGGGTTGAACATGTTCCTAGTTGTAGAAACCTCCAACCTCAATGCCTTTTCAATTGCACCTTGTAGAGATGTAGGATGAAAATAACTCACTAAACCATGGAGTGACTCCATCTATCCCTCAATAAACTAGTACATGAGTCTTCCTTCAGTAATATCCGGAACCATGACTTAAATTCTATAAAATTCTACAACTGTTAATTCTCGAAAATACCTCTCCAGGTTCTTTTGATCAAATATGTCTATATAGTCCTCTATGTAAAATAGGCATATGCCACAATATGTTGATGCCCTTGTGTGATAATTCTATGATACCACCATTAATGTGCAATCCCATCCAAATGAAGAATAGCAAAATTGATAGCTTCATCCTCTGCCATAGGACTGAGTAAGACGTATGTGTCTAGTTTTTGAACCCAAGCTCTTGTAGTGAGCTTCTTCGAACCATCAAAAGTTGGAAATTTCATTTTACTCATTTTATGTTGTAGGTCTCTGCTACCTTGCTGCATAGGTTGTTTCCCCTCAGTCCACTCTTAGCTTGATAGAATTGTGTGAATAGGATAGTGCATCTAATCTCTGGATCAACCCTCGAATATTCTTCAATACAAGCATTGAGGTCATCATCTGTTGGAATTTGTTCCTCTTCTTCTTGGGGTCTCTCCACTCTAGTAAACAAGGTGTGTTGTGTGAAATGGGGTATTGTTCCAATCAGAGCCCTTCTGTGATTTGTGCAGATCATAGCTCCATTCTGATTTATATTACTACCTTCATCCCCATTATTTGGTCCACATTTGCTAAGATTATTCAATATTTGCCACATTTGCAGGGTATTTGTGTTTTTTGTTCTTGTTGTTTTACCATTTGATTGTACCTCTTTGTAACTACTTGTTGTAAATGCATAAAATCTCTCCAATCATCTCGATCTTCCATCTTCTCCTTACCTCTGCCTCCAATTCCAACTTCAACATACTGTCTTTGCCTCTAGTTTCATCCTCTCTCTTTCTTTGGTGAGAATAGTCGCTTGAGCTACGTCCACTCGCGACTTGAAACTGTATCTAGTTGTCTCTGCTATTCATGGGGCCAAAGAAGTCTTTAGTAGTTATAGCCGCCTTGCCGCCATGTAAAGAGTAGATCATTGATACAATACTCGCCAAGTCCTACACGAATTGTTTCACAACAAACAAAGTTACTACGAAGGGGTTTCGTCCTACTGAACATCCACAAATTGAGGTTTGCGTCTTAGCTGAAAATACAATTGCAATTAGCGAATTCAAAATAAATAATAAAAATTGCATATCTTGATGGGCGTGTAGAGCAATTCGGTATTAAAGATTGAACATGAGTTGGCCTCAAAGAATCGATAGGTCCCAAACAACCTACACTACTACCTAGCTAATAAGAATAATTGGCTTACTTTTAAATTATCTACAGTACAATCTAACCCCCTTTTACAAGCACAAATATATCTAAGAATTACTTTTTTTTAACCATCGGATACAAATCTCACTATTTGTATGCTCCCTCTTTTCTTTGTCCACTAAAACTAGTCGCAAGCAACTCTTGCTCTTCCAAGGATGTGTAAATAACATAAGAGTCAATCTTGCAATGTCACTTGTTTATAATTGAAGCTTCAAGAAACCTGATGCTTCATCCTCTAGTCAAATGTACACTTCATTTTATCCAACTAATTATATGCTTCACTCTCTCACTAGTTGACCATGGACTTCTCTTTTTACTTCCACAAAGGTTGTCTTTCTCAACACTTATGCAAGCCTATACTTCACCTTGTGTGCCTATATATGGCACAAATGTCACAACGAATAGCCTTGGCAGGGATATTGTAGGTTACTCAAACTCCCAAACACAAACAACTAGAACAACACACCAAATCTCAGAATGCATTCTTTCAACCAAAACAAAACAAAATAAAAATAAACTTGTTTTGGGTGATGCAAGATTGCTCAAATCGCGTCAATTATTCCTCAAATTATTGGGAAAACATAGATAATTAGCATTACCTCCAATATTTATTCTTGACCTTTTGTGATTTGAATATCTTGAAACGGATTGCTATCTCCTTTTTCTAGGAGTTGAGTGAGGGACTTCCTGAGGCATAGCTAGGGTCTATAGGGTTTAAAATAAAAAAAGAAAGCATGTTAGTAGAGATTTATGGATGGAATCTTGTGCATGTTCAATTTGTATTTAATTAGCAAAATGGTGGACAACACACTAAACTACCAATAACATAAAATATTGCAAACACAATGAAGCAAAAGAATGATGCTTTAATCTCATAAATACAAATGATATATGATGCAATGTAAATGGAAGATTTATTAAAAATGGGTCTTATCTACATAAATGTCACATCTTTGTAGTTAGATGTTTTTTCATGAAATCACTTTACTCTCTTTTGGTCAATAAGTAAATATAAATTTGGTAGTTATACTTGAATTTTGGTCCTTTTGGGGTGGCTTTGGGGGGGGGGGGGCGGTCAAAAATTTTCAAGCTGAGTTTGACACCCTTACATCATGATCTGCATGGTCTAAGATTTCTAATGCATTAGAACTTTTTAAATTTCAATCATTGTTGAAGTAGTTACGCCCTCTGCAAGTTGACCTAATCTTTTATTATTTTTGCTTGAATTGTTTTCCAAAATTGCCACTCAAATAAGTTGCCTCTCCTTTAAAAGGGATGACTTCCTTTACATCAATTTCATAGACCAAAGCTAGAAGTTTCCATTATCTAATTCTTCCCAAACCATGTTGCCTTGTGGATCAATTGATCCTCTTTATAAACCTTATAGCATGTTATTATTAGGTTTTGAGGGCTCCTAGTCTATTTCCCACAATTTGACTTGTCTAGTCAAGGTTTTACTCTGGAAATTGTTATTATTTTTCTACATTTGATGTGTCAAAATAATGATGGGACATATGATAGAAGAAGCTCCACAATGAAGATGGGGTGCAATCTTACTTATGGTGGAAGGTTGAGATTGAAAGTGTTATCTTGAACTTCCTTATTGGTGTAAGGAACATATTTGAGTAGTTTGGATGTATTGGATTCCCCTTTAGTATCTCCTTTATGAGACTTCCTAATTTTTGCTGAAATCACATATTTTTATAAAATATAATGGTTATAAAAGCCTTGAAAGGTTCCATTTAAAGGATTGTAATTGTATAGGGTTTGATCAAACCCCTTTAGATCAAACCCCCTTGGATATAACCCCCATGGTTTTAAACCATACCTGTCATGGAGTCTCCTCTACACCTATCAAAATGCTGATAAGAAACCACTTTTGATTTACCTTTTGGGGGATCAAATGAATTCATTTAAAATTTTATGTTTTGTATGTATGTAGTCCTTATTATAAGATTCCGAAAAAGTATAATTTTTAAAATATATTTATATTGATTATTATATTACTTTTTTATTTCTTCTGAATGTCGATTTTTAATGAACATCAAGATCTTTGTTTCATACATACGAAAAGTATGAAATTATTAAAAAAAATTCCAAAAAATACGTGTCCTTTCAGTATTGATGTCCTTATTCCAACAAAAAAAAATGAATTCTAATACATATAGAAAAAGCTATGCTTTACACAATACACATATGTCTAAATTGTAATTGGTTTCACTTCAAAAGCTAATTAAAGGAAAAATATTCAATAAAACATTATGAAACCAAATGCATCCTCTAGATATCATACTTAAAAATCTAAATTCAATTTTTTTTTAATTTTATCCTTCATAGAAAATAGTTATGTTTTACATAGTACACATCACTCTTTAAAAATGTTGTTTACTGTTAGAAACTAGTTATTGAAGGAGATAGAAAAGGAAATATAATTTGATTCTAAAAAATTAAATATATATAGACAAAATATGACAAATCATTAGTTTACATCATCTTCAAATTCCTCATGGTATAGCAATTATAGGTGTCCAGAAGTGAAGTTTTTTTCAAAATGTTCATTTCAATGTCAACTTTAGCAAAAATGTGTAACCCACTATTGTGGGATCACCACTCTAACAAAATCCCTTTCGTTATGCCTGGATGGATATCCATCCCTTGTTTGAAAGCTCCCATCTTGGCATAGGCAGGAAGGACATTGGCAAATGGTAGTGTTGATGATTATTTTTACACATTCATAACAAAAGTTAAAATACATAAAATGAACCTAACTGTCTTCAAAGATATGAAGAAATCAATTAAGATTACTTAATCCCAAGCTTTGGTATGGTCAGGTCTTGACCTTGTGGATAATTCAGTAGGTTAAAGTGAAGTTGTAATATGCAAGGCGCCTTACTTTATTTAGGGTGATTGATGACTTATTGGACTCGAATTATGCAAAATATCACAAGTATCAACATTTTATTCATTTCTTTACATAAATTTGCTACTGTATCACAAAGCTTTATATTATTTATATTAACACAAGCTTTTATTTTCAAATATTATGAAAATTGTCAAATATTAACTCAATTGTTCATGTTTCCTTCAAATATCAGATAATCTCCTTTAAATTTCTGTGTTTAAGCTAAGTATTTCAAATGTTTGGGAAAAGTTAGAGAAATTAAAATTGAACTTTATTCTGCTATAGGATCTAAATGCTCTGTTATTCATGTTGTAAGCAGTACAACAAACTTGATTAAATCAACAGACTAAACCTTTAAATGTAAGGCCTAAGTATTTTCATGAACATACATTCAAGATTGCAATCTTTTGAAAAGATAATATTTCACATACAAACAAGAGCCAAAAAACACTCTAAAGTAGATACAGAATTCCAAATGTATTTGTATTCAGAATATACAGTCACATATGATTTACAATGTATGAATGACTCTTTGCTTCATTAATCAACTTACAAAAAACTTACAAAATGTCTTGCAGATATAGTAAGGAAACTAGATGCTCCACGCATTCCTTAATGTAGACACAGATGACCTCCTCTAAACTAAAAATGTTCAAGCTGAGTTTGACACCCTTACATCATGATCTGCATGGTCTAAGATTTCTAATGCATTAGAACTTTTTAAATTTCAATCATTGTTGAAGTAGTTACGCCCTCTGCAAGTTGACCTAATCTTTTATTATTTTTGCTTGAATTGTTTTCCAAAATTGCCACTCAAATAAGTTGCCTCTCCTTTAAAAGGGATGACTTCCTTTACATCAATTTCATAGACCAAAGCTAGAAGTTTCCATTATCTAATTCTTCCCAAACCATGTTGCCTTGTGGATCAATTGATCCTCTTTATAAACCTTATAGCATGTTATTATTAGGTTTTGAGGGCTCCTAGTCTATTTCCCACAATTTGACTTGTCTAGTCAAGGTTTTACTCTGGAAATTGTTATTATTTTTCTACATTTGATGTGTCAAAATAATGATGGGACATATGATAGAAGAAGCTCCACAATGAAGATGGGGTGCAATCTTACTTATGGTGGAAGGTTGAGATTGAAAGTGTTATCTTGAACTTCCTTATTGGTGTAAGGAACATATTTGAGTAGTTTGGATGTATTGGATTCCCCTTTAGTATCTCCTTTATGAGACTTCCTAATTTTTGCTGAAATCACATATTTTTATAAAATATAATGGTTATAAAAGCCTTGAAAGGTTCCATTTAAAGGATTGTAATTGTATAGGGTTTGATCAAACCCCTTTAGATCAAACCCCCTTGGATATAACCCCCATGGTTTTAAACCATACCTGTCATGGAGTCTCCTCTACACCTATCAAAATGCTGATAAGAAACCACTTTTGATTTACCTTTTGGGGGATCAAATGAATTCATTTAAAATTTTATGTTTTGTATGTATGTAGTCCTTATTATAAGATTCCGAAAAAGTATAATTTTTAAAATATATTTATATTGATTATTATATTACTTTTTTATTTCTTCTGAATGTCGATTTTTAATGAACATCAAGATCTTTGTTTCATACATACGAAAAGTATGAAATTATTAAAAAAAATTCCAAAAAATACGTGTCCTTTCAGTATTGATGTCCTTATTCCAACAAAAAAAAATGAATTCTAATACATATAGAAAAAGCTATGCTTTACACAATACACATATGTCTAAATTGTAATTGGTTTCACTTCAAAAGCTAATTAAAGGAAAAATATTCAATAAAACATTATGAAACCAAATGCATCCTCTAGATATCATACTTAAAAATCTAAATTCAATTTTTTTTTAATTTTATCCTTCATAGAAAATAGTTATGTTTTACATAGTACACATCACTCTTTAAAAATGTTGTTTACTGTTAGAAACTAGTTATTGAAGGAGATAGAAAAGGAAATATAATTTGATTCTAAAAAATTAAATATATATAGACAAAATATGACAAATCATTAGTTTACATCATCTTCAAATTCCTCATGGTATAGCAATTATAGGTGTCCAGAAGTGAAGTTTTTTTCAAAATGTTCATTTCAATGTCAACTTTAGCAAAAATGTGTAACCCACTATTGTGGGATCACCACTCTAACAAAATCCCTTTCGTTATGCCTGGATGGATATCCATCCCTTGTTTGAAAGCTCCCATCTTGGCATAGGCAGGAAGGACATTGGCAAATGGTAGTGTTGATGATTATTTTTACACATTCATAACAAAAGTTAAAATACATAAAATGAACCTAACTGTCTTCAAAGATATGAAGAAATCAATTAAGATTACTTAATCCCAAGCTTTGGTATGGTCAGGTCTTGACCTTGTGGATAATTCAGTAGGTTAAAGTGAAGTTGTAATATGCAAGGCGCCTTACTTTATTTAGGGTGATTGATGACTTATTGGACTCGAATTATGCAAAATATCACAAGTATCAACATTTTATTCATTTCTTTACATAAATTTGCTACTGTATCACAAAGCTTTATATTATTTATATTAACACAAGCTTTTATTTTCAAATATTATGAAAATTGTCAAATATTAACTCAATTGTTCATGTTTCCTTCAAATATCAGATAATCTCCTTTAAATTTCTGTGTTTAAGCTAAGTATTTCAAATGTTTGGGAAAAGTTAGAGAAATTAAAATTGAACTTTATTCTGCTATAGGATCTAAATGCTCTGTTATTCATGTTGTAAGCAGTACAACAAACTTGATTAAATCAACAGACTAAACCTTTAAATGTAAGGCCTAAGTATTTTCATGAACATACATTCAAGATTGCAATCTTTTGAAAAGATAATATTTCACATACAAACAAGAGCCAAAAAACACTCTAAAGTAGATACAGAATTCCAAATGTATTTGTATTCAGAATATACAGTCACATATGATTTACAATGTATGAATGACTCTTTGCTTCATTAATCAACTTACAAAAAACTTACAAAATGTCTTGCAGATATAGTAAGGAAACTAGATGCTCCACGCATTCCTTAATGTAGACACAGATGACCTCCTCTAAACTAAAAATGTTCTTCAAATCAAAATATTCAAACAACCACCATTGCTAGTTATTCTCTCAAAATCCCTGTGTAATTAATGTACAAGTAGCAAAGTTCCTTATATAGATTTTGAAACTTCTCATTGCTACGGCTACAAAATTCATCCATGGTTGAGATCCTTCCCTTATTGATCAATGGTGCACATTCATCTCTAACCATCTATCCAAATATCTAAATGGCATATTTTCCCTCTCAAAGGATGCTGTTGGAATCTTTTCAAAGATACGATTCCTCTTTTCTTTGACTTCTACTCACTAATACTCTTTACTTGACCTTTCCCAAAACTGTTGCTTCTTTTACCTTTTTACTCTTTTAAGTATGTTTTGAAATTATTGATCACACCCTCTACAAAAGTGTGGTCCCCCCAGGACTCTTTGTCCATATATACTCCTGTAGGGCAACTCCTCTTAATTTCCTTTCTCTACTCTCTAATCCTTCACCCCTTTTCTTGTACTTCCTCATTTTATCATTGTCTTCCATTAATGAATCCAGCATCTGTTTGCTCATATATGCTTTAGGATTTTCTATGGATGGTGTAAAATGGCATTAAACTCTATTAAGGCCCTTTCCAATTTGTATGCTGGTATATCCATGCATTCATGCTTTAAGAGTCTTTCTATTATCTTCTTGTGCATTCTAATCATTTCATCTGCTTTTCCTTCAAAATCCTAGGCAACTGTTATACACTTTCTAAGATTATCTTCCTTAAATTTGAGTTCCAATCTTACCTATGACACTTGATTTGCTAGTGAAGGGGTAATTACTCCATTAATTAACTCCTATGCTCTTTCCTCTATTTCTGCCAACTGTGCCAGTTCAAACCTGCATTCTTCTCTTCTAAATTGACAATTATGCACAAGTATATTTCATTTGTTCCTTTCTCTTATGACCACTTCCCAACCTTTCACAGCCTATTTTATTATCTGCTCACCCTCTTTCATAAAATCCTTGAACCATTCATCAAAAATATTGGCCTTAAACCTCTTATTTTCCATGTCCCTTATTTCTTCTTTGGATACAACTATTATGTCACCGGGCAGTTCAAGGACTGGGGTATTGGGATCAAATATCCCTTTACTAAATTACTGTAATTAGACAATATGTCCTTTCAAATACTTTTGCTTGTCTTTGTCTTTTCTCAACATCTCTGCTGTCACTTGGTGCATATCCTCCCACTCAGTGATTTACTGCTCCTGTGTAGTATGCCTAAGGTAAAAATTTAGTACTTTATACTCTTCTAAAATTATTTCACCTTTGTCTTTTTCTTTCTATGTTATGGCTAGGTTCAACATTCTAGATCCATTTGGACCTCTCTGTATGGCTGACATTGTTCTAGCCTTTCTTCTTTCTTTCCTTGGTGTGGTATCCCCTAACAAGCTCTTAATGTCAATTGGTAGCAATTATACCTCTTTCTTTTCCTTCCTTATCTCTTCTCCCAACCATGCAGGAATGTCCTTGGTGCCTTCTACAGTTTTAACTTCATCAATTACCTCTTCATGAGGTGTTTCTACTTCTCCCTGTTGTTGTTGTTCCTGTTGATGTTCCTGTTGTTATTGTTGTGGATTTTGCTGTTGAGGTGGAGGCTCTTGTTCCATGGGGTTATTTTACTGTTTGGACTCTCCTTCATTTTCTTCTTCTTCAATTTCCATGTCCCCTCTAGCCTCATCCTCTTCTTCAGGACCTTCCTCTTTTGATGATTCTTCCTCCTTGTCCTCTTCCTTATGTGTTTGTTCTTCATTTGTCCTATTTGTATCTTCTATTTTTTCTTCATCTTTACTTTCTTCAACATTTTCTGTGGGTGCTTCCTGTTTAGGCCTTTTGGTTACATCTTTTGTTTTATCTGTATCCTTTTTTTGTACTTGTTTTGTATGTATAGGTAAACTTACCTTTGTATCATCTCCTTTACTTCTTTTTTTTGTTCCTGTATATTTTCTGTGTTCTTCTCTTCTTCATTTTATTCATCATATATATTCAAAATATTCAAGACATCTACACCTGAGGTGTCAGCTTTTGTTTCTTCTTCTACTTGAGCATGCCTTTCTGTGAGTATCTCCTTAGGTGCCTCTTCTTTTTCAAATTCCTCAATTTTATGTGCCTCCTCTTGCACATCTTTAATGATTTCAGGAGGGACTAGGGTACCAAATGGATCTATTGCTCCTGTTTCTTCCTATACCCTTTCCTCTTCATGCTCTAGGCCTTGTTCCATTTCCATTTTGGCCTGATTGCTTTGCTCCTCCTCTTCACTTAAAAAATCACTAAACCCTTCCTCTATTTCAGTCTCCTTTCCAACATACATTCCTCTTTCCTCGCTTTCACTAGTATCACTCCCAATGTGAACAATTTCAATAGTTTGTTTGGCTTTGTGTATTTTTTACTCTTGTAGCATTTGTCTAGCCAACTCTATCTTCACTTGAACATATGTTTGTCTCTTTTCTGATGAAGTGGAGGCACTAGGTATATTACTCAACTTTTCACCTACTTGTTGTGCTCCTATTCCCTCACTTGTTTTAGAAGGATCCCCTTTTGATAAACTTATTGGTATTGCCTTCCTAATTTGCTGTCTTGCTACCCCTTTGGAAGTATGTGCTTCCTCTGCACTAACCTCATGACTTAGTGACTTTGCATCTACAAAAGTATTTGATGCCATTTCTACTATTATTCCCAATGCATAGGGATCCATTAAAGTAGCATTCTTATCCTTTTCAACAATCTTAGCCTCTACAATTCTTCTTTTCTTCTCATAAAAGCATTGAAGATCCTCACTGGATTCTCTTATTCTTCTCCTCCCTTTCTTGGATAGGTGATTTCTTCTCCTTCAGCTTTGAGTTCCTTAATTTTTTCCTTTAACCATGTCCCTGAAAACAATATAATTGGCTTGGACAATATGTCCAAAGATGTGTTCCAAGGCTGTGACCAATCAAGCTCTATAATAGGAGCTAGTCTGGCCTCTACATAACTGTGATACAACAATTTTTAGTTTTTTTGAACCTCTGGAGGAACATATATGTCACCTATGGACCTCATTTGCTCAATTGTTAATCTTTTATGGGCTCTTTTCCTCACTTCCTTATCATTTTTGCAATCAGCCCAAAAATCCTCAATATGTACCTGATACTTATACTTTTTATCAACATAATTCTGGATCCTATGGAAAGGATCAAATCTCCTGACTAAATCAAATTCCTAAAAGCCATAATATCTTAATTCTTGCTCTGAATCTCCTACAACCTCTTCACTAAAACAGAAGTATCTGCCAATAGCCCAAGGCAACTTCAAATTTCCTTTATTGAACTTCCTTTTATACATTTTAAAGGTATTCAAATTCTGCCTTGAAAACTCCAAAACAATTAGTTTATCAGAAGGATGCCAAAGTAGCATAAATGGTTTTCCTTCAAATCCTTCAGTCTTGATGTAAGTACAATGTTCAAATTGAATGAACCAAGAACTATGCAATCCAATTACATCCTCTACATTTTTAAACAATCTTTTATTAGGTTACTTTCTCAAAATTCTCACCATGTAAGTATAAAACACATCATTGACTAAAGCAAACTTCTTCAATTCATTTTCCTCTTATAGTTCAGGGTAGTGCTCATATACTAATTTCTAACTAGGACCATTCCCTAGGGTTCCCACCCTTTCTATTCCATGTATGTATGGTCTAACCTATGCTGCACATGAATATAACAAGTATGAAGATAAATAAAATGGCATCATCTTTTGTTTTCTTAGCATGGCCTGTTTCCATATAGCTGTGCTTATTGCTTTCACCCAATGGATATGTCCCTTCTCTTTTCTTCCTTCTGTCATGAATTAAATAACAATAGACATCCATGGCTCACATTTGGTGCCAACTCTTAGTCCGATCAATCTACTCAACATTGTGATCATCAAATAGATTTCTTCCTTGAAGTAGATTCTCATCATATTCTTATGCACCCTGGCTATAGCCTTGGGTTTATTTTATGGTTTATACCAATTGTAGAATATCTTTTCTTTGCAATTTCTTTAATTTGTATGAAAATCCTCATTATATTGATCTATATCAATATCTCTCATTTTCTTCTTGATTTCTAGTCCAAATGTCCTTGCAATCCCCTATGTGGTTAAATCAGCAATAAGTCTATCATACAACATAATCTTCTTGGTAGCTAGGTCATATAGAGTTACACAATCTAAACACAAATCTCTGGCCTCTTTAGCCAATGGGAAACATGTAGCCCTGTATAGTCCACTCTCCCATATACATTTCATATCCGACGAAGCATCTGCAGTAGTGATTTCTTGTAAAACATCATCTGCATCATAATTTCCTATATTGGTATCTGTCGCCACTCCACTCATACTGATTAGGGATGGATAACCTCTGTGCAAGGGTAATTCTTCTTTTTCTATCTCCTTTCGTGATTTCCTTTCCTTTTTTACCTTGCCCCTTGTATCTACCTTTCTTTGCTTCGGGGCCATCCTGTAGAAAATGCATCTTTTAACATTCATTTCACCTTTTACCTAGGGTTTTACTATGAATTTCCTTTTTTTACCATATTAACATAACCTAGTTTGTCTTTTCTATTTTGACTTTTAAATTTGTTAATCCCTACCCAATTAATTAATAGTTAAAACAAGGATTTGACAAATACCTACGTTTTATAATGAAATTGCTGAAATTAACATGTAATTTACCATTTAAAATGTAACGGCATTTTGGGATAAATACCTGTATTCCTTGACCACTCAACTTCAGTTGTTGACTTACTTTTACCATTTTGCTTTCATCCAGCTACCGTAATTCCTTTGCTCTGATAAGTTCTATTCAAATCACTAAAACAATTCATTCTTCTGCAATTTTAACTCTTAACAATGTATATCTAAAAGCAAAATATGTTGAATTTACCCTAACTCTCATTGAATTTTACTCTTTTTGAGTGTTAGATTAGCATTAATTACAGCAATTATTGCGTCCAAAAGCTTCGGCCTTCAATTTCAGTGTTTTAACTTTTTAAACCTTTTTTACCATTAGTTCATTTCTGCATACATCTCGTTTTCTTTGTATGTTATCCTTTGTATGCTATCTTTGTATCTTTTTAACATACAAACATATATGCAAACAACCATGACTAACATTCTTTCCCCCCCTTTTTTTTTCGTACTTGTATCTTTTGCTTTGTATATCGCTCTTTGTATGTCTCATTAGATACAAGCGCATATACAACTACCTTTATACAAGCCCTCTTTTACTCTGTATTTCACGTGATGCCTTTATTTCTTCGTATATCTTGACTATATATATCATAAACATACAATCCCCTTGAACATATAAAGACTTTTCTATACTTAACTTCCTTTTCGCATCCATCTTGTATCTCTTATTTGTATCCTTTAACTTGTACATCAACTTGTATATCGAAGATGTACATTGTTATTATACAAGCCCGATATGCAAGCGGTGGGACCTACTTTACCTTTCACTTTTATCTTCGTGATGTATATAAAGTGAAATGCATCTTTTGATAAACATTAAGGTATGATACATCATTTATACCAAACTTTAACTTCCTTTGAGTTCCACGTTGTATGTACCCCACAATGTATGTCTCCCAAAACATACATACAAAGCACAAAACATACCTCAATAAAACCTCATTTCATATTCTTTTCGGTTCCACAATATGTATATACTGTTGTATATCACCTTGTATGTTTCTCCTTTGCCAAACATACAAACTTAAAATACCTCTGATGAACTTAACCGATTATTCATTTTAACTCTGAACTGTGTCAAGCCCGACTTATATGTAAGGATAAAGCGTTAGCAAAATGCATACAAGTATAATGATGTAATAAACCTGATAACTCTCTTATGCAACTCATACAACAAAAATACATACAAATGACTTTGTATATGCAACATACAAACCCTCCTATAGTGCATTTTACCTAAACACTCATATCTTGCAGAATATTGGGAATTTTAAAATGGTTCAAGAAGAAAACCTTACTCATTATTGACAAGGAATTCACCCTTATTCTGCTCTGGTACTTAATGCTAATTTTCTTCATTTTCAACAAGGTTTGTAATATTCACTTCCTTTTTCCCTTTTACCACCAAGCAGACCCACACACAAGCAAAAAACACAGCCACAACAGGGGTCCTCATTTTGCTAAGAAATGGGGTGTGTTGTGAGCATCACAATAGGTAGGAAATGTGATTTTTCATCTGCCAATCACCATTGCCTAGAAATTAAATCTTTTTTAACAAACCCATTTTTAATATATGGGTAAAAGCAATAAGTTGGGTCCACGAAGAGAAGTTTCGGCCCCAAAAAAAAATCGTAAGAAATGCGTACATGTTATTAGAAAAACACGTACATGCTTAGCTATGGGTACCCGAGGCTAAATTAAAATGGGTATGTGTTATGATTCAAGTACGCAAGAAAAATGCGTATGCATTTTATAACACATACACATTTTTAAAAGGTATTTAATTTTTTAAATAAACAACTATCATTCCATTTTTTTCCTGTAACCTTGTAGGAGAGGAACAACGATAGAGCAATTCGGGTATGTGTTTTTTAGACCCTTTACCATCACAATTTTCATTTCCACCTCCTCCTGTCAACACAAGTGACCTTCGCAACCTCCAAGTTGGTTAAATTTTGCATTTTTTGGTCTTATATGTTCCATTTTTTACTTGTAATTGTAGTTTACTGTTAGTTATTTTTGTTTGTAATTAGCTTGTTTAATTTATATTTTTTAAATTGTATTTGCAAACAAAATCATCACTCAAATGAGAAACTATAAATTCAAAATTGAAATCCACAAAATTGATACCTATTTTTACTAATTTAATCAGGTAAATTAGAGAAAACCTAGAGTTACAAATCAAAACCTTAAACCCTAGGTTCCAAAAAACATAGACCTAAAAACTAAAACCCTTAACACTTAACCTTAGGACCTAAACCCTAAAACCTAAACCTATAACCCTTAACCATAGAACCAAAACCCTAAAACCCTAAACCCTAAAACCTAAACCTAAAACCCTAAACTCTAAAACTTAAACCTAAAACCTTGAATTGTAAACCCTAAAACCTAAAACTTAAACCACAAAACCTAAAACTAAAACCCTAAACCACAAGATTCATGCTTAGTTGTATCACTAAATGATGAATATAATTAACAAGGGTCTTTGATGTGTTGATGTTTAGCTTTGAGAAATGTGATCTCTTAGTATAATTTGAAGGCTATTTGTTAAATGCCTAGTAAATATACTCTAATAGAGAACAAATTCATAGGTAAGTATATAATCAAAACTATGAACTAACTTCCTACTTTCACAAACTTATTCCTATGCTCAAAACTATAGAATCAAAGTTCTATGAACTAACTGTCAACATGCCAACTCCCAAGAAATACCAAGAACAAACCAATAAGTGGTGAAGAGAAATCCAACCACCAACTAGGTTGACCATAATTGTTCAAACATTTGAAAATAACCTATGAACTTGAAACATAGGACAATGGTAGGTGAGAGGAGTACTAGATAGAAGGGTAGGTAAATATTCAAAAGCTATTTGAACAATAACCATCCACATGGACAATAAGAGCATCAACAACCAACGCACACCATAAATATGCCAAACACACTAATATGATGAGAAAATACCTTGGACAGATTAAAAATACTTACTTGTAGAAAGGAAAGATCACCACAAAGGGAGAAACAACGCTGGAAAGCATTGCAAAGTTCTTATAAAATTAGCTTATAGGAAAAGCAAGTGATGAGTGGTTCCAACACAAAATGGGGAGGTATGATGTTACAAATAAGGTACCCAACAATAGGAGGAAGAGGCAAGGACCACAAAGCAATATCAAAAAACACCATAAAAGGAAGATAACACAATTATTTGACTTTTGGCATTCAACGAAGATAAAATAAGCCCTAGAACATATAACTAAGTCAACATACAAATAACATATCAAGTAGAAGAAATGGAATCAGTAAAAGATTTAGGAGTAGGACCATAGAACTCAATTGGACAAAAGATAGGTCTAGGATGGAATACAAATCACAAAATAAATCAATGCACTTGTTATCATTCTACCTAGATAAAAATTCGGAATGCAATTGATGCAAGAGCATCCAGTGGTTTAAGGGCAATATTGCATCACCTAAAAATAATTTAATTCAAAATCATTGTAGTTGTTTTCATTTCTTTCCATAATTAGTGTTTCTAGTTCCACAATATCCAGAATAATGATGTAGGACTTTTAGTTTTTCCAAAACTGCTAAAAATAGCAACCTGCCTATTTTGGAAAGGGTACCTGCCATTTTAGGAAAGTTTATATTTGGGCACGAATTGAAGTGAAAACTTGTAGAAAGTAACATAATGGAAATATAAGACCTTTGGCAAAGGAATTGTTGTGGTGTTCACAACAGGCCCCATTTTACTCCTTAGCAAAATGAGGACCGCTGCTGTTGCTTTGCTTTTTTGCTTTTTTTGTGTGTGGGTTTGTTTGGTGGTAAAGGGAAAAGAGGGTGAAATTTGCAAGATTTGTCAAAAAAATAGAGAAAAAAATGCATTTTTAGTACCAGAGCATGATATGGTTGGATTTCATGTGAAAAATGAGCTAGGGTTGCTTTTTGAACCATCTTAAAATTCACCATATTTTGCAAGTTTTGATCATTTTGGTAAAATGTGCAAGGGAAGGGTTTATTGTTTGTATGTACAAGCCTGCTTGTATATCAGGTTCATATACATGGTTTTTTGCATGATGGGTCACTTGCATATTGCATATGCAAGGGCCTTTGTATATCACTTCCATATATAAGGCCGAATGTATGTCCTTTTTTCCTTGTATGCATTTAAGAAAAAAATGTTTTATACATACATACATACAAACAAGGCAGACCCAAAATGGTTTTGGAATTGAAATGAATATTTTGTTGAATCTACCGGTTGTATATTTTTTGCGTTTGTATGTTTAAACATACATACAAGCGAAATAAGCATTGCCTGGACCCGAAACATTTATGAATCTGAATTAAGTCTTTGTATGTTTCAACTTGTATGTATGTTTCGATATACATACATTCCGAAACATACAAAGCGAAGATACATTGCCCGGAACAAACTTTATTATGAAACAGGGTTAATTTGTTGTATATTGGGCTTGTATATTCTTATATACAAGGACGATATACATTGCACCCATACAACGTGGAATCGAGGAGAAAATAAAATCTGATGTAATGCATGTATCAAACTTGAATGTATGTTGGAAGATAGAATGTCTATATACATCGGGCGGACCCGAAAGTTTATCAGGATTGGTTAAATCTATGCATATTTTAGGCTTGTATACAAAGGTTAAATACAAGCGATACGTACAAGGGCTGAACTCAAAAGGGATTTAAATTGAGTTAATGCAATGTATATTAACTTAACATATATCCAAGATGCATTGAATTATATACATGTTAGAATCGAAAGATTGAATAGACTGCGGTCTATAAAAGGTGATGAGTCTGAATGTACATACAAATGTGTTTGTATGTATTAACTCAATATGCAAGGAGAATTATATACATGCTGGATTCGAAGGAAAGGTTCAATAGCATTAAATCTATGTATATTTGGGTTTTGTATGTTCGATGACTGTAGGGTATACAAGGGTAAACATACAAATAATTATGGATACGGTGGACCTGAGGGATTATGAAATGGGATTAATTGGTTGTATAATTCTGCCTTGTATGAATGTTTGAGATGCAGAATGAAACATACATGGTAATTTATACATTGCGATGGATATACAAAGCAGATCTCAGCGAAGGGTTAAATTTGGTTAATGGATGCATCACGTCTGAATGTATATCGAAAGATACAAGCACAATATGCATCGAAGTATACATTGGGTAGAATTGAAAGAGTTATAAATTAGAGTTAAGTGCTTGTATATTTTTTGCTTTTGTATGTTGCGATATACAAACTGATATGCATTGCATACATACAAGCCAGAATTCAAAAGGATTGAAATCTGATTATTACGATGTATCACGCTCGGCTTGTATATTGAAAGATACAAAGATTTAAATGAAGAAAAGGGGTGCGAAGACAAAATGATGGAATTTTGAAGCTGATTTAAGGCCAAATGCATGTTTTTGGTCAATGATGGTTGACTCGACTATTTTGGATGCTATTTATGCATTTGACCCACATTTTTTCATGAATTTAGGGCCCGATTTCTATGATCACATAGACACGACTGGCTTTAATAGCTATTTTTCTTCCTGCAAGTTTATTAGGTGAAATGTCACTTATTGCTGGTCTATTTTTGCAGGATGTTGCAGAACAAGGTAATTGAGAGTCATGGAGCTGTTGACACAATGGTGGGTGCGCAGGTAGATATGAAGGAGAAGCTGAAACTTAATGGCGACGACATCATGGAAAGGAGATCCAATCTCAAGAGCAGGAGAAGATAAGGATGAGGTGTGAAAAGTCAAGGGTCTTCATTAATGAAGACAAAATGCAGCTAAAGACATTATTATAGCAGACCACATAAGTTATTATTGAGCTACTAGGGTTTCCAGAAGGGAAATATTTCACCCAGATTTGATGTATGCTCAGAGATATTTTGGGAGACTTATTCTCCACCATTTATTGCTATAACCGGAGGTTTGAACCATTGCTTAACTAGGGTTTTGAGCTGTATTGAGGACAGTCAAATCTATATATTGTGCCTCTTTACACTGTAATACTTTACACAGGGATTTTAGTAATTTAGCATAGCATTTAGGAGTAGAAGAAGGAGGTCACCTATGTCTGCAATAAGGAACGTGTGTACCATCCTACTTCCTTAGTGTATCTGTAAAGCTTGTAAGTTTTTTGTAATTTAATCACTGAAGCTAAGAGTCATTCACACATTGTAAATCTTATATGACTGTCTATTTCTAATACAACTAAATCTGGAATTCTACATCTATCTTCTGAGTGTTTTCTTGCTCTTCTTTGTGTTTGAAACATTTTCTCTGAGAGCTTGCAATCTTAGGTGTATGTTTGTGAAAATGCTTAAAACTTACACTTAAGGTTTTTTATCTATGGATTTGATCAATTTGCTATATTACTTATCAAGTGCATAATAGAACAATTAAATCCTTTGGTAAAATGAATGATGTTTAGATCAGATCTTTCTAACTTTTCCCAACCCATCTGAAAATACTTAGCCTAAAACATAGAAATTTGAAGGAAATTTGTCTCATAGTTGAAAAACATGAACAACAGAGTTTGAATGTAGACAGTTTTCATAATATTTAAATAGGAGAAAGCTGCAATAATTCAAGAAAACCCTTTAAAGCTTTGTAGCATAGTACAATTTTATGCAAAAGGAATGGTTAACATGCTGATATTTATGATCTTTTACATAGTTTGAGTCCAGTAAACCAACAAGAAACCCTAAATCACGTAAGGCCCCTTGAACATTACAGCTTCACATCAACCAACTGAATTTGCCCAACAGGTCAAGACCTGACCATATTAAACTTGGGATTAAGCAAATCTTAATCGATTTCTTCATATCTTTCAAGTCAGTTAGGTTCATTTTATGTGAATTTTGACTATTGTTATGACTGTGTTAAAACAATCATCAATAGTTTTTCTGGTGCTAGAAGGAGGGCCTGATTTGAGTTAGGGTTTGTTTAAAAAAAAAATGGCTAATAACAGTGGTAGAGTGACTAGGTCTAGATCCAGTTTAGGGGATATATTTGTTGAACTACCTAACATAAGGTGAAGTAGGAGTCCTCTGATTTGGAACCCAAAAATAACACACCTAGGAAGCTCATCTAACACACCCCCTGGATCACCTTATACTATCCATAACAATGTGAACCCTGACATTTCTTCATTCAGATCTTTGAATTTTGGTTTAGATATTCCTAGAGATCCTAGTCCTCCCAGAGATCCCAATGCTCCAGAAAATCCAGGCATTCCTATAGGTCTAGGTCAAGCTCAAGCATTGGCAATGGCCTATTTCAATGTACACTCTCCCATAGCATTCCCTGATTATAATGAGATGCCCAAAAATTTGGAGAAGATATGTCCCAAATACCAGTTGCACAAAGACCTGGAAGACCACATTAGAATATGCAAGGAGGCATGCTTTAGGGCTAGATTAGAACACAAGGACGTTGTGTGTAGATTGTTTCCCTACACCTTTAATGAACAAGCCTCTAACTGGTATGTAAACTTGCCCAATGGCTATATTGCTTCTTGGGCACTCATGGAGGAGGCATTTTTATCTAGGTTTAGAGGACCCATTGATCCTTACATCTTGTATCACAAATTGGCTACAATAAAAAGAGGAGAGGGGGAGCTGATTGATAACTTCAATGACAGATTTCAAAAAGCCTACTCTAGGTTGGTAGATCCTTACACTGTAAATGATGATACCTTGTTAGCTATGTACTATGTAGCCTTGGATCCTTTAACCGCCATGTTTTTCAAAAGAAAACCTGACATAGATTCAATATCCAAAGCCTATAAAGAGGTAGCCTCAGTAAACCAAGAGATGAGGCATACAACTCATAGTCCATTTGTCAATGGAGGAAATATTGGGATGCAAAATCCTGCACAACCTTGGAATGGAGTTCCTATGGATCACACTCCATTATTGAATCCAGTTTCTACATACACACCTATGTATAGTCCTACCCCAATCCAAGCCATAGCTCCTTACATAGGTAACACTACTAATAACAGTCAAAATAGTGGCCAGCCTTTCTTCCAACCTCCTAGAGATACAACTATGGCAAAGGCAAAAGAGGAGAGGGAAGAAATCAAGGAGATCACTGCCCACTTGAAAAGGTTAACCACCGAAGTGATGCAACTAAGAAATGAGAATCTTTATGGAAGAGGCAACCAAGCATACAATCAAAATCAGAATTACAACCAAGGCCAAAATTAGAACCACAGTTCAAATCAAAATCAGCACTATAATCAGAACTACAATCAGAGCCATAACCAAAATAACAACCAAGGCAAATGTTCAAATTAGAACCAAAACTATAATCAACATCAAGGCCCTAACCAAGGGCAACCAACACAAAATAGAGGGCCAGTGATAGACAATAGGGCCTAGGGTAACAATAACAGAAATTAGAATCAGCCTAGGCCACCCAAAACATGGAGCACTGGGCCAAACAATGGTACCCTAGCTTCTCCTTTTGAGAACATAGATAATCATGATAAAAAAAAATGGCTAGCATCCAAATGGCCAATACAGCACCAAAAAATTGGTGCAAATTTCAAAATACCAATGCCCATGCTAAGCATGACTATCCATAGTTTCATTTAGCAGCCAACATTTTTAATATAGATGTGCAACCTCCTACTTCTAAATTTCTCATTCCCAAAGGTAATGAGGTAGTACCCTCAGGGTATGATACGGCTTTAGTTTTAGAAACTTTTAGCTTTGTAATTACAGAAGAGAAAGAGGATGAATTGTTAGAAGTTGAACCATACTTTTGTGAAAATCTTTATCTTGAATCAACCTTTGTATTAAATGCTTTTAAGTTTCCCTTTGAAACTGAAAATGAGGTGTTGACTGAAACAAAAGAGGTGCAGGCGTTTCAACAAATAAATAAAAACCACACCTACAATTTAAGGAACAACATCTCACCAGTTTCATTCCTCCTAACAACTTCAACACCCCCATAGATTAGAATGCTAGCAACAATCCCGCCATACTCAAAGCTAATCATCATACAAATAGTGGAACAACAGTAGAAAAGGCCCAAACAAGTAAAATTGAAACAATAGAGACAACAAGATTAATGAGTTACTTGTCGGAAGAAATAAAGAAAATTAAGGTTAGTATACCTCTAAATGAATTATTGAAAACTCTAGGGATCAGAAATGCTTTTATAAAATCCCTGGACACACCACAATAGATGAGGTTGCTGCTGATATAGCTGTTCCTAATAGAAATTCACTGCCTAAAGAGAAAAGTAAGAAAGTTGAGTAGCCTTCCAATATAAATGTAGTAATGTATGCTGACAAGAAGGATGCTCCTCCTTTCTTGTTAACTATTAGATTGTGTGGGAAGAACATACACAATTGTATGGTGGACTCTAGTGCATCAGCCAATGTAATGCCCTTAGGGATATGTAAAACTCTAGGGCTAACTCCCACCAAATCTGCCAAGGTTGTCACATAGTTAGATGAGACTGAGGTTAGTGTGATAAGAGAATTGATGAACATTCAAATGCAATTAGCTTCAGACCCTTGGGTAAGCAAATTCATTGACATCCAAATAGTGGATATACCCGTGAATTATGGAATGTTGCTGAGTAGGGATTGGTCCAAGACATTAAATGGATATCTGGCAACTGATTTTTCACATATTTGGCTACCTTGGAGAGGTGTCCCAAACCAGATTACAATAGAGGCAGAACCCAGGATGAAACACATGATAACATAGTATAATAGGATTAATCAAATATTATATGTTGCTGTTGAGCCTAGTGTTTATAGGATTACCAAAAATGGGATACAGATTGAAGAGATCATGATGTTAAACTTTAGAGATAAACATGGCAGCAATGAAACAACATTATTCATTGAGTTTGATGGAAATTCTTTGGATGAAGAAAATAGTGCAATGAACAAATTTGGTCATGCCATCAAATAGGAAATAGAAGAGTGCACGAAACAAAATTTGCCAGTATAATGTAAACTGTACAGGGACAGATGTAGAGTTCATGATAGGCCACATGTTGAAGAGAAGTGTGGAATGTGCGAAGACATCATTGAATATGAATACAAAAAATGTACAAAGAAGGTAGAGCTACAAGAGGGAAATGTGAATCCTGATCAATCAGGGAGAATCTTTCAAGATAACATAGATGCTCTAATTTCGGATTTAAAAGGAGAAGGAATAAAGGACAAGGGTAGTTGTCTTTCTAAGTTGCAAGCTGAAAATACACATATGCAAGTTGGCCAAATAGAAATACCCATGAATAAACAGGCCAGCACCTCACAGGTGATAGAAGGGACAAAGCATGCCAGGGTAAAAGGCCAGAAAAGTAAAGATGGCATGTGGATAGTAAAATGTGACGGGTCCAAATCAAAGCAAGGTGTGGGTGCAGGTGTTGAACTCATAGATCCTCAGGGTAAATCATATCTAGCAGCATATAGACTTCAGTTTTCCTGTACTAATAATATTGCTAAATATGAAGCCTTAATTTTAGGACTTGTCATGGCCATCAAGAAAAAGGTGAAAAGGATTAAGGTATTCTCAGATTCTGAGCTAGTGGTCAGACAAGTAAGGAAACTATACACTTGCATTTACAAGAAAATGATTATTTGCAGACATAGGGTATGGGGTTTAATAGATTCATGCAATGCTTTCAACATAGAGCATATCCCTAGAGAACTGAACCACAAGCCGGATGCACTAGCAGTTGCTGCTAGTGCACTAGAACCCTTGACACTATCAGGATTGAAATGATTTGCTGTTGAATTAGTTAATGTTCCTAGTATCCCAGACAATGTTACACACTTTCAAGCATTTGGAGGGGATCAGCAAATTATTGATTTTCTAACTTGTAGTGAGGTATTTGAGGCTCAAATCATTGATGAACAATAAAAGCCTGAGATAACATGGGATGAAGAGGATATAATCAACTTGAAGAGCAACTTCTTACCCAAAGGAGTAATTGAATTAGAGCATATTTTTGACTTTAATAGAGTAATGAGACAGAGGGACTTGCCCAAAATAGAAGGGGGGTAAGTGTGATTCACACAACTTAGGGACAGAGCAAAATCCACAAAATGTACTAGTTGGAAAGGCTTGCTTTGAGAGAATAAGAAAATAAATTATAGATGTCTTGAAAAAATACAAACACATAATAGGATGGACATATGAAGACTTGAAAACATACGATACGTCCATCATAACTCACGTAATACCCTTGAGGTCAGATCTTAAACCATTCAGGCAGAAACACAGGCCTATAAATGTAATTTTGGAGCCTTTAATCTTCGAAGAAGTAAAGAAATTGTTGTCTGCCAGAATAATTTTTCTGGTTAGGCATTCAACATGGGTAGCTAACCTAGTACCAGTGAGGAAGAAAAATGAAGACATCAGGTTAAGCGTAGACTTTAGAAATTTGAACAAAACATCTGAAAAGGATAATTACCCTCTGCCCCCAATGGACAAGGTACTACAAGCAGTAAATGGGGCAAAGATGATGTCTTTTTTAGATGGTTTCTTAGGATATAACCAGGTCTTAATTGATAGAGATGACGGATTAAAAACCACCTTCACTTGTAAATGGGGAAATTATGCATATAGGCAAATACCTTTTGGTCTGATCAATGTAGGTGCCACTTTTTAGAGAGCCATGGACATAGCATTCCGTGGGTTATCAGGTAAGTGCATTGTAGTGTATATGTATGATTTGACTGTGTATTCCAAAGATGTATCCACTCACCCTAAAGATCTCAGGAAAATACTTAAACGGTGTGAGAGGTACAAAATTTCCCTTAACCCTAAAAAATGTGCATTTGGGATAACTGAAGATAAATTATTAGGGCATGTCATTTCTGAAGATGGAATATTAATTGATCTAGATAGAATAGAATCAATAAAAAATTTCTGAATACCAAATAGTAGGAAAGAGTTAAAATCATTTTTTGGTAAGATTAACTTTGTTTGGAAGTTCATCACAGGTTTTGTAGAAATTGTACAACCGTTGAATGCTATATTGAAGAAAGATGCGCAGATAGAGTGGACACCTATAGCTAAGGCTGCATTTGAAGATATTAAGTGGGCCATTTCTGACACCCCTATACTGACGAGCCCAGACTACACAAAGCCATTTTATATCTACTCCTTTGCATCCTCCCATTCAGTCGTGGCTACCTTGACGCAGAAGGGTGTAGACAATGAGGAAAAGCCCATAACTTTTATGAGCATGCCGCTGAAGGATGCACAGTTGAGATACCTAGATACCGAAAGGTAAGCATTCGCGCTGATGAGGGCCGTGAAGAAGTTTAGGCACTATATTCTGCATAGCTAGATCAAAGCCATTGTGCTAGATGCAGCTGTAAAGATGCTTCTGATGCAGAACAAACCTAGGGAAAAGAGAGCCAAATGGATCACCACGCTGCAAGAGTTTGACATGAAAATCATTCCCACGAGGCTGGTCAGAGGGCAAGCATTGGTACAAATAATAGCAAACACAGACCTAGATTTGATAAAACAATAGTATGTACTGAATTCCTAGGACGCATCAGACTGGTATGGCGACTTGAACACTTCTTTTATATCTGGAAAGTACCCTAATAGGATGAAAGCTTCTCAGAGGAGAGCTTTGAAGATTAAAGCATAGAAATATATGGTGCAAGGAGGTCTTCTATTCAGGAAGAACCATGATGGAATTTATCTGAGATGTCTAAACAGAGCCGAGGCAGATAGGGTGTTAACGGAATTGCATGACAAGTATGAAACTGGCCATGGTTCCCATCTAGCTACAACACACAAAATATTTAGAGCAGGCTATTACTGGCCCACGATGTTCAAGGATACAGAGAGTCACATCAAGAGTTGCCACAACTATCAAACTATAGCAAATAAGGGAAGAAATCAAGCCAATCCATTACAGCCTGTGTTTGAATCAAGACCATTTGCACAATGGGGCCTAGATTTTATTGGAGTCATCAATCCTCCATCTTCTGCAGGACACAAGTTCATACTGACGGCGATGGACTACTGTACAAGGTGGACTGAGGCCACATGTTGTAAGTTCTCCATGACTGAGGTAGTTATCAAGTTTCTTGAAGAGAACATCATAACCAAGTTTGGAACTCCCTATTCATTAGTATGTGATAATGGCCCTACTTTCTCTTCTTTGAAATTTTCTAAATGGGCATTTGAAAATGGGATTGTTTTAAAGTTTTCTTCAAATTATTATCCTCAAGGCAATGGATTAGATGAGTCTACAAACAAAATTTTATTAGATATAATCAGGAAGCTAATTGCAAAGAGTCCTAGAGAGTGGGATACCTTGTTAAAGTACACATTATGGGTAGACAGGACCAAGTTTAAAATAGCTTTAGGTAGTGTAACTTACCATTTAGTTTATGGGACTGATCCCATACTTCTAGTAAATATGAGAATACCAATTTGGAAGTTTTCCAATGAGTATTTAGGCTTTGATAATCATAGGGAAGCTAGGATAGTACAAATGCTACAACTAGATGAGAAAAGAGGTCAAGCCATCGAGAAGTTTACCAAACACCAAGCAGTAGTTAAGAGGTGGTTTGATAAGAGGGCAAGAGTCAAAAAATTTATGATATCAGACTTAGTGCTGTGTTGGGATAAAGCACATGAAAAGAAGGGAAGTCATAGAAAATTTGACAAACTATGGTTAGGCCCATTGCAAGTCTCAGAAATAATAGGAGACAACACATTTAGACTCAAGACCTTGACTGGGGAAGACGTGCCATTACCAGTTAATGACCAACATTTAAAACACTACTTCCAGACCTGAGGTATAGGGTAGTCCATTTGTTTGTAATATAGTGTAGGTAGTGTACAGTTTTCTTTTGCTATTTGTTGTTCTGGGTTAGTTGTTTGTACAGCTTTGTTTTGTTTCTTTCTATTTTATTATTTTTTGTTTCTATTTTGCTATTTGTACAGTCTTTTTTCTTTGTTTTCTGTCTTTTGTTTTTCTTGTACAGTCTATTTTTAGTTTGTTATTGTCTCCTCAGTAGGGATCTTTGTTTTATTTCAGAGTATTAAGGAGCACACTAACAACCATTGAAAATAGTATAAAATTCAGAATATTCAAGTTAACCATTTGCAATTTATGCATAACTTGTTGTCATTGTCATGAATGTAGAGAGTTGTTTAGCTTCTAAAATTTTGTATTCAATAATAGTGATTGAGAATTCAAGGGAAGTTTCTCACGATGACACACCTAAAATCCTTAGGTTTGTTGAACCTACTAGTGTAGATATTAGGTGAAAAATCTAAGGTCACCCTTGCTACCTTTACAATTCTCAGCTTAATTTCAGTAAGTGCTCATTCCTTGCATCATAAAGTTACAAATTTCTATATCTTGTGAAATTTCTATCAAAACATCAAAATCATAAAAATATAAAGTATAAATAAATAAAGCAGATTATACTAAAAATCTAGATTAAGCCATCTAAGTAACTATACCGGGGCTATAGATGCTTGCTGGCAGTGGGGCTCTACTTATGAGAATTGTAACGATAACTTTGCCGGGGCTATGGACGCTCGCTTGCAGCAAGGCTCTATCTAGTTGGCTATGAGGGAATGACATCAACTACGTAGGCTAATATCAGTCACTGGTTTGTTCAACCGATCTTCAAGATGAGGATAATTAATCACATGCACACACTTAAACTAAAAATGAAAATTCATGCACCCTTATTGAATACCTTAGGTCTCAAGTTGAATAATAATTTGCAGGAAAGATAGTTGGAAGTTATGGATTCATTTCATTTAGTTTTCTTGAATACCTTGAATTTAATCATTTTGTTTGGTTTCTAGTTGTTGTGGTGTTCACAACACACCCCATTTTACTCAGCAAAATGAGGACCCCTGCTATTGCTTTGCTTTTTTTCTTTTTTTTTGTGTGTGGGTCTATTTGATGGTAAAGGGAAAAGAGGGTGAAATTTGTAAGCCTTACTAAAAAAAAGTAGAGAAAAAATGCATTTTCAGTACTAGAGCATGATATGGTTGGATTCCTTGTGAAAAATGAGCCAGGGTTGCTTTTTGAACCATCTTAAAACTCGCCATATTTTGCAAGTTATGATCATTTTGGTAAAATGTGCAAGGGAAGGGTTTGTTGTTTGTATGTACAAGCCTTCTTGTATATCGTGTTCATATACATGGTTGTTTGCATGATGGGTCGCTTGCATATTGCATATGCAAGGGCCTTTGTATATCACTTCCATATACAATGTTGAATGTATGTCCTTTTTTCCTTGTATGCATTTTAAAAAAAAATATTTTATACATACATACAAGGCGGACCCGAAATAGTTTTGGAATTGAAATGAGTATTTTGTTGAATCCGCCGGTTGTATATTTTTTGCATTTCTATGTTTAAACATACATACAAGTGAAATATGCATTGCCTGGACCCGAAACATTTATGAATCTTAATTAAGTCTTTGTATGTTTTGACTTGTATGTATGTTTTGATATACATACATTCCGAAACATACAAAGCGAAGATACATTGCCCGGAACTAACTTTTTTATGAAACAGGGTTAATTTGTTGTATATTCGGCTTGTATATTCTTATATACAAGGCCGATATACATTGCACTCATACAACATGGAATCGAGGAGAAAATAAAATCCGATGTAATGCATGTATCAAACCCAAATGTATGTTGGAAGATGCAACGGCTATATACATCGGGTGGACCCGAAAGTTTATTAGGATTGGTTAAATCTATGCATATTTTGGGCTTGTATACAAAAGTTAAATACAAGCAATACATACAAGGGCTGAACTCAAAAGGGATTTAAATCGAGTTAATGCAATGTATATTAACTTAACATATATTCAAGATGCATTGAATTATATACATGTCAGAATCGAAAGATTGAATAGACAGCGGTCTATAAAAGGCGATGAGTCCGAATGTACATACAAATGTGTTTGTATGTATTAACTCGATATGCAAGGAGAATTATATACATGCTGGATTTGGAGGAAAGGTTCAATAGCATTAAATCTATGTATATTTGGGTTTTGTATGTCCGATGACTGTGGGGTATACAAGGGTAAACATATAATGAATTATGCATACGGCGGACCTGAGGGATTATGAAATGGGATTAATTGGTTGTATAATTCTACCTTGTATGCATGTTTGAGATGTAGAACAAAACATACATGGTAATTTATACATTGTGATGGATATACAAAGTAGATCTTAGCGAAGGGTTAAATTTGGCTAATGGATGCATCACATCCAAATGTATATCGAAAGATACAAGCACAATATGCATCGAAGTATACATTTGGTAGAATTGAAAGAGTTATAAATTAGAGTTAAGTGCTTGTATATTGTTTGCATTTGTATGTTGCGATATACAAACCAATATGCATTGCATACATACAAGCCGAAATTCAAAAGGATTGAAATTTGATTAATATGATGTATCACGCCCGCCTTGTATATTGAAAGATACAAAGATTTAAATGAAGAAAAAGGGTGGGAAGACAAAATGATGGAATTTTGAAGCTGATTTAGGGCCAAATGCATGTTTTTGGTCAACGATGGTTGACTTAACTGTTTTGGACGCTATTTATGCATTTGACCCATGTTTTTTCACAAATTTCAGGCCTGATTTCTGCAATCACATAGTCACGACTGGATTTAATAGATGTTTTTCTTCCTGCAGGTTTATTAGGTGAAATGGAAATTATTGCTGGTCTATTTTTGCAAGATGTTGCAGAGTGAGGTAGCTGAGAGTCGTGGAGCTGCTGACACAATGGCGGCATGTAGGTAGATATGAAGGAGAAGCTGAAACTTGATGGTGATGACATCATGGAAGGAGATCCAATCTCAAGGGTAGGAGAAGATAAGGATGAGGTGTGAAAAGTTAAGGGTCTTCATTAATGAAGACAAAATGCAGCTGAAGACATTATTGCAGTAGACCATAGAAGTTATTATTGAGCTACTAGGGTTTCTAAAAGGACAATATTTTGCCCAGATTTGATGTATGCTCAGAGATATTTTGGGAGACTTATTCTCCACCATTTATTACTCTAACCAGAGGTTTGAACCATTGCTTAACTAAGGTTTTGAACTCTATTGAGGACAGTCAAATCTTTATATTGTGCCTCTTTACACTGTAATACTTTACACAAGGATTTTAGTAATTTAGTATAGCATTTAGGAGTAGAAGAAGGAGGTTGCCTATGTCTACAATAAGTAACGTGTGGAACATCCTACTTCCTTAGTGTATCTGTAAAGCTTGTAAGTTTTCTGTAATTTGATCGTTGAAGCTAAGAGTCATTCAGACATTGTAAATCTTATATGACTGTCTGTTTCTAATACAACTGAATCTGGAATTCTCTATCTATCTTCTGAGTGTTTTCTTTCTCTTCTTTGTGTTTGAAACATTTTCTCTTAGAGCTTGAAATCTTAGGTGTATGTTTGTGAAAATTCTTAGAACTTACACTTAAGGTTTTTTGTCTGCGGATTTGATCAATTTGCTATATTACTTATCAAGTGCATAACAAAACAATTAGATCCTTTGGTAAAATGAATGATGTTTAGATTAGATCTTTCTAACTTTTCCCAACCCATCTAAAAATACTTAGCCTAAAATGCAAAAATTTGAAGGAAATTTGTCTCATAGTTGAAAAACATGAACAACAGAGTTTGAAAGTAGACAATTTTCATAATATTTAAAGAGGAGAAAGATGCAATAATTCAAGAAAACCCTTTAAAGCTTTGCAGCATAGTACAAGTTTATGCAAAAGGAATGGTTAACATGCTGATATTTATGATCTTTTACATAGTTTGAGTCCAGTAAACCAACAAGAAACCCTAAATCACGTAAGGCCCCTTGAACATTACAGCTTCACATCAACCAATTGAATTTGCCCAACAGGTCAAGACCTGACCATATCAAACTTGGGATTAAGCAAATCTTAATCGATTTCTTCATATCTTTCAAGTCAGTTAGGTTCATTTTATGTGAATTTTGACTATTGTGATGACTGTGTTGAAACAATCATCAATAGGAATTAGGCAAAGATCATTTGTGAGCTGAAAGATATTAAAGTTTTTATTTTTCAGAAAGCCCCTATAATTTTTTGAAATGAGATATGAGGCACTAAAACATCCCATAACATCATGAAAGGTTGATGGAAGTCTATTTACAAATTTCTAGTGTCATAGTTCACATTGTGAGCTTTCTGGTGCTTAAAACGGTTTGTCAATCAGACACCTGGATCAAAAGTTATGCTTCCCAGAAGTTGAGCTACTTTTGGAGGGAGTTGCAAATTTTGAAATTTAGCTGGAGGCCACCAAAAAGTGTTATTTATAACTATTTTTGGAACCTTGGATGGTAGTAGAGTTAAGGGGGTAGGTGTAGAGTCAAGAATAGGGGGAAAACAAAAACCCTAGCTGATTTGGGGTTACAGAAGGATGAAGATTCTTGAGTCTTGAGGTTGGGAAAACTGTAATGTGTTGCAGCCAGTAGAGGATTCATCCTCTTATTGTAATTGAGCTTCTATAATGTAATGAGTTTCCCAAATCAATAAAAGAAAGTTCTATTTTCTGTGTTCAATTTCTGTTGTTGTGTGTTTTGTGATTTACGCCCTTCATCAAGTGGTATTAGAGCAAGGGTTCCTGAGTGTGTAGATAAATCATCAACCATGAGGCAGTTTGTACAAGGACTTGAGGTTGTCAGTTTTTTGTAGAGATCAAGATACCTCCATAAATAAATCATGTTAGGAGAAATGCTTTGACAAAATAGGGTTTTAGAACCTTGCAAAGGCAAATCAATGCATTGCAAGAGGAGCTGCGAAGAGGGTTTGATCCGAGAACAAGAGAAGAAAGTGAAGATGAAGTTGAAGGGGAGCTTTCTGAGGAAGAACAAGAAGCTGCAGGAGATCCTGCAAAAGTTAGGTTGTTGATGACCATTTCTAAGATCAGGAAGAGGCCCAGGATCAAAGTTTCTACATATTCTAGAGATTTGAATCTAAAACAACTTATTGATTGGATCAATGACATGTAGGAGTATTTCGAGTATGAAGATATGGAGGACCCAGATCGGGCCAAGTTTGCACAAAAAAAGTTGAAGGGCCATGCTAGTATTTGGTGGAAGGAGGTCTAGTTAGAGAGGAACAGAAGAGGAAAAGGAAAAATCACCAGATGGGATTGGATGGTGGAGAAACTTAAGAAGTAGTTCATTCCTGTGGACTATGAGATGGAGTTGTTGAAGAAGCTGCAAGGACTGAAGCAAGGTAACAAGTCTATTAAGGAGTATACAAAAGAGTTTTATAAGATTACTATCAGAATTGGTCATGTAGAGGCCAATAAGGAGAAGGTAGCCCATTACATTAATGGTTTGAGGCTAAGTATCCAAGAAGAGCTGAGCCTAGTCAGAATGACCACCATAGAAGATGCATATCAGTTTTCCTTGAAGGTGGAAGAGAAGTTGAATAAAAGATTTGATAGCAAGCAAAGGGGAAGAGGTCAAGGTGGAAGGACTGGTGGAAGACCCTATGGAGGCCGAAATGGAGATCCAAAGAAGAGTGAAGAAGCTGGCACCAGTCGAAATCAGAGAGGAGATAATACCTACTGCCCTCATGACCAGAACAATGGTGAGCAAAGAGGAAGAGGAAGAGGCAGACCTAGGCAAGGACCTAGAAGAGGAGGTTTCAGAGGAACTTGTTTCCAATGAGGAGAAGAAGGGCATCGAGCATACGAGTGTCCATAACATCAAGGAAGGACAAATAGAAGACCTGAAGGTAATGCACGAGTTGCACATGTAGATGAAAATGCACATTCTGAGCATTCTAAAGATGCTGAAAAGGGAGAAACCCTAGTTGTCAGAAGAACTTTGTTGAATGAGGAGAAAGAACCAAATCAGAGGAAGAGTTTACTCCGCACAAGGTGCAAATGTGAAGGTAAGTGTTGTGATATTATTATTGACAGTGGAAGCACTGACAATCTTGTTTCAGAGGAGATTGTTGACAAGAAGAAAGCATCCACATCCATATTGGAATGCATGGTTGCAGAAGGACCACAGAGCTTTGGTCAATGAGTAGTGTTTAGTGAAGTTCAAGATTAGGGACTACCATGATGAGGTGCTATGTGATATCATACCGATGGATGCATGTCATATGCTATTGGGGAGGTCATGGTAGTATGATAGGAGCACTGTCCATGATGGCCATGCAAACACATATTCCCTAACAAAGGATGGAATTCATCATAAGTTGAAGCCCTTGAAGGAGGTGGAGGAAAAGGTATGTAGTACTACCAGAATTTGCTTGGTAGATGGTAGGAAATTTTTGGAAGGTATGAAGAATGAGCATCATTGGTTTGCATTGATTCCTAAGATTAGTCAAAAGAAATGTGAAGATGTACCAACAGAAGTCTTAGATATGTTGGAAGAATTTTAGGACATTATCTCTGATAATGTACCAAAAGGTTTACCACCAGTAAGGAAGATAAGTCATCAAATGGATTTGATCCCAGGAGCTAGTTTTCCAAACAAGTCAGCCCATATAATGACTCCAGCAGAGAGTGAAGAGTTGAATAGACAAGTTCAGGAGTTGTTGAGAAAGGGATTGATAAGAGAAATCCTACGTCCATGTGTGGTACCTACAGTACTAGCACCAAAGAAAGATGGAGTGTGGAGAATGTGTACAGACTCTTGATCCATCAATATGATCATGATCAAGTACAGATTTCCATTGCCCGGAATGGATGACATAATGAACTATTTGAGTGGAGCCAAGTACTTCACGAAGATTGACCTAAAGAGTGGGTATCACCAGATCCATATCAGAGAAGGAGATGAGTGGAAGATAGCCTTCAAAACTAAAGAAGTTTTGTATGAGTGGTTAGTCATGCCATTTGGGCTAACTAATGCACCGAGCACATTCATGTGGCTCATGAATGAGGTACTGAAAGAATTTTTGGGAAGTTTTGTTATTGTTTATTTGGATGATATTTTAATTTTCAGTAAGGCTTGGGATGAGCATCATATGCATATCAAAAAAGTTTTAGAGAAGCTAAGGGAGGAGAAGTTGCTGATTAATTTGAAGAAATGTAGTCTTGCAAAGAAGGATTTGGTATACGTGGGATTTATTGTCTCAGAGGAAGGTCTTAAGATGGACCCAGAAAAAGTAAGTGCTATCATTGAATGGCCTATGCCAAGGAGTGAAACTGATGAAGGGGTAAATCACAAAACACACAATAATAGATATTAAACACAGCAAATAGAACTTTCTTTTATTGAACTGGGCAACTCATTACATTACAGAAGCTCAATTACAATCAGAGGATGAATACTCTACTGGCTATAACACATTACAGCTTTCCCAACCTCAAGACTCTAGAATCTTCAGCCTTCTATAACCCCAAATCAGTTAGGGTTTCTATTTTCCCACCTATTCTCTACTCTACACTAGCCCACCTTAACTCTCCCCTACCTAGGGTTCCTAAAATAGTCATAAATAGCACTTTTTGGCGGCCTCCAGCCAAATTTTGAAATTTGCAACTCCCTCCAAAAGTAGGTCAACTTCCAGGAAGCATAACTTTTGATCTGGGTGTCCGATTGACGAACTATTTTAAGCGTCAGAAAGCTCGCGATGTGAAGTATTTCTGTCAACTTTTCAGGATGTTATAGGAAGTTTTAGTGCCTCATATCTCGTTCCAAAAATTTTTAGGGGCTTTTCAGAAAATGAAAACTTTAATATCTTTCAGCTCACAAATGATCTTTGCTTGATTCCTTCGCCAAAGGTCTTATATTTCCGTTATGTAACTTTCTGGAAGTTTTTACTTCATTACATGCCTAAATGCAAACTTTCTAAAAATAGCAGGTACACTTTCCTAAATACGCAGGTCACTATTTTTAGCAGTTTTGGAAAAATTGAAAGTCCTACATTATTATTTTGGATATTATGGAACTAAAAACACTAATTATGGGAAGAAATGAGAACAACTACAATGGTTTTGAATTAACTTCTTTTTGGGTGATGCAAAATTGCCCTTACACCTCTGGATGCTCCTGCATTAGAAATGGAGGTAAGATCTTTCATGGTTTGGCAAGTTTTTATAGAAAGTTTATTAGTTATTTTAGTAGCATCTGTGCACCCCTAACTGAGACAATGAGAGGGGATAGAAAAGAGTTTAGATGGACTAAAGGAGCACACAAGAGCTTTGATACATTGAAGTAGAAAGTCGTAGAACAACCTGTTTTGGCACTTCCAGATTTTAATAAGGTATTTCAGGTAGCTTGTGATGCTAGTGGTAGTGGTATAGGAGTTGATTTGAGCCAAGAAGGTAATCTCATTGCCTATTTTAGTGAGAAGCTTAATGATGCCAGGAAAAAGTATTTTGTTTATGATTAGGAGTTTTATGCAATAGTTCAGGCTTTGAAGAAATGGAGACATTATTTGTTGCCAAAGGAGTTTGTTTTATATACTAATCATTAGGCTTTGCAGTATCTTAATAGTCAAGGAAATTTGAATCAAAGGCACTTAAAATGGGTTGAGTTTTTACAGAGCTATACTTTTGTTTTGAAGGATAGGAGTGGGAAGTCCAACAGAGTTGCAAATGCCTTGAGCAGAAGGCAAAATTTGCTGACAAAAATGAAGATAGAGGTTGTTGGGTTTGATGAGCTCAAAATTTTGTATCCTGAGGATCCAGATTTTGCAGAGGCTTGGAAAGCTTGTCTGGAACCTGTTACTTTGGATATAACAAAATGGTTAGATTTCATAATCCAAGATGGTATGTTGTTTAGAGGAAGCTAGTTGTGCATTATGAGGAGTTCCATGAGAGAGAATCTGATAAAGGAGAAGCATAGTGGAGGATTGGCTTGACACTTTGGTCGAGATAAGACCATTGCTATTGTTGGTGAAAATTATTATTAGCCACAATTGTAGCAGGATGTGAGGAAATTTGTGCAGAGTTACGGAGTATGTCAGATAGGGAAAGGAGAAAGTTAGAATATAGGTCTATATCAGCCACTATCTGTACTAGAGAAGCCATGGGATGATATTAGTATAGATTTTGTTCTTGGTTTACCAAGGACACAGAGAGGACATGATTCCACTTTTGTGGTAGTGGATAGATTCCTGAAGATAGTATATTTCATTCCTTGTAAGAAGACTAATGATGCTATTCATCTTGCTAAATTATTTTTAGGGAGGTGGTTAGATTACACGGTCTACCAAAGACCACAGTTTTAGATCGAGATACCAAGTTTGTTGGTTATTTCTAGAGGACATTGTGGAAGAAGTTGAAGATAGATTTGAAGTTTAGTTCTACACACCCTCCACAGACTAATGGATAGACCGAAGTGGTGAATAGGAGTTTGGGTAACCTGCTATGATGCTTAGTAGGAGATAAGCCCAAGGGATAGGATTTGATTTTACCACAGGCAAAATTTGCTTACAACAATTTTGTCAATAGGAGTACTAGTAAATCACCATTCCAGATTGTATATGGGAATAGTCCAAGAAATGCTTTAGAGTTTAGAAATCTAGACAAAGGGGAAAAGACAAGTGTCGAGGCTGAAGACTTTACAGAACACATGAAGAATTTGCATGAAGAGATTAAAAAGCACTTTAATAAGATGAATATTTAGTACAAGGCTAAGAAAAATTAGAAGAGGAGATATAAGGAATTCCAGGTAGGAGATGAAGTCATGGTTCACTTGAGAAAAGAAAGGTTCTCAATTGGAACATACAATAAGCTAAAAATGAAGAAATTTGGACCATGTAGAATTTTGAAGAAACATGATTCAGGAAATGCATATGAGGTAGAGCTGCTGAGTGGGATCAATATTTTCCCTATTTTCAACATTGCTGATTTATCAGAATATCATGAAGGTTGAATAGAGGATGGACCAATAGAAGTGTAGTGGAGTATTCCGGCATCTACTTCAATGGAGGAGATAGAAGAGATCTTGGATAGCCATGTGGGAAGAATTACTTGGAACAGGCAATATGAAGAAAATTTGGAAAAATGGAAAGGAAGGCCTATTGAAGATTCTTCTTGGTCGTCGAAGGCAGAGGTTGACCATTGGGTTTTCCTCACACAAACATCTGAGACGTGATAGGGTCACTTCTCAAATTACCCTAGGTGTCTGATGCAGGAAAATCCAGTGGTGTAAGGGCAACCTTGCATCACCCAAAAACAAGTTAATTCAAAATAATTGTAGTTGTTTTCAATTCTTTCCATAATTAGTCTTTTTGGTTCCATAATATCTAGAATAATGATATAGGACTTTCAATTTTTCTAAAACTGCTAAAAATAGCAACCTGCTTGTTTTGGAAAGGGTACCTACCATTTTAGAAAAGTTTGTATTTGGGAATAGATTGAAGTGAAAACTCACAGAAAGTTACATAACGGAAATATAAGACCTATTGCAAAAGAATTAGGCAAAGATCATTTGTGAGCTAAAAGATATTAAAGTTTTTATTTTCTGAAAAGCCCCTAAAAATTTTTGAAACGAGATATGAGGCACTAAAACATCCCATAACATCCTGAAAAGTTGACGAAAATCCATTTATGAATTTTCAGCATGATAGTTTACATCACGAGATTTTTAGCGCTTAAAATGATTCAACAATCAGACACCCAGATCAAAAGTTATGCTTCCCAAAAGTTGACCTATGTTTGGACGGAGGTGCAAATTTCAAATTTTAGCTCTAGGCCACCAAAACGTGCTATTTATGACTATTTTTGGAACCCTGGGTGGCAGTAGAGTTAAGGGTGCAAGTGTAGAGTCAAGAATAGGGGGAAAACAGAAACCCTAGCTGATTTGGGGTTACAGAAGGCTGAAGATTCTAGAGTCTTGAGGTTGGGAAAGCTATAATTGTTGCAGCTAGTAGAGGATTCATCCTCTGATTGTAATTGAGTTTCTATAATGTAATGAGTTGCCTAGATCAATAAAAGAAAGTTCTATTTTCTATGTTCAATTTTTGTTGTTTTGTGTTTTATGATTTACCCCCTTCATCAACGATATAAAGGAACCATAAATGTATGACAAAAAATGAACCAATTCACCCTCTTTCCTCCATTGTTGCATTTTCCTAGATGAGTGAGAAATGATGATCATGTTAATTATTGCATATTCCTATGCTCAAACAAACTTCTACCCTTCTACTTGCCTAATCCAAATTTCTCTGCTATGTTCCTTCTATTAGCTAGGGGACAACTAATATTTATAAATATATTTACTAGGTTGTTGTATGATTAAATCCACAAGGACACTTTGCCTTAACTAACCCTCTAATAGAAAACAAGATCGAAGGCATTGAATAAGTCCTAGGTAAAAGGGGGTTCACATGGCTGAATTTGAATTTCTAAATTTGATGTTGGGTGGAACAATGTTATGCTCGTGAGGTCAACCTTGTGAGCATGGACCCAAACTAGGATAAAAGACAAGCTAGATCGTAATAGACAATGATAACTTAGGAATTAGTGTATGGATGGACATGATAATCATATAAATAGGCTGAATGTATTGTGATAATCATGTATTAAACTTTATAAAATGTTTACTTGACATTCAATATCTAGGTTCCAGTTCTAACTCTTTGGATTGCTATAAATGCTTGATATAAAAATATGTGTATTTTAATTTTCAACTAAGACCTTTTGAAAGTGATTAGCAAAAATATGGGATGAAGGGGAGGCTCAAATTGTTTGTATTTTCTGACATAAATTAGTCTAATTTTCATTAGATGCATTTTTTAATGTTTTAAATTGAATGTGTCTTCAAATGACATATATTTTCAATTTGTCCACGTTCAATGTGATTTTTAGTTCAAATTGTGTACATTATTTAATTAGTTTGTTGATATATATTTTTTATTGTTTAATATGTAGTTTCCCTTTCATCACATGGAGCCCAATATAGCTTTAGTTGATGAGTTTTCCATAGAGAATTTCATACATATTGACCATCCTGAAAACCCCTTATGTGGACCATCACCTCCACATAATGTATCACCACCACAAAAGCCCACACCTCCACCCTCTCCACCTCCTGACCCCCCATGTCCTCAAATTGATCAAAATTAGTTAAGAGAGAGCATAATTCAAACCTAAATGTCATTCAAGAAGATATAAATTTGATAAAAAAATGAGCCCAACCTTCCCCCCCATGTAGCACGATTCACATCTTTGATGCAAACTATTGTCGACTTTGTTTGATCCATCGATGCGGACCTAGTTAGTTTCCATCAATGGAGAGAAGAGAGAAGATAAATTTATGCAGACGGTTTGTCTTATAAAGAAATCCATGACCTTCATATTACCAAAGAAGCAATTTGTGGACATTTCTTTAACCCCAATACAAACAAACCAATTCCATCCACTAAAAAATGACTTTCAATTAAATAGTGTAGGCACCAACAGTTAGCTGTACATTTTCTGGATAGATGGTGGATGGTCTTTGATACTCCACCACATGGCAATTGTGAGGTACCCTTTTATTTTTTGATAAAGTTATGGGTTGAGTTTGAGATGTGTCAAAAACCCAACTATTTTGATATGAGGTCATTTCAGGGAGTTGGTCATGGTATGCCCTAAAATAGATTAGGAGCACATGTCAATCCTCGGTGACATGCTCTGATTCCACTGATTGTTGCTCCTCTAGCTCCTAGTATTCCTGCTAGATATTAGCAGCAGATGATATTGTCCACATTAGGAGCATTGAGTTCTCTCTTAGGAGATCTCATTCATCAGACTACCCACGTGGCAACTAAAGTGGGCGATAGAGAGCACAGAGGTTCATCATATGGGCACACTCAAGCATCCACTGTAGGTCCACCTATATCTACGATTGAATAATTTATGGACCTACTATATGCTGACGATCATCTGACATAAGTATGTACATCTTTTTAAAGGCATGTATTTTAATTTGTTTTAAATGTGCAAAATTCATGTAAATAATATTAAATTAAATTATATATATAATATAATATTAAGTTTCAAGAAGTGTTTAGTGTAGATGCATGATTAGAGGAGGCCAATTTCTCAATATAATCATGTTTTTTTTAGAGTTGTAGAAATGGGCACACCTTATGGTTAGGTAAACCAATATATATATATATATATATATATATATATATATATATATATATATATATATATATATATATATATATATATATATATATATATATATATATATATATATATATATATGTCCATATCTAATTTAATTTGAATTTGTACACATGTGTGAAATTATGATATAATGTATCTATGCAGGGAGTTCATGCGATGCCCATGACTGACCAACCACAAGGTGTGGTGAGCACTCCTGAGTCATCATCAGCTTTTATGCATGGGGCATCTCAGGTGCATGCTTTCAAAATTTATTTAAGTTTGAAATTTACACATGCTATAAAAACTCACTACATGTACTATGATTATTTTTATGTAGGATGATAGCAGTATCCTTATAGGTGGTAGGCAGGCTCCTGATTGTGGTCATGACCATGAGTCCATCTCATTTGAGGTCCTAAACTATACTAAATCTCCTATACAATTTTTAGGTCTTTTAAATATATATTTAAATTCAATTAAAATCATTTTTTATCACTAATATTTTCTAACCTATTATTTGCTTTATTTGAATATGCAGGAATTAGCAGCTCAATCATTTGGTCCTCAATTGACAGTTATTTCACCTGTTGAACAAAATGTGCTAGTAAATTCACATGATCAGATGGTAATTTATGTATATATACTTAAAATATTTTTTTACTATATTTATTATATTTAATTAAAATGAAATTTTTATCGAGTTAATATAAATTCTAGTCTATATTCTTTGCTTTATTTGACTATCTTCAATTAAAATAATTTTTTATCACTAATATTTTCTAACCTATTGTTTTCATTATTTCAATATCAAAGAATTAGCAGCTCAATCAGTTGGTCCTGATAAACTTGATTTGACCGATCGTTCTGATAGACTTGATTTGACCAATCGTCTTGATGGACTTTAGATTGTTTTATTTTATGGAATATAGATAGTTTTATTTATATGTGTGCCACTTGACATATACATTTTGAACATGTTATTTCATGGACCATTTCACATACATTATGATCATGTTTGTGTTTATGAATGTGTTCACATACATACATGTTATGTTTATTTTCAAGTAATATGCACTATAAATTCTTATCTAGAATCAAATTACATATATATTTACATGTCATTATTGAATGATGTTTAGATGTATTAATTTAATACTTTAGATATACATATTGAGCATGTTATTTCATGGACCATTTTACATACATTATATACATTATAATCGTGTAACTTGTGTTTATGAATGTGATCACGTACATGTTATGTTCATTATGATGATTATGTACACACACACACACACACACACACACACACACACACACACACACACACACACACACACACATATATATATAATCTAATTTTCAAGTAATATGCACTATAAATTCTTATCTAGAATCAAATTCCATATATTTTAAACATGCCATTGTTGAATGAAGTTTAGATGTCTTAAAATGATTAACTTTCAAATTTCAATAAAATCACAAGGTTACGTGACAAATTAATACATTCCTTATAGTTTAGATCATATTCATAATAAAGTAAGGGTAGGTAATTTTAACTATTAATCACTAAACAAAAATCTATGTAATTGTAACAATCATTCAATGTATCCAAAAGATGCATTAATTAACAAGGTTCTGCAAACCATATAATAGGCCCTTAAGAAAATTATAAACTTTTTAAGAAGATCATACTCTCCAAAATCTAACACCAATTAAGGGTAGGTAATTTTAACTATTTTCCAATTCTAGCGAATATTCATCACTAAATAAAAATCTATGTAATTGCAACAATCATTCAATGTATCCAAATGATGTATTCATTAACAAAGTTCTACAAACCATATAATAGGCCTGTAAGCAAATTCCTAGTCTTCGAGACACCATAACATCATATATTTCAATTGCAAAAGAACCTTAAAAGGAACAAGGAGTTTATAATATGACAAACATTTTATCCATTCAATCCAATAATCAAGCATATGAGTCAAAAGATAAAACATTAAATTCATCATATTGAACCTATTCTCCAATTAAGCTAAACACTTTTTCAAGTAATATAAATCCTATGATTTTGGTGCAGGAGCACCATGATAGTAAAGTCTAGTTTGATTTGAGACCCTAAGGTGAGAGAGTCATTGTAAGCAGTGTTGGGCTTTGAGAAGTTGCAAACCCATAGTTTGTGTCCTTGAAATAGGAAATTGCCTTGGGAGGATTACTTGTGAAGTTTGTAGAAGCACTTAGTTGAGCCCATTGTTGTGAAATAAGCCTCCTTGGGATTGAGTTTGACACCTTGTTTGACATCAGATTTTCTTCTAAGTCTCTAATCACCAATTCTCTAAGTATTTTTCCATTCTTAGATTTAAGTCGCAATTCCTCCCTTACTAGGAGGAGGAAAAAAACCTAAGGTCTAATGTCTCATACTTAGGTTTACACAAGATTTCATGTGGAACTTAGGTAGAAGAACATCTAGCTTAGAAAGATAGAAAAATTTCGTATAATACTAATAATGCAATATAATGTTGACTTCCTATGAAGATCATATTCTCCAAAATCTAACACCAATTAAGGGCAGGTAATTTTAACTATTTTCCAATTCTAGCAAATATTAATCACTAAACAAAAATCTATGTAATTGCAACAATCATTCAATGTATTCAAAAAATGCAATCATTAACAAGGTTCTACAAACCATATAATAGGCCCTTAAGCTAAATTATCCTAACACTAGTAATGATCATAACTTATACTTGACATGTACAAAATGTATAAGATACAATTGAACAATTTTATAAAATGTTGTTTATAAGAGATAATTTGTATAAGATAAAATTGGAAGAAGATATAAAAAGTGATTTATAAGTTCATTGAAGTTCATACATCGAACAAACATATATAATGTATATTGATATTTAATGTGCATATAAATACAATTAAAGCTTATCCACTTTTAACTCAAGACCACAAATTGGTATTTACATAAATTATATGATGAAATTTTTTTACAGTGACAATCATGGTAGATAGACTTGATGAGAACCTGCAAAAATTATTAATGTAAGTAAAGAAACTATATTTTATGAGTCATGTAACTAGATAATTCATATGAGAAAAGAACAATACATAGTAAACCTAGATATCCTAGATATAGATTATATGAGTCATGCATCTCGTGAACCCTACAAATCCTAGAAATCCTAAATATAGATTAGTTATTCTAAGAGGATGGCTTAAGGGGAGTTAAGAGATGTACCATAAACCATTAACCCATATGGATTTGTTATTCTTTGCATCTCATGAACCCTACAACCTAAAGCCTATGAGATGCAAGATGATAGATTAAGGGGTTCAGATAAGAGGATATGGCTAAAGGGGTCTTAAGATGATGGCTTAAGGGGAGTTAAGAGATGAACCTTAAACCCTTAATGCATAATAGATTTGTTATTCTAACCATCTTGTGAACCCTATAAACCCTTAACCCTTAACCCTTAACCCTAGGACTTAAAGCCTAGGATATGAACCCTTAACCCTTAACCTATAATAGATTCAAGTTATTCTAATCATCTCATGAACCCTAGAAATCCTAAACCCTTAACCATATGACCTAAAGCCTAGGATATGAGGAGGGATTAAGGGTAGATATGAGGATATAGCTTAATGGGTCCTAAGAGGATGGCTTGAGGGGAAAATTAAGAGAGTGAGTTAAGGGGATTCAAGAGGATAGATTAAGTGTAGATAGGAAGATATGGCTTAACGGGTCCTAAGAGGATGGCTTAAGGGGAAAAATATTAAGAGAGTGACATAAGGGGATGCAAGAGGATAGATTAAGGGTAGATAGGAGGATATGGCTTAAGGGGTCCTAAGAGGATAGCTTAAGGGGTCCTAAGAGAATGGATTAAGGGGATATGGGGATATGGAATCAATTATAAAGTTTTTATAAAATGACAATGAATTATTTAGTTTTATATTTTGACTATCAATTAAATGTATCTAGAACTATATATAGTTACCTATATCTAGATTTGAATTCCACTATAATATATGTATGTATGGGCCCTCTTTTTTTTGTAATGCATCTAGTTTTGGGAGACCTGAAACAAAAAATGATTTAAAACTATAATTAGTAAATGACTAAAGACTAACATATATATATATATAGACATGTATTTGCGATAAATTTTTGACTATATATATACAACTATATACTTACTTGTATTTATTTATTCCATTGTACCATCTACATCCTTTCCTTTTTCTAATGAACCTATGATTGTCTCATGATCATCCATTGAAAGTGTCCATAACACTTTATTAATAGGCCTCCATTTATATGTAACTAGTTTTATATTGGTTGCCAAAATCAAATGTGAGTAATGTATAATCTTCTTGTGTCTTTCATAGTCTTCAAATGCAGGCAAGCCATTCTTTCTTATTAGATATTTTCAAAGCCAAGTGCCAACAACAACCATAGAACTAGTTGGACACTCAAAGATATCATCATCCACTCTAGGATGTACCAACTTATGTTTTCTCTCAACACATCTAGCCAACAAATACTTTGTCTCCTCTTCATTTTCCTCAGGTGCAAGAATAGCATACACATGTCCTGTAGAAAAAAACTAATTCAATAAAGAGTGACATATGCTTAATTCACATATAAAAATGCATACATATATAATTAAATTTAATTTTTAATGTACCTTCTTGTATAAGATCTGAAACATGATCATAATCATTTGATGAAAATAGTTGATTATCTTCAATCATCGTTCCATGTTGATCATGTGTTGATGTAGGTGTTAAGGCTCTTTGTTGCCATTCTTCAACCTATTCTGTATTTTCACATGCCTCCCAATCACCTGCAATACAAAATTGACAAAAACATGCAAGCTCCCTTGTCCATATTGTCGATGTGTTTGCATTGAAACTCTTAAACAAATGTTATTTTGCAGATCCATTAATTGTTTCACAATCTTGTCGAGTAAGAATATCATTTTATTCAACTAACCAAAAGAAGGGTCAAATTATTGACTTGTCACTTGTTCTTGTAGATAATTTTGCATTGCACCAATCTACAATTATACGTACATCTCTGAATTTCCCTGCATCCTCAAATTTTAGTTGCTCTCTAGAAAGAGATCTTTTCACACATGCACCTACTCTATCATGTTCTCCTTTGCAATGTCCAGCTTCAAAAAAACTTCATATGTCCTGGATCCTTATGAACTCTACATAACCGATAAAATATTTTAGCATTCTTGAATTGACTTGTGCAATTATCTGACCATATGAGATGTTCTCTCATTTGAATTCCTCTCTCTTTTAATTTTTTATAAAATGTATCAAAACAATATTGAACAAATTAAGGTGAAGGTAATCAATTATCACTCACATAAAAATGGTACTCTCTCAAAAAATCTCTATTATCTCCTCTACTATCATCTGCATGTCTATCTACAATATGAACAAATATGGCTACTTGCACTAAATTAGATTATTGTGATTGAATTTCTTCTTGTGGACTAAGAATATAGTTTTCAGTAAAATCAACAATTGACAATATAGTTCCAACTAGGAATGTGTTTTTACATGTACGAAGTTCACCACCAAGCCAATCATCATTTTGAGAGTGTCTTACATATTTAGGTTCAATCTTATGTTTAAATTCTTTAATAAAAGAATGCACACTATTTTTTTCCACAATTAGCTCACAACATTTTCTAATTTTTCCATCTTTTAAAGAATATTCAACATTTTAAAATTTTTTAACATCCACTAATTGTTGTCCAAATTCATGTAAACTACTTTCATGCATACATTGTCCTAACAATAAAAAATTACATCTATTGCATTGTCCAGAAATACATGCATTTAAATAAAATAAGTTTCCATTAAGGGGTTCACAAAACAAACTTGCTATAAAATCTTTGATTGTTTCAGTTCGCATATTAATACTAGAAATGTCCTACACAATTTGGTTAGCATGCAAAGTACCATGTATATAAAAAAAAATATCATAATAATAATGAAATTGTACATGAGTTTTACAACAATAGGAGATTCATTGTTTATTAATTCTAACATACCAAGGTTTACATTTTTCAAATGATCTTTGACTTATGCTAATATTTGGTAAGATTGAATCATCTTAAAAAAAATATAATTCAATTTGAGTCATGTCTAATAGATTCTTTGGATGAGGGTCACGCATTTTTGATCCCACCCTTAATTTTAAAACATCTATAATATTAGGTGATACTCTTGTATTAGCATGCCAAAAAAATTTTATTAAAGATTTGATTTCATTAGTTAATTTCATATCTGACCTTGGGAGTCTACCACTAAAACACCAACATTGATTAATTGGATCCTTTTCAATACTCTTCTTTTATTCGCTCCTATCAAAGTTTTAGGATTTCCTTTTATATATTTACTAATCTTACTTAACATTCTTTTATTTGAAGTTGATTTATTTACTAGAGCAATTGTTATTGCACGATGAGCTACATTCTTATCTTTAGATTGACTTTTCCTTCCTATAGAATCAATAGCATTGGCAACACTAGATATGACTTGTTCTACTGAATCATCTTTTGTTTTTGGTTTTAGAAAAATGACTAATTTTTCATCACTTTTTGTATTTTCCACATTTCCATCAATTGGATCATGAGTTGACATTGGAATCCTGATTTCTTTCTATAAAAAAGTTATTTTATATAATCTATTTCCATGAGTTCTCATTTGTCTCCAACAAACTTTACTAGGAAGGTTATCTAACACATCTCTTTCAATTGTAAAAAAAAATGTTTTTATTTTCATTCATACAAGTGGTTTCATTTTTATTGAACATGCAAGGGGTTTCATTTTCATTGAACATGCAAGGGGTTTAATTTTTGTTTTCAAACATACAAGGGATTTCATTCTCATTTTCATCAATATGAGGGATTTCATCATTATTTTGTTTTTGCATTGTTTCAAAACTAGAATTATTGATACCATCAATGGTGTATCCAACTTCAACTAAATAACTGAGTGATATATTACCAAGACTTGGGTTTGAAGACATACCCACATAAATTGTTTCAATACGTGTATTTTCCATATCATTGGGAGGTGGATTTGAAGACATACATGAAGTTGTTTGCATAGGTGCTATTTCAATATCATTCAAAGAACTGAAGTTGAAGGCATAGTTGGGTTTGTCTCCATAATTGCATTTTGTTCCATATTCACCATCTCCATATTTACGTCATCTACATTCATCTCACCCTTCATGGTTTTCTCTTCAAAATTCATGGAACTAAATGCTTCCAAATGTTTCATTTGGTGGATTCTTTCTCTTCTATTCCTTTGTTTTTTTGCCTCCATTTCTCTATTTGCTTCAATTTCTTCGGGTTTCATTAACTTTCTACATCTTTTTCTTTGTCTATGTTTTGATCCCATGATTAGAAAACCCTCTTGATAAAAACATAAATGAATCTTAACAGGTATTTTCTAATTGCCACCTCCTTCAAATATTTAAATAAAACTATATAATATGGAGATCCTTTCTTCTATGAACTTTGAAGTACAAAAACATCATGAATACATTCAAAATATCTCTTTTTCTAAATCTTCTTGTAAAAAGTCCTTCTACTTGATTCCACTTCAAAAAATTCAATTTGTAGTTGTCTTTTCCAAAAATTTGAATAGAATATGACCTGTTAAGAGATTTTACAAGACAAGAATGCAATAAAATATGCAAAAACTGGCATTGTCGGTCCGTACTACTAAAAGAGAATGTTGCAGGGAAAGACTGCTTAGTTGGTTTTTTCCAAATTAGGGAATAACGTATCTATTAGAAATACATATGCATTATAAAACATGTATGTGTTCTATTTCATAAATGTATACACATTTCTTTTTTTGAATGGCCAAATAGATAATGTGTATGCATTTATAAAATGTGTACACATTTTTCTTAAGAATGCATACACGTTTCTTTTAGGAATGCATATGTATTTTATAATATGTATGATTTTCTCAAATTTGAATTCCCAATCCACATGTAGCCTCAATTTTAGGCTTGGGAAAGGCTTGGGAACTCGACCCTTAGCCTTTGACCAGCAACTAAAAAACTAAGGCAAGTTCAAGAGAAATGTCAAACTTTGACTATATAGTTGATGGACCTTTTTTATGAATTAATCAACGAAATTAAAACCCATTATAGAACAAGACATCTAGTTTCCAAATATTTAATTTTTGTTAAAATTGGTTTAATTTTGATACTTTTTAATTAATTTCTAAGCAAACTCGTCTATAAACTTAAACTATCAGGTCTTTTTTGTTTTTTTAATAACCTTTTTTTGGTTGATTTTTTTTGTAAAAAAATTACATGACATCAATCTTTAGACAATTCTCTACACAATGAAAAAAAAATTTAAAAAATATTTAGTTTAGGTCCAATTATGCTATCTGTACACGTTGATTTTTAAATATAGGAATTACGACCAATAAAAAAAAGTATTTAGAAAATAATTACAAAAAAAATCCTCATCAATCTTCATGTTGTTAGGTATCTTTTCCCAAAAGGAATTAGAAAAATATTTTCATTTAGGTCAAAAAGTGGTGTCTGTACACGTGCATGGTAATGTAAAAAAAATGACTTTTAAAAAGTGGTTTTTTATAAATACCTATCAAAATAGAATTTCTGTCATCTAGATTTTTGAAAAAATTACATATTTGTAAACTCGATTCAAAATGCTAAATTTCATATTCCTAACTTTTTCTAAGATTCATTGTGTAAGTGTTTAAAATTTTTAGTCCAAGTGTGACAAATTCTGAAAAACAGCAAAAACACTTCTATTTTTTGAACTTTTTGTGGACCCAACTTCTTACATCAGCCCACATTCTACAATCACGACATTCCATGAGACCACATTTCATGAGACATTCTGTCAAATAGTTCATGTGCATTATCTATGCTTCCACATTTTGCATGCATGTCTACTAGGTCACTTGCAATTACATCATCTGAAAAAATTCCCCTTTCTGTTCTACTTTGATGGATGTCCATACCCTGTGCCAAAGCTCTAATTTTAGGATAGGCAGGGAGGATGCTATCAAAGGTTCTAAAATTTAGCTTTACGCCTAACAATTGCATTTGATTGAAAGTTTCAAAATCCTTTTTTGGCTAATCCATTTTGTGCAATCCTGCAATCATTGCATTCCATGAGATGACATCTCTTTGAGGCATTCTGTCAAATAGTTTTTGCGTCTTGTGTGTCCTTCTACACTTTGGCATATGATACCATGTTTTGCATACATATCTACCAGAGTATTTCCAACTCTAACATCTAATAGAAATTCCTCCCATCCCCTTTCACTTTGATGGATGTCCATACTCTATTCCAAAGCTCCCACGTAGGCACAAGTAGGAAGGGCGCTAACGTTGGTTGTGGAATTTGACTTCACATCTACCAATTTCAATTGATGAAGGTTTCTAATGCCTTTTTAACAAATCCATTATGTTCAAATCCTGCAATCACTACTCAAATAGTTCACATACCCTATTTTTAGTACATGTCTTTCATTCAACATATAAACAATCCTGACTTGGTCACTATTGTTTGTAGTGTTTTATGATTAGGCAGGAGAATATTGGATAGGTCTTTTGTACTCATCAAATAAATTACCTTCATATTTCTATTGGCATAACCCTTGGACAACTTAGAATTTATAACAATTGACTTAAGTCGTGATGTTGTTCTCATATAAATATTTCATTCTTACCTAATTGAAAGGAGTTATAGAATGTTTTTGAAACTGTTAGTAACATAAGATTTTGCGTGTAGCATCGTAGGTAGAATTTGGATAGGGTATAGTGTGAATTATTCTATGTGATAGCATGTGGATTTTAAAACAAGATAAATGGTTAATACTCAAGCAATACTAAGTTTTGTATTTATTTTAATGATGATTTAATATATAGTAAATAATGTGATTAAATATTATTGATAGAAGCAATAATAGCATGGACATTTCAAAATTAATTATTGAATTATATATTAAAATTTGATATTTTGGCAACTAAACGGGTATGTATTTATAATGTCATAGTAGGTCAAGAACAAAATCTTGGACTAATGATTGGGTTCTTCTTATATATTATCATATGCTTATATTTGAACCTTTCATTAAGTGTTTTGGTAGAAATATTATATGGATGATTTTATGTCATTAACCCTTCTTTTAATTTAACTAAGATATATCATTGTGTATGTAGAATCACGTGAACCATGTTGATATTAATCAAGCTAGATACTTAATATTTATGTACAAGAACTCACTAATCAAGGAATAATATAAAATTCTAGACAACATTATAAATGCAACTATATATGAATCTAAAAATTAGCCCTTTTGGCCATACATAAATACAAGTGGAATGCCTTATTTAAAGAAATGATGACCTTTTATGAATGAGAATCTAAGTTATTAAGTGTCAAATGTTTGGAAATTGAATACAATTAAAAATGTCGTCTTGAATTAATACTTATGTTTCCTCAGATAAGAGCACATTAAATTAACTTAAAACAACATTAAAGTTTACTAGGGAAAATGAATAGGGTAAATGCTCAAAGATGAGTCCACTTAAGGTGGAAGTTTTAGACTTAGAAAAAAACCCAAAATTAGGTAAACCAAAACAAGATCCCACTTTTTATGAAACAGGATCCTGTTTCATAAAAGGTTAAAATATTAACCTTTTATGAAACGGGATCCCATTTCATAATATTTGAATTTCTGACACAATTTTTACAATGTGATTTGGGTTGGGAAAAAGGATTGGGAACCCGACCCTTGGCTTTGGACCTGGTTTGGCCTGCAACTTGAAGGTCCTATCAATGTCACAACAAAATAGTGACTTTGGACATATATCTACAGGCTCTTTTTTTAGATTTTTTTGATGAAATTACAACCCATTATAGATGAGATAGTGTAGATTCCAAATATATAATTTTTTTTATAATTGGATTATTTTTCTATTTTTCAATTAATTTATGATGAAGCAGGTCCATAAACTTGAATTATTAGGGTTTTTTAATATTTTAATACCTTTTTATTAAAATAGATTTTTTGTAAAAAAATTGTATGAAAATGTACTTTAGGCAATTCTTTTCAATTTAAAAAAAATCAAAAAATGTTTAGGTCATCTTATGCATGACGTACATGACGATTTTTTAAAAGACCAAAAATGGCCAATAAAAAATTAACAAAAAAAAAAATTCAATAAAAATTTACAAAAAAAATGGAAAACGTACTTCAGTGAGTTATAAATATTTTCCCAAGAGGATTTAGAAAAATATGATTATTTAGGTCAAAATATGGATGGCGTACACATGCATGGTATAGTAAAAAAAGTGATGTTTAAACAGTGGTTTTTAGAAATGCCTATTGAAAATCAATTTCTATCATTTGGGTATTGAAAAAAATTACATATTTTGAAACTAGACTGTGAGTACTACATTTCATATTTAGTAACATTTTCCAAAATTCCACCTTTATGTGCTTCAAATTTAGGTCAAATGTGACAAATTCTGAAAATCAGGGAAAACACTTCCACTTTTTGGCCAAAAAGTGGACTCAACTTATTACACACACCCAATAATAAATGGAGTAAATGAACTACCATGTTCCTTGAGCATGAAGTTGCAAGGACAAAGGGATTTCAAATGGATGAATTTTATAATAATATAAATTATGAATGTAATCAAAAAGTTTTTAAAGTGGTTGTTAATTGGAAAGTTATAAAACCTTAGAACAACTATTTACCAATTTTATGTAACAAGAATCATTGTTTATCTTCGATCAAGTTATATTCACAAGTTTATTAACAATGGAAATTATTTAATTTTAATAAAGTATAAACCCATTTAGGGAGTTTAAAGTAAACCTCTTGTTGAGATATCTGTCTTAGAACATGCTTATTGGTTTTAATTAAAAATGAGTTTATAATGATCGTGTAAGAAATTGCTTCGATTCTTTACCTTTGGAATAAAGTTTATTGGTGTATGAAAAATTAAGTTATTAAAATTTTCATATTTTTCCAAGACCAAATCTCTACATACATTACTGATAGAATATCATTTCTACTTATGTTATGTAGAATTATGAATTGATGAAATTAATTATTTTCTCTAGTACTATTCATTACGTATAAGTGAAATGATCAAGCATCTTTACTATAATTTACTTAAATTATGTTTACAGAAGTATCTTTCCTTTGTTAATTTGTTTATTAGTTATTATGTAAGTTTTCTATTCAATTTAGTTAGGTAAACTCTTAATCAACATCTAAAAACTCAAACAAATCGTAGTGTTCAGTTTTTATGGTACCTCTATATCACGTTTATGGGTAATGTCATCATGTTGAACCAAGTACCTTGTGCCTAACACAGTTGCAAAAATAATGTCTAGGCACCATCCATCTAAATAATTAGGGACTAATAAGGGACATGCCGAAGTTAAATCTGTAGGAAGGGAAAATCTCCTCAGATATCTCATTAAGAAGATTAATTAAAAAGAAAGGACGAGTCTATTGAAATAGTGGTATGATGATTACCATGTGAATTTCTAAGTATTGAGGCTATAATGCTCATTTAGAAAACCTTTCAAACTATCAACAGGGAATGAGGTTATTGACAACGCAAGTCTAAATCGAAGATGACTTGTAAAATGTTAGATATGGCAACTAGTCTGATTCAGAAACCCTATCTATCATATGCTCTCACCTCATATTCGCAAATCTTGGTGAATTTGGCTTGAGGAACTAAAGTAAATTTCATGAGCAGATACCTGATAGGGATTCCTCCACACTAGGACTAACTAACAATTACCCCATTTATGTTTGTGGTAGTGGACTAATTTCCATCCTTGTTTCACTAATTGGGTGGTAGCTGACAAAGAACTATCTGGGACAAGGAATAACCCTAGAAAGGGATGGATACCCACTCACAGTTACATCAAACATAGTGCAAAATAGAACTTCATATTTCTATTCCCCATGTCAGTCACATCTAAAGGAGGGGGGCCTTGATCCTTTGGATACAAGATATGTAGATAGTCTAGATGGTGAAGGATGCCCCCAGTACTCAGGTCCCCTAGATGTAGGGTATTCTTCTATAATTAACATCGTGATCTTAATTTTTTATGTAGTGATTTATGAGACATGTTAACATGAGATTGTCCAGTTAGTTTTGTGCAGATAATAATAATACAGTTACTAGAGGAAAAACAAGTTGTCAGAAATGAATGCAAAATGTAATGCATGACTTAAGGTATGTGTTGATCCATTGTCCCTGCATGTTATCTTGAGAAATGTACTTTCTCCCTTCACTAGATATAAAATCGCTGATCTTTCAGTACTTGATGATTTTAGAAAACTAAATTCAAGTTTGTCTCATTTCTATAACATGCTTTAAGCATTTCTTAGAATTTATAGAAAAAATTCACATTTCTTGCATTTGTTAGATAAGTTTTTAAAATTCCTTGGTATTTTCAAGTTTAGAGTCAGTATTATTTTGTTTTTGTTAATAAGGAGTTGTCCTTACACATTATAAGCAATGAAGACATTAAGTAAACCACATTACCTAAATAATGTAGGATAATAGATAATCCATGTTATTAAATTCCCTCATGAAACCATCGTAAATAGTTTTCATCACACTTTCCAAAGAAAAGATAAAAATAGTTTTTACCTGAAAGCAAAGTAGCAATGATAAAATTTTGATGTATACCTTAGATTAGTTCCAACCACCACAATTCATCCCAATATTTATTAAACCATTACCTGAAAGCTAAACAGGAATGACAAAATTTTTCCCTACATACTGCAAATTAGACCCAATTTCCCACATTCATCCCTAATATTTAATAAGCTTCTTCTTCAAGAGCAACTTAGCTTCCAATTGCTCCTATTTACCCCTGATACATTATTTAATCACATGCTAGCTGAAATCAAAGCAACAATAATGAACTCCTTTTGTTACGATAAGCTAGAATGGTCTTTTTGAATGATAAGTATTATAGGGATGATTATATTTGAAATAAGACAAAATAATATCATGAAATAAACAATCAAGATGATTTGGATTAGTGTATCTAATTAATCATAACATGAATACATGAAGAGTGACAACTACATACCTATGAAATCATGAATTACTAAATCTTACAACTAAGATTATGTTAACATACAACAGGCAGTTGCAATTAGCCCGGTCAACATCATATGCTCTAATAATAATAACCATGGCTTTCTAGGGTTTGTTAGGGTTTGGTTTCTAATTTCTTTTCTCTGATGATGGAGGTTACAACCTTGGGCAGTACCTTTGAGACCCAGACCTTGGCGAGTGAGGATCCTTCCAAGGGATGGAAAGGGGTTTTGACAGGGAAGAAGAATCTCTCCCCTAAAGGTGCTTCTGGGGTTCTTGTTCAAAAGGAATCAGTAGAGGATATAGCTCTAGACATACCTGATGATTTGGTTGATGAAATAGTAGCATCCATGGATCTGGCTCTGGTTGGTAAGTTTTTCTCTCTTTGCCCTAATATTGAGATGGTGCGGAAGTGGGTGTCTAATCGGCGGAGGATCAAAGGCAGTGTTTCTATCATTGCTATGGCAAGAGGATTGTTCTTATTTAAATTTACAAGTAAGGAGTATATGTTAGTTGTTTTGGCAGGAGGGTCATGGCTTCATGGTACTCATTCACTCGCTTTGTGTGCCTAGAAAACTATATTCGATCCCAACATGGATTTGAACTGGACTACCTGAGTTTGGGTGAGGCTCCCAGGGTTTTCCTTGGAATATTGGGATGAAAAGATTTTTTCTGCTATTGGTAATACCTTTGGTCAGTATGTGACTTTGAATACACCACTCGGGCTAAGTCCCATTGTGTGTATGCTAGATTCTGTGTTAATGTGGAGATTCACAAAACCCTCCCTATGTCCATAGAGTTAAACTCTAAATATGGGATCTGGACCCAGTTGATTCTCTATCAAAATGTTACTACCTTCTATCAGATTTGTAAGAACAAGGGCCATTTAATGACCCATTGTAAGTTGAAGCAAATGGAAGAAAATGCTAATCTTAACAAAGAGGGTGATGATAACTCATCCAAAGAAGACATCCCTGACAATCAGGGAATGGGGAGTAATGAGGAAAATGTGTTTACAAAAAAATCTATAGAGAGGGATATGGAGATGGGTTCTCAGAAGACTGGCAAGGATGACTACCAACACCTTAATCAATAAGATATTCAGAATTCTCCAGTGCTTGAAGAGGGTGAGATTCATTCCCAATAGGTGGAGGCTGCTGATGAGGGCAAAGAACCCTCAGTTACTATTGATCTGAATGCCCAACTCCCAAAACTAGATTGCAATAATAGTTTGCAACCTTCCAACCATCCTCTAAGAAAAAATCTTCTCCTGTTCTAGATAGAACCATGACTGAGACCACAGAGGAGGAATTTTTTGAGAATCAGGTAGCTATTCCTCCCTTGTCCACTAGAATCAGACCTAGTGGTAATGGTAATGACCAAGATGACTAGATTACCCCTAAGAAAAAAATCGTAGGACTAAAAAGTCTATTGATGTTGGAATAGACTCTAGACAAGGAAGACCGACTCTTAGAGAAACAAGGCAAAGAGAGATTGCCAGGGAGATTGCTAGTGGTAAGCAAAAACACTGGAGATCCAATCTCAAAAACCTCCTAAATGAGAATTCTTTCTTGGAACTTGAGGGGCTTCAATAGCCTCACCAAATAGTTTGAAGTGAAAAACTATATTCTAGATCATAAGGTAGATATTCTTTTACTTCAGGAAGTTAAGATGAACGAGAAGAAATTTAAGATGATAGCTGATAAAATCTTGCCCAATGCTACTTTTTGTATTAGTCCAGCTATGAGAGCCTCTGGAGGGATTGTTACCATGTGGAGTGATGCTAAAATTCATGGTACTCTTTCTACTTCTAGTAAACATTTTCTAATTGTCAACTTCTCTTTACCTTCTTTTAATTGGTCCTTGATTAATATTTATGCCCAAACACTAGGGCACTGAGGAAAACCTTGTGGATAGATTTGTCTAATACTCTTTCCACTACCCCTCATTCTCTCTCGATGTTGGCTAGAGACATGAATACTCCCTTATATCCCTCAGAGAAAATTGGGGCTATTCTAGACTATTCTGATAGCATGTTTGATTTTGTCGATTCTACCAATTCCTTTGGGTTGCTGGATGTGGACCTTTAGAATCAGAATTTTACCTAGTCTAACAGAAGAAGAGGAGATCAAATGATACAATTTAAATTGGATAGATTTCTTATTTCTAACAATTGGGACAACAACCATAATATGAGTTTGGAGGCCTTACCAAGAACCATGTCTGATCATAGTCCTATTCTATTCAATTGGAAGGAGCAATGTAAGTGTGGTCCCTTCCCTTTTAGATTCGAAGCTATGTGGATTAAACATAAAGATTTTAGAAATCTTGTGGCTCATTGGTGGCAAATTCCAATTCAGGGTACTCCTATGTTTTGGTTGTTCAAGAAGCTCCTTCATATTAAATAAGAGGTTCATGGTTGGAACAAATATAGTTTTGGTAATGTATTTATTCAAAAGAAAACTATCTCTTGTAGACTAGATGATCTTCAACATCTTATGGCTCAAGGAGTTGTTACTGATGACATTACCTAGGAGGAAAGTAATCTAATTTCTGACTAGAAGAATCTTATGAGTAAAGAAGAAATTTTCTAGAAACAAAAGTCTAGAGTTCAGTGGCTCAAAGAAGGGGATCAGAATACTGCTTTTTTTCATCTTTCAGCTATGAAGCATAGGAAAGCTAATTCTATTTCTAAATTATGTTTGGAGGATGGCAATATTATCACTGAGGAAAATGAGATTGTGAATCAAGCTGTGTCATTTTTTCAAAATTTGCTGTCAGAACAAGCTAATAATGTTGACAATGGGCAGATTACGGACAAGTTCCTAGATAAAATCCCCTCATTGATTACGGAAGAGGACAAAATTGAAATGTTAAATCTAATTTCTGAGGAAGAGGTTCGTGCTATCTTATTTTCTATGGGTTCTTTCAAAGCTCTAGGCCTTGATGGCTTTCCTCTGATATTCTTTCAGGAATATTGGGATATTGTGGGCTTCAATGTAACTGTTGCTGTTAGGGATTTCTTCAGAACTCGTAAAATTCTCAAGTAGATCAACAATACTTTTATTGTGCTTGTCCCTAAAAAGCCTAAGCCTATGCATCTTTCTGATTTTAGACCTATTAGCTTGTGTAATACCATCTATAAGATATCTACTAAATTTATTGTTTTGAGGTTTTAGTCTTTTTTGGATAAAATTATTTCCCCTTATTAGAAAGACTTTGTCCCTAGTCATCAAATTCTTGACGCTATTATTTCCACTCATGAAACAATCCATTCTATGGATAAGAGTAGGATTTGGTGCAGGAGCACCTTCACAAATTGATGTTTCCATAGGAGTTTGATTGAAATTTGATGATTTAACAATGCAATGAGATAAATTAAGTCATTTTCCTTTTATTAAAGTCACTAGGAGATTAGGAGGTTCAAATATACAAAATATTGCATACAATGTAAAGGTTGTCATACAAAATGTAAAATTTCAAAAGATGTAAAATGAGGGAAGGTTAAGAGTCATTTGGCTCTTAGTTCATTCCAAGGAAGTTAGGAACTGAAGAGTCATGATGTAATACCTTTAAAAGGCCTTGTATCCATTTGTTAAGGCAGGAGGGGAGAAGGTTGGAGAATGTGGGTTGTTACATTTTGATGTGATATCAATAAAAGATACCCTTGTTTCTGCATTTCTGAATGTTAAACTACAGTTTCAGAGATTGGTATGGATTTGTATGGATTTTATATGACTAGAATGTGGTAATTATGGAAATATTATTGAGTCTACTTTCCATTTCTTTTTGTTGCATCAAATTTCGTTCAAATTTGAATAAGTTATGGCATTTTTATTGAAGGTAGGTCTGCAGAGTTTAATTTTTTGAAAATGTAGTCTGAAAATATGCATGGTACGGCCTGGTACAGCCTCACATTGATGTATATAATAGATGGATGGAAAGATATGTGTTTAGAGTTTACAATTATTTTGGTTTGGTATAATTTCATTGAGTTTTGTGATAGATATTGCAATTTTGGTGAGGGCAGGTCTGAACGCTGCCTAGGGTTTGCAGTTTTGGGAAAAAAATCATAACCTTCTCCCCTACCATTGGATCTTGATGAAAATTGGAGTAAAAATATGTATTAATGTTATCTTCAACCTGACCAAAGAAATTGGATTATTTATTTTATTTGTTAATGTTATTGAGGATAGTTTTGGTCCTCCTACCTCTACATCAAATTGGTATCAGAGTTGGTGAAAGATTTGGGTGGTGTGTATTTGTTACTTGTCATTGAGAAGGTAGGTGAAGAACTAAAGGAAAGATGAAGAGTTGTGTTGGTGACCATTATTTTGTTTTCTAAGTTGTTTGGTTGCAGGTGCTTGGTCCATCTAGCTGCAAGAAAGAAGTTTCTGAGGTTGTGTGTGAGGGAAAACAAGAGAAGGTCTGTCATGACCATTCTCTAATGGAGATTAGGCTGGATAAGGGTGCGGAGAGAAACCACTGGAGAGAGAGTGGTAGGTGCATCACCAAGATCTGCTGTTGGGAGAGATGAATGGTTTGGTGAGTTGGTGTTGTGAAGCAGTAGAGAGATGGATACCTGACTGAAGAAGCACTTGATGTTGCAGCTTGAAGAGTACTCCACTAATGGGAGTAGAAGGAGCCTGAGGATGCTCTGTGAAGATGGTAGTTTGATTTGTTGGTTGGTTGGTCACCATTCCTATTAGTCTAAAGATTGGAAGACTGAAGCTGAAGAAGATGAAGAGACAGACAGAGGAAATGCAAAAAAAGATAGTTTTGTTTTGTAGATACATTTCCAAGGGACTTGGAAAATATTTGTTGGTTGGTTGTATGGTGCAGGAGCACCTTCACAAATTGATGTTTCCATAGGAGTTTGATTGAAATTTGATGATTTAACAATGTAATGAGATAAATTAAGTCATTTTCCTTTTAGTAAAGTCACTAGGAGATTAGAAGGTTCAAATATACAAAATATTGCATACAATGTAAAGGTTGTCATACAAAATATAAAATTTCAAAAGATGTAAAATGAGGGAAGGTGAAGAGTCTTTTGGCTCTTAGTTCATTCAAAGGAAGTTAGGAACTGAAGAGTAATGATGTAATGCCTTTAAAAGGCCTTGTATCCATTTGTTAAGGTAGGAGGGGAGAAGGTTGGAGAATGTGGGTTGTTACATTTTGATGTGATATCAATAAAAGTTACCCTTGTTTTTGCATTTCTGAGTTTTAAACTGCTGTTTCAGAGATTGGTACTGATTTGTATAGATTTTATATGACTAGAATGTGGTATGGATGGAAATAGTATTGAGTATACATTCCATTTCTTTTTGTTGCATCAAATTTCATTAAGATTTGAATAAGTTATGGCATTTTTATTGAGGGTAGGTCTGCAGAGTTTAATTTTCTGAAAATACAGTCTGAAAATATGCATGGTACTACCTAGTACAGCCTCACATTGATGTATATAATAGATGGATGGAAAGATATGTGTTTCTAGTTTAGAATTATTTTGGTTTGGTATAATTGCATTAAGTTTTGTGAGAGATATTGCAATTTTGGTGAGGGCAGGTCTGAACACTACCTAGGGTTTGCAGTTTTGGGAAAAAAATCATAACCTTCTCCCCTACCATTGGATCTTCATGAAAATTGGAGTAAAAATATGTATTAATGTTCTCTTCAACCTGACCAAAGCAATTGGATTAGTTATTTTATTTGTTAATGTTATTGAGGATAGTTTTGGTCCTCCTACCTCTACATCAGGATCCCTGGTATGGTTCTAAAGTTTGATATCTCTAAGGCCTATGATAGAGTTTCATGGAAGTTCCTGTTTAAAGTCATTCAAAGTTTTGGTTTTAATGATAAAATATCCTTACTCATTTGAGAGGTTGATTCTACTACTAATTTCTTTGTTCTGGTTAATGGGGTTACCAAGGGTTTTTTCTTGTCCATGAGGGGGATTAGGCAGGGAGATCCTCTTTCACCATATTTGTTTATCATGATGGTTGAGGCCCTCAGGAGATATGTTCACTCTAAGATTTCCTCTAAGGAGATCATGGGTATTAAACCTACCTCTTCTCTCCCTCCTATGTATGTGCAATAGTTTGTGGATGATACCGTCCTCTTTGGTATCTATTCAATGATTGAAGTTTGAAGTTGGAAGAATATTCTAAATGACTATGCCAAAGCCTCTGGTCAATACATAAATTTTTAGAAAATGAATGTGTATTTTTTAACACTCAGGATGATCTCCAGAGAAAAATTGTTACTATTATTGGTTGTGTTGAGGTGACCTTCCTGCTATTTATCTTGGCCTCCCTCTCACTGTTAAAAAGGTTTCTCAGGGATTTTGGAATGGAATTCTGGAATGAACTCAATTGAAGTTGGTTGGATAGAAGGGGAAGCTCCTCAATAGTGCTAGTAAATTACAACTTTTACGAGCTTCTTTACAAGGTGTTCCTACTTATTTCCTATCTCTTTTTAAAATGCCTAGGTTTATTGCTGACAAATTGGAGTAGATCCAAAGAAAATTCCTATGGACTGGTGTGGAAGATAAAAAGAGAATGTCTTTGGTTAGCTGGGACAAAGTTTGTCTTCCCAAATCTCATGGTGGTCTTAACATTAGAACTGTTAGGAATATGAATAAATCCCTCCTTTCCAAAATTAATTGGAATTTGGTCCATAGTCATAAAGAGTGAGTGGCCATTATGCAAGCCAAGTATTTACATGGAAATGATAATCTTAGTTTCCTTTATCAGGAGGCACTTCCTTAGGGTTCTGTTATTTGGAATAAAATGCTAAAGTCTAGGAGCTTACTCAAATAGGGGCTTAGATGGAAACTGGGGAATGGTAATTCTACCAACTTCTGGGAAGACATTTGGATGGATAATAAGGCCCTTGATACTCAAGGAGATTATGGAGTTTTTGTTGACATTGCTAAATAGTTTTTTGGGTCCAAAATTTGTCATTATATTCACAATAATAATGGTATCAGGCTCTGGAAAAATCTTCTAGATTGTTGTGCTCAATGCCCTGAGCTCACCCCTAGGATGTGTTCTATTCAACAATTGTTGTTGGGTGTTAGAATTTGCCTCTTTCCTAGGGAAGATGAGTTGTATCGGTGGTGAGATAACAAAGGTTGATTTTCTGTTAACTCTGCTTACCATCTGTTGATCCCTAATGTGCATAAAAATGAGCTTTGGAGGAAAGTCTAGAATCATAAACTTATTCCTAAAATTAATATGTTTTGGTGGGCTGCTATTCATAACAAGATTTTAACTCAAGACAATTTACAGAGGATGGGATTCACTTTGATGAATAGGTGTTTTCTATGCCTGGAGAAGGAGGAAACAGTCTCTCATTTAATTCTTCACTATGATTTTTCTAGGGAAATTTGGACTACTATTTTAAGGAACTTCAACATTCAATGGGTTTGTAATCCTAATGTTAGGGAAGTCATTGCTAATTGGTGCCCTACTTTCTCTCATCCTTGGCTTATTGAGCTTTGAAACCAAACTCTACCTTGTCTTGGTTGGACATTATGGAAGGAACGAAATAACAGAATATTTAGGGAAGTTGCCAAGGATTCCTCTCAAGTCCTTCAATCTTTTTCCAAGCTCCTCATGGAAAGTGTGATCAACTCCCACATCAAAACTATTGACAAACAACTTACTCAAGAGGAAGAGAAAATTGCGATTAATTAGAGAATTCTAAACCAAATCCTGAAAAATGATAATTCCAAACAACTACAGAGATTAAATACTAGGTGGATTCCTCTGAGGCCCCATTGGCTCAAACTTAACTTTGACAGAGCCTCTAGGGTTGATGGTAAGGCTAGTGGTGGTGGGATTATCAGGGGTGACAAAGGATGGCTGGTTGCTACCTATGCTGATGGGATAGGTTTTCAAAGCAATAATTATATTGAAGTGTCTACTCTTTTATGGGGGGTGAAACTGGCTATTTCACTTGATACTCAACAATTGCATATACAGGGGGATTCTAAATTGATCATTGATGTAGTTACTAAAGTGTTGACTTGTGGTTGGAAACTTAAAGTTATTATAGTTGATATCCAAATCCTTCTATAGAAGATCCCTAGAGTTGAAATCTCTCATACATATAGAGAGGGAAACGGGGTTACTGATGCCCTTGTTGATCACGGCTAGCAATTTCAAATTGGTGATGTTGGTGCCAATTTAAAAACATCCCTATAAATATAAGGGATTTGATTCAAAAAAAGTTGACTTGTCAAGAATGACTCATCATGCAAAAAGAGATAGCTTGTTTCGTCAGTTTTTTTGGGCATTGCTAACATGTATCTCAAAGTATGAGTTACTTTTTACTTCTTTGCTCAATGTCATTTCTGCATTATTAATCCCTTGTGTTAAGGTGAGTTGCTTATTTGATAATCATAGTGAACTTATGATTATTATGCTTGAGCATGGGAAGGGTAGGCTTCAATTGGTTTTTCGAAAGACAGTTTTGATTAATGATAATTTGTGTAGACTTATTATCATTATTCCTTATCAATCTATTACTGTTACCTTTCATAATTACTCTACAAATTTCTGGTTTGGGGGTTCTATTTTATTGTGAGGAAGACTAAAATGGGAGATAGGATTTGCATGGAGCCAATTTCCTATTGTGAATTCAAAGACAATGTTATGGTCTAGCATTACTGTAAGGAAGGTGGTATCAACCCTTTTCTTGAACACCTTAATGGATATGATGAAAAATTGTTTGAGCAATTTACCCAGTCCTGGCAAAACTACCGTGTTGCTATGGGAAGAATTAGGTTTGAGATTTCTAAGAAAGTTATTGCTATGGTGACTGGTCTATCTACTAAGGGGACCAAGCTGCAAAGGTAGGTGAAAGTGGTGGATCATTCTAACTAGAAGTTGTTCCTAGGGGAAGGAGAAGAACTTGTTCCATACTAGGGAGGGTTTGAATGGGCCAAGTTGCTAGAGCTGTGGGATGAAATGTGCTTCATCCTTAGTTCTTTTTCTTATTATGCTGACTATTTTCTTCTACTTTCTATCTGTTGTTTATAGCTTGTTCATGTTGTCTATGCTGTTAATGCCAGTTAAGTGGGTTATGTTGTAATGGTTTCAAGGCTCTTTTGTTCTTAAGCCTCTAGGGTCTCTTTTTGTTTTATTGTTTGGGTTTGGCCCTTGGTTTTTGCTGACTTATACAATCAAAAACATACAACAACAATAAATCGAGGCAATAATAGTTATGTCTAATAATTGGTAGGGTCCTGATATTTTAAATAACTTATGTTAAATTTTGCTGACCTTATTCTACACATCTATGGGTGTTCCATTGCACCTGATGGGAGGTTCAAACAATAGAGTCATTGTACATATCGGATCAAGTTGATGCATTTAACTCAATTGTTAGTCTCTATTCATCAGTGGTTTCAATACTGACTCATGTCATTGTCTATCTAAAAATTATCATCTAAAATAATGATTTAATTTCTTGAGCTATAATATCATTCATATCATAAGAGATTATATCTCACCTATTTGGAGAGATATTTAAAACATATATTTGAAATAAGTTTTATCTGTCTTTTCTTGCATTTACCCCCCATGCAGAATTTGTCTGTGTAATTTGGGTGATTGATTCGTGAATGTGAATGCAAAATTTTAGAAATAAATAGAAAAACAAACATGACACTGGTCATGTTTTATACTGCCTAAAATTTGGCTTCATACCCATGACTTCTTCCAACATTTATAGTTAGTCCTCTGTTTATAAAACTATTTTATTTGATGTAAATAATTCTGAAATTCAACACACTTTCTTGCTTCTTGGACTAATACAGCTACAAAACAATTGCAAGAGGAGCTTCACAAAGACTTAAGAGCATCAATCCAAGAAGTTGATATTACTATTCTTCTTTGCAAAGGATCATACTATTACTATGAAAAAACACTAGAGGGAAAGCAATATACACAACATTGTAGGCAATGCATTGTTGAGGGTGAAGGGCTTGGCTCTATTGATGACATAATGGATACAAGGCTTGATGTATAGTTACTTTCTTGTATTAGTTTATTGATATTCACAATTAGGAAATAATATGGATAGAATACCCATTGAAATCCACTAAATAATTCACAAAGGAAAAGAAAATTCTACCACCAAATCAACTATAGGTATAGCACAAATTTAGTTTTCTTAAAGAAAAGAGTTTTGAAGTAAGGCATAATTTTAATTTTCTTAAAGAAAATAATTTTGAAGTAAGTCACAATTTTGTGGATTAAGGATATTGATCATTTAGGCTTGACAAAACTAGAAATTTGAAATTCTAGATTGTTGGAATGCTCATAACCCTAACTTTTATGATAAACTTTTGTCAACCTAATCTATATAGGACCCATTTTTAAACCAATAAGACAACATTACATGAGTACAATTTGTAGACACCTAAAAATGTTGTCAATGACTAACCATATTTTACACATCATCCAATTAACTAATTAAATTTTTATTTATTTAATTGCACCTTCCAACACCTGATCATTCACTTTTTCTTCATCATTTCATCTTTTAAATTGAATTAATGTACTTAATTCAATGCTTACACATTACTAACATTAGCCCAATTAATTAAATAAATGTGCAAATATTTATTTGGTTAATTTTACCATTCCCCTAAACCTAATTAATAAGATAAATTATGTTTATCTAGTTAATTTAGCCTACTAATTAGCCTACCCCTATCCTAGTTGATTAAATACCTATTATTTAATTAGCTAGTCTAACCTACCTATCGCCTAGACCTAAGATTAATTAAATGAATCCCTATTTAATTAATCTTAACTCCTAATTAATCCATTCACTAATTTACTACAGCCATATTAATTAAACTAATTCCCTTGATTAGTTTGGTCAAGTCCCACTTAACACTCCTCCCCACATTCCACAAATAAAAATTGGTCTTTATTCCACACTAGGCAATTTTTTATACACATTTGTCTAAAATTTCATTAATGAGCTCTTACACACCTAACATGTCATATTTCACATTTAATAAGAACTATTCCCCAAATGAATTAAAAATCCATTTCTAATCCTCACCTCTTCCCCGATAGAATTTAAAATTCCCTTTTAATCCATCTCATCTAACTTCATAATTAATAAACACCCCTTCCTAAGATGAATTAAAAATTCACTTTTATTTTCATCCCTCCATTGTTGTTGATAAAATCTAAAGCCTCCATTTCACATTCATCCTCATCCATTCATCTCTACTTTCAATTTCAACCATTGGATCAAATCTCCCTCCAAAAATCCTATAAATACCACATCTCCCAAGCCATTTGAGCATCCAAGTTTAGTGTATTTTTATCATACCAAAATCTCTCCATCATCTTCTAATCTAAATCAAGGTTTTTAGTGATTTGTTGCATAGTTTTAGAGCATCAAATTTAGTAAGCAATGGGTAAAGATAGAGATTAAGGGTACACTCTCTCAAGCTTATCAAGGAGAGGGATCACATTTGAAGGTATAACTTATGTTTTATTGCATTTCAATTTTTTTTACTTCATTTGTTTTCCTCATCTTAATTTGGCACACCTGATGGGACCTCATGGTTCCAAGCTACTGATCTTGCTTGAGTTTTTGAGAAAAAAGATGTTTTTTGTAGGTTTTAGTGCTAAAATCTCTTTTTTTGGCACCATTTGGTCTCACAGTGGCGCTATTTCCTAGTTTTGTGGTGCTATTTCTAACTGTTTTGGTAGTATTTTTTGCCACATCAATGCTAACCTTTTGTGCTTGAAAATTTGTCTTAATGCCTTTTTAAGGGTTTTTAGCAACTTTTAGGGATGTATCCTCTTTGTTTTTAGCACACTAACACAAAGATAAGGTGACATAATGCCAAATTTTTTATAGGGATGCATGTGAATTTTTTTTCATCTACCCCTAACCATATTTTGGCTTGCATTTGAGTTGTTTTGCACATGCAACCTTGTTTTCTTGATGATACTTAGTAGAGAAGGAGATTCTAACTTGATTTGAGTTGGTATTTTTGAAACTAATGGGCTTTTGAGTAGGTTTTAGAGAAGCTGTTGCACTTTGGCACTATCCACACACAGTTTGGAGCTATGAGGCTCAGTAAAACCAAGTAAGTGTAGGTAAAAACTCACTTTAACACCATTTCTTGATATTTTGCTGCTATTTCTATAGATTTTAGTTCTATCTCTGGGTTTGGTGCCATTTAGTCTATCTGTGCCACCATCTAGTTTTATCCTCTGTTGTCTGTCAAAATATTTGTCTATTAATATTTTAATGCCATTTTTATTGATTGTAGCGCTATTTCTCTATTTTCTGGCACTATCTCTTACTGTTTTGGTGCTATTTTTGGTATTAACTTGTGGGGTCTGAGTAGGTTATTAACACATTTTGCAGGGAATGATAACATTTGTCAAAGATCAAAAATCAAACTACTAAGGTTTCCTTGTAGGGTTTTTTTAACATAGAAACATTTACCTTGGTGCACTAAAGTGAACTTTGTATGCTTAGCTTAGAAAACATTTACTTTTGGTATCCTTAAAATAAACCTTGTTTACAACAAACGTAGGAACACTCTAATTTGGGTTATTAAAAAGAACTTAAATTTGTTTGAAGTGTTTTGTGCACTTGCACATTGTGTTAGTAGATCCAAAGGGATAGAATCAAAGTATCTTCTCCCCTTGCCTTCATAAGGATCTTGTGTGAAGAGAAATGGTTCTATTCTCTTCTTTCTAATTTTCGTAGAGAGGCTTGCCTTGGTGGGAAAAGAGGTACTTACCCCAAGGGAAAGACATCAAGTAGTACTTTCGTTTGGTCTGCTATATAAAAGAGGATAAGGCAAAATCCAAGTCTAACCTGTATTAGCACTTATCGTATAGTGCTATTTTTAATGGAGGCTTACCTTGTGTATATGACACTCCTAGTATGACTAATTAAAGCCTTAAGTGGCTTGCTGGATGCTCATAACATGTCATTCCCTCAAATATCTCCCACTAAATGCCTTTGGTTAGAAGCCTACCCTTTTTTTACCTTATGGTGGTTCGTTCAAGGCAAGAGGACACATAATCCTCTCAAGATTCTCACCATATGGTTTCCTTGAGTTGAGATGGGAATCCTCAGCTAAGCATAAGATATACGTAGCTTTCTGGGGAAAGGGTGGTTACGTCATCCTTCTAGTAGAAGAGGCCCCTATCGATACTCTCTCGAGAAGACAATATAATGGACACACTTAGTAATAAATGTGTTTGCATTTGAGTTAGAGATTCTAAGTTGTGGGGTTGTCAAATTGCCATTCACCTTGACCTTAGGTAGAATGAACATTGTATTCAAGTGTTTTCAATTGTGCTTATACCCATGGAAATTTGGGCCTTGAGGGGCTTCTTGAACATACACATCATGATTATACTTCGTATCAAACCATGGCCATTGTATTTCCTTGTTTGGAGTGTTTGTATTGCTTCCCAAAAAACTATCATTGATATTATCTAAAATCACCTCGATCATTGAACCATTGAAACCTTTGACATCATTGAATCAATCATTTGACCTTCAAAAATCCAAAATTTTCCAAAATTTGCAAAATACCCAAGTGAAATCCAAGCAACTATCTCATTTTGGTGACAAAAATTCTCTGTTTGGTGCCTAAAAATTCATCTATGGTGTCATTTTCCTTGACACCTTAGTTCACTGTTATGGTGCCATTTGTAAAATTCCTAGCACTATTACCCTCTATTTTCACACCTTATCCCTAGAATTTTGGGCCATCTAGAGATCAAACTGCACATGTCTCCAGAAAATTGTTTTGGAATCCTTTAGTCTTGCCCAATCCTAATCTATGGTCATCTTGTCAAAATTCATCAAAACCCTAATTCACATTTTCCCTAACGCCTTAATTCACTGCTGTGGTGCCATTTGTCAAATTCCTAGTGCCATTGTCCTCTATTTTGGTCCCTTATCCCTAGAATTTGGTGCCATCTCAAGATCAAACTACACATGTCTCCAGAAAATTGTTTTGGAATCCTTGAGTCTTGTCTAATCCTAATCTATGGTCATCTTGTCAAAATTAATCAAAACCCTAATTCAAATTTGACCATAGCCCACAACCATTTTTCCCAATAACTCATTCATACACCTTCACTGTGACCTTAGAGAAATATCATTTTGACTATTGGACCCTCTATATCATTAGTCACCAAGCTTAACCATTATACCCTATGATTTTCACTTTTTGGAAGTTCACCCCATCCATTCCAAAATTTATTCCAAGACCAACATTTCATAATTCTATCAATCAAATCCAAAATCAAAATCACCCAACATCCAAAATATCAACCATATTGAAATCAACCTTTTAGCAGAGAATTAAACCTAGATCTTATTATCCTTTTAACATCCCATTTTGCTTGTTGGTCATCAGTCTACCTATAAGTAGAATAATCATCCTCCTTCTACCTAAGGCCATAAGTCTACCTTGACTAAAAGAAACATCCATTTTGTAACTCAAAGATCTTGATTTATTTTCACTTACCTTTGATTTGAACATCCTTCGCAAACATCATCAAACCATCCAAGACATCCAAAACACCTAAGGATTTCCTTAGATTATCATCCAAAATCCATTAAATCATCTAGGGTCTCCCATGGTTGATTGTTATCCAAATCATCTTAGAAACAATCTTAATCACATCATCACCTCCCCTTTTCATTCATATTTCCCCACCATCTCTTTTGGTCCAAAATGTTTGAAAATCAAATTACCCATTTATCTTTGAGGTCCTAACCTCGAATATTTATCATCCCTACATATCATACCTTAGGTTTAGAGGTTTTGAGATTTTTATTCTCTCAAGCTAAAGACCTATATCCTACCATCATATCCATATCACTATTCACCCTTAGGGTTTAGAATTTTGAGATATCATCCTCTTAAGGATAAACCTCTATTTGTCTCTCACTACACCTCCATTGCCACCTATCTTTGGGTTCAATAATTTAAATCTATTCTCTAAGGTCTCAATCTCCATCCATCCAACCAAATTCACATACCAAAACCATTGCATGCCCGTGTCAATGTCCCAAGCTAAGAAAATCAAGGACATGGAACCTTTTAGGAATACATTTGGCATAGACATGCCTACAACCGACCAAAACAACATCCCCATAGTCCAATAAGTGCCATCATTTGATGCCAATGCTATGCTAAATCCCTTCGCCATCCAATCGTAGGCACCTCCATCTAACACAAACAACATAGATCAAAATATCATAGATTTCACACAAGATGCCAACTCCATGGACATACTTTATAGAGTCCTAAAGCCAGACCCCAATAGATATCTTGATTTTCTCCTCAAAAATTGTGCCACTATACCTAACATCACCACATTATCACAACCATCCATATCCTCTACCATCCCTTACACATCCCAAGCCTCCAATGTCACTACATCTACAATTCCCACAAACTCAAATGTTACCACATCCACAATCCCTACAAATACATTGACCATACCAAATATGTCGACCATATCAACATCCATAATCACCACATGTACACCACAACTCACCCTAAACATCCCCAACAATGCCACACACCCTAGCACTTCAACATGTGCTCCCCAACTTGATTCTAACACCATAGCTTTCATAACCTTCTTATTCTCATAACCACACCATAACACATCCAACCCTTCATCCAATTTCATGTATGCACAAAATCCCATCTCACAAGCACCCATCACATCCTCCACTCAAAACACACAAAAAAATCCTAACCAAAATAAACAACTCCCACCACACGTCCTATAACAACTCCTCACATACCAACAACACCTCGCTCTTCAAAATCAAATCTCCCAAAACCAAACCTTAAAACATCAAACTCCACCCCAAAATCAAATTCCACCTTTTCTCCAACAACTAATGCAAAATCAACAAACCTACATCCCGCAACAACCACCCAACAAAGATTTAGCTTGCATTGTCCAAACATTAATCCAAAAGGCTAACAACATACAACATGGAAACAAGAGGAAGCAACATTCTTTCAAGGATATTTGCTCATATACATTTGATAGGACTTTATACATGCCTCCCTTTCCCAAAAATTTTGAAACACCCAAATTTGATAAATACAAAGGAAAGGGAGACCCTAGAGAACACCTTAGGTAGTTCTACATAGCTTTCTTAGAAGTCTCATATGATGATACTTATTTGATGAGACTATTTCCTCAGAGACTCGGTGGTAAAGCCACCGAGTGGTTTGCTTATCTTCCTCTTGGCATTAAAACATTCCATGAGCTTGCGGAGAAGTTTGTAAACCATTTCTCCTATAAATTTTAGAATGAAATATCATTGATCAACCTATGCAACACTAAACAAAAGAGTAGAGAGTCATTCACCACCTTCTTGGAAAGATGAAGAGGCTTATCAAGAAAGCTCCCATGGCCTATTCTCAAGAAACAACTTTTTACCTTGTTTGTGGCAAACCACAATAAAGAAATAGGGTTCCATCTACAATTACAATGTGCATCAACCTTTGAGGAGGTTATCAACAAAGGAACCGCCATTGAAAGAGCCCTCATCGCTAAGGGCTCCATAAAACTTTACACGAATGATAACAAAAATGACAACAACAACAGCAACACATCATCAAACGACAAGCCCCACTTTTGGGGAAAGAACAAGAACACTGTCAGCAATGGCATTACCTATAACGCCCCGCATGAACACCTTAGAGAACAACACATCTACGCTAACTAAACAGAATAATTTTTTTTTTTTAGAATAAAGTAACAAAGTAATATTTAACACAGCATCATACATCATTAAACTATCAACTTGTTACTCTAAGATTTCATGGGAGCATTACTTGACAATTCGAACAACATAGTCTGTCATACATCATTTACTATCATTAATAGATCTTTCTAACTATTGCGTTTAATCAATAAACATTTGCATAACATCAGATGAGTAATCTTTAGGATCCAGTACAAAGATACAATTTCTTCTAACACAAACATTATAAATCAACTGATACACAGACAAGTACATGAATACAAATCACTTACTTCATGCCTGGTACAAGAACTGACGGCTTATACACAAGATACAACATCCTCGCACATGAACAAAAGCAAGGAGAAAAACCAATGGATTAAAGCTCTTCCACCCGACCATGTGGAACCCTAAGGTCCACCCCCCGAGCTAGGAGTTAACATAAGGTTCCCACTACAACATACAGTCAGGTAGACAAGACTAAACATGAACAAAGAATGACCAAACACCAATACTACACATGACAATAACAACACCACACATAACTCCAACAACACAAGTCAATATCACAAACGACTTAACAACACTTCCAGAGGCAAGCACAAAATGAATGGGGAGAGTACAACTAGGGAGTGCTACGCTGCAGTAGGGAGGAGTGTCATCACATGGCTTGTCATGGGTTGTCCTGGTAAGCCTTCCTAGGCCCCGGCCCCCATCTTGGGTTGTCCTGGCAGCCTCTCCCGACTCCCGGCCCCCATACAACGCTCATGCGGAATCAACATACCTTTCGTGAAGACAAGGTAGTCGATCTTGCCATTCCAGGCCTTCTCATCTCATCTCAAGCCTAAACGAGCACTTGAGCCATGAGTGAGGCATTCACTTATCTTGTTTAGTGTGATTAACTACCCAACCCCCTAATTCATTAATTAGGTTATCACTGAATTAACAAACTCCCACATGGGTTGTCCTGGACGCCACTTTGGGCTCCGGCCCCCATTGAGAGCCACTCCCCTACCTGCAACTAGAAACCCCACTCAACAAACATGGAAACATCACCAGGACAACGATGATACATGAACCGTGCAAGGAATCAACCATCTTGCACACAATTATCCTCATATCAACATGTGTATATAGCTATGCAAGGAATTAACCATCTTGCATGTCATCTTAATCACAAGGCGACTAACAAAACCTTGTCCATAGCAATACATAAACATTTCTCCTATTAATATACTCAATGCCTCCCCATTCAAAATCTAACACAAATCTCAATATAAGATAATTACAATCAATACATCCACAAAGGGGATTATCACCTCCTCATTATGTATTTGCAACATCGAATATTCATCATAACATCTTATCAAACAGGCGACAACATACTTTTATAACTTCGTGGTCTCAAAATACTTAACAACACGACTCATGAAATCAAAACACAAACTACCTATGCCTCGGGATTAAACCCTCGTCAACTAACACTTGACCATTCATATACATTCCACTTACAATTTGCAATTAGACTCACCCTTTAATGTAATACTTATAAATCAAGTTTCCATTACATTATTTGTATACCGAGTCTATTTTATCTTATCAAGATAAAGAAAACATATTAAAACTATGACAATTTAAATTAATTTTCATTAACCATTTATGTATAGCCACAATGTTTATCTTTTACTTAATTTAACAATAACAACCTTAATATAAATTTTCGATTTTATTTGGCTTATAAAAATCAACTACACTTTTGAAGTACTAACAATACTAATAATAATATATCAACTAATTTTCTAATTTAATTACTCCTCGAAATATAAATATCTCACGAACTGAACAATTACCATTCCTATTTTTAACACCCTAACTCAGCCCAAATACATATTAACTTCCTAAGAAATTTATCGGTAACATTTATTTATTCAACAATATGGTAAAAGAATCATAATCATATTATTATTATTATTACTTATAATAATAATATTTACCCTAGATCATTGAATGGCAATTAATTTTCATCTAATGAGCCTCATCAGAACAGAAGTACTACAAAACTCCTAGTATTGATGAAATACGTTATTTAAATATAAGGGCTACCTGACTCAAGTATCAGACACGTGAAGCCAAATTATGATAGCATATCAAAATAGTATTTAAACTTGCATGTTAAATTTATTAGCAGCTCGGGGAAGACTACACAGTGACACAGTGACTAATATCTTCACCCCAAGAACAAGTTCAATTATATGTTTCTACATATTCACTATCCTGCCCACCTTCTATGCCTAGCTGAACACAAGAAACTGGAACATGTTGTAGTAACTGATACATCAGCTTCCAATGAAGCTCTTGACTTGAATTAAAGCAAGTCCTAACAGAATCACAGAAAGGCATTTACTTGATAAACATTGAATGAACTTACTAGACAAATTACAGAGAATAGCAGTTCTGGTTAAGATCTAAGTAGTTTTATGTGCTTTCGGAGGATGACAGAGCCTCGCTGATGCATCAACTGTTATTTTTGTTGAACAAATTAGGTAAACACTAAATGCTATGAAGGTAGCACATTGTCAAACCTATAATGCACCCATTCCCCTTTCGGGAGTGGCAGAGAAACACAGGATCGCAATAAAGGGGATAACTAGAGCAAAACCCAAAATCATATGAACAACAATTGAATAAGAAAATGGCAGGGTGACAGGGATGGTCGCCCTGAATTATGGAGCTCATTCATTATTCTGTTAGAGTATAATGTGATTTAGATTTTGAGCTGTGGAGACCAAATGTGGGCATTGCATTTTTAGTTTCTAGACGTTAAATGTCAGTCCTAAGTGGATCGTTCAGCTTCAGAGGATTCTTCTTACGTGCATTTAATCCTCTGGTTTGGATGAGAAGGCCAGGCACACATTGAGCATTAAGGCTACAAACCATTTCGAAGGGAGGTCTTCTGCTCTTATGAGACAGATACTTGAGCTTCCCGTGATGTAATTTTGAGTTTAGCACGAAAGAACACACAATGCCAGAAAAACTAAAAACTACTGCACCAAATCCCCGATCTCCATCTGGGTCACTATTGCAAGGGGGTTTTCACAGTCACATAGTCAGGAAATCCAAAATAAGTGATAATCAACGATAGACTCCTGACCAACCCATCAAGCCTTAAAATCTGAACAAACCTGATGTGACCTCAGACCACACATGATGGATCATCCACAACTGCAACCAATAAACTGAAACCAGCAAAGCAACCTTGACCCACAAACGCATTCCCAATACAGTACCACAGAAAATGAACATATACTAACGGAAATCCTAGTCTCATTGCTCCGACAGCTAGGGACATGGCACTACACGGGTACAGCAATAAGGATATGTTCCAAAAAGTTGAGAGTAATGACTGAAAGGGGAAATCACATTGGGAATGCTCCAACAACCTGAGAGACTTCACAGTAGAGTATACTTCCACCTAGGAGGCAACGCACCGGTTAAAAGACTCTAATTGAATACGAGGCAACCAAATAAACAAGAAATCCAATGGCACTTGATCTGCAATATAGCAGGGGATTTTACCTGCTGTTTAACTCCAAGAGAAGTAGCTTCAATGTAGGACACATTCCAATATATATACTCCAATGGAGCTGCAGACAATGCTGGTTGCAGCATGAACAAAACGCCCGCCACAAACAGTAGATGTTTTGACCTAACATATACACACTCAGAACCGACTGTCCAAACTAATTCTTTCTGGAGTGGTGGCAGCCTTTCCCATATCTTCAAATAGACTTCACGTCCCCTTTCAAGATAGACGATCCTTGTCTTAGATCGAATACAGACTTCCAACATATACTCCAATGAATGGAATATAGGGAGCGAACAATATCATGTTGAAATGAATTTTAAATGGCCACGATTCTTCCTTATGCGAATACCTCACCATTCACACGACTCTATTATCATTTTATGATGTCTTCTCAAATATCCATAGTGCTTGCTGGATCCCATTCATAAAATCGTTTTCAATATGAAAATAAATTCTAGGGTCTGCGAATGCATATTTCCTCCAAATCAAAAATTTACCTTGAAGATCTACGGTGGGGCCACTCTCCTTTATGATATTCGCTGCCAACTATAAATCGCTGCTCCTGTTTTACTAAACCCCAATTCCTGTAGGTCGCTGCACATACTTTTATTATCTTTTATCATATTCATTAGATTCGATTTGCCCTCGTTGCATATAATCTGTCTTTAGCGATCATACTAATATGTTTTGGCAGAAACAGTATAAAAGCAATAATTGCAGATCTACGGGAATTGGACACAAAGAAAAGGCTCAAACATCCATCAACGCATGATTAGAGAACAAGATAATTTGCTATTTTGACCTTACAACTTTCAAGCGAATAAACTTGGCAGGAATGAATTGGATAATACAGAAATTCAGAGTACAATGACCACATAATACTTAAAAATGCATGAATGAATAAAGTAATGCGCAGAATCAAAACCCTAGAAATAAATCCTTGAATGCAAGATACGGAAAAAATAATATTGACACAATTGATGGAACCTGTTTATGCTGCAACGGCCTCGATCTGCAGCTTGTTCTCCTTCCCCTGATCTCCAACTCCGTTTCTACTCCCCCCTGCTCTTCTTCTCTCTCCTCTTTTATAATATTCCCCTCTAGGGCATAAACACATGACCCAATGCCAACTGGCAATGAAAAAATATAGCTGACACTTAAAATTATATATATTTTTTTAATAACTTCACAATATAACCCTGATTCTTTTATTTACTCCAGGGTAACTTTTATTTAATAAAATACAACTCATAATTTTTATTTTATTTAATTTAGTACTACATATAGATATTAATATATAACAACTCACAAATACATTTTATTTTATTAAATCATTTATTTACTTTCGTTTTGATTTTGTTAATTATAAAACAATTTCACAAGTACAATGCCACTTTATAACTATTTTATCTCCTTAATTATTTATTTATCTATTTATTTAATTTTTAATATATATTTGTTATATAACAACTAATAATTATTAATAATTCTATTTAATAAACATTACTCAAATTTGTCTATTTGTATACCACAATTAAACAATCACATTCATGCAATTACTCGACCATCAAGCATGCAGAGGAAACAAGACGACAACCCCAAAAACAACGAAACTGAGAACAATGACTAGACACAAGGACTAAAGACTTATCCTCTACAAGGATGACGGATGACTGGGAAACCTTATGTTAACTCCCATCAACAATTCCATTGGCTAGGGCACGCTCAGACCTGCTAGTTCAGGTGGAGTCGATGCCCGGTACCTGCATCCTGCAGTAAACCACAAGGTCAAACATATATATACAAACATGAAGTCATGCACACAGTGAACAGAAATCACAGCGTGGCAGGGTACTCAGACACGAGTAATGCGACACTGTTCTGTTCACATACATCCTCAATTAAACATTCAGTTGTCTATAAGAAGATAGAATAATCACGAACAATACGATCAAGTATAACAATTATTGTTAAAGCATCATAACCCTAATTAGATATCAAATTAAACTCAGAAACAACATTAATCCATTATATCAAACATGTCCATCGAACTATGAAACATAAAATATCAATAATCTACTATCATCAATCGTCATCATAGAAATAGGTCCATAAACAACTCAACGTACTATCAAGAATCCATGTCAAGATACCTAATCCTACTAGGAGTACTATCAATCTGACGGAAGCAAAGTGAGGGGCACTACATCCTCCCCCCCTAGGATCAGGCTTACTCCTGGAAGCCTGCAACAAGTATGGGTATAATTCTGACATATAGGTTGCATCTTCCAAGGCAACTAAAGCCACGTTATTAGGATCCCATTGGACCTCTACTTATGAGGGTTAGCCCCCAAAGAGGCAGAACGCGCACGAGCCCCAAAGAAAGCTGCTCGTCCTCTACCTGCAGTCTCCATGACTGTCCCCTGATGCTCTATCGGGCGGTGATCAACTACTGTGAACGCTCTATGAGACCTCCCTGCATCACCCACTGTTGGCTCTGAAATTGTTGGCCTCTGGCTAAATCCTGTAGTGTTCTTTTGTGGGCACTGCCTAGCAATATGGCCCTGCTGGCCGCAAGAGTAACATCCTGTTCCCCTGCCAAAACCTCCACCACCTGTAAGTGCATTGGACTGCTGAAAACTTCCCCTACTAAACGCAGGTTGTGGACTCTGAACTGGTTGGTTGGGATGATAACTCTTGGCCCGCAGCCAATTATGATTTTTCCCCGACTGAGAACCACCTCCTTGCAGAGGTTGGTTATTCTTTGGTTTTGATTGAGAATACTGTTTCCGCTGCTGATCACCCTTAGTGGTTGCATGATGACCTCTAGATGAACTTGTTGCTTGAGGTTGGCCATCTCGAGAACCTAACCCTGATGATGGTGCACTCCCAATTTGCACGCCTGTATGACCCCCTAGGGCCATGGTCAAATTCTCCTCCACCAGTCGAGCCTTCTCAACTGCTATCTCCATGGTCTTCGGCTCGAAAACACGAACTCCTCCACTGATACGTGCATTCAGACCTCTAATAAAATGCTGAACTAACATGGCCTCATCGTTTCCAATGCCTGCATACTGCTTGAGTTCATAAAACCTGCGCTCGTACTGCTCCACTGTCATGGTCATCTGCCTCAACTCATGGAACTCATCCGCTCGTCGTTGCCTCCAGTGGTCTGATAAGAATCGAGCTCTGAACCTATCTAAAAATAGTTCCCAAGACACTGTGGCAATATCTAGATGCAACTTCTGTTCCTCTAGTCGCCACCATGTAGAGGCGAAACCTCTGAGATGCATGATGGCACATCTTGCCTTAGTGTTGCTGCCATAAGGATGCATGGCAAAACACCTCTCCAGATCAATTAGCCATGTCTCTGCTTCCATACCACTACCAGAACCATCGAAAGTAGGAGGACGGGCTCTCATAAGGTCTCTCATGTGGCTTGCTAGAATAACTTCTTGTTCAGCTGCAATTTCTCTCCTTCTGGGAGATCGTTCTCTTTCTCTCACTTCAGGTTGATCCCTATCCTGCCTAGGACCAAGGTGAGCAAGAACCTCCTCAAGTAGCTGACGTAGTTGAGCACCCTCCGGCTGACCTTGATTCTCTTGATTCTCACCCCTACCTTCTTGTGCACTCTCATGAGGGGAACTAGGAGGAGGGCTATTATCAACACCTCTCCCACGACCCCTTCCTCGTCCACGTCCTCGACCTCGCACCCTAGGCATCTTTCTGGACAACATACCCAAAAACAACTTCAGGTTGCTAGGCGAGGACTACAAATGAATATACTATTCAGAGTTTAAGCAACTAGTGTAGCTTAATGGGCTAATATAAAACCAGACTACCCAGTGCTAGAAAACCTGGCTCTGATACCAGATATAACGCCCCGCATGAACACCTTAGAGAACAACACATCTACGCTAACTAAACAGAATAATTTTTTTTTTTAGAATAAAGTAACAAAGTAATATTTAACACAGCATCATACATCATTAAACTATCAACTTGTTACTCTAAGATTTCATGGGAGCATTACTTGACATTTCGAACAACATAGTCTGTCATACATCATTTACTATCATTAATAGATCTTTCTAACTATTGCGTTTAATCAATAAACATTTGCATAACATCAGATGAGTAATCTTTAGGATCCAGTACAAAGATACAATTTCTTCTAACACAAACATTATAAATCAACTGATACATAGACAAGTACATGAATACAAATCACTTACTTCATGCCTGGTACAAGAACTGACGGCTTATACACAAGATACAACATCCTCGCACATGAACAAAAGCAAGGAGAAAAACCAATGGATTAAAGCTCTTCCACCCGACCATGTGGAACCCTAAGGTCCACCCCCCGAGCTAGGAGTTAACATAAGGTTCCCACTACAACATACAGTCAGGTAGACAAGACTAAACATGAACAAAGAATGACCAAACACCAATACTACACATGACAATAACAACACCACACATAACTCCAACAACACAAGTCAATATCACAAACGACTTAACAACACTTCCAGAGGCAAGCACAAAATGAATGGGGAGAGTACAACTAGGGAGTGCTACGCTGCAGTAGGGAGGAGTGTCATCACATGGCTTGTCATGGGTTGTCCTGGTAAGCCTTCCTAGGCCCCGGCCCCCATCTTGGGTTGTCCTGGCAGCCTCTCCCGACTCCCGGCCCCCATACAACGCTCATGCGGAATCAACATACCTTTCGTGAAGACAAGGTAGTCGATCTTGCCATTCCAGGCCTTCTCATCTCATCTCAAGCCTAAACGAGCACTTGAGCCATGAGTGAGGCATTCACTTATCTTGTTTAGTGTGATTAACTACCCAACCCCCTAATTCATTAATTAGGTTATCACTGAATTAACAAACTCCCACATGGGTTGTCTTGGACGCCACTTTGGGCTCCGGCCCCCATTGAGAGCCACTCCCCTACCTGCAACTAGAAACCCCACTCAACAAACATGGAAACATCACCAGGACAACGATGATACATGAACCGTGCAAGGAATCAACCATCTTGCACACAATTATCCTCATATCAACATGTGTATATAGCTATGCAAGGAATTAACCATCTTGCATGTCATCTTAATCACAAGGCGACTAACAAAACCTTGTCCATAGCAATACATAAACATTTCTCCTATTAATATACTCAATGCCTCCCCATTCAAAATCTAACACAAATCTCAATATAAGATAATTACAATCAATACATCCACAAAGGGGATTATCACCTCCTCATTATGTATTTGCAACATCGAATATTCATCATAACATCTTATCAAACAGGCGACAACATACTTTTATAACTTCGTGGTCTCAAAATACTTAACAACACGACTCATGAAATCAAAACACAAACTACCTATGCCTCGGGATTAAACCCTCGTCAACTAACACTTGACCATTCATATACATTCCACTTACAATTTGCAATTAGACTCACCCTTTAATGTAATACTTATAAATCAAGTTTCCATTACATTATTTGTATACCGAGTCTATTTTATCTTATCAAGATAAAGAAAACATATTAAAACTATGACAATTTAAATTAATTTTCATTAACCATTTATGTATAGCCACAATGTTTATCTTTTACTTAATTTAACAATAACAACCTTAATATAAATTTTCGATTTTATTTGGCTTATAAAAATCAACTACACTTTTGAAGTACTAACAATACTAATAATAATATATCAACTAATTTTCTAATTTAATTACTCCTCGAAATATAAATATCTCACGAACTGAACAATTACCATTCCTATTTTTAACACCCTAACTCAGCCCAAATACATATTAACTTCCTAAGAAATTTATCGGTAACATTTATTTATTCAACAATATGGTAAAAGAATCATAATCATATTATTATTATTATTACTTATAATAATAATATTTACCCTAGATCATTGAATGGCAATTAATTTTCATCTAATGAGCCTCATCAGAACAGAAGTACTACAAAACTCCTAGTATTGATGAAATACGTTATTTAAATATAAGGGCTACCTGACTCAAGTATCAGACACGTGAAGCCAAATTATGATAGCATATCAAAATAGTATTTAAACTTGCATGTTAAATTTATTAGCAGCTCGGGGAAGACTACACAGTGACACAGTGACTAATATCTTCACCCCAAGAACAAGTTCAATTATATGTTTCTACATATTCACTATCCTGCCCACCTTCTATGCCTAGCTGAACACAAGAAACTGGAACATGTTGTAGTAACTGATACATCAGCTTCCAATGAAGCTCTTGACTTGAATTAAAGCAAGTCCTAACAGAATCACAGAAAGGCATTTACTTGATAAACATTGAATGAACTTACTAGACAAATTACAGAGAATAGCAGTTCTGGTTAAGATCTAAGTAGTTTTATGTGCTTTCGGAGGATGACAGAGCCTCGCTGATGCATCAACTGTTATTTTTGTTGAACAAATTAGGTAAACACTAAATGCTATGAAGGTAGCACAGTGTCAAACCTATAATGCACCCATTCCCCTTTCGGGAGTGGCAGAGAAACACAGGATCGCAATAAAGGGGATAACTAGAGCAAAACCCAAAATCATATGAACAACAATTGAATAAGAAAATGGCAGGGTGACAGGGATGGTCGCCCTGAATTATGGAGCTCATTCATTATTCTGTTAGAGTATAATGTGATTTAGATTTTGAGCTGTGGAGACCAAATGTGGGCATTGCATTTTTAGTTTCTAGACGTTAAATGTCAGTCCTAAGTGGATCGTTCAGCTTCAGAGGATTCTTCTTACGTGCATTTAATCCTCTGGTTTGGATGAGAAGGCCAGGCACACATTGAGCATTAAGGCTACAAACCATTTCGAAGGGAGGTCTTCTGCTCTTATGAGACAGATACTTGAGCTTCCCGTGATGTAATTTTGAGTTTAGCACGAAAGAACACACAATGCCAGAAAAACTAAAAACTACTGCACCAAATCCCCGATCTCCATCTGGGTCACTATTGCAAGGGGGTTTTCACAGTCACATAGTCAGGAAATCCAAAATAAGTGATAATCAACGATAGACTCCTGACCAACCCATCAAGCCTTAAAATCTGAACAAACCTGATGTGACCTCAGACCACACATGATGGATCATCCACAACTGCAACCAATAAACTGAAACCAGCAAAGCAACCTTGACCCACAAACGCATTCCCAATACAGTACCACAGAAAATGAACATATACTAACGGAAATCCTAGTCTCATTGCTCCGACAGCTAGGGACATGGCACTACACAGGTACAGCAATAAGGATATGTTCCAAAAAGTTGAGAGTAATGACTGAAAGGGGAAATCACATTGGGAATGCTCCAACAACCTGAGAGACTTCACAGTAGAGTATACTTCCACCTAGGAGGCAACGCACCGGTTAAAAGACTCTAATTGAATACGAGGCAACCAAATAAACAAGAAATCCAATGGCACTTGATCTGCAATATAGCAGGGGATTTTACCTGCTGTTTAACTCCAAGAGAAGTAGCTTCAATGTAGGACACATTCCAATATATATACTCCAATGGAGCTGCAGACAATGCTGGTTGCAGCATGAACAAAACGCCCGCCACAAACAGTAGATGTTTTGACCTAACATATACACACTCAGAACCGACTGTCCAAACTAATTCTTTCTGGAGTGGTGGCAGCCTTTCCCATATCTTCAAATAGACTTCACGTCCCCTTTCAAGATAGACGATCCTTGTCTTAGATCGAATACAGACTTCCAACATATACTCCAATGAATGGAATATAGGGAGCGAACAATATCATGTTGAAATGAATTTTAAATGGCCACGATTCTTCCTTATGCGAATACCTCACCATTCACACGACTCTATTATCATTTTATGATGTCTTCTCAAATATCCATAGTGCTTGCTGGATCCCATTCATAAAATCGTTTTCAATATGAAAATAAATTCTAGGGTCTGCGAATGCATATTTCCTCCAAATCAAAAATTTACCTTGAAGATCTACGGTGGGGCCACTCTCCTTTATGATATTCGCTGCCAACTATAAATCGCTGCTCCTGTTTTACTAAACCCCAATTCCTGTAGGTCGCTGCACATACTTTTATTATCTTTTATCATATTCATTAGATTCGATTTGCCCTCGTTGCATATAATCTGTCTTTAGCGATCATACTAATATGTTTTGGCAGAAACAGTATAAAAGCAATAATTGCAGATCTACGGGAATTGGACACAAAGAAAAGGCTCAAACATCCATCAACGCATGATTAGAGAACAAGATAATTTGCTATTTTGACCTTACAACTTTCAAGCGAATAAACTTGGCAGGAATGAATTGGATAATACAGAAATTCAGAGTACAATGACCACAGAATACTTAAAAATGCTTGAATGAATAAAGTAATGCGCAGAATCAAAACCCTAGAAATAAATCCTTGAATGCAAGATACGGAAAAAATAATATTGACACAATTGATGGAACCTGTTTATGCTGCAACGGCCTCGATCTGCAGCTTGTTCTCCTTCCCCTGATCTCCAACTCCGTTTCTACTCCCCCCTGCTCTTCTTCTCTCTCCTCTTTTATAATATTCCCCTCTAGGGCATAAACACATGACCCAATGCCAACTGGCAATGAAAAAATATAGCCGACACTTAAAATTATATATTTTTTTTTAATAACTTCACAATATAACCCTGATTCTTTTATTTACTCCAGGGTAACTTTTATTTAATAAAATACAACTCATAATTTTTATTTTATTTAATTTAGTACTACATATAGATATTAATATATAACAACTCACAAATACATTTTATTTTATTAAATCATTTATTTACTTTCGTTTTGATTTTGTTAATTATAAAACAATTTCACAAGTACAATGCCACTTTATAACTATTTTATCTCCTTAATTATTTATTTATCTATTTATTTAATTTTTAATATATATTTGTTATATAACAACTAATAATTATTAATAATTCTATTTAATAAACATTACTCAAATTTGTCTATTTGTATACCACAATTAAACAATCACATTCATGCAATTACTCGACCATCAAGCATGCAGAGGAAACAAGACGACAACCCCAAAAACAACGAAACTAAGAACAATGACTAGACACAAGGACTGAAGACTTATCCTCTACAAGGATGACGGATGACTGGGAAACCTTATGTTAACTCCCATCAACAATTCCATTGGCTAGGGCACGCTCAGACCTGCTAGTTCAGGTGGAGTCGATGCCCGGTACCTGCATCCTGCAGTAAACCACAAGGTCAAACATATATATACAAACATGAAGTCATGCACACAGTGAACAGAAATCACAGCGTGGCAGGGTACTCAGACACGAGTAATGCGACACTGTTCTGTTCACATACATCCTCAATTAAACATTCAGTTGTCTATAAGAAGATAGAATAATCACGAACAATACGATCAAGTATAACAATTATTGTTAAAGCATCATAACCCTAATTAGATATCAAATTAAACTCAGAAACAACATTAATCCATTATATCAAACATGTCCATCGAACTATGAAACATAAAATATCAATAATCTACTATCATCAATCGTCATCATAGAAATAGGTCCATAAACAACTCAACGTACTATCAAGAATCCATGTCAAGATACCTAATCCTACTAGGAGTACTATCAATCTGACGGAAGCAAAGTGAGGGGCACTACATCCTCCCCCCCTAGGATCAGGCTTACTCCTGGAAGCCTGCAACAAGTATGGGTATAATTCTGACATATAGGTTGCATCTTCCAAGGCAACTAAAGCCACGTTATTAGGATCCCATTGGACCTCTACTTATGAGGGTTAGCCCCCAAAGAGGCAGAACGCGCACGAGCCCCAAAGAAAGCTGCTCGTCCTCTACCTGCAGTCTCCATGACTGTCCCCTGATGCTCTATCGGGCGGTGATCAACTACTGTGAACGCTCTATGAGACCTCCCTGCATCACCCACTGTTGGCTCTGAAATTGTTGGCCTCTGGCTAAATCCTGTAGTGTTCTTTTGTGGGCACTGCCTAGCAATATGGCCCTGCTGGCCGCAAGAGTAACATCCTGTTCCCCTGCCAAAACCTCCACCACCTGTAAGTGCATTGGACTGCTGAAAACTTCCCCTACTAAACGCAGGTTGTGGACTCTGAACTGGTTGGTTGGGATGATAACTCTTGGCCCGCAGCCAATTATGATTTTTCCCCGACTGAGAACCACCTCCTTGCAGAGGTTGGTTATTCTTTGGTTTTGATTGAGAATACTGTTTCCGCTGCTGATCACCCTTAGTGGTTGCATGATGACCTCTAGATGAACTTGTTGCTTGAGGTTGGCCATCTCGAGAACCTAACCCTGATGATGGTGCACTCCCAATTTGCACGCCTGTATGACCCCCTAGGGCCATGGTCAAATTCTCCTCCACCAGTCGAGCCTTCTCAACTGCTATCTCCATGGTCTTCGGCTCGAAAACACGAACTCCTCCACTGATACGTGCATTCAGACCTCTAATAAAATGCTGAACTAACATGGCCTCATCGTTTCCAATGCCTGCATACTGCTTGAGTTCATAAAACCTGCGCTCGTACTGCTCCACTGTCATGGTCATCTGCCTCAACTCATGGAACTCATCCGCTCGTCGTTGCCTCCAGTGGTCTGATAAGAATCGAGCTCTGAACCTATCTAAAAATAGTTCCCAAGACACTGTGGCAATATCTAGATGCAACTTCTGTTCCTCTAGTCGCCACCATGTAGAGGCGAAACCTCTGAGATGCATGATGGCACATCTTGCCTTAGTGTTGCTGCCATAAGGATGCATGGCAAAACACCTCTCCAGATCAATTAGCCATGTCTCTGCTTCCATACCACTACCAGAACCATCGAAAGTAGGAGGACGGGCTCTCATAAGGTCTCTCATGTGGCTTGCTAGAATAACTTCTTGTTCAGCTGCAATTTCTCTCCTTCTGGGAGATCGTTCTCTTTCTCTCACTTCAGGTTGATCCCTATCCTGCCTAGGACCAAGGTGAGCAAGAACCTCCTCAAGTAGCTGACGTAGTTGAGCACCCTCCGGCTGACCTTGATTCTCTTGATTCTCACCCCTACCTTCTTGTGCACTCTCATGAGGGGAACTAGGAGGAGGGCTATTATCAACACCTCTCCCACGACCCCTTCCTCGTCCACGTCCTCGACCTCGCACCCTAGGCATCTTTCTGGACAACATACCCAAAAACAACTTCAGGTTGCTAGGCGAGGACTACAAATGAATATACTATTCAGAGTTTAAGCAACTAGTGTAGCTTAATGGGCTAATATAAAACCAGACTACCCAGTGCTAGAAAACCTGGCTCTGATACCAGATATAACGCCCCGCATGAACACCTTAGAGAACAACACATCTACGCTAACTAAACAGAATAATTTTTTTTTTTAGAATAAAGTAACAAAGTAATATTTAACACAGCATCATACATCATTAAACTATCAACTTGTTACTCTAAGATTTCATGGGAGCATTACTTGACATTTCGAACAACATAGTCTGTCATACATCATTTACTATCATTAATAGATCTTTCTAACTATTGCGTTTAATCAATAAACATTTGCATAACATCAGATGAGTAATCTTTAGGATCCAGTACAAAGATACAATTTCTTCTAACACAAACATTATAAATCAACTGATACATAGACAAGTACATGAATACAAATCACTTACTTCATGCCTGGTACAAGAACTGACGGCTTATACACAAGATACAACATCCTCGCACATGAACAAAAGCAAGGAGAAAAACCAATGGATTAAAGCTCTTCCACCCGACCATGTGGAACCCTAAGGTCCACCCCCCGAGCTAGGAGTTAACATAAGGTTCCCACTACAACATACAGTCAGGTAGACAAGACTAAACATGAACAAAGAATGACCAAACACCAATACTACACATGACAATAACAACACCACACATAACTCCAACAACACAAGTCAATATCACAAACGACTTAACAACACTTCCAGAGGCAAGCACAAAATGAATGGGGAGAGTACAACTAGGGAGTGCTACGCTGCAGTAGGGAGGAGTGTCATCACATGGCTTGTCATGGGTTGTCCTGGTAAGCCTTCCTAGGCCCCGGCCCCCATCTTGGGTTGTCCTGGCAGCCTCTCCCGACTCCCGGCCCCCATACAACGCTCATGCGGAATCAACATACCTTTCGTGAAGACAAGGTAGTCGATCTTGCCATTCCAGGCCTTCTCATCTCATCTCAAGCCTAAACGAGCACTTGAGCCATGAGTGAGGCATTCACTTATCTTGTTTAGTGTGATTAACTACCCAACCCCCTAATTCATTAATTAGGTTATCACTGAATTAACAAACTCCCACATGGGTTGTCCTGGACGCCACTTTGGGCTCCGGCCCCCATTGAGAGCCACTCCCCTACCTGCAACTAGAAACCCCACTCAACAAACATGGAAACATCACCAGGACAACGATGATACATGAACCGTGCAAGGAATCAACCATCTTGCACACAATTATCCTCATATCAACATGTGTATATAGCTATGCAAGGAATTAACCATCTTGCATGTCATCTTAATCACAAGGCGACTAACAAAACCTTGTCCATAGCAATACATAAACATTTCTCCTATTAATATACTCAATGCCTCCCCATTCAAAATCTAACACAAATCTCAATATAAGATAATTACAATCAATACATCCACAAAGGGGATTATCACCTCCTCATTATGTATTTGCAACATCGAATATTCATCATAACATCTTATCAAACAGGCGACAACATACTTTTATAACTTCGTGGTCTCAAAATACTTAACAACACGACTCATGAAATCAAAACACAAACTACCTATGCCTCGGGATTAAACCCTCGTCAACTAACACTTGACCATTCATATACATTCCACTTACAATTTGCAATTAGACTCACCCTTTAATGTAATACTTATAAATCAAGTTTCCATTACATTATTTGTATACCGAGTCTATTTTATCTTATCAAGATAAAGAAAACATATTAAAACTATGACAATTTAAATTAATTTTCATTAACCATTTATGTATAGCCACAATGTTTATCTTTTACTTAATTTAACAATAACAACCTTAATATAAATTTTCGATTTTATTTGGCTTATAAAAATCAACTACACTTTTGAAGTACTAACAATACTAATAATAATATATCAACTAATTTTCTAATTTAATTACTCCTCGAAATATAAATATCTCACGAACTGAACAATTACCATTCCTATTTTTAACACCCTAACTCAGCCCAAATACATATTAACTTCCTAAGAAATTTATCGGTAACATTTATTTATTCAACAATATGGTAAAAGAATCATAATCATATTATTATTATTATTACTTATAATAATAATATTTACCCTAGATCATTGAATGGCAATTAATTTTCATCTAATGAGCCTCATCAGAACAGAAGTACTACAAAACTCCTAGTATTGATGAAATACGTTATTTAAATATAAGGGCTACCTGACTCAAGTATCAGACACGTGAAGCCAAATTATGATAGCATATCAAAATAGTATTTAAACTTGCATGTTAAATTTATTAGCAGCTCGGGGAAGACTACACAGTGACACAGTGACTAATATCTTCACCCCAAGAACAAGTTCAATTATATGTTTCTACATATTCACTATCCTGCCCACCTTCTATGCCTAGCTGAACACAAGAAACTGGAACATGTTGTAGTAACTGATACATCAGCTTCCAATGAAGTTCTTGACTTGAATTAAAGCAAGTCCTAACAGAATCACAGAAAGGCATTTACTTGATAAACATTGAATGAACTTACTAGACAAATTACAGAGAATAGCAGTTCTGGTTAAGATCTAAGTAGTTTTATGTGCTTTCGGAGGATGACAGAGCCTCGCTGATGCATCAACTGTTATTTTTGTTGAACAAATTAGGTAAACACTAAATGCTATGAAGGTAGCACAGTGTCAAACCTATAATGCACCCATTCCCCTTTCGGGAGTGGCAGAGAAACACAGGATCGCAATAAAGGGGATAACTAGAGCAAAACCCAAAATCATATGAACAACAATTGAATAAGAAAATGGCAGGGTGATAGGGATGGTCGCCCTGAATTATGGAGCTCATTCATTATTCTGTTAGAGTATAATGTGATTTAGATTTTGAGCTGTGGAGACCAAATGTGGGCATTGCATTTTTAGTTTCTAGACGTTAAATGTCAGTCCTAAGTGGATCGTTCAGCTTCAGAGGATTCTTCTTACGTGCATTTAATCCTCTGGTTTGGATGAGAAGGCCAGGCACACATTGAGCATTAAGGCTACAAACCATTTCGAAGGGAGGTCTTCTGCTCTTATGAGACAGATACTTGAGCTTCCCGTGATGTAATTTTGAGTTTAGCACGAAAGAACACACAATGCCAGAAAAACTAAAAACTACTGCACCAAATCCCCGATCTCCATCTGGGTCACTATTGCAAGGGGGTTTTCACAGTCACATAGTCAGGAAATCCAAAATAAGTGATAATCAACGATAGACTCCTGACCAACCCATCAAGCCTTAAAATCTGAACAAACCTGATGTGACCTCAGACCACACATGATGGATCATCCACAACTGCAACCAATAAACTGAAACCAGCAAAGCAACCTTGACCCACAAACGCATTCCCAATACAGTACCACAGAAAATGAACATATACTAATGGAAATCCTAGTCTCATTGCTCCGACAGCTAGGGACATGGCACTACACAGGTACAGCAATAAGGATATGTTCCAAAAAGTTGAGAGTAATGACTGAAAGGGGAAATCACATTGGGAATGCTCCAACAACCTGAGAGACTTCACAGTAGAGTATACTTCCACCTAGGAGGCAACGCACCGGTTAAAAGACTCTAATTGAATACGAGGCAACCAAATAAACAAGAAATCCAATGGCACTTGATCTGCAATATAGCAGGGGATTTTACCTGCTGTTTAACTCCAAGAGAAGTAGCTTCAATGTAGGACACATTCCAATATATATACTCCAATGGAGCTGCAGACAATGCTGGTTGCAGCATGAACAAAATGCCCGCCACAAACAGTAGATGTTTTGACCTAACATATACACACTCAGAACCGACTGTCCAAACTAATTCTTTCTGGAGTGGTGGCAGCCTTTCCCATATCTTCAAATAGACTTCACGTCCCCTTTCAAGATAGACGATCCTTGTCTTAGATCGAATACAGACTTCCAACATATACTCCAATGAATGGAATATAGGGAGCGAACAATATCATGTTGAAATGAATTTTAAATGGCCACGATTCTTCCTTATGCGAATACCTCACCATTCACACGACTCTATTATCATTTTATGATGTCTTCTCAAATATCCATAGTGCTTGCTGGATCCCATTCATAAAATCGTTTTCAATATGAAAATAAATTCTAGGGTCTGCGAATGCATATTTCCTCCAAATCAAAAATTTACCTTGAAGATCTACGGTGGGGCCACTCTCCTTTATGATATTCGCTGCCAACTATAAATCGCTGCTCCTGTTTTACTAAACCCCAATTCCTGTAGGTCGCTGCACATACTTTTATTATCTTTTATCATATTCATTAGATTCGATTTGCCCTCGTTGCATATAATCTGTCTTTAGCGATCATACTAATATGTTTTGGCAGAAACAGTATAAAAGCAATAATTGCAGATCTACGGGAATTGGACACAAAGAAAAGGCTCAAACATCCATCAACGCATGATTAGAGAACAAGATAATTTGCTATTTTGACCTTACAACTTTCAAGCGAATAAACTTGGCAGGAATGAATTGGATAATACAGAAATTCAGAGTACAATGACCACAGAATACTTAAAAATGCTTGAATGAATAAAGTAATGCGCAGAATCAAAACCCTAGAAATAAATCCTTGAATGCAAGATACGGAAAAAATAATATTGACACAATTGATGGAACCTGTTTATGCTGCAACGGCCTCGATCTGCAGCTTGTTCTCCTTCCCCTGATCTCCAACTCCGTTTCTACTCCCCCCTGCTCTTCTTCTCTCTCCTCTTTTATAATATTCCCCTCTAGGGCATAAACACATGACCCAATGCCAACTGGCAATGAAAAAATATAGCCGACACTTAAAATTATATTTTTTTTTTTAATAACTTCACAATATAACCCTGATTCTTTTATTTACTCCAGGGTAACTTTTATTTAATAAAATACAACTCATAATTTTTATTTTATTTAATTTAGTACTACATATAGATATTAATATATAACAACTCACAAATACATTTTATTTTATTAAATCATTTATTTACTTTCGTTTTGATTTTGTTAATTATAAAACAATTTCACAAGTACAATGCCACTTTATAACTATTTTATCTCCTTAATTATTTATTTATCTATTTATTTAATTTTTAATATATATTTGTTATATAACAACTAATAATTATTAATAATTCTATTTAATAAACATTACTCAAATTTGTCTATTTGTATACCACAATTAAACAATCACATTCATGCAATTACTCGACCATCAAGCATGCAGAGGAAACAAGACGACAACCCCAAAAACAACGAAACTGAGAACAATGACTAGACACAAGGACTGAAGACTTATCCTCTACAAGGATGACGGATGACTGGGAAACCTTATGTTAACTCCCATCAACAATTCCATTGGCTAGGGCACGCTCAGACCTGCTAGTTCAGGTGGAGTCGATGCCCGGTACCTGCATCCTGCAGTAAACCACAAGGTCAAACATATATATACAAACATGAAGTCATGCACACAGTGAACAGAAATCACAGCGTGGCAGGGTACTCAGACACGAGTAATGCGACACTGTTCTGTTCACATACATCCTCAATTAAACATTCAGTTGTCTATAAGAAGATAGAATAATCACGAACAATACGATCAAGTATAACAATTATTGTTAAAGCATCATAACCCTAATTAGATATCAAATTAAACTCAGAAACAACATTAATCCATTATATCAAACATGTCCATCGAACTATGAAACATAAAATATCAATAATCTACTATCATCAATCGTCATCATAGAAATAGGTCCATAAACAACTCAACGTACTATCAAGAATCCATGTCAAGATACCTAATCCTACTAGGAGTACTATCAATCTGACGGAAGCAAAGTGAGGGGCACTACATCACCAATGTGAAAGCCATTCAATCACCAAGCACATCCACCACAAATAACATCAATGTCCCCAAAGGACTGCCAAAACAAAAGAATAATCCTAAGAGAAAATTCACACCCTTAGGAGAGCCCATTGAAAATGTTTTGAACAATATTGTGGAGTTTGATTTATTCACTCTACCCCCTATTAGACCCTATGATGAAAATCAATTCAAACCCTCCTTGTTCAATGAGAATGCATTTTGTGAATACCATCTCATGAAAGGAAACAAAACATCTATCTACATGAGGCTAAAACATTAGATACAAGACCTTATTGATAGTGGTGACATAACCATTGACGAATCACTAAAGTAATCACCAAATGTTAACTTACAAGCATATAAGGATCCTTTTCCCGATCATAACAAAGGAAAGGCTTCTTCATCCAACCAAGCATATAATGTCGTATGCCTCCCTCTCCTTTCAAATTTGTCATGGGTCAAATAGAAGAATATTCTAACCACATCAATACAATCACCATTAGAGCCAAGAACCTAAATTGCACCGTGACTATTCATTGTGGCCATGTTTCTATCCATGGGGCTCCCACCAATGATCAACCCTCCACATCTGCACATACCAATCCACCCTCCACTCACAAGTACAACCTCCTAGATCATCTGGGGAAACCCCCCACACAAATCTCCATTCCTAAGTTGTTCTGCACATCTCCCCTCCATAAGGAAATTCTTGACAAAGCCTTGATGGAGACACAAGTCCCTCCTAATTTCAATGTGGATCAATTTCAAGCCATGGTGAACCACATTGACTTACATCACCATCTAACCTTGTCTGAAAAGGATATTCCTGCCTTTGATGACATATAAAATGAAGCCCTATACATCAATGTCTGCATCCACAAACACGCCACAAAACCATCAAAGGATACTAGTGAATGTACAACCATAAAAAAATACAATGACACCGAGAGATTGTCTAAAGGTACCATCAAACTTTCTATTCAAGTAGAATAGAAAATATTAGAGACTAAGTGGTAGGTGCTTGATCTTGGCCAACCATGAATCCATGCCATGAAAGTCATCCCTTCCACCTTCCACTAAGGTTTGAAGTTTCCCCATGATGCAATCAAGGTTAGGAGGGTCCAATGAGGGACTGTCCAACCTTGTAGCCTTAAACTATTAACATCATGATTAATCAGAGGTTCAACAGAAGTAAATAGCTAACATAGCAATAAAGAGACATTCATACACTCATGACACTAGATATATCCTTGGAAAACCCTAACAGGGAAAAACCCATCCTTCAAAACTCATTCCTCTTTATATTATGATTTGAAAACACATTACATATGCCACTCAAGATTTATAGATACTAGGTTGCAGCCCAGGGTTACAAACATTCATATAACAACATTACTTCATGGTTTCTTTTTCCAACATCTTGATTCTCTGGTCTATAACTTATTTTGTTCTCTGCTCTACACTCTACTTCACTTTGGCTTCTACCTCGGATCAAAACACTTATGAATTTTCTTCATGTCTTCACATACTTGTTCATTCCCTCACTGGTGCTTTATAATAAATCTTTATTCCTCATTTATATCCTCCATAAGCCTTCATATCCTTATCAAGTCGGCCTAGTTGCAACGATAGTATGAAATATGTCTACACGGGTAGGTCAGACCTAAACATAAAGTATTTCTCCGTTGATACATAAACTTCATGTGGATCTCTATTAAGGTTGGGCAAGCCCTCAACTTCCTTGGATAATGTTCCTTTTAGCTCTGCAAGTCATGGGATTTCTCTGTAATCCAATAAGACTTCACTGAACACTAACAACTCTCCTTTGTGAAAATAGTTAAAAACATGTAATCTTCTGATAGGGATATGTCTTCAAAAATGAACCCAAATCCTTTTAATTTTGGATATATTGTAGATGATGTCTAGATACTATGTCAAGCTTTGCAACCTCTGATATGCAAATGCAGTCAAATGCAGTATTCTCCAAGGTCACCCTCTTGGTACTCTATAACTTCACTGTCAACTATCTCAATTGTTTTTAAGGCTTTCAGATGCTCCTGCATCAGACTCTTGGGGTTATTTCAAAAGTGAGCCTCTTCACTTTGGTCTATATTATGGAAAAGTCAATGTTACCTCTTCAGATAGGTTCAGAGACTTGTTTTTAGGTACTTGCAACTACCTCAAGGTCAGCAGTCTATTCAAGTCCACCCTGCAAAATTGCCTTAGGCTCTTCTAAGTTCAATTTTCTACTTGCAAGCCTTGCACTGCCTCAATGATTGGTGGTTTGATCAATTCTTCTCTATAAGTTGGCTTAAATTCTTCATCGTGTCATGGTCTAGGTTTGATGGTCTACTTGCAAGCCTTGCACTGCCTTAATAATCGGTGGTCTAAGCAAGTCTTCTGTACAAGATGCCTCAAGATCAAGGTTTATTTCAATAACTTAAGAGTCAATCCATGAATTCATGCATCCTCAAGAACAATCATGTTCTATCTTGATTCAGTCATTACATTCTTGAATTCCCTCTACAACACTTTTTGATTTTAGGTTCCTGACACAATTTCCTCCACAGTAACCAAAATCTTACATTTTCTGCTCTGTATACACTTATCCTATACTGCTTCCTATTTCTTTACCAATTATTCTTTTACTCTAGTACACAATATTTCTCCTCTGGTAGAATATCTTGTCATTCTCTTTTTTCTCTGCAATATGAATTTCCTTTTCTTGCTTTGCTTCACACTTGTCCACACACAAACTTTCCCTTACATACTACTTTCTCATATGATTAGTCTACAACAAAATTCTTCTTAAGATGAATTCTTCACCTTATTCTAGTTTCTCTATTAATTTTAGTGAGTCAATAGGTTCTTCTTCTACATAAACTTCCTTTGCATCAGTTATTGTTTCCTCATAATTAACTTCTTTGGTAACAGGTTCTTGTTGACATACACTGCTTGATTCTTTTCTCCTCCAAACTTGAAAACATGTTCCCTTTCTAGCAAATCCTCTTTCATCTCTTTTGTATCATTCATTGTGATACGAATTATGACTTCTTTCATTTCTCCATCTGTAGTTTGAATTACTGTCCTTGTTTGCAAAATGTCTACTTTCTTTACATCCTGATCCATATCCTCTTTTCTCTCCAACATGTGATGCTTCCATCTATACATCCTTTTGAACATACAAATAACATGTTTCCATTTTGCTCCATCAATCCATCCATAATCCACCTCCATACAATCTGTCATAGGATTTCTTCTTCCCATTTTATGTCGATGCATCTTTTTAGAATGATTCCTTAGTCTATATAACTTACAAGGGTATAGATCTCAACACAATTCCCTTTCATGTCCATGTCTATTACAATGAGAACAATACATACCTTTTATTCTCTGATTTGATCTATTTGAAATTGTAACAACATCCTTACCTCTATCAGATCTAAGACCTTCACTTCTTGATCTGATTATTGATTCAATAGGTTCTGTAATTCCTTGTTGATGATTTCCCAATCCTTGTCCTCCATATCCCATTTTTTGCATGATTTTGAAACAAATACCATTACCAACCACTGCAGGTTCAATCATACTATCATTTTCAATCTAATTTTCTAAAGAAACTTCTACACCATCACACAAATCATTAGTATCATGAGAAACATCACAAATTTTAGGCTTACATCTCAAACTTTTATTCTCTTCTCTACATACTGCAAGTAACTGCTCCAACTGATTAATATGTTCTTTCAATCTTGATATTTCATTCTTCTGCAAACTATATTCATTTTTCAATTCTTCAAAACTTTCTTCTAGATCTTTGCTTCTCTTTTCCAAACAACTTAAATCCTTCTTCTAATTATTCAAATCTCTTTTCAACATCCTCAAACAATTTTAGGTATGCCTCTAGATCTTCATTCCTCCTCTTTACATTTTTCAGTACATCTTCAACGTCATCATATTTTTCTTCTCCTAGTTCTTTTATCCTTTCTATCAATTCTAAATTACACCTCTTGATTTCACATAATTCTCCTTCCAAAATATCCTTTTCACATATTAGGTTTTCATTTTCTATCTTCATCTTTTTTCCAATCTTCCCCATTGAAAAAAATTAGGTAAACAACTTAATTTGAAATGCTTACCCAGATCTTTCATTCCTTGATCTTCTTTAGTGGTGATACTTGTTGCTTCTAGGGTTTTGCACTTCCAATAGGTTAGCAATCATCCTAACAGATTCATAACCAGCTCTGATACCACTTGATGCAGTCAAGGTTAGGAGGGTTCGGTGAGGGACTATCCAACCTTGCAACCTTAAACTATTAGCAACATGATTAATTAGAGGTGCAAGGGAAGTAAAAAGCTAACACAACAAGAAAGAGACATTCATACACTCATGACACTAGATATATCCTGCGAAAACCCTAATAGGGAAAAACCCAACCTTCAAAGCTTTTTCCTCTTTATATTATGATTTGAAAACACATTACATATACCACTCGGGCTTTATAGATGCTAGGCCATAGCCCAAGGTTATAGACATTCATATAACTTCATGATTTCTTTTGCCAGCTTCTCAATTCTCTAGTGTACAACTTATTATGTTCTCTACTCTGTACTTTCCTTCACTTTTACTCATTCTTTGGATCAAAACACTTATGAATTTGCTTCATGTCTTCACATACTTGTTCATTCCATCACTAGTGCTTTGTAGCAAATTTTTCTTCCTCATTTATATCCTCCACAAGCCTTCAAATCCTTATCAAGTCAACCTAATTACGATAAATAGTATGAAACACATGTATATGGCTAAGTTAGACCTAAACATAAGCTATTGCTCCATGGATACTAAGACTTCATGCAGATCTCCATGAAGGTCAGCTAGGTCCTGAATTTCCTTAAATAATGGTCCTTTTAGCTCTGCAAGTCATGGCATTGCTCTATAAGCAAATTAGACTTCACTGAACACTGACGGCTCTCCTTTGTGAAAATAGATGAAAACAGGTAATCTTCTGATAGTGATATCTCTCTGAAAATGAACCCAAATACTCTTAATTTTGGATATGTTGTAGATGACGATGTCTAAATACTAAGTTGACCTTTGCAACCTCTAATATACAAATGCGATCAAATGCAGTATTCTCTAAGGTCACCCTCTTGGTACTATGAAACTTCACTGTCAACTATCTCAATTGTTTTGAATGCTTTTGGATACTCCTACATCATTCCATAACGATACAGAAGTTACCATCTATGTCGATCCCCATCCTTTTCAATATTGTAGTTTCTTGGAAGGACACAACCCCACCTTCTACCCATACAACAATGCCACGAATAAAACCACCTCATAGATTAATCTTGCATCTTCATCTTCATACATCGATCCCTCCAATGTCATGACTACATTGCAAACATACCCTCCACTTATAGTCAAGACCAAGTTAAGTGACATGGGGGGTGGTGAATATGACCTATGTTGGAGTACAGGACAACATTGAGAGGGTGGGTGAATCGGTATTGTCTAATTTTTACAATCTTTTCTCACCTTTTAATTTACAAAACAAAGAATAATAGAGACATAAAAAATCTATCAAATTCATATGCACAAGTATGATGATGAATAGAATGAATAGGACATTATGTGTAAAGCATTATAAAACACACACATAGAGACAAGACATAACACAAAGATTACTAGAGTGGAAAACCCTCATGGGGTAGAAAAACTACTCAAAATTGTCTCACTAGCTTATTCAAACCTCACTGGTTACATATAGGTCTCACTAACCAAGGAAGCTTCACTAGCTACAAAGAAATCTCACATACTACAAAGCCTCACTGGCACATAAACAATTATTTTAGAGACAAGAAAAAACAAATCAGGGGGTTTCCCTAATTCACTTCACAACAATATGTCTCTCCCTTTTCCTCTCTTGACAAAATTCATTTCATTCATAACATAATCAACCAAGCTTCTGATGTCAATCAATCACTTGCATATTACAATCTCAATGTCTTCCTCTGCATTTCATCTTCAATCAAAATTCTCTGGCTCTCTATATCAAAATCATAACCTGATTTTTTCCATTTCTTTTTCTTCACCTGCATATGTCATTCTTGCAGTGATATCTCTAACATTTCACATAGATTATCTCTTCAATACTACATTTTGTCCACACACATAATATATCATACAATGCACCTACAAAACCAATATAGATGAGATGACCATTCATATTCTTCTTCTGCATAAACATTTCCATCCTGCAAGAAAAATAAAATCAATCTTTGCAGGACCATTCCCTTTCCTCTATCTCTTTGCATATTCAACTACTTCTTCTTATATATCATTTTATAAAAATATAAATGATATATATCATTAAATAAAATCTTCAGTGATCTCTAGTTTGAAAATCCTCTCTACAAAATAAAATCCATTCACCTGCAAAAAAAACTTTTCATATTCCTCATTATAAACTTTGAACCCACTTCTCCAAACATCCTTTGTATGAAGATCAAGAAATCTTTAATCACCATTTAGAAAGAATAAAATCTTCAATTGACTTATTCAATCTGCCTCTAAAAAAAATAAAACCTTTCTTTCTTCGAACCCCACACAAATATCCCATCTATATAAAAAAACTTTTGGGCTTCTAATAGAACATAAAACTTTTTAACCTTCTTCTCATATTTAGAAAATAAATAAACTATTCTTCATTGGCTACCTTCAACTCCTCGAGATGAGTCAAAAATAGAAAGCAAATCTTTTCTTGAAATCTCAAAAAATTGGTTTTTGAAACATGCTAAATATACCCTTAAAAATAGGCTTTATCTCTATAGTTTCCTAGAAATGACATCCATATGAACTTCAAACTGCGAGCACGCAAAGAAAAGGTAAGTTTGAATCTTTACCTTAGATCTTGAAAAACCTACTCGCATTATTTCAAACTTCAACCTTAGATATGCTTTTTCCCACCCATGATTATAAGAAGAGACTGGTTGAAAAGGTAAAAAGGCAAGTTAATATATGTATTAAGAACCATTCAACGGTTCATACTTAAGTGGAATAACTTATGATTATAAGTCAGCTCTTAAATATAATAAAAGGTGCCTTTTTAAGAGACGATTAGAAATTAGGTGTGAAGGACTTAGAGTTTAGAATATATCACTAGGGTTTAAGGATAGAACTCTTAGGCCTTCATAAAAAACCTAACAAATCCCTTGACTGTTGTAGAGAATCTAATGTAGAAAGATAGCAAAATGAAAAAAATTGGAGAGTTGGAACTCCTCGCATAACAAACCATAAAGCAAACCGTTGACTTCCTTGATCATGATATGAAATGCCAATATGATTGCACTGGTAACAATCCTGATTATGAACAAAAACATCATCACTGTAGAGGCACTTATGTAGTGGAGCAATCAGATCATATAGCAACTTTTCAAATAGAGAGTGAAGTAAAGTGAATAGGCATGAACACAAAGAAGGTGTACCACGAACAAATTCTTGAAGGTCTACAAGAACACATGACACAAACAAGGTCTTCCCCCTTTTTACAACATGAGATATATTGTTACTTATCATAAATCACTTGGTGACCTCCTTGTTAAAAACATGTCTTGTTATACATCTAATTTGTAACACTCTTTTGCACCACTATTGACTGATCATTGACATTGGTCCACAAAACCAAAAAACTTCCAAACATATCAAGGGAAATAAAAATTCTTGAATATTAACCCAACCACTCACCACTCATCGTAACTCACTACAACCTAAGCTCACACAACATCAAGGCATACAATATCTCATGTGAAGCATCATGACTTGAAAGAAGATCCTGATTCTTCTTCTTCATCTCTTGAGGCACCAATGCTGCATCAAACACCCTATACAACACCTTAATAATGAACAACATGTAGATAATGAAGCAACAAGAAACCATCCTGGGACTATGCAAACATCATGACATTACCAAAAATCTTGAAGTATATGAAGACCGAACAATACATAAACTCCTTAATCATGACATGAAGCATTCTAATAACATCATCTACAAATCTTTTATGTCTTTGCACACCTCTTTGACATCAATGACAATCAATCTCCATCAACCTACATGGTGCCTTTTGTTTGGGAATATTGCCATCTCCTAAAACATTTGGTGCTCCTAGGGAAGAAGAGGTCTCTACGATGATCATCAAGTGTAATATATCACCTACCTTTAAGAAGAAGCATGTCCTTGACCGAGATGTTCTTGAAGACATATCTTCATAGTTTTACAAGGAAGAAGAAGCAGAACAAGATGCTACTACTATTCCAACTGAGATCTATGGGAAGGGTCTCGAAATTGTCAAGTACATGGGATACAAAGGACAATGTGGCATAGGCCTTCATGAGAAGTGGATTGTAGATCCAATCCAAGTAGTAAGAAATCCACATCTTCATGGGTTAGGGTATTGGAAACAAGATCCTACCCCCTGTAATGATGAATGTATATTAAGCGAGGTCACTAAGGCCTTCCCCATAGTCGACAACATCAACAAAGAAGACCATCAAGACTTCTTTAGTGACTTTGTTGAATTCTTTGAATCCTCCATATGTACCATCAATACCTTAACCACCATACCATCCACCTTTGATGACTTGCCTTTTGTTTACCCCCAGCTTATAGATTGGGACCAAGAAGGACCTCCCATCATTGATGTTGCATAGAATGATGAAGCAATAGCCAAGATGATGGGGGTTACATATCACTTTCCCTTAGGAGACTATAAGGCCAGCTATATCATTGAGCTTAACACATCTGCGTATTTCTGGGAGACCACCCAAGCTCTTAGTCAAAAAAACATAAAAATAAAAATATCACCCCCTAGTGAAAACCACTTTGTGGCACTTTTAGGTGAAGAAAAAATCAAAATAAATGATGTATCACCTAGTGAAAACCCCCATGAGGAACTCAGAGATGAGAGCATGGAGCTTCCTTAAGTATCCAAAATGTATTAGGAAAGATCACCTATCCTAATTGAAGCATCATAGGAAATGATTCTTGGAACAGAAGAAGCACCAAAAATCACATTCAGAGCTGAGTCCTTCACATCAAAGGAATAGGAGAATTTCTTAGCCTTTTTCAAATAGAGGAGCCATAACTTCGCATGGACCTATGCCAACATGTCAGGACTAGATCCTACCATAGTTGTTCATCATCTTGTGGTACATCCTGATGCAAAACTAGACTAGTGAAGCATAAGCTAAGGAAAGTGAATTCCCAAATAGTGCTCCTTGTTAAAGTGGAGCTCAAGAAACTCCTAGATGTGGGGTTTATCAGCCCAATAGATTACCGCAAGTGGGTGTCCAATATTGTACCTATAGCCAATTCACTGGGGGCATTCAGTGCTACACAGATTTTAGAGATCTTAATAAAGCATGCCCTAAGGATGAATTTTTGCTACCAAACATTGACATCATAGTAGATCTCACCACCGATCACGACATGTTGACTTTGATGGATAGTTTTTTAGGGTACAATCAAATTAGGATCACAAAAGAAGATCAGGATAAAACCTCCTCTATATGTCCATGGGGGATATACTGCTAGGTCATGATGCCTTTTGGCTTGAATAATACAGGTGTTACATATTAGAGGGTAATGCCAGTCATCTTCCATGATCTTTTCCATAGCATAATGGAAGACTATGTCAATGATCTATTGGTAAAATCAAAAACTAGAGAAGAACACTTAAATATGTTGGCTAAGATCTTTGATAGCCTAGAGTAGTATAACTTGCGGCTGAATCCAAATAAATGTGCCTTCGGGGTCACTTATGGAAAACTTCTAGGGTACATTGCGTTGAGAAGAGAAATTGAAGTGGATCCTACCAAAGTCAAAGCTATAGTGGAGATGCCTCCACTTAAGACACTTAAGCAACTCCAAAGCCTACAAGGAAAACTCCAATCCATCTACCACTTTATAGCACAACTTGCTGACAAGTGCCAATCATTTCAAAATCTTCTCCATAAAAATATAGCTTGTGTATGGGATAGTGAGTGCTAGAACGCTTTTGATTAGCTGAAAGAATATCTTGCTAACCCACCTATCCTCATCCCACCAAAAAAAGGGTTGTACATTTCAACAACAGAAACAACTATAGTAGCCTTCTTGGCGCAGCATGATGAGCAGGGAAAAGAAAGAGCTATATATTACATCAGCCACACCTAGGTAACTTATAAGCTAAATTATACACCAATTGAATGAGCATGTCTCACTGTTGTCTTTAATTTATAGAAATTGAGACACTACATGCTTAATCATAAGACTAAGCCTATTGTCAAGATTGACCCACTAAAATATCTACTGATAAGAGTAGCTCTTACAAGAAGAATAGCTAAATGGGTTATTATCCTAAGTGAGTTTGATATCAAATACATAGAAAGAAAAACCATCAAAGGACAAGTAATTGTTGATCAATTAGTTGATGCACCAATCTCCATAGAACAACTGTTGCTTGCAGATTTTCTAGACAAATCCATACTCATAGTAGCACCAACAACAAAAACATGGAAAATGTATTTTGATGTGTCTTACACACATCATGGCTCAAGGGTAGGTATCCTATTTGTTACACCTCAAGGAGACACCATCCAAAAATCCTATAAGATCTCATTTCCATCCACAAACAACATAGTAGAGTATGAGGCCCTAATCACAAATCTCTGCATGGCAATACAATGGAAAATTGAGAAGCTAATGGTTTAGGGAGACTCCCAAGTAGTCATTTGATAGGTAGACAATTAGTACAAGACAAAGGATGACAAGATCCTACCCTATAAAATAATGGTTGATGACTTCAAAGATTATTTTGATGATATCCATTTTGAATAGATTTCAAGATTGAATAACAAAGCAATAGATTGCATGGCCACAATAGGGTCCTAGGTTGATATGAGGAAGGATAAAAAAAGTGTGAGTTCTTGATTGAAGAGATCACCATACCATCTTATGATGTTCCACAATCAGAATTAGTGTGCAACATTGCTAGTCCTTTATCTCCCTAGTATCAAGAGACTTACATGTATCTTCATGATAGCATTATCCCACCAAACCTATCATCTGCACAATGCAAAAGCTTTATCTACCAAGCCTCTCACTTCACCCTCATAGGAGACACTATGTATAAAAGAAGTCTTGATTTTACACTTCTACAATCTCTCGACTCTAAGAAAGCTAAAGTGGCCATGCAAGAGGTACATGAAGGTATTTGTGGGGCACACTCTAGTGGACCAACCTTAGCGAAAAAGATTCTAAGAACTGGACACTAGTGGCTGACCATGGAGCGAGATGCTTATAGTTTTGTGAATAAATGTTTTCCATGTTAGCAACATGGGGATCTCATCCATGCACCATCATAAGAGTTGCAGCTAATAATGACTCCTTGGCCTTTTTCATAGTGGGGACTCGACCTCGTAGGTAAGATTCACCCTCGCCACAAATTCATCATCACTGCCACCAAATACTTCACTAAGTGGGTCAAATTCGTTCCACTCACTTTCACCACAGGTATCCAAATAGCCAAATTTATCCTCCAAATTACATAATATGTTGTTATGGTATTCCTCATTCCATTATCACAAATAACAAGAATATTAAGAACCCATGTTTAACCCTTCTCTTTACTTTGTTAGTATACTAGTTGCTATGGATGCATATGCTTTGTAAGTCATCTCATGAGCATATTATATTATCCCACATTCATGGGAAGTAGTTGTTGTTTTGATTAGACTTAGTATATAAGTACGTGTTCAGGCTAATCAAGACATCCACAAATTTATTATATTGATCTTTCTTAAAGGAGGTTTCCCCCTTGAAGTGGCCTGTGATCAATAAATACCTTTTGTGTTTCTGCTATTTATATATTTCTATTATTTCATGTATTTTTCATTATATTGTTGCGGGAGGTTCATCTCATCTAGTATCAGAGTGCTTTCTTAGGATCGTTAGGTGGAATTTATGCCAAATTGTTTTTTTTGCAATGGCCTCCAGGCGTTGTGATTATTGTAGTGGTTCTTTTTTTCACATTTGAATTGTTCATTTCAATTACAGATTTAGATCAGGGAGTATCCCTATCTGCTTAACTATGGGAAGCACCTAGGCATATATTCCTAAAACTCATTGTGAGGAGTACCATAGGAACCCCAAAGTACATGGCCCATTGAGAGGACCTGCCAGCAAAAAGGACAATGACCCCTACCTGATTGACTAGTTCCCATCCATGAGGTAAACCAAGAGCTATCATTTGTGGCAAAGCAGTTATCAATTTTACTTGAGCCATGGAGTGAGGGATACTGCCCCAATATGCAAGCCGTTAGGTAGCATTGGTGGTTGAGTGACTACCCTAAACCTTTAGTAAACCAAACATAGTTGGGGCCCATATCTATTGATAATTGGAAAATCGTAGATTGAATCCATCCAAGGCAACTAGCAGATCATTTCTAGAAAAAGAAAAAAAATATTTTTTCACCATATCCTTCTTGTTTTATCTTTGTTTCCTCCTAAAATACATTGGAAAACATGTAATTTCATTCTACACATTTCCTTCCTTGAGGACCCTATCCCAAATTCCACTTATCAAAGCTAGAAATCCTACATTTGTCCAAATTTAGGGTTTGCCATAACTTCTTCAATTCTCACCCAATCTCTTTGAGATTTTACCATAGTGTTCCTTTCATATTTTTGTTCCTTTGTCTCTCTAGGAAAAAATTTCCCATTCTTTCACCCTGCTTCTAAAATCACCATTTTCTTCTTCCATTTCCCTTAAGAAAGTGTCCAAAAGCTAGTCAAACTCCAATTACCCATCGTAGTTTTCCCCAAATCAAAATTTTCCTTTACTAAAAATGTTTTATTACATGTTTTTCTACCATTCCCAAAATAAATCTCCTAGCTATGGTTGAAACCCAAATAGGAAAAAAAAACATGGAGGATGAAATTGCAGTCCTCAAGACCAAGCTCCAAGATCTTGATGAAAAAGTTCTCAGACTCAATCTTTAGCATTTAGCCATAAACAACAAATGGTAGCCAGAGTCTTCAGCAGACACTAGGTTTTCCTCTTCTAGCAATTTCTATGGACTGAAACTTTGTTTTCCTCACTTCAATGGTGATGATCCGACTAAATGGATATACTGGGAAGAACAATATTTTAGTTTGCATAATACTTAAATTGATGTCAACAAAGTCCCACTTGCATCCTTTCACTTGGAACATGAAGCCCTTCAATGGTTCTAGGTTGGAATATCAAGGCCTATGACAAGCCAAAATGGACAGATTTTTGCAACCTGATTTTGTAATAATCTGGCACTAGTGCTTTTGATGACTTCACAAGAGCACTCACTAAACTTTTCCAAACTGACACTATGAGAGAATATCAAACAAAATTTGAAAAATTAGTCAATAACATAGAGGGATTGTCTGATGAATTCTTCAGGAGTTGTTTTGTCAATGGTCTGAAGGATGCAATTCGATCAAATGTTAAAATCTTCCATCCTAACACAATGATGAAAGCCTTAGGGTTGGCTAAGTTGGTAGACAACAAGATCATAGCTCAGCAACGATCCAACTCTAATTTAGTTTCATTTAGAAATGCAGCTTCCTAAAAATCTCAAACAATACCAACTCTTAGAACAACCCCTATCAAGCATATGACTGAAGCAAAGATGCGGGCATGTAGAGAAAAAGGACTTTGTTATAATTGTGATTATAAATTCACTCGAGGCCATCAATTTGTTGAGAAAAAGATCTACCTATTAAATATGGACTCTCCGGCTGACACTAAATTTTAGGTAGATTCTTGTGATACAACAGATGATCAAGAAGAGGCTCAACAACTACATGTTGAACCTGTTTCTCAAGAAGAACCCCTAGAGATCTCTCTCCATGTTGTAGGAGGAGTCACCACCCCACAAACCATGTGGGTCAAGGGTTACTTCAAGAAGCTCCTTCTTACCATGCTCATTGATTCTGGTAGCACTCATATCTTCATTGACCCTAAAATCATGAAACAATCTAAATTTTTTATCCTTCCTTGCTCTAACTTTGAAGTCATAATTGCCAATGGGGACACATTACCTTGTAAAGGGAAGTGTCACAATGTACATATCTCTATCAAAGATTATAACCTACGCTCTAACATGTTTTCCTTGACCTTATGCAAATGTGATTTAGTTTTGGTAGCCCAATGGTTATGTACACTTGGACCAATCTTATGGGATTTTGCTTAACTTTGGATGCAATTTTTAGACAATGGAAAAAAACACACATTGAAGGGATTACAAATGGGGTCTCTCAGTATCATAAGTTCACATCACATGGAAAATCTTCTTAAGAAGAATTCACATGACGTCATTGCCTAGCTCCATTCCATTTAGATGCAACCTAGTCCATTTTCTTCACCAGTTCAGGTAGTCAACTTGATTCTCCAAACCAAGGATCAAATTCTGAGCATCTAGCAAGACAATCTTCAAATTGAAAGAAATAGAATGACACAATAGGATGGTTAGCACCGTTCTGAGAATAATTTTCAAGTAGATGATATGGTTTTTCTTCACTTGTATCCATCCAAGAAATCATCCATGAAACTTAAAGGGCATCATAAGCTAGCTCTAAAGTTCTATCGGACATATAAGGTTCTTTAGAAGATTGGGTTGGTTTCTTATAAATTGGAGCTTGCACCTTCTTCCCAAGTTCACCTAGTATTTCATGTCTCTTGTCTACTGAAAGTTCTTGCTAGCATCAACATCAAAGCACAAACTATTTTACCAAAACTTTAAAATGAAGGATCCATCATTCTAGAGCCAAAGATAATCCTCAACAAGCACACCTTTCAACTTGGCTCCTTATCCATCATGGAGGTATTAATTTAGTGGCATGGAATGTAGCCAGTGGATGCAACATGGGAACCACTCTTTTAGATTCAGCAACAATTTCCACATGTTAAGCTTTGAGGAAAAATCTTTTCTAAGAGGGAGGGGATGTTAAGAACCTGTGTTTAACCCTTCTCTTTACTTTGTTAGTATATTAGTAGCTATGGATAAATATGCTTTGTAAGTCATCCCATGAGCATATTGTATTATCCCACATGCGTGGGAAGTAGTAGTTGTTTTGATTAGACTTAGTATATAAGTATGTGTTGAGGCCAATGATGGCATCCATGAATTTATTGTATTGATCTTGTTTAAAGGAGGTTGCCCACTCGAAGTGGCCTGTGATCAATAAATTCCTTCTGTGTTTCTGCTATTTATATATTTTTGTTATTTCATGCATTTTTCATTATATTATTGCTAGACGTTCCTCTAAGGGAAACCTTTTAAAAACTAGGAAGTCTACACCTTATGCGAGAAGTTCCATATCCAACACTAATTTTCCACACTGTATTACCCCCAAGGTAATGGTTAAGCTGAGAATTCTAACAAAACCATCTTGTGCATTCTGAAGAAGACAATTAATGAAGTTGGTCATGACTGGCACCTCCAACTCAATCCTTCCCTATGGGCCTACCGTACAAGTATTTGCACACCCACAGGAGCCACCCCATATTCCCTAGTATTTGGTTCTAAAGCTATCTTACCTATTGAGCTCCCGTCACTCAAGGTTTCATTGCAAAATCTATTCACTGAGGAAGAATATCTAGTTGGAAGGCTGCATGAACTGGAATTACTGGATGAGAAACACTTGGATGCTTTCAACCATCTGCAGGCCTACCAAAATCACCAATGTAGGAGCTATAACAAGAAAATCAAGAACCATAAGTTTGAAGTAGGTGACCTTGTCCTTATGTAGAACTACAAAAATCTACAAGATTTCACTTAAAAGGGAAAGTTTGATCCCAATTGGTTGGGACCATATGTTGTTATAGCCAACTATGGATCAGGGGTATATCAGCTTGCAACACCTAAGGGGCAGCCTCTAGATGAACCAATCAACATTTTGTATTTGAAAAGGTTCTATGCATGACTCATCGAGTATCACAAAGAAAAAAGTACAAAAACTCAAAAATAGAAAAAAATAAAAAAAAATTTTAAAAACAAGAAAAACTCAAGTGTAATAAAGTTGTCCAATGGTGAAAATCACTTTGGTGATGCCTTTGATAAGTACCATGGTGAAAACCTATTTTAAGTGCCATGTGTAGTGGCTAGTGTTGATAACTGAGAGGGGGGGGGGTGAATCAGTTATCCTAATTATTTCCCTTATTGAACTTTCTTATTAATTGATGCAGCATTGAATCAAACACTAAAACATTAACATGAAATAAGAAACACATAACACAGTATTTTTGACGTGGAAACCCTGTTAAGGGAAAAAACCACGGGGTGATTAACCCAAAATTATTCTCTGTTAGAAGAATAGGAGATTACAAAAAATGGCACTTGCCAATTAGGGCTCACTGCCCGAGCACACTGCTCACAAGAGGCCCACTGCCTACAAGAAGACACACTGTCTACAAAGTGATAAGAATCACAGTCTTGAACTGATTGGAAGCATCTGCATATGCTGGAGTTCAGTTCCGGTTAGGTTCAGTACACTGATCTGCTGCACTTCATCTTTCCTCTATTCTTTATTCTGCTATCTTTCACATACCTGATCCTTTTGCTACCTCTGCTCTGTTCTGGACTTATTCGCATATATCTTCACACCATCACACACTTCACAACTAAATCCATCCTCTATATATATCCGCACAAGTAATTTCATCACCTTTCTAGTCGGCATCCGGAACAGTCTAGTTTCTTACAAACTCTTGTTCTGTCGGCTGAATCCTTCCTCACCAAGCAATGCGGATCAAGCATATACTTGTAGATGTCATTAATCATGTCAGCCAAACATGATTCATGCCTTCACAACCTCTATCATCAACAGTAACACATCCGGAAAGTAGTCTGATACTCTGTCAGTCAGTTCTTCCTCTGTTTTCACTGTCTCTTAGGAATCCGGTACTCAACTATTCATATCTTTTTCCTTGTCCATCACCGGAGGCTAAATCCTTGGAATATACCACTCAAGGTAGTCCTCTTGACTTCCCCAAATCCGAACTGCACCAAGACACTTCCTCTGAGAGATCTGGATCAATCTGTCGGACCTTGCCACATGCTCTGTTCTTGTTCACCGGACCACAACATTCTTTATTCTGACTTCCGGTAGAGACACATCATGACTTGCGGATATGTGGGATGACCTTTGTTGCCATCAATGACAACAACTATGAATCCATATAGTGTCTCTTGCCAACAATCTCCCCCTTTGGCATTGATGGCAACACTTAGTGAAAAATGACTAAGTGTTTTCACTATGCTCCTCCTTTGCTGATGCTCTGTATTTATATACAATTTCCGGAACTCCCCCTTAGTTGGATTCCTCATTTTTCACTGCTCCTCACTCCCCCTTTGACATCAATGGCAAAGGGTAGGGTCCGTACACCAAATTTTTCAAAAATTTTCTATACATAGCCGCATATTTACATACTCACATATACTGAAGAATGTCTGCAAAGGATGTCTGCAATTGGATCATTTCTGTAGCCCAACTTTGCTTCATTCTATCCAAAATTGAAATGTGACCACTCAACAAAAATGCAAAAGCTTCTGCCCATTTGAGATCTGTCGGATCTTTTGTTTGGGCGGTGGTCTGAGCATCACTAATGGCCTCATGCATAGTTTCCAACTTAGGGATTATAATCCTTCTAAGTTCTCCCATCCGGTTAGTGATATTCTTCCTTTCCTTCTCAAGATTCTTTATTTCATTCAAGACTGCAATAGTCTGACATTCTTGATTTATTATGGAGGAAGAGAGAGGATCAAAACTCTGAGATAAGCTTTGTAGCTTGTCCTGTTCCTCTTTTATTTTCTTATCAATTGCTGCTGTTGCCTTTGGCCAGGATATACAAAATTTGTAGATGTCACCGCCATCCTTAAGAGCATTCTCTAAGCTCTTTATTCCAATGCTCACAATCTTTCTATCTTTAGAGATTAATTCTAATATTTCTGAAAATCTTTTATCCAAAAATTCCTTCCGGACCTTTTCTTCAGCTGATTTTTCTAGAGAATCAAAATGTGTATCAACACTGCTGACTAAGGTTTTTAGATTACTGGAAGAGGAGGCTGTCGGATCTATCTGGATTGATGGCATAATCTTTACAAGTACTCCGGAAGCAGCCTCTATTAACTCACAGTCTTCCATATGAGACTTCAGGAGTTTTTCATTTGCCTTGGCATTTGCAAATGAAGCTATCTTCATTGTTTGTACCGGAGAGAGAGAGTCAAAGTCGAATGGGCCTTTTAGAAGCTCCGGTTCATCAATCTCTAAAGTTTCTTTGCTCAAAAATTGTTGAACAGTTTGTGCAGTGTCTCTTGCCGGAGACAAATGTTTCTTTTCTTCTGCAGTCTTGGAACTGTCAACCTCTTTGTCTTTCACCACTGCTTCCTTCTCCTGTAATTGCTCTCCTTCTTTGGATCCGGAGACTGTAGGGGAAACCGGAGGAGAGCTGCTTGTATGTTCAGGGCCCACTTCTTCTGGAGCAGAGGGTTCCAAGTCCTCAGCTGTTTCTGTACCTAAGTCCTCTACAACAGGAAGATTGAACCTTTTGAAGGCCTTCCGGAGGATCTCTTCTGTCTCTTGGGCCACTTTGTCAGTCTCACCAAGCATGAGTTGATTCATCCTGGCTTTACTTCTGAACTCATCTTTGCAGTCCTTGAAGATTATGTTCATTGTCTTGGGATCAATTTGAGGATATAGCTGAATAGCTATCTGCTCCCGGATCTCAAGGTCTTTGGCATGAGCATTGTTCTTTCTTACTTCTAATTCCTTTTCTAGGCTTTTAGGAATAAGAGATATGATCTCAATGAAAGCCTTATTGTATATGTTCAGATATTTGACTGTGGCTTCCTGAAGAGTCTTTTGGTCAGCCTCACTGAAGTCATCATAAGATTCAGTCATTGGTTGAAGGTTTCCATCCACCGTGACTGACTTGATTACATTCTCTAGAGACAGAGTGGGCTTTTCAACAGATACCTCCGCCATTTCATCCTTGTCTTGGCCTGTGGAGGGTTTACCGGATCCTTTCTTCTTCTGTTTCTTTATTTCTTTTACTCCCTCATCTGACTCTGTTTCCTCTTCATCCTTTTGGCTTCCATAAGCCCTTGTGGCTTTTGTCTTGGATCTCTTACCGGATGCCTGGACTTCCGGTTTTGAACTTTTGGTTGAGGGAGGTGCAGATCTTTTTGATGATCTGGTCCGGGTGGGAGTTTCAACCGGAGCACTTTCTTTACTTTTCTCTTCTTCCTCAGCCTTCCTCCTCTTTTCCCAGCTGGCATTAAGTGCCTCTTTTGAGATGCCTAGGCCTTGAGCAATGTGCTCTACTTCTTTTCTCACCTTTCTTTTAATCTCAGGTTCCCTGAGTTCTACATGTATTTTTACACTCAGCTCCTCAAAGGTTCCAAACCTTTCTGCCTTAGGATCTTTGGGCTGACTTAGCATGTGTTGAACATGCAGCTCCACTATCTGTTCATCCACTTCATACCCCATGGGCATGATCCAGACAGTCCTTGGCTCCACTGCCTCCATTAGGCACTGATCAGTGTCAACCATAAAGCACACCGAGTCTTTGTATTTTTCAACAAGAGACTGGGGAATTCTCTCTCTTGCTTGCATCATGCTCTGAAAGTTTTTGAAGTATCCCCATAGAGCTGTATTTCTTGCTTTTGCATCCCCAAGTCCATGCAAATAGTCTCTTATCTAGACTGCAACAGGTTTGTCATTCTGCCATACCCATCCACTTGATCTGGGTAGCTCATTCATGAAGTAGAAGAATAGACATACAATAAGAGTACCATACTTAAAGGAATTCTTCTTATCCTTCTTGATTTTCTGTATATTTTCCATTAATTGGCTTAGCAGTAGTTCGCAGAGATCATATTATGCATTCTTTCTTAGCATTTCATAGGCAGTGTATACTGCAGTTCCGGATACAGAATTCTCCCTGCTGGAGTGATAGATCTTGTATCCTATTATCATTGATGCATATTTGATATCTGGATCCGAAATATCTTCAATGGTCATTGCCCTCTTATCAAATTTTGATCGGGTGGCCTCAGTTACAATGTTGTTCTTGACAGATTTGAGGATAGGTATCCCTCCGGAAGAGTATAGACCAGTTACTGCTCTAATTGCCTCTTTTGTGATCTTGCAGGGTCTATCCAGCCATAGAAAGTTGTCATGCATCCTGCTCAGTACATACCGGATCCATTCATCTTCTTCAAAGCAGGGGAAATGAATAAATTGCTCAAATTGTTTCTTCTGGATATCCTTATACTCTGGTTTAAGCTCAAAAGCATTGTCTATCAGTTGCTTGTGATAGAGGTCTCTTAATTTGAATTCCCCAAATTCCTCAATGCTTGCATGTATGTAAACCCTAATGTCTTCAGTATGTAAAACTCCGTGAGGAACACTAGAGAAGGCTCCTAGTGGATCTACCTCCAATGATTTGTAAGGATGTTTCTTGAATGTGGGGCGAGGTCTATCAGAGATCTTAACTATATTTGGAGTAGCCATTCTTCAAAGATTTGTAGTGAGATAATGAAAAACGGAGAATACCTTATGCGCCTTCGGTTTGCACGGAGTGGTTGGATTGATTTCTTTATGCAATAATTTCGGCAGGAGATCCTTGGTGTGCTTGATGAACTTTGTTGCAGAGCTCCACTTTTCACTTCTTCTTGAGTGCAGAATGAGCAAATGACTTTTGAGAAATCCCTTAAATTGCTCCGCGAACCCTAATATCTGTCTGCAATAAATGCTTCACCTACATCATTCCGGTTTGCCTTGTCTGGATAGCTTGGAGTATCCCGGATTAGTCCTGATCTGTGGATATCATCCGGATCTTTCAATCATGAATAAATCGAAGTAACATATTACAAGAACATCCCAAACACTCTATCCAATCCGCAGAACAAGATAGTGCACTTCCGGATCTCTCCGGACCTTTTTGTAATCCTTTATCATACCAGAGCATCTCCCTAAACATGTCTTATTTGATCGATCACAGCTTCTTCATGACTCCATGCGGACCTCTGAAAACTTGACTGAAGCATCTCAAGACTCATATCTGCAAACCCTTTAATCCGCATCTTGTGCCACATTCGGCACCACTTGTTTGGCTGGGGGAACAGGATTTTCTTTGAGTCTCCCCTTGAGCCTGAGCTCACTTTTTAATTTCTGGAAGAAATATCAGCACCAGAGTCTGGTGCGGATCCAACCTCTGAACTTTTCTTCACCCAAATCTTGCTCATCTGATTCCTAACTTCATCCGCATTCATCTTTTGTTTACCCTTGTCTTGATTCTGATTATACACCAGACCTCTTTTGTCCTGATACTTATTTCTGCAGACTTTAGCATTATGACCGGACCTATTGCAGATTTGGCAAATAACATTTCTTTGCATATTTGACTGATATCCTCTTGATCTGCATTGATTAGCCATATGACCTACTCTATTGCATGTAAAGCATCTACCTTTGAATGATTTGTTTACTTGCATAATTCTGCATTCATGGGATTTGTGTCCATACCTTTTGCAGTTGAAGCACTGTCCGGAGAAGGATGAATTAATCTGATTCATTCTTATTCTGCACTGATTAGCTTTGTGACCGAAGTGGTTGCAGCTGTGGCAGTATCCATTGAAGGATGGATATCTTTGAGCATTTGGCTGTCTTACCGGAGGTCTTCTAGGCCTGCTCCTTGAATTTTCTGATCCAAGATTCTTCTGACCGGATCCGGAGCTTTCTCCTTTCTCATATCCCAAACCATACTTGTCATCTGTCCTCTTTTGACTTCCAAGAAGAACTTCAAGTTGAGCAAAACTTATCTTGAATTTCTCTTTATATTCATTTGCTGTTTGAAGGTCTCTTTTGAGAGAGGCAATTTGATCCTCAAGTTTTTCTTCATTATCTTTGGCATCTTCAAGATCAGATTTAAGATGTCTGATAATCCTGTCCATCTGGTGGCATTCTTCTGATTTTTCTTTAAGAGATTGTCTTAGATTGTCTTCAGCCTTTCTTTTTTCTTCAATCTCTTGAGTAAACTTTATAGTTCCTGATTCCATTTCATGTCTTAACATAATGACTTCTTTTGATAACTTTTCACATAACTTGGTTTGCTCAGTCAATTCTTCATTTGTATTGCTTTCTTCACTTTGTCTTGCCAACTGTTGGAGCAGCTCCTTTCTCTTTTTCATAGAGAGACTTAGTTTGTCTTTTAATTCTCTCATGAATTCATCAGCCTGTTTGAGTCTTTCCTTTAATTCACTGACTTCAGAATTTGACTGTTCAAGATCCTCAAGAGCAGTCTTGAGTTGCTCCCTTAAACCATATGCATCCATTTGAAATCCCAGATCTTCCTCAAGCTGTTAGGCTCTATTAGGAGGAACTTGGCTCTGATACCAATTGTTGATAACTGAGAGGGGGGGTGAATCAGTTATCCTAATTATTTCCCTTATTGAACTTTCTTATTAATTGATGCAGCATTGAATCAAACACTAAAACATTAACATGAAATAAGAAACACATAACACAGTATTTTTGACGTGGAAACCCTGTTAAGGGAAAAAACCACGGGGTAACCCAAAATTATTCTCTGTTAGAAGAATAGGAGATTACAAAAAATGGCACTTGCCAATTAGGGCTCACTGCCTGAGCACACTGCTCACAAGAGGCCCACTGCCTACAAGAAGACACACTGTCTACAAAGTGATAAGAATCACAGTCTTGAACTGATTGGAAGCATCTGCATATGCTGGAGTTCAGTTCCGGTTAGGTTCAGTACACTGATCTGCTGCACTTCATCTTTCCTCTATTCTTTATTCTGCTATCTTTCACATACCGGATCCTTTTGCTACCTCTGCTCTGTTCTGGACTTATTCGCATATATCTTCACACCATCACACACTTCACAACTAAATCCATCCTCTATATATATCCGCACAAGTAATTTCATCACCTTTCTAGTCAGCATCCGGAACAGTCTAGTTTCTTACAAACTCTTGTTCTGTCGGCTGAATCCTTCCTCACCAAGCAATGCGGATCAAGCATATACTTGTAGATGTCATTAATCATGTCGGCCAAACATGATTCATGCCTTCACAACCTCTATCATCAACAGTAACACATCCGGAAAGTAGTCTGATACTCTGTCAGTCAGTTCTTCCTCTGTTTTCACTGTCTCTCAGGAATCCGGTACTCAACTATTCATATCTTTTTCCTTGTCCATCACCGGAGGCTAAATCCTTGGAATATACCACTCAAGGTAGTCCTCTTGACTTCCCCAAATCCGCACTGCACCAAGACACTTCCTCTGAGAGATCCGGATCAATCTGTCGGACCTTGCCACATGCTCTGTTCTTGTTCACCGGACCACAACATTCTTTATTCTGACTTTCGGTAGAGACACATCATGACTTGCGGATATGTGGGATGACCTTTGTTGCCATCAATGACAACAACTATGAATCCATATAGTGTCTCTTGCCAACAGCTAGTTCCACCATTTAGTAAGCCCTCTTTCAATCATGACATTCCATACCATGCTTCCCAATGGCTTTGAATTCTAAAACATCAAATCCTGTCCCCCACACCACATTATGCCACCCAAAACTAATCTGTCGAATGACGATCCTTCTATGCTTCTTTTGTACAGCTCTAAAATCCAAAAATCCAAAAATATTATAAAATCCAAATAAAATTTGGTAGTCCTAATAAAATGTTTTTTTGGGTAGTCCTTCCTGTTGGTGATTGCAATATACAGCCTTCTAGCCCTCCTTCTAGCGCTAGAAAACTGTTGATGATTGTAATACACAGCCTTCTAGCCCTCCTTCTAGCGCCAGAAAACTGTTGATGATTGTTTTGATGCAATCATAACAATAAGTTAAAATTCACATATAATGAACTGAAACTATACTTGAAAGATAAGAAGGAATCATTGAAGATTCAACTAATCCCAAGTCTACAATGGTTCGGTTGGTCAAGTTCAGTTGGTCAATGTGAAGCTGTAATGTTCAAGGGGCCTTACGTAGTTTAGGTTTGTTTGGTGGTTTAATGGACTAAGAATATGTAAAAGAATCATAGATTTCAACAAATATTTTGTTCATTTGCATACAAGTGTTACTGTGTTGCAAATTTAGATGGCTTTCTTGAATTATTGCAGCCTTCTCTTTTATACATTTATGAAAACTGTCTACTCTTAACTCTGTTATGCATGCTTCTTCAAATTTGAGACAATTTCCTTTAGATTTCTACGTTTTCAGCTAAATATTTTAGATGGGTTGGGAAAAGTTAGAAAGATCTAATCTATACCTCTTTTAATCTACTGAAGGATCTAATTGTTTCTGTTATGCACTATGTAAATACCACAGTAATTTGATCAAATCCACAGTAAAAATCTTAAATGCAAGTTCTGAGCATTTTCACAAACATACATTTAAAATTGCAAGCTCTCAAAGAAAATATTTCAAAACACAAAGAAGAGCAGGAGAACACTCAGAAGATAGATGCAGAACTCTAGATTGTATTGTATTAGAAATGAATAGTCATACATGATTTACAATGTAGGAATGACTCTTAGTTTCATTGATCATACTATAGAGAACTTACAAGCTTTACAGATACAGTAAGGCAGCCAGACATTCCACGCGCACCTTACTGCATCTGTAAAGCTTGTAAGTTCTCTATAGTATGATCAATGAAACTAAGAGTCATTCCTACATTGTAAATCATGTATGACTATTCGTTTCTAATACAATAGAATCTGGAGTTCTGCATCTATCTTCTGAGTGTTCTGCTGCTCTTCTTTGTGTTTTGAAATATTTTCTTTGAGAGCTTGCAATTTTAAATGTATGTTTGTGAAAATGATCAGAACTTGCATTTAAGGTTTTTACTGTGGATTTGATCAAATTACTGTGGTATTTACATAGTGCATAATAGAAACAATTAGATCCTTCGGTAGATTAAAAGAGGTATAGATTAGATCTTTCTAACTTTTCCCAACCCATCTGAAATATTTAGCTGAAAATGTAGAAATCTAAAGGAAATTGTCTCAAATTTGAAGAAGCATGCATAATAGAGTTAAGAGTGGACAGTTTTCATAAATGTATAAAAGAGAAGGCTGCAATAATTCAAGAAAGCCATCTGAATTTGCAACACAGTAACACTTGTATGCAAATGAACAAAATATTTGTTGAAATCTATGATTCTTTTGCATATTCTTAGTCCATTAAACCACCTAACAAACCTAAACTACGTAAGGCCCCTTGAACATTACAGCTTCACATTGACCAATTGAACTTGACCAACCGAACCATTGTAGACTTGGGATTAGTTGAATCTTAAATGATTCCTTCTTATCTTTCAAGTATAGTTTCAGTTCATTATATGTGAATTTTAACTTATTGTTATGATTGCATCAAAACAATCATCAATAGTTTTCTGGTGCTAGAAGGAGGGCTAGAAGGCTGTGTATTACAATCATCAATAGTTTTCTGACACTAGAAGGAGGGCTAGAAGGCTGTATATTGCAATCACCAACAGTTTTTCTGGCGCTAGAAGGAGGGCTAGAAGGCTGTGTATTACAATCATCAACAGTTTTCTGGCGCTAGAAGGAGGGCTAGAAGGCTGTATATTGCAATCACCAACAGTTTTTCTGGCGCTAGAAGGAGGGCCTTCCTGAGTTAGGTTTCATTTCAAACTGGCTAACGACAGTAATAGAGTGACTAGGTCTAGATCTAGTTCAGGAGATATATTTGTGCAACTACCTGATACAAGGCAAAGTAAAAACCCTTTAATTTGGAATCCAAAGATATCGCAAATGGGAAGTTCATCTGGAACACCTCCTGGATCACCTTTTAACATCCGTAGTATTGTGAGTCCTGACAGACCACTATTTAGATCTTTAAATCTTGGTTCAAGCACTCCTGGAGGTCTCAATCCTCATGTAAATCCTAATCCACCAATCAATCCAGGTATTCCTGCAAGTTCAAGTCAAGCTCAAACACCTGCAATGGCTTATTTCGATGTCAATTCTCCCATACTCTTCAATGATTATCATGAGATGCCAAAAAATTTGGAAAAGATATGTCCCAAATACCAGTTGCATCAGGACCCAGAAGATCATATTAGAATATTTAAGGAAGCATGTTTTAGGGCTATGTTAGAGCACGAGGATGTTGTGTGTAGATTGTTTCCTTACACCTTTAATGAGCAGGCCTCTAGCTAGTACGTAAACTTACCCAATGGTTACATTCCTTCCTGGGCACTTATGGAAGAAGCATTTCTGTCAAGATTTAGAGGACCCATTGACCCTTGCGCTTTGTATCATAAATTGGCTGCTATAAAACGAGGTGAGGGAGAGCTAATTGATAATTTCAATGACAGATTTCAAAAGGCCTATTCTAGGCTGGTAACCCCTTATACCATAGATGATGCTCCCTTGTTGGCTATGTACTATGCTACCTTGGATCCTTTAACCGCCATGTTTGTCAAAAGAAAACCTGACATAGATTCAATATCCAAAGCCTATAAAGAGGCAGCCTCAGTGAACCAAGAAATGAGGCATACAACTTATAGTCCATTTGTCAATGGAGGAAATTTTGGGGTGCAGAATCAGGCACACCCATGGAATGGAGTCCCTGTGCAGCACGCTCCATTAGTAAATCCGGTTCCTTCTTACACACCTGTGTATAATCCTACTCCAATCCAAGCTATAACTCCTTACACGGCTAGTACTTCCAATAACAGTCAAAATAATGGTCAGCCTTTCTTCCAACTTCCTAGGGATGTAACTGTGGCAAAGGCACAAGAGGATAGGGAAGAAATCAAAGAAATCACTGCACATTTGAAAAGATTAACAACCGAAGTGACACAGCTAAGAAATGAGAACCTCTATGGAAGAAGCAACCAAAACTACAACCCACATCAAAATCACAACCAAGGCCAAAATCAAAATTATAGTCTCAATCAAAATCAGCAGTACAATCAGAACCAAAACTACAATCAGCATCAAGGCCCCAGTCAGGGGCAACCAATGCAAAATAGGGGGCTAGTGATAGATAATAGGACCTGGGGCAATAATAACAGAAATCAGAATCAACCTAGGCCACCCAAGACATGGAACACTTGGCCCAACAACGGTACTCTGGCTTCTCCTTTTGAGAATACAGATAATCATGGTACAAAACAAACGACTAGCATACAAATGGCCAGTACAGCACCCAAAAATTGGTGCAGATTTCACAATACCAATGCCCATGCTGAGCACGACTGTCCACAGTTCCACTTGGTAGCTAATATTTTCAATATAGATGTACAGCCTCCTACCTCTGAATTTCTCATTCCTAAGGGTAATGAGGTAGTACCCTCAGGATATGACACAGCATTAGTCTTAGAAACGTTTACCTTTGCAACTGCAGAAGAGAAAGAGGATGAATTGCTAGAGGATGAACCATGCTGTTGTGAAGGTCTTTATCCTAAATCAGCCTTTGTGTTAAATGCTTTTCAGTTTCCTTTTGAATCTGAAAATGAGATATTAAATGAAATAGAAGAGGTGCAGGCCTTTCAACAGACAAATAAAAGCCACACCTACAAGTTGAGGAACAACCTTAGGCCGGGAGGACCTTTCACCACTTCCACTCCTCCGAATAACATCAATACACCCCCAGATCAGAATGCTAGCAACAATCCTGCCATACTTAAAGCTAGTCAGCACACAAATAATGGAACAACAGTGCAAAAGGATCAAACAAGTAAGACAGAAGAAATAGAGACAACAAGATTAATGAATTACTTATCAGAGGAAATAAAGAAAATTAAGGTCAGTATACCTCTAAATGAATTATTGAAGACCCCAGGGATCAGAAATGCTTTTTTAAAATCCCTGGATACATCCATAAAAAACATGGTGTCTGCTGATATAACTGTTCCTAATAGTGATTCACCACCTAAGGAGAAAGGTAAGAAAGTTGAGCAGCCTTCCAATACAAATGTAGTAATACATACGGATAAGAGGGATACTCACCCTTTCTTGTTAACGGTTAGGTTGTGTGGGAGGAATGTACACAATTGCATGGTAGATTCTGGTGCTTCAGCCAACATAATGCGCTTAGGAATATGTAAAACTCTCGGGCTGACTCCCACCAAATCTGCCAAGGTTGTCACGCAATTAGATAAGACCAAGGTTAGCGTGATAGGAGAACTCATGAACATTCAAGTGCAATTAGCTTCAGACCCTAGGGTAAGCCAAATCATTGACATTCAAGTAGTGGATATACCCGTAAATTATGGAATGCTGCTAAGTAGGGATTGGTCCAAGACATTAAACGGATATATGGCTACTGACTTTTCACACATGTGGTTACCTTGGAGAGGCATCCCAAACTAGATCAGAATAGAGGCAGAGCCCAGAATGAAACATATGATAACAGAGTATAATCGAACTAATGAAATATTATATGCTGCTGTTGAACCAGGTGTCTATAGAATTACCAACAATGGGATGCAGATTGAAGAGATTATGATGTTAAACATTAGAAAAAAGTGTGTCAGCAATAGAACGGCACTATTCATTGAGTCTGACGGAAATTCTTCAGATGAAGAAAACAATGCAATAGACAAATTTGGTCATGCCATTAGACGAGAGGTGGAAGAGTGCGTTGCACACAATCTCCCAGTCCAATGTAAGTTATATAAAAATAGGTGTAGAGTCCATGATAGGCAACATTCTGAGGAGAATTGTGAAATATGCAAAGACATCATTGAATATGAATACAAAAAGTGCATAGGGAGGGTAGAGTCACAAGAGGAAAATGAGAATCCTAATCCAACACAGAGATATGTTCAGGATAATATAGTTGCCTTGATTCCAGATTTAGGAAAAGAAATAGAGGACAAGGGTAGTTATCTTTCTGAGTTGCAAACTAAAAACACACATATGCAAGATGACCAAATGGAAAAACCCATGAATAAACAGGACAACACCCCACAGGCAATAAAAGGGACAAAGTATGCCAAGGTAAAAGATCAGAAAAGTAAAGATGGCATGTGGACGTTAAAATGTGATGGGTCCAAATCAAAACAGGGCGCAGGTGCGGGTATTGAACTCATAGATCCTCAAGGTAAATCACATTTGGCAGCATATAGATTACAATTTTCCTGCACTAACAATATTGCTGAATATGAGGCCCTAATTTTAGGACTTGTCATGGCCATCAAGAAAGGGGTAAAAACCATCAGAGTATTTTCAGACTCTGAATTAGTAGTCAGACAAGTGAGGAAACTATATGCCTGCAATTATAAGAAAATGATTAGTTACAGACATAGAGTATGGGGTTTAATGGATTCGTTTGATGCTTTTAACATAGAGCACATTCCTAGAGAGCTGAACCACAGGCCAAATGCGTTAGCAGTTGCTGCTAGTACATTAGAACCATTGACACTGTCAGGATTAAGACGATTTGCTGTTGAGCTAGTTAACGTGCCCAGTATACCAGACAACGTTACATACTTTCAGGTATTTGGAGGGGATCAACAAATTATTAATTTTCTGACTTGTAATGAGGCATTTGAGGCCCAAATCATTGATGAACAAGAAAGGCCTGAAGTAACATGGGACGAAGAAGATATGATCAACTTAAAGAGCAACTTCTTACCAAAAGGAGTAATTGAATTAGAACACATCTTTGACTTCGACGGAGTAATAAGACAGAAAGACTTACCCAAAACAGAAGGGGGTAGGTGTGATTTACATAACTTAGGGACTGAGCTAAATCCACAAAGTGTACTAATTGGGAAAGCTTGCTCTGAGAAAATTAGAAAAGAGGTTCTGGACGTTCTGAAAGAATATAAACATGTCATAGCATGGACTTATGAAGACTTGAAAACATTTGATGAGTCTATCATAATATAAACATGTCATAGCATGGACTTATGAAGACTTGAAAACATTTGATGAGTCTATCATAACTCACGTAATACCTTTAAGAAAAGAAGTCAAACCATTTAGGCAGAAACAGAGGCCTGTAAATGCCATTCTAGAGCCTTTAATCTTTAAGGAAGTTAAAAAATTACTGTCCGCTGGAATAATTTTCCCAGTCAGACATTCTGTCTGGGTAGCTAACTTAGTACCAGTGAGGAAGAAAAACGGAGACATCAGGTTATGCGTAGACTTTAGAAATTTAAACAAGGCATCTGAAAAGGATAATTATCCTTTGCCCCTAATAGACGAAGTACTGCAAGTAGTAAATGGCACAAAGATGATGTCTTTTTTAGATGGTTTTTTAGGTTATAATCAGGTCTTAATTGATAGAGAAGATAGACTAAAAACCACCTTCACTTGCAAATGGGGAAATTATGCATATAGAAGAATGCCTTTTGGTCTGATCAATGCAGGTGCCACTTTTTAGAGGGCCATGGACGTTGCATTCCGTGGATTATCAGGTAAATGCATTGTTGTGTATATGGATGATTTAACTGTGTATTCCAAGGATGCATCCACCCATGCTGAAGACCTCAGAAAAGTACTCAAGCGATGTGAAAGGTATGGGATTTCCCTTAATCCTAAGAAATGTATATTTGGCGTAACTGAAGGTAAATTATTAGGCCATGTCATTTTTGAAAATGGAATTTCAATTGATCCGGATAGAATAGAATCCATAAAAAATTTGCAAATACCAAACAGTAGGAAAGAATTGAAATCATTTTTTGGTAAAATTAACTTTGTTCAGAAGTTTATAACAGGTTTTGCAGAGATCGTGCAGCCGTTGAATGCCATGTTAAAGAAAGATGCACAGATGGAATGGACGCCAGTGGCCAAAGCCGCATTTGAAGATATCAAGGAGGCAATTTCTGATGCCCCTGTATTGGCAAGTCCAGACTACACAAGCCCGTTTTACATCTACTCCTTTGCATCTTCTCATTCTATCGTGGCTACCTTGACACATAAAGGTGAAAATAATGAAGAGAGGCCCATAGCATTTATGAGTGCGCCTCTAAAGGATGCACAGCTGAGATATCTAGATATCGAAAGATAGGCATTCGCATTAGTAAAGGCTATAAAAAAATTTAGACACTACGTTCTGCGCAGCCAGATCAAAGCCATAGTACCAGACGCAGTAGTAAAAATGTTGCTGATGCAAAATGAGCCTGGAGAAAAAAGAGCCAAATGGATCACCACACTGCAAGAATTTGACATGGAGATCATTCCCGCAAAGCTGGTCAGAGGGCAGGTGTTGGTGCAGACAATAGCAAACATAGATCCAAATCTGATAAAACAACAATATGTATTGAATTCCCAAGACGCATCAGGCTGGTACGATGATTTAAGCACCTTCCTGATAGCTGGAAAGTACCCAAGCAAGATGAAGGCTTCTCAGAGGAGAGCTTTGAAGATTAAGGCACAAAATTATATGGTGCAAGGAGGTCTTCTATTCGGGAAGAACCATGATGGAATTTATCTGAGATGCATAAACAGAACTGAAGCTGATAGAGTGTTGACAGAACTACATGACAAGTACGGAACCGGCCATGGTTCCCATTTAGCTACAACACACAAAATACTGAGGGCAGGCTATTACTGGCCCACTATGTTCAAAGATACTAAGAGTCACATCAGAAGTTGCCACACCTGTCAGACTGCAGCAGACAAAGGGAGAAATCCGGCCAATCCACTGCAACCTGTGATCGAATCCAGACCGTTTGCACAGTGGGGCTTGGATTTTATCGGAGTCATCAATCCCCCATCTTTTGCAGGACACAAGTTTATATTGACGGTAACAGACTATTGTACAAGGTGGACTGAGGCCACCTGCTGCAAATTTTCCACAACTGAGGTAGTTATCAAGTTCCTTGAAGAAAACATTATCACCAGGTTTGGAACGCCCTATTCATTGGTATGTGATAACGGCCCTGCTTTCTCTTCTTTAAAATTTTCTAAATGAGCATTTGAATATGGGATTATTCTAAGGTTTTCTTTGAATTATTACCCTCAAGGTAATGGACTGGCTGAATCAACAAACAAAATTTTATTAGACATAATCAAAAGGTTAATTGCCAAAAGTCCTAGAGAGTGGAATACCCTGTTAAGATATGCATTATGGGTAGACAGGACCAAGTTTAAAATAGCTTTAGGTAGCACACCTTATCACTTAGTTTATGGGACTGATCCCATACTTCCGGTTAATCTAAGAATACCAACCTAGAAGTTTGCCAATGAATATCTAGGCTTTGATAACCATAGGGAAGCCAGAATAGTGCAAATGTTACAACTAGAGGAGAAAAGAGGTCAAGCCCTCGAGAAGTTTGCCAAACACCAAGTGGTTGTTAAGAGGTGGTTTGACAAAAGGGCAAGAGTCAAAACATTTAGGATATCAGACTTAGTGTTGTGCTGGGACAAAGCACATGAAAAGAAAGGAAGCCATGGAAAATTCGATAAATTATGGCTGGGTCCATTACAAGTCTGAGAAATAATAGGAGATAACACCTTTAGACTTAAGACCTTGACTGGAGAAGATATGCCATTACCAGTTAATGGCCAGCATTTGAAACACTACTTCCAAGCTTGAGGTAAAAGGGGGGGTAGTCCTTTTTTCTTAATGTAAAGTGCTGAGGGTAATGTACAGTTCTTCTTTTGTGTTTTCTTTTGGGTTGGCTGTTTGTATAGTTTGTCTTTTGTTTGTTTTTTGCTTTTTATTTCTTTCTGTTTGTATAGTTTTTCTTTTGTTGTGTTGTTTGTACAGCCTGTTTGTTTAGTTTGTTTGTTGTCTCTTCAGCAGGGATCTTTTTTTTACTTTAGAGTATTAAGGAGCAAAACTAGCAACCATTCAAAATAGTATAAAATTTAGGGTATTCAAGTTAATCATTTACAATTTAAACATTACTTGTTACTGTCATGAATGTAGAGAGTTGTTCATCTTCTGAAGTTTTGTATTCAATAAATGTGATTGAGAATTTGAAGCAAGTTTCTCACGATGACACACCTAAAATCCTTGGGTTTGTTGAACTTACTAGTGTAGATATTAGGTGAAAAATCAGAGGTTACCCTTGCTACCATTACAATTCTCAACTTAATTTCAGCAAGTGTCCACTCCTTGCATCATGAAGTTACAAATTATTATATCTTATGAAGTCTTTCAAAATGAGAAAATAAATAAATAAATAAATAAATAAAGCGGATTATACTGAAAATCTAGATTAAGTCATCTAAGTAACTCTACCGGGGCTATGGACGCTCGCTGGTAGTGGGGCTCTACTTAGGAGAATTGTAACGATAACCTTGTCGGGGATATGGATGCTCGCTGGCAGCAAGGCTCTATCCGGTCGGCTATGAGGGAATATCCTCACCTACGTAGGCTAATGTCAGTCACTGGTTTGTTCAACCGATCTTCAAGATGAGGATAATTAATCACGTGCACACAACTAAACTGAAAATGGAAATTCATGCATCTTTATTGAATACTTTGAGTATCAAGCTGAATAGTAATTTGCAGGAGGGATAGTCGGAAGTTATGGATTCATTTCAACTAGTTTTCTTGAACACTTTGAATTTAATTGTTTTGTTTTGGTTGCTAGTTGTTGTGATGTTCACAACACGCCCCATTTTGCTCCTTAGCAAAATGAGGACCCCTGCTGTCGCTTTGCTTTTTGCTCCTGCTTGTGTTTGTTCTGTTTGGTGGTAAAGGGAAAAGAGAGTCAAATTTGCAAACCTTGTTAAAAAAATATATAGCAAATTGCATTTGCAGTACCATCGCATAATATGGTTGGATTCCTTGTGAAAAATGAGCTAGGGTTGCTTTTTGAACCGTCTTAAAATTTATCATATTTTGCAAGTTATGATCACTTAGGTAAAATGAACTATCAGGTTTTGCATAATAAACAGTCAGTTGTTTGCCCTTTTTGTTGGCATTCGTTTTAAATTTCAAAAAATTCATATTTAGTGGTTCCAGGTCATGGGCAATTTTGTCTGGGTTTCACTCTGTATGTTACATTTGATTGTTTTGCAGAGAATGCATCGAACACTCTGATCGGCAGGAGAATGGTGATCGGTGAAGTTTTGAGTAGCTTCACCGATATCATAGGTCACACCGACGGAAGGCATCGGTGAGACGAGGGTGATCGGCAGGCATAATTTTTGCCCTCGCCGATAGTATGGTCTCACACCGACAGAATATAAAATGAATGACATTGGCAACACTCTTGCCGATATAAGGCGTCGGCATGGCCAACGCCATCGGTGAAGGAAATTTTGGGCTCGCTGATAGGCAAGCCTCTCACCGATGGAACAAGGAAAGGAGGCTATCGGTATGATAGGGGCAATCGGTGGAAAGAATTTGGAGTTCGCCGATGGCGAATCTCTCACCGATAAGAAAGAAATACAGGTCGCTGGGGCTATATTGGCATAACTCTCGCCGATGGAGGATGAGTGAAATAAAAAGGCCATCGGCCAAATAACGAATATCGGCCATACATTTTTTTGGTCCGCCGATGGCAATTCTCATGCCGATGGGCGGGAAATCAAATCGATAGGAATTTTAAACAGTTTTTTGGGCGCCCATGGTATCTTCCTGGTCAACGATGGTTGACCCGATGTCTTTTGAGCAGTCTGTATGCGTTTTTGAACACATTTTGGAGGGTTTTTGGACCCGATTTCTATTTTTTTTCGCACAGTCACCTGGATTTAAACATTATTTTAATATCCTGCTGTTTATTTGATAAATTGATACTTATTGCTTGTCTTGTCTTACAGGCTTGCAGTTGAGGAAGTAGCTGGAAATTCAACACAGTGACATCATGGAGGAAGGAAATCCGATCTCAGGAGCAGGAAGATAAGGATGAAGTGCGAGGAAGTCAAGGCCATTCAAGTAAAGAGCAAGGTTGCAGCTGAGAGTATTACTACAACAGACAAACAAGAGTTATTGCTGAGCTGCCAGAACTTCTTAGAAGGGGCAATATTTCGCCCAGATTTGACACTGCTCAGAGATATTTTGAAGAACTGGTTCACCTGTATTTATTGCTGTAACCAGAGGTTTGAACTAGGTGTTCAGTTAGGTTTTCTTGCTGTAGTGAGGACAACCAGAAAGTCTATATATTGTGCCTCTCTACATTGTAATACTTTACAACAGGGGCTACACAGGGATTTTTTAGGAAAACACAGCAAGTTAGCTTAGTTTAGATTAGAAGTAGAAGAAGGAGGTTGCCTGTTTGTCTGCAGTAAGGTGCGCATGGAATTTCTGGCTGCCTTACTGTATCTATAAAGCTTGTAAGTTCTCTATAGTATGATCAATGAAACTAAGAGTCATTCCTACATTGTAAATCATGTATGAATATTCGTTTCTAATACAATAGAATCTGGAGTTCTGCATCTATCTTCTGAGTGTTCTCCTGCTCTTCTTTGTGTTTTGAAATATTTTCTTTGAGAGCTTGCAATTTTAAATGTATGTTTGTGAAAATGCTTAGAACTTGCATTTAAAGTTTTTACTGTGGATTTGATCAAATTACTGTGGTATTTACATAGTGCATAACAGAAACAATTAGATCCTTCGGTAGATTAAAAGAGGTATAGATTAGATCTTTCTAACTTTTCCCAACCCATCTGAAATATTTAGCTGAAAACGTAGAAATCTAAAGGAAATTGTCTCAAATTTGAAGAAGCATGCATAACAAAGTTAAGAGTAGACAGTTTTCATAAATGTATAAAAGAGAAGGCTGCAATAATTCAAGAAAGCCATCTGAATTTGCAACACAGTAACACTTGTATGCAAATGAACAAAATATTTGTTGAAATCTATGATTCTTTTGCATATTCTTAGTCCATTAAACCACCAAACAAACCTAAACTACGTAAGGCCCCTTGAACATTACAGCTTCACATTGACCAACTGAACTTGACCAACCGAAACATTGTAGACTTGGGATTAGTTGAATCTTAAATGATTCCTTCTTATCTTTCAAGTATAGTTTCAGTTCATTATATGTGAATTTTAACTTATTGTTATGATTGCATCAAAACATTCATCAACAGTTTTCTGGCGCTAGAAGGAGGGCTAGAAGGCTGTGTATTACAATCATCAACAGTTTTCTGGCGCTAGAAGGAGGGCTAGAAGGCTATATATTGCAATCACCAACACTTCCTTTTTTCATGGTCTAAATTTTTTTAAAAAATTGGTCGTCCATAAAAAATAAGTTGAAAAAACATATGTAAAAATTGAGTTAAAGGGAATGATCGTATGTGAGCCTCAATTTATATTTAAAAACATCAATTACTATCAATAGATTTTGATAGTGGCTACTCTTATAGGGGTCCGCTATTACAGGACAAATTCAGTAAAATCCACAACCATGTGCTCTATATAAAGACCATGGCGCACATACAATATAAAAAATTTTATTGTAAAAATAATATTAACTATATTAGCCTCAATTTATATTGAAAAGCATCAATTACTATCAATACATTTATTAAAATAAAAGTGTGCATGTTGTTATAGGGCGGTTGTTGTAAAGGTCACAACCATGTGGTCTATAAAAGGACAGGCAGACACACTTACAATATAATAAATTTTATTGTAAAAATAATATTAACTATATTATTTTTAGAAAAATAATATCATGGTAGAAGAAGCCCCATTAAGAAGCGTTACATCTTCGTGTTGTTGGGCCATGTATAAGACATCGCATATCTTCCTTCTATTGAGGACTACCAAGAGATATTCAAAATTCCTTGAGAGTTAAAATTTTGGATTGGTAATGAGCATATAGGTATGAGTAAATGAGGAGTTTGTTTTCTTTTTGAGGTGGTACTAAGACGGCTTTGCATAATCGGTACTACATAAAGCATTTCAATTCTAATATGTGATTTAAAAAAAAACATTTCATTCATGCTTTGGTGGATATAACTCAATGTTTTAACCAGTTTCCTTTTTTCATACAAAATTTATCAGTAGAGTTGTTTTCTACACTGCCTGTTATCTTAGGCAACATATCTTCTACACATATCAGAAGATGAGAATTCATAGATTTAGAACTCTATTTCAATCCTATCCACAATTTCATGTATATATATATATATATATATATATATATATATATATATATATATATATATATATATATATATATATATATATATATATATATATATATATATATATATATATATATATATATATATATATATATATGATCCATAGGATAGAGTGAAAATAGAGCTTTTGTTTTTTTTTTTAACTTTCTATTACATTCTTTAACTATGTAAATCTTTTAAATTAGAAATTTCTAAATTATAGAGTATTCTAATTTTTAAAAAGATAGTAAAGAAAATATAGTTTAAAAATCAAATCAAGAGTTTATATATATATATATATATATATATATATATATATATATATATATATATATATATATATATATATTGTAGCGCCCCTCCATTCTCACCTTGGATGTGCAGGTAGTTTGACTAAGGAACCTGATGATGAGGAAGGAACAAGAGCTTTTGTTAATACTTTTGGGAGCATGATGGATATTGTTATTATGCATAGATTTATTTGGATAAGGTGATGTAGTAGTATGTTGTTAGGACAGGTGGAAAGGGTGGCATCATACCATTGGATGTATGGGTGACATACGAGTATGAGATATGATTGCTAGAGTCCCTTCCCTAGTGCTTTGGCTATTATGTACATGTGCTCTAACTTGTATGTTTGAGTGAACATGTACCAGGCATCGACTCCACCTGAATTGGCAGGTTTGAGCATGCCTTGCACCCAATGGAAGTAGTTGACCAGAGATAGCACTTGGTCCCCCACCCTAACCATCATCCTCGAAGAGGATGAGTACCTAGTTTGATACCTTGTCAAGTACTATCAGTGGCCAGTCAGTGTTGCTTGAAGTTTTGCCTTTTGACCCTGGTTAGTGGTTAGGTAATTGTTTTGGCTTTTGGTTTAATTTGTCTGATAATATGCCTTGGTTATCTTATGCATTAAAATGGATTGATAAATAATATATATAATCCTAGTTGATAATAAAATAAAATTATAGTGTAATATTATAATTAAGAAATAATAATAAAATAGTAAATAAATAGAATATTATAAAGTTGGTTATATAATTAATTATAATATGTGAGTGAGTGTGGGTAAATGGTTTTACCTGTTTGTGTAAAATTATTTATTGTGTGTATGTTTAAATTATGTTGGTTGCATATATTTTATTTATTTTTAATAAGGGTTAGTAGGTAGTTAGTTGGGGTAGTTGTAAATTTATTTTGTACGGGAGTGGGAAAAATAACTTCCCTCCCTTCATTATTTATTAAATGGGGAGGGGGAATTTTGACCTGGAGAATTTGGGGGCTTTTTAATCTTTTGGAAATTACTTTATTGGGAACACTGTGCATTATAAATTTCCATGGAGTTTTTTTTTAAGAGGTGGCTACAATATTTTAGACCCGAAGAATAGAAGTTAATTGAATGGTAAGTGCATTATATTTTATAGATTTTGTCACCAATTTTCACTTATGTTTTCTACACAATGAAATTTAAATTATTATCTTTTCATTGTTGTTTATAATTATATCTTGTTAGGGTTTAATATAGTGCTATAAAATAATATTTTATACTATCTTTTAAATTTACATCACTCTATTTTATTTACAAGTGTGGTACAATATTTTATATTTTATAAAGGTTATTTCCAACATTACATTTTATTTACTGTAAAGCTGGTATAAAATATACTATTAGGGTACAATATACTATTTTATTAGGGTTTATTTCTAGCACTATATTGCCATGTCCCCATATTAAAGCTTTTTTTAAATTGAAGATTTAAACAATATATTTAATTACACATAAATATTAATAATTAAATATTAATAAGTTATATTATATATTATCATATTACATGAATATAAATATCAAATATTATTATTATTATACTCATAAGATATTAATAGATATAAATATTATTATAATATATATTATTAATATGAATTAATTAATTAAATAATATATATATTAGATATTAATATTATGTATGTGACTCTTTGAAGAGTCACCATTCTTCGTAAGAGGCATATTAGAACATATATAATATAAATAGCAGCAGCAAGGAAGGAAAGGGGATCAGATTTGGGGATATAAGAAAATAAGGAAGTCTAAAGTAAGCAAACAGAAGTCTTTAAATATGAAAGTCATAAAGTATGGAATAACAGTAGCTTGCATTTAATTTAAGAGAAACTATTGTAAATATATGGGAAATAAATAAAAAAAGGAATATCGATATTATAAATAAATATAATTAAATCCGCATTATATTTATATATTTAAATCTGCATTATATATATATATTTATATATATATATATATATATATATATATATATATATATATATATATATATATATATATATATATATTTCTCTGTCATAAGTAGGAAAGATATCATAAATACATATAGGGAGGAATTATTCAAGTAAATATATATATATATATACAATAATATTTATAGCATATATAATAATATAATATAGAGATATTATTAATATTATAACAAATACTATAATATATAAATATTAAAGAATAGGCGAAAGAGAATAGAATCCAGTGAGCAGATTCAACAAGACAAGCAGCATAAAGAGGTACGTGCACTTTCCTTTATTAATAGGTTAGGTAATATAAATGTTGTAGATGAATAATATGAATATAAATAAATGAATACTGCTTATATCAGCATAATAATAATTGGAATATATTACCATCATTGATGTATATACATTCATTATGTATAAGTATGCATACAGAATAGGTATAATAATATGAGAATAAATAGGAGTGTAGAAATAAGTTAAATCTGCTTATATATATGAAAAGGGATATAAATATGAATATGAAAGTGAATATAAAAAATTATTATGAATATGAAAATGGGATTATGAGATCATAAGCATAAGGACATAAGTATGAAAGGATTTTTAACTGTGTACTTATCAATTAAATCAAGCTTTTAGTGATGAATAATTGTATTGGTCAGTGGATTGATTACTTCTTATAGATAAGTCATTGAGAGTTGGGGACATTTAAAATAAATAAATTACATTATGTCTAATTATAAACTTTGTTAGGAATAAGTAGTTATAACATTTCTTATACCATTTAAACAATGTTTTGTTTATTTTGATTTCTCATTAAATGTTCATGAGATTCAGTTAGGAATAAATGGAAAGGTTATATTCTTTACGTAGAATAAATTATTTATAGATAATAATTTAAATGTATTCTTCTAGTTAGAATTTACAATATACCAGTTACAGAGAAATTAAAACCATGGTAAAAACATACAACAACTCTAGAGACTTAAGTTCCAAATTAAGGCTTAGTTGATGTTTTAATTGAGTAGAGTCATGTATAGGTAAGAATAGTAAGTAGTTAATCTTAATTAGATTTTAATTAATTATGAATTATCTTTTTATATGCTATATTTGAATAAAGAGAGAAAGAGTTATCATAGAAGGATCTCATGTTTATAATATAGGATTTTCTTAATTTTCTGTTATAATAAAAGTTGGCTCTTTGTGTTAAGTAAGAATAGATTATTGTGAAATAATGACATATAGGTAATTGTCTTTTATGTTTACTATCTGCTTACACTATGCATAGAATTATGAAATTGGTCTATTCTAAAATTGAGATTGGATAATAACCGAATTACAATCTTATATTGATAACTTTGTTATGATAAATTCTCTATAGTAACCAATGTATCTAGACTATTGGATTAAATGTTCATGCTTTTGTTATAGTGGGATGTTATGTTCTGTGTCATTGGGAAGTTTGATTGTAGAGGCTAAGGAGGGTTTAGTTGTACACATAGTCCTGGTGATATTATGACCCTGAAGTTGGTTGAGTATGTGATGAGTCATATGTAACCCTAGATTGATATATCCTATTCTATTAAGAATTCTTGTAACTAGGATGAGCATGCAAGATGGTCAATGCCTTGCTTGGTATATGGAATATGTGGTCATGATGATTGTGTAAGTGGATTAGTGTCTTGGTCAGTGTAGGGTTTTCTAGTTGCAAGTAGGGGGAGTGGCTCTCAATGGGGGACGGAACCCATAGTGGTGTCCAGGATAGCCCATTGAAGGGTTTCTTAATCCAGTGATAACATTAATAATGAAATAGGGCAAATGGGTAGAATTCACATTAATCAAGATAATGTATGCCTCACTCATGGCTCAAATGCTCATTTAGGCTTGAGATGAGATGAGAAGGCCTGGAATGGTAAGATCACCTACCTTGTCCCCATGAAAGGTACATTGATTCTGCATGAGTTTGTATGGGGACCGAGGATCGGGAGAGGCTTCCAAGACAACCCAAAGATGAGAGTCGAGGCCTAGTAAGGTCCACCAGGACAACCCATATCAATCCATGTGATGACACTCCTCCCTATTGCAGTCTAGCATTCCCTAGTTGTATTTCATCCCTCAATTGAGTAAGTGCCTCTGGAAGTGCAGTTAAGTATGTCAGTGATGTTTATTATCGACAGTTTGATAATTGGTGTCATGTATAACCCTACTGCTTGTGTTAGTCTATTATTCTCCTTACTATTTGTGAGTGTGGGATCTTGTGTTAACTCCTAGCTCAGGGGGTGGACCTTAGGGTTCCACATGGTCGGGTGGAAGAGCTTTTATTTCCATTGGTTTTTTTCCCTTGCCGATGTTCATGGGTGAGGAGGATGTATCTTGTGCATTAGATATCAGATCTTGTACCAGTTTGAGGAAGATGATTATGCATACTCATGGTCTAGCCTTGTGTGACAGTCAATTCATAATGTATGTAATCAGATGTATTCAGAAAGGTGATAATGTAATCAATGTAATGATTTACTCATGTGTATAGGAATTTGTATATTCACATGTAATCCTGATCATGTCGATTATTCATCTGTTTTTATGATATGGAGATGTATGTGTTTATTCATTTAATGCTATAGATTTAGAATGATCTACTAATGTTAGTTAATAATGTATGTTGAATTATGTTAATTGATTTGGCAAGTAATGCAACCATGAAATCTTAGAGGACAAGTCGTTAGTTCAAATGATGTGTATAGATGTGTTAACATTACTTTGTTATCTTATTCATATAAAAATAAAAAAATTATCTTGCTTTGCATAGCATAGATATGTTGTTCCTATAATTTATTAAATCAATTTTAATACAGATTTATAGAATTAATATATTTTGATGATCTAGGAATGAACAATAAACACAAGAATTATATTATTAATTGGATATACTTAAGATAATTAAAACCCTGCCACATATAGACAAACCCCACTAAGAAAACTGTGGTTTTTGATCTTGGAATTTTTGCAATCTTTTGTGCCCTACAATCAAACTGTAGGTAAATCACATCTTCCTTCCTGTTAGCACCTACATGCATACCATCTTCTTTGTGAATCCTACTGCTGCAATAAAAATGATAGATATAATAAAATATTTAAAATAATTTGTAAAACACCTCCATTCCAAATCCTCTCATTTGTAACCCTGCATGCAGACAAGAATAAGAAACTTGAGAACCCCTAGAAAAAACAAGTATGGAGAAAACTAAAACAATGTAGTGACAAAAAGAAGAAATTTAAGACCCTCCACAAAAATTAAAAAAGTATGGAGAAAATTAAAACAATGTAGTGTAAAATTAGAGTTTTTATATGTTTTTAATATCATTTTGGTAAGTTTTATTAGTTAATAAAATTATAGCTCTACAACTCTTTATTTTCTAATTTAAAAATATAAACCTCTGATTTTATTTAAATGTTTTTTCTTTGAATTCTTTGTTGATTGGTTAAATCTATTAAGTATAATATATAATATATTATTGTAAGCTAGAGAAAATAAGGGAGAAATCACTCATATCAATCATGAAACCATAACTGAACAATTAAGTACAAGATAACATAGAAATCAAAAGAATGAAAGAAAACTAAATCAAATGTCTATGCTAATCTTGGCTCTCCTCCATTGCTCTTCTCAATCTTGCATAGGTATGCAAAATGTTAGAGATTGAACATGTTGATGGAAGAATGTTGATGGCTCACTTCAACAACATAACACTAGGATTGAAGATGAAGAATGAGAATGGAGATTAAGAGGAATTTTGATAACATGAGGCTACCTTCCCATTGATATCCCCAAATAGCGTGGAAGAGGGTTGATTTATATGAAAGGCTGATTTGGATGAACGGTTGTGATTGCAAGTTATTTTGAATGATATGGACGGTCAAGATTGATTAGGTTTTCCCACTTCATGAGGAGTTGTGGTCATGTAACAAGTGTGTGATGGAGAATAAATGAGACCCAATTTAAATAAAAGATTATTTAAATTAGTTGGAAAAGGTGGGAAAGGGCTAATTTTAATTAATATTTTATTTATTTAAATTAGAAAAAAGGTGGGAAATTAATTAAATAAATATGATTTATTTAATTAATTGGCTAGTGGGATAAATGAGATTAAATGGGAATTAGGATTGGAAATTAATTAAATAATTATAATTTATTTAATTAATTGGCTAATGAAAGGGATCTAGGACAAAATGTCATAAGATGTCTCAAGTAATGTATTTGACAAGGTGTTGTAAGACATGGACAAATTTAGGTGTCTAAATTTTGCCCCTCTTTGAGATGATGTTCGAGATGATGAAATTTATGTTGAGTAACATCATTTCAAAGAAGCAAAGGTAAAGGATGATGAAAAGGATAATGATGTAAATATAGGATGATGATGCCCCCTCGAGAGGACTAGCGAGTTGGACAAACATAGGTAGGCTCTTGAAATGAAAGGGATTGGTCAAGGAAGAAAGATGATGCAATGGATGGAAGAAAAGGAAGGATGCGTTATGTAGCAATGAAAGTGAGCAATCATGATGTTTGATTTAGCACTAGACATTATGTACCAAGGTATAAATAAAAAGGTGACGATGTGTCTCGTGCCCCAACATAATACAACCATGTCTAGATACAAGATATAAATATTAGCTGGGCAAGATTTGATGTGAATGCAAGAAAAATAAATAACACACACAAGTAAGAAAGCAAGCATGCACAAATGATATAAAAACAAACAAGATATTGTTCCTATCATGTTATAAACCAATGATTGGTTGATTGATTGATTATAATGATAATTGTGATGATGTTTGGTTTCAGGAAATGATACATGTCGTATAAGATGCCTAGTCTGGTTTTAAAAATGCAACATCCTATCTAAGACAATGATTGATTGATTGAAACTAGTGTTGTTGGCCATGTGAGCAACACCAAGATTTGATTGATTGATTGATTGATTTGGTTTACATAAAGATTAGGATCAAGACCATTGATTGTAATTGGATAATTTAACAAGATTGACTGACTTGATTGGTATGGATTAAGGATTGACTTGCATGTGAGTTTATTTCTTGGATGAATTGAATTGGATAAAATATGATTGATTGGTTGAATTGAATTGGTGATTGGATTGGAATGATTTGATTTGATTGTGATTGAAATGGATGAATTGAAGAAGTGATTAGATTTTGAAGGTACTTGATTTGAAGAATTGATTTGATTGGATGATGATTGGACTGAATTTGAGTGATTTGATGATGGAGCACAAAACACAAATTTCTTCTTATTTCACAATTTCTATCCTTTAATACCTAACTACAAAGCACCAAGCTCTTCTTCTATACACCTAGAAGGATCTCAGAACTATAAAGATTACAAAATAACAATATAGAAAAGCAGCTCATATAATCAAATTCAGTTTCCAATAGGTGACAAGAACATAAAGTTTAATACAATTCTTTAATGACAAGAATGACAGTAAATTCAATCTCAGTTCTAGTATGCTACAGGAATTTGCAATCTTTGTGATAGGAACTGTTACCACACATACGACAGGAATATACACTTTCTATGTAGTGACAGGAACTTATTAAAATGGATAAAAAGCATGATCCAACATGAACATCTACAAGGAATCAATTACATACAATCCTTGGTTTATTCATTTCATTTTTATGTTTACATTGTTAATATCTATTTCTAGATTGCAAGCTCTGATCTATCTACACTTATTTTATCTTCCTCTATCTACTTCAACCTGCACGGGGTCTTTTTCTTTGCATAAAAATTTACTTTATTCTAACGTCTCTCTTCCTCCATTTGATTAGCCTCTGGTCACCTACCTCCTTAATCCCTGTTGTCCACATGCCTTCCATCTTTCATCCATTACTTTCCTTTTATCCTACTATTAGCCTATTATATAGTGACATCCTAGAGTCAGCCTTGACTTCCCTTTTGCCTTTAACTGACTATCCATTAAAAACCTTCTTCTTCTTCTATTTTTCAGCCTTGATTATTTGGCCCTTGCCTTATTTCTACATCATCCTTCTCCTTCTCCATCCTCTCTTCTTCATAGTAATCATAATCTTTTATTTATTTCCTCTAACTCTTCTATTGTCATTACAAAGAGTCTCTTTGTCTTCTAACTTCTATGTCATCATTGCTAAGCGTTACATGTCACCTTCCCTAATGGTCTTCAAAACAATTGAGTTAACTACTCAAACTGACACCTCCCAAAATAGTAATCAAACCACCCTTGGCAACCAAACCGACATGTTTACTATCGGGTTTAGAAAGTAACAGGTAATTATTCAACCACCCTTCATTCCTATGAGTTCCTACCATTTGGTGATAGGAAGTCTAACATTTGCTTCTTGTGACATGAAGATATTGTGAAAGGAAGTTACATCATAACACATCCAAACACTCAAACCACCAAAACATTATAGAAATCCAAAAATTGAAATGAAATTCCAACCAAACTTTGGATGGAGAGTGGTGCCCCTGCATCATACTCCGAAGGGGACTAAAAAGATCATGTGCTTCTACACATGCGGTGCTTCTACCAACTTATCTAATCTCTTGTTCTGCTTTTCCATAATCTCTCTGGCCCATATGGCATATCCTTCTAACATTGTTGTACAACACTATCTACTACTCTTGTGAGGTTGTCTACATCAATTACTATCCACCACCAATCTCTGATCCATCTTTCATCCACATACAACACATCATAAACAAATGGAAAGTTTTCTATGTTTTCAACATCCACCACTTCATCATCAACACTTTTCATTTATATGGTATATTCATCATGTTCTTCAAACATTCTTTCCAACCACTTTTCCTCTATGGTCATCTGCTACAACAATTTATCTTCAGATTTATCTTCCATTTCATGACTCATCACATTCATCCCAAAATTTGCCATGACTTCTATATCTTTGGTCTTCATTCCTACAATTTCTGTATAATTATCTTCAACCTCTTGCAAGGGGTCATTTACTATTCAACACATCTTCATACCTTCAGCCTTTTTATTCCTCTCTTGCTCAATGGCTGCAAATTGCCTCCATAAGTCTGCTTCAATGTTTTCATTCGCTACGCCTTCTTCTAATTTTATATCTGCAATCCTTTCATCAACCTTTTTTTTCGTTCTTCCTCTATGATCATTGCTATTCCCATATTCAAATTGACATTTTCATATGCTACTGCTATCTCCTTTCATGTTCAACTCTTATATTGAACTTTTCCTCTTTCCTATCACACTTGTAGTTGTAGACGCCTAAAATTGGCTCAGATTAAATTAAGTAAATATTCTAATATTTATCTTTATTCTTATTTCTTTCTGTTAATCAAATAAATATTATAAGTTTATTTGATTGGTTCATTATCCTACAATTAAATAAAATCATTTTATTTAATTAAAATCCCTAAATTCTTCTAATGTCTCAAATCCTAAATCCACCTCACAAAATCCAAATCATCAATCCACCTTATCTTTCCACATCATCTCTTCCACCTCACCATGTTGCACATATGATTAAATATTCTTAATATTTAATTAGCTAATATCCTCTATTATCTAAAATTGAATTCTTAATTCAATTGTCCCCCACTATTCTCCACTCATTGAAATCTTAATTCAATTGTCCCCCACTATTCTCCACTCATTGAATTCTTAATTCAATTGTCCCCCACTATTCTCCACTCATTGAATTCTTAATTCAATTGTTCCTCATTATTCTCCACTCATTGAATTCTTAATTCAATTGTTCCCCATTATTCTTCACTATTGAATTCTTAATTCAATTGTCATAACTCACTATCCTCCACCATTTATTCATAATTCAATTGTCATAACTCACTATCCTCCACTCTTAATTTTTAATTCATCTATTATGAATTAAAGATTCACAAAAAATGAGAGCCATTGATTTCATCTTTTGATCCTCACCCTCCATTGCCTTTTCAGAAAATCTATAAATGAGACCCTTCTCTAAGCAATTAGAGAGACTTCTTCTGGCATCCTTACTATGCCCAAATTCCTCTAGGGAATCTTCTTCTTCTCAATTCTCTTCTTCATACCATCGTAATGCCAAAATTATCCTAGCCATCCCATATCCTCCTTCATTGTCCCTGTGTTTGAGGCTCATCTTCAACACAACACATATCACATAGCCATTTCTCCTTGTGATCTTGAGGAATCAAAGGAAGGAAGCAAGCTCCCTGAGGGCTAACCTTCATCATTCAAGATCAAGAAAGAATAGGTGAGCAATGGATGCCATAGGGTAACAGGTGTTGTAAGTTTGCACTTCATTCATCTTGTTATTTGCATATTTTATTGTTGTTTGGGTTTTATATTGTTTATTGATCAATCCATTTTTCCATTAACATATTGGCGCCCACTGTGATCTAATCCACTTTGTTTGTGAGGTTTTGTCTTAGAGGTTTTGTTGCAGGATACAGGTGTTTTCTAGAGCACATTTGAGCATCAACTTCCACAAACAATCTCCTACGCACAAACCAAGCTCATCATTGAGTCCAGAAGGCCTCAGAGTTCATTCTTCATCAGCTCTTATCAAATTATCAATTTTGGCATAACAATCTCCTTGGCTGGTCTAGTTGCTTCATTTTCAATTTAACGACTTGCGAGTGATCATTCAGGGCTAGAACAATGTCAGGATCAACATCTACATCAGTTTGGATAGTGAAAACAATCCAGGTGCACTCATTCTATCTCTCATTTCTTCATAATCTTGTTTGCATACACACTTTGATTTGGGCTCATAAAGTGAACATTTGTCTTCATCACATATCAAATTGGGCTTAAAATCAACCAATGTTTTCAATCACATCTTCAACGTGGGCTTAAAATACACCCGTATCTTCCATTCACATCTTGATTTGGGATTTAAAATAGAACAAGTGTTTGAAGTGCCTTCCTCACATTTCAATTTCTAAGGGATAATTTACAACTGCAAGTGTGAATCAAGAGTGCGTGTGTATGCTCTCTCCTCGCACTGCAAGGTGACCTTGGAGATCAAAAACACCTCACTTGATTCACTTTTGTTTACCCTTTCCTAGGAGGCCTACTAGGGGATTTCATCACCCCTAGGGATGACCTCATTCGAGGCTGAATTGAAAGACACCCTCATTGAAATTAGAATCTTATCACTCTTGGCTAAGTCCCAAAGAACTTTCTAACTTTGGGAAGTGAAGGTGAAGGGAGGGTTACCCCCTTCTCCTGGCTGTGTGACAAGATTTCACTTTCAATCCCTAGTCAACCTCGTGTAAACATTACCCAAACCTAATTGGCCATTCTGTACATCAAACTAGATATTAGGGTATACTGATGTGTCTTCCATGTGTGCTTTATTAATCATCATCATTATTCTTCAAAGTTTAAAATTCAACATTACTTATTGTGTCTTGCGTGAGTGAATCATGTTTGTACATGTGGGATCATTGTCAAATCAAGTTAAACACCAAACACATAAGACAAGTCATTCAACTCATTCCTCTAGGCACATTTGATCTCAACTTGTGACACATTTGCATTCTGTTATGACGTATTTACTACTACGCATTCCACACTAGTAAGCTTTTCCAGTCTTGTGTCCATGGCAAACCACCTAGAATATATTGATCAAGAAATCCAATATCTAGAATTGCAAATAAACTTAGATCCCTTGCCCCAAGACTGTATAGCAATTTGTCAACATATCCAAGTCTTAAAACAAGAATTGACAATCTTGCAAGCTACACATGCCGGCACTAGCTATGCCTCGCCCCAAACTCCTATGTCTTTTTCCCATACTCATGACAAGGCAACCGCCACCTCAAGAGGGAAATCATATACCACTTTGGCTCCTAATCCTCCTTCACCATATTCTAAGACACACATCTCAAAGCATATCAGTTCTACACCAACACCGCCATCTAGTTCCTCAAACTTTAAATTGCACACCAAAAATGAATCAGATGAGTGGTGGGAAATTTTTTTTCTAGATTTATACAATGCAAGAAAAGATAGGGAGAAAGCAAAATCCATTCATCCATTACCTCATTCATCTACCCATTCAACTACAAAGGATTTGCTCCAAGGGCTATTAGCAGAGAGTCAACCATGTCCCCAAACTCTGGTCCTTGACCGTACCAAAGATTCTTCCAATGCCTTGTAAAATCCTGCAACCCCTTCATGTCATCCGCAACCCCTTGAGCTTATCGAAGAGCCTTTTACCATGCACCAAAGTCAAGGTCCGTCACACATCCATATTGTCAACCAAGAAGCTATCCAAGATCTATATTCTTCCATTCCCACAACCCAAGAGTTATGTCAAGAGCACACCTTAGAGCATGTGGAAACATTAACCCCTGGTCTAAATTGAGATCAAAACATTCCCGTCTGACCCCTGCATAACCTTTATCTCTTCAATGATCCTATACCTATACATGAGCAAGAGATCTAATTTCCCACCACGCCTAACCTATATCTCTCCTATGATCAAGATATTATTGTTGATGCGGACTCTATACAAGAGAACATTAATCCCATCACACTAAATCCTATCTATGATCAAGATCCCATCTATGATGACGTGCCTATCTATGATCAAGCAAACCATGATGATCCTCTTAGCCCACTCTATGTGTTCCATGGTCCTGAGCTTATCACCCCATCTAGTCCTACCCAAAATCCAACAACTTCCACTTCCCTTGATGAAACACTTGCCTCCCAAGCAAGCGTAGAAGATCCAACTAGTAACTATCCTTCACCATACATTATTGACCAAGCTGCAAATCCTCCACCGTATATCCTCGGTCTTACCACCTTCATGTGTGAATGTTCTCTCTTAGAACACCAACCACCCTTATCCACTATCTCACCTTCTCCATCCAATTAGACACTTGTGTCTAGTGTTCCACCTACACATAATCCTTTTGTCCACCGTATACTGCAGAATATGAACTATCAAGGTAAAGGCTTAGGCCTTCATGAACAAGGTATTTTGGAGCCCATCCATGTCAATGTCCCTGCACCTTCATATGACCTTACATACATACCCCAAGGTGAGCAAACTCAAGATGTTGGTACTTCCTCCACTCCTCCTAAGTCTATCACTTTCCATCAAAAATCCTATCATATCTCCAAAACATATGTCACCATCCCACCTCCCTAATCATACACATCCCAAAAGCATGTGACCATACACCTTCCACCATCCAAACTCCCTCTGCTACTTCCAACTCCTAATATCCCACCATCCAATCTACCTTCGCTACTTCCAACTCCTAACACCCCTCCATGCTTTTTACCACCACTTCTTCCAACACCTTATCCATCCATCTATAAATCCTCTACATATCCCAATCATGGTTAACAAACACACATATTGTCTTAACAAGGAGCTTTCACCAACCTCACTTCTACCATCCCACGAGGATTCAATGACACATATGTGGATGCCTCTACCTATAAAGTAAAAAATCCTAAGAGTCCCCATGACCTAGGACATAAAAGCCAAGAATCAAAGCATTATCCATATCAAAAGCTGCATACACCCATACACCTCAATACCAAACTGAAATAGGTGTGGATCCCCAAGCAACAAATGATTACTCTAAAAGCTGCACAAAAGCTGTATACACCCAAACCCATACCTCCACAGGTACTATATAAAAGCAAAATGGTTTGGGTACCTAAGAAAAAATCCCTCAAGATACATGAGGCATCCACCTCTGAAGAATCTCAACCATCCACTTTCTCCCATTCCATCCCAAAGTCTCAAATACTTCCATCTCACATGACGAACAAAAATTAGGACAATACTCAGCCTATGTGGAACCCTACATACCTACATCATTCATCCACGAGCAAAAGTCTCCGTTGCTTCCTACACTACTTTCCCATCACCAGCTTCAATGTTTACCATGGTATGTGCAACCATTAGTCATGATTCGTTTCCATTCCACAACATTTTCATATACCTTCATCTTCCCTTCCTTCTACTATTATCTTACACATCTTCCTCACCCTATTCCTATGGTCCATGCTTTTGCGTAAGCCTTCCCTCCATATTCTGCATCATAATCCACTATCTACCTATGCCATATCACTTTCATATGATCCCCTACCAACATCTGTGAGAACACTTGACATTGTCCATTTGCCAGTATCTATCTAGCGAGACTCCCACCTTTTAAGGAACTATGTACTTGAGTCTTTCCAATATCCACCTTCTCCTATCCAAACATTCAAAAAAAGAAAAAAAGAAAAAAAAAAGGGTAAAGAAAAATCCCTTCATCCAATGGTGAAAATCTGGCAAATAGGTGCCTTAGATAAGTACCATGATGAAAACCTGGTAAAACGGTGTCATGTGTAAAGCTAATCTTCTATATCACTCACACTTGGGGGCACCTTGTCTCATTGGCATATCACTCTTCTCCTACCAATTTCCTTTCATACCATTTCCTATCCTATCCTCTATCCATTGCATACATATCCTGTCCCGTCCATCCATCTGAACTTCCTTTCCTCTATTCTTTGGTCTTGATAAAGATTGGGGGCACAATGTTGACAAATGTTTTAGATGTCTCTTGACATACCTTATCCCTCCATACCATGCAAATCATTCATTATCCTCTCATCCTATCATCATCAGCATTGCCATGAAAAATCCTACGTCCTCTACCTACAGTAGGGCACATTATTCTTATGCGACATAGTCCTTGGAGATTACATCCTTGGTTACCTCATAACCATCCATATCTACTATCTTCCATCCATATCCATGGTGATTCCTTGTCATTAGTATTGTTTTGTCCATATCTATTCCATATCATGTCTTATCTGATCCATATCTGATCCATATCAGTTCCATATCATGTCTTATCTAATCCATATCGGTTCCATATCGTGTCTCATCTGATCCATATCTTAGGTCCATTAGGGTTCTTATCGAACTACGTTGCCTCTATGTTGTCACGTAGGCAAGGCCATTATCAATGTGCCCCCAAGGCTCCGCTTCCCTATCCATCTCATTTCTTGTCGTCTATCCTCTAATCCATCCATGGTCCAAGCCCTGAACTACGTTGCCTCTACGTTGTCACGTAGGCAAGGCCATTATTCTCATGCACCCTTGAGGCTCCACTTTCCCCTCCATTCCATGTCAAGTCCTTCTATCCATCTGAGTCCACTCCACTTCCCATCCATCCCATATCTTGTCATCCGTCCCACCAATAAGGATTGTGATACCTTCTGCTAGACAAACAAGACCAACAAAGCCCACTTCCAAACAAAAATCTTGACGAAAAACATCAACCTGTCCAAGGCAAAATAGAGCACCATACTAAAACACTCAAGCTAAATCTCATATCAATTATGACAAAAAGACACATCTAAATGTAAGAATGTTTTGTGTTGGTTAGATTAAGAATCTTGATTTATGCTATCATGCCTTTCTATGCTACTCGAGGATGCCAAAAGCTAGAGATGCTATGATGGGGGCATAATTATTTTCTTTGTCTGCTGCTTGTGGATTAAACTTTAGTAGTGTGATGACTTTTGTCTAATGACATGATCAGAAAAAGATCATCGAGGACTTCGAGGTCTAAACATGAAAAAGGGCAATCCTTGTCTATTGAAAAATGCAAGAAGTACTTAGGTCATCTAGATTCAATTTTGACTAGATGCTTGTATTAACTTGCTATATCAAAATACATGTAAGTAATACTCAGGGCATCTCGGTTTAATTATACCTAGATGCTTGTATTTTCTTACAACATAATAAAGACCAATGATGAAAGCACTTCAAAATACTTGCTATATCAAGGTGACAAATATTCATATCCATATCCATATCTATATCATATCCAATTGCGCCTCATATCCATATCCATATCCATATCCATACCATATCCAATTGCAAGTCTATCCTTAATCCATGCCAATCAAGTCAAATCAATCTTGTCAAATGATCTAATCACAATCAATGGTCTTGATCCTTGTCCGGTCGAAAACCAACTCAATCAATCAATCAATCAATTGTCTTAGATAGGATGTTACATTGTCGAAACTAGACCAACACACGAGTCTTATACGACATGCTTCATTTCCTTAAACCAGACACTATCCTTCGTGTTGCTCTAGGGATCCATCATTCCCCGCCATGACAACACACCTGCCATGTTGGTCTAGGGATATATTGTTCCCCACCATGACAACACTATCGTATCAAATGTCTTAGATAGGATGATATATTGTCGAAACCAGACCTGGTGTCTTATACGACATAGCTCATTCCTGAAACCAAACATCATCGATCCATATCGTTGGTTTATTACTCGACAGGGGCAATACCTTGTTTGTGCTTGTATCATTTGTGCATACTTGCTTACTTGCTTGTGTGTGTTATCATTTTTATCTTGCATTCCATATCATTCATCCCTTTCTTCTGCATTCAACCATTTCATTCCTGTCAATATATCTTATCATGAGATTGTCCATCTCACGGCTGTCACCTTCTCCCTGTCCAATCTCCCAATTGGGCATCCTATCATCATAACCTATACCAGGGCCAAACTGGGGCATGTATCATTATCAGACTATTCTTATTATTTGAAACAACATGATAAAACACATTGCTTCAAAGAGGGGCAAAATGTAAACACCTAAAATTGGCTCAGATTGAATTAAGTAAATATTCTAATATTTATCTTAATTCTTATTTTCTTCTGTCAATCAAATAAATATTATAATTTTATTTGATTGGTTCATTATCCTACAATTAAATAAAATAATTTTATTTAATTAAAATCCCTAAATTCTTCTAATGTCTCAAATCCTAAATCCACCTCATCAATCCACCTCATCTTTCCACATCATCTCTTCCACCTCACCATGTTGCACATATGATTAAATATTCTTAATATTTAATTATCTAATATCTTCTATTATCTAAAATTGAATTCTTAATTCAATTGTCCCCCGCTATTCTCCACTCATTGAATTCTTAATTCAATTGTCCCCCACTATTCTCCACTCATTGAATTCTTAATTCAGTTGTCCCCCACTATTCTCCACTCATTGAATTCTTAATTCAATTGTTCCCCATTATTCTCCACTCATTGAATTCGTAATTCAATTGTTCCCCATTATTCTCCACTATTGAATTCTTAATTCAATTGTCATAACTCACTATCCTCCACCAATTATTCTTAATTCAATTGTCATAACTCACTATCCTCCACTTTGAATTTTTAATTCATCCATTATGAATTAAAGATTCACAAAAAATGAGAGTCATTGATCTCATCTTTTGATCCTCACCCTCCATTGCCTTTTTAGAAAATCTATAAATGAGACCATTCTCTAAGCAATTAGAGAGACTTCTTCTAGCATCCTTACTATGCCCACATTCCTCTAGAGAATTTTCTTCTTCTCGATTCTCTTCTTCATACCATCGTAATGCCAAAATTATCCTAGCTGTCCCATATCCTCCTTCATTGTCCCTGTGTTTGAGGCTTGTCTTTAACACAACACATATCACATAGCCATTTTTCCTTGTCATCTTGAGGAATCGAAGTAAGGAAGCAAGCTCCCTGAGGGCCAACCTTCATCATTCAAGATCAAGAAAGAATAGGTGAGCAATGGAAGCCGCAGGGTAATAGGTGTTGTAAGTTTGTACTTCATTCATCTATTCTTGTTATTCGCATATTTCATTGTTGTTTGGGTTTTATATTGTTTATTGATCAATCCATTTTCCCATTAACAGTAGTTATTCATACTGCACTTTCTAACCTACCTTTGTGTACTTTCTTGCTTCCTCTTATATTTATTCCTCCTCATCTCCATCTCATCCACAATCCTCCACATTTCCATCTCATATTTATAAATTTCATTCAAATCCTTAAAATCATCATTATTAAAACCAGATTGGGTACCTCTTACCTTGCACTTACCATGTTGCTCTTCCTTAAACTCTATTGTATGGTCTTAGGAATAATCTTCTTGGTCATCTTCTATGGCTTTATTCAGGTTTCCTCGTTTATGAGACTCATCTTCTTCTTCCCATATTCTATCCTCTTTCTTTGTCTTCCTACCACCATGTCCTTCATTGTCATCTTCTCCTACCGTTGTTCTAGGCTTCACTACCCACACTTTACTTGTCAGATTGTCAGACTGTTGTCCCTTCATTGCTACGCTCATTTTTCTTAATCCATTCTCTGGTTTCAGCCTTAACTCACCATCTCTAGGCCTCCTTGCTTGCCAACTCATCCTAAGTTTAGATTTCCACTTATTCCTCAACACATATTCCCCACATTGCACCTTCTTGTTAGTACAAACATTTACAAAAGAACCTTTTTCTTTGCATTTTAACTGCTGCCCCTCAATAATCTATTTCTTTTGCCAACTTGGAATTATATACTCATAGTTTATCAATTTCTTTCTCCCCTTATAAATTTTTTTATCCTTATTTTTTCTTCTACTTGAAGGATCAAAACTAACATTTTTATTTTCACTTGCATAATCAAAATCAACATTATGAATTTCTTTTACCTGTTGTCCCAAATTTCGTTTATCTTTGGCTTCCTTGCCTTACAACTTCTCCTCTTTATAGGTGTCTTGCTCTACTTCTGCAACAGCTTCTAAAGCATCATGAAAATATGGGGTTTCTTCCTCATATCCTACATCAAACTACAAAACTTTACCATCATCCTTTTCTTTATCCTCAGGTACTTTGCAATGTACCTATGTTGCCGACTGTTGCTTTATGCCTTCCTGGCAAATTGCTGCAACCTACTTCCTTTCATTCTCCTTAGCATTCCTTTCTATGAGTATTCTTTGTTCCCTTTCTCTTTTCAACTCCAAGGCCTTGTTCTTGACATTCACCCCAAGATTTATCAGACTTGCATACACATTCTCACATGCAACATTGGTAATTAAAACAAGGGACCAAACTATCTCGAGAATTGCCTCATTCCTAGAAACTCTTCTTTCTTCATTACTCTCCTTCTCAAGTATTTCTTTCTACACTTCTTCCTCCTCCCCTCTTTCTTTCTTATCTCTTCCTATGTTCTCTTCAATTAGAACTTCCCTCACCTCCTCTGGTGTATGTTGTTCACTAGGTAGCTCTTTGCTGTCCCACCTTCTATGGTTTCTCTCTTCTCTTTTCAACACATTCATCCTCAGCCTTTTTCTTCTCTCCATAATCATCTTCACAAGACACTTTACTTTCTTTTCCATGGGCCAACACCAAAAATACTCCTGGCTTTCTTCTTAAAACCTTTGTTTCCTTGCAATCATGTATTGTTTTAAGTCTATTCTCAATTCTGCTAGCTCTCTTTCAAAATCTATATTTTGCTTCTTTATGTTTTCTTTCCTCTTGTCTCCCTTCATGAGACTCTCTTCTCCAATTTTCTTCTGCATTTTTTCAATCCTTCTTTCACCTTCCTTTGCTACCCATAGGTCCTAGCTAAATTGCCTCACCTCGGTGATCTACTCAGTGCTCAGAACCTTCTGGGCTCTGATAGCACTTGATGGAGCACAAAACACAAACTTCTACTTATTTCATAATTTCTATCCTCTGATACCAAAATACAGAGCACCAATCTCTTCTTCTATACACCTAGGCAAATCTTAGGAACTATATAGATTACACAATAACAATACAGACAAGCAATTCATATAATCAAATTCAATTTCCAACATGTGACAAGAACATAAAGTTCAATACAATTCTTTAATGACAAGAATGCCATTAAATTCAATCTCAATTTTAATATGCTACAGGAATTTGCAATCGTGGCAACAAGAACTGTTATCACACATGCTACAAGAATATATAGTTTATGTGTAGTGACAGGAACTTATTAAAATAGATAACAAGCATGATCCAACATGAATAGCTACAAGGCATCAATAAAATACAATTCTGCCTTTCTTCATTTCATATTGATGTTTACATTATTAATATCGATTTCTGTATTGCAAGCTCTGATCTATCTACACTTATTCTATCTTCTTATATTTACTTCAACCTACGTGGGGTATTTTTCTCTGCATAAAAGTTTTCTTTATTCTCATAGTTCTCTTCCTCTGGTTGATGAGCCTTTGGTCACCTACCTCCTTAATCCCTTTGATTTGCTTCCCTTCCTTTTTTGATCCCTTACTTTCCTTTTCTCCTGCTATCAGCCTATTACTAAGCGGCCTCCTTGAGTCAACCTTCACTCTCCTTTGGCCTTTGACTGACTATCCATTAAAAACCTTCTTCTTCTTCTATTTTCTAGCCTCGATTATTTAGCCCTTGCCTTATTTATGTATCAACCTTCTCCTTCTCCACCCTCTCTTCTTCACAGTGATCATAGTCTTTTATTTCTTTCCTCTAACTCTTCTACTACCATTACAAAGAGTATCTTTGTCTTCTGATTGCTATGTCATCATTGTTGATAATTACATGTCACCTTCCCTAATGGTCTCCAAAACAATCGAGTTAACTACTAAAATTGACACCTCCCAAAATAGCAATCAAACCACCCTTGGCAACAAAACCAACACGTTTACTATCATGTTTGGAAAGTAAAAGGTAATTATTCAACCACCCTTTGTTGCTATGATTTCCTTCCATTCGGTGTGAGGAAGTCTAACATCTGCTTCTTGTAACTAGAAGATATTGTGATAGTAAGTTACATAATAACACATCCAAACACTCAAACCACCAAAACATTATAGAAATCCCAAAACTGAAATGAAATTCCAACCAAACATTAGATGGAGAGCAGTGCCCCTACATCGTTTGATTTAATGAATTTGGTTTGAAGAAGTGTCTGATTTGATTTGATGAAGTGAACTAATTTGAGGAAATAATGAATTGATAACGATGATTGGAATGGATGAATCGATGAAGAAATGACTTCATTGAATTGAAGAGTTGGATTGATTTGGAGTGATTGATTTGATGACTGGATTGGATGAATTGATAGAATTGATTTGATGAACTTGAATAATTGATTTGGTGATGTGATTGAATGAATTGATTGGTTTGATTGAAATGATGTGATTTGATTTTATTGATGATTTGATTTGATTGAGTGAATTGATGATTGGATTGATTTGGAATGAATTAAATTGAAGAATTGATTTGATTTTGAATGAATTGAATGAAATGATTGGAAGAAATGATGAATTGGATTAACCTAATTTGATGATTTGGAAGAATTGATGTGATGATTGGATTTGAAGGAATGAATTGAATGATGAGATGATTGAATGGATTGATATGATAGATCAATTATTTAAATGGTGAAGTGATTGAAGATTTGATTGGAATGATGTGATCAATTGGATTGAGTTGATTTGAAGGAGTGACTGATTTGATGAATTAATTGGGAGAATTGATAGATGTGAAGGATTGATATGATGAATTGAATTGAATTGATTTGAAGGAGTGACTAATTTTATTGCTTGGATTTTTTTTGGTTGATTATTTGATTTTTTGTATTTTTGATGATACTTTGATGTTTTTGGGATTTTGAGACTATTTGAATGTTTTTAGATTTTTGACATGTTTTGATTTTTTGTGTTTTTGGAATGTTGTGATTTTTTTGTATTTTTTGAGATGTTTTGATTTTTTTGTGTTTTTTGAGATGTTTTGATTTTTTTGGGTTTTTTGAAATGTTGTGATTTTTGTGTGCTTTTGGAATGTTTTGGAGTGTCAATGGGTGAAATTTGTGTAGACTTGCTACTACATATCAATGTCAAGGAGAAACCATGTCTAGGTGCAAGGGAATGAATAGGATTAGATGAATGGATAAAAGGATAGGTGATAATGGATGGAATGGATGTACGGGCAAGGATGTGATCTCCAAGGACTATGTCGCATAGGAATAACATGCCCTATTCTAGTTAGAGTTTCCATGATAGCTTATGACAATAGGATGATGATAGGATGGATCATTTGGAAGGGATATGGTATATCAAGAGTTATCTAAAGCATGTTTCAACATTTTTCCCCCATTTCTTTATCAAGATCAAAAGAGAAAGGGAGAGTGAATGGCCTGTATAGGATAGGTATATGTATGTAATGGATGGGATGATATGCAAATGATAGGATATGAAATGGTAGGATGAAAATGATAATGTGAATGAGACAAGGTGCCCCCAAGTGTAGGTGACATAGAAGATCAATCTACACATGATGCGTATTTGCCATGTCATCATGGTACTTATCCAAGGTGCCACCAAGGGTGGTTTTCACCATTGGACAAAGGGATTTCTCTTTACTTTTTTTTTTTTGGACTTTTTGATTTTTGAATGGGAGAAAGAAGAATATGGAAAGGAGGGACTCAAGTGTCTAGTTCCATGAAAGGTGATAGTTCCATTAGAGAAAGATGTCATCACATGAACCATGTCAAGTCATTGTGCTCATCGATGTTGGTAAAGGGATTGAATGAGAGTGAGATGAATTAGGTAGGTGGTGAATTATGAAGGGAATGATAGTGGATTATGATGTGGATTATGTAGGGAAGATAGTGGATTATGTAGGATATATGTAATGAGGGATGAAAGGTTTATGCAAAAGCATGGACCATAGGGATGTGATAAGGGAAATATGTAGGATAATGATTGAATGATGGGGTGATGGAGGTATGGAAAGGAATCATGACCAACGGTTACACACACCATGATAAGCATTGAATATTTTGATTAGATGGTGGTGTAGGAAGCCATGGTGATGTTTGCTTAGTGGATGTATGACGTAAGCATTTAAGGACACACATCGACTTAGTATATTTATGACTTTTGATTTTCATGTGGGATGGAAGAATGTGATATTTTTGAATGGAATAGATGGAAGAGGATGTTTAGGATTTGTGAGAGGTGGATGCCTCATGTGACTTAATTCCTTTTTGTTTAGGGACCCATACCATTTTCCTTTTGAACTTTTCTTGTGAAGGTATGGGTTTGGATGGATTTTTGAATGGATTTTTTGAAAATTTGGATTGATCTCCTAAGGTATTAGGACCCTTAGGATGTTTGGCTTTATGAAAGGAGGCATCTCAGTGTTTGTTTTTGAATCCCATAGGTTTGGTGGAATGAGTGGAAGATTCATGTTTAGACAACGTGTGCATAAATTGGTCATGACTAAAAATGTGATAGAATTTATAGAGAGGAATGTTAGGTGTTGGAAGCAATGATGGTAAAGTGGATGGAGCAATGTTAGGAGTTGGAAGAAGTAGAGGTAAGTTGGATGGTGGAAGATGTATGGTCACATGCTTTTGACACTTGTAGGATAATGGAGGCGGATTGGTGACATATGTTTTGGGTACATGATGGGCTGCAAAATACCTTGAGCGTAGGGGAACATTGACATGCATTGGCTGCAAATCACCTTGTTCATGAAGGCCTAAGGATTTACCTTAATAATTCATGTGTTGGAGCATGTGATGGACTATGGGACTAGGTGTGTTTTAGGAACTAGACATGAGTTTCGTATTTCATGGAGAAGGTGAAGTGGTGGACAAAGGTTGTTGTGTTCCTAAGGAAGAACACTCATGACCGAAATTAGATAAACCAAGAGGATATGATAGTGGATTTGAAATGGAGTTGGTGGTGGATGTGGAAGGATCATTAGGATCTTGATTAGCATTTTGTTCACTTAGATCCAAGTTATTTGTTTCATCTTCTATGTATGCTTGGGAGGCACATGTCTCATCATGACAAGTGGAAATGGTTGGATCATGGAGTGGTGGAGTTTCTTCACTCTGTAGGAAGACCATGAAATGAGGTGAATGCTCAAGTAGGTCAACAAGACTTGCATTAGATAGAGCATATAAGTGTTGGGTGTCTTGTTCATGAATGGTTGTGGAAGTATGAATAGGATCAAGATTCTCATGGATAAGTTCTTAGTCATGCATAATGTCTTGATCATGGAAAAGGTACATGTTATGGATGTGATGGATGGATGTGATTTTATCCTGACTAGAGTGAGGGTTAGATGTTTCTTCATGCTTAGGATTGTGTTCTTGACATACCTCATGACTTGTTTGAATGGAGGTGGAAGGAGATGACTCATGGAGAGGCTTGACATGTTCTTGATGGTCGATTGTGTAGGAGCATGATGGAGGTTGACTTGGACTCATAGGGGGAGATTCATGAATAGGCTCAAGGGGTTTTGGATGGCATAGTTGGTTTGAAGGACTTGACATGGTATTCTGAGGACTCTTGTATGTTCAAGAATATGTGTTGGATGACATGGAGACAATTTATTCCTTGCTTTAGTGCTTGGGTCACATCCTTTGTATGTGGATGGGTGGATTTGAGTTTTCTTTTGTAATATTTGAGCTTAGGATGTGGAGTTGATGAGTTGGCCAGTGGATTAGAGGATGGTAAGGTTAGTGAAGGGGTTAATGGGTTGGAAAGTGTGGGGACCATTGGATTAGGACTAGGACATGGTGGCTTTTGGATAGGCATTTTGATTGGATAGTGGTATGATATACTTATAGGGTGCATGTCCTAGACTAGTGTTCCCCTTGTAAAAGGTGGCATTAGAGCATGAAGGCATTTAGACCTGTTGAAAAGAAGAACTTAAGTTCACACAGGCTTGTTTTGAAGTGACTTGATAGGTTGATGTGGCATTGATATGGGAAGAAGTGGATGGATTGGTTGATGTTGCATTGACATGAGAAACAAGGATTGGTGGGAGTGGTATTGACTTGGCATATGGGTGAATTAGATTGGTATGAAGTGGAAGGGGATGTCACATAAGGTTGAGGTGGCAATGGTTGATAATGAATAGATAGAGGATGATGTGCTTGTTGCATTTGACAAGTGGCCATGAATTGTTGGGCTTGGACTAGGATATGTTGGATTTGTGGTGATTTGATTTGTTGGAAATTTTGGAAGACGGTTTGAAGTTGATGTATGGTATGATGATCGAAGGGTTGGGGTACTTGGTGAAGTGTTCAAAGGAGGTTTTGGAGTTTAGATGCTAGGACTTTGTTTTCTAATGTCAGCATGGTGTCACACATGTGTTTAAGTTCTTGCATGTCGATTTGTTCCTCAAGGTATGAAACATAGTTCATGTCATTGTTGGAAGTGGAAGGAGGGCCCCCTTGAAGTGTGATTTTAGGTCTTGGATTATTTTCAACATTATAATTAGGGAGAGGGCCTCCTTGAATTGTGATTTTGGGCTTAGGTTTTTTCTCATTATTAGAGGGGTAGCCCCCTTGAATTGTGATTTTGGGCTTAGGTTTTGTCTCATTATTAGAGGGATAGCCCCCTTGAATTGTGACCTTAGGCTTGGGTTTTGTCTCACGATTTGAATTAGAAGGGTAGCCCCCTTGGATTATGATTATGGGTTTTGAATTTGTCTCATTATTTGTACTAGAGGGATGGTCCCCTTGAATGATGATCTTGGGCTAAGGATTATGATTGGGCTTGTTTATGATTAGGGCCATTTTGACAAGTGTTGATTAGGACTAGGTTGATGTGGAATGGTTTGGAATTAGTGATTGAATGATTAGGAATGATTAGGGTATGATTAGAATGAAAGTAGAATGATAAAGATATGATTAGACTATGATTAGGAATGATTAGGATGGGATTATTGTGAAATGCTGATTAGGATAAGTATTTGGATAGAATGATTAGGAATGATGTGGAATGACAAGATTGGGTGACTTGGATTGATCAGGATATGGTTATAATGATTATGATGGAAATTGATTGGACTAGAATAAAAATGATTAGGATAATGTTTGTTGGATAATGAAGAAGGTGACAAGGAATGATTAGGATTGGATTAGGATGATTTAGATATTTGATTAGGATGATGATTAGAATGAAGTTGATTTGATTAAAATGAAGTGTTGGAAATAGTTTGGACACCTGAGGGGGGGTGAATTAGTTGTCCCTAAACTTCAATCTTTTCTAAACTGTTAATCCTTCTTTATAATCAAATTAATGATGAGAACATTTAGGTATTAATCAACACAAGAGAAGAAACAACAGGAACACACAACACCAAAATTTTGACATGAAAAACCTGGTTAAGGGAAAAACCACGGTGGGGATTAACCCACAAGAATTGCATACCCTATTAAAAGTACTTAAGAAAATAGAAGGCACATGCCTTTGGGCTCACTGTCCAGAGCTCACTGCTTAAGAAAAGGCTCACTGCCTATAAGAGATTATGATTTACACAGAGATAATGAATTGAGAAATAGCATCTATATTCATGCCTGAATTAGTCCCTTTGATGGCTCAAAAACTTCTACTCCTATCTTCAAATTCTTCTCCACTAACTCTTCACTCTAGACATCCTTTGCACCTCTTCTTTTCTCTACTTTTTGATCCTTTCTTCAGATTTAACTCATTTTTTCAAGGATGATTTTCCACAACTCTTCAACACATATTTATACACTTCATTAACCTTGGAATGATCAACAAGGTCAGATAAACTTGATGTAGATCATTACACTATCGATCAAACATAACTAGGACTTGGATCATTCTCAATAACCATGAGATGCTTCATAAAATACTCTTTGGATCATCCGCAACAAGCCATGAACATATGGTCAACCAAGACTGGGAAGAACATCAACCTCAAAGAAGAAACCTTCAATCAACAAGCTTAAACTTCAATGCGGACCTCCAACATAGTAGCCACATGATCTAGAGACCTCCAAAAGCACATTGAAATCATCAATAACATTCATTCTAAACCAAATTACCGAAATCATGTGTATCTTCCTCCTGAGCCTCAAGAACATTATCTGCCATAACTGTCAATCTAGAAAGATCACTTGCAGACCTCCAAACCATGAACCACAGGAGTTGATGATACACACTGACTTCCCAAACATGTCTTCAGATTCGTAAACCATAATATTTCATGACGGAGAAATCTGGACCAACTTATTGTCACACTGTCTCTTCTGAGTACTGTAGAATTTGGTTCTACTCAGATTCCCATAACTTCTTTAGATCTTTATGTGGACTTCTCAAATCTTGACTAGAGCAACCTCTGACAATCCTCTATATAGCTATATGGTTAGCATGCATTGATTGTTATTAATTTTCTCAATATTCTCAACAATCTGGTCTTCTATGTAGACAACAAAATAAGATACAATTGACACCAATGGCAACAAGGATATGTTGACCTCAATGACAACACCACTTAGGCACATATTTGCAGCAATCTCCCCCTTTGTCATTGATGGCAACATATGATGCGAAAAACTTAATTCAACCATCAAGACAAGAAATTATCCCCCTTTCTCTTCTAGATTCTACAACTGCTCCCCCTTACATCAGCAACTAGATTTTCACATGACTTCTCTCCCCCTTTTACATCAATGGCAAAGGGCACATATTTTCTATCTCTTCTTTTTTCTTTGACTACTCCCCCTTTGAATAGTACCTTCTTAACATCAATCCAGATCACAAAACATGAATGTGAGTTCCACTAGACTGATGCACCTTAGTGCATCTTAGTTCTAATCAGGAGGGGTAATAACCCCTAACTTTTCTTTGAGATACTTAAAAGTGTCCTTGGGAAGAGGCTTAGTGAAGATATCTGCAATATGAACTTTGCAAGACACAAACTCCAATTTGACTTGATTCTCATTTACTTTCTCTATCAAGAAATGAGACTTGATGGATATATGTTGTGTCTTTGAATGTAATACTAGATTCTTTGAAATACTTATAGCACTTGAATTAACACAAAAGATTGTGACTGGTTCCTCAAATACAATTCTGATGTCGTCTAGCATTTGCTTCATCCATAGAACTTGAGAACAATTATTTGTTGCTGCTATATACTCTACCTCTATAGTAGACAAAGAAATTTCCTCTTTCTTTTTGGTCATCCAAGAAACTAATCTTCTTCCGAAGAAGAATGCTCCATGAGAACAATTATTTGTTGCTGCTATATACTCTACCTCTATAGTAAATAGAGAAATTTCCTCTTTCCTTTTGCTCATCCAAGAAACCAATCTTCTTCCAAAGAAGAATGCTCAACCACTTGTACTTTTTATGTCATCCACATCTCCTACCAAATCAACATCTGTATATGCATAAAGAGTGAAATCATTGTCCTTAGGATACAATAGTCGATAGTCAATTGTCCCCTTGAGATATTTGAAAATTCTTTTAACTGCCACCACATGAGATTCTTTTGGATCAACTTGAAATCTAGCAACAAGTCCAATTGCATTCATGATATCAGGTTTGGTCTAATTCAGATAGAGCAATCCTCCAATCATTGATCTGTACCTTTTCTAATTTGCCTTTGGGGAATCATCATCTTTGTTTAGGTTGCATCCGGTTACCATAGGAGTACCTACCAGCTTTGAATCTTCCATTCCAAACTTCTTCAACAATTCCTTCACATACTTGGACTGAGATATGAAGACACCTTTATCTGACTGAACAATTTGCAAACCTAGGAAGAAGTTCATCTCACCAAACATTGACATCTCAAACTCACTTTTCATCTGATCAATAAATGCTTTGCACATACATTCATTTCCACCGAAAATGATATCATCAACAAAGACTTCAACAATTAGAATGTCCTCATGATTAATTTTGAAGTAGAGATAACTATCAGCTATACCTTTGCTGAATCCTAGCTTGAGCAATTGCTTATCCAATCTTGCATACCAAGCTCTTGGGGCTTGCTAAAGTTCATACAATACTTTTCTCAGTTTACAGACCATATTTCCTTGATCAGACAACTAAAATCCTTCTAGTTTTTCAATGTAGACTTCTTCCTCTAAATCTCCATTTAGGAATGCTAATTTGGCATCCATTTGATAAACTTTAAAGTTTTTCAAAGTAGCATAAGGAAGAAATAATCTGACTGCCTCTATCCTTTCCACTGGAGCAAAATTTTCTTCAAAATCAATTCCTTCCACCTGAGAATAGCCTTTACATATTGTTGGGACTAAAATTCCCAAGCTATTTTCACAAAATTTTTAGGGTTTCATGTGTGAAGATTTATTTCAGTACTCAAAAATACACCCGAAGAACATGATTGCAAGGCAATTCAAAGACATGTCATGTTATACCAAGCCAGGGATTACACTCACAGGAGAGGCAATGTCTGATATATTATGAGTGAAAATTCTTATTGTGGAGGCTACCTCTTTGGAAGATACAATGAATACTAAGCATGCACTAGATATTGGTCATATCAGTTTGTCTGAGGTTGCAGATTATACAGACCAATCTCAATATTAGGCAATCAACCTATGTGCAGATTTCAATCGAATGTAAACTTTGTCGAATAGGGCAAGGTCTTGGCTTGAATTATAACAACATAATAGTCTTATGCTCTATACTGAACGTATTACTCTTAATTTTTCTTCCTTGATCGTGGCCATTCCATAAATGATTATGAAGGTCTTCATCTTTATACTTTTGATGTACAATATAGCTGCACTTTACAAGCCTATATCAAAGATCATCTATTTGCCAGCATTCATGAATTTTTGGTTCTTGAAAGAAGTGAATGATGTAGTTGAGGTGGAAATACCTAATATGGAAAGAGATGTGCCTCTGCAAGGCACTACATTAAACTTGCACACATCAAAGGAATATCCCTTCAAGAGAGGTGATCGAGTGAAATTCATTATTTCATCTACAAAGACAGGCCATTCGCCAACTCAAGGTCCATTTCATGGTGATCAAGGGAAAGTACTTCTGTCTTTGTAAGGGAATGGTTCATCTAAACTTGGAGTGCATTTTGATAAGCCAATTCAAGGGGGTGTTGACCTCGGGGAACTCTGCGAAGAAGATTATGGTTTTCTTTGTACTGCAAGCAACCTTCTTTTAGATCACATTATTGAAGAACACATGGACAAACTAGCCCTCAATGCACTTTTCTTGGTTGTGACTAGTAAGATGTAAGAATAATCCTCTTATACTTTTCATGGAAGATGTTGACAACTCATTCATCCACACCACCTTACAAAGAAAACATGAAAAATTGGCTGAGAGTATTATTGTAATCGGCTCATACACAAAGATTGACGATGGCAAGGAAAAGCCATCTCTCGGAGGGGTACTACCTTTCTTTGGATTTCAAGGCTGTGAAGATAACTTGCCTATTTTGGATGTATCATATGGGAGAAAATTTGCAGCTTTCTAATCTTTCTCTAAATAGAGTGATCGTGAATACGCCTGAGGATGAAGCACTTCTTGTTAATTGGAAACTTTAGTTAGAATGGGATGTTCAAGTGCTCAAAGTGAAAACTATCATATGGCCGGTCTTATGGTCATTCCCAAACAAATAAATCAGAAACAAAGACCTCACTTCTCTCAGATGTAAATCAGTTTATATATGAAGATTGTATTTGCAGACGGAGTCGTAGTAAAACATGTAGTAACAAAGATAAGGGATGGCAATGTTTTGCTTATGAATCATCTTGTGTTGTGGAGATGATATGTTCATGAATCATGGAGGAAGTTTTGTGTTGTTGTAGTGGACTCAAGGCCAAAACTTGAAAGAAAAACAATACTTCTTCTATCATACAAAGGAGTTATGCTTATGTGGAATCATGCAGAATGTATTCTTAACCATCGAGGTCAATTTCAGAAAATAGAAAATTTGGAAGGGTTTGGTGCTCTTCGAGTTGAAGACTAATAGATGATGAAGAAGTATTTACATGATCTAGATGACAAATCTATTCTTGGTGCTTTTGAAAAGAGAGAATTTGATGGTATTCACGATTCCTTCATTGAAAAGGCTGAGAGTTCCCGTTCCCCTTGTAAAAGTTGCAATCAAAAGATTTTGAAGGGGGAGGAGCAAATATCAACCACAGCTAATCCATGGTATCATGGGACAGTGGTTGCTTGGCGTCATGCCAAATGTTTTGTGGAGATTATTGGTGATGCTGAAAGAAGCAATCTGAAAATAGGCTCGCACTACAATAATATGCACTGTGTCATGCTTCCAGTAATAATGAAGGGACATCCTGCAAAGCAAAACAAAAAATGGAATTTTCATTAGATGTTGTAGTTACAAGCATGCTGGTATGCATATTACAAAATGTGGAAGCATAAACAATGCATATAAATTGTTTTAAAGATGCCTCCATACAGATATCATCAACTACAATGTAATGATTGAAGGGTATGCATGGAATAGTTTTGTTGGAAAGGTCTTAGAGACTTTGAAAGAAAATGCAATTAGAATAATAAAGCCACATTCCACGACCATTGCCACCATCCTCCGCGCTTAAATGGGAACTTTCGAGTGGGAGCATGAACAAGAATATGCAGATAATGATGAGAAGATACAAGAAAATTCTCCTAACACTTCAAAATAAAGTGAATCCAATAATTCAACTCCATATAATAATTAAAACTTTGATGAATCTAGAAAGAAAACTACACTAGAACCTAGTGCAAATAGTAAACAAATCAATGAAAATGCTAGGAAAGAAGAGGAGAGGGTTGTAACCCTAATATTTCCTACATCACAGCATAAACCCTAAAACTGGCATAACACTACAAAATAAATGTCATATCAGCCAGACATAGCTTATCGCTGAGTGATTTTTGAGGCATTCCGAAATGTCGATGATGTGGGCCACTGTTACCCCACTCAATACAAATCCTGCCTCTAAAATTCTTTTCAGGGATGATTAAAAGTTTCAAATATGAGAAGAAATTTTCTGTCGAAGATGATAGTCAACAGCTTCGAGGGACCTATAATGTTTTAATAGCATTAGGGATTGAGGAGCATTTTGTTTCCCAGTTACGGAGGGCTACATCAGTTAAGATGGGCTAACAGTTCAAGGAAATGATGCCATTGTATCACATAAAAAGGGTGAAGCTAGTGTTTCACAAATGATGGTACTCTAACTTTACAACAATGGGAAGATAATGGATAGGAAAAGGCAGAAATGATAATCAGACTGTGCCAGTAATACTAGATCGATTTCTTTGCTACTGAATTTCATTGTGGAAAATACTACAAGAATTGATAATTTGGAGAGCATGCTCACAATGGCAGAAGTTTATCAGTTAAATGTTGTCAAGACTACAATTAATGATAGCACAAGAGACTAGCACTGATATCAAGAAATTGGTAGATATATAGCTAGGGTCCATAGTCCTCGCCAGAATCCTTGCCGCCTGTACCGAAAACAATAAACCCAAAAAAAATGAAAAACCTAGTCAAGAAACCCTAAAATGACATCAGTGCAGAAGAAAACACAATATCGGCATGACAAACAAAATCAGAATGAAAATTTTAAAATCTGCCGATCACAAAAGTTATACTGATGGGAGCTTCATTGGTAGGAGATGGCACATCAGTAGTAGATGTTTTGAAGAGTCTAATAAAGTTGTGTCATACCGATGGAGAAGAAATTAGCATCTGCTAAATAAGATTTCACCATGATCATATTAATGTGGAAATATGAAATACATTTTACCGAAGATGTTAGAAAGTGATCAAACACATGAGGGTAAATACAACATGAAAGGGGAAAAGCTTAATTTCATGAGAATAGTGGGGAAATTTAATTAATTTATGGAACATGATAAGTCAAATGAAAGCTCATTATTGAAGGAAAGGTACTATTTATGAAAATACCACTTCATAATTTTACTTCAGTGAGTAAAATATTTCTATCCCAAAGATTAAAGGACCATTGCCATGATGGTTAGTTATTATGAATATTTTATGGGAAAATTGTATACACTATAGTTACGAGAGTCAAAGTTACCCCAAGAGATTAATATTGGTAGAATTACTTGGAGAAGGGAAAATAGGTTTTCATTAACAATAAGGAACAATAAAATATTCTCAGAGAAAGACATAATGAACCTACAAGGTAAAGATTTCGTATAATGGAGATGAATATTTTTGAAGAATTAACTGAATAAGTAAGTGTTCTACCTAATGAGTATTTTCAATGTGTGAAAATACAAGTGAAAAATTTTCACTGAGGGGTTATAAGATGAATAATTGTTTTATTCGGAGAGCATTTTCTGATTGGGTTGAAACAAAGTTGCTAGCTAAAGAAGGATTATAATTAATCGTAATTAATTTTGCCCAGATACAAAGGTGAAAATTAAAATATTTTAATTTTCTGAAGACAATTAACTAAAAGAAAAGAGACATAAAAAGTTGCACTGGATGAAGATAAAGGGTTACAACCCTAAAGTACGAAAGTATATATGATCAAATCGTGGAGAAGAGAGAAGGAGGAGATAAGTAGATTAGGAAAAACATCAGTTAGATAACTCGATGGGTTGATCAGTTGCTGGAACAAAACATTATTCTATTTATTGTAAAATCTTTTGAAACTATATAATGGAGAAAAATGCATAAATTAATGATTTAAAATTGGTGTCTATTGTTTGTTGAGCTGAGCAATTATTTGGCTGTCTCCACATTATTATTTCTCTATTATTTGAACCCGAGTTTCCAAGTTGATATTTCAGTTTCATCAAGGCACACTTGCTGTTTTCATGTAATCAAATTAATTGGTTTCCATTAAAGATATAAAATCCTTCTGATTGATTACAGTAACTTGGAAGTAATATTTGGATAGGTAAGAGCAACCCTATAGTTGTCAAGATTGCCATACTGGCTCCAACTTGATATTATCTTGTTATTCAAATTGAGCATCAACTCCCTTTGTCAATAAACATTTGCTGTCATTGTGTTATTCTTTTGATTGGTTCCTTCCAGCAAGGATTAAAAATCCTTTCAATAGGTCACAGTAACCTAGTAGGATCAAGTGGATCAATAAGTAGAGTTTATCAGTCACATTCTTACATGTTTATACAAGATATAAACAAACACAAGTGCCAAACAATCAGAATTATAACCAGTAAGTAAATCATATATCATATACTCCTTGACTCCATTAGCCCAATAGAAATAGGTACTGGTCATACCCATTCCACTCTAGGATTCCATAAAACCTTATTCAAACAATTACATCTCATATCTTAGTATTAGGAGTAGGAGTAGTTTACAAGATTTTATCTATTCCACATTTTATGCCATTATGAGTAGATACCTAAATTTATTTGACTCATACATTCCTTTTATCTGCTTCGGCTTTCAAGGTTCACTCACCTAGGTGTAGTAGGACCTAAAGTGTAGGAAATCATCAAACCCTAAAGGTCAATTTCATCAAGTTAGTTCAAAAATGTTGCTATTCTAACCATAGAGCCAGGCATCCTCTTAGGATCAGCAACCTGCATTTTTGAGACCTAACAAAATGATGACTCTACTGGGGAGTCAATCCTGAAATTTTGGTTAAAGATCATTTTGAGAGTCATTGAATTTTTGGTAACTTTGCTAGCAGTAAGAACCTAGAAAGATGAAATTTTCCTCTTCTCACAAGAGGTGGTGACTCTGAAAATAAAATTGATGAAATTTTCCTCTTCTCACAAGAGGTGGCGACTCTAAAAATAAAACATGAAAAAATATAACATACCCCCTTTAGATGCATTCTTTGAACTAAGGAGACATGAAGGAGAATCTAGATATGAGTTGTTCATCAGGTTGGCAGATATCTATGAACAGATACCTTTTCATCTCAAACCTAGTGTATCCTTATTCATTAAAATGTTCGTACTTGCTTATGTGCCTATGTCAACTAATTAGCCTAAATCATTAAAGCCAGTTACTATAGACCAAGTGGTTCAATTGATTCATAGCATAGAAAGGACAAGGCCTGAGGATATTATCAATATTAAATCTGATGATACTAAATATGAAGAAACTGATATAGCAATGCAGCCAGATATGGATGGACTAGAAACATACCAAGAAAATGAATACTATCCACCACCTAGATAGCGATATGTTCCACAATATCATCATCTACATATGTCACATTAGAATCTGCACTCTCATCAACCCACCCAACAAAATATTTATTATCAGCCTCCATATTAGACAAATTTTATCCCAGCCCACCCACCGCAATATATGAATCAGCAATGTTGGGGGGAAAAAGAACATTGTTTTCAAAAGATGGGTATACCAGAACATGAACTCCAAGTGTTTCCAAACCTATGCTATCCCGAGGATGAAGTCTTTTCAGATAACCAGGGTGAGTATTTTCAACAAACAGAACAAAATCTTGATCAAGGGGAAATACACATAGTAGAAAATAATCTTCAGGCCTGTTCAAAGTCATTGTATGATGATATAGCACAAGAAGATGAAGAGGATGAAAGGCATTCAGACAGTCAGGGAGGTGGATATTCTGATGAAGAATCTATAAATGATCATGTTGATGAAATATGTACATCAAATGTTGAGCATTATAATAGTGATGAAAAGAATGATGAAAATTTCAGTGACAGGGTTGATGAAGAAACATGCTCACTTGACAGTGAGCATATTTCAGACTTGCTCACTAATGAATATCAAAGATACATACATAAAGATGATACCGAAATACTATATCTAGCACATATATCTTTTGACAGTGAATCCATTCAACATGGTAAGAATGATGAAATATATGAGGCCATATTTCCCAAGTCACATTTTTGCAAAGAAGAGGCAGATAGTGGTCATGAGTTCTCTTGTGACACTGATCTAGAGATAAAGATGTCCATTGAACCAGAGGAGGTTGATGATTCTAGTATGAATGATTGGCAGATTATTGACTCTCAAGTGTGTGGGGAAGATGGATGTGCTAAGGTAAAAGATACGGTGTTTTATGTTGGAGCCAGCATTGATGATATCATGTGTCAGAAGTAATTTGTTTTATTCCATTTTCCAATTTAGTTAAAAAAATAGCATTTGGTAAATAACAATAGATATGATAAAGTAAGACATCCTACAAAGTTTGATAATCATGACTTCCTTATGTCATACAATGATGAAGGTGTTCACACTATGCCTGATTTCCAGATACTGAATACAACAGAACACACTTGCAGCATAAACTATGATGCATTAATGAACTATACAAACAAATTCATTTAACCGGATGGGGTATCATTACAACGTGATGAGAATCATATTTTTGATAGAGGAAAATATCTCTTTTGCTTTTTATGGTGTGGTTTTTTAAACCATATCATTTTAGGGCAAGAAGTGATATCTAGACTCTATTGCCCAATGGAGAAGGCACTGGTCTACTCCCCAAAGATCTAGGATCTTACTACGCCCACATGGGGCATACATCCCTAGATAGAGCCACTGTTGGGACTGAAATTCCCAAGCTATTTTTGCAAAAATTTCAAATCTCATAATGTGAAAAATCATCTGCAGCACCAAAAGAACACTATTATAAAAGTCTTTTGATTTGGCCATCAGAATATATATTCAGTTTATTCATGGTATATCTCATTATTAGTCTACACTAATAGGCAAAGTTATTCCTGCATTGTGTGGTGGCGGAAAGCTAAATGCAGTTTTAGCAATAGGGACTGTGAACATTTTGGCTATACAGAAGACATTTATGGATCTGAATAAGGACAGAAATTTTTTAACTAAGTATGGAAGTTGAATTAAGCAAACAAAAGGTGGGAGCAGTAATGATAATAATAAGTCCTATCTCTGCCATTTTATGCAAATTGTTTCCCAAAGCCTTTCTTTGCAAAAAATAGTTGACCAAAATTGAGGATGTGATGATATCGGGACATTAACCCTCGTTTAGCATACTACAAAAGGAATCCCTAGTTTGTTGCAACTTCTTTTATTTGCATAACCAAACAGTCATTATAGAGTGTGTAATAATATTAGGTCTATGACCCTTCTCCAAACATTTGAGGTAAAACCTTCATAACACCCTCGGAATTACCTCTCCTACAAAGTTTTTATGTTGAGATATTACTTGTGATAGAACTCAAGACATGTCCTTTTGACAACATCTCATGCACCAAGATCAAGACTAGATGACGCTCACCATCATCACAAAGAAAACCCACCATTTATTATTAGGCCACCCATCATATCCTCTCACAAAAGATGAAGGAATTGTTTAACTCCTTAATGGGTGAATACCAACTCTCATTTGATGGCACCAACCAACGTCTGGAATCTAGCTAAAATTATGAGGTGGCATGACTTGTACGGGAAATGTTCATGGTCTAGAATTCAATCCAAATGCTACAAATTTGTTATTTGATGTTGGAGACTGGAATGCTTTTCTTGTGCCTTAACTGGTTTGGGGAAGACACTTTCTTTCCTTATACCCATTCTTATAAATTTGAAGAAAGCATCTAAAGCTGGCATATGAGTTGTAGTTCTCTGTCCAATACGTGAATGGGCTGCTTGAACACAAGGGAATTATTAGATGAAAAATATCAATTACATATGGCACTGGATGTGACGAGAGGGGTGAATTATTTACATTGTCTCAGGCCACCCCTTGTGCACTATGATCTTAATTCCCAAATCTGTTAGTTAATAAGACATGGAAAATGAAGATTTGTGATTTTGGCCTTTCTTGATTGAAGAGAAACACTTTTCTATCCTCTGTATTGGTAGTAGAAAACCCTAATTCTGTGCTTTTAAATGATATTGAAGCAATCCAGAAAAAAGGACCAATGGCAACAAGTCATTGTTAAAGTTGCATCACATATGGAAGTCTTTAAAGCTAAGGTAATCAGCAGTTACGAGGTTTCAAAGGATATGATGAATCCACATCTTGTTAAGGCTCAGGAATTGCTAAGGCCTCATTTGCAGATTGTTAAGGATCTCAATGGCCAATATATTGATCAAATTGCCTCTATTGCACAACCACATATCAATAAAGCTAAAACTTGTATCACTGAGACGTGTTTTCCAATTGGTAATGTTGGTCGGGTTCATGATGGGCTTGGCAGGCCACATAATGGATTAAGTAAAACTTGAAAGGGCCATAAGAAGATTCCTTATAACTTTAACCAAGTTGTAGATCAACTCCTTCAGAGGATTTTGCACTATCCACCTCTTAGTCAGCGGGAAGAATGCATAGGTTCAACAATAGCTACGGAGGTTGACGAAGTTGCTCCTAAGGAAAAGGGAAAGCAAAGATTGAGGATACCATGAGAATGATAATATTCCTGATGGCTCTGCAGGGACAGCTAAAGTTGTTTTTATTTTAAAACTGATGAGTGATATCCTTCCTATGTATATATGCATGCAACTGGGGTTGTCCTATGGCGGGACTTAGAGAGAAATCAAGGTCATGGGCCTTGCCAAAGAGCAAAAGTCTCAGGACATGGTGGCCTTCTGTATCATGTATTGCATAGGCTTTTACTCTATCCCGTGGACAGAACTCCAAAAAGTAATAGTGCAGCAGTGAAAAGAAAAACCTATGACGAAATCAGTTGGTGACCATGTATCTGAAGATGGGAGTTTGGTTAAAAATCTGACAATTGAGTTAATATCTCTCTAGAATTTACTTATTATGGATGGCAGCTCTGTTTACTTCAAAAGAACAGTTTATTCCTTTGCTTGAATGTTTCGTTGATACAAATGCATCAAATAAAAGAGTTCCTCATCCTCCCTCAAGTTTTATCATGAAGGCTATGGTGGCACATCGCGATAGTCTACTCCTCTTGTTACAACTATTACACTGTGCGTCATCTTGCAGGCCTGGTGCCCTTCATGTTCTCTATGTTTGGCTAAACACCTAGGAGTTTGCACGGGCTTCAGATAAATATGGAGGTGTAATATATATTATACAGCTTATTTTGCTTGTTCAAGACTAAATTCCTTAACAAAAAAAACAAGCAACAAGTGCATCTTTGCTGGGAAAGCTTGTTGGCTAATGTGTGGCCCTCGAATGGCTATAACATTTATGAACCTGGTGAAGCTATAATTACGGCTCTTGAGAAAACATCAGAAACATCAAAACTAGTTGAAATAATGGCATCAGATGATGTGGGAAATGTAAATCAATCTCAATCCAGTGAGTTCTATGAACCCGAAGAGGTAAAAAGGATTGCAGGAGACAGGAACAAAACCAATGGCACAAACCTTAAAATAATGGAATGCTGCAAGAAAAAATATTAGAATGACTCATCAAAGTGACGGTCTCCCAGTAATCCTAGTAGTATGGTAGGCTGCAGTTAGGATAAAACATATGAAACCCTAGATCAGAGAGACATAGCATATCGGAATGAGCTCCTAAGAGTTCTCTGATTACATGAGTCACACCGATAGAGGATGTAATGTCCCCTTCTGGTAAGTCAAAATTTTCCTTAACCTTGCACAAAATTTTAGCTTACAAAAGAGAACATTAATATTCAATTCTTCTTTTCATATTTAGAGTTAATAACTAAGTATCAAACTCATATATTTTCCACAATTGTATTTAAGGCTTATAATCTTTAATTATAATCACATATATTTCATCTCTATACTTATAGTTATGATTCATATGAAGTTCATACATTTCATATTCATATTATTTCTCTCATCGTTCCCATGCATAATCTAAAGAGAGTTCTTGGTTAGCCCTATCATTAATCAACCTTGTCTTCCACATGAGCATGGTTTTGTTAAGGCACTAACCATCCCACACGGAGGCTCAAAGGTTTCTCCCAACACCCGGGGTCCTTCACCATTTGGCTCAATGGAACTTCACGCAACACCCGGCATTCTTCATCCCATTGAGAGTCACCAACCGTCGGGCACATTTATTATGAGCTCATAATACCATAGGCCCAAGAGCTTCACTCACACCCGGAGTTCTTCGTCTCTTGGCTCAAGGGACTTCACACACACCCGGTGTTCTTCATCCACTTGAGGGTCACCTAGGTCCAATTTACATCCTTAACTTAACCCCATACTCATAGGTTGATAAGATGATTAAGGATGAGGCTTGAACATCCCTTTTCGAATATGTCATGAGTTGTGAATTATCAATTATATTTGTTGATTGCCATTCATTGACATTATATGCTTTTCATCATTCTAATCAACTTTCTTATTTCATATGTTATTTACATGATAGTCATATCTATCATAGAGAATACACTCCATTTATATGTTGATCCTTCTTTATTATTTGATTTTTAGATATAGTTAAGACATTTCTTATGAGCCATAATGATTTACATAAATTCTTATTAACTATGCCTACTTGGTTATATATATATATATATTTATATATATTTATTTATATGGATATATTACATCTTAATAATTACATATATTAAAATACTTACCTGCTGTTTAGACGGATCTGCAGATACCTTTTTAGGCTGCTGTAAATATTTATTCTCTTATCTTTCTTTTTTCTCATTCATTTCCTTCTTTTGTTAGAGGGGTCGATTAATATTTATAAGTTTGAAGGGATGCAATTTACCACGGGTCACCACCCTTAATAAATAAATATTATTAAACTTTGATGATACTTGATGTTTGAATTAGTTAACCTCTCGTCATTGGAGATGACATCTTCTCAAGAGACCCAATTCCATATATGAATGCCTTTATATTATACAATGAATAAATATATATTTACTATTATATATTCTTATTATACATATATTATAATTACTATTATATTGATAATAATAATTAAACTGATAATATTTATAGTTATATTATTAATTATTTATATTAATAATCAAATATATGATTATAATAATATTTAATTTAATGTTTATATTTATATATTAATAATTATATTTGTTATTTATATTATTAGATATATTTATAATATATTATATTTATATATATTGTTATTTATAATATGGATATTATATTTAATTATAATAAAATATTCATACAATAATATTATTTATTAAATAATATATAATGTATGTAATTATTTCTATCATCGGAAATAATATTTTAGAAACCATCTTTATCGTGTTCAAATCTTTACTTTAACAATGTCTTGATATGGGGACATGATAGAGGAAAGGATGAAAAAGGTCATTGGGGAAACATGCACAATCAGAGGGAAAATTTTAACTCACACCGAATTCTTATATTACACCAATGGATACCTTTTTCCAAAGAATATACTGGAGCTTGTAAGAGGAAAACTTTTGTCAAAGAAAAATAAACATTAAAGTGGTGCAAGTGAATAATAAACTAAGATCAGAATATAACAAAGATAAACATTTTTTCATTGTATCAATTGAGAATATTTTCGAGAGGTAAAATTTTTTTCTGGGGGTTAAGGAGACATCAAACAGACATTTGCAAACCTAAAGAATAATTTGCAGTAAAGTATTTTCATCGAGGAAAAGAGAGCGGGGTAATATTTTAACCAAATGAATGTTTTGGCAAAACAAAGGTGAAAGCATACGATGTAAATGCAATAGGAAATATTTTTACCAAAGGAGTTAAAAGTGGGTGATTAAATATGGTAAAATATATACGAGTAAAAATTGAGCTTGAAGTCTCCAAGGAGATTACCATTAAAATTAATTTTCAGGAAATTACGAAATGAAGTTTAATTAAAATATTTAATTTACCAATGGCAACTAATTAAATATTTTATTTTGTTGAAGACAATTGAATGAAGAATTATACCAAAGGATGCACCGGAATGTAAAGGGTCATAACCCTAATATTGCAAGATATATATGGAGGTGCAAATCAAGCAATCAAAGGATCAGAGAGTAGATTAGAAGACATTTGTAGATTTAGGGTAGCAGTAGGAAATTATTTAATTCCACTCCACCCATTCGCTTGATCAGAACTTGTATATACACATTTTTTCATTATGGAACAGAATGCTTCAATTCAGTTATCTATTTTCAGTGTTCAGTTGTAATGTTAATATTAAATCCTAAATGTTGTAATGTTGTCTCCAGAATGGTTTTCCCATATTATTTAAATTATCGTATCAAGAATATTGTTGATTTATCTGGTCACATTTGCTGATTTAGTGTGTTCGAATTGGTTGGTTTCTGTAAAGAAGTTGATCAAAATTGTCATAAGGTCTCTGCCAAGAGGTAAATCCTTTCTACAAAACAAATCTGGTCTAAACTCCTTTCTTACTAGAATTAAACATCCTCTCAGTTATTTACAGTAATACGGGGAATATCATTGGGATAGTATAAGAAGAGCATTATAACTAACATTCTTGCATGTTTGCATAAGGTGCGAACATCCCATGTGCTTGACAAGTTCAAGTTAAACTGTGAAGTAGATCAACTTACCTCATACATCCGTTTCCATTAAATCTTCATCCATTTACTGACTCCATAGCCCAATAGAAGTAGGCACTAGTCATTACTACCCAAACTCATATTCGAAATATTTCTATTTCAAGTTAGTACATTAGGAGTAGGAGATAATCTATAGACTGCATCTATTACATTTTATGCCATTGTGATAGATTTACTAATCGAATCAAGTCATATAGTGTTAAGTCTACTTTAGTTACAAAGGTAGACCCACCTAGGTTTGCAGGACCTGAAGTGTAGGGAGCTAATAGCTCTGTCAATTGGTCCAAAAATGTTGCAAATCCAAACATAGAGTCTGGCATCCTCTTAGGGTTAGCAACCTGTGTTTTTGGGAACCAACACATCCCAACCTTTCCTTATTTCTGATGACCTCACCATCTTCATTTAATTTATTTTGGAAGACCCATTTGGTTCCAATTACATTTTTGTCCTCAAGTCTAGGAACAATATCCCAATTGTGATTCTTTTTAATTTGCATCAGTTTTTCTTCCATTTCTTTAACCTAGTTTTCATCATTGCAAGCTTCACTTACTAATTTAGGTTCAATCTTTGAAATCAAACAAATCTCTTCTTGATCTTTAGCAACTCTTCTCCTAGTTTAGACACCTGTATTTTTATCTCCTATGATTTGATCTTTAGGATGATGTAGTCTTACATACCTGGGAGTTTTGGGAATTGATTGAACTTCTACTTCTTGAACTTGTTCTTCATCATCTACATTAACCTCTTGAGTTACTCGAGTTACCAGATCAATCTAAGTTTGGGTTTGGATTTGAACTTGTTTTTCTTTACTTTGACTTTCTTCTTGATTATCTAAATCATATCTGCAGTTCTTGGAATGACATTCTTTGCTTTCATCAACTTTAACATTTGCACTTTCAACAATATTTCTCAATCTCTAGTTGTAGCATCGATAAGCCTTACTTTGAGTTGAATATCCCAAAAATATTCCTTCATCACTTCTTTCTTCAAATTTGCCTAAATCCTCATCTCTTTTGATATAGCATTTACTACCAAAAACTCTAAAATATTTCACAGTAGGAGGATGACCAAACCATAGTTCATAGAGAGTTCTACTAGAATTTCCTTTGATCTACACCCGGTTAAGAGTGTAGACAATAGTACTCATAGCTTGCCTACAGTAAAATTGAGGAACATTTTTTTCCATCATCATGGTCCTAGTAGCTTCTTGAATGGTCTGGTTCTTCCTTTCCACAACTCCATTTTGTTTAGGAGTCCTAGGAGTAGATAACTATCTTTTTATTCCATGCTTTTCACAAAAAGCATCAAACTCTTTGGAAGTGAATTCTCCACCTCTGTCAAATCTTAGACATTTCAACTTCCCGCCAATCTCATTTTCAACCATCATCTTGAACACCTTAAACTTATCAAGTGCTTCTAATTTTTCTTTTAGGAAAGTTACCCACATCATCTGGGAGTAATCATCAATTAGTAACATGAAATATTTGTCTCCTTGTACACTCCTAATTCTAGTAGGACCATAGAGATTAGTATATACTAGTTCCAATCTCCCACTTGAACCATGTTCCTTACTTTTGAATGAAATTGTGTTCTGTTTACCCAATTGACATTCTCTGCATATAATATCAGGTTTCACAAGTCTTGGAAGATCTCTCACAGCTTGAGTGGAACTTATTTTGACAATGTTATAAAAATTCACATGACACATCCTCCTATGCCATAACCAACTTTGATCTATTTGAGCAATCAAACAACTTTTTCCTAAACTACTTAAATGGAAGATGTTACCTTTACTCTGAGTACCGAATGCAATTTTAGTTCTAGAACTTTCTAAGATTCTACATGTTCTATCCTTGAATCGAAGATCATAACCCTTGTCAACTAGTTGTCCAACACTAAGAAGATTATGTTTCAGTCCTTCCACATACATAATATCATTGGTGTTGTTCTTGCCATCAAAGGAGATTAATCCTCTACCACAGATTCTACTAGATGAGTTGTCTCCAAATTTCACAAGGCCTCCTTCATAATTTTCAAAACTCACAAACTTTCTCTTGTCACTAGTCATAGGGTGAGAACATCAACTATCAATCACCCATTCATCCCTTCCAACAACCTGAGTAGCCAAGGCACTTTCCATATTTGCACAGCTAGCAGATTTAGTAGACATTTGATCTTCTTCTTTAATAGCAATGAATATCCAATCACCTTCTCCATGATTAGATTCATCATCTATGACTCATTCTTCTTTGGCTTCTTGGACATAGAGATAATTCTTTTAAGTTTTGTATCAATTAAGGTTTAGTTTTAAAAACCTCTCTAGACACCTTGAGGCAAAATGACCAATCTTATTACAAGAAAAACATTTGAGTGGCAATTTTCCTTCACAGTTATCAAATCCTCTTGGTATCTATCTTGCAATGAGAGCTTCAAGGACTACGGTCTCAATCTCATCATCTTCAAGATCCTTCCTTGTCTTGATGAATATGTTTGTTCTTGCTAAGGAACTTTCACCCTAATCATATCTTTGATTTCTATACACACTGACCTTGAATACAGTTTCAGACTTAGGAAGAGAATCTCCAAACTCACTCATTTCAAATGTTGAAAGCTTACCAACCAACTGATCCCTTGTGATAGTTGTTATTGTGCTAATTTCTTCAATGGCTACAACCTTGCGTTTGTAAGCTGTAGGTAAGGATCTGAGCACTTTGGCAACAATTTTTTATTCATCCAATACTCCACCTTCATTTCTGATACCAGTCACAAGTTCATTTACTTTCTGCATGTAAGAAGTATTGTTTTCATCTTCACTCATTACTAGTCTTTCATATTTACCCTTCAGGCTTTGTATCTTGGCACATTTAACATATTTGTGACCTCCATACAAATTTACCAATTTGCTCCATATTTCATGAGCAGTTTGCAAATCTAGAACATTTGTCAATTCATTGTCAGACAAGGCACTTGACAATGCTTCTTTGGCTTGAGTGTTGCATTTAGCATCTTTGAGTTCATCTATATTTCAAAGTACATTCTTTGGAATCTTATATACATTCTTGGTTATTGACCAAATACCATCGCCCATACATTGGACATGACACTACATGCATACTTTCCAAAGGGAGTAATTTGTTCCATGAAATATTAGACTTTCCTTTTTATAATATGACATCTTGGATCTCCTCAAGCTATCAAGCTTCTTTTAGAGGTACTTGGCTCTGATGTGATGCCTTGTCATGCAACCCTAGAGTGTTAGACCAACAAGAGACAATAATACAGAATATTTTTTTAAGCTAAAATCTGTATTATACATTAAAATAACAGCATTAATACAACATTAAAAGTAATGTATAGCTAACAACTCTAGGGGACAAAACTGCATCAAATAGAATTATAACCATACAAGTGTTATGCAACATAATGCAACATAAGATTAATACTTTATACATTTGCTGAGATAAAAGATTACAAGATTCCATACAAGGTTAGAAGGCCGATTACATTGGTTTACAAATTAATACAATAGTGAATGAATAGTACAACTCAGAAAGTGTAAAATAAATCTAGAGATGTAACACTTATGCACTGCACTTGAACCAAACATCCATAAGAACCAATAGATAGCTCTACCACCCAACCACATGGAACCTTGAGGTCCACCCCTCTGAGCTAGGAGATAACATCAAGGCTCCACAAGGCCAACAACTACAGACAAACAGAAATAGATTTGACATAGACAACTCAGATAAAAACACAACAAGACAAATCAATCATCAATACAAGTCAATAAAGTACTCCAAAGGCTGCAACAAGAGGTAAAAGGAAACAAATATGTTGCAGCTGGGAGAGTGTCATTGCATGGTCCTAGCATGGGTTTTCTAGGCTATCTCTCACCAGAAGCCTGCCCCCATCTATGTATTTCCTGGCGACCTCTCTGTAGGCACCGGCCCCATAGGGTGACACATGAGGAGTCGACACTTCCTTTCATGGAGACAAGGAAGTTGACCTTGCCAACCAAGCCTTCTCATCCCATCCTTAGCCTATGAAAGCACTCAAGGCATGGGTGAGACATCAAACATATCTTGTTAAATAAATTACTACCCAACCCCACCTAGATCAATTATTAAGTTATCACTAGATTACAACTTCCATGGGGTTTTCCAGGTAGCCACTTTGGGCATCGGCCCCACCATGAAAGCCACCCCCCTCACATGCAACTAGCACTCCTAAACATTTTTTTTAAGTTCAATACAAGGAAGGACAAGGAAAAAGTAAAGATTTGTCTTTTACAATCCACTACTTTCCAATTTTCCATCTTAACAATAAGGCTTTTCCTTGCCCATTAAAACCACTCAAATCAAAGAAACATTTGAATAGAATCATGACAAAATAGAATGAAACCCAAAAGACCTAGCCTCTAGAGTTGGTAAATGCACATAAAGCCACTTACATAAATCCGTCTCACAACATTGAATGAGGATATAGATGATTTCTGACATGCCTTATAACAATATGACTCAAAACAAAAATGACACAATACCCAAATTGCATCAATGCAAAATTCTATACAAATTAAATAAGGAATTTCGACCATACTATAATAACAACAAAAGATGCTATAAACTAACAATCAGCTCAATATTTTTTTTTTACTCTCTCTAAAATGAAGTAAAATAACATATACTATGATATCAACCATTCATGTAGCATGGGATGGTATATTACAAGCATGACTAGCAAATTAATATTTAATAAGGTAATCAATACTTGACTATCACACTATTGTTACCTCGTGAAACTAGAAACAATAATTCAAATCACTCTAAAATTTCTATCTCTATATTTATTTTACTAAAATAATGTAGCATGGAAATAACTACCCTATATACATCATTACTCCCAACAAGGAAATTTCCAAACAAGACCATATTAAAAATTGACTCAACATAACACCAATGAGTGACATAGATCGGCAACATAGAAGGACAAAATAACCTATATTGTTTCATCTAATAATTTCATAGCTGTTACCATAGAATCTAGCATGCTTAACTTGAAACACACTAAAACTTAAACTAGTTAATTATTTACTTACTAACATTTACGTGAAATGAACTAGCATATTCCAATACATAACTAACAAGTTTAAAAAATGACCATATGAATCTAGTATAAAAATTCAAATAACTCTAACTCATTATTAAATTCCAAAAGGGTAGCATATCATAGGATAGCAATTAACAAAATTATATTTAATAAAATGAGCACTAACTTAATTATTTAATCTGCTTGCATCTACCAAAAACAACATTAATTTAATAAATTTACTTCTAAAATGATACAATTCTATCCTACTACCATATGAACATTCTAATATTAACTTAATCTCTAATATTCCAATATTAACTTAATAAATCAAAACTACAATCACAAACCAAAGTTAATGAGTTGTTGATAGAGTTTAACTAGAAGTTTACTAATAGCAAGATTTCCTCCAAGCATTCTAAATAAATTCAATAATAATTACCTAATGTATGAACTCAAAGAAATTAAATTAACAAATGATTAATTTTTATAAATTTAAAAATTTTACTAAAGTGTTATTCTGAGTTTTAGGCTAAGCAAATTACTATCCAATAAAACATATTAAAAGCATTATTATTTTAATAATAATTCATTAAAGTATTACCAAACTACACATAGGCACAACTAAAATAAAATTTGACAATACTCCACAACACATCATGACCAACAACATGAGACAAGGACCAAGCGTCACAACATGACATAGGACCACAACAAAAGACTGGGACTAACCTAGTGGAATAAACCCCGAGTTATCTCCCATCAATGATATCCATTGGTGCAAGAGCCCACTCAAACCTGCTATACCAGGTGGAGTTAAGGCTCAGTACCTACAGCCTACCTCAGAACAATAGGTTGAATATGATCAAGCACATATATGTCTACACACACAGAGTCGAATCATGGCATAGTGGGGTGCTCGAAGCGAGTAGTACTACACTGTCCCTGCTCTTGAATAAGACAATAACTATTGTATTTAAATTTAGATATCAACAAATCTAAAAAAAACATGCTAATATTAAACCATTACTAATCATGCGCAACTCATCATAACTGGAATAATAATAATGTCATCATGAACTCATAACACATGTCAAAACTATATTAGTCGAACATAGTCCATCATGATAAAAATAAACATAAACCATAAGCCTACTAATCCAAATGTCTCAGAACTATCAAAAAGCAATGGAAGAACTAACAATTGTCTCAGACTTACAAGGAGCAAAGAAAAAGCTACCAACTATCACAAGCCAAAAATGAGAGGGCATTACATCCTCCCCCCCTAGAGTCAGGCTTACTTCTGGAAGCCTGCAAAAAGGAAAGGATATAACTCTCTCATCTTGGAAGCATCCTCCCAGGTAGCAGAAGTCTCGTCATTAGGATCCCACTAGACCCTAACCTGCTCCATGTCTCTACCCTTGAGAGCAAGTCTCCTGTGCTGTAGAATGCCTATGGGCTCCAAAGCCAGCTGCCCATCCTCTACCTGTAGAGAAGTCCAATCAAGAACATGAGCAATATCTGGATAGTAAGGTCTAAGTAGAAAAACATGAAACACATCATGGATGCATGAAAGGATGGGTGGAAAAGAAAGATGATAAGCAACTAGATTGATCCTCTCCAACACCTCAAAGGGTCCAACAAAGTATGGTGCTAGCTTAGAGCCCTTTCCATAATGGATCAAACTCTTTTGTGGTCGCACTCACAAGAACACCTGATCCCCAACTGAAAACTATCGATCGATCGTATGAGCATCTGCATACTTCTTCTGTCTATCTTGTGCTACCACCAAATGTTGTCTAATCCTCTCAACCTGCTACTCCATATCTCTAAGCATATCTAGACCTAGAAGAACTCTATCCTTGAGATGATCCCAACTTAGAGGGGTCCTACAAGGACGGCCATACAAGGCCTGAAATGGAGACATGCTGATAGAACTATGATATCCATTATTATAAGCAAATTAAACCAGGTATAGGTAGTCCTCCCAACGGCTCTACTGATCCATCATATACATCCTAAGCATATCCTTGAGAACCTGATTTACCCTTTCGGTCTAACCATCAGTCTCAAGATGGTAAGCTGAACTAAAGTTTAGTTGTGTCCCCAAGGCATGCTGTAAAGAAGTCCAAAGGGCAGAAGTGAACACTAGATCCCTATCAGAGATGATCCTATGAGGAATCCCATGAAGTCTAATGATGTCCTCCATGAACACTCTAGCCACCATAGTAGCATTGTAAGAAGAATGGATAGGAGAGAAGTGAGCTACCTTCGTCAACCTATCCATAGTGACCATAATAGCATCATGTCGACGAGAGGATACTAACAACCCAACAATGAAGTCTATCAAAATGATGTCCCACTTCCACTCTAGAATCAAATAAGGCTGCAAAAGACCTATAGGATGCTGATGCTCCATCTTCACCCTTTGACACTCAAGACATCTTGACACAAAATCAGCAATATCCCACTTCATGCCACTCTAAAAGTACAGCGGATGCAAATCTACATGCATCTTCTTGACACTCGGATGAGCAGAATAAGGTGCCTGATGCACCTTTGACAACACTAGGGTATGAAGACCCTCAGAACTAGGAACATAGATATGACCCAAATGTCACAAAAGACCATATAAATCAAGAGAGTAACTAGAGAATCTACCCTCTAAAGGTCTACCAGAATCAATCTCAGACTTCACCTCCTAGTACCAACTTTCGGTAGGAAGTGCTACGAGAATCTAACCTCTCAAATCAACTATGAGAGAGACCATTGAGATATCATGCCTCCGACAACTAAGAGCATCTGCTACCACATTCTCTTTGCCCTAAATATACTTCACCTCAAAGTCGTTCTCACACAAGAACTCCATCCAACGCCTCTACCTTACATTCAAGTTTGGTTGCATAAAAATATACTACAAACTACGATGATCACTATGTAGCTCAAACTGATGCCCTAAGATAAAATGCCTCCACATCACCAAGGCATGCACAACTACTACTAACTCTAGGTCATGAGTGGGATAGTTCAATTCATGATCCTTGAGTTTACAAGACTCATAGGCAATCACGCGACCATCCTACATTAGAACTACTCCTAAACCCTCCAAAGAAGCATCGGTCCAAACAACAAAGTCCCCGGTAGGATTAGGAACTGCTAAAATAGGTGCACTAGTCAACTGCTCCTTAAGGGTCTGAAAAGCTACCTGACACTGCTTTGACCAAACAAACATCTTCCCTTTCCTCTGAAGAGAAGTAATAGGATGGGCAATCCTCAAAAATCCCATAACAAAATGGTGATAGTAGCCTGCCAAACCCATAAAACTGCAGACCTCAGAAACATCAGTAGGTGTAGGCCAATCCATAATAGCTTGGATCTTCGAAGGATCCACTACAATACCCTCTCTAGAGATGACATGACCCAAATACTTCACCTCTGTCTGAAAGAATTTGTACTTTGAAAAATTAGCATAGAGCTGATTTTCTCTCAGACACTGCAACACCTAATGCAAATGCTCTTCATGCTCCTCCATAGACCTCGAATAGATCAATATATCATCTAGAAAGACAAGGACAAACCTATTGAGATAAGTGTAGAAGATACCATTCATTAGGCTCATGAAAATTGAAGGTGCATTTGTCAACCTAAATGGTACAACTGTGAACTCATAATGTCCATAACGGGTGCGGAATGCTATTTTGTGAATATCTGCCTCAAATATCTGCAACTAGTGATATCCCAACTTAAGGTCAATTTTATAAAACACCTTAGCTCCCTTAATCTAGTCAAACAAATTATTGATCCGAGGCAAGGGGTACCTATTGTTCACTATCACCTTATTGAGCTGTTGATAATCGATACATAGCCGTAGAGTTCCATCCTTCTTTTTCACAAAGATCACATGTGCTCCCCAAGGAGAGACACTAGGTCCAATGTATCCCTTAGCTAACAACTCCTCTAACTACAGTCAGAGCTCCTTAAGCTCTTGAGTGGTCATCCTATATGGAGCTCAAGAGATAGGCTCTACGCTGGGAACAATATCAATCCTGAAGTTGATGTCACACTTAGGTAGCATCCCTAGAATCTCAGAAGGAAAAACATCAGCGTACTCCCTCAAAAGTGGGTGATCATCAAGAGATGTCTCTTGACTCTCCTCCCTCTCCAAGTCACTAACAGAAACTACAAAAAGATAACATCCCTGATGCATGCATCTCTTATGTTGTATAGCAGAGATCATACTTAGGGAAATAGGTGTCTGAACTCCTACAACCTCCACCTCTACACCAGAATCATCTAAACATCTAACAGAATTATGCTGACAACCAATCACTTCCCAGTGGGCCTCTAGCCAATCCATCCCAAAAACTATATCATATGATCCAAGGGGTAGAATGTGAAGGTCTATTGTAGTAGATAGAGAGCCAATCCTCAACTCACAACTGAGCACTAGAGACTTAACCATGACCTTAGCCTTGGAAGCTAACTCAACCTCCCACCTATCATCCTACTTTGTTTCTACTAAGCCACAATGCTCCACAAGAGAAGGAGAAATGAATGAATCAGATGTGCCAGAATAAAAAAGAATAGAAAAACCAATACTTCGCATGAAACCAGAAGTCTCCACCATGGTGCCTTGGTGCTCTACCTGACGATTATCAACCATTGCAAAGACTTTGTGTGATCTGCTTGCATCACCAATTGTTGGCTCTGAAGCTGCTGGTCGATGTCCAAACCCTGAAGTACTCCTCTTAGGACATTGTCTAGCAATATGGCCCTGTTGGCCACAAGAGAAGCACCTGATACCTCTACCAAAACCACTGCCACCCTGGAAAGCACTAGACTATTGGAAACTATGGACTGCATGCTATGAGTAGTGTGCTCAACACGTTCCTACCTAGATCGCTACAAATTCTAGTTCTTCCTGTTTTGAAATCTGCTACCCTACTGATGCTGTGAATTCTTTGGTTTGGACTAAGAGTACTACTGCTGCTATCCACCCTTTGAGGGAGCATGAGATCCTGATGCCTGAGTATGACCACCCTGAGAACCATATCCTGAAGAAGGTGTACTTCCAATATGCACACCTATATGCCCACTGATTGCCATAGCCAAATTCTCCTCCACTAACTGAGATTTCTCCATTGCAACCTCCATAGACTTAGGTTCGAATACATGAACCCCTCCACTGATCTGGGCATTCAGGCCCCTGATAAAATGTTGTACTAACATAGACTCATCATCTTTGATACTTGCGTACTGTTTGAGCTCATAGAATCTGCGCTCGTACTGCTCAACTGACGTGGCCATCTACCTTAGGTTGTGAAACTCATCTACGCGGCGCTGCCTCCAATGATCAGATAGGAAATGGGCTCTGAATCTCTCTAAAAACAACTCCCAAGAGACAGTGCTAATCTCCAAATATAGCTTCTGCTCTTCTAACCACCACCGAGTCAAAACAAACGCTCAGAGATGCAAAATAGCACATCTCGCTTTGGTGTTGCTGCCATAAGGATGCATGGTGAAACACCTGCCTATATCCAATAACCAAGTCTCTGCCTCTAGACCACTACCAGCTCCATCAAAGGTGGGAGGGCATGCCCTCAGTAAATCTCTCATATGGCTACCTACTGTGGCCTCCTACTCAGCTATTAACTCTCTCAGCCTAGGTGATCTTTCTCTTTCCCTAGGTTTCAGCTAATCTACCTCCTGACCTCTACGCTGCTCAACCTCCTGCCTCAGGCCTAAATGGGCAAGGGCCTCCTCAATTAGCTATCTCAACTGGGCTCCCTCAGGTTGGCCCTGACCCTCCATATTCTGACCACCGCCTTCATGGGCACTCTCATGAGGAGAACTAGGAGGAGGTGTACCTCCACCACCTCTCCCACGAACCCCACCTCTTCCATGACCTCAACCCCTACCTCTAGGCATCTACCTACAACACCAAAGATGATTTATTACAATTATAAAGGGACACAACAGGGATGAAGTTAATCTATAGAGTTTAAGCACTAGGTCACATAATGGGCTCAATTGTAACAAGAGTACCTAGTGTTTAAACTTGGCTCTGATACCAAATGTGATGCCCTGTCATGCAACCCTAGAGTGTTAGATTAACAAGAGACAATAATACATAATTTTCTTTTTTTTAAAGATAAACTATGCATTATATATTAAAATAGCAACATTAATACAACATTAAAAATAATGTACAACTAACAACTCTAGCACACAAAACTACATCAAATAGAATTATAACCATACAAGTCTTATGAAACACAATGCAATAGAAGATTAATACTTTATACATTTGATGAGATAAAAGATTACAACATTCCATACAAGGTTACAAGGCCAATTACATTGGTTTACAAATTGATACAATAGTGAATGAATACTACAACTCAGAAAGTGTAAAATAAATCTAGAGATGGAACACTTCTGCACTGGACTTGAACTGAACATTCAAAAGAACCAATGGAATAGCTCTACCACCCAACCACATGGAACCCTAAGGTTCACCCCTCTAAGCTAGGAGATAACATCGAGGCTCCACTAGGCCAACGGCTATAGACAAGAAGAAACAGACTTGACATAGACAACTAAGATCACAACTCAACAAGACAAATCAATCATCAATACAAGTCAATAAAGTACTCCAGAGGCTACAACAAGAGGTAAAAGGAAGCAACTATGCTATAGTTGGGAGAGTGTCATCACATGGTCCTAGAATGGGTTTTCTAGGCTATCTCTCACCAGAAGCCGGCCCCCATCTATGGTTTTCTTGGCGACCTCTATATAGGCAGTGACCCCATAGGGTGACACATGTAGAGTTGACACTTCCTTTCATAGAGACAAGGAAGTTGAGCTTGCCAACCAGGGCTTCTCATCACATCCTTAGCCTATGAAAGCACACAAGGCATGGGTGAGGCGTCAAACTTATCTTGTTAAATAAATTACTACCCAACCCCACCTAGATCAATCATTAAGTTATTACTGGATTACAACTTCCATAGAGTTTCCGAGGTAGCCACTTTGGGCACTAGCCCCACCATGGAAACCACTTCCCCCACATGCAACTAGCACTCCTAAACATTTTTTTAAGTTCAATACTAGCAAGGACAAGGAAAAAGTAAAGATCTCTTTTACAATCCACTACTTTCCAATTTTCCATCTTATCAATAAGGCTTTTCCTTGCCCATTAAAACCACTCAAATCAAAGAAACATTTGAATAGAATGATGACAAAACAAAATGTAGACCCAAAAGACCTAACCTTTGGAGTTGGTAAATCCACACAAAGCCACTTACATAAATCTATCTCACAACATTGAATGAGGATATAGATGATTTACGACATGCCTTATAACAATATGACTTAGGACAAAAATGACACAACAGCCAAATTGCATCAATGCAAAATCTGATACAAATTAAATAAGGAATTTTGACCATACTATATTAACAACAAAAGATGGTATAAACTGACAATCAGCTCAAAGTTTTTTTTACTCTCTCTAAAATGAAGTAAAATAATATATACTATGATATCAACCATTCACATAGCATGGGATGGTATATTACAAGCATGACTGGCAAATTAATATTTAACAAGGTAATTAATACTTGATTATCACACTATTGTTACCTCATGAAACTAGAAACAATAATTCAAATCACTCTAAAATTTCTATCTCTATATTTATTTACTAGAATAATGTATCATGGAAATAACTACCCTATATACATCATTACTCCCAACAAAGAAATTTCCAAACAAGACCATATTAAAATTCGACTCAACATAACACCAATGAGTGACATAGATCAGTAACATACAAGGACAAAATAACCTATATTGTTTCATCTAATAATTGTATAGTCGTTACCATAGAATCTAGCATGCTTAACTCAAAACACACTAAAACTTAAACTAATTATTTATTTACTTACTAACATTTACGTGTCATGAACTAGCATATTCCAATACATAACTAGCAAGTTTAAAAAATTACCATATGAATCTAGTATAAAAATTCAAATAACTCTAACTAATTATTTAATTCCAAAAAGGTAGTATATCACAGGATAGCAATTAACAAAATTATATTTAATAAAATGAGCACTAACTTAATTATTTAATCTACTTGCATCTACCGAAAACAACATTAATTTAATAAATTTACTTCTAAAATGATACAATTCTATCCTACTACCATATGAACATTCTAATATTAACTTAATCTCTAATATTCTAATATTAACTTAATAAATCAAAACTATAATCACAAACCAAAGTTAATGAGTTGTTCATAGAGTCTAACTAGAAGTTTACTAATAGCAAGATTTCCTCCAAGCATTCTAAATAAATTCAATAACAACTCCCTATTCTATGAACTCAAAGAAATTAAATTTTGGTTGCAGAAGAAGCACATTTCACCATTTTATTTGGAGAGTTAAAAGAAAAATTAGAGGTATGGGAATGAAAATCATCTGAGGTCTAAACAGAGAATAAACAGAGCATTTTAATTGACTAGCAAAGGAGAACTAGTAAAAGATTTAGAGAAATCAGAGATGTCATCGGTAAGAACAAGATTTCATTAACATTATTTTCATAAAAAGAAAATTTCAGGCCACAAAAACAAGATCTAGGGAAGCTAGGAGGAACCCAAACGATTCAAAGAAGTTGTAGACTAAAAAAAATTAAGAAGAAGAAAAAAATCATTTAAAATGATCATTGTGAAGGCTATACAATGGTCGTACAGCATCCCAAAGAGAGGGTCAGAATGTCAATCAGAAAGAAAATCGCGCCAGGCTCCTTCTAGTGTCGTACAGTCAATAGGGAGGGAAGAAAATATAAATTTCAGCCCAAAAAAAAAAATACAGATGGGAGTCTCCTATGCCATATAGTCAAGGCACAATCTAAGGTATTTCTCAACCTTCAGCAACATATATACGGTGGGTTCCATAGCTGAGGTAAAAAGAATTGCAAAAATTGCCATTTAGTTAAATCTTTTCCTAAAGAAGCAGTGTCAGAGTTTCAAATCTTGATAAAATTCTGAAAAATTAAGGTTGGATGAGGCCTTACTATGGCACTTAGAGTAGCTAAGGAAAAGAAATGAGGCAAGAAATGGAAAAAAAATGCTTCATATGGGTTATTTCCTTTTTAATTTAGGTCACTCTGCAAGATTTACAGATTATTGGACTCCAAGATTTCAAGAAGGATTTTAACGAAGAATAAACCAAAAGAAGAGTAAATTTGGAAGTAGCAACATAGGTTAAAATGTTGACAAACATCAAAGTACAATTCCCAAGATAAGGGTGAGGTCAGGGGCAACTACATTCGAACACACAATGTACGGAATGGTTCAAGCTACCATAAGATTTAAATTCCAAGCTACAGAAATGTAAATTTCACACACAAAGCATACAACGATCATACTACAATAAGATAAGATTTAAAATTATAAGCTATAGACATGCAAAATTTCACACACAGAGAGTCCATATATGACATACCCGAATCTCAGTCACACTTCAAATCTTCTTTGTTTTTTCCTAAATTTCTGTCTTTTCTTTCCCACCCACAACTCCTGAGTACCATTAAAACCCATAGCCACAAACATGCATCTGTTATCAAAATCCCCATTCCTCTGGGAATTTTAAAATTTTTCTAATAATAGAGATTTCACAAATCTAAGAATTCACATTCGACAGCTAACCACCATAAATTCTTCACTAATAATTTTCTTCAATCAACTATATCCTCATTACCTGAATGGACAACTTATGACACAAATATCCTTAAATTAACAGATGATTAATTTTAATCTATCTTAAAATTTTACTAAGTGTTATTCCAAATTCTAGGCTAAGCAAATTACTATCCAATAAAACATATTAAAAGCATTATTATTTTAATAATAATTCATTAAAGTATTACCAAACTACACATAGGCACAACTAAAATAGAACTTGACAATACTCCACAACACATGACGACCAACAACATGAGGCAAGGACAAAGTGTCACAACACGACACACGACCACAACAAAAGACTAGGACTGATCTAGTGGAATAAACCTTGAGTTATCTCCCATCACCGATATCCATTGGTGCAGGAGTCTGCTCAAACCTACTATACCAAGTGGAGTTGAGGCTCGGTAACTGTAGGCTACATCAGAAAAATAGGTTGAATATGATCAAGCACATATCTACACATAGAGAGTCAGAGAATCATGGTGTAGTAGGGTACTCAAAGCGAGTAGTACTACACCATCCATACCCTTGAACAAGACAATAACCACTATATTTGAATTCAGATATCAACAGATCTAAAAAAAAAATGCTAATATTAAACCATTACTAATCATGCCCAACTCATCATAAATGGAATAATAATAACTTTATCATGAACTCATAAAACATGTCAAAACTATATTATTGTAACATAGTCCATCATGATCAAAATAAACATAAACCATAAGCCTACTAATCCAAATGTCTCAGAACTATCAAAAAATTATGGAAGAACTAACAACTATCTCAGACTGACAAGGAGCAAAAAAAGACTACCAACTATCACAAGTCAAAAATGAGGGGGTGTTAGTTCTAATACCAATTGTTGGAAATAGTCTAGACAACTGATAGGGGGGGTGAATTAGTTGTCCCTAAACTTTAATCTTTTATGAACTTAAGTCTTCTTTATAATTAGATTAATGATAAAAACATTTGAGCATGAATCAACACAAGAGTAGAAACAACATGAAGACATAACACCAAAATTTTGGTGTGGAAAACCTGGTTAAGGGAAAAACCACGGTGGGGATTAATGTAGTACCCCTCCATTCTCACCTTGGATGTGCAGGTAGTTTGGCTAAGGAACCTGATGATGAGGATGGAACAAGAGCTTCTGTTAATACTTTTGGGAGCATGATGCATATTGTTATTATGCAGAGATTTATTTGGATAAGGTGATGCAGTGGTATGTTGTTAGGATAGGTGGAAAGGGTGGCATCATACCATTGGACATATGGGTGACATACGAGTATGAGATATGATTGCTAGAGTCCCTTCCCTAGTGCTTTGGCTATTATGTACATGTGCTCTAACTTGTATGTTTGAGTGAACAGGTACCAGGCATCGACTCCACCTAAATTGGCAAGTTTGAGCGTGCCTTGCACCCAATGGAAGTAGTTGACTGGAGATAGCACTTGGTCCCCACCCTAACCATCATCCTCGAAGAGGATGAGTACCTAGTTTGATACCTTGTCAAGTACTATGAGTGGCCAGTCAGTGTTGCTTGAAGTTTTGCCTTTTGACCCTAGTTAGTGGTTAGGTAATTGTTTTGGCTTTTGGTTTAATTTGTCTGCTAATATGCCTTGGCTATCTTATGCATTAAAATAGATTGATAAATAATATATATAATCCTAGTTGATAATAAAATAAAATTAGAGTGTAATATTATAATTAAGAAATAATAATAAAATAGTAAATAAATAGAATATTATAAAGTTGGTTATATAATTAATTATAATATGTGAGTGAGTGTGGGTAAATGGTTTTACCCGTTTGTGTAAAATTATTTATTGTGTGTATGTTTGAATTATGTTGGTTGCATATATTTTATTTATTTTTAATAAGGGTTAATAGGTAGTTAGTTGGGGTAGTTGTAAATTTATTTTGTACGGGAGTGAGAAAAATAACTTCCCTCCCTTCATTATTTATTAAATGGGGAGGGGGAATTTTGACTCGGAGAATTTGGAGGCTTTTTAATCTTTTTGGAAATTACTTTATTGGGAACACTATGCATTATAAATTTCCATGGAGTTTTTTTTAAGAGGTGGCTGCAATATTTTAGACCCGAAGAACAGAAGTTAATTGAATGGTAAGTGCATTATATTTTATAGATTTTGTCACCAATTTTTACTTATGTTTTCTACACAATAAAATTTAAATTATTATCTTTTCATTGTTGTTTATAATTATATTTTGTTAGGGTTTAATATAGTGCTATAAAATAATATTTTATACTATCTTTTAAATTTACATCACTCTATTTTATTTACAAGTGTGGTACAATATTTTATATTTTATAAAGGTTATTTCCAACACTACATTTTATTTACTGTAAAGCTGGTATAAAATATACTATTAGGGTAAAATATACTATTTTATTAGGGTTCATTTCCAGTACTATATTGTCATGTCCCCATATTAAAGCCTTGTTTAAATTGAAGATTTAAACAATATATTTAATTACGCATAATTATTAATAAGTTATATAATATATTATCATATTACATGAATATAAATATCAAATATTATTATTATTATACTCATAAGATATTAATAGATATAAATATTATTATAATATATATTATTAATATGAATTAATTAATTAAATAATATATATATTAGATATTAATATTATGTATGTGACTCTTTGAAGAGTCACCATTCTTCGTACAAGGCAAAATGGAACATATATAATATAAATAGCAGTAGCAAGGAAGGAAAGGGGATCAGATTTGGGGATATAAGAAAATAAGGAAGTCTAAAGTAAGCAAACATAAGTCTTTAAATATGAAAGTCAGAAAGTATGGAATAACAGTAGCTTGCATTTAATTTAAGAGGAAGTATTATAAATATATGGGAAATAAATAAAAAAAAGAATATAGGCATTATAAATAAATATAATTAAATCTGCATTATATTTATATATTTAAATCTACATTATATATATATATATATACAATAATATTAATAGCATATATAATAATATAATATAGAGATATTATTAATATTATAACAAATACTATAATATATAAATATTAAAGAATAGGCGAAAGAGAATAGAATCTAGTGAGCAGATTCAACAAGACAAGCAACATAAAGAGGTACGTGCACTTTCCTTTATTAATAGGTTAGGTAATATAAATGTTGTAGATGAATAATATGAATATAAATAAATGAATACTGCTTATATCAGCATAATAATAATTGGAATATATTACCATCATTGATGTATATACATTCATTATGTATAAGTATGCATACATAATAGGTATAATAATATGAGAATAAACAGGAGTGTAGAAATAAGGTAAATCTACTTACATATATGAAAATGGATATAAATATGAATATGAAAGTGAATATAAAAATTATTATGAATATGAAATGGGATTATGAGATCATAAGCATAAGGACATAAGTATGAAAGGATTTTTAACTGTGTACTTATCAATTAAATGAAGCTTTTAGTGATGAATAAATATATTGGTCAGTGGATTGAACTTCTTATAGATAAGTCATTGAGAGTTGGGGACATTTAAAATAAATAAACAAATTACATTATGTCTAATTATAAACTTTGTTAGGAATAAGTAGTTATAACGTTTCTTATACCATTTAAACAATGTTTTGTTTATTTTGATTTCTCATTAAATGTTCATGAGATTCAGTTAGGAATAAGTGGAAAGGTTATATTCTTTACGTAGAATAAATTATTTATAGATGACAATTGAAATGTATTCTTCTAGTTAGAATTTACAATATACTAGTTGCAGAGAAATTAAAACCATGGTAAAAACATACAACAACTCTAGAGACTTAAGTTCCAAATTAAGGCTTAGTTGATGTTTTAATTGAGTAGAGTCATGTATAGGTAAGAATAGTAAGTAGTTAATCTTAATTAGATTTTAATTAATTATCAATTATCTTTTTATATGCTATCTTTGAATAAAGCGAGAAAGAGTTATCATAGAAGGATCTCATGTTTAGAATATAGGATTTTCTTAATTTTCTGTTATAATAAAAGTTGGCTCTTTGTGTTAAGTAAGAATAGATTATTGTGAAATAATTACATATAGGTAATTGTCTTTTATGTTTACTATCTACTTACACTGTGCATAGAATTATGAAATTGGTCTATTCTAAAATTGAGATTGGATAATAACCAAGTTACAATCTTATATTGATAACTTTGTTATGATAAATTCTCTGTAGTAACCAATGTATCTAGACTATTGGATTAAATGTTCATGCTTTTGTTATAGTGGGATGTAAGTTCTGTGTCATTGGGAAGTTGGATTGTAGAGGCTAAGAAGGGTGTAGTTGTGTGTATGGTCGTTGTGATATGTAACCCTAAAATGTTGTCTCCTATTCTGACATGAACTCATTTAATTGTGATGAACATTCAAAGATGATTAATGCCTTGTTTGGTGTATGGATTATGTGGTTATGATGGTTGTGCAAGATGGTCAATGCCTTGCCCAGTGTAGGGTTTACTAGTTGCAAAGTAGGGGGAGTGGCTCTCAATGGGGGCCGGAACCCATAGTGGTGTCCAGGACAACCCATTGAAGGGTTTCTTAATCTAGTGATAACATTAATAATGAAATAGGGGAATGGGTAGAATTCACATTAATCAAGATAATGTATGCCTCACTCATGGCTCAAATGCTCATTTAGGCTTGAGATGAGATGAGAAGGCCTGGAATGGTAACATCAACTACCTTGTCCCCATGAAAGGTACATTGATTCTGCATGAGTTTGTATGGGGACCGGGGATCGGGAGAGGCTGGCAAGACAACCCAAAGATGGGAGTCGGGGCCTAGTGAAGTCCACCAGGACAACCCATATCAATCCATGTGATGACACTCCTCCCTATTGCAGTCTAGCACTCCCTAGTTGTATTTCCTCCCTCAATTGCGTAAGTGCCTTTGGAAGTGCAGTTAAGTATGTCAGTGATGTTTATTATGGATATTTTGATAATTGGTGTCATGTATAACCCTACTGCTTGTGTTAGTCTATTATTCTCCTTACTATCTGTGAGTGTGGGATCTTGTGTTATCTCCTAGCTCGGGGGGTGGACCTTAGGGTTCCACATGGTCGGGTGGAAGAGCTTTTATTTCCATTGGTTTTTCCCTTACCGATGTTCGTGGATGAGGAGGATGTTTCTTGTGCATTAGATATCAGATCTTGTACCAATTTGAGGAAGATGATTATGCATACTCATGGTCTAGCCTTGTGTGTCAGTCGATTCATAATGTATGTATTCAGAAAGGTGATAATGTAATCAATGTAATGAATTACTCATGTGTATAGGAATTTGTACATTCACATGTAATCATGATCATGTTGATTATTCATTTGATGTTATGATATGGAGATGTATATGGTTATTCATTTAATGCTATAGATTTAGAATGATCTACTAATGTTAGTTAATAATGTATGTTGAATTATGTTAATTGATCTGGCAAGTAATGCAACCATGAAATCTCAGAGGACAAGTCATTAGTTCAAATGATGTGTATAGATGTGTTAACATTACTTTGTTATCTTATTCATATAAAAAAAAATTATCCTGCTTTGCATAGCATAGATATGTTGTTCTCTAAGGTGTTCATGGCGGGGCATTACAATTAAGCCACAAGAATTGTGTACCATATTAAAAGTACTTAATAAAATAGAAGACACATGCCTTTGGGCTCACTACCTAGAGCTCACTGCTCAAGAAAAGACTCACTGCCTATAAGAGATTATGATTTACACAAAGATAGTGATCTGAGAAATAGCATCTATATTCATGCCTGAATCAGTCCCATTGATGGCTCAAAAACTTCTACTCAAATTATTCTTCACTGACTCTTCACTCTAGACTCCCTTCGTACTACTTCTTCTCTACTCTAGTTTTTTATTCTTTCTTCATATTTAACTCATTTGTTCAAGGATAATTTTCTACAACTCTTCAACGAGTATTTATACACTTCATTGACCTTGGAATGATCAACAATGTCAGATAAACTTGATGTGGAACATTAAACATTGTTGATCAAACATAACTGAGACTTGGATCATACTCAATAGCTACTCCATGCTTCATAAAATGCTCTTTGGATCATCTACAACAAGCTAGGAACATCTGGTCAGCCAAGACTAGGAAGAATGTCAACCTAAAAGAAGAAACCTTCAATCAATAAGCTCAAACTTCAATTTGGACCTCCAACATAGTAGCCACATGATCTAGAGACCTCCATAAGCACATTGAAATCATCAATAGCTTTCATTCTAATCCAAATTACCAGAATCATCTATATCTTCCTCTGGAACCTCAAGAACATTATCTACCATGACTGTCAAACTAGAAAGATCACTTGTGGACCTCCAAACCATGAACCACAGGAGATGATGATACACATTGACTTCCCAAACATATCTTCAGATCCACAGACCATAATATTTCATGGTAGAACAATCTAGACCAACTTACTATCACACTGTCTCTTTGGAGTTGTAGTGCCCCTCAACTTATCGTCTTTTGGACTGATGTTTGCTTAGTAGTACTGGACATTTTGACAGTATTTTTAGATCGTTGATGATGGATTTCTAGTTATTTTGCTACTTCAGTATGAACCTAATTGTTATGATAACAGATGTTGATGATGGATTATGTCATTTTATGCTTTACAATTTGATAAATGAACTGATGTTTTAGATGCTTTGATGTTATTCATTATATGGGATTGGAAGTTAGTTGATCATTTTATGTCGTAGATTAGTAATCTGATACCTTGTTCAATATAGTTGATTGTTATTTATAAACGTGAATGGAACAGTGTTGTATTACTCGTTCTTGAGTACCCTACCTCACTGCAATTTCCATTCACGATAGGACTGCATGTGATGTATATGTATATCTTGTTATGGTTAACTGTGCGTTGCTGCAGGATGCAGGTACTAGGCATCGACTCCACCTGATTACAGGTCTGAGCGTGCCTTCGCCAATGGATTAGTTGGTTGGAGTTAACGTGAGGTCCCTAGTTAGTGTCCCTTCATCGTCAGTTTACCCCTGTGGTTATTGGTTGTTGTTCGCTCATGTCTTACTGTCAGGTAATATTGTATCTTGGAGTCTAATGAGTCTGCAGGTGTCTATGTATGTGTGGTAATGTTGTGCTTAAATTAGAATCATCCTACGAAAGAGTATAGATGTTGTTAAATGGGCATAAAGTCGTTGTTGTCGACTATCATTATAAATAAATTATTATTTTATGAGGAGTGTTGTTGTTAAATAAAGTTGTAAGAAATTTGTATTATTCGATATAATATTATTTATAATAAATATTTAAATAAATAAATATATGTAATCATGCTTGTAAATTGTGATTCACAACTTGATTAATAAGATAAATTAAAGTATAGTACAAAATTATAGATTGTCGAAATAGTACTATTCTATTTATAACAATAAATTGGGTCGGCTATAAAGAGATATATTAATAAAATAAAATAAATAATAAGTGGGGATCATTAAATTAAATAAAAATATATATTCTTTAAAGGAGTTGTGCATGGGATCGCGTGCCAAGACCTTGGCAGAGGAGAGAGGCTATGTTATAAAAGAGCTGTAGGGGCATCAAGGACAGCAACACAGGTGAAAGGAAAGAAGCAGCTTGGAACTGCAACGATTGGAGCAAGTTCGTTGAGTGGATTGCGAAACCAGGTTCTGTCGAATGCCTTATCTCTGAACTTCATTTCGAATCTGCAAATGTGGTTATAGTTTATTCAATTCCAAATAGTTCTATAGACTGTCCTCTCAATGTGTAATCAGCATCTTCTCTTAGGGTTTAAATACTTCATTTCTGCTCAAGGATTCCGTAAGTTAATTGTTTTCCTTCCAGTGGTTGTCAAATCATTCTATATGCACTCTCAGACCAACATAATCTTGGTAGGGTTTGTAGATGTAAAGGACACCTCGATAGAATTGCCGTAAATCGCTGTTGGCTACAGCTAGTCGTCCCTGTAGGATCAGATCAATGTTTTTAATGTATCTTTCTCTGTGTTAAGCTGGAAACTAGTTTGGAAACTATAGATGGACCTATTTTAGGTTTTCTTCCCATGATAACGAGTTTTCCTCCCATGATAACTAGTTTTCTAGTGAGAGCCAAGTAAAGCAATACACGGACTGTTTTATTGAAAAATAATTTGAGAGCGATAAAGAAAAAGGCGATGGAAGAAGATCAGAGAAAAATATGTATGAATATGTATTGTGGGGGTAAGAGAGACTAGCAGATGGAGAAATGGATGGATTCTTTCATTTGGTGAGCTGGCAAGTCTGTGCAATGTTTGTGGGATAGTATACAAAAAGGGTAACTTCTGCAAGGCTTTTCATGGAAGTGAAGATGGCTGGAACCACTGCCAATTCTGCAATGAACCTATTCATTGTGGGTGCATTGCATCTAGAATTTTTGTTGTAGCCCCTGACAATGGAGGGTTTAAATGCAGAAACTGTGCATTCATGCCCAATGATGTGCACCAAGATAAAACTAGTATTGGTGACGACATGGTAGTTTGTACGCAGCTCTCAGGCAAATCAAGCCATACTGATGAAGATCCACGGGAAATTATTGAGGCAGATGAAATAGATAGTGACACTGATGACAATTTACCCAACATATATATGGTTGATGGCATTAGGATCAAAGCTTATAAACGCCCTCCAGTGTTTCCCAGATAGATGATGATGATGATGAGTATGAGAAAGAAAGAAGATGACGAAGAAGAAGGGGATAATGTTCTCGCAGGCATTGAATCAGATGAGGGAGATAAAGGGGATAATGATCTGACAGGCATTGTAGGGGTGCAATCAGATCCTCCTGCAACAACAAAGCATGGGAGGCATCGGGATGGGTGTCGATGTGTTGTGTGTACACAGCATCCCAGGGAAACCCACATCCTCAAAACTGTGAATGCCAGGGTTGTACAATTTATCTTAAGCGTAGAGAGACCACACTGAGACGACGATCGCAGAAGAAGAACGCTGCAACTGCATCCACATCTAAGAGAGGGCGTCCCAAAAACACAGTTTAAATTTCTCTTGCCTTCCCTCTGATTTGTTCCTTCGTTTGGCTTTGTTATTGGAATCATTGATGCTTATATTCTGAAGCATGGTTTCTTACCCAAAGCTTGGCTTCACGATCTCCCAGAAAGAACTTTGTTTTCTCATTTGGTTTTCATGGACTAAGTTAGGTTTTGGCTTTAATTGACCTTTAAATCAAATAATGGTGACTGGGAATTTATATACTCTTATACTTTTCCCATTTATACATTAGATGAATATTTAGATTTGATAGTAAAAATATTAGGCCTTTTCTTTCTCAACGCGTGCAGCTGTCGTTACTCCACCACAAGCCCCTCCTCCCGGTAATATCCCTTATTCCTATACCCAGCCAGACTCAACTGGAAATATATCAATTTAATACAACTATTGTAAACTAATAACTGGTAATTAGTTTCTGGTTTTTTTTTTTTTTACCTGGAGTTAGAACCCAAGTTCAATCCAAGGCCAGGCTTTTATTCAGATGTCAATAGCAAGCTTTCAACCCAAGTTTCCCTAGGACCGGCAGAGAAAGATTGGAAGCATTTTCTTTTGAGATAGTAACTACACTTGTATCAGGCATTCTTCATCACAATTATAATCTGCTTGGTGTGCCATTTACTAATCTGCATATTCTTCCATTTCTAATGCTTATCTTTCTCAAACCATGAGCTGTAGAGCAATTGCTTCTGATAACTATAGAATACCAGGGTGCAAATTCCTGTAGATAGTCGACTGGCGTATTACATTCGGCTCTATAGATATATATATTCAGTTTATGAAACATTCACCCTTGTTCTATAGCAATGTATTTAGTGAACAAAGATCCATTGCTGCACCAGGAAATTCGTTCTTAAATGGTGTAAACTACAATAAGATCCCCTCTAGAAACCATTGCTATAACATAGCATTTTTTTCCAGATTTTCACCGTCTTTTGTGATTATTGCTATTCGTTAGAAAATGAGCAAATGATTTACGTGGATACCGTCAACGCAGTAAGTTTGCAAGTTTAGTAATTATAGCCGGAAGTCGTCAGACCGGATGTATATCATTCACGTCAGTGGTAAAATAGTCAATAGCAATTTTACATCTCAGTAGTAAAATATTCCCTAGCTGTTCGCACAGGGCGCACTTACGATCGTTCTCCTTGAGAAATTATTTCACCACGGATAAGATCAACTTCAGAAACATCTTCAAATCATCATAAAAGAATCTATTTGGTTGAGCTCGTTAGAATGTCTGCAAGACCGTGTGAAGGATAACAAACATTTCGTGATTGAATTTGCCTCGTGTGATTGCCGTTCAGTCGTAAGATATCGCTCCTAGCGTTATTATCCTTAATAGAATAAAGCTAATTGGACAAGATTGAAGGAAAGTATATAAGATCGTGTCTGGAATTAAGTGGTTCTTATATCAATTATTGTAATGATTTAGTTAATCAATTTATTTATCTGTTGAAGTAAAATAAAGATTAGTTAGAGATTTTGTTGCAAGGTATTAATTTAATTGTTATAATATAATGTTGATTTTATTTCAGAAGTTGTTTGCATTAAACTGAGAATGAACTGTAGCATTTCGTCTCCTGAATCTGAATTGAATTGAATTGTATGAGTGTTGTAATGAGTCAGATTGAGGTTGTTCAAACTTGTATTCCAGAGGCTAAGTTGTCGCTAACTTGTGTATTGTTGTTTTTTGTAATTATGATGTAATAGCGTTTATGTGTATCAAACATAGTAGGAAGTATAATGAGGTACTGTCAAGGTTGAATGTTGTGTCTTGTAAAGTAATAATCTCAGGATGAGATATCAAACCTCATGTGATCTTATTGTACCGTTTTGTCATAAGGAGAGATCCGAAATCTGTAAAAGAATAAAGTCTTGCAATGTTAAAAGTGTTGGATAACAATTGATGTTATGATTCTATTTTGATGCAAGAGGGTTGATGCCTTGCAGTGTACTTATACGTGTGTTGTTATTAAGTCTTGCATGATGTTTTAAGGTTTACTAGCTGTTAGGAAGGAGAGTGGCTTTCAACGTGGGGCCGGCACCCAAAGTGGCAGTCAGGATAACCCGTTGGAAGTAGTTTAATCAAGTGATAACCTAAAAATAAACTAGGGGGTTAAGGGTAGATTTCACATTAATAAGATTAATGGATTCCTCTCCCATGGCCTGTAGTGCTTGTTTAGACTAAGGATGGGTAGAGAAGGCCTGGTCGGCATGATTGACTTCCTTGTCCTCATGAAAGGAAGGTCGATTCCGCATGTGTCACCCTATGGGGCCGGCGCCTAGTGAGAGGCTGTCAGGATAACCCATGTTAGGACCGTGCGATGACACTCTCCCTACTACAACCTAGCATCCCTTGTTCGGTCTCTCCTCATTTGTTTTGTGTCGCCTCTGGTAGTGAAAGTTAAGTTAAGTTATGTTGTGTTGTATTGATATTGCCATGTGTTGTATTGGTGTTTGGTCATCCTTTGTTCTTGTTTATCTTTCGTCTACCTGACTGCCAGTGTTTGGGACCTCATGTTAACTCCTAGCTCGGGGGGTGGACCTTAGGGTTCCACATGGTCGGGTGGAAGAGCTATTTTATCCATTGGTTACTCTTGACAAGATCTTATGCAGAATAGGATTTGTTCCAATTGTACTTGTTCCAATGATGATGATGTAAGTGTATAACCGTGTACTAGATTTGTGTAACAGAACATTCTTTATGTATGTAATTTTGATGTAGACTAAATGGTAATGTAATGATGTCTTGATGTACTTATATGAAAGCATTTCAGTTATGTATTTTATCATGCAGATTCCGTTATTTGATGATTTGCAATGAATGTGAATAAGTTAACGTTACTTAATCATTTTAAAAAAAAAATTTCCTGTTTCATATTGCATGAGTGTGTATTCTTTAAGGCGTTCAAGGTGCGCATTACAGGAGTACTGTAGAATCCTGTTCTACTCAGATGCCCATAACTTCTTCAAATCTTTATGCATACTTCTCAAATCTTGAATGGAACAACCTCTAACAATCCCCTACATAGCTATATGGTCAACATACATTGACTATTATTAATTTTCTCAATATCCTCAATAATCCGGTCTTCTATGTAGACAACAAAATAGGATACAGTTGAGACCAATGGAAACAAGGATATGTTGACATCAATGACAACACTACTTAGGCCCATATTTGTAACATGAAGATGATGAATATGTGTAATAATTAGGGATGATTTGGTTTTGATTAGGAAGAAGGTGACAAAGAATGATTAGGGTTTGAATTATGGTGACTTGGATATGATTAGGATATGAAGTGGCTAAGAAGGGTGATTAGGATTAAAGTGATTAGATTTGAATGTGTTGGAAAGAATGTGTAGAATGACTTGTCTTTATGTGTTTGGTGTCTAGATCTTAATTTGGCAATGTTCAAACAAATGATTGCACATGTAGAAATATGAATCACTCACACAAGACACATATGCAAGTTTGAATTTGAAATTGAAGAATGTGATGATGATTAAGCAATCACACATAGAAGACACATCAACAAGGCCTAGAATTAGTCAAGTGGGGGTATGGCCAATTCGGTCTTAATCTAGGTTGCACAAGGTTGACTATGGGAATGAATTGAAATCAAAATCCTACCACATAGCCAAGAGAAATGGGTAACCCACCCTTCACCTTCACTTCTCAAAGGTATAAAGTTCTTTGGGGCTTAGCCACGAGTGACAAGATTTTAGCTTCCAATGAGGGTGTCTTTCAACTCACACCTCAGTTGAGGTCGTCCCTTGGAGTGGTGTGTCTCCAAGCAGGCCTCCTAAGAAATGCATGACAAAAACAAACCAAGTGGGTGTTTTTGATCTCCAAGGTCATCTTATGGTACAAGGAGAGAGCATACACAAACACACTTGACTCACACTCGCACTTGTAAATTGCCCTTAAGAAAATCAAAATGTGAGGTATGAAAATGGATGGATGAGAGGTGTTTTTGACTCTCAAGATCACATAAAGTGCATGAGAAGAGCATACACATCTCTAATCACCATCAAGTTCACTAAGCAGTTCAAGCACTAGTTCTTTTTATGCCCAATTCAAAATTTGAATGGAATACACTTGTTCATTTTAATGCCCAATTTTGATGTGTGAATGCAAGCAAGAATTTGTTTTAGGATCCCAAATCAAAGTGTGAGACAAGAAATGTTTGATTTGATTAAATGAGAAATGAAAGATTAGGAGTGCACCTAAAATTTTCACTTCCAATCTGCTGTGTATGACTAATGCAACATTGTTCTAGCCTTGTGAGGTCACCTACAAGCCACAAAATTGAAAGAGAAAGAAGTAAACTTGCATAGAAGACCATTATATGAAAAAGATAAAGTCTGATAAAATTTGATTAAGATGTCTTGATACAGCTGAATCGATTGCATAAATAGAAATTTTGGAAAATTCTATGCACTTTTAAAAAAATCATGAGAATTGGATGAAATATGCAAAAGATATGAGCATTTGAAGTTTGAAATAAAGTTTGACTTTGACCAAGAACAAAGGAAGGAAAATAGTATAGTCAAATGATAAAACATGTACCATTGCGTGCTGATTGAATCATCTTTCCAACGTGCCTTTGTTTGCATGATTTTGATATTATATGATGACGTTATGAGAAAAACAATTAGATGCATCACAAGAACTGGCAGATGCATCACAAAAACTTGCAGATGCATCACATAACTTATAGATGCATCATAGAACTTGTAGATACATCATACCATATTCTAGGCATAAAAAACACATGAAATTTGATAAAAAGTGACCCGGACATGAAACCCTAATGATGAACATAAGCCTCAATGATATAAATTAATTATTAGAGGGTTAGACAGACAGATAAAGCATTTAAACTCCCTACAAATAAGATTCAAATGAAAAAAAGCCTTGAGAACCTTAGAAAACCCTAATCAATAGTTAAGTAGATTCTCCAAATGTGCTGCAGGATTTAGTAGATGTGAAGCAAGAATCAGTGGATGCAGTGCAAGACTCAGTGTATGTGGTGGAGAAAGCCATGAATGCAGTGCAGAAAGCCATGAATGCGGTGCAGAATGCCATGGATGTGTCACACTGCGTTCGTGGTATAAAAACACATGAAATTTGATAAAAAGCCACCTGAGCATGAAACCTTAATGATGAGCATAAACCCTAATGTTGTATAATCATTATTAGTGTATTAGAAAAACATAGAGAAATGGAAAATTGATTAGAGAGACATAAAACCCTACAAACAAAGTTAAATAGATGCGGTGTAGAAAGCCACAGATGTAGTGTAGAAAGCCACGGATGTAGTGCACAACCTGTAAAACCCTAAATTCATCAAATCCAGGCAAAATTTACAAAATTGATTAGTTCACGTCCAGTTCACCAATGTAAGCTAGGGAAAATCAGGGAGAAATCAATCATATCAATCATAAAACCCTAACTAAACAATGAAGTACAAAATAACATAGAAATAAAAAGCATGAAAACAAACTAAATCAAATCTCTATTCTAAGCTTGGGTCTCCTCCATTGCCCTTCTCAATCTTGCATAGGATTGCAAAATGTCGAAGATTGTTGTTGATGGAAGAATGTTGATGGCTCACTTCAGCAGCATAACACTAGGATTGAAGATGAAGAATGAGAATGGAGATGAAGAGGAATTTTGAATGCATGAGGTTACTTGCCCATTCACCCCCCCAAATGGCTTGGGAGAGGGTTGATTTATAGGAAAGGCTAATTTGCATGAACGGTTGTGATTGTAAGTCTGTGATGGAGAATAAATGAGACCTAATTTAATTAAAAGATTATTTAAATTAGTTGGAAAAGGTGGGAAAGGGCTAATTTGAATAAATACTTTATTTATTGAAATTAGAGGAAAGGCGGGAAATTAATTAAATAAATATGATTTATTTAACTAATTGGCTAATGAAAAGGATCTAGGACAAAATGTCATAAGATGTCTCAAGTAATGTATTTGACAAAGTGTTGTAAGACATGGACAAATTTCGGTGTCTACAATTTTATATATTGCCTCCTTTGTAATTTATTAAAACCATAGCATAGAGTAAAATAAAACTAGAGTTTTGTTTTTTTAACTTAAAAATAGTTTAAAAAATCAAATGAAGAATTATAATTTTATATATATATATATATATATATATATATATATATATATATATATATATATATATATATATATATATATATATATATATATATATATATATATATATATATATATTTGTGTGTGTGTGTGTGTGTGTTTTCAATATCATTTTGGTAAGTTCTAATATTTATTAAAACTATAGCTCCACAAGTCTTTCAAAAATATAAACCTATGATTTTATTTAAATGTTAATTTTTTTCTTGTCTCTATGTTGTTATTTTATACAACTTTTACTATTTAACTTCTTAAATATAAGACATTGAGGAAAATATTCATCTTCATAATTGTATTATGGATTGTTTAGAAATTAATTTCTGTTAAATTATGTTCTGTTAAATTATTTTCTTTTAGTTATATAAGGGGAATGTTTGTATGTGTCTCATTTACCCCTCTTTCTCTATCTTTAAGTTTTTTTAAGAGGATGGCAACTTCCAAGCCCACTCGTGTCAAGTAATTATTATTATTAGTTTTTATTATTATGAATTTTCTTACAATTAAACTTTTTACAAGACTATTTAATAATGAAATATGTGATGAGCTAAAATTAATTAATGTTGATGATATTTTAATAATATTATATGTTTATTTTTTTCTAAAGTATTAAATTGGTTTTAATAATATAGCCGAGAATCGTATTTACAATTTATTTTATATTGAGAAGAATTGTTGTCACGTCTCATTTTTACGAACAATATGATTAATCTAGTTTAGTGAACAATTATTTTGATTTACTTTAAGTAATTTTGAGTACATGGAGGTAATCATTATGATTTTTATTGACAAAAATTAGAAATTATTTTAAATATTGGATATTGTAAATGCAATGATTTGCTTTGGCTATCTTTTTGGAGACACTAACCTATTGAAGTCAAGATGAGTGCAAATGGATGCAGGTACTCATCGAAGATGAGAGCATGGTTGAGGTAGAGATGTTCTAGCCACATGGAAAGAACTAATGGATAGATCACCCTGATGTAATCACACACATCATGTATTTGATTAGCGTTGATTGCTTTAATGCATGGATGTTAACAATTTTCGAATGCATGATGTGATTACTCAATTTAACATCTTTTCAAATAATGTTTGAATGGTGTGATAATAATAAGTAAATATAAATGATTGTATTTTAAATTAATTAATAAGATATTGTTTATAGATGTTTTGAAAACAATATGTTCCTTCAAAATAAATAAGTATATTAAATTATATATAGATAAATATGCAATATTATATTGCATTTCTCTTTTGATTATTTAATCAGATTTGTTTTAATAACAATAGTTAAATTAGATTAAAAATAGTGTTATTATATTCAAACGAGTAAACAAAAGAATTAAATATAGGCTTCCTATCATCCATGCGACAGTAACTTGAAAAAATATTATTTTATTGTTTTAAATAGCATTTTATTTTCTCTAATTCTATTGGTCAATTATTCATGCAAACTGAAATAAAAACTTCAGTTTTGAACCTAATCTTGGACCACCAAAAATAAGAGTTGAGTTTTTGGTTAAAAGAAAAGGGCTTTATAGTCAGAAAATACCATGAATTCCTGAGAGCAACCCATGGTCTGCAGTAAGAAAAAGGCAATTTTGGGCAGCAAAAGTTAGTCTTGGGCAACATCAACGCTGAGATCTCTAGGTTGCGATAGGAGAGAAGGCAGCAACTCTTCTACAATTCTTCTTCAATGAACTAATATCACCAAGTTTTTATCTCATGATTTTGTATTCCTGATTAACATTTTTTTATGGCCGAATAGAGATAGATTTTGGTTGGGCTTTTGTCTAGGTTTGTTGACCCTTGTTCTTCTTGAGTCATTCCTTGTTTTAGTCGATCTTTATTCTGGCTGGCCATCCCTCTATTCTGGCCACTTGTATATTCTTTCTAGTCTGCAAAAACATTGAAATTGCTTTACTCTAAAACCTATGTCTGCATTCTTGTTTCAAATCAATTATAGACATTGTTCTTGCTTCTATTCTTGCATTTATCTATTGTCTAGACGATTTGACCTAAGTTTATTTTCTCTTGTCACTACTCCCTACTCTTCTTGGTCAAACCATTCTCTACTAACCAGTCACCTTACCTTCTAAAGACTATTTGAACCATGATTTGTAGCAGCCTATTTTAGTTCGCCAAATATAGTTATCGATCTAAAATATTTTAAGCCTAAATTAGGCCGTTGACTTCATCTACTAACCCATCACCCCCATCATTCAGCCATTTGGCCTTCTTGGACAATCTTGTATAGATCGATCACCCTTTAGTTCTTGCAAGTCGTCATTTCCAGATCTTGATATTACCATTTGAAAAACATATTTTATCCAAATCCCTTGATGCCATCAACTTATTCCCTATCAGATATTTATATTGTAGCTATTATTTTTCTGTATGACTGAATTTTTTTCTTTTATGCTGTTTGAAGTGCTTACCTGATAAAAATTGACCTTACTATAAGAAAAATGTATTCTTAAAAATTAGAAAAGAAAGCTATTGTTAACTCCATAGACATTCCTCAGTTACTACTATGTAAAACACCATTTTTCAAACCATTATCTGGATTAAGCATGATTATGTAAGACTCATTGACATTTTGATTCATATTTTTGAGATTATATTTTATTGGAGATATTGTGATTAAGCAGATTAATTACATCTTTTATCTTTGAAATTTGTTTCTAAGTGGATTATTTACATCTTTTCATTTTAGATATTGCGATGTTGTATTTAAGTGGATTATTTACTTCATTTATTTTTGAGTTGGTTTAAATGCCTTAACATGATTTGTGAGGCTTTACATTTGGTATCAGAGCTCTAGGTTTAACACTAGGGCCTTTGTTTTTGGGACTATTGTGCTAAAGTTACAAACATGATCTAGACTGTCCATCATGAATACTAGAAACATTGATCAAGATGAATGATTGGACCATATTCTTGGTCTCATGATCCAGCAAGATGCAAGGATGAATACTCTTGAACAAGAGATTAGAGGAATTCCTATAGGGTAGAATGCTAATAAAAACCCAAGGGTTCAGACACAAAATGAGAACCCAAGGACAGAAGTTCTAGTTCCTGAAGTAGGAGTTATTGTTGATAATTAAATAAAGATAGCGAAAGAAGTAGGTTTTTCATTTACTTTTATTTTGGGATTAATGCCTCAGATTGGATTTGAGGTAGATATTCATAACCCAATCACTATGGATGCCACTTTTGAGAAAGAAATAAATCAAGAGCAGAGGTTGCAGTAGATAATAAATTACCATAAGCAAAGAGATGCTAAGTTTTCAAATAAGAAACCATAGAATAATCAATAGAACTATCAATAGAATAACAAACAAGGCAATAATAGACAGATCAAGAATCTAAAGAGAGGTAATAATTCTCAGGATGGAAATGGTGGAAAGAAAAGAGGTGGCAATAACAACAACAAAACAATCCGAGGGAAAGAACTAAAAGACCAAGAGCACCTAGGGGTGGATGTTACATCTATGGAGGAGAGCATTATGTAAGTGTGTGTCCACATAAAAGAGGAAACAAGAATCAACAAGGAGCACTATAGCATCAAATTCATGCTGCAGTGGATAATCAGCAAGTAGAGTTTCAAGCAGCACCTATTCAGTTCCAAGGTAAGCTCTATGGACTACCTGTTTCTATATTCATTGATACTGGTGCCACATAATGTTTTGTTGATCCTAGAGTAGTATCTAGAAGTTATCTATTAGACCTGGACATACAAAAAAATCTTAGATGGTAGAATATGGCAATAATGTAGAAAAGAGAGTAGACTCATGTCTAGCTTGCAGTGAGTTAGAGCTTCCTAGTTTTTAGACACAAGTGAATCTGTATGTAGCACCTTTAGGATCTTATGATGTAATTCTAGAAATCAACTAGTTAACTGAACATATGTCTCTACTAAACTGTGAAGACAAGGTTGTTAGATGTTTAGATGACATAGGGAACCAAGTGGAAAATAATGGAACTAAGAGACCTTTAGAGCTTAGACAAATATCGACTATCAAATTGAAGAAATCTAGGAGAAAAGGATGTGCAATTTATGTTGTCTAAGTAAAGGACCTTGATAAAGAAGAACTAGTGTTCAATGAGTATATCCAATCCTTAGAGATTTCAGAGATGTATTTCCTTTAGAGTTGACAGAATTACTGGCTAAGAGAGAAATTGACTTCTCAATTGACTTACTACTAGGGATTGAGCCCCAATCTAAGGGACCCTATAGAGTTGTATGAGCTTAAGGCACAATTGCAGGAGTTGTTAAATCAAGTGTTCATTAGACCTAGTGTGTCACCATGGGGCACACTAGTCATCTTTGTAAAGAAGAAGGATGGTACTTTGACATTATGGACTGATTATAGGATGCTTAACAAGGCTACTATAAAGAACAAGTATCCACTTCCAAGAATAGATGAGCTCTTTGATTAAATGAAAGGAGCAACAGTGTTCTCAAAGATAGACCTTAGATCCAGTTATCACCAATTGTGGATTAAGGATGAGTACATCTCTAAGACAGCTTTTAGGACTTGATATGGTCACTACGAGTTCACAGTAGTACCATTTGGATTGACTAATGCTCTAGCAACTTTCATGAAGTTGATGAATAGTATTTTATGAGATTGTTTAGATGATTTTGTGTTAATCTTCCTTGATGACATAGTGATATCCTCTAAATTAGTGGAAGAACATGAAAGGCATTTAAGAATTGTTTTATAGCGGTTGGGAGAAGGAAAGTTTTAGGCTAAATTATCTAAGTGTACATTCTTTCAAGATAAAGTGCACTACCTTTGTCATGTGATCTCAACAGAAGGGATTGCAGTTGATCCTAAGAAGGTAAAATAAATAATGGAGTGGCCTACACCGTAGAGCGTAACATAAGTTAGGAGTTTTATGGTACTCACAAGTTATTATAGAAAGCTTGTGCAAGGTTTTTCAACCATAGTAGCACCGATTATCGCACTTCAAAAAAAGGGTAAGAAATTTGAATGGACAAAAAGTTGTGAGCAAGATTTCCAAGTGCTAAAGGAAAAACTCACAACTGCTCCTATCCTAACCATACAAGATCCTAATGGGCACTTTATAGTTATAAGAGATGCTTTAGGAGAAAGATTAGGAGGAGTTTTGATGCAAAATGAGAAAGTGGTTGCGTATGAGTCAAGAAAGTTAAAACAACATGAGTTCAACTATGTGCATGATCTTGAGTTAGCTACCATAGTTCATGAACTTTTGAGGTGGAGGCATTATCTTTTAGGTAAGCCCTTTGAGTTGAAGACCTATCATCTAGGGCTCAAGTATATATTTACTCAACCTAACCTTAATGCATGACAGAGAAGATGGTTGGAATTCCTTAGTGAGTATGACTTTGGAATTGAGTATATAAAAGGAGAGGAGATTAGAGTAGTAGATGCTATTAGTAGGAGAAGACATCTGGCTACCACTATTACTATGAGATCCAATTAGAATAGAAAGCGATTTAGAATCTTCGAGGGGATGAGCATTATGAAAGAGTAAAACAAGCTTTGGAAGTTGACCCCTTAAATCATTGGTTTGATGGTTATGTTATTGAATCAGATGGACTGTTAAGATTTCAAGGGAGGATGTATATTCCTAACTCATGAAAGTTGAGGAAGTTAGTGCTTGAAGAGATTCACAATGCACCTTATTCAGCTCACCCTGGAGTGACAAAGATGGTTGAAGGTTTGAAACCTTTATACTTTTGGCCTAGACTTCAGAGGGATGTGACATAATTTGTAGCTTGATGTGTGGAATGCCAATGAGTCGAGGCTGAGTATGTGCATCCAACAGGATTGTTGTATCTACATAGTATCCTTGAGCACAAGTGACGAGTCATAAGTATGGATTTTTATTCAAGGGTTACCCATGTTTAAGAATAGGCATGATGTCATCTTAGTGATTGGTGCTAAAATGTTAAGAGAAATGGATGATCAGATGAAGTTGATCAAGGAGAAGTTGAAGGAAGCTTTAGATCATCAAAAGAATATGCAAATAAGAATAGAACTCCTACACAATTTTTAGTTGGTGATAAAGTCTCTTTTAGGGTCAAACCTCATAAGAGTTTAGTATTGTTTGGCAAAGTATCCAAACTTGCTCCTCATTTTGTAGGACTTTTTTGAAGTTTTGGAAGTGATTAATCTTGTAGCTTACAAACTTGCTCTCCCACCTACACTTGCCATAATCCATAATGTTTTTCATGTGTCTTTACTTAAGCTTTATCATCCTAATGCGTCACATATTCTTGATTGGTGTGCTTTACAAGTTTAGGATCTAGGAGTGGTGTTTGTGGAGCCCACTCAAATTCTAGGGAAGTGCAACATTAAGTTGCGTAGCAAAGATGTGGTGTAATATAATGTCCAATGGGATTAGTATTCTGAGGATAGTACCACATGGGAGGATGTAGAGGAGATTGATAGATCTTTTCCTCATTTGAGGATATAGCTTAGATTTCTTATTCATGCATGAACTATGATACTTGAGTTTGATTATTGTTTGAGATATTTGTAGTTTAGTTATGCTTTAATACTTTGGTTGTTGATTATGCTCTTTTGATACTCTGAGTTGATGTTATTGTTTTATGACACCTTGATACTTTATTGGTGGTTGATGGACACTTTATTGTTTTGATGTTTAATAAGATATCGAGATGATGTCTCTTCCAAGTGGGAAAGGATGTCACGTCTCATTTTTATGAACAATATGATTAATCTAGTTTAGTGAATAATTATTTTGATTTACTTTACATTAAGTAATTTTGAGTACGTGGAGGTAATTATTATGAGTTATATTGAGGAAAATTGGAATTTGTTTTAAATATTGGATAGTGTAATTGCAATGATTTGCTTCAGCTATGTTTTTGGAGACACTAACCTATTGATGCCAAGATGAGTGCAAATGGATGCATCTACTCATCGAAGTTGAGAGCATGGCTGAGGTAGAGATGTTGTAGCCACTTGGCAAGAACTAGTGGATGGATTACCCTGATTAAATCACACACATCATGTAGTTGCATATGCATTATTGATTGGCTTTGATTGCTTTAATGCATGGATGTTAACTATTTTTAAATGCATGATGTGATTACTGAATTTAACATCGTTTCGAATTATGTTCAAATGGTGTGATAATAATAATGAAATATAAATGATTGTATTTTAAATTAATTAATAAGATATTATTTATAGATGTTTGGAAGACAATATGTTGCTTAAAAATAATTAAGTATATTAAATTATATATAGATAGACATGCAATATTATATTTCATTTCTCTTTTGATTATTTAATTGGATTTGTTTTAATAACAATAGTTAAATTAGATTAAAAATAGTGTTATTAAATTTAGATGAGTAAACAAAAGAATTAAATATAGGCTTCCTGTCATACATGCAACAATAAGCTGAAAATATATTATTTTATTATTTTAAATAGCATTTTATTTTCTCTAATTCTATTGGTAGATTATTCATGCAAACTAAATTAAAAACTTTAGTTCTGAACCTAATCTTGGACCACCAAAAATAAGAGTTGAGTTTTTGGTTAAAAGAAAAGGGCTTGGCAGTTAGAAAACGTCACAAATTCCTTAGAGCAACCCATGGTCTGTAGTAAGAAAAAGGCAATTTTGAGTAGAAAAAGCTAGTCTTGGGCAACAATAGAGAAGAGATCTCCAAGCTGCGATAGGAGAGAAGGAAGTAACTCTTCTACGATTCTTCTTCAATCGACTAATATCACCATGTTTTTATCTCATGATTTTGCATTCCTGATTCACGTTTTTTATGTCTGAATAGAGATAGATTTTGGTTGGGCTTTTGTTTGGGTTGGTTGACCCTTGTTTTGCTTGAGTCATTCCTTGTTGTGGTTGATCTTTATTCTGGTTGGTCATCCTTCTATTTTGGTTTCTTGTGTATTCTTTTTGGTCTGCAAAAACATTGAAATCAATTTACTCTGAAACCTCTATCTATATTCTTGTTTTAAATCAATGATAGAGATTGTTCTTGCTTTTATTCTTGCATTTATTTGTTGTCGAGATGATTTGACCTGAGTTTATTTTCTCCTGTCAGTGCTCCTGATTCTTCTTGGTCGAACCATTCTCTAGCAGCCAGTCACCTTACCTTTCTAAGACAATTTAGCCGGCCAAATATAGTTATCGATCTGAAGTATTTTAAGCCTAAATTAGGCTATTGACTTCATCTACTAAACTAGCGCCCCCGTCATTTAGCTGTTTGGCCTTCTTGGGTGATCTTGTATACATCGATCCCCCTTTAGTTCTTGCAAATCGTCATTTCCAGATCTTGATATTGCCTTTGGAAAAACATATTTTATCAAAATCCCCATATGCCATCAACTTATTCTCTATCAGATATTTATATTCCAGTTGTTATTTTTCTATATGATTGTATTTTTCTTCTTTTATGTTGGTTGAAATGGTTCTGTGATAAAAATTGACCTTACTATAAGAAAAATGTATATTCTTAAAAATTAGAAAAAAAAGCTATTGTTAACTCCATAGACATTCCTGATTAAGAATTAAAATGGAAGAGATGTCAATTTTTTTCTCTGCATGTCGAGCTAGGGCGTTTGTGCCCTAGCTCAATCCTCTGGTTTTTTCTTGGCCATGCGAAGTGTGGGGAGTGTTAGGGTTAGCCAGCAGAAGATATAAACTAAATGCAAATAAAGATTAAATAGAGGAATGGAAATACATAGAAATAATAACAGCGAGAGACAAGTTTTAACGTGGTTCACCCAAACTCGGGCTACATCCACCAAATAGAGAGTCCAATATTATTATCCAGTAAATCAAACTGATTACAATCAGCAATCCCTGCAACTCAATACCGCTGCAAATGCTACAATACAATACCCAAACCCTAACCCTTGGCCGCTTTTTATCAAGCCTTTTTGTTGGTTACAAAATAGGGTTTTCTTATGTCAGTCAATGAAAAAAAATTAACTCCCAGTGCATTATGAAATAATAAAAAATTGTGTGAGGTTTCGGGGGTGTTGCCCCCGAGCCCCCACAGGGGCACTGCCCGTCGACCTTGCCCTATATTGCGACAGGGAACGCGCCAGTGGCATTGCCCCTAGACCCCGCAAGGGGTGCTGCCCCTTGACCCCATCTTGGGGGTGCTACCCCCAAACCCCCGCAAGGGGCGCTGCCCCTTGACCCCGTAGGAATTTGGGGGGGAAACTGCGCCAATAAAAGTGGGGTAAATATAACCTCCGAGTCTGATTAGGCTCCATATAACAACAAGGAGTGCATGCATTTTGGGGAGGTCTGGGGTGTTGATTTTTATTAGTGCTAAGTTTTTTTCTTTTGCATCGGTGTCTCTTTCTCCCTAAGTGTGTGGGGGTTTTGTGCTTGCTTGGAGGTTGTAGGTGGGGTTTTTGTGCCTGGTTGGTTTGGGTTTGTAGTTCAAAGGTAGTGCTGGGTGGTGGGTCGCTTAAACCCTAGTGATGGTTTTTTATTTCTCTCGGGGACCTGCATGCCTACCTTAGGTCTTGTTTACTTTCAATGCCAATTAGGGAGTCTTTAGGGGATAGTCCCAAGATGGATTTTCACTCAGCAGCGGTTGGTGCGAATTCTCCTTCACATGCTTCAAAGGTTTTTAATAATAACTTGTTCTCATCAGATCCGGGGTTGGTTGGTTCGGGTTTGTCTGGTGGTACATGGATTACGAAGATCAATGGATGTCTCGAATGCTGTGAGGAGAGGTTGAAATTGGTTATCCCGCTAGAGATTATTGCAGAAGATATTGACTATTATTTGAAGCATACATTGGTGTGCAAGTTTATGGGGATGCGTGTTTCATTACAATTTCTTGAATCATGGGCCCAATGGACTTCGATACTAGAGGGAGAAATGGAGGTTATGCTTTTAGCAAATAACTATTTCATGGTTTCATTCAATTTCTTGGTGGATCGCAACAAGGCCTTTGAAGGAGGCCCCTATTTTCATAATCAGATTGGGTTATTTATGAAACCTTGGCATACAGGCTTCAATCCTATTGAAGAGCTTCCAAATAGGGTTCCGGTGTGGGTTCAGCTTCTGAGGTTTCCTATGGAATGTTGGCGGGATGATGTTTTGCATTTGCTGGCTTTGATGCTTGGAAAACCAGTTGGTGCTTCACAGCAGACTCAAGTTAAAAAGGTGATGACTTTTGCTCGTATCTATGTGGAGATTGATTTAAGTAAACCTTTGCTAGATTCGGTGGATATGTGTGCGGGTCCTTACTCTTGGGTGTAGCAGTTGGACTATGATACTCTTCCTTTTAGGTGTCGTCTCTGTCATGAATATGGACATTTGTAGAGGAGATACCCAAAGGCTAGGTCTGTGGATTCCTAACCTTCTCAACCTCCCCGTAATCCCCCTAGGGATGAAAAGGGGAAGGAACCCATTCATGGTGATGTGGATGGGGCTAATGGTTTCATTCCAGTCAAGGCTCGAAACAGGAATTAGGGTCAAAAGAGGACTTTGAAGGAAAGGCAGGATGAAGATTCTTTCAACAGATTTGAAGTTTTAGACGATCTCAACCAACAAGAAGTGAATCTGGGCTTGGTGAATCTAGATTAGGGTGCTTTGGGTTTAGGACAGGAGGGCCTTCTTTCTGAAGCTACTCAGGTTTTGCAAGATAATAGTGCTTTGCAAATGGACACAGATGTTCAAATGGAAGCCCAGGTGGAATCGGTACCTATTATAGTAGGGAAGAAGGGTGGTCGGGATGGTTCTCCTCTTGTTTCAAATGGAGGTACTAAGGGGGTGAAGAATAATAAGTCTTCTTCTCATTTGGGTTTTCATCAAAAGGATCCAAAAAAAGGGGCTGGGGAGAAGTCTTCCAAGCTTGGTAGAAAAAAGGATTTGGAAAAGATTAAATTAATAGGAGAAACTTTGGTAGAGTCAGGGTCTGTTAAGACTCTAGATTCTCATTTTTCAAGCCCCTTGAAATGATTGTTATATCCTAGAATGTAAGGGGCTTGAACAGTGGCCCTCAACAAAAAGTTGTTCATGATTTGGTTACAAATCAATCTCCTAATGTTCTTTTCCTATAGGAGACTAAGTTATCAGTGGAGTGTATGTTTGGTTTAGTGCCTAAGTTGTGGGGGAGTGGAGAGTACCAGTGTATTGGTGCTCAAGGGTCTACTGCGGGAGTGGCTTGTTTATGGAATCCTTGGAAGATTCACCCTCTTTGGTGGTTGTCCTTTTAGTATTCTATCTCTATGATTGCGTCTTGTTTTGAGATGGGGGAGTCTGTTCTCTTCTCCAATATCTATGCACCTACTAAACTTTAGGGTAAGAAACTCTTGTGGTCCCATATCTAGTTTGTCTGAAGCATGGTTCCTTTCATTCTGTGGATTATGGCTAGAGACTTCAATGCTATTTTTGAGTTGGCTGAGAAGCGGGGTGGTATTGCGATGCTTGAGCCTTCTGCATTGCTACTTTAGGATAACATCTCAGCATTAAATCTTGTTGATATCAAGCCCATTAATGGCTAGTCTAATTGGAAGAATTAGAGGATCAAGAATAATTGCATTGTGGAACAACTTGACTACTTTCTAGTTTCTTGCTACTGGGTTGGTGGGTTGTGGTGAGGGGCTCAGATCATTGGCCTATCAAGTTGGCTATTTCTTCAGCTCGTGTGCGTGACTCCTCTCTCCATGGCTATGTTGCTGAGTGGTGGAGGTATGGTAGACCTGCTTATGGTACATCAATGTATACTTTTGCTAAGTTACTTCAATTCGTCAAGTATCAGCTTAAACATTGGAATCGACAATGCTTTGGAAACATGTTCCATGCTAAGACTATTGCCCAGGCAGAGTTGGATGGTATTACAAGGTTGATTAGGGAAGATGGAGTGACAGAGGAACTACTGTGGGAAGAGACTAGGGCTTGGAAAGCACTAGAAGAGTGTGAGCTACCAGAGGAAGTTTTTTTGGAAACAAAAGGCTCGGATTGAGTGGCTTTAGGAAGGGGATAAAAATATTGCTTTTTTCTTCAACTTAGTGAAAGCCAAGAGACATGGTAATTCTATTTCTGCTCTGGTGAATGATAGGGGTGAGACTCTTTCTTCTTTTCATGAAATCATGAGTGAAGCTAGGCAATATTTTCCTTCATTCTTTAGGGAGGACTCGTAGGGGGTTCTGATGAGGAAGCTCAGGTCCTTTCTTGTATCCCTTCTTTGGTATCTAGGGAGATGAATGAGCATCTTATGAGTGATATTTCAATTAAGGAGCTAGAGGGGATTGTGTTTCAAATGAAGAGGGGGAAAGCTCCTAGCCCTGATGGTTTCCCAATTGAGTTCTTTCAAGAATTTTGGAAGATTATCAAGCTGGACTTGTTAGCGGTTGTTCAGGAGTCTCATAAGAATAAACAAATGTTACGGGCTTTCAATTCTACCTTCCTTGCTCTCATCCCAAAGTGTGATGGGGTGGATAGGCTAATTCAATTTCGTCCTATCTCTCTTTGCAATGTGATTTATAAAATTATCTCTAAATTGATTGGTGATAGGTTGAAAAAGTGGCTTAAAGTGCTGATCTCTAAGGAACAGAGTGGTTTTATGGTGGGATGGAAGATTCTTGATGGGGTTGTTATCGCAACTGAAACCATTCACTCCATGGCCAGTTCCAAAGATAAGGCGATGTTCATCAAGTTTGATATGGCTAAGGCTTATGAAAGAGTTCGATGGTCCTTCCTTCAGAAGGTTCTTGGTGCTTTTGGTTTTGGGGATGAGTGGATTTATTGGGTTATGAGTTGTGTTACCTTGGTCTCCTTCTCTATGTTAATAAATGGTGAGCACTCTAAGCTTTTTGGTGCCTCTCAGGGTTTGTGGCAGGGCGACCCCCTCTCTCCTTACTTATTTCTTCTTCTTGTTGAAGGTCTGGGATGTTTGATAAGAAGGAATGTGGAGTTAGGTTTCATTCAAGGGTGGGGGTGGGGAGGTAGTTTACCTCCATAGTCTCACTTGCAATTTGTAGATGACACTGCTTTGATGGGTATGGCTACAATTAGGGAAGCTTTGAATCTGCACAAGGTGTTGGATGTTTATCTTGTTGCTTTGGGCCAACTGATTAATGAAGATAAGTCTTCCATCTTTTTCTTCAATACTTCTGGTTCCATTCAGAGGTGAATTGCTCATATCTTGAGATTTCAGACTGGGGTTCTCCCTTTGATCTATCTTGGCATTCCCATCTCTATTGGAAGACTTCCCAAGAATTCTTGGAAGAATATTCTGGGCAAATTTTGTGTGAAAGTTAATCATTGGACTCATCGTTGGTTGTCCTTCGCAGGTCATGTTTAGTTGCTCAAGTCTGTGGTGCAGGCCCTCCCCATTTATAGATGTATGATTCAAGTGGTTCCTTTCGGTTTTGTTAGGGAATTGGATTCCTCAACAAGATAGTTTCTTTGGGCTGGTAGCTTATTGTCCTCTAAATAGAGCCTTGTTAGATGGGACATTGTTTGTAGCCCGAAGCAGTTTGGCAGCCTTGGGTTAAGGAAGTCATCGTTGTTAGGGATAGCGTTGGCTGCTAAATTGTATTGGTGGTGGTGTGTGGAGAGGATGGGATCTAGGCTAGGCTATTAACCCAGAAATACCTCCCGGGGTTCCCTTAGATTGATATTCCTCATTATCCCCTGGTGGGGAAAGGCTTGATGATTTCGAGTATGCTCAAGAAAGGGGCTACTCAAGTCAAGGATGGCTTATTTTGGATTTGTAAAAGAGGGACACAAGCTCATTTTTGGTCTGATTCTTGGGATGCTTTTCCTCCCATTGTTTCTCAGTTCGCTAATTTGGTGACTCTGTGCCAGAGGTTTTGTGAGGTAGGATGGTCAAGGGTGAGTGACTTCAAGTCCTTATCTTCTCATGGGCAGTTGGTGGTGGTGAGATGGAAGAATCCTGATGAGTGGCCTGTTGTTTGTATGGAGGAGGAGTCTAGTAAGCTTCATAGTATCCTTTCTCATAAACGTTTTAGTTCCCTCCAGGAAGGGGATGTTCTTTCTTGGTCTCCTAATCCTAAGGGTGTCTATACTGTTGCTTATGGATATCAGTTGTTGTTATCTCACCAGCTGGATGGGGTAGAGGTTCACTGGTGGAAGAAAGTGTGGAATAAGCTTTCTTGGCCAAAGTGTAAGTACTTCATTTGGACTTTGGCTTGGAATAGGTGCTTGACATGGGATAATATTTGGAAGTGGGGTTTTAAGGGTCCTTCTATGTGTGTTTTGTGTGGATGTGGAGAGCAGGACTCCTCTCACTTGTTTTTCTGTTGTCCCTTGACTTTACAGCTTTGGCATTTTTGGTGGGGAGTTTGGAAAAGCCCCTGTGTTCATGCTTCCTCCCTCATGGATTTTTGGAGTAGTCTTGGTAGACCTCCTTCTATGGCCTCTTTCTTGTAAGATGTGTGGTATGTTGGGACTTCCTTCATTCTATGGCAGATTTGGTTGGAATGGAATAGAAGAATATTTTGAGGGGAGAAGTTGTTGATTCAACAAGTTTGGCACAAAATTATGGGTATGATTTAGGAGACAGTGGAAGCTAAGTGTGATGTGGTGTTCCCTCTGGGGAAAGGGGATGCTGAGCTGGTGGATAGATTGGGTATTCAGGGTTTATCTTCAGCTTCTTCTTGTGTCAGGAGAGGAAGGCAGGTGAAACAGAAAGTTCAAAGGGTGGGGAGTTGGCTACCCCCTCTGACTGGCATTCTGAAGCTCAATACTGATGGTTCTTCAAGGGGCAATCCTGGGCTTGCTGGAATTGGTGGGGCTAGTAGGGAGTTTTTGGGATCGGTGATTTTTTTCTTTTTTGTTCATGAAGGATTGCAGACTATCAACCTTATGGAAGGTTTGGCAATCCTCTATGCTTTGGAGAGGGCTTATGCTTTGGGATGGCGCAAGGTTATCTGTGAGTCTAATTCACAAGTTTTGATTAATTTACTGAATAAACAGAAGGTATTTGATGTTAGTTGGCAGTTGGCTATGGTGGTGCAACAGATTCTGCAGATAATTTCTTTGATGGAGATAGTGTCTTTTGTCCATATTCCAAGGGAGTGGAATAGGGTAGCAGATTGTTTGGCTAAGTGCCCTTCTGAGCATTTAGATGGCTGGAAGATTGATGAGTGGGACCAGGTTCCTCATGAGCTCCAAAATGACTTGGAGAGGATTCTTGCCGAGGATGGGAATGGTATTGGTGAAGGATGATGTTGTTTCATGCATTGTTTGGTTGTTTCTTATGGATTCCTGGGGCCTTGGCCCTTTGATGTTTTGTAAAGCTCTTTTCTGAATTTCAAAAAAGTTTTTACCCCTTTAATAAAAAAACAAACTCCATAGACATTCCTCAGTTATTGTTGTGTAAAAAACCATTTTTCAAACCATTATCACAAACTTTGTCAATTGTTTATTTTATCATTCTACCAATACTCCTATCACCAAAATGACAGGAAGGTTGTAGACAGATGTATGTGCTTAGACTGCATGCTTAACAAATTAGTTTTCTGTCACCAGAATGACGATAAGGTAGAACAATCTAAGAATGAGATTTTTATAATGTTTTTATGACTGAAAAAGTAGATTATACTATGATTTATGTTCAATTTTTTATTTATGAGACAACTCCTATCATAGTGGTGATAGGAGGTTTTTTTTTATTGTTTTCATTATTTTTAAAACTTCATGTGACAAAAATAACAGCAAGATAGACTAATATCTTAGAATGGCTATTATTGAAGACATTGTGACTGAAATAGACAATTAGAAACTATATCAAATTGATAAACTTATGACTTTGATTGTATGCCCAAAAGATGGCTTATTGGTTGAAAGTTTATTTTCCTTATTTGATGTTTGGGAAAGGGATTGGATTGATTTATTGGAAATATTAAATTTCTGATTCTTTACTTATTTTCTTGCTTCTTGGGGAAAGACGTAGTTTTTATATAGGAATATATTGTGTTACTTTTGGGATTGCGATGCCAAATGTGGATTACTAGAGATGACTTTTCCTCTTTTCAGGAATTGACCAATTTACTTAAATGATTAGATCTAATTAAAATAATATTGAAATAGATGTTCATTGTCTAAGAAACATATTTATTGATATCTCTACCACATCCTGTTGTGAGACAATTTTCTTTTCATTACTTAGAATTGCACATTCAGACATCGCGGTTGCATCGGGTGTTCCCTCTTACTAGGTACCTAGACATTTCATGTAGGGATGGGTTTCCTTCAGTTCAGGAAGGGATCCGGGGAAGTGTAAATACTTGATGGTTGGGTGGAAAAGCACCTGAGCCATGTTCCCATCTCTCAGCTTGAAGGTGGTGGACCACTTGGTTCATGTAGCTAGTGAGTGTGTTGAAATATTTATTATTGATGTACATGATTATTGTACCTATTTTTGGATGTATTATGGCATGATTGCCAAGGGATTTATGTATATTATTTTGTAGTGCTTGTTACCTGGATTAAGCATGATTATGTAAGATTCATTAACATTGAGATTCATATTTTTTAGATTATCTTTTATTGGAGGTATTGTGATTAAGAAGATTAATTACATCTTTTCCTTTTGGTTATTGCGATGTTGTATTTAAGTGGATTATTTACTTCATTTATTTTTGAGCTGGTTTAAATGCTTTTACATGATTTTTGAGGCTTCACAATTACGAAATAAAAATGAATGATATGATATTATTTTTTACATGTTTTTTAAAAAAATGGTAGAAAGGAAAATGAAGTTCATGCCCATATATGGTCACTTGAAAGTCCATTCATCCATCAATCATGGTATTATTGATAAAACACAATTGCAAATATTTAATATGATGTGTTGATAATTAAATTAGTTTTAAGATTTGATTTGATTGTTTTATTTTTTATAATTAGGGTTAGAGTTTATAATTTTACTTTTAGCTTAACTTATATTTAATTTCTAATTTTATGATATAATTTGTGTATCAATGGAAAAAAGACATAGAGGAGGCCCATTCTACAGGAAAAGGAGGTCATGACTGACAAATATCTAGAAAAAACAAAGTTTGTAAGGTGTGAAATAAAGTACCTCGAAAAGATTAAGATGACACTGGTACAAAAATAAATAAAAAGAACAAGTGGAACTTTAAAATCTACTTGTTTAAAACTCTCAAGCAAGTGCACTCAGATATCAATATTTCGAGCAAAGCTATGGTAATTATGGACAAGTTTAGCAATGAGATGTTTGAGAAAATTGCAACCAAGGTAGCCTACTTTGCTCACCACAACAAAAAGAATATCATCAACATATGAGAGATTTAGATAGCTGTGAGGGTTTGTCTTCCTCAGGAACTTGCAAAATGTGTAGATGCTCACTGTTCAAAGATAGTTAGTGAGTTCATGAAGGCTTGATCTTTTTGTGTCTATTTTGAATTAGGTTTTATTTTGTGTGAAGGGTTATTATCCTTAAATTTTATATAAGGAAAGTCTCCATAAATAATTTATGAAGGAATTTTTGGTTTTAGATTAGTGAATCTTGATATTAAAATTTCATATTAATCTTTCAAATTATGTCTTACATTTTAAAAGTAAAACTATAATTTTATATATTTCCATTTCTAAATTAAATTATATGTAAGAATAAGACATGATTGTTTAATTTTTAAATAATAATATATATTAGTTTGTGTAAAGGGTTAGATTAAGATTTTTTAATAAATGCTCATAAAAGCTAAATTGAGAAAGTCCTTTAAACGGCAAGTATAGATCATACTACATATAAAAATTCCTCAATAGAAACTAATATTATAGTTAAAATATTTATTTTAAGGGCAAGTAGAGATAATTACATGGTATTAGTTGGTATTAATCTTATCATGACTTAATAAAAAATCAAAGATATAAATATATGAGTAGAGAATTACAAAACAAGTCCTAAAAAGTTAAAACTAAAGGTAGCCATTTCATTATAGCTTAAAAAATTAAGCTCTTAATTGCCATGGAATTGCCAAAAAGGGCCTATAATATAAATTAATAAATGGCACCATCTATACCAAGAGAAATATTGTGGACCTTAAATGGAAAATATAACTAAGCATCTAATACTTTATCTACTTCCAACTATTGAAAAGAAATAAAATAAGTTTCTCACTTAAGGAATAAATAATTTAGATAGAATAACTTATAACTACCAAATTATGTAATGTTAGGGATACAATTAGGGTTAGGGTTATAGTTGCATTTAGGGATAGGATCTACAATAGGGTTTAGGTAAGGAGCAGGGTTAGAATTAGGGTATTCAGAATGTATTATGTATTCAAAATGTAATATTATTCTAAAGATCAAAAGAAGGTACATAAACTAATTATTTGAGGATGATCATAGATTAATAAAGCCTTGAAGTTGCATACTTCATACTATTTTCAAAGAGGCTACTCAGAGGTCTATACTAAGGGTTAGAGTTTATGATTTTATTTTTAGCTTAACTTAGATTTAATTTCTAATTTTTTTAGCTTAACTTAGATTTAATTTTTAATTTTATGATATGATTTTAAGGTGATGCCAAAGTTCAAACATATGTTTCATATAAGCAAATTGGATGGCAATACACAAACAATAAATGACTCAAGTCTAGTTGAATGTGAAGTTTAGTTTAGTCACACATACAAAGTGAATGTGAAAGTTAGTTCATACACATCTTACACACATAGAGTGAATGCCAAAGTTCATTCACATAAACATGTACACACACACTGAATACCAAAGCCAATTTTCAAACATACCCACCCACACACAATAAAAATCATAGTTAATTCACACACACATACAATTGACACAAAGTGAACATCAGTGTTTTTGTACAAACATAGAGTAAGTGTCAAAGCTCATTCATAGACACATGCATGTACACACATAGTGTGACAAATTTCATTCAAATACATAGGCACACACTTCACACAAACTGAATGACAAAACTAAATATCTTTCACACACACACACACACACAAATTTCACATGAAGTGAATGCCAAAGTTAACATTCAAACATGCACACAATGAATGTCAAAGTTTATTCACACACATACAATGAAAGTTAAAATTTATTCAAACACACAAAGACTCACAATGAACATCATTGAAGTTTGTTTGTAGACACATTTCACAAAAAGTGAAAATAATTTAGTTTATTCGTACATCACACAAAATGATATCCAAAGTTCATTCGTGCACACACAAAAAAGGAATGTTAGTTCTTTCAAGTGCATTCTACATAAAGTGAACATCAAAGTTCATTCATAAACTCTACACAAAATGATATCTAAGGCTCATTTGTACACACAAAATAAAGAATTTTAAATCTTTTAATTGTATTACACACAAAGTGAATATCAAAGTTTTTTCATACACTCCACAAAATGTGATAGTTGAAGTTCATTCACTTCACAAAATGTGTTAGCTTATGTCCATTCATAAATAAAGAAAAAATGAACGTAAAATTTCTTTCAAGCTCACATAGATACACAACAAATTCCATTGTTGGTTCAAACTCATATACCATACAAAGTGAATAACAAAATTATTTTTTAAAAACACGCACTAGAAAGTGAATGCCTAAATTAACTTTCCCACACACACATAATTTACATAAACAAAAAGTGAATATGCCAATGTTCAAACATAATTCATTCACATAAATTTAGTACAAGCATGCATTAACACTTAAGATTAAACATTCCAAACTCTAAACACACACATAAAGTGGGTGCCAATTTTTTAAAACATGGTGATGTTCAAATACACACACTAGATAAAGTGAATGCCCAAATTAAATTTCACACATACGATTCACACAAAATGAATGTCAATGTTAAAACACACACTTCACACATAGAAAATGAACATGTGCCAAATTTTAAACATGCTTCACATACAAAGTTATGTAGCACCCCTCCATTCTCACCTTGGATGTGCAGGTAGTTTGGCTAAGGAACCTGATGATGAGAATGCAACAAGAGCTTCTGTTAATACTTTTGGGAGCATGATGCATATTGTTATTATGCAGAGTTTTATTTGGATAAGGTGATGCAGTAGTATGTTGTTCGGACAGGTGGAAAGGGTGGCATCATACCATTGGACGTATGGGTGACATACGAGTATGAGATATGATTGCTAAAGTCCCTTCCCTAGTGCTTTGGCTATTAAGTACATGTGCTCTAACTTGTATGTTTGAGTGAATAGGTACCAAGCATCGACTCCACCTAAATTGGCAGGTTTGAGCATGCCCTGCACCCAATGGAAGTAGTTAACCGGAGATAGCACTTGGTCCCCCACCCTAACCATCATCCTCGAAGAGGATGAGTACCTAGTTTTATACCTTGTCAAGTACTATCAGTGGTTAGTCAGGGTTGCTTGAAGTTTTGTGGTCAGTTAGTGTTGATTGAAGTTCTGCCTTTTGACCCTTGTTAGTGGTTAGGTAATTGTTTTGGCTTTCAGTTTAATTTGTCTAATTATATGCCTTGGTTATCTTATGCATTAAAATAGATTGATAAATAAATATATATAATCCTAGTTGATAATAAAATAAAATTATAGTGTAATATTATAATTAAGAAATAATAATAAAATTGTAAATAAATAGAATATTATAAAGTTGGTTATATAATTAATTATAATATGTGAGTGAGTGTGGGTAAATGGTTTTACCCGTTTGTGTAAAATTATTTATTGTGTGTATGTTTAAATTATGTTGGTTGCATATATTTTATTTATTTTTAATAAAGGTTAGTAGGTAGTTAGTTGGGGTAGTTGTAAAATTATTTTGTTCGGGAGTGGGAAAACTAACTTCCCTCCCTTCATTATTTATTGAGAAGAAAAAAATTCTTGTTGGGGGGGGAGGTAATTAATTTCATCTTCCCTTCAGAATGAGTTTTTTGAGGAAGATAATTGGATAATGGAGGAATCATTGCACAATTGGAGGTTCAATTGCATTTGTAGTGAAATCATTTTAGATTTTGGGAGAATGAAACATGACTTTTAGGTCTGGTACTTTTATATGGAGGATTGAAGAAAGTTATGGATCTGGGACAAGAAATCAATGATTTGGGAGATTTTTATTACAGGTGAATCTACATCGATTTCCATTTTTATTTGATTTGTGGCATAGTTGCTTCATAATCCTTTGCCTAGATTTTCTATTTCCATTACACATGATGTACATAAATTTACTATAGCTACACAAAACTATTCCAATAGCTTGTGCTATCCAAGTTCTCCTAGTGTAGCTCTTGGTTGCAACTATATAGATATTTTATGTTCAGACTTATTAGATTTTTGAGTCACTTCCCTATACCATTAGTTTCCTCATTTATCTAGAGAATTAGAAATGCTCAAATATCTATTGCTACATCAAGATAGGTGTTATCCTTATCATGTTTTGTAATAAATATTTTTTATAATTTCATGTCTGATTGTGAGTCTTACTGCAAGTTCACTTATATCGGCCCATACCTACCCTTTTACTTTTTCTTTTATCCTTTTAACTACCAATGACGGCTTCTATGGAGGAGACACTATTGTGCATTATGCGAAGTTTCTTACTTATATCTAACAAGTTTCCCTAGTTTTTTTTTTATAGATGTGTTGTGGGCATGCTTATAAAACTAAATGCATTGCCGTCTTCTCTCTTGGGAATAGAATAATGAATCTTCTTCATAACATTTAGTAATGGCTTGAACTTGGAAATTACCCTAGTGCCTTCTCTTCCAAGCCAAATTATCCAACTTTGTTAGGATCTTCTCAACCCTAGGTTTTATTCTCTTGATTGATGGCGTGGATGTTGGATTTCTCTTCATTTTAAGAAACAAAAGATGATAACAAAGAAATTGCGCAACGATTGAATGAAAGCTGTTGTGTTCACCTAATTTTGCGGTTTGCCAGGTATGTTGACGTTGCACAAACCCTAAGCTCGTTTATTTCTCAAATATCTGCAGGGTTCAAATTTCTATTGAGATCAAGCTATTCACTAAAGGTTAAACTATTTTTAACATAAGCAATTTTTCAAAACCTTTTTGCATTTTTTATTCTCCTTAATAGTATATATTTTCAATTACGTGGCACTTATTGCTTATTGTAGGCATTTAAATTGCTGTAACACCATCCCTTATTTTACTTTATTTTGGAAATTAATTGTTTAGAGTTCTAAGATATGCTTATTTTGTTAATGCTCTATTATATGGCATTATAGCTTGTTTAAACCTATTGAAGACTGTTGAAGATGAAAGCTAAAGTTTGATGACAGTCGCTAGTTATTAAACATTGTTATTCTTTAGACATTAAGTCTAAATTGTTGGTTAGAAGATGAATATTTATATCACGTCACTTTGATATTGTTAAATATCTCATTTCAAAATAATTTACCATCTTTAACTTTTTAATTTTCTAAAACCTAGTCAACAAATCCATTTAGCACATAACCTGCCATCATTGCATTCCATGAGATTACATCTCTTTGAGGCATCTAGCAAGCAGTCTTGCGCCTTGTACATGCTTCTACATTGTGCATACTTGTCTATTAGAGCTGTTGCAACTATCACATTTGATAGTTCTTTATCCCTTATGCGTAGATGGATGTCATACCTATTCCAATGCACGTTTCACTGCAACCTTATGTCTTTTCTTATTGCATCTATTTGAAAGTTTAATAAGCCTTTTCAACATATCCATTTTGTGCATATCCAGAAACTATGGCACGCCATGAGACCACGCTTCTTTGAGGTGTTCTGCTAGTTCACGTGCCTTGTCTTCGCTTCTACATTTTGTGTACATGTTTACCAGAGCATTTCCACTATTATATTATCTAACAAAGAACCGCCTACCATTATGCTATGACGGACACCCATACTCATTCCAAAAAACCCATCTTGGTGTAGGCCGCTGGCAAAGGGTTTAGTATTTGGCTTTCCCCTGACAATTGCATTTGCTTAAAAGTTTCTAAAGCCTTTATAACAATTCCATTTAGTGCAGATCCTGCAGTTCAATGCATCCCTAAGTCACATTCTCTGAGGCACGCTGTCTAACTACTCTCATACATTGTCCATGATTCCTCACTTAGCATTCATGTCCATGAGGGTAATTGCGTTCTCAACATATGATATACTCCTGCATTTTTTTTATGTCACGAGGGTCATTCATAACCAGCTCCAAGACTCCCATTCTGTCATTCAGAGAATTGTTTTTTTTGACTTATTGGTAAAATGTGTTTATTAAATGTATATGGTTTGTATTTGTGTTGCAGTACTATCATAGTAACATTAATTAACTTTCTGATCAATAGAGCATTATTTCTAGGGTTATTGTGTATAGTTTTATACTGACTTAGGATATATGTATTATATTTGTTCTTGAACTAAATGTTGCCTAGAATATTAATATTTAGGGTGCAATTAGGGTAATTGTTAGATTAATCTTTTCCATTAACTTATTTAACATTGTAAAATATGCATTATTAATAATTAGAAATGATGCTTCATAGAAGAGTAGATATAAAGGATTTTAACTGTGTACTTATCAATTAAATCAATCTTTTAGTGATGAATAAATGTAATGGTCTGTAGATTGATTACTTCTTATAGATAAGTCATTGAGAGTTGGGGACTTTTAAAATAAATAAATAAATTGCATTATGTCTAATTATAAACTTTGTTAGGAATAAGTAATTATAACGTTTCTTATACCATTTAAGCAATGTTTTGTTTATTTTGATTTTTCATTAAATGTTCATGAGATTCAGTTAGGAATAATGGAAAGGTTATATTCTTTACATAGAATAAATTATTTATAGATGACAATTGAAATGTATTCTTCTAGTTAGAATTTACAATATACCAGTTGCAGAGAAATTAAAACCATGGTAAAAACATACAACAACTCTAGAGACTTAAGTTCCAAATTAAGGCTTAGTTGATGTTTTAATTGAGTAGAGTCATGTATAGGTAAGAATAGTAAGTAGTTAATCTTAATTAGATTTTAATTAATTATGAATTATCTTTTTATATGCTATCTTTGAATAAAGAGAGAAAGAGTTATCATAGAAGGATCTCATGTTTAGAATATAGGATTTTCTTAATTTTCTGTTATAATAAAAGTTGGCTCTTTGTGTTAAGTAAGTATAGATTATTGTGCAATAATTACATATAGGTAATTGTCTTTTATGTTTAATATCTACTTACACTGTGCATAGAATTATGAAATTGGTCTATTCTAAAATTGAGATTGGATAATAACCAAGCTACAATCTTATATTGATAACCTTGTCATGATAAATTCTCTGTAGTAACCAATGTGTCTAGTCTATTGGAATAAATGTTCATGCTTTTGTTACAGTGGGATGTTAAGTTCTGTGTCATTAGGAAGTTGGATTGTAGAAGCTAAGGAGGGTTTAGTTGTACGCATAGTCCTAGTAATATTATGACCCTGAAGTAGGTTGAGTATATGATGAGTCATATGTAACCCTAGATTGATATATCCTATTCTATTAAGGATTCTTGTAACTAGGATGAGCATGCAAGATGGTTAATGCCTTGCTTGGTATATGGAATATGTGTCATGATGATTGTGTAAGTGGATTAGTGTCTTGGTCAGTGTAAGGTTTTCTAGTTGCAAGTAGGGGGAGTGGCTTTCAATGGGAGAGGCTACCAGGACAACCATATCAGGTGATGACACTCCTCCCTATTGCAGTCTAGCACTCCCTAGTTGTATTTCCTCCCTAAATTGCGTAAGTGCCTCTGGAAGTGCAGTTAAGTATGTCAGTGATGTTTATTGTGGACAGTTTGATAATTGGTGTCATGTATAACCCTACTGCTTGTGTTAGTCTATTGTTCTCCTTACTATCTGTGAGTGTGGGATCTTGTGTTATCTCCTAGCTCGGGGGGTAGACCTTAGGGTTCCACATGGTCAGGTGGAAGAGCTTTTATTTCCATTGGTTTTTCCCTTGCCGATGTTCGTGGGTGAGGAGGATATATCTTGTGCATTAGATATTAGATCTTGTACTAGTTTGAGGAAGATGATTATGCATACTCATGGTCTAGCCTTGTGTGATAGTCGATTCATAATGTATGTATTCAGAAAGGTGATAATGTAATCAATGTAATGAATTACTCATGTGTATAGGAATTTGTACATTCACATGTAATCCTGATCATGTTGATTATTCATCTGATGTTATGATATGGAGATGTATATGTTTATTCATTTAATGCTATAGATTTAGAATGATCTACTAATGTTAGTTAATAATGTATGTTGAATTATGTTAATTGATTTGGCTAGTAATGCAACCATGAAATCTTAGAGGACAAGTCGTTAGTTCAAATGATGTGTATAGATGTGTTAACATTACTTTGTTATCTTATTCATATAAAAAAAAAAATTTATCCTGCTTTGCATAGCATAGATATGTTGTTCTCTAAGGTGTTCATGGAGGGGCATTACAAGTTATCTCAATCACACAGAAGTAAATGTACTCGAGTTTAAATATTCCAAAGAACAAACACACACAAAGTGAATTTCAAAGTTAAAGCACACTCTTCACACAATGTTAGTTTAATCACTTCACAGAAAGTTGATTCAAACACACACTTCATACATATATGTATTTTAAGAGTTACTTTGTGCAATGCTTGGTCGATAGGAAATTAGTAACATGGATTTTTATTATCTGACATTATCTAGGTACTTCATGGTTCACCTAATCTCTTGATTGCTTAGAATTTATTGAGTTCATTCACAATTTACTTCATGTGCTTATTCATTTAATACCACCCAATTATTTATATTTGTAATAAAAAATTGAATTTCTTATTGTATTTATAGCCTTGTCTACCAACAACTACATGTAATGGCTTTCCATAAAAATAAAAATATAAACTTTTTAGTGATAGGCCTATAAATATTTGTGCCTATCAGCCATTTGATAGTAGCTTTGGTGCTTTAACTTATTACTAACCCAGTTTTTTTAATCCATGCATAATGAGTGACTTATTGAATTGCCAAGGCTGAATACTTCATTTCTATAAGCACTTGTCTATAGCTATCAAGGTGCTTCATCTAAAAAGAGAGTAAAGCAATTTCATGGAAAAAAATCTAACTACAAAGATGTGACATTTATGTAGATAAGACCCATTTTTAATAAATCTTCCATTTACATTGCATCATATATCATTTATCTTTATTAGATTAAAGCATCTTTCTTTTGCTTCATTGTGTTTGTAATACTTTATGTTATTTGTAGTTTAGTGTGTTGTCCACCATTTTGCTAATTAAATCCATTTTGCAAAATCTAGAAGAGAGCACTAAAAAGGGAAAATTTGAGCCCAATTGGTTGGGACCATATGTTGTTATCATCTTGCAACACCTGAGGGGTGGCCTCTAGATGAACCCATGAACATTCTGCATTTGAAAAGGTTCTATGCATGATTGGTTGAGTATCACAAAGAAAAAAAAAGTACCAAAATAAAAAAATAGATAAAAAACCCAAAAGAAATAAAAGAAATCAAGAAAAACTCAATTGCAATAAAGTCATCCAATGGTGAAAATCACTTCAGTGACGCCTTGGATAAGTACCATGGTGAAAACCCATTTTAGACACCATGTGTAGTGGCCGGTTCTACCATCTAGTAAGTTCTCTTTCCATCATGATATTCCATACCATGAATTCTGCATGGCTTGGAATTCTGAAACATCAAATCCTATCCCCCACACTACATTATCCCACCCAAAGCTAATCCATGTAATGAGGATCCTTGTATGGTTCTTTTGTACATCTCTAAAATCCAAATTTACAAAAACATTAGAAAATCCAAATAAAATTTGGTAGTCCTAATAAAAAATAATTTTTTTTGTAGTCTTTCCTTTTTTCATGGTCCAAAATTTTTTAAAAAATTGGTCATCCATATGAAATAAGTTGAAAAAAAAATATGTATAAATTGAGGTAATTAAATGGAATAAGCTTATATGAGCCTCAATTTATATTTAAAAGTATCAATTACTATCAATAGATCTTGATAGAAGCTACTCTTATAGGGTGGCTACTGTTACACGATGACTTCTATAAAGGCTACAACCATGTGGTCTATAAGAAGACCTTGGCGCACTTACACTATAATAAATTTTATTTGAAAAATAATATTAACTATTTTAGCCTCAATTTATATTTAAAAGGATCAATTACTATCAATACATTTATTAAAATTAAAGTGTGCATGCTATTATAGGGTGGCTGTTGTAAAGGCCACAACCATGTGGTCTATAAAAAGACCCTGACACACTTACAATATAATAAATTTTATTGTAAAAATAATATTAACTATATTATTTTTAGAAACTAATATCATGGCAGAAGAAGCCCCATTAAGAAGTGTTACTGCTTCGTGTTGTTGGGCCATATAAAAGACATCACATATCTTCCTTCTGTTGAGGACTGTCGAGAGATATTCAAAATTCCTTGAGAATTAAAATTTTGCATTGTTAATGAGCATATAGGTATGAGTAAATGAGGAGTTTGTTTTTTGTTTGGGGTAGTACTAACACAGTTCTGAATAATTAGTACTATACAAAGCATTCCAATTCTAATATCTAATTTTTTAAAAAAAATCATTTCATTCATGCTTTGGTGGACATAACTCAATGTTCTAATAGGTTTCCCTTTTTTCATAGAAAATTTGTCAGTAGAGTTGTTTTCTGCATTGCCTGTTATCTTAGGCAACATAGAGTGAAAATAGAGCTTTTTTAAAAAAAAATTATTACATTCTTTAACTATATGAATCTTTTAAATTAGAAATTTCTAAATTATAGAGTATTCTAAGTTTTAAAAAGATAATAAAGAAAAAATAGTTTAAATTATCAAATCAATAGTTTATATATATATATATAATTTATTAAATCAATTTTGATATAGATTTATAGAATTAATATATTTTGTTGATCTAGGCATGAACAATAAACACAATAATTATATTATTGATTGGATATACTTAAAATAATTAAAACCATGCCATATATAGACAAACCCCATGAAGAAAACTGAGGTTTCTGTTGATGATTGCGATATACAGCCTTCTAGCAGGTTTCTCACGATGACACACCTAAAATCCTTGGGTTTGTTGAACCTACCAGTGTAGATATTAGGTGAAAAATCAGAGGTCACCCTTGCTACCATTACAATTCTCAGCTTAATTTCAGCAAGTGTCCACTCCTTGCATCATCATGAAGTTACAAATTGCTATACCTTATGAAATCTTTCAAAATTAGAAAACAAAAAAATAAATAAATAAATAAATAAAGCGGATTATACTGAAAATCCAGATTAAGCCATCTAAGTAACTCTACCGGGGCTATGGACGCTCGCTGGCAGTGGGGCTCTACTTAGGAGAATTGTAACGATAACCTTGCCGGGGCTATAGACGCTCGCTGGCAGCAAGGCTCTATCCGGTAGGCTATGAGGGAATATCCTCACCTACGTAGGCTAATGTCAGTCACTGGTTTGTTCAACTGATCTTCAAGATGAGGATAATTAATCACATGCACACAACTAAACTGAAAATTGAAATTCATGCATCTTTATTGAACACTTTGAGTCTCAAGCTGAATAGTAATTTGCAGGAAAGATAGTTGGAAGTTATGAGTTCATTTCACCTAGTTTCCTTGAACACTCTGAATTTAATTGTTTTGTTTTGGTTGCTAGTTGTTGTGATGTTCACAACACGCCCCATTATGCTCCTTAGCAAAATGGGGACCCCTGCTGATGTCTTGCTTTTTGCTTCTGCTTGTGTTTTTTCTGCTTCCTGGCGGTCTGGTAAAAATGAAGGTCAGGTGCATCATCATCATGATATATGATAAGGTAGGTCATCATCATGAGGTTAGTTTGTCAAAGTTCATATTTTGTTGCTGTGACCTCATATTTAGAAAGAGCTTGAAATTCCATGCAGGTTTGCCTTTTACTTCACTTGAAAATTTTTCCATATGTGAAAGTTATGCACGGTCAAAGTCTTGGTCAAACCTGATATTCGCAGGAGGATCATCATATTTTTTATATCCTAAGTCATGTTGTCAAGATCATCATGATCTTGGTCTATCACCTGATAAAAATCATGCAGTCGCAGTATCCGGATGTCAATCTTAGGTGGTAGTACCCTTTACCCGTCAAAAGGCCTTGTGCGCATTATGCAGCATCATGATTTTCTTAGGAGCGTCATATGTTATAAACTCGGTTTTGGTTGCATGATGATCATCATCATCATCATATTTGAACGCCCCCCGATAATATCCTAAGGTCTGAATATCATGATGACATCGGCTTTAAGTCAAGGTAAGTTCCCCCGTCGAAGTGGTATGTTGTATCACGAGCATCATCATGATGTTTCAACACTACCTGATCTTATAATACCATGCTGATCACCCAGACTTAGAAAAATCCACCTTCGGCATATTTGCATGCGCGTGCTATAAACCTATCGCAAGGTCATCATCATGATATTTGCTAAACTTCACGAAGATGATGATGACGACTCCATATCATCTTGATCTTTCACGAGTCATTTGCTGAAATTCGCTAAGTGATGGAAGCATCATCATCATAATTCGATTAAGAGGATCATCATCTTCATATCCTCCTGATCTCTGGTTAGCGAATATCATGATGATCACCCTATCTATTCAGAGGGGGTCGATATTGCATTTCTCAACAGCATGATCATATTTCACAATATCACCCTAGCGCAAATATCATGATGACCTTAACTCATCCTTGTGCTCCGAAGACAAATTATGATGATGACATCATCATGATAAATTGATGAGGGTCATCATCATCATATGTTTTATCCTGTCCTGTAGTCAAGATCATCATGATCTTGTTGGTTCGCCTGATATTTCGTAAAGACCTCCTGCCGATGAAGTAAGGCCTTTTGAACATATCCTGATGATCATCATCATCACATTTTCCCTTCGGCAGGATTTTTTCCCAAACATGATCCGGTTGGCGAAATATCATGATGACGTCATGTTTTAAGTTTAACAAAGGACCCGAATATCATGATGACGTCATCCCGATCTGATAAACGAAGAAGCTAATATCCTGATGATCATCATCATCATTTTTTCTTTCAACAGGATATTTTCCAAAACACGATCAGGTTCACGAAATATGATGATGACGTCTTATTCTATGTTCGACAAAAGCTAATATGATGATGATCATCATCATCCTGATCTTTCGAGAGGGTTACCTTGGCCGCGAAAGGGTCATATTCACTTCATCATCCTGATCATGCTCCTTAGGTGACCCGATATCACAATTATCCCCTGATCTTAACTGAACACCATGATGACGTCATCCTTAGCATTTCAATGAAGCCCGAATATCATGATGACGTCACCATCATCTTCCTTTCCCAAGCAGCATGATTATATTCATATCCTCCTATTCTTCTTCAACATGATGATGATGATGATGTTGTTCTTTTCTCCAATATGCAGAAGCGAAATATCATGATGATGAAGTATGTCAGCTAACATGTTTTTTTTGACGCACCGACAGGGATAGTCATGCCGATGGGCAGGAAATGAGGCGGTGGACATTTTAAAGTGTTTTTTTTGGCGCCTCTGGCATTTTTTCAGTCAGCGATAGTTGACCTGATCAATTTTGAGCAGTCTTAGCGCATTTTGGACGCGTTTTGAGAGGATTCTGGATTCGATTTTCTCCATCTTGCGCAGTCACCCGGATTTAAACGCTTATTCTATTTTCATGCTGTTTTTGTGATAAATGTGAAACTTATTGCTTGTCTTGTCTTGCAGGCTTGCAGTTGAGGAAGCAGCTGGAAGGTCAACACAGTGACCTCATGGAGGCAGAAGATCTGATCTCAGGAGCAAGAAGATAAGGATGAAATGTGAAAGGTCAAAGCCATTCAAGTAAAGAAGAAGGTTGCAGCTGAGGGTATTATCACAAAAGACAAACAGAAGTTATTGCCCAGCTGCTGGAACTTCTCAGAAGGGGCAATATTTCGCCCAGATTTGACCACTGCTCTGAGATATTTTTTAGAACTGGTTCACCTGCATTTATTGCTGTAACCAAGGGTTTGAACCAGGGGTTCAGTTAGGTTTTTTGCTGTAGTGAGGACAATCAGAATGTCTTTATATTGTGCCTCTCTACACTGTAATACTTTACAACAGGGGCTACACACAGGGATTTTTAGGGCTTACAACAGTTTTTCTTAGGAACACACAGCATGTTAGCTTAGCATAGTTTAGAGTAGAAGAAGGAGGTCGCCTGTTTGTCTGCAGTAAGGTGCGCGTGGAATGTCTGGCTGCCTTACTGTATCTGTAAAGCTTGTAAGTTCTCTGTAGTATGATCAATGAAACTAAGAGTCATTCTTACATTGTAAATCATGTATGGCTATTCGTTTCTAATACAATAGAATCTGGAGTTCTGCATCTATCTTCTGAGTGTTCTCCTGCTCTTCTTTGTGTTTTGAAATATCTTCTTTGAGAGCTTGCAATTTTAAATGTATGTTTGTGAAAATGCTCAGAACTTACATTTAGGGTTTTTACTGTGGATTTGATCAAACTATTGTGGTATTTACATAGTGCATAATAGAAACACTTAGATCCTTCTGTAGATTAAGTGAGGTATAGATTAGATCTTTCTAACTTTTCCCAACCCATCTGAAATATTTAGTTGAAAACGTAGAAATCTAAAGGAAATTGTCTCAAATTTGAAGAAGCATGCATAACAGAGCTATAAGCAGACAGTTTTCATAAATAGGTAAAGAAGAAGGCTGCAATAAATCCAAGAAAACCATCTAAAACTTGCAGCCCAGTATCACTCTTATGCAAAGGAATGAAAAGCATTGACATATCTCATGACCTTTTTGCATATTCTTAGGCCAGTAAACCACAAAATAAACCTAAACTACGTAAGGCCCCTTGAACATTACAGCTTCACATTGACCAACTGAACTTGACCAACCGAACCATTGTAGACTTGGGATTAGTTGAATCACCAAATGATTCCTTCTTGTCTTTCAAGTATAGTTTCAGTTCATTTTATGTGAATTTTAACTTATTGTTATGATTGCATCAAAACAGTCATCAACAGTTTTCTGGCGCTAGAAGGAGGGCTAGAAGGCTGTATATCGCAATCATCAACAGTTTATAATCTTGGATTTTTTAAAATCTTTTGTACCCTACAATCAAACTGTAGGTAAATCTCATCTTCCTTCCTCTTAGCACCTACATGCATACCATCTTCTTTGTGAATCCTGCAGCTGTAATAAAAATGACACATAAAATAAAATATTTAAAATAATTTGTAAAACACCTCCATTCCAAATTCTCTCATTTAAACCCTACATGCAATCCTGCATGCCAAAAAGAATAAGAAAATTAAAACAATGTAGTGACAAGATGAAGAAATTTGAGAGCCTCCAAAAAAACAAGTATGGAGAAAATTAAAACAATGTAATGTAAAATCAGAGTTTTTATATGTTTTTAATATCATTTTGGTAACTTTTATTATTTACTAAAATTATAGCTCTACAACTCTTTATTTTCTAATTTAAAACTATAAACATCTGATTTTATTTAAATGTTTTTTCTTTGAATTTGTTGTTGATTGGTTAAATCTATGAAGTATAATATCTAATAAATTATATATTATAAAATTTCATATTATATATCATAATATAATATATGTATTCTAATATTTTTGCCTACTTTGAGTAATTTATTATATTCATAGCATAGAGTAAAATAAAAATAGAGCTCTTTTTTTAACAAAAATAAATAGTTTAAAAAATCAAATGAAGAGGTTTTTTGTATATATATATATATATATATATATATATATATATATATATATATATTCAATACCATTTTGGTAAGTTTTAATATTTATTAAAATTATATCTCCACAACTCTTTAAAAATATAAACTAGTAGAGAATTACAAGAGAAGTCCTAAAAAGGTAAACCTAGAGGTAGCAGTTTCATTATAGCTTAAAAAATTAAGCTCTTAATTGCCATGGAATTGCCAAAAAGGGCCTATAATATACATTAATAAATGACACCATCTAGACCAAGAGAAATATTGTGGGCCTTAAATGGAAAATATAACCAAGAGTCTAATACTTTATCTACTTCCAGCTATTGAAAAGAGATCAAATAACTTTCTCACTTAAGGCATAAACAATTTAGATAGAATAACTTATAGCTACCGAATTATGTAATGTTAGGGATACAATTGGGGTTAAGGTTATAGTTACATTTAGGGATAAGGTTTACAAATAGGGTTTGCGTTAGGAGTAGGGTTAGAATTAGGGTATTCAAAATGTATTATGTATTCAAAATGTAATATTATTCTACAGATCAAAAGAAGGTAGATATAAAGTAATTATTTGAGGATGATCATATATTCATAAAGCCTTTCAAATAGGCTACTCGGAGGTATATACTAAGGGTTAGAGTTTATAATTTTATTTTTAGCTTAACTTAGATTTAATTTCTAATTTTTTTTTTAGCTTAACTCATATTTAATTTCTAATTTTATGATATGATTTTAAGGTGATGCCAAAGTTCAAATAGGTGCTTCATATAAGAAAATTGGATGGCAATACACATACAATAAATGATTCAAGTCCAATTGAATGTGAAATTTAGTTTAGTCACACACACGAAGTGAATATGAGAGCTAGTTAATACACATCTTACACACATAAATTGAATGCTGAAGTTTTAGAAGAGATGGTGACTAAGCTAAAGTTGGAAAGATTGAAACACCCTAATCCCTATTAGATACCATGGATTCAAGATGATCATAAGGTACTAGTGAGTGAATAGTGTTTGGTGAAATTTCATATTGGATCATATCACGATGAAGTCTTGTGTGATATTATTCCTATGGATGTTTGTCATATCTTGTTGGGTAGACCTTGGCAGTATGATAGAAAATCTATACATGATGGGAGAAAGAATACATATACTATAACATCAAATGGAAATAGAATTGCTTTGATTCATTTAGAGGATGACCCTAAGAATGAAGTACATGGGAATGCTAGAATCTGTTTGGTAGATGGAAGAAAATTTTTGGATGGTTTGAGACATGAGAATATGTTTTATGCCTTGATTCCTAAAAAGCCTAAAGCATTAAAGAAGTAGACTGAAGAATTACAACTGGAGGAGATAAAAGAGTTGCTAATAGAATATGAAGACATCATATTAGATAATGTACCTGAAGGATTACCACCTATAAGGAGTATTAGTCATCACATGGATCTTATACCAGGAGTTAGTTTGCCTAACAAAGAAACACATAGAATTACACCGGCAGAGAATGAAGAATTGAACAAATAGATACAAGAGTTGTTGAGAAAAGGTTTGATCAAAGAAAGTTTGAGTCCTTGTATAGTACCTGCAGTACTTGCACCTAAGAAAGATGGAGAATGGAGAATGTGTACTGACTCTAGAGTAATAAACAAGATCATAGTTAAGTATAGATTTTCTCTACCTAAGATGGATAATCTCATGGATTGTTTAAGTGGATCAAGATATTTCACAAAGATAGACTTGAAGAGTGGATACCATCAGATTAGAATTAGAGAAGGGATTGAATGGAAGATTGTTTCTAAGACAAATGAAGGATTGTATGAGTGTTTAGTGATGCCCTTTGGATTGACAAATGCACCAAGTACTTTCATGAGATTGATGAATGATGTCTTGAAGAAATTCTTGAGTAAGTTTGTGATTGTATACTTGGATGATATTATGATTTTTTGTAAAACAAAAGAGGAACATTTGTGGCATATTAGCAAGAATTTGTAGAGATTGAGAGAAGAGAAATTACTAATAAACATTAAGAAGTGTAGTTTCATGAAGGAAGAACTAGTGTATTTGGGATTTGTGATTTCTACGGAAGGATTGAAGATGAACCCTGAGAAAGTAAGAGCAATTGTTGAATGGCCTACACTAGAGAGCATTAGAGAGGTTAGCCAATTTCATGGATTGGTTAGTTTCTATCAGAAGTTCATTAGAAATTTTAGTTCAGTTTGTAACCCTATGACGGAGACAATGAGAGGTGATAGAAAAGACTTTAAGTGGACATCTAGAGTAGATAAGAGTTTTGAATTGTTGAAGCAAAAGGTGATAGAGCAACCTATTTTAGCGTTGCTAGATTTCAATAAGGTATTTCAATTTGATTGTGATGCAAGTGGAAATGTAATTGGAGCAGTATTAAGTCGAGAAGGTAGACCTATAGCTTATTTCGGTGAGAAGTTGAATGATGCAAGGAGAAGATATTTAGTTTATGATCAAGAGTTCTATGCCATAATTCAAGCCTTGAAGAAGTAGAGAGAATATCTGTTGCCTAAGGAGTTTATGTTGTATACAAATCATCAAGCTTTGTAGTATTTGAATAGTCAAGGTAAGTTGAATCAAAGACATATGAGATGGGTAGAGTTCATGTAGAGTTATACTTTTTTGTTGAAGCATAGGAGTGGAAAATCAAACAAAGATGTTGATGCATTGAGTAGGAGAAGAAACTTGTTGACAGAAATGAGAGTTGAAGTGTTGGGTTTTGATGCATTGAAGAACATGTATGAGGGAGACACTAATTTTGTAGAACCTTGGAAAGCATGTAAGGAACTTGTTGTGACAGATAGGAGTAAGTGGTTGGACTATTTCATTCAAGAAGATATGTTGTTCAAAGGAAATCAGTTATGCATACCTAGAAGTTTAGTGAGAGATAATTTGATCAAGGACATTATGGAATTCATAAGATAATGGCCTTGGTGAGTGAAAACTATTTTTGGCCTTAGAAACATAAGGATGTTTGGAGATTTTCTTAGAGTTATAGAGTTCGTTAAGTTACAAAAGGGAATAGTCAGAACATTAGATTGTACAAACCTTTGACAGTATCGGAGAGACCTTGGAAAGACATAAGCATGGATTTTGTAATGGGATTGCTGAAGGCACAAAGAGGACATGATTCAATATTTGTAGTGGTTGACAAATTTCTAAAGATGGCTCATTTCAGAACTTGTAAGAAGACAACTGATGCAGTGCATGTAGATGACCTATTTTTCAAGGAGATTGTGAGATTGCATGGATTACCTAAGAATATAGTTTCAGATAGAGATACAAGGTTTGTTGGATACTTTCACAAGACACTTTGGATGAAGATGAAGACAAATTTGAAGTTCATCTCAACTTTTCATCCATAGACTGACAGACAGACAGTGGTAGTGAATAGTTTTGGAAATTTGTTGACATGTTCAGTTGGAGAGAAGACAGGAAGTTGTGATTTAATTTTTTCACAAGCAGAGTTTGCATACAATAATTTAGTAAATAGGAGTACCACAAGAACACCTTTTGAGATTGTTACAAGACTAAACCCTAGAGGAGTAGCAGAATTAAGAGATATCAGCATGGAAGAAAAGAGGAGTGCAGAAGTAGAAGAATTTGTAGATCATACAAAGACAATGCATAATCAGGTGAAGAAGCATTTGGAGGATATAAATAGTAAGTATAAGGAGAAGGTAGATGAGAAGTGAAGATGTAAGGAATTTGAAGTTGGTGATAGAGTGATGGTGTACTTAAGAAAAGAAAGATTTCTAGTTGGGACATATAACAAGTTGAAGATGAAGAAGCTTGGACCTTGTAAGATACTCAAGAAATTTGATTTAGGAAATGCATATGAAGTGGAATTACCAGAGACCTTGGGTATATCACTTATTTTCAACATAGCAAACCTCTATTCATATCATGAAGCAGAGTTCAGTGATAACATGGAAGAAGACTTGAAGAAGCAATAACCACAACAAGCACTGGAGTAGATTGAAGACATTTTGGATAGTAGAGTTAGATGTAGCACTAGAGGAAGACAATACAAAGAATATCTTGTGAAGTGGAAAGGTAGACTAGAAGAAGATTCAACATGGATTTCTCAGGCTGAGGTAGACTATATTGGTTCCCCTCTAGCCTAGACAAAGTGAGGGACTCACTTTTTCAATAACCCCAGATCTCTGATGCAGGAGCATCCCTTGTTCAAGAGAAATCTTCCATCAACCAAAAACATTTACATTTTATTTTGTTTGTAGGTTAGTTTGTTTCTTTTCATTTTCCATTTCATTTTAGATAGTTCAATCAGAAGTAGTTTTTGCTTTTTGATCCGACATTCTACCACAGTTACATTTCACATCTTTCAGATCTAGACTTAGCATCTAGATTAATTCATTTACATCATATCCAGAATTTAGAGCATTTGGATTAAGTATCAGAAAGTTATCCCTATTAGAACATCAACTATTTTCTCAGAGCAGAGCATTCTAACAGTCCATGATGATCAACTAAAGGAGAAGACTTATAGGGCATTCCTCAACTTGTGGAGATTAACAACACATCATTCAATGATCTTTGGTTCATGGGTAACCTTCCTCGAAGATTTGCACATTATCCCATTCATCTATGGAGCCATTCTGTACATTTAGGCCCAACCTCTCCATGTTTGTACATTACAACTCTTCATTGGAATTTGTGATCTTCCTTAGCTGATGCATATGAAACTATTATTCTAGAGATGATATATATGGATGTAATATATCCTTAAGAAAGCAGCAATCAATTTATCAAGTTGTAATCATATGCAAAGTTCATTGTTTAGATTTTGTGCAAAGGACTTCAAGCTATATCTTGTGGATATTCTGTAATCAGACCTTTTAGCTGTAGTTGTAAGCCCACTTGATGCCAGCCTAATTGTATTTGAATTCTATGATATACTGAATGATTAAATCTGTGTTAGTCTCATACCTTTAAGTTGTTTCTGTTGTGTTTACTCTTGCTGGATGGTCTAGATAGTTCACAAAATTGTGTGGTTGGTCTTGTTTCCATTGTGTTAGTCTCATATCTGGAGGGTCCTTGTTTATTCATAAAATTATATTTTAGAGCTAATATTACCTATTTTTAGTTCACAATAAAAGAGATGATGAGATGGGTCAATGAAGAGTCATCTCTTCTTGAAGAGTAACTATTCTGTGGAAGAAAAAGAGTTACGTGGTTTGGGGAATTCTTATTTTATTTTCTTTCTTCCTTATGAGAGTGGAATAGAGAATTTGAATATATAAAATCATAAGAAAAAATATCTCTATGGTATGGAGTTTGTGGAGAATAGAGGTTCCACGGCTTGGTGAGATTATGTCGTAGTCACAACACTTTGAACACTAGGAATTCATAACCAACTTGATTGCGGGGATTTTGTGCTTTCTACTTGGAGTTGGTTTTCTATGTACATCAAAATTGATCTTTAGTTATGAAGTCAAATTCCTTGAATTGTTTACATGAATATTTATATTGGGACTTTTTTGGGGGTTTACATTCAATATTTAAAATTTCTTCATTTCAATTGCATTTCTTCATTTCAATTTCTAAGTCATATTGGGACACTACAAGGCAGTAGTTTTGGCTTTGTTTTACCAGTTAAAACTATTGATCTCCATTTCTTCCATATTCTACATTCTCTTGCACATTACATTTCTTTAGAAATGTTGTGAAATGGTTCTTCTAACAAGATTTACCTTATGTTTGAGTCAATATGTATCACTTCTTATTCACAAGAGTTATAATAAGGGATGTTATTATAGTGTCAGCTTATTTTAATATTGTTTCATTTAGCTTCACCCATAATCTCCACAAAAACTTTTCATTGTTTTCCTTTGTCTAAGGGGGCGATTTGTTTTCCTACAACAATATAGTAAATCTCTTCTCTTTGTAAAATAGCATCTTTCTAATACCCTATGCATATATTCTTATGTGTTAGTTGGGCACCAAAGAAACACATTCATTGTGCATATCCTACCAATTGCATTTTCTTTAAAGATTTAATCACTTAAACAACAAACCATTTTTGTGTGACCTAGTAACATTGTATTCAATGAGATGACATCTCTTTGAGGCATTCTATCGAATGGTTCACATGCCTTGTCTATGCTATCATATTTTTTATCATCCCGTCGGTGATTTTCCAAACTATATTTCTATCAATTATGTCTACTAACTTTATATGGGGGTGTCGTTACTCTTTTTCATGTTCCTTTTATACAGTATGTAAACTAAATGATGGAAAAGGTTGAGGAGACTATCTTTATGCCTATCAACCCCATTTACTTAGGTTTCTAAAGTATTATTACAAAATTTATTTTATACATATCATGCAATCATTTCAATCCATGAGTTAGAATATGCCAAGAATCAACTTGGAAATTTAAAATCTATAATAGAATCTTTCCTTGTAGGCATCAAGTCTCAAGGTAGAAGATGTGGAATATAGAATTCCTTCTACATGGTATTGACCCACAAAGTATTGTTAAAATCTGCATGTGATCCAAATCATAAAGGAGACAAATCCCTATTAGAGGATGTGGACAATAATGGCAAGTTTGGGTTTCCTCCATTGCTAACTTTTGCTTGGAAAGTTTAAAGTTTCTACAAAACTAATTTGTTCTTTTCCTATGAACTGGTGTTTTGTGCCTTGCATGAAAGTTTGATATCTTATGTCATTCAAGCTATTGGTCTTTAGGACCTATCACAAGTAATTTATCTAGCTATGCATTATTTTCTTGTGACTTGAGATATGTTTTTGATTATGTTAAGCTGGGAGAAGGGTCCAAGGCCCATACAAAATGTAGATCAGAAGATAATGCTAGCACATCACAGACCCTCCCTGATAATAACCTGAAAGAGCCATGGAACCATCAAGGATATATCAGTCTTACAATCCCATTAACTTGTCCAAAAAACCACCCCAAAATAGTTTGAAACAACATCCCTGATAATAACCCAAGGAGGGCCAAGGATACATAACCAAAAACCAAAACTGAAGTTATGCGAATTAGTAACATAATAATAGTGAATCGTAAAAATAACCTTACAGGCCAAGATAATGTTCAGCATAATAAAACAGTCATAAAACAACAAGAGAACAACATAAGCATTTAGAAAAGAAAAGAACAAGAATTTAGGACTATTCCAATCATCCTTCATCATCTTTAGCACCTCCTCCTATGAAGTGTGGCTCCTGTGAATCTTTTGTTTCTTTTCAATTTCATGCTCTTTGTCCTGCATTTGCTTCCTCTTTTCTAGCTGCGTCTTGATTTTTTTTACTTCATCAATAGTATTATTAATTATGCTCTTAGTGAACTTAGCAAGATCCTTCATACCTTTTTCCAATTTCTCAATTCTGAGTTGAAAAATGTTGCACGTATAATACATATTGCCCCAACATTCTTGGCAAGTTGAGCAGTTCAATCTTTTATTAAAGAATACTTCCATTTTGTCTAACCTTTTATGTAGATTCTAAATGTCGAAATTAGTCTTGAAATTAGCAATTTTTTCTGGATAGTTCATCTTGGATTTAAAGGTTTCTATATCATTTTGCATGTCTTCAACATAAGTATCATCAACAACATTTCCTCCAATATCACCAACAGAGTTATCATGATCACTAGCATCCTCCTCCCTTGTTTTACCCTCTATTTCTCCTTGTTCCACAATCTCATTATCTTCCCAATTTGTTTCCTCCAACCCATCATAGTATGTTTCCTACTCATCATCAACCTCTATGTGGTCACTCTTATTGGCTTCTAGATCTGAACCTTCCTCATAATCCAAGTTTATTTCCTCAACAGAAGCATCTTTAGTCTTGTTATGCTTTCTCTTAATACTAGTTTTTTCATGCAAGGTAACTTTTGCAAGTCTAGCAGATCTTTTGTCCAGGCCAACACTATGCATCTTGGGGTTCTCCACATTGTCAACAAATTTAGCAGAAAGATTAACTTTGACTGCATCAGACTTAATGTTCAGAATTTTGGTTTTGTTTCCCAAACCCTTAGGGGGTTTCCCATAGTTATCTTTCATGGATAGTGGGATGTTTTCTGAGGAGTCTTTATCTTTGATAGCTTGTTTTTTAGCAAAGTATATGTTAGGGGTAATAGGTGCATGATTACTTAGGTCTTTCCCTTTATATTTATGAGGTCCTTTATTTTTAGGCTCTTTTCCCTTAATGGTACTATCAACCTCAATAGAAAAGCTAGGGTTTATTTTTCCCTTTCCCTTATGCAACCTAGATTTTTCATTACACTTTTGTCTAGGATTACGAGGATTTAGCATCACATTGAACTCATACAACACAAGAATTAACCCCTGGTGTAGAGGGGGGCATGCTTCTTTTATTATGCTCCATTCAAGGGAAGACAATATGAAAAAAGCAAAGTTAATGAAATTACTATGTCTTAGATGGTCCAGTAGAGGGAAGTGATAGCCATGAATAGTCTCAAACCTTCCTTCCAACATCACATACTTCATCAAATGATAGGAGACCATCCCCCAAGGAGTTGGGAGCTCAGTCCTTTGATACCCATTTTGATCTTTGGTTAAGTTTTCATTCTCCTCCAAAAATCTATCCATAAAGTCTTTATAGTCACCATTCCCCACCCTCTGCACTTTTTTCCCATCTAGACACAACCTTGTTTCTTCAGCAATAAGTTCTTATGTGACTATAAATGAGACCCATTTACCGTCACCTCCTTATTTCTCCAAGAGTTAACAAACTACAAAGAGACTAATACATCAAACCTGTGCATAGCCCTTACATAATTCCTGAGCCCACCTTCTTTGAAAATGCTCCAAACCTAAGGATTCTTCTTCAAGTTGACGTAAGAAGCAGCTTCAACTCTAAGTAATTGGTCCCCCATTCTACATAGCACAGGAAAATTTAGAAACCCTCAGATATCACCAGAGAAGATTTGAAACCATGAAAGCACATAAGTCATAAACTTAACAAGATGAATATCAAGGCTGGAAGTAATATGACAGCAAATGTAATTATTAGTCCTCAAGATTAGGACTCTGTTCACACAAAGCAAGTGGTGTTAATTAATAATTTCCTTTTTCATATCTTTGTACTCTCCCTGTCTCCTCATCTCGTCCCAGGACTTGGCATGAAAAGTAATAATTAGCCAAGAGTTATATCCAACAAATGCAATCATATTTGAAATATTCAAAGGATATTTGATATTATAAACTTTACTACATGATCTTTCCATATCAAGGTTTGAAGATTTGTGATTATTTAAAGAACATCTCAGGAGAGTTATTTTTTTCCTCTTCCTCTCATTAGTATATTGACTAATTTGTATTCCTAGCATCATCAGAAATATTTTCTTGAATACTTTGTGGCAATTCCTCTATTAGAGTAGTGGACCAACTCCCAACCATGTTGATACCTAGGTTGGCAAGTTTATCCATGACATTGTTACCCTCGGTAAACACATGCTGAATGGAGATATAAGGGATATTAAAAATAATAATTTTTGTGTCCTCTATGTAATCTGTTAGCATCCAATGGGTGTTCTCTGACCTAGTGACTAGATCCAACACCACTTTAGAGTCACCTTAAACTTCTACCTATTTGAACGCATATGAATGAGTTTTGTGTAGTCCCTACCACAACACATAGGTTTATACCAGATTATTAAAAGTCATTCCAATAGTGTTTACATAATTAATGCAAGAGGGTACTCCCCTATTGACAAAAATATAAACAATTGGAAAACAAACTCACACAACCAAATATACACATTGACATTGGCAACACTCTACCCAAAACAATACAATATTGCAAACAAAATGAATTGTATTAATTTAGATCAAAACACCATAAGTCTGTGACAAAAAATTACAAAACATGGCATTCAAATGACCTTTCTTAGCTCACACATAATAGCACACTTCAATCTCCAATATAAATCTTCACTCCCACTCTTTTGCTGAATATTTGGCTTCATTCATATAGATGTTTCCTCCTTGTGCAGCCAATTCAATAGTTTCTTTACACTCTACTTGTTTTTTCTAGGCAGCAAACTTCAATGACTTCACACTTTTTTTTGTTTGGCAGTGATCCAATTTTTCCTCAGAAAAATCTCTTCTCCAATCTAAAAAACCACTATGGTGCTCTTTCTCTGGCACCACATCCCTCTCTCTGCCTTTTGTATTTTTTTCTTTTGGCAACTAACCCTACTCCCAAACTTCAATGGTGTTCCCTTGAGATGTTCTTTTTTGTATGATAAAAGAAAACTTTTTTTCTTCCCCAAGGTGCTCCTTCTGTATGCATAGTAACCTCCTCTACTTCAAATTGAGCATTCACATTTATTTGAATTTAGTCAATTCTCCCAAACCATTGGTATTTCTCTCAATTCAAAACACATGATTTCAACATATAGAATTATATATATATATATATATATATATATATATATATATATATATTTCTTCTGTATGCATAGTAACCTCCTCTACTTCAAATTGAGCATTCACATTTATTTGAATTTAGTCAATTCTCCCAAACCATTGGTATTTCTCTCAATTCAAAACACATGATTTCAACATATAGAATTACCTCTATTCTTTTAAATACCTCATGGAGTTGTAAATCAATTTTGAGAAATCTTAACTCTAGAATTGGGTGTCGTGGGCAGAAAAATTCAAACTTCTCATAATTGAATGAAAATTGGTGAGTAGGCTCAGAATGATGTCCCAAGGTCCCCTGCAAAAGGATTTTGATCCAAACTTCCATAATTTTGAGATGTTAACCTTTTCATAAACTGACGACACACTATTGACATTAAAACACCAATTTCTAACATTAATCTCTCTCAAACTGTGAGAGATGTGACTTCAATTCTTTTTGCACTTTTGAGATGGTATCTCCAAGAATGTCTTTACAAAAGGATTCTACTCCATCTCTTGTGGATCTTTAGGAATAAATTTCACAAAATTGCCTACAAAGCGTCGAAGTCAATGTACAACAAAAACTCAATTTGATCAAATCCGATTATTCTACCTACACCCCAAGGCTGAGAGATGCCAAAATATATCCAAGTAAACAAAAAATAAAAGAAACAACTAAAAATATTTTTGGGTGATGTCAATTGATCATTTTCCTAGGATGCTCCTGCATAAGACACATCAAGAAAGAGGTTTGTGAGCATACACTTGCAAATGTGGAGTTGAATGGTAGGACCATTCACTCCATTGCTAAAATGTGTGCACAAAAAATTATTTAATTTTCCTCTTTTTCTAGTATCTCATTTGAACAAGCTTTACTCTCCTCCAACAACCCTGCACTCTCTTCCTCCTTCCTCTCATGGATTTGCATCCACTATGCAACATCATCCTTTGCCAAATATTCTCTCTTTTCCTCTCCTCCATTGTGGGATCTAACCCACCATCATCAACCGGCCACCTCCATAAAGCAGTCTCACTACTCTTCTCCTCTTCCGTGGGTTTTGACCTACCACAATCTGACCACCTCCTCCAAATTCCTTCATTGTACAGATCACAATCTATATCAAATGCATGCAAATATACCCCTGCAACATCATGGAAATCAACAATTTCAATCTGCTCTTCTCCATACTGATCATCTCTCAATATTACAAGTGAATATAAAACAATATCATCACAAAAAGCAAGTAAATTTACCTCTTTCTTCACCATTGTAGTATTTCTTTCATCACCTTCAGTTGCAACCTTCATCCGCTCATCTTTTGCTATGAGGTTTACATCTACCCCATATACTCTCATCATCATTCCCATGTCATCAATTATTGTATCATGTTTCTCAAATGTAGCATCTTCAACAAATTCTTCACAATAACATGTTGATACAAATTTACATCTTGATTTGTTTTCATCCCATCATTTTGAAAATACTTATCCACCTCAACAAAAAACAAATTCCCATCGAATACCTCTTCATATAGTTTTGAAGAATTAGGAGTTACCTCTTCACTCTTAGTTGCCCCATTCATCTCCTTCAATTGTTCACTCAAACTAACCAATTCTTCTATCCTCCCACTTTCTTCTTCAAGCAAATTATGTTCCTCTTCAACAAACAAATCTACAGTATCCTCATGGAAATTGAAGCCTTCCATGTATTTACCATTTTCTTCTTCTATATCCTCTATTGTTTTCATCATTTCAAATAGATTAAACTCAAAATTTTCAATTATTACCTCATTTCCTTTCACTACTCCAACTTCATTATCTTCATTTTTTGCTGCACCATTCAACTCTTCATGGTCTTCTATCCAATATCCTTCTAGAATTTAGTCTATACTCTTCATCTCTTCTTTCCATACAAGATCATTCTCCTCTTCACACACTTACTTGTCAAATCTAGGGCCTTCTAGCTTTGTTATTTCTGCTTTTATATCTACTGTAACTTTCTATTCTTCAGCTACAAGTTTGTCACCTTCTTCTATCTTTGTATCCTGTAAAGGATCTATTGTTACTGTCACTACATCAATTTTATATTCTTCATCTATGTCCTTCAAAAGACATACCTCTACTATAATCTCCAATGCTTCAAATCTTTTCATTTCTTCATGAATTATTTTTACTCCACATCAATATCCCACATATTTTATGCCCTTCCATGGGTCCTTCTCTATCGCAATTTCATATTCCACATCTTTTCTACATTCAAATTGGCATGCTAAAATTTTATGTTCTTTCTTTTTGCACTCTTTTCTCTCCTTGTCTCTTCTCCTTTCTAGTTTCTTTCATTTTAGAATGTATAGGCTACTCTGGGCATATGCTCTTCTTTCCAAGCCCCTTCTACCAAAGGGCTGCAACTCTTCTTCTCCTTTGCCACCTTGGTTAGATTCTTCTCTCTTTTCTCTAGATCCTTTTGCACAAGGATCTCCTCTTCTTCATTCTTCATATCCATCCACTTCTTTATTCATCTTTTCATCTTTCTCTTGCATGCCATCTTCAAAACATGTCTTCATCACAAACTCATCCCTCTTAGCTTTGTCATGTTGCATGGCTTCCAACTAGTCATACTTTTCTAACAACTTGTCAAACTTCTGAATACTTTATGTCATATGTGAAAGGAGTCCGTTCCTTTTGTACATTCTCCATCCATCCCATATGACTAACTTCCATGCATGTATCTTCATCCTACTCACATTCCAATATTTTACAATCCTCTTTCATTTACCCTACAACCAAATTCTCTCACCACTATCCTCTACCCAACAAGATGCTAGAAGATGCACCTCATTAAGACCCCTTCTACCCACTTCCTTTCAGTGGAAGAAATCTACACACCTTCTACCTAGCTTCATCTCTGTTGGAGGATAGCCAAACTAATTCTTATAGAATGAATTCTCTCTCATGACTTCACCACTTCAATCTTCACCACTGTTCACTCCTCTTCACTCGTAGGTCTTGGTGCATACTCTGCACTCTCAAGATCTTGTGGCTCTGATACCACTTAATGTAAGAGGGTACTCCCCTCTTGTCAAAAATATAAACAATTGGTAAACAAATTCACACAACCAAATATACACATTGACATGGGCAACACTCTACCCAAAACAATACAAGATTGCAACAAAAATTAATTTTATTAATTCAAATCAACACACCATAAGCCTAAAACCAAAATTACGAAAACATGGCCTTCAAATGACCTTTCTTGGGTCACACATATCAACACACTTCAATCTCCAATCTAAATCTTCACTCCCACTCTTTTTTTGAATAGTTTACTTCATTCGTATAGATGTTTCCTCCTTGTGTAGCCAATTCAATAATTTCTTTACACTCTATTTGCTTTTTCTGGGTAGCAAACTTCAATGACTTCACACTATTTTTTTTTCTGTTTGGCAATGGTCCAATTCTTCCTTAGAAAAATATATTCACCAATTTGAAAACCCACTCTAGTGCTCTTTCTCTAGCACCACTTCCCTCTCTCTACCTTCTGTATTTTTTTTCTTTTGGTAGCTAACCCTACTCCCAAAGTTCAATGTTGTTCCCTCTAGATGTTCTTCTCTGTATAATAAAAGAAAACCTTTTTTTTTCTTCCCAAGGTGTTCCTCTTTTTGACATAGCCTCATGGGTTTTCAAATTATTTTGCAAAGATTGTTTTTAACTATTCAAAAGCGACGTGTGTTGAATCATAAGTGTTTATATATTATTTTTTATTTTTTATATTTTTCTTCTGTATGCATAGTAACTTCCTCTACTTCAAATGGAGCATTGACATTGATTTGGCTTTAGTCAGTTCTCCCAAACCATTGGTATTTCTCTCAATGAAAAACATAGGAATTCAACATACAGAATTACCTATGTTATTTTAAATACCTCATGGAGCGAGAAATCAATTTTGTTAAATCTCAACTCTAGAATTGGGTGTCGTAGGCAGAAAAATTCAAACTTTTTAGAACTGAATGAAAATTGGTGAATAGGCTCAAAATGATGTCCCAAGGTCCCTTGCAAAAGGATTTTGATCCAAACTTCCAGAATTAGGAGATATTAAACTTTCTATAAACTAACGACACATTGTCGACATTAAAACACCAATTTCTAACATTAATTTCTCTAAAACTGTGAGAGATATAACTTCAATTGTTTCTGCACTTTTGAGATTCTACCTCTAAGAATTCCTTTACAAAAGGATTCTACTCTAGCTCTTACAAATCTTTGGAAATAAATTTCACAAAACTGCTAGTAGAGTGTTGACATCAATGTATGGCAAAAACTCAATTTAATAAAATCTAATTATTTTACATGCACCCCAAGGATGAGAGATGCCAAAATAGACATGAGTAAACCAAAACTAAAAGAAACAAATGAAAATATTTTTGGGTGATGCTGATTTCTCATTCACCCAGTATGCACCTGCACCAATAACTCTATGATTTTACCTTTTTCATTTCTTATGATACCTCCAATAGATGAAGGTCCAAGATTACTTTTAGAACACCCATAAAAATTTAGTTTAACCCATCTTGATTTTGTATGTGTCCATCTAGTGTGTTTCCTTATGTAGTCTTTTTGATAATCCATATTATTAAGGTTCTGAGTAATGTCCCAGTGATTACTAACTTTTATTTCATGTTGTATTCAAAGAGATTTAGTTTTCCCTTTTTTGGGCATATTAATGCTCTCTTGAATAGCACCAATAATAGAGTGAATGAGTTTATCTCTATCAGTCACAAAGTTTTTGAAAACCGTATTGTTCCTTTCCTTCTAAATTCCCCAAACAATATGGAAAGGAGTTTTCTTCCATACTTCTTTTAAAATAGGGTGCATGAAAGGAGGAGCCTTTAACCACAGGAGGAGAAAGGAATCCAGATCTTTAGACATAACCCAGTCAATCTCAAAGTTTGAGAAGATTTTCCCCCTAATATCTCTTGCTAAAGGGTAGTGCTATTAGCATTACTATACATTGTTCTATCAGTGTTGGTTTCGGTATTGATCAGGCAGTTTGTTTAGTTTCATTCAATTCGTTCTGCAATTGCTTCAACTGTTTCATGACAACTATTTCATGACAAGTATTTAACTGTGGTTTTTATCTGCAATGATCATTGAATGAATGAATAATAAAGCATTTCTCTTTATTCATTTGGTATCAGAGCGTATGATCTTGTGCGATGTTTGAAGACACAGAGTTCACTGCCAACAAGTGCCGTATGAATGAAAAAACATAACAGCATTCTAAGGAGCAACCATATTTGTGTTGTTTGTATGCATTTGAAGGTAGAGAATGCATGTGTGAAGAAGATATTCTTATAAAGGCATGTGGAGACTTGCTATGTGTGGAGACTTTCTGTGTGCGGAGACTTGCTGCGTGTGGAGTCTTGTTGTGTCTGGAGTTGTTTGAAGCTAGGAGTCAAAAAAAAAATCTATATTTGCCGTTTGATACAAGGTGCTGTATCATGAGAATCATCTCTTCTACGTGCCACTAGTGACTGGTTTTGATAAGCGATTTGGATGTGTTGGTTGGTGTTTATTAAATGTACTATCTATTAGTGCCTGGCTGCCTAGGTAAGTATAATTTGAAATAATGCCCTTAATTGGTGTCTAATGTAAAACAATGCGCATAGCTTATGTTGGAAGGAAGCATCATTTGGAGGTCTTTGCAGGGAGATTAAAGTCATTCTCATTGCCGTTGTGCTCTCTGATGTAGTAGTTGTTGCCTGAACTGAAGTTTCTCCATAAGGCATTTGAATGAAGAAGACATAGTCTGCAAAAATCTGGCAATCATTGGTATGTATTAAAGTGTGTATTTAAGTTTGAGTAAGAAGTCAATCTTTTGGAGTATTATCTACATGGAGATTCCATTAGACAAGTATTCTGGTTTCAATTTTCATACTTGGAGAATGAAAATTCAAATGCAACTAATAAATAAAAATTTGTGGGCAATAGTAAGTGGAAAGGAAAAAGCACCTACAGATGCAAATAAGTTATTAGATTGGAGTAGTAGAGATGATAAAGCCAAGGCTATAATTGGTCTTGCTCTTTCTGACACCGAATTGCACCATGTTAATTTGGATAAATCATCAACCAAAATTTGGGATAATCTGAATAAATTGTTTGGGGCAAAAGCCGTTAATGCAAAGTTTTCTCTAAAACTTCAATTATTTCGGTTTAAGATGGAAGATGGAATCACAATGTCAAATCATATAAGTAACTTGCAGTCTCTCATTAGACAGCTAGCAGAGGTTAAGGTTACAGTAGATGATGATGATGCTAGGGCCATCCTATTAAATAGTTTGCCTTCAAAATACAACAATGTTGTTTTTACACTCAGTCAAATACCTTCACAAACTCTAGAAGGTATGATTTCTGCTCTTCTATCAGAAGAGAAGAGAACAACAGAAGATTTAGAAGATGATCCTTAGGAGAAAGCATTATTTTCAAGAAGCAATTACAAGAGATGAGAGAGAATCAAATGTTTTTATTGTAAGAAAAATGGTCACATAGCTTGGGATTTTAGAACTCGAGCGAGTGATGTTCTTAAAGGAAAGCTCAAAAATGAAGGAAATCTTTCTTGCATTGAAGATGATAAGGACACACCAGATATTGAAGATGAGGATCCACCAGATGGTGCTATTAATTTCTATGGATATGCCCTTTAAGCAAGGTCAGATTGGAGGCAGGCGGCATCAGAGGATGGAGGATTTTCTATCATCTCAAGTTAGCTTCTCGCTTTGAGATGATGCTTTGAATGAGAAGTATTTTTGGTTTTGATTATTTTGTTTTTCTTTATTGATGCTAACGGAGCTGACAGATTTGAAGAATGTATGTTTTGTGAAGATTTTGTTTTGGAGACAGGTTTGGGGTTTGGTGTTGAGCTCAATATGGATTGTTGTCTAGCAAGCTTCAAAGAGTATATGATCTTGAATTATACCCTTTCACGGTCACTAGACAACATGGCAAAGATCTTTCGTATCTCTTAGGGGCCATTGTGGAATAATTCAAGACTCTGTGATTTGAGAGCTTGGGACTAAAGAGCTCAAAAACATAGCTCGAAGTGACACCTTTCTGAGGGTAGACGAGACAGCATGATGAAGCCTCGCTTGGTTCAGGATTTGTTCTTTGGGAGAAGATCTTCTATAAATATGTATTCATACTATGTAATCAGCTTTGTTGAGTTTTTAGTATTAAGGGGGGGTCACTTGGTACTGTTGCGGGAACAATGTAATAAGGGGGGAATGTTAGCATTACTATACATTGTTTTGTCGGTGTTGGTTTTGGTATTGATCAGGCAGTTTGTTTAGTTTCATTTAGTTCGTTCTGCAACTGCTTCAACTATTTCATGACAACTATTTCATGACAAGTATTTAACTGTGGTTTGTATTTGCAATGATCATCGAATGAATGAATAATAAAGCATTTCTCTTTATTCAAGTGCAACAATAAATGATTTATGGATTCTCCATCTTGACAATACAATATACACTTGTTTGGAAGTTGAAACCCTCTCTTTTTGCAGATTATCCAGGGTTAATATTTTGTAGTGGTTTGCAACCAAAAAAAATTGTTAATCTTGGGAATTATTCTATCATTCCAAACCATCTTGCAATATTTAGTATTGTGAGGAACATCAGATAGCAAGGAATAAGCAGTAGCAATAGTGAAGTTTCTAAAATATTAAGGTTTCCAAATCACTTCATCCTTTCCATCATGTCTAAAGAATCTACAATCCCCCCAAAATTTAAACAATTAACTAATGATATTATCATCAACATTACCAAAGACGATATTGAAATCCTTCCAATGTGCTTTTCTATCATGGAATAATATATATCCCTCAAGTTTGTCTCCAATAATAGTAGGACAATCTTCTTTCAGGATTGCAAAAGTAGGATGGTCTTAAAGTGGGAGGTTTCTCTTCCATACATCTTCCCAAAAATTAATCTCTTGACCATTGCCTACTATCCACCTAACCCCCATGGAGAGAACTCTTCTAATTTTTAGTAACCCATTCAATATGACATAGCCTATAGAAAAAGAACTATCATGAGTGAAGTTGTGGGTCTCATTGTCACCAAAGTATTTGGCTCTTAGTATTTTAACCCCATCTTTCTCTTCTTTCATGATACCCCATCCAACTTTTGACATAAGAGATTTGTTAAAATCTCTTATTTTTTGATGCCTAATCCACCCTTATCTTTGGTGGAACAAACAGTGTCCCAACTAATAAGAGTTAGCCTCTTTCTTTCCTCAACACTTGTCCATAAAAAACTTTTCTGAATTTGTTCAATTTTCTCTGCTATAAAGGCCAAGATTTTGAACAAAGAGAGGTCATATACAAGGATATTCTAAAGCAAATCTTTTAGAAGATGATACTTCCTAGCTTGGCTTAACAATTTTCCTTTCTACCCATCCAACTTCCTTTGGACTCTTTCCACAATTTTGCAGTAGTAGGCATTAGATAGTTTTTTGGTAGCCAAATGAAGCCCCAGGTAGGTATCTAGGAGTGAAGCCTTGGAACAACCCAAAATTTTGCCAATTTTGTCTTGTAATATCTCGATAGTGTTGAAGAAGTAGAATTTTATTTTTTCATAATTACTATGCTACCCTTAGACTTTTGAATAAGCATTCAACATATTTTTCCATTCCTTAGCTTCTTTAATAGAAAAGGAAACAAATAATATAGTGTCATCAATAAGCTGCTAGTGAGAAGAAGGGGGACTCGAAGAAGATGGTTTAATACCTTTTAGTTTCTTTGCGTTCACCAATCTAGAAATATTCTTGCCAAGAACTTCAGCCACAATGATGAAGAGGTAAGGAAAAAGAGGGTATCCTTGTTGAAATGAACCAGACAATTGAGAGGGGGGTGAATCCGTTATCACAAAACTTTAGCAATTTTGCACCTTAAATCATTAAACACTTATCCACTATTTGTTATGATTAAAACATGAAAGCATAACCACAAAACCATAAACACAATTGCAAGATCATACACATGTGACACTAGATTTTTACATGGAAAACCCTATCAAGAAAAATATAATGGTAGGAGTTAACCCACAAGATATATATGTAAAGCACAATATCAAAAATTAGAGGCTCACAGCCAATAGGGTTCACTACCGAGAAAAAGGCTCACTGCCAAGGGGTGGCTCACTAGAAAATATTTTGAACTAAGATGTTAGCATCTACTCTATGTCTGAATTGAGTTCCATTGAAGCGCAATATTCTTCTGCTATGCTTTTCCTTTTCTCTTCCTTACTTATCTTCTCATCTTTCCCACAAGGAAACCTTTTCCTCGGCTCATTTGCAAGTATTTATACACTACATCAGCCTTGGAATGATCATCAAGGTCGGCACTATAATCATGAATTGTTGGAACAATCTCTAAGGTTGGCATTACAAACATACATAAAATAAATCTAGACCTAATAAAAAATTAGCTAAGAAAATGTAGTAAATATGTATGTGGATCACTTCCATGCCTTACTTGGGACTCAAACATGATCTTCCATGTTGCAACGAGCTTCTGCAATCTCCAAGAGATCTCTACAATCATTGGAATTAACCAAGTCGGCTAAGATTGGTTACACACTATGTTATCTGGAAGTAATCTTCAAATGCAATCTCAATTCCTTAATGTGGACCAATGCAAATGTGGGAACATGATAATGAGGCCTCCAAAAGTACATTGTAATCACCAGGAGCAACTGTACAAACTCTAACCACTTTATTCATGAGATTCTTCACACCAAAGCACATGAACTTCACTATCTTCAACTGTCATTAAAAGAAAGATAGCTTGTGGACTACTAAATCACAAACCATTGGAATTGTAGACACTATCATCACGCCAGACTTCCCTCTTGAACCATACAGAAAAATACTTCAATGTAGAGGAATGTGGAGAAAAATATTTTCCCCCTATCACTAGTGAATAAACAGAAAAAGTAGGTTTTACTCTGGTGAATGTAACTCACTCAATTCTTCATATCAAAGGTTCAAACTTAGGATTTAGCATCTTCACACATGCCTCTAAATAAATTATAATCCGTAGACCAAGATCTTCACTCTCCAAGAAATGTGGAGCAATCTTCTGGACTATCCTTCAGTATCCAACTCACTGTCTTCACTATGATTCAATGTTTCCTTTCTGATTTTTCTGGAGGGGCTAATTTTCTCAATATCCTCAACATATAAAGATTCTAACCAAATAAAAAAAAATGATATAGTTGACACCAATGACAACAAAGATATGTTAAGATCAATGACAACACCGATTAAGCACGTACTTGCAACAATCTCCCCCTTTGTCATTGATGGTAACATATGATGTAAAAAACTGCAACAACCATCAAAAAAAGATTCTCCCCTTATCTCTTTACACATTTGCACTCTTTCTCTCTAAGTCACATGATTTATCCCTCCCTTTGGCATCAATGGCAAAGGGCACATACTTGTACTTTATTGCTCTGATCCAATCTCTCTTCTGAACTTTCTTCATCTGACTACTCCCCTTGAGAAGTAACCCTTAAAAGCATCAATCTAGATCTAGAGATAGATTTTACCTTTAGATTGATGCACTTCTATGCATCTTAGTGTAGAGCAAGAGGGGTGATAACCCCTATATCTTCTTTGAGATACTTAAAAGTATCAATAGGCAGAGGCTTAGTGAAAATGTCTACAATCTGATCTTTTGTAGATACATACTCCAACTTGACTTCATTCTCTATTACCTTTTCTCTCAGAAAGTGATATCTTATAGATATGTGCTTTGTCCTTGAATGCATTATTGGAATCTTTGATATGTTTATGGCACTTGTATTATCACAAAAGATTGCAGTTGGATCTTCATACACAACTTGGATGTCCTTCAATGTCTTCTTCATCCATAACACTTGAGTGCAACTACATGTTGTTGCAATGTATTCTTCTTATGCAGTAGACAGAGATATTGAGTCTTGTTTCTTGCTTAACTAGGATACCATCCTCTTTCCTAAAAGGAATGCACATCCACTTGTACTTTTTTCTGTCATCCACATCTTTGCCCCAATTTTTATCAATGTATGCACTAAGAGTGAAATCATTGTCTTTTGGATACTACAAACCATAATCCATTATGCCTTTCAAGTATCTCAATATTCTTTTGACTACCATCACATGTGATTCTTTAGGTTCTACTTGAAATCTTGCCACAAGAAAAATTGCATGCATTATGTTAGGTCTGATTTGGGTCAGATAAAGTAATCCTCCAATCATAGATCTGTACCTTTTCTAATCTGCCATAGGTGAGTCATCATTTTTACTCAATTTAAAACTAGTTTCCATGGGAGTGCTTACCAGTTTGGAGTCCTCCATTCCAAACATCTTTAACTCTTTTACATACTTTGACTAAGAAATGAAGATAACTTTATCCAATTGATTTATTTGTAGACCTAAAAAGAAATTCATATCACCAAACATGATTTCAAATTCATTTTGCATTTCCCTAGCAAAAACCATGCACATACCTTCAATGCCTCCAAAGATAATGTCATCAACAAATACTACAACAATTAGGATTTGTTCATTATTGATCTTGAAGTAGAGATTATTGTCAGTAGTACCCTTACTAAACCGCAATTATATCAGATACTTATCCAATCTTGCATACCAAGCCTTGGGGGCTTGTTTTAGTCCATACAATACTTTCTCCAATTTACACACCATGTCTCCTTGATCTGATGACTTGAATCCTTCTGGTTGTTCAATATAGACTTCTTCCAATTCTCCATTTAATAATGTAGACTTTACATCCATTTGATATACCTTGAAATCTTTGTAGGCTACAAATGCTAAAAACATTCTTACTGCTTCAATCCTTGCCACTGGTGCAAATGTTTCCTCATAATCTATTCCTTCAACTTGAGAGTATCCTTTGCATACCAACCTTGCTTTGTTTCTTACCACTTCACTGTTCTCATTCATGTTGTTCATGAAGACCCATTTGGTGCCAATTACATTCTTATCTGTTGGTCTGGGAACAAGATCACAAGTCTGATTCTTCTCTATCTGCATCAATTCTTCTTCCATAGCCTTCACCCAATTTTCATCATTACAAGCTTCATTTACATTTTTAGGTTCCACTTGACAAATCAAACAATAATTAACATGTTCATTAGCAGCTCTTCTTCTGGTTTGAACTCCTTTCCTCTTATCTCCTATGATATGATCTTTAGAGTTATTTAACTTCACATACCTAGGTGTCCTAATAATGATTTCAGGAGCTTGTTCTTCTTCTTCCTTTGAATTTTCTTTTTTCTATACTACTACTTTGTTTACATGGTCATCCGGTTCATTAGATTCATATCCACTTGACACCTTTTCATTGGTTTCATCAACTTTGACATTCGCCCTCTTAATTATCTTCTTCAACCTATTATTGTAGTATCGGTAGGCCTTGCTTTTGGTAGAATATCCAAGGAAGATACCTTCATCACATCTTGCATCAAACTTACCTAGATCTTCATCTCTTCTAATATAACACTTACTACCAAGAACTTTGAGATATTTCATAGTAGGAACTTTACCATGCCATAACTAATAAGAAGTCTTAGAACTATTACCTTTTACTTTGAATCTATTTAGAATGTATATAGTAGTGTGAATTACCTCTCTCCAATAAACGTTTAGCAGGCCAACCTCCTTCATCATTGTTCTAGCAGCCTCTTGAATTGTCATGTTTTTTCATTTCAACTACTCAATTTTGTTGTGGAGTTATGGGTGTAGATAATTGTCTCTTTATCCCTTGTTCTTCACAGAAGAATTTGAAATCATTTGATTTAAACTCTCCAACTCTATCAGACCTCAAGCATTTTATTTTCAAATCTATCTCATTCTCAACCATATCCTTGAATGCTTTGAACTTTTCTAGGGATTTAGCTTTTTCTTTTAAGAAGGTAACCCAAGTCATTCTAGAATAATCATCAATCAGTAAGATGAAATACATGTCTCCTTGTAGAATTCTTACTCTGGTAGGTCCACCTAGATCTACATGCACTAATTTCAGCAGTCCATAAATAGATTGGTCCTTGCTCTTGAAACGTATTCTTGTATGTTTTCCAAATTGGTACTCCTTGCACAAAGAATCAGTAGGTTTCACAAGCTTAGGCAAATCCCTTATAGGATGAGTGGAACTTATCTTCACAATGTTGTCAAAATTGATATGACACAACCTTCTATGCCAAAAACCAACTTTCATCATTCTGAGCCAACAAACAATATTCATTAGTCCCTTTCAAATGATAAATGTTACCTCTCATCTTCTTACCAGTTGCAATCACTATTCCAGAGCTTTCCAAGGTCTTGCATCCATTGTTCTTGAGTCTGAGATCATAACCTTTGCCACACATCTAACCAACACTCAAGAGAATGTGCTTTAATCCCTTCACATATAAGACATCATTAGTGTTGTTCTTTCCATCAAAAGAAATGTATCCTTTTCCACAAATATTACCAACTATATGATCACCAAACCTAACTAGTCCTCCATCATATCTTTCCAAACTTATGAACTTACTTTTGCCACCAGTCATGTGATGAGAGCATCCACTATCAATAACCCATTCATCTTTGTCTTCAACAACCTGAGTGGTTAAGGCACTTTCCACTAGTTTTTCTTCCTTCACATAGCTAGGAGAATTAGTAGTCACAAGTTCTTCTTAAATAGCAATAAACAAGCATTCATTTCTAGAAATATTAGCATTATCTGGTTCACCATCTGATACTCCATCATCATCAAGATTTTCAACATTATAACATTTCTTAGGAATCCTAGGTCTATGTAGCCTTGGTTTATGAACTCTTGTGGGGCACCTAGAAGCATAATGACTAACTTTACCATAACTAAAACATTTGAAAGGTAATTTTCCTTTGAACTTACCAGTACCTTTGGGCAGATTGTTAGCAAAGTTGGCTTCAAGTTCTTCAAGCTCATAATCTGGTTCCATCTTGTACTTTTGTTGATGGTTAAACTTGCGCAGGTTCCAATGCCAACATGGGAAGTTTAAAGAATATGGGACTTGCTACTTGAAATAACCTCCAGATTTTAAAGAAGCTAGCTCTTCCTATTTTAAATGGGGTTTTGAGTAAAGGAAAAGAGTTAACAGGATTACAGATACAATAATCAAATATAAACTATGGCGATGTGCCTGAGAGAAAATGTATTCCTTTAATCTAGTACAATGAACCAATCCTCAAGATACAATTATATTAAAGAGCAGATACTGCATGATTAATATAAATAGATTAAATGAATACTATCAAAAGCTATGACTAGACAACTTTGTAAAGACACAGATAATATCAACTAAGACATAGAACAAAGTTCTTTTCATTAATATTACAGCAACATAAATGGCACAGAAACATGCATAGGTACATTAACCTTCATATTAGAAATAACAAAATTCATGCAAATGACACAATTTGGTCACAGTAAAGTTTCTAAATTCTCTATTAGATTCTTGATAAAACTTGTCAAAAATTGTATCTCCTATCCAAATTCTATCTTCTTAACTATTACAATTGCTACATATTTATAATCATAGACTTGAGTTAAGATTGCCTGTAACAACCCAAATCTTCAATGGCTAAACTGAATTGGGGCTAACTGAGAGTCTTCAAATGTTAAGATTTCAAAATATGCAATTGCTTCTTTCCCATACGCTCATTGTCTAAGGAACAATTGTATGTGACACTCTAACTGTATCGCCATTAAGACACATGGTGACACCCACGGGCTTCTTGCTCAAAAAGAAATTTTACCACATGGCAGTGTCCACTGCAACTACTTGAAACTCTTTTACCTTCAAAAGAAACACACAGGAAAATGCCACTTGTCGCACTTTCCTTCAACCTTGAAAATAACACGTGTCCCTCTCCGTTGGGCACTCAAAAACCTGTATCTTTATGCTTGGGTAACCTAGCATTATAACATCTATCACCATCCACTTTACTTAGAAACTAAGACATAATATCATGGAACCCACTACATTCATCACTTACTACCCGCAGAGAGAAATAAGCTAGGACAGATGGCATCTTCCGTTTGAAGCAAAACTGGACACACGGTAGCCTCTAGCAAAACAAGAAACTAATGAAAAGGCTTTGAAAGATCCTTTGGAAACTGACACTTGTCACACTTCAGTGCAATTGTGACTTAAAATGCCTTCGTCCCATGAGCATTTGAAATAAAAGAAATCCTTCCTCTGCTATTGCCACATGGTGCACTCCTTAACAAGTTTGAAACTATGTCTATAAAATTGTGGCCCACCATATATATGTCGGTACTAATAAACTTTGAACAAAAGAGACACGTGGCAATATTTGCTTAAGGCAACAAAAGAAACACATGGCAACACAAGCTAGAAAGAAACAAGAAAAGAAACTTTTGGAAACTGCCTCTGACATTAACACGTAGTGAAGCCCACAGCACTTACGAAACTTTATAAAAGAAACTGCTATGTGATATATAGCATACTCTGTTGCATCTACTTAAAAGAGAAGTAAAATGTGGCATTGTATGCTTAAAGATCAAAATTATTTCCCTTTGGCTATACCATTGACACTTGGTGTGATCCACGTGTAACAACAAACACAGTTACAAAAATATTAGCCACTATAACATAATATTGCAATACTGTTGAAACAAAATGTAGAGTTAAAACTCTATGGTTCTTGGTGACCCCCAGGACTTTTGAGCCTGCTTAGAAAGAATCCCAAAACTGTCAAAAAGACAATGCCACTGAAATGAAAACTAAATTATAAATTCTACAATGTCATCTAATATATAGACCATTTTGAATCTGATAACCCTTGCCTGCTCTGCAAATCTTGAAAAGTAAAATCAAGATTAATTATATCTTTATGTGAAAATGACTACAATATTTGTACCACAACTTTCAATTGAAACTCCAGTTGAGCCATTGGTACCAAAACAACTTCAACCTGTCCTACAGTAGATGAATCACTCAGACCTTAGAAGATTGTCTAATCATTCTATTTTGTCACAAGTAGAGGCTTTATTTCATCTATCATTAGTATTGTATTACTATCTTGGAAGGGTGAAGGAAGACCTAATTGTACCAAACCTTCAATGTGTTTCTTCATATTTTTCACTCCTTTTACAAAATCAAGGAGTTCTTTACAATTCATAGCTATAGTGTTGCAACTCAAAACCTCATTTACCTTCTTAGAAGTGATCATTCTATAATTTATACCTACTGTTGATAGTGTCTCATCTATTGTATCATATAACTTCTACAATAGAAGTTTAAAATTAGAAACCCTTAATGAAACAATGGACAATGTAGCCTGCATTGAAGATTCCACCTTCTCACATAGCTGCTGGACATTGAATAAGAAAGTGAGGGATGGTTTGAGCTAAATAATCTCCTCAAATATTATTTTCCATACTAAAACATACAACTCTTTAACCAAATTTAGGACTCCTGCATTCTGTGGTCTATTGGCCAACTCAATTGTCAACTATTTTGTTTTCTGCTACTCAGCCATGTATTGTGCTTGAGTTGCACTATTGTCATTTTATTCTTTTAGTAGTTTCTCTTGCAATTGTGTTACTTCTTGCAACTTATCCTGATATTTTTTCTTTATAGTAGCCTTCTCTTGTCTGAAAATAGTGACAACAACTTTTTCTTGTGCCAGCTCAGTCTTTAGAGAAGCAATTTGAGCCTGTATAGTCTGATGTATCTATAATGAAACAGTGGTATGCAACTGTTTATTTAAGTTATATATTTCATTTATTTTAGACTGTATTTCCCAGGTGAGGTTACTACTATTCACCTTTTCCTGAGCCAAATCATGTTCCACCTTCTGTAGCATCTTGGACACTTTTACGTTGTCAGTAGCAACTGCAATAGCAGTCTCATTCATTAACTCTACCTTGTCCTGTGGCCTCAAGAGAGACATATCCATGGCCACTGCATTCATTACATAATCTTGTGGTTGCATTTGTTCATTTGGATTTACCACATTTGGAGAAAAATGTGTTACAGTTAAAGACTATTAAATAGGGTCAAAGAGTGACTTCATATGAGCCACAACATGGATTTTGTTCTCTTTCTTTCTCTTCTTTTCCATTATGGCCTCTCTCACCTTTCTTGTTGTATCTGATTGAGCTTGGAAGGGAGGAGATGCAATATAACCTCCAGCAAACAGATGACCCTGACGCAATCCATAAGGAATAGTAGATAATTTTTAGCTAGGGGAAATCTGAGGTGGGGCCCGCTTGGGGACAAATGGAGAAAATAATGGTAAGGTTATGGCCTGTGAAGACATGGCCGGTGTAGTGGCAATTAGGGAGGAAGTATGTGAAAGCATAGTAGAAGTAGCAGGAGACATTGAAACCTGGGTGCTTGGGGATGCCACTCCTAAAAGAGAAGAAATAGATACAAGAGAGAAGAGGGAAGAAGTACTTACTTGAGTCATTGGTGAGATGATTGGAGCCTATTGTTGCTGTGGTGCTACCACTTCTTCTTCTTCCTCTGATAGAACCAATCTCCTTAGTTTCTTCCAAGGCCTACTTGTTGCCTCCTCTATTAATTCTTTTACATCTAGATTGATTATAGGTTGTTGCAATGGTACCACTCTGGAACCCCCAGATGTGGAAGCTGTATGGGTCCTGAGAGATGATGATGACACAATGCCCTTCTATTTCTCAATAGTGCTAAGGGATCAAGGCCATGGAGATCTAGGATCAGTAGATGATGCTTGTCCTATTTCTTGCATTCCTAGAGCCTCCTTTGTTTCTTCTTCTTCTTCACCCCCTTTTTGGACTCTTCTTGTATCTGGACTTGAGACTACGGATGGATGCCATTCATCGCAAATTGACTCCCATGTCTCATTAGTTTAAACATTTCCAAATGAGTGTGTAAGTTTAGAGATTTCTTACCTATATTTCCAATAGGCCTCAATATTTTTTGTGCTCCATTCTTTACCTTTCAATGTTTTCCTTAGGCCTGCGGTCATCTTAATATTTGGATCATACTCTTTCTCTTTCACATAGAAGATTTCCCAAGACCTAGGCCTCTCATAAGGCAAGTCAATCAATTACACATAGAGGTCTAGGTTATCCTCTTTTGGAGACCTCCTATCCTCCCAGAATGGGCATCCCTCATGTACTACCTTAGCAGAAACTTTATTGTTAATGATCCAGGAGGCCATGAAACTATCTAGGTCATATTTCCGTTTGTCTTCTATGATTAGGAAACCATAGGTAGCCAGTTTTCTTAATAAGAGGTTCTTTGTTCCTCTAACTTTAATTATCATTTTCCCTCTGCTCTAGGGAACATCATACATCTTTTTCTTCCTTTTCTTGTGATCATAATCATTATCTATGATAGACACTTGGCGAGGTACCTCTGAAAATGTGACCCTAGGGGTCAAGACTTTGGGCAATAACACAAGCTCCCCACTGAAACCGTGGACTTTGATTATAGTAGTATGGGCCCCAAAGAAGTAGTCACAAGGTATTGGGTAGTTGGTCAAAAAACCCCTAATGCTCTGTGTCATCCTATGCTCTACAAGATTGGGACTTAATTGGCTAAAAGTAATGACAACAAAACACTTGGCAAATTTGTAGGGGTTTGAAGTATTAGACATGAGTCGCAGACACATGGAAGGTTCTACTACCATCTGACTCTAGGTCATAATATTTAGAGTCACATGATGTTGAAAAAGACAAAAAAATTGACATAACATGAGGTGAAATAGATATGCAGAATACCTAAATACACACTTTGTCAGGAAACTAGTAAGCTGGTCAATCATGGCTACTATAATTTGCTCTAAAAAATCTAGCTAATATTCTTGAGACTTGTCTATGGTCTTCAATCTAAAAATGACTGCCAATCACTAGTCATGAACTGTGATATCTTCATTCTACCAAAATATGAAAGCCAGCATTGAAAGGGCTTCATGGATGTTGGGGGTAAATTGAGTGCAACTAGTGGGTAGTATAGGCAATTGGGTATTCTCCTCACCCAAATGCATCTATGTATTTAGAAACTTCAGTGTTCTATGCAGATTTGTCCATGTATGCTGCATCTTGGCAATGGTTGGAAAAGTGGCCATCCTATCTTATTAGAAATCTAGCATGTCCCTTATTACCTTAGGTGTAATGTGAACCATGAAAGGGCCTTGCTGAATGGAATTTGATGGTGGGTGGAATAGCTATACACATAATTCAATCAACTTGGGGCATGGGTGGACGTTCGGGACCGGAAAATGTGCCAATTGAGAAGTCCATATCCTCATCCCAAAAGTTTCACATTGACCCTTTGATGCTGAGATGAGGCACCTCTGATGTGTTCCCTCCCAGAGACCCTCAGTATTCTTTTACAGGTGCATGCCATATATATCATCTGCATAGTCCTTTACTTGAGCTAGGTCAACACTCACTCCTATTTTAGGGATTCTTGTTCTTGTATAATAAATCTCCTCAGCTATGTAGGTGCACAAGCATAAGATTTATTGTTCATTATCTTATCAGTGGGATCAAAGATCTCAAGTCCTTCCTGTGGTGATTGTGTCTTCAACATCTCTGTACCTTTGTGGGAATTTTAGAAAATTTTGATACAAAAGATAAGAGAAAACTATAACAGAGTTGTACTTAGCTAAAAATGCTTGTGGGGAATAGAGCTTGTATGCAACAACAATTTAGAAGTAGGAAGACAAAAGTAAATGAAACTCTCAAAGGGACTAATACTTAGCTTAGTGGGGCATTTTCAAACAATAAATGACACATCTCATCATATTAATGGCATTAATACCAAGAGATAGTTAGTGTATCTTTTTGAAATTTGTATTGGACGGAGTGTTAGATGTGCTATGAAAGTGGCTATCTTTTTGAAAAAGTGTGTACCTTCTTGGAATTTTGGGGACTGTTGAACAACCTTAATAAATACAATTCTAAAAGAGAAGGGACCTCTGTGCTGCTGACACATGTTCGCGAAACACTTATTTAAAAGGGAAAAAGAGGGAAAATAGAAAGCAGGTAAAGGAAATAAAAGTAACTAACTTAACTATGATACACGATGAGCCTCTTCTCAGGAATAATGTTTTAAGAAGATCCCATTGACTGAAATCTCTTCAAGTTCTCCATCCATAGTTTCTAATTCAAAAGCACTTTTTTTCTTACAAGAACGGATCTTAAAAGGTCCTATCCACAATGCTTCAAATTTGTTGTGTCAGCCTCGCTTGGAAGCTCTCTCATTCTATTTCAGCACTAGATTCCCAACATCAAAATTTAGATTTGAATATTTCTTGTCAAACCAACTTTTAATCATATGTTGATGTTTAAAAACTGATTCATGTGCCCTTTCTCTCTTTTCTTGTACTTCTAGTAACTCGGCTAGTCTGACTTGCATTGAGCCATTTTCTTCAATTTTAAGTTGTTTCAACAATTGCAAGGTAGAAATCTCTATACTTAGAGGCATCACTACATTCTTACCATAGACTAGTTCATAAGGAGACATTTTAGTTATTTGCTTTGGTATGATCCTGTCATCCCATAGTGTTGTATTAAGTGAATTGTGCCACTCTCTCTGATGGTTAGTTCCCATTCTTTTTATGAGTCTGATCAGATTCTTATCAGTGGACTCTGGCAAGCCATTGCCTTGTGGGTAATAGTTAGAAGACATCTTTAGATATATTCCATTTTCCAAGGCAAACTTAGATAGTTTAGTCCCCAAGAATGCTTTAGCGTTATCTAATATGATGGTGTCAGGAGGACCAAACTGAGTTGTTATCACCTCTAAGAACTCTAGGATTACTTTTTTAGTAGCCTCTTTGAGTGTTACTACTTCACTCCACCTTGTAAAGTAATCTGTTGCAATAAGAATCCACTTATATCCCATATTTGACACTAGATTAATCATGCCGATTAAGTCTAAACCGCACTGAGAAAAGGGTTCATCTACTATTATGGGGCTTAAGGCAAATGCTTCATTTCTTCTCTTCCTAGTGTAGAACTGGCAATCCTGACATTCCTTGACCATTTGATAGCAATCTGCAAATAGGGTAGGCTAGAAATAGCCATCTTGTGTCACTTTGATTGCAATAGTCCTTGTTGAAAAATGTCCCCCTGAGGCTCCATGATGCAACTCATATAATACTTTTTGGGACTTATCTCTCTCTACACATCTCAATATTATTCCATCAATGTTCCTTCTGACTAGTGATCAAGTAATACAAAATGGACTCCCTACTATCTATAGTATCTTTTCTTATTAGGGGAGAGTTCATTTGGGAATACACTAGTTCTCATGAATTGTATTGTCTTTAACCCAAGAATCTTGATCAATCTCTTGGAGTCTCAGCACTATTTCATTTTCTTTTTCTTCTATTCTTGATTTTTCTATGTCTTGAGTCATGTACTGACACAGTCCCTTGCCTCTAACAAACTACATGGGCCTTACATCTACATCATATTCTAAAATCTTAGTTATCCAATTGGTTCTTTTTTCAGTGATCTCACCTTCCATGATGTATTCTCCTACACTAGGGTGGGCTACCAATATCAGAATTTTATTTCCTGTTACTAAATGCCTGAATTTGTTAAGGGCTTTTACCATAGCATATGCTTGTTTTTCAGCAAAATTGTACCTTGATTAATACTCTTTAAGTGTTCTACAGAAGAATGATATTGGATGTTCCACTTCCTCTTGATCGTCTTTCTGAGTTAAGACAACTACAACGTTGAATTCTCCTCCATACACATACATTATAAAAGGGTTAGAGAAATCTGGGTTTCTTAGTACTGGTGCAGTTGAAATAGCTTTCTTAACTTCTTCAAAAGAATATCTTCCTTCTATAGTCTATTTCAAAACTAGATCTTTCTTTAGCACCGAAGTAATAGGTCTCACTAGCCTAGCAAAATCTAATATAAAGCGGCTGACAAAATTAATCTTTCCTAAGAAGGATTGGACTACCTTTTTATTAACTAGCAAAGATAGATTAATTATGGCTATGACCCTATTGGATCAATGGAAATCTCATCCTTTGAAACTATGTGTCCCAAAAGTTTCCCTTGAGGTACAACAAAGATGCACTTGTTAGGATTCAAAGAGATTCCAAATTCTTGACACTTTTGAAAAACAACCTCTAGGTGCTCAAAATGATCTTTGGAATCCTTAGTGAATATGGTCAGATCATCTAGATAGATCACAATGATCTTATTTATGAGTTATCCAAATGCCACATCCATAGCTCGCTAGAAGGTAGCTCCAACATTTAAAAGCCCAAAAGGCATCTTTGCATATGCAAATGTTCCCCACTTTGTAGTGAATGTTGTCTTGTGTTGGTCTTCATCAACTAACCAGATTTGATTATATCCTAACAAAACATCAAGCAAAGAAAATATTTCTGACCCAAGTGTAGTCTGCAAGATCTGTTCCATAGAAGGTAAGGGGTAGTGATCTTTTAATGATGCCTTATTTAGGTCTCTAAAATCAACACAAGGTCTGATATCACCATTCTTTTTTCTTATAGGTACCAAATTATACACCCAGGTTGAGTGTGTAATTGGAAAAATGATCTTTGATTATGGAATTTTTTGAAGTTCGTCTACCATTAGTGGCTCAATTCTAGGATTCATTGGCCTTTTCTTCTGTCAGAATAGTTTTGACCCCTCAACAAGCTCTATGGTGTGCTGAATGATATCTCTATTATAGCCATGGAGATCTTCATAGGTCCAAGCAATCACCCTATCATACTTGTTACATAAAGCAACCAACCTCTCTTTTTCCTCTTGGGTAGTAGCATTACCTATCTTTAACTTTCTTCCTTCACTGACCTGGATTTCAGAATAATCATCTTTACTTGCCTTAAACCTCCTTTTGTCCAGGCTTACATCCTTAGGGTCAAATAGATTTTGTAGAGTGATAAGTCCTTTGGGAAGCTTATTTGACTTCAGTTGAATAATTTGATCCCCATAAGCTTCTTCAATCTTGGGTTGTAACTAATTAGCAAACTCTCCTGACTGTTGCAGAAACAAGAGTACTTGAAGATCACTATCAAAAACTTGCCAATTCTGGTCATTATCTAGGATTGCTGGTCTAAATATTACTTTGACTGACTCACTATTAATAAGCAGGTCACTTGCTAGGTCAAATTGAGAACTAATTTGTGCCATACTATCTATTTCAGTGTTTTGTGTCCTAGGAATGACTTCATTATTGAAAGTGTCAAAACTTTCCATCAGATCCTGAATCCTATGGCGGTAAGACCTCCTTCTTACATTCTTTGCTATTGCTTTTTCTTTGACTTGTTTCAACACTAGTTCTGAGTTTCCTTTAACTATCAAATTCATAATTCCTATTTTCTTGTCCAACATAAGACCATGTACTAAAGATTCATATTCAGCATGATTATTTTAGTGCAAGCAAACTAAAAGCGTATAGCTCTTAGAATCTTCTCACCATTTGGGACAGTAAGGCAAATACCCACTCCACCACCATTCTTGCTCCTAGCCCCATCAAAATTTAGGGTACAAATTTTAGAGTTTCCTCCAGACTCTTTATTTTCAAATACTTCTTTTCTCATAACATTTAGAATTTCTTGGCCTTCCTCAAAAATAACATAGGTACCCAGACCGGTAGTGTCATAGTTTCCATAAGGATCACTCTGTATCATGGTCATTCATTGATTATTTTCCTCTTCTTGTTGATCATGTTCAATCCAATCACTTAATTCTTCAACAAAGACTCTTTCTTCTTTATTCATCATGGCATGAGATGCTTCTATCCTTGGGGCTGGTTCATTAGTGGTGTGATCTTTGGACAAAGGTTGTAAAAATACTTTCATCTTCATCCCATACTTGGTTCTTAAAATTAGATGTGACCAATCTAGTGACATATACCATCTTATCTTGTCTGTGAAATCTCTGGATAGGCATAGACCAAAGACATGGGGAATATCTATGACCACTACATCTTGTTTAATAATTATGTTGGGGTAAGTATACAACTGCAGTCAGAGTTGTTTAATCCTTCCTATAGTTTGAATAGATTTCCCATCTAATTGCATGACACCTCTAGTAAGTGGCTCATATTTCATCTTTAAAGCATCTACTATTTGCTTTGGCATGACTATAGTACTAGATCTAGAATCTATCATTGAAAAATGTAGCAATTTCTTTCCCACTATTAAAGTCAGATAAAATGGGTCTGGCTTATATTTACCTACCTCAGTTGCATTATTCAACAAACCTAGTGTCTACAAAGGTGTAGTGTCCTTGTATTGAGCCTTTCCTTTATTAGCAACTCCTTCTTTAGTACTGGTAGATTTAGAGCCCACCTTGCTTTGTAATGCTTCTTTTAATAGTGTCTGTTGCTCAAGGATTGCCAACATGTCCTAGATTGACACATGCATTGGAGTCTTTTTAAACTACACTACCACATTCATAGGTCCTTATGTTTGTGTCTTTGGGTTGTAAGGATACCTTGATCTTTTCAACATCTGACTAGAGGGTGCTTTATTCTAAAATGGTTGAGGGACATCTTGCCTAGTGACTAGATTATAATGATTCTAGAAAGGAGGGGCCACAATAGTCTCATTATTTGTGACTTTAGATTGTTCCATCATTCTTTGCTTTGATCTTGTGTAGTAATCAGATTGCACTAAGGGTTTCTTGGAAGTAGATGCCTCATTTAGGAATACCAAATCTTCATCTTCAATCCATGAAAATAAAGCATGCTTAGGAGCAATTTCCTCCTCTTGCTGAATAGACATCCCTTGCATCTAAGCCATCATCATTGCATTTTAGACACTAGGTGACTAATATGGAGGAGCATTAGATGTCATGACTTGACCTTCTCCTCTTCTCTATTTTACTATCTTTTGTTGTAGATTGCCTCTAGGACAATCTCTAGGCATATGGGCATTGCTGTAAGGGAAGCACCAAGCATTGGTGTCTCCTACTAAATTATTTTGTCCTAGAACTATTCTTTGTTGGGATTATGAAGAACAACTTGTAGATGTGTAGGGACTATGACCAATTACTTTGATGGTTAAGGATTATTTTGCCTTTGAGGGCCTTGATATTGATTTGATTGATATGGGGGTCTGTTTCCTTGGAAACCTTGATAAGAAGGCTTTGGATAGGAAGTTTGTTACCTTTTGAGATTAATTGTCTCATTTGAGAAGGTTCTGAGGATATTCTTGACATCATCCATTTTAGATTCTTGAGCAGAAGGTGTTTCGATAGTAGGTTGTTGAGGTGTTGGGAATGTATACATAGACATAGGTGGAACTGCAAGATTACGAGCTTCTTATGGAAAAGGTAAGGCGATTTCTAGGAACATGGGCATAGGAAGCCTTGGAGGTAGTTTTCTAGGATCTATCAAGTTGTTTTTAGCTTTAACAGCTAACTCATATGCTTCTAGCAAAGTCTAACCTCCTAAGGACTAAATCATTACAGATATATAAAAATTAAAAGCTTTGATGTAGAACACAATAGCCATACCTGATGGTGGCCTGGCTGTAGCAGGAATTCTACCCAGGTCTTTTGAAATCTTGAGTTGAAATCGGTCATGGCTTGTTGTGGTGCCCTTCTTATGGTAATTAATTGCTGCAGTGGGGATGATTTGTCACCCTTCTCACTAAATCTTGAAAAGAAAGCATCGCCAAGCTGATCCCATGTAGATATTATATTTGGTGTCAAGGATCTATACTAGTCCAGAGCCTTTCCTTTGAAGGAAGTTGCTAACAGTCTAATTGCTACATTTTGTAAGGTTATAACATGCACTACACAAACATCTGATACATCTTGAAGATATTCTCCTAGTGTTTTAAAATCTTCTCCACTGAATTTAGGCAGGGCCTTCAAAGCATTTGCTGGAATTGGATCCCAAGTAGCTGGTAGTACTGGAAGAATGAGAGGACTGCCAGTGTTCCAATTTGAATAGTTCCTTGAAGGTATAGATGCTCCCATATTCACTCCTGATGTTGCAACAGCTTGATTCAGTCTTCTCCTTGTAGTAGAAACCAATGGTGGCAGTAGAACTCCTGGATTTACAGTGGACTAAGCTCTTGTTGTCAGTCCACAGCTCTGACTCCTTGTAGCTCTCTGGTTCAAACCATTCTTTGGTATTGCATACTTATTTTCAGTTATTTTCCAAACACCGTAACCCAAGCAGAAGAGATGTGTGAGGCCAATTTATTTCACTTCCCTATTTTGATCATTTTACATTATAGTTGGAGACATTTTTAGACATTTAGAAACTATTGATTTCCATTATGTAGATTTAGACTATATCTCCTGATTTTGGATTAGTTTTGATTAGTTATGTGGTGATTTGATTAGATTCCATTTTGATTCTCTTATGATGTTATACATGTGAGATACATTTGATGATTATTATTGATGATGATTATGAGGTCATTTTATGGACTTGTTCTTGGATTTTGATTTCAGGATATTAGATAGAAAATGCATTTGTAAATCTTAATTATGATGTGAATTATTAATGTTGTGTATGAATTATGTGATGACATGATTTAATTTATATTTCATTAGCTATGATATCTCTATGTTGGATTGACTGTTTGATCCAGTGCGCAGGTGATTCTCTAGGCCATAGAAAATCAGAGGCAAATCTCACACATATGTAATTCCTTGTTAAGACGATCCATTCCCAAGAGGGATGAGGATCGTGTTTGATCGAGTGATGATTTTGTAAATTGTTGATTGTAATTAATTGGCCTAGTCTACCCTTTTATTTGATTTAATTATGTGTTGTAAAATTTATGTTTTAATTCACACCATTTGGTGTTCTTTTATTTATGGGCCATTTAATGTGATTTACACCTCCTTATATGTTTAGTATAGTTCCAAACTTACCCTAGGTGGTACCCATAGGGTCTAGGGTCCATTTGGACTTACTAAACCCTAGGGTAACTCCCATCTAGTCACTCTAAACTTGGGTTAGTAAATGTGACGAAATTTCAAAATGGCTAAGGGTGGGAGATGAGTCATGCCTTGGAAAAATCCCATCTCACTTCCCTAGGCTTGGGGATTCCTCCACCATGAAGACCTAGGGGTCTTAAAGACCCCCAAGTGTGTGGGAACCTCTCCCAAGACTCTCACACACATTTGAGAGCATCTTGGAGGGAGAGGGCTCTCTTGGAGGATAAGAGGATGACATGTGTCACCCCTTATCCTCATGGAGCCATGAGGAGAGTTGTCACCTCACCACTTGGGCTCTCACACATGTGTGAGAGCACAAGTGGATAAGGTGAGGGTTTGAATGGATTAGAAGGTGACACTTGTCACCCTCACACTCCTCCCTTGCAAGTGGCATGGGATGAGGAAGGAGGTGAAAAGTGTCACCTTCTCATTCCTCAGGGCTAAATTTGAAGGCCTATTTTATCATCTCTTGGAGAGGAGTTGGGGGTTCTTTCTTTTTGGAAATTTTTATACCTTTAGAATTTTTTGGGAAAGAGTTGGAGGAGGCTTGGAGGATTGGAGACTTGGAGAAAGCTTGTGGGCTCCTCTTCAAAGTGCATCCATTGTTGTGCTTTTAAGGTAAGCCCTATGGCATTAGCCATTCCCTTATGCTTGTTTCATTTTACTCGTGTGCTTGAAATTTTATGTTGGGTTGTTATTTTCTTTTGTGTGGGTTGGGTGTTGGTAAGAGCCTCTCCATTTGGAGAAAATGCTCAACTTGTAAGGGGTGGGGGAGAGTGAATCTCCGTGAGGTCACCTCCTAGTGTTGTTCTATTTATAGCCTTGAGGGCATTATATGGTGTTTGGGAGTATTTTAGCTGGCGAGAGTGCCATGGTGATTTTGAGTTTTATGGAGATATTATTTTGGCTTGAGGCCTTGGGGTATTGTGATTATCATGTTTTGGGAGTGACCTCTTGAGTTGAGGGGTCCACTCCCCTACCCCTTCAAACTCATTTTAATGAGTTTTGTATTGTACAAAATCCTTGGGTGGATATGTGTTGTTTGCGATCTCTTTGTTGTGGTGTGAATAGAATCTCATGTGAGATCTACCTCCATAGCTTGGGAGTGACCCACTAGCGGGTCTATGGTAGGGAGGAGGGCGATTTGTGTGGCTTAGATTTCCTACTTTGTGTTTATTTTCATTGCAGGTCATTTTGGATTCTTGGAGCTTTGGAGAAAAGTTTATTTTAATCTTATTTGCCTTATTTGGTTGGCTATTTGAGAGCCATGGCCTTGGAGGCCTTGATGTATTTTGCTATAAAAAAAAAATTGTACCCTCAAGTTGAAATGTTGTAATTTAATATATTCTATGTATGCAAGCATGTTTTTCCATTTGTTATACATTTATTGAATGTTGGTACTAAATCATTCTTGTTGTCCTATACTAAATGTTATTTAGTTATAGTATTACGTTGTATTTAAACAATTTTTTTTTTTGAGATAATGCCATTCAAATTAAATTATATGTTTAAAAAAGAAAAGTGGAAATAGGACTATCATTTACTTGTTGAAAAGATAGTTATAGAGGGAAAATTTGTTTTTAAATAAAAATATGTTATTCTTCCTTATTTAATTCTATTGAAAAAAAGGAAAAGAAGAAATAGTATTTATGTTTTAATTATTTTTCAAGAAAAAAAAGATGTAAATACTACTGGTTTATTATAAGATACAAATTTGATTTTATTATTTTATAATGTGATTGTGTGTATATATACACACACACACAATCTGATAAACTGTCTTACATAAATTATAAAGTAAATAATATTCATTTTTGTTGCTGATAAAAAAAGACTGGATAAAAGTGGGAACGACCAAGCCCTGTAAGGGTTTCAGTTTGAAGTGTTTTCAATTAAAAAAAGGAGTAAGTTTGGGGGACGGTGGCACAGTCGCCGTCCCCACAAACCCTCACTGCTCACAATATGGTGGTGGGGGGGATGATCCCCCCACCCACCTCCCACTATATAGTGGGTGGGAGAACCGCCTCCCCCATCCCAAACCATTTACTTAACTGCAACTAGCAGCGGGCGGGATTTAAGGGCCATCGGCCATGATCTAAAATTTGGCCTTCTTTCGCTTTTAAACCTGCCGTGTTCCTTCATATTTTTTGATAGTAATATTTAGTAAATGTAAAATATATATATATATATATATATATAGCAATCTTTGTAAATTCATAAAATGAAAAAAAAAGTTCTTAGATCTGAAACATATTATATGTGTATATTATATATATATATAAAGAGAGAGAACAAAGAGAAACAAAGAGGGAAACAAAAAGAGAGGAGAACAAAAATAATGAAAGAAAAGAGATGGAAGAGAGGATATGATAGGGTTAGGGCAAACTAGATTAGAAACTAATAAAATAATACTAGGGCAAGTTTTGGGATTGGGAGATGGCTGAGATTTAGTAAGTTAATTTATTTAACTATTTTATGTCCATTTTGAACGTGACTTTTCCCTCTCCCTTTTTCTTTTAAAGTTACTTTTATTATTTTTTCCTTTGAGTGATTTTTTTAAAAGGGGTCATTTTCATGAGATTGTGAATTTATCGTAGTAATGATTTTTGTGTAAAATTTTATTTGGGTAGTGTTTTAGAGAATTTAATGGGTTTAAATTTTATTCCCCCCTTGAGATGAATTAGTGGGTGGGATTTAATTATTTTAATACTAGCTTTTAGATTTTCTAGAGGGATTAAATTAAATTAGTTTGGGAAAATCTGATTTAATTCTTCTTAGTAAAATTTTACCTTGGCATTTATTGAATTTTAATTTTTGAGATTATTATATTAGTGGACCATCATTATTGGGGTTATATTATTTTATTATTTTATTTATTTGATTTCATTTAATCAAAGGGTAATTTTATAGCGTTACTTAGGTGAAGGTTATTTTAATATTTTTATTTAAATTTTTCTCATAATTAATTTAGAAGGAGATCTTTTTAAAATAATTAATAGAAATGTTAAAAACACATTATGCTGCCAAAATTTTCCAAGACTTAGGGGAGTTAATTGAAATAAAATTCCCTTGACATTAGTTAATAGTTATTTTTCCTTGCAATTATTAGTCTTTAATGATAGTGAAATTTAATCGATTTTGTACTGTAGAATTAGGGTTAGATTTCAACTCCTGGTTGGAATTGATGGTAGTTGCCTCAGTTTGTTTGATGTCATCAAGACTTGGTTGATCAGGTTTGCCCTTCAATGTGTCTTCTTATGTCCTTTGGTAAGTGAAGTCACAAGGTGATTTGTTTGGGGTTGTCAAGTGTTGACAAATGTTCAATCAGCTTGGGTAGGTCCTGTGTGTGGAGTTCAATGGGTAAGTGCAGGATAAATAAGAACATGAGAAATGTTAAGATTCATTCTGATCAAAAGACATCATCCATATCAAATCTAGATGTTGATATAAAGTCAGTTGATAATGATGTTCTTCATGTTGATTCTGATATTGTATTAGAAGAAAAATTTTTAGGAGTTCCTCAATTTAATGCTTCAAATTTTTCAGTTTGGTGTGTTAGAATGCAATTGTATTTATCCTCTTTAGGATATGATGTTTTAATGTCTGTTGAGAATGGATATTCTAACTCTGCAAATAACAAAGAAGCCCTTGAATGTAATCAAATTGCAAAGAAGGTTATTTTGTCTGCTCTGTCTAATGATGTTTCTTGTAAACTTATGGATTGTGTTACAACTCAGGATATGTGGAGGAGTTGATAAAAATTTATCAAGGTAGTACACCTAAAGAAGAAAACAACTTATTATCTAAGAAGAGTGACAATGATGAAAATCTTTCACATGAAGGAGATGAGACTCAATCAGATTTTGAAGAAGATCAGATTATAATTGATGAAGAATAAGAATGTGAAATTGATATGGAAGGAGAGCTTATATATGCTTTGAGTGAGCTCAAGAAGTATAAGAGAGAAAATCAGAAACTAAATTTGTAGTTGCAACAAGAAAAAGATTTAAAAGACAAAGCTCTTACAGATCTTGAATGTGCTAGAAACCTGATTATAGATTTGAGGAATCAAGCAGGTGAATTAGATAAATCAATTACTAGTTTGAAAACAGAGGTTGAGGAAGTTAAGAGAATAGCTAATGTAACAAAGTTAGAGTTAGAAGCTAAATTAGTTGAATGTCAAAAACTTGAAAGAGAAATAGTTTCTTTAAGTAAAGAACTTGAGGATGTTAGAAAGCAGTTGGAAAAGAATTTGAAGTTTGAAGAAAGTTCAAATAAGTTGCATAAGATGCTTGGTAAACAAAAACTATATGGAGACACTACTAGACTTGGTTTTGAAGAAGGAGAATGTTCAAAAGCTAGAGAGACTCTTAGAAGGAAAATTAATTTAAGTCATCATGTTGTTGCCATAGAAGGTAAAAGGAAGAGTGAAGCTGAACAGAAAACCAGAGATGAATTTGTACTCAATCAAAGAAGGAATTTCAGAAAAATTTCTATTAGACAAGCATACATGTACAGGTATAATTATTCTTTTAATGGTTACTGTTATGCTTGAAATCAAGTTGGACACAAAGTAATTGTTTGCAGAAGGAATACTGGCATTATTTGTTACAAGTGCAATAATGTTGGACACACACAAAGAAATTGCAAAGTGCATAGAAGGTATGATCCTTCATGGAAGTTTAATATTACTCAAAGGTACTATCATTCATTTGATTATGATTTTGACATAGTTTGTTATAATTATGACACTCTTGGACACAAAGCACAGAGTTGCAAAATGTATGCTTCACCTGATTTGAAAAAGTTGAAATGGAAAGAAAAAGTTGGGAGGAAGAAAGCACCTATGAAAATTTGGAAGCAGAAAGAAAGTAAAGAGAAGCATGAATCTAAGCTTGTGCATCTTGCACAAGTCATTTCATCTGTTACATAACATATAGCATAATGTGAGGGGGAGTTGTTCTTGTTCTATCTTTTATCCCCAAGAAGTTACAGGAGGAGATCAGTTGATCTTGTTTTGTTTGTCATGCTTGCCTGAAATGTTTGAAATGAAGTTTCTGATGTTTTTGAGTTTCAGTATATGTTAGGTGTTCATGATCAGTGACATGTTTAGTGGATCATATAAAGTGTTCAAAAGCTCTTTGTACAAAGAGTTTAATGATGTTGTGACATTGATCCTATTTGTATATTGTTTGATACTTACATGATTAAGTTGTCATGATGCTTCTGTTAAGATGTTCTCAAGGAACTCTCACCTGGATTTGGTTTTGCAAAGTGGTGTTACAGGAAGAACTTGATGGTGAAGGTTGTGCAATCTTGATGGGCTGATTTGAATGATAAAGTCAAGAGGAAGGAGTTCGTTCTTGTTGATTGCAGATGTGACAGTGTGTTGTAAAAGAAAGGTATGTGTGTCAAGCTATGACATCTAGAGTTGCTTATGAAATTGATGGTGGTGCCTTGTTCTTCTTCAAGTTTATCAGTTAATCAGAGGCAAGTAAAGGTCTTGAATCTACTGATAATGGTCATCATGTCATATGGTGTTGGGAACTATGTCATGAGGAGTCTCCATAATTTTTGGCTGCAAAATTGTTCATCAAAGAGTATTACTGTGTTTATGTTTTCTTTGCAAAAGGTTCATAAAGTTGATTGTGATGTCAAAAGGTGTTTGATGGTGCCATTTTTTTTCTTAGCATGGAAGGTTGGATGTCCATACTTCAGGTTGAAATGTTGCTTCAAGACTATTTCAGGAACTGGATCAGTGTTGAGTTGAGTTATGTTGATTAGTCTTGTCAATGTTTATCAATGGTATTTATGACCTGTGAACTTTATCACAAGGGTAGAAAATAGATTCTTTGGAGATTTGTCATGTGGGTCAAAAATCTTGATTGTAGAAGAATTGATTGTTTTGGATGTTTGTCTTTCAATCACATGTTTTTGTCATCAGGAGTATGTCAGTCTTCATCTTCATAGTGGTATTGTAATAAGAAGTGGTATTGTCATCAGATGTAAGTTAAGTGGTATCAAAGATTTTGGTAAGTGGTTCTCATTTTTATTTTTGGTTGAAGATAACAAGATGACAAGAGTTTATGTTTTCAAAGTGCTCATAATGCAATATGTTTGTGATGATCAAGCTTTAACATCTTTTAGTGGAGTTACTTTCTCAGGGGGAGATAATAGTCTTTGTTATCAGATGTCAAAAAGGGGGAGAAAAAGAAAGATTTCTTTATGGAGTTTTTCCATCAATGACAAAGGGGGAGATTGATGGAGACAGGTTGTCATTGATGTCAAAAAGGTGTCCTCAGTTTGTTTGATGTCATCAGGACTTGGTTGATCAGGTTTGGCCTTAAATGTGTCTTCTTATGTCCTTTGGTAAGTGAAGTCACAAGGTGATTTGTTTGGGGTTGTCAAGTGTTGACAAATGTTCATCATTCTTGGTTATGTAGTGTGAAATGATGACCTTCATAAGTTCATGTTGTTGGAGTTGCAGTGTTATGGTTTCTCGGGTTCCATTAATAGGTCAGTAATCTTGGTTTGGTATGTCTTTTGGCAGAGTATGAAAAAGTTGCTTCTTGTCAAGATGAATACAAATTTCAGGGTTCAATTAGGTTCATCATGCTTATTATGTTAGTAAAGGTTTGGTATCTATCTCACATATGATGTTAAAATGTTGTGACATTCAGATAGAGGATGATTGTTCTCTCATACTCAACGTTGCATGATATAGTGTCAATGCTTCTACTTCATCAAATCATGGTCAGATTGAAGTTTGCAATTACAGTGATAATATCATTGTTATCATTGTGATCTTCTTAGGTTGCAATAATAGTGATTTTATTTATATCAGTGGCATTGAAATAATTTTATCTCAAGGTCTTTAAAAACTAAGTTTAAATCCATTCTAAATGTCAAGAACTTTTTGTTTTAATATTGAAGTGACCTGCGATATCAGGTCAGAGTCACTTAAAGTGACCTGGTGAAGGGTTTAGCAGTCATGCACAACTAGCCCTCTTCTTTCATAAGTTTGAGCACTAAAAAGGGGACCATGATTTATGTTTTAAAAGGCATTAAATGTTTTTATTAAAAAAAAAGCCATCGAATTATTGGAAGGGAAGCCCGATACCTTTTATGAAGAAGGGATGTTATGTGTTTTAAGTTTTGAATAGTGTTTTTAAAGAGGATTGTGACTAAGCCATAAATGGCTTTTTCTTAAGTTTACTAATTTTTGAAACTCCTAGATTTTTGCCTTTTAAAAAGGCATCTCCATATGAGAGAGAAGAACATTAAGTATGAGAGATTTTTTTATGGATATTTTTTTTCAAGGAATATTTTTTGGAATTTTAAAAGGCAGATTTCTTTCTATTTTTTAAAAAGAATTCCTTCTATTTTTTTAAGGCATTAAAAGCAAAGAGGGGAGATTTTTTTGATATAGATTTTTTTTTTAAGAAGGAATTTGTTTAAAGAAAATTTGCAGATTGGAGATTTTGCAGAGAAGGAGAATTATTTGCTTGATGGAAGATGAAAATGAAAAGACAAAATATTAAAAGGGAATTTGAAGAGAATTTAGGAGAATTTAATGAAGGAAGTTATTTGCAGTTAGAGACAGAATTATTTCTTAAAGAATATCAAAGTTTTTTAGAGTGAAATAGAATGCAAAGATGGAAGATGAAGTTGCTCAGAGAGTTTTAAGGGGCTGGTGCATTATTTTGAAAGGATTTTTTTTAAAGATTTTCTTTTTGTAGAGAAGATGAATCTTTGAAAGGACAAAATGTTTTTATTGATCATTCTTTTGTAAATAAGAATTTCTTCTTACAGATGGATTGGTGTTTGGATTCCTTGAAGTTTTTATTATTGCAGATTAAAGGGTTTTGATTTACAAAGAGAAGGTGAAAAGACATTAAACTTGTTTACAATGGTTTTTTAGCTACATTGATGCAAATATATAAACAGACATTCATGGAGCATAAAAATATGCAGTGTTGTTGAGTGGATTTGGATACAGGATTGATTTTGAATAGAATGGCTATTTGACAGACAAAGAAATGTTTTGTATTGAATGGAAACATAGTATCCCTCTGATATGTTTATTACTTCTATTGGTGATTTGGTTTGCCAGTGAGGCACAGTATGCCAGTGAGGCTTGTGTTCAGTGAGACCTTTCAATTGTTAGTGAGACATAATATTTAGCCAGTGAGGCTTTGTAAGAATTTTTTAAATTTAAGCTAGTGAGGCACTTCATGAGTGGTTTTTCTATCCCAAGAGGGTTTTCCACTCCAGAAATTTCTGTGTTATAATTTGTCTCTATGTGTGCATATTTGTGTTTTGTTTATAAGTTTTTGGTTCACATCTTTCACTATCAGTCTTGTGCATATGAACTCTACAGATCATTAATGTCTTTCTTTCTACTTGTCTTGTAAAGTTTGCAAAAAGTTAAGATTTTACACAACACTGATTCACCCCCCTCTCAGTGTTGTCATTGACTCCTACAGGAATCATGTCATTCACTTACGAAACTTAGGGTTCAGGTCCATTCGATCGTAACTGTAGTAGCGACGCTCCTCACGTCGTATAACCCCCTAGTCGGCTATCATAACATAGAGGATTACATATGTAAATGCTCTTCCCCAAAATTGATTGACATGTTTATGCCTTATGCGTATTGCGACTTAGCAAGCTGACACATGTGAGGGGGTTTCTAGGGACATGTAGAAAAGTTTTTGATATTTCATGTCATGACCACATGACAAATGTGGACATGACATGTGTGTTGCATGTCTTGACTACATGGGAAATGTGGGCATGACATTTGGTATCAGAGCCCAAGTTTGAATACTAGAATTATTTGGGCACATTATTTATTCCATGATTTTGATTAATTTGTAAATACCTTGCTCTTGTAGGGTGCCTCCCTGACGCATTTGGCAAGCGCGCTCATGCACCACAGCATCCATAGAGATACAAAATGAGGAGTCTATAGTAGATGGTCAGGGACCACTAGCTCCACCAAAGCAGCATGCACCACCAGCAGGACCTGATATTGGACCATAGATCTTACAGGCATTACAAGCGGTGTTAGAGATATTGCTAGTAGTGGTAGTAGAGTCACAAATTGAGCCCTATGTTGTTCCATGAGAGGAGCCATGTGCTGAGTCACGTGTAGAGCCACGTGTGGAGCCCCACATCAAGCCATGAGCAGCACCTCGAGTAGAGCCTTTTGTAGAGATTCCTGAGACTACTATGGAGGAGGTTGGTTCAGCTTATAGAGGTCATAGCAAGAGTCCATCACAACAAGTGAGGCAGGAGGAGGCAATGAGAGTAGAGTAGGTTTATCACGGCCCTTACGATTACGGTAGGGGTGAGCCTATCAAAGGGAACAAAGACCGAGGAGATCCTATTAGAGACTTACTTAGGTTGAATCTACCTATGTTCAGAGGGACCACAGAGGGAGTTGAGGCTGAGGCTTGTCTTATGAGTTTAGATAGGTGTTTTGCCTTGCGTCCTTATGAGGGCAATATGAAAGCATGTGTGGTGGTCCACTTGTTGAGAGATGTAGCAGCAACTTGGTGGCGCACTAAGCAGTGCAAGCACTGCTTATCCTTGGATACACTTTCATGGGAGACATTTATTAAGTACTTTAATACGTGATACCTATCAGACCACTACAGGCAGCGTCGTATCAATGAATTCCATGATTTATAATAGCGAGGGCTTATTGTAGCATAGTATGAGTGCATGTCCACCAAATTGTCACATTATGTGAAGTATCTCCATGATGAGAAACTCCTAGTTCATAAGTTTATCAAAGAGTTGAACCATGGGATAGTAGGGTTTGTGCGCATGGCAAACCCCCAAACATTGAGTGATGCTACTGAAAAGGCATACATAGCTGAGGAGATACAGGGACAAGGTTAGAGTTCATGCCCTCAGTTTCAAGATCATAGCTAGTAGCAGCAGGGATTCTGTCAACCACCACCACCTCAAAGAGTAGGGTTTAGTTATGTGCCATTAGCTCCTAGCCCTCCATAGGAGCAGTACCCACAGTAGTAGCAGAGATCTAGGCCACAACAGAGGGCACATGGGTGTCATAATTGAGGTTTGCAGTGGCAAGGTCTGCGTAGGGATTAGAGATAGCAGGGACAACTTGCAAGACCTGCCAGATCACAACAGTCTTACAAGGGTTCATAGGGGTCCACGAATTGATCTGGACAACAACAGAGTGGTAAGACTTAGTCTGGATAGGTATAGGCTCGGGGCTTATGCTATGTTTGTGGTGGAGTGGGACATCTAGCTAGAGAGTGTCCACAGGGCTTTATGGCAGGGGGACAACCACATCCAGGAGGATAAGAGAAGATAGTTGGAGATGTGGGTAGGTCCTACAATATGTTCCCAGTGATTGATAACTGCTAGGCTAATTTTTAGGCATCAATGATTGAGACCTCAGGTATGATTAGAGGTATCCCTATTTCTATTATACTTGACTCTAGTGCTACTGAGTCATTCATATCTCCATCATTAGTGGAGCATTGTAAGCTGGTGGCCTCTAGGTAGGGCAGTAGGTGGGAGGTTGAGTTTGCCACAAGGGCTAAGATGGTAGTAGATGCCTTATTCCATGACTATGAGATATCTTTGGGATCCTTTACTACATTATGTGACCTTAGAGTTATGCCTTTAGGATCATATGGTGTGGTTTTGGGCATGGACTAGCTTGTGGCTCATAGAGCCAAGCTAGATTGTCACTGAAAGGCAATTAGCTACTTAGATGATCATGGTATGTTAGTTGAGATAGTGAGTCTTCAAAAGCCCACGATAGTTTTTATGATATCTACTGAGCAACTTAAGCACTGCATGTGGAAGGGATGTCAGATGTTTGCTATCATGGTTAGTGACAGATCAGAGGATGAGCTTGAGGTATCATTAGATGACCATCTCATCTTGAGAGAGGTTTTTTATGTGTTTCCACCAGAGTTACAAGGGATGCCACCCTATTGAGAGGTAGACTTTCATATTGTTCTAGTGTCAGGTGCCAAGCCAATGTCCCAAGCACCCTATAGGATGACCACTCGTGAGCTCACAGAGCTCAAGTTGTAGTTAGAGGACTTGCTCAAGAAGGGGAACATCTGACCAAGCATTTCACCTTGGGGCACTCTAGTCATCTTCGTGAAGAAGAAGGATGGTTCTCTTCATTTGTGCTTGGATTAAAGGTAGTTAAATAAGGTGACGATGAAGAACCGTTACCCTCTGCCTAGGATTGACGATCTCTTCAATAAGATGCAGGGAGCTAGGGTGTTCTCTAAGATAAACCTGAAGTTTGGTTATCACTAGTTGCACATCCCAGAAGTGGACATCCATAAGACCACCTTCCAGACCTGATATGGCCATTATGAGTTCACTGTGGTACCTTTCGACTTAACAAACACCCCTGCAGTGTTCATGAGTCTCATGAACAGGGTGTTCTATACCTACTTGGATCATTTCATGATTATTTTTCTTGATGATATATTGATCTATTCACTAACTGAGAAGGAGCACCTATGTCAGGTTTTGCAGTGCTTGAGGGAGTAGAATCTTTATGGCAACCTGGCGAAGTGTGCATTTTTTAGGATAGAGGTGCAGTATTTGGGACACATCCTATCTGGAAATGCTATCTCCATAGATCCATCAAGATTAGGGATATCCGAGATTGGCCAGGACCCACCAGTGTGATAGAGGTCAGGAGTTTCACGGGGTTAGCTGGTTATTACTGTAGATTTGATGAGGGCTTCTCTTGGATAGTACACCCCATCACTTCCCTTCAATAGAAAGAGAATAGTTTTACTTGGACTAAGAAGTGCGAGAGGGCCTTTAGGGTCCTCAAGGAGCATCTTACTAGTGCTCCCATCTTAGCGGTTCCTAATCCAGTAGCAAGTTTTATGGTTTGCACTGATGCATCACTTGAGGGTTTGGGAGATGTACTTATGCAGAGTGGTAGAGCAATCGCATATGAGTTGCAAAAGCTCAAGACCCATGAGATGAACTACCCCACTAATCATTTAGAGCTCACAATAGTGGTTCATGCTCTAGTTCATTGGAGGCATTTCCTATTGGGTCATCACTTTGATCTTCATTCAGATCATCACATCATTCAGTACATATTCACACAACCGAATCTGAATGCTTGTTAGTAGCATTGGATGGAGTTTCTTCGCGAGTATGACTTTGGTGTCCATGATAGAAAAGGGAAGGAGAATGTGGTTGTTGATGCATTAAGTTGGAGGCACCATGAGATCTTGACCTTGACTCTGAGTGTGGACTTGAGGGGATGCATTATTCAGCATTTACCTGAGGATGAGTGGTTTCTTGAGGTGTAGTAGGAGATCTAGTCATAGAGGCCCTTGTGGGCAAGTTTGTAGGGTACTCCCTTGAGGCAGATGGGTTACTTCATTTTTGAATGTGCATCTATGTACCCCGTGTAAGCGACCTATGTATTGTAGTGTTATCAGAGGCTCATATAGCACCTTATGCAGCACACCCAAGGGTGAAGAGGATGCATGCCAACCTACGATAGTTGTACTATTAGACAGGTATGAGATGGGATATTGCAGAGTTTGTTGCTCGATGCCTTAAGTGCCAGAGGGTCAAGGCTGAGCATCAATATCTAGCGGGTCTTTTATACACTCATGAGATACCTGAGTGGAAATGGGACACCATTTCCATGGATTTCATTGTTAGTCTTCCTATGTCTTCTTGCCACCATGATGTCATCATGGTGACAATTGACAAGTTGACCAAGGTAGTGCATTTCTCACCTATACGCATGATGTACAATGCACAGCAGTGGTGAGAGTATTCTAGGATGATATTGTGAGATTACATGGGGTACCTCACCGCATCATTTCTGACAGGGACTCATTTTTTACTTTAGCCTTTTGGAGGGCTTTATAGTAGGTGTTGGGCACATAGCTAAACTTTTGCTCTAGATATCACCCTAAGATAGATGGTCAGACAGAGCAGGTGAATCAGGAGTTGGAGGATATGCTCCACATGTATGTTATGGACCACTAGTCTAGATTGGATGAGTATATGTATCTGGTTGAGTTTGCCTAAAATAATGGGAATCACAGCTCATTGGGTATGCCTCATTTTCAAGCTTTGTACGGAAGACCTTGCACGACACCATTGAGTTGGCATCAGATAGAGGACATGGTTGCCATTGGTCCAGAGTTGGTTCAAGATATGGAGTGGCAAGTCACACTAATTAGGCAGAGACTTTAGTAGGCACAAGATAGACATAAGAAGTATGTCGATGCTAAGAGACTAGATCGGAGCTTCTCGATTGATGATAGAGTATTCTTCAGAGTGTGGCCACACAAGAGTACAATCCATTATGGAAAGGGTTCTAAGATCGCACCACACTTCATAGGACTTTTTGAGATCTTGGAGCAGATAGAACCTATCCTACCGTCTAGCATTGCCACCTAGCCTACCATGCATCCACGATGTTTTTCATGTGTCTGTATTATGGCGATATATATCTGATTTATCTCATGTATTGGATTGGAGTGCTCTATAGGTAGAGGCAGACAAGCAGTTGGCTTTGGAGCCAATTCACATATTGGCTCGTTGGATGCTAGGCCTTTGAGGTTAAGAGTTGGACTAGGTTAGGGTGTAGTGGGATCATTATGATGAGGTCACGATGACTTGGGAGGATACAACTAGTTTCAGAACACTCTATCCTCACCTTTTTGACAACTTCGAGGAGGAAGTTTACTCTTAGGGGGAAGGATGTGAGGCTGATTTATTTCACTTCCCTATTTTGATCATTTTACATTATAGTTGGAGACATTTGCAGACATTTAGAAACTATTGATTTCCATTATGGAGATTTAGACTATATCTCCTGATTTTGGATTAGTTTTGATTAGTTATGTGGTGATTTGATTAGATTCTATTTTGATGCTCTTATGATGCTAGACATGTGAGACACATTTGATGATTATTATTGATGATGATTATGAGCTCATTTTATGGACTTGTTATTGGATTCTAATTTTGGGATGTTAGATAGAAAATGCATTTGTAAATCTTAATTACGATATGATTTATTAATGTTGTGTATGAATTATGTGATTTGACATGATTTTAATTTTAGTTTCTTTTTCTATGATATCTTTATGTTGGATTGACCATTTGATTGAGTGTGCAGGTGGATTTTCTAGCCACGAAAAATTTGAGGCAGATCTCACACTTATGTAATTCCTTTTTAAGCCGATCCATTCCCAAAAGAGATGAGGATCATGTTTGATCGAGTGATGATTTCGTAAATGCTTGATTGCAATTAATTTGCCTAGTCTACCCTTTTATTTGATTTAATTATTTGTTGTAAAATTTATGTTTTAATTCACACCATTTGGTGTTCCTTTATTTATGGGCCATTTAATGTGATTTTACACCGCCTTATGTGTTTAGTAGAGTTCCAAACTTACCCTAGGTGGTACCCCTAGGGTCTAGGATCCACTTGGACTTACTAAACACTAGGGTAACTCCCATCTACTCACTCTAAACTTGGGTTTAGTAAATGTGATGAAGTTTTAAAATGGATAAAGGTGGGAGATGAGTCATGACTTGGAAAAAGGCCCATCTCCCTTCCCTAGGCTTGGGGATTCCTCCACCATGAAGACTTGGGGGGTCTTCAAGACCCACAAGTGTGTGGGAATCTCCCCCAAGACTCTCACACACATGTGAGAGCATCTTGGAGGGAGAGGGCTCTCTTGGAGGATAAGTGGATGACATGTGTGAGAGCACAAGTGGATAAGGTGAGGGTTTGAAAGGATCAGAGAGTGACACTTGTCACCCTCAAACTCATTCTCCCTTGCAAGTGGCATGGGATGAGGAAGGACAAGGTGACAAGTATCACATTCTCATTCCTTAGGGCCAAATTTGAAGGCCTATTTTATCTCCTGTTGGAGATGGGTTGGGGGTTCTTGCTTTTTAGAAAATTTTCTATCTTTAGAGTTTTTTGGGAAAGAGTTGGAGGAGACTTGGAGGATTGGAGACTTGAAGAAAGCTTGTGGGCTTTTCTTCAAAGTGCTTCCATTGTTGGGATTTTAAGGTAAGCCCTGTGGCATTAGCCATTCCCTTATGCTTGTTTCATTTTACTCGTGTACTTGAAATTTTATGTTGGGTTGTTATTTTCTTTTGTGTGGGTTGGATGTTTGTAAGAGCCTCTCCACTTGGAGAAAATGCTCAACTTGTAAGGGGTGGGAGAGAGTGAACCTCCTCAAGGTCACCTCCTGGTGTTGTTCTATTTATAGCCTTGAGGGAATTCTATTGTGTTTGGGAGTATTTTGGTTGGCAAGAGTTCCATGGTGATTTTGAGTTTTATGGAGATATTATTTTGTCTTGAGGCCTTGTGGTATTGTGATTATTGAGTTTTTGGAGTGACTTCTAGGGTTGAGGGGTCCACTCCCCCTCCAAACTCATTTTAATGAGTTTTGTATTGTGCAAAATCCTTGGGTGAATATATGTTGTTTGTGATCTCTTTGTTGTGGTGTGAAAAGAATCTCGTGTGAGATCTACCTCCCTAGCTCAGATATGAGCCACTAGCGGGTCTATCATATGGAGGAGGGCAATTTGCATGGCTTGGCCTTCCCCCTTTGTGTTTATTTTCTGGTGCAAAAGCACCCCAAGAAGACTAGAGTCTTATGCATTTCTATATTTAATGTAATAAGGTCTGTGTGACCAGACTTGTCATTGTAGTTTGTAATTCGGTTTCTGTTTGTAAGTCCCTAGGACAATTATCGAACTGTCATGATAAGGTTGTTAGTTTGTTAGAAGTTTGTTAGTTGGTTATCTCTCCCAGGCGCTTGGAATTGTCTCCCAGCCACTGGGAATCGAGTCTATACTACTGTTGGCAGGTAGTTAAATAGCTCAACTCAAATTGATTGGACATATAGATTAAGATAGATTGAGATTTCTGTGAAAAACAAAGGAATTCTAAAGTTGTGAAATCAGATATCTGTATCAATTTCTAGAAGCAATAAAAGAAAGATCATGTTTGTGTTGTTTTCTGGTGTTCAATTTCCTTGTGTAGTCAATTTTCTGGTTTGTAGCCAAGATGGGTTCTTTAATCCATTCCACCGGTTGATTACTTTGTAATCAGTGGAATGGTTGTATATATTAGTTTAAGGTTTCATTTTTTGGTTTGTTCATGTTCAGATTCACAGGATTGGTTACAGCATTGAAGAATCCTAGCATGTGTATGTGCTAGGTTGACAAAGTGCAGAGAACTACATATTGGTAGAAGAAATAGTTCGGAACAATTGCAGGGATAAAACAGATCAAAAACTAGGAAGATCCATGGGTTTCAAAAGATATACAATTTATGTGTAGATTGCTTTTGTATGCAGGATATACAAGTTGTGGGAATATTGCTATCGCATATCCTTGCATATATTACTTTTGTCTATCGTTGTTGTATGTAGCAACATACATCAGAAATGTACAAGGCTGTCGGCATACAAATTAAGTCAAAGTTTGCTCAAATGCATATTTGAATCAAATATACATTTCCTGTATATATCACTTTTGTTTGTTGGAGACAGTTCATGTGTATACGGTAGTTGCATGATTGTGAGTATCCCACAGATGTATATGTCAGACTGTACATTGTGAATGTACATCGGATTGATACAAATAAGTCAGTGGTCAACCTTTCCTAAAAAGCATATTCCTGAGGAATATTCGGTGAATGTATATTTTGAATTGTATGCATATTGAAATATACATTCATAGATACATTAGGGTTAAGATACATAAGGTGAGTAGTAGGAGCGGTAGGAGGAACTGACATAGCAAGTCAAGGTTTGTATGTAGAAAACCGATTGTATCAGTGTGACGGTAAGCATCGGGGTGAAACCTATTGAGGAGGTTGATCGCACTTGTGTTGCCAATAGGTAACAAATGTAAAGTGTATTCATCAATATGAAGTGTGGGATCAGTGGAAGGATTTTGAACTTTGCTGATAGGAGAAGTCTTGGTGATACTAGTGTTAGGGACACATCATTGTGAAACCAGGGCTCGGCGTGAAAGGAGCTTGGTTGGTCGATGGAGATGATCTCAATGATGGGGAAAACATTCAAAGGTAAATGGATGTTAAGGAGGAATTGATAGCTATTTTGCATGTTTTTGTTGGCAGCTTTGCATCATAGTGGTATCAGAGAGGAGTATCTTCTAGGAAGATAAGAAGAAGACAAGATATCAGACGAAGAAGGTGTTGTGATGTTCACAACACGCCCCATTATGCTCCTTAGCAAAATGGGGACCCCTGCTGATGTTTTGCTTTTTGCTTCTGCTTGTGTTTTTCTGCTTTCTGGCGGTTTGGTAAAAATGAAGGTCAGGTGCATCATCATCATGACATAGGATGAGGTTGGTCATCATCATGAGGTCAGTTTGTCAAAGTTCATATTTTATTGCTGCGACCTCATATTTAGAAAGAGCTTGAAATTCCATGCAGGTTTGCCTTTTACTTCACTTAAAAATTCGTCCATATGTGAAAGTTATGCACGGTCAAAGTTTTGGTCAAACCTGATAATCGCAAGTGATCATCATATTTTTCATGTTGTCAAGGTCATCATGATCTTGGTCTATCACCCGATAAAAATCATGTAGTCGCAATATCCGAACGTCAATTTTAGGTGGTAGTGCCCTTTACCCGTCAAATGGCCTTATGCGCATTATGCAGCATCATGATATTTTTAGGAAGGTCATATGTTATAAACTCGGTTTTGGTTACATGAAGAACATCATCATCATCATATTTGAACCCCCCCCGATAATATCCTGAGGTTCAAATATCATGATGACATCAACTTTAAGTCAAGGTAAGTTTCCCCCGTCGAGCGGTCTTTGTATCGCGAGCATCATCATGATATCTTTGCATCGCCTAATCTTATAATATCATGATGATATTATAAGATCACCCTGACTTAGCAAATTCATCATCGGCATATTTGCATGCGCCTGTTATAAACCTATCGGAGGGTCATCATCATGATATTTGCTGAAGTTCGAAGTATGATGATGACGACTTCATATCATCCTGATCTTTCACGGGTCATTCGCTGAAATTCGCTAAGTGGAAACATCATCATCATAATTCGATAAGGAGGATCATCATGTTCATATCCTCCTGATCGCCCTTTTTGTAATATCAGCATGATCACCCTATCTATTCAGAGGGGGTCGATATTGCATTTCTCAACAGCATGATCATATTTCACAATATCACCCTAGCGCAAATATCATGATGACCTCAACTCATCCCTGTGCTCCGAAAACGAAATATGATGATTACGTCATCATGATAAATCGATGAGGATCATCATCATCATATTTTTATCCTGTCTTGTTGCCAAGATCATCATGATCCTGTTTATTCACCCGACATTTCATGAAGTCCTCCTGCCGATGAAGTAAGACCTTTTGAATATCCTGATGATCCTCATCAGCATCACATTTTCCTTCAACAGGATATTTTCTAAAAACATGATCCGGTTAGCGAAATATCATGATGACGTCATGTTCTAAGTTTAACGAAAGGCCCCGGATATCATGATGACGTCATCCCGATCTAATAAACGAAGAAGTAAATATCCTGATGATCATCATCATCACATTTTCCTTCGGCAGGATATTTTCCAAAACATGATCCGGTTAGCGAAATATCATGATGACGTCATGTTCTAAGTTTAACGAAGGCTCCGGATATCATGATGATGTCATCCCGATCTGATAAATGAAGAAGTAAATATCCTGATGATCATCATCATCACATTTTCCCTTCAGCAGGATATTTTCCAAAGCACGATCCGGTTCCCAAAATATGATGATGACGTCTTATTCTAAGTTCGACAAAGGCAAATATCCTGATGATGATCATCATCATCCTGATCTTTCGAGAGGGTTGCCTTGGCCGCAAAAGGATCATATTACGTTCATCATCCTGATCATGCTCCTTGGGTGACCCGATATCACCATTATCCTCTGATCTTAACTGAACATGATGATGACGTCATCCTTAGCATTTCAATGAAGCCCGAATATCATGATGACGTCACCATCATCTTCCTTTCTTCGGCAGCATGATCATATTCATATCCTCCTATTCTTCTTCAACATGATGATGATGATGATGTTGTTCTTTTCCCCGATATGCAGAAGCGAATATCATGATGACATTCATCTGGACCTTCAGGAGGGAGAGCATCATATTTCCTGAATATCATGATGATGAAGTGAATGTCGGCCAACATGTTTTTTGACGCGCCGATAGCGATGGTCATGCCGATGGGTAGGAAATGAAGCGGTGGAATTTTAAAGTGTTTTTTTGGCGCCTGTGGCATTCTCCCGGTCAGCGATGGTTGACCCGATGAATCTTGAGCAGTCTGAACGCATTTTAGACGCGTTTTGAGGAGTTTTCTGGATCCGATTTCCACAATCTTGCACAGTCACCTGGGTTTAAATGGTTATTTTAATTTCATGCTGTTTTTGTGATAAATGTGAAACTTATTGCTTGTCTTGTCTTGCAGGCTTGCAGTTGAGGAAGCAGCTGGAAAGTCAACACAGTGACCTCATGGAGGCAGAAGATCTGATCTCAGGAGGAAGAGGATAAGGATGAAATGCGAAAAGTCAAGGCCATTCAAGTAAAGAACAAGGTCGCAGCTAGAGGTATTACTACAACAGACAAACAGAAGTTATTACCCAACTGCCGGAACTTCTCAGAAGGAGCAATATTTCGCCCAGATTTGACAACTGCTCAGAGATATTTTTTGAGAGCTGGTTCACCTGTATTTATTGCTGTAACCAGGGGTTTGAACCAGGGGGTTTGGTTAGGTTTTTGCTGTAGTGAGGACAATCAGAATGTCTTTATATTGTGCCTCTCTGCACTGTAATACTTTACAACAGGGATTTTTAGGGCCTACAACAGGGATTCTAGAAAAACACAGCAAGTTAGCATAGTTTAGAAGTAGAAGAAGGAGGTCACCTGTTTGTCTGCAGTAAGGTGCGCGTGGAATGTTTGGCTGCCTTACTGTATCTGTAAAGCTTGTAAGTTCTTTGTAGTATGATCAATGAAACTAAGAGTCATTCCTACATTGTAAATCATGTATGGCTATTCGTTTCTAATACAATAGAATCTGGAGTTCTGCATCTATCTTCTGAGTGTTCTCCTGCCCTTCTTTGTATTTTGAAATATCTTCTTTGAGAGCTTGCAATTTTAAATGTATGTTTGTGAAAATGCTCAGAACTTACATTTAGGGTTTTTACTGTGGATTTGATCAAATTACTATGGTATTTACATAGTGCATAACAGAAACAATTAGATCCTTCGGTAGATTAAATGAGGTATAGTTTAGATCTTTCTAACTTTTCCCAACCCATCTGAAAATATTTAGCTGAAAACGTAGAAATCTAAAGGAAATTGTCTCAAATTTGAAGAAGCATGCATAATAGAGCTATAAGTAGACAGTTTTCATAAATAGATAAAGAAGAAAGCTGCAAAAATTCAAGAAAATCATCTAAAACTTGCAGCATAGTATCACTTTTATGCAAAGGAATGAAAGTATTGACATATCTCATGACCTTTTTGCATATTCTTAGTCCAGTAAACCATCAAACAAACCTAAACTACGTAAGGCCCCTTGAACATTACAGCTTCACATTGACCAATTGAACTTGACCAACCGAACCATTGTAGACTTGGGATTAGTTGAATCTCAAATGATTCCTTCTCATCTTTCAAGTATAGTTTCAGTTCATTATATGTGAATTTTAACTTATTGTTATGATTGCATCAAAACAGTCATCAACAGTTTTTTGGCGCTAGAAGGAGGGCTAGAAGGCTGTATATTGTAATCATCAACAGTTTTTTGGCGCTAGAAGGAGGGCTAGAAGGCTGTATATTGTAGTCATCAACAGTTTTCTGGCGCTAGAAGGAGGGCCTGATTTGGTTTAGGGTTAAAATTTTGAGTTTTAAATGTTATATTCTGAGATATGTTAGATCTCATAAAATTTCAAAGGCCTAAAAGGTTGAAAGAAGGTCCCATTCTTAATGGACTCATATAGGGGTAGTTTTCAAGTTGACATTCCTTCATTTCAGAAAGCTTTGAATAACCAGCTTTATCCCAAAAATTTATATAGCTATGGTTTATTTGGAAGGTGTAGGATACATAAGTCCATAGAGCATGGTGAGCTTAATTGTCTATCTTTTCTTACAAGATTAGATTTACATTTGAAAGGACTAATCTCTCTCTCAGATGTGTATAAGGCTGAAAGTTGGCAGGGAAATGAGGAGATTATTGAGCGACAGAAGGATGCAGCATCAACGGTCATTAAATGTGCAGAGGATACAAAGATGGAACCAATGCTAGGAATAAAGGGTAATAAGATCTCTTGGCAGGAATCATGTGATGGTAAGAAAAAAAATCTGTCTTTTCATCAGGATCCGGCTGTGATTAAAGTTAGTGAAAAGTATAAATATCCTAAAAAATACAGAGAAGAAATCACAGCTCATGTCCCTTTTCTAGATAATAAGCAAAAAGGATTTAATGAAAAAGAAAAGGAAAGTGAGGTTCATCTTGATACATTTGATAAATATATGGAATTACTAAGGAATATTTGTCAAGAAGAAACCTCTGGGTCTAGCCTAAAAAGTTTTAACGAACATGATTTGGCAAAGAAATGTAAACAAGCATTGGCAGAATTAAAATGCACTAAAACTGCTAAGATCCCTACTGTAGAAACTAGTGAAGTCATAGAAAAGAAGGTAAATCCTAGTGTTACGACTGACTTCTTTGAATTAAATGATGAAAATCAAGATTGTTGTAGGTCAATAAGATTAGACTCTTCACTAAATGACAAATATGAGCCATCTGATGAATAATTCTTGAAAGAAGAGGATACAGAGGATCATGTAGCTGCTGTACACAATCAGACATCACCCCCATGCCATGTTGAAAATAAAACAGGGGAGTACTCCTATCAATCAAAAGATGTTGTCCCACCTTTACTCTCAAGTGATTTAGAAATAATTAATTTCTGTATATCAGATGATGATGAAGATACTTACTTAAGTACTGATGTGCAGGAAACTAATGAGAACATTGAGAGGTCTGCTGAATTTGAGGATAAACTGAACATCCAGAATGAAGGAACAAAGCTGGATGAAGGTGAAGAAATGATACATCTAGAGTCATTCATCTTTCAACTTGAAAAAGGACTAGACATAGAGCTGGGCAATGAAAATGCAGAGCTAAATGAAGAGCCAGCTATTAATAAACAAGTGTGTTCCACAGAGCTAAAGGCACATCAGGTTGTCTCTTTCCTTTCCTTAGTAAATAATGCTAAATGCTATTTTGATTATGGAAATTCAAGAGATAGGACATGCTTATGGATTAATCATAAACCTGATGAGCTGCCTCAGTTACTAGTTAAGAGCTATTCTGATAAACACAATGAATCTAGAATACCAGATTTTTGTTCAGAATTCAAAGATAAATCTGCTATGATGAGGACCATAACTAGTACCCTATTACTCCTGCACAATCTAAAGAAATATGCAAGTAGGGGTGTTCTTGGGTCTTTTTCCTGGGTATCTAGTTGCCTTGTAGAGGATTGTATATAGTCTGGTAGGGTAGTTGTTTTTGGTTTTGTGTTCTTCTTTTGCTGTTTTCTTTTTAGGTTAGTTGTTTGTATAGTTCCTTTCTATTTGTTTTTGTTTTTTGTTTCTTTCTATTTGTACAGTTCTTTCTTTTGTTGTGTTGTTTGTACAGCCTGTTTGTTTGGTTTGTTTGTTGTCTCCTCAGCAGGGATCTTTATTTTACTGTAGAGTACTAAGGAGCAAAACTAGCAACCATTCAAAACAGTATATAATTTAGGATATTCAGGTTAACCATTTGCAATTTACACATAACCTGTCACTTTTATGAATGTAGAGAGTTGTTCATCTTCTGAAATTTTGTATTCAATAAATGTGATTGAGAATTCGAAGCAGGTTTCTCACGATGACACACCTAAAATCCTTGGGTTTGTTGAACCTACCAGTGTAGATATTAGGTGAAAAATCAGAGGTCACCCTTGCTACCATTACAATTCTCAGCTTAATTTCAGCAAGTGTCCACTCCTTGCATCATGAAGATACAAATTGCTATATCTTATGAAATCTTTCAAAATTAGAAAACAAAAAATAAATAAATAAATGAATAAAGCGGATTATACTGAAAATCTAGATTAAGCCATCTAAGTAACTCTACCGGGGCTATGGACGCTTGCTGGCAGTGGGGCTCTACTTAGGAGAATTGTAACGATAACCTTGTCGGGGCTATAGACGCTCGCTGGCAGCAAGGCTCTATCCGGTCGGCTATGAGGGAATATCTTCACCTACGTAGGCTAATGTCAGTCACTGGTTTGTTCAACCAATCTTCAAGATGAGGATAATTAATCACATGCACACAACTAAACTAAAAATGGAAATTCATGCATCTTTATTGAATACTTTGAGTCTCAAGCTGAATAGTAATTTGCAGGAAAGATAGTTGGAAGTTATGAGTTCATTTCATCTAGTTTCCTTGAACACTCTGAATTTAATTGTTTTGTTTTGGTTGCTAGTTGTTGTGATGTTCACAACACGCCCCATTATGCTCCTTAGCAAAATGGGGACCCCTGCTGATGTTTTGCTTTTTGCTTCTGCTTGTGTTTTTCTGCTTTCTGGCGGTTTGGTAAAAATGAAGGTCAGGTGCATCATCATCATGACATAGGATGAGGTTGGTCATCATCATGAGGTCAGTTTGTTAAAGTTCATATTTTATTGCTGCGACCTCATATTTAGAAAGAGCTTGAAATTCCATGCAGGTTTGCCTTTTACTTCACTTAATAATTCGTCCATATGTGAAAGTTATGCACGGTCAAAGTTTTGGTCAAACCTAATAATCGCAAGTGATCATCATATTTTTCATGTTGTCAAGGTCATCATGATCTTGGTCTATCACCCGATAAAAATCATGCAGTCGCAATATCTGGACGTCAATTTTAGGTGGTAGTGCCCTTTACCCGTCAAATGGCCTTATGCGCATTATGCAGCATCATGATATTTTTTAGGAAGGTCATATGTTATAAACTTGGTTTTGGTTACATGAAGAACATCATCATCATCATATTTGAACCCCCCCCCGATAATATCCTGAGGTTCAAATATCATGATGACATCAACTTTAAGTCAAGGTAAGTTTCCCCCGTCGAGTGGTCTTTGTATCGCGAGCATCATCATGATATCTTTGCATCGCCTAATCTTATAATATCATGATGATATTATAAGATCACCCTGACTTAGCAAATTCATCATCGGCATATTTGCATGCGCGTGTTATAAACCTATCGGAGGGTCATCATCATGATATTTGCTGAAGTTTGAAGTATGATGATGACGACTTCATATCATCCTGATCTTTCACGGGTCATTCGCTGAAATTCGCTAAGTGGAGACATCATCATCATAATTCGATAAGGAGGATCATCATGTTCATATCCTCCTGATCGCCCTTTTTGTAATATCAGCATGATCACCCTATCTATTCAGAGGGGGTCGATATTGCATTTCTCAACAGCATGATCATATTTCACAATATCACCCTAGCGCAAATATCATGATGACCTCAACTCATCCCTGTGCTCCGAAAACGAAATATGATGATTACGTCATCATGATAAATCGATGAGGATCATCATCATCATATTTTTATCCTGTCCTGTTGCCAAGATCATCATGATCCTGTTTATTCACCCGACATTTCGTGAAGTCCTCCTGCCGATGAAGTAAGACCTTTTGAATATCCTGATGATCCTCATCAGCATCACATTTTCCTTCAACAGGATATTTTCTAAAAACATGATCCGGTTAGCGAAATATCATGATGACGTCATGTTCTAAGTTTAACGAAAGGCCCCGGATATCATGATGACATCATCCCGATCTAATAAATGAAGAAGTAAATATCCTGATGATCATCATCATCACATTTTCCTTCGGCAGGATATTTTCCAAAACATGATCTGGTTAGCGAAATATCATGATGACGTCATGTTCTAAGTTTAACGAAGGCTCCGGATATCATGATGACGTCATCCCGATCTGATAAACGAAGAAGTAAATATCCTGATGATCATCATCATCACATTTTCCCTTCGGCAGGATATTTTCCAAAGCACGATCCGGTTCCCGAAATATGATGATGACGTCTTATTCTAAGTTCGACAAAGGCAAATATCCTGATGATCATCATCATCATCCTGATCTTTCGAGAGGGTTGCCTTGGCCGCAAAAGGATCATATTACGTTCATCATCCTGATCATGCTCCTTGGGTGACCCGATATCACCATTATCCTCTGATCTTAACTGAACATGATGATGACGTCATCGTTAGCATTTCAATGAAGCCTGAATATCATGATGACATCACCATCATCTTCGTTTCCTCGGCAGCATGATCATATTCATATCGTCCTATTCTTCTTCAACATGATGATGATGATGATGTTGTTCTTTTCCCCGATATGCAGAAGCGAATATCATGATGACATTCATCTGGACCTTCAGGAGGGAGAGCATCATATTTCCTGAATATCATGATGATGAAGTGAATGTCGGCCAACATGTTTTTTGACACGCCGATAGCGATGGTCATGCCGATGGGCGGGAAATGAAGCGGTGGAATTTTAAAGTGTTTTTTTGGCGCCTGTGGCATTCTCCCGGTCAGCGATGGTTGACCCGATGAATCTTGAGCAGTCTGAACGCATTTTAGACGCGTTTTGAGGAGTTTTCTGGATCCGATTTCCACAATCTTGCGCAGTCACCTGGGTTTAAACGGTTATTTTAATTTCATGTTGTTTTTGTGATAAATGTGAAACTTATTGCTTGTCTTGTCTTCCAGGCTTGCAGTTGAGGAAGCAGCTGGAAAGTCAACACAGTGACCTCATGGAGGCAGAAGATCTGATCTCAGGAGTAAGAGGATAAGGATGAAATGTGAAAAGTCAAGGCCATTCAAGTAAAGAACAAGGTTGCAGCTAGAGGTATTACTGCAACAGACAAACAGAAGTTATTACCCAACTGCCGGAACTTCTCAGAAGGAGCAATATTTCGCCCAGATTTCACACTGCTCAGAGATATTTTTTGAGAGCTGGTTCACCTGTATTTATTGCTGTAACCAGGGGTTTGAACTAGGGGGTTTGGTTAGGTTTTTGCTGTAGTGAGGACAATCAGAATGTCTTTATATTGTGCCTCTCTGCACTGTAATACTTTACAACAAGGATTTTTAGGGCCTACAACAGGGATTCTAGAAAAACACAGCAAGTTAGCATAGTTTAGAAGTAGAAGAAGGAGGTCGCCTGTTTGTCTGCAGTAAGGTGCGCGTGGAATGTCTGGCTACCTTACTGTATCTGTAAAGCTTGTAAGTTCTCTGTAGTATGATCAATGAAACTAAGAGTCATTCCTACATTGTAAATCATGTATGGCTATTCGTTTCTAATACAATAGAATCTGGAGTTCTGCATCTATCTTCTGAGTGTTCTCCTGCCCTTCTTTGTATTTTGAAATATCTTCTTTGAGAGCTTGCAATTTTAAATGTATGTTTGTGAAAATGCTCAGAACTTACATTTAGGGTTTTTACTGTGGATTTGATCAAATTACTGTGGTATTTACATAGTGCATAACAGAAACAATTAGATCCTTCGGTAGATTAAATGAGGTATAGTTTAGATCTTTCTAACTTTTCCCAACCCATCTGAAAATATTTAGCTGAAAACGTAGAAATCTAAAGGAAATTGTCTCAAATTTGAAGAAGCATGCATAATAGAGCTATAAGTAGACAGTTTTCATAAATAGATAAAGAAGAAAGCTGCAAAAATTCAAGAAAATCATCTAAAACTTGCAGCATAGTATCACTTTTATGCAAAGGAATGAAAGTATTGACATATCTCATGACCTTTTTGCATATTCTTAGTCCAGTAAACCATCAAACATACCTAAACTACGTAAGGCCCCTTGAACATTACAGCTTCAGATTGACCAACTGAACTTGACCAACCGAACCATTGTAGACTTGGGATTAGTTGAATCTCAAATGATTCCTTCTCATCTTTCAAGTATAGTTTCAGTTCATTATATGTGAATTTTAACTTATTGTTATGATTGCATCAAAACAGTCATCAACAGTTTTTTGGCGCTAGAAGGAGGGCTAGAAGGCTGTATATTATAGTCATCAATAGTTTTCTGGCGCTAGAAGGAGGGCCTGATTTGGTTTAGGGTTAAAATTTTGAGTTTTAAATGTTATATTCTGAGATATGTTAGATCTCATAAAATTTCAAAGGCCTAAAAGGTTGAAAGAAGGTCCCATTCTTAATGGACTCATATAGGGGTAGTTTTCAAGTTGACATTCCTTCATTTCAGAAAGCTTTGAATAACCAGCTTTATCCCAAAAATTTATATAGCTATGGTTTATTTGGAAGGTGTAGGATACATAAGTCCATAGAGCATGTTGAGCTTAATTGTCTATCTTTTCTTACAAGATTAGATTTACATTTGAAAGGACTAATCTCTCTCTCAGATGTGTATAAGGCTGAAAGTTGGCAGGGAAATGAGGAGATTATTGAGCGACAGAAGGATGCAGCATCAACGGTCATTAAATGTGCAGAGGATACAAAGATGGAACCAATGCTAGGAATAAAGGGTAATAAGATCTCTTGGCAGGAATCATGTGATGGTAAGAAAAAAAATCTGTCTTTTCGTCAGGATCCGGCTGTGATTAAAGTTAGTGAAAAGTATAAATATCCTAAAAAATACAGAGAAGAAATCACAGCTCATGTCCCTTTTCTAGATAATAAGCAAAAAGGATTCAATGAAAAAGAAAAGGAAAGTGAGGTTCATCTTGATACATTTGATAAATATATGGAATTACTAAGGAATATTTGTCAAGAAGAAACCTCTGGGTCTGGCCTAAAAAGTTTTAACGAACATGATTTGGCAAAGAAATGTAAACAAGCATTGGCAGAATTAAAATGCACTAAAACTGCTAAGATCCCTACTGTAGAAACTAGTGAAGTCATAGAAAAGAAGGTAAATCCTAGTGTTACAACTGACTTCTTTGAATTAAATGATGAAAATCAAGATTGTTGCAGGTCAATAAGATTAGACTCTTCACTAAATGACAAATATGAGCCATCTGATGAACAATTCTTGAAAGAAGAGGATACAGAGGATCATGTAGCTACTGTACACAATCAGACATCACCCCCATGCCATGTTGAAAATAAAACAGGGGAGTACTCCTGTCAATCAAAGGATGTTGTCCCACCTTTACTCTCAAGTGATTTAGAAATAATTAATTTCTGTATATCAGATGATGATGAAGATACTTACTTAAGTACTGATGTGCAGGAAACTAATGAGAACATTGAGAGGTCTGCTGAATTTGAGGATAAACTGAACATCCAGAATGAAGGAACAAAGCTGGATGAAGGTGAAGAAATGATACATCTAGAGTCATTCATCTTTCAACTTGAAAAAGGACTAGACATAGAGCTGGGCAATGAAAATGCAGAGCTAAATGAAGAGCCAGCTATTAATAAACAAGTGTGTTCCACAGAGCTAAAGGCACATCAGGTTGTCTCTTTCCTTTCCTTAGTAAATAATGATAAATGCTATTTTGATTATGAAAATTCAAGAGATAAGACATGCTTATGGATTAATCATAAACCTGATGAGCTGCCTCAGTTACTAGTTAAGAGCTATTCTGATAAACACAATGAATCTAGAATACTAGATTTTTTTTCAGAATTCAAAGATAAATCTGCTATGATGAGGACCATAACCAGTACCCTATTACTCCTGCACAATCTAAAGAAATATGCAAGTAGGGGTGTTCTTGGGTGTTTTTCCTGGGTATCTAGTTGCCTTGTAGAGGCTTGTATATAGTCTGGTAGGGTAGTTGTTTTTGTTTTTGTGTTCTTCTTTTGCTATTTTCTTTCTAGGTTAGTTGTTTGTATAGTTCCTTTCTGTTTGTTTTTATTTTTTGTTTCTTTCTGTTTGTACAGTTCTTTCTTTTGTTGTGTTGTTTGTACAGCCTGTTTGTTTGGTTTGTTTGTTGTCTCTTTAGCAGGGATCTTTATTTTACTGTAGAGTACTAAGGAGCAAAACTAGCAACCATTCAAAACAGTATATAATTTAGGATATTCAGGTTAACCATTTGCAATTTACACATAACCTGTCACTGTCATGAATGTAGAGAGTTGTTCATCTTCTAAAATTTTGTATTCAATAAATGTGATTGAGAATTCGAAGCAGGTTTCTCACGATGACACACCTAAAATCCTTGGGTTTGTTGAACCTACCAGTGTAGATATTAGGTGAAAAATCAGAGGTCACCCTTGCTACCATTACAATTCTCAGCTTAATTTCAGCAAGTGTCCACTCCTTGCATCATGAAGTTACAAATTGCTATATCTTATGAAATCTTTCAAAATTAGAAAACAAAAAATAAATAAATAAATGAATAAAGCGGATTATACTGAAAATCCAGATTAAGCCATCTAAGTAACTCTACCGGGGCTATGGACGCTCGCTGGCAGTGGGGCTCTACTTAGGAGAATTGTAACGATAACCTTGCCGGGGCTATAGACGCTCGCTAGCAGCAAGGCTCTATCCGGTCGGCTATGAGGGAATATCCTCACCTACGTAGGCTAATGTCAGTCACTGGTTTGTTCAACCGATCTTCAAGATGAGGATAATTAATCACATGCACACAACTAAACTGAAAATGGAAATTCATGCATCTTTATTGAATACTTTGAGTCTCAAGCTGAATAGTAATTTGCAGGAAAGATAGTTGGAAGTTATGAGTTCATTTCATCTAGTTTCCTTGAACACTCTGAATTTAATTGTTTTGTTTTGGTTGCTAGTTGTTGTGATGTTCACAACACGCCCCATTATGCTCCTTAGCAAAATGGGGACCCCTGCTGATGTTTTGCTTTTTGCTTCTGCTTGTGTTTTTCTGCTTTCTGGCGGTTTGGTAAAAATGAAGGTCAGGTGCATCATCATCATGACATAGGATGAGGTTGGTCATCATCATGAGGTCAGTTTGTCAAAGTTCATATTTTATTGCTGCGACCTCATATTTAGAAAGAGCTTGAAATTCCATGCAGGTTTGCCTTTTACTTCACTTAAAAATTCGTCCATATGTGAAAGTTATGCACGGTCAAAGTTTTGGTCAAACCTGATAATCGCAAGTGATCATCATATTTTTCATGTTGTCAAGGTCATCATGATCTTGGTCTATCACCCGATAAAAATCATGCAGTCACAATATCCGGACGTCAATTTTAGGTGGTAGTGCCCTTTACCCGTCAAATGGCCTTATGCGCATTATGCAGCATCATGATATTTTTTAGGAAGGTCATATGTTATAAACTCGGTTTTGGTTACATGAAGAACATCATCATCATCATATTTGAACCCCCCCCCGATAATATCCTAAGGTTCAAATATCATGATGACATCAACTTTAAGTCAAGGTAAGTTTCCCCCGTCGAGCGGTCTTTGTATCGCGAGCATCATCATGATATCTTTGCATCGCCTAATCTTATAATATCATGATGATATTATAAGATCACCCTGACTTAGCAAATTCATCATCGACATATTTGCATTCGCGTGTTATAAACCTATCAGAGGGTCATCATCATGATATTTGCTGAAGTTCGAAGTATGATGATGACGACTTCATATCATCCTGATCTTTCACGGGTCATTCGCTGAAATTCGCTAAGTGGAGACATCATCATCATAATTCGATAAGGAGGATCATCATGTTCATATCCTCCTGATCGCCCTTTTTGTAATATCAGCATGATCACCCTATCTATTCAGAGGGGGTCGATATTGCATTTCTCAACAGCATGATCATATTTCACAATATCACCCTAGCGCAAATATCATGATGACCTCAACTCATCCCTGTGCTCCGAAAACGAAATATGATGATTACGTCATCATGATAAATCGATGAGGATCATCATCATCATATTTTTATCCTGTCCTGTTGCCAAGATCATCATGATCCTGTTTATTCACCTGACATTTCGTGAAGTCCTCCTGCCGATGAAGTAAGACCTTTTGAATATCCTGATGATCCTCATCAGCATCACATTTTCCTTCAACAGGATATTTTCTAAAAACATGATCCGGTTAGCGAAATATCATGATGACGTCGTGTTCTAAGTTTAACGAAAGGCCCCGGATATCATGATGACGTCATCCCGATCTAATAAACGAAGAAGTAAATATCCTGATGATCATCATCATCACATTTTCCTTCGGCAGGATATTTTCCAAAACATGATCTGGTTAGCGAAATATCATGATGACGTCATGTTCTAAGTTTAACGAAGGCTCCGAATATCATGATGACGTCATCCCGATCTGATAAACGAAGAAGTAAATATCCTGATGATCATCATCATCACATTTTCCCTTCGGCAGGATATTTTCCAAAGCACGATCCGGTTCCTGAAATATGATGATGACGTCTTATTCTAAGTTCGACAAAGGCAAATATCCTGATGATCATCATCATCATCCTGATCTTTCGAGAGGGTTGCCTTGGCCGCAAAAGGATCATATTATGTTCATCATCCTAATCATGCTCCTTGGGTGACTCGATATCACCATTATCCTCTGATCTTAACTGAACATGATGATGACGTCATCCTTAGCATTTCAATGAAGCCCGAATATCATGATGACATCACCATCATCTTCCTTTCCTCGGCAGCATGATCATATTCATATCCTCCTATTCTTCTTCAACATGATGATGATGATGTTGTTCTTTTCCCTGATATGCAGAAGCGAATATCATGATGACATTCATCTGGACCTTCAGGAGGGAGAGCATCATATTTCCTGAATATCATGATGATGAAGTGAATGTCGGCCAACATGTTTTTTGACACGCTGATAGCGATGGTCATGCCGATGGGCGGGAAATGAAGCGATGGAATTTTAAAGTGTTTTTTTGGCGCCTGTGGCATTCTCCCGGTCAGCGATGGTTGACCCGATGAATCTTGAGCAGTCTGAACGCATTTTAGACGCGTTTTGAGGAGTTTTCTGGATCCGATTTCCACAATCTTGCGCAGTCACCTGGGTTTAAACGATTATTTTAATTTCATGCTATTTTTGTGATAAATGTGAAACTTATTGCTTGTCTTGTCTTGCAGGCTTGCAGTTGAGGAAGTAGCTGGAAAGTCAACACAGTGACCTAATGGAGGCAGAAGATCTGATCTCAGGAGCAAGAGGATAAGGATGAAATGCGAAAAGTCAAGGCCATTCAAGTAAAGAACAAGGTTGCAGCCGGAGGTATTACTGCAACAGACAAATAGAAGTTATTACCTAGCTACCGGAACTTCTCAGAAGGAGCAATATTTCACCCAGATTTGACAACTGCTCAGAGATATTTTTTGAGAGCTGGTTCACCTGTATTTATTGCTGTAACCAGGGGTTTGAACCAGGGGGTTTGGTTAGGTTTTTGCTGTAGTGAGGACAATCAGAATATCTTTATATTGTGCCTCTCTGCACTGTAATACTTTACAACAGGGATTTTTAGGGCCTACAATAGGGATTCTAGAAAAACACAGCAAGTTAGCATAGTTTAGAAGTAGAAGAAGGAGGTCGCCTGTTTGTCTGCAGTAAGGTGCGCGTGGAATGTCTGGCTGCCTTACTGTATCTGTAAAGCTTGTAAGTTCTCTGTAGTATGATCAATGAAACTAAGAGTCATTCCTACATTGTAAATCATGTATGGCTATTCGTTTCTAATACAATAGAATCTAGAGTTCTGCATCTATCTTCTGAGTGTTCTCCTGCCCTTCTTTGTATTTTGAAATATCTTCTTTGAGAGCTTGCAATTTTAAATGTATGTTTGTGAAAATGCTCAGAACTTACATTTAGGGTTTTTACTGTGGATTTGATCAAATTACTGTGGTATTTACATAGTGCATAACAGAAACAATTAGATCCTTCGGTAGATTAAATGAGGTATAGTTTAGATCTTTCTAACTTTTCCCAACCCATCTGAAAATATTTAGCTGAAAACGTAGAAATCTAAAGGAAATTGTCTCAAATTTGAAGAAGCATGCATAATAGAGCTATAAGTAGACAGTTTTCATAAATAGATAAAGAAGAAAGCTGCAAAAATTCAAGAAAATCATCTAAAACTTGTAGCACAGTATCACTTTTATGCAAAGGAATGAAAGTATTGACATATCTCATGACCTTTTTGCATATTCTTAGTCCAGTAAACCATCAAACAAACCTAAACTACGTAAGGCCCCTTGAACATTACAGCTTCACATTGACCAACTGAACTTGACCAACCGAACCATTGTAGACTTGGGATTAGTTGAATCTCAAATGATTCCTTCTCATCTTTCAAGTATAGTTTCAGTTCATTATATGTGAATTTTAACTTATTGTTATGATTGCATCAAAACAGTCATCAACAGTTTTTTGGCGCTAGAAGGAGGGCTAGAAGGCTGTATATTGTAATCATCAACAGAAGGAACATCAAAAGTTCCAGCAAGAATGACCAATGCTGAGTTGTCTATTCTAGTAAAGAAGCAAATCGCAGAGAGCAAAGCAGTGAAAGCTCAGAATCAGGTATTAAAAGATGAGTTGAAGAAGTTGAGGGACAGAGTAGATTTTGGTAAAGAAGATGACGGGGATGAAGAGGAAATCCCTAGGCAGGAAGAGATAGAGGTTCCTGTAGACCAGAGACCCTTATTGAATGCCCTCAAATCCATGGAGAGGAGAACCATGGATGTGAAACTAGATTTGCCAGTGTTTACAAGAAAGATGGATCCTGATTCAGTGATGGAGTGGATAGACTTCTTGAATAATTTCTTTGAAACAAAGGAAATACCAGATCATCAAAGGGTAAAGATGGCCCAGTCCAAAATGAAAGAGGCTGCACTAACCTAGTGGAATTTCATCCAAGATGACAGGGTGAAAGAAGGAAAAAGTAGAGTTGCTACTTGGAAGAAGATGGTGGGTTTAGTAAAGGAAGCCTATGTTCCATTGGATTACAACATCCAATTACACAAAAGGAGACAAATTTTGAAACAGAAAGATTTAGATGTCAGCTCATACACAGAAGAGTTCATGAAGGTCAAGGAGAATGAGGAAGAGAGGGTAGCAAGGTATCTCAATGGTTTGAGATTTGCCATCCAAGAAAATTTAAATCTGCATAGCCCAGATATAGTCCAGAAGTGCTACCAATTGGCACTCAAAGTGGAAGAGAAATTAAAGAGAAGACAAGAGCAGAATAGTAGAGGACGTGGCAGATAGCAAAGAGGGAGGAGAAGTCCTTTCAGAGACAGAGGACATGGATTTGGGTACCAAGGAAAATCCAATCAAGAGAGCAGCAAAGGAGACAACAGTCAAACTCAAAAAGGAAATTATGATAAAAAAGGAAACTTTAGGGGTAGAAGACCACCATTTACAGGAAGATCTCAGGGCAGGGGATCTATCAAATGTTATAATTGTAACCAAGAAGGCCACATAGCCAGTAGATGTCTAGAAAAGGCAACGAGTTCAATGGGAGAAAGAAGAACAAATCTGATACAAGAATCTAACTATCAAAGTATGACAAGCTCAAACACTGTTCAAAATGTAAGAGCTCCTGATAGTTATGGATATGCTGAGATAGGAGAATCTTTGATAATTAGAAGAGCAATGACCACCATGAAGGTGCTTGACAGAGAACCCCCACAGAGAAAATCTCTTTTCAAGACCACTTGCAAGGCAGGAGGAAAGGTATGTAAAATTCTGATTGACTATGGTTCTACTAAAAATTTTGTATCTGTTGAAATGGTAGAAAAGTTGAATCTTAGAATACTACCACATCCTTGCCCATACAAGATTTATTGGCTCACTCAAGGTCAGCAAACAGTTATAGAAGAGCAGGCTTGGGTGGAATTTCAAATTGGAACATATAAGGATAGGTTATTATTTGACGTAGCTCAAATGGATGCTTGCCATTTCCTATTTGGCAGACCATGGAAATATGACTTAGGAGCACAACATGATGGAGTTAGAAATACCTATTCGATCATCAAGGATGGTTAGGTAATAGAGCTACTACCATTGCTGGAGAAGGAGGTAGAGTCAAAGGGGAAAGAAGTCAAAGTAATGCTGATAGAAGGTAAACAACTCATGAAAGAGATAGTAGAAGAAGGTGCAGTTGCATATGCACTGATTCCATGTCTAAAAGTAAACAAGGAACAATAGCAAGAAATTAAGGGAGAGAAGAGACAGAGGTTCATAGATCCTGTTGTCCAAGAATTGTTGGATAAATATAAAGGCATCATCTCTGAGGGAATGCCAAGATCCCTACCACTTGTAAGGGATATCAGTCATTGTATAGATCTGATCCCATGATCTACACTTCCAAACAAGGCAACATACAAGCTTACTCTAGAACATAATGTAGAAGTTGCAAGACAGATTGAGGAATTGTTGGATACAGGTCTCATTGGTAAAAGTTTAAGCCCATGTGCAATACTAGCTATACTAGTACCAAAGAAAGAAGGTACTTGGAGGCTTTGTACTGATTCCAGGGCTATTAACAAGATTACAATCCAGTATAGATTTCCAATACCTAGGATAGAAGACTTGCTTAACTTTTTAGGAGGTGCTAAGTATTTCAGCAAAATAGATTTAAAAAGTGGTTATCATCAGATCAGAATTAGGCCAGAAGATGAATGGAAAACAACATTTAAAACAAATGAGGGATTGTATGAGTGGAAGGTCATGCCTTTTGGGTTGTCCAATGCTCCTAGTACTTTTATGAGGTTGATGAATGAGGTTTTGAGAGAATTTATGGGTAAATTTGTCATAGTATATCTCGATGACATTTTGATTTTTAGTAATATAGAAGAAGCGCATCTCAAACATATAGACTAGGTTCTCAGAAGGTTACATGAAGAGCAGCTGATGATCAACTTGGAAAAGTGTCTGTTTATACAGCAGGAGATCACCTATTTAGGTTTTGTTATTTCATAGGGTAAGCTGAAAATGGATAAGGAGAAGGTAAGTGCCATATTGTCTTGGCCAATGCCTAGAACCATGAATGATGTCAAAAGTTTCTATGGGTTAGCAACCTTCTATAGGAAGTTTATAAAAGGGTTTAGTCATATATGTGCACCCATGCTTGACACCATAAAAGGAGGACAGAAGTGCAGATTTACTTGGACTGAAGAAGCAGATGATTCATTTGAGGCATTGAAGAAGAAGGTGGCACAACAGCCAGTCCTTATACTTCCTAATTTCAATAAAAATTTTTAGGTAGAATGTGATGCAAGTCATGTGGCAATTGGCGCAGTACTTAGTCAAGAAGGTAGGCCTATTGCATTTTTTAGTGAGAAATTAAATGATGCTAAGAAAAGATATTCATCCTATGATTTGGAGATGTATGCTCTAGTCTAGTCACTCAAGAAGTGGAGGCATTACTTGATGCCACAGGAATTCATAGTGTTTACAGATAGTCAGGCCCTTAGTTTCATAAACAGCCAAGAGAAACTGAACCATAGACACATGAAGTGGGGGGAAACTTTGTAAGCTTTCACTTTCACACTCAAGCACAAGAAAGGGGTCAAGAACAAGGTAGCAGATGCTTTGAGCAGAAGGGTTCTAACAATAAATCAGATACAGTTGGAGAGTGTTGGTATTGATTCTTTGAAGACTATGTATGATGTTGATGAAGACTTTGGAGAGATCTACAAAGTATGCACTTCCTTTGGAGACAAATATCATGTTGAGTACTCTCAATTTCTCATACAAGATGGATTACTTTACAAAGGTGGGCAGTTGTGCATTCCATGGTGTTCTATGCGACTAAACATTCTTAAGGAGAAACATTGTGGGGCCATGGTAGGACATTTTGGTCTGGATAAGACACTTGATCTTGTAAAGAGACATTACCATTGGCCTAAGTTACAGTTAGATGTCAGAAAAATTGTGGAGACATGTGTGATCTGTCAGAAAGCAAAATGAAGATCAACTAATATAGGTTTATATCAACCATTGCCCATTTCTTCTAGGCCATGGGAGAGCATAAGCATGGATTTTGTGTTGGGTTTACCTAGAACAAGGAAGGGATATGATAGTGTTTTTGTTGTAGTAGACCGATTCAGTAAAATGGCACATTTCTTGCCATGCAAAACCACTTGTGATGCTTCATATGTTGTAGATCTATTTTTCAATGAGATAGTGAGGATACATGGATTACCATTGAGCATAGTGTTAGATAGAGATGTAAAATTTATTGGCCATTTTTGGAGGACTCTTTGGAAGAATCTTGGTACCAATTTGTCCTTCTCATCAGCTTATCATCCTCAAATAGATGGACAGACTGAAGTGGTAAACCATTCATTGGGAAATCTGCTAAGATGTTTGACAAGGCAGTATGGAGAGAAATGGGATAACATCCTATCACAGGCAGAATTTTCCTAAATGACACTATCAATAGGAGTACAGGGAAGTCACCTTTCCAGGTGGTATATGGTATTCATTCCAGAGGTATTTTGGAGTTAAGAGATCTACCTACAGGAGAATTTATTAGTGCAGATGGAGAAGATTTTGCAACAGCCATCAAAGAGGTACATGATCAAGTCAAGAACCAACTCCAACAAACCACATTGAAGTATAAAGCCTATGCTGATAAAAAGAAGAGAGATGTACAGTTTGATGTGGGGGATTTAGTATGGGTTAATCTGAAAAAGGAAAGGCTCCCCAAAGGTAAATATACCAAACTCATGCAGAGGAAGATTAGACCATGTCAAATTTTGAAGAAATGTGGATAGAATGCTTATGAGATCCAACTTCCTTTTGATCTTGGATTGTCACCTATTTTCAATGTATGTGATTTAACTCTATACAAGCATAATGCAGATGTGGAACAGGAACCATTACAGGGTTTGGTAGATGATGATATTCCTAAGCATGATCCACCACAACTGCAGAAGATTTTAGACTCATGAGTGGCAAAGAAGACAAGGAACAGAGAGTATATGGAATACTTGGTAGTTTGGCAAGGGAAACCCGATTCAGAGGTAGTTTGGATGACTAAAGAGCAGATCCTCAAACTGGGTGCCGATCTTCAAACTCTCATCTCAAGTGGATTTGAGATTTCTTCTCTCAGGGAGTATGGTGCAGCAGAACCCCAAAGAAGACTAAAGTCTTATGCATTTCTATATTTAATGTAATAAGGTCTATTTGACTAGACTTGTCATTGTAGTTTGTAATTCAGTTTCTATTTGTAAGTCCCTAGGACACTTATCGATCTGTCACGATAAGGTTGTTAGTTTGTTAGAAGTTTGTTAGTTGGTTATCTCTCCCAGCTGCTTGGAATTGTCTCCCAGCCACTGGGAATCAAGTCTGTACTACTGTTGGCAAGTAGTTAAATAGCTCAACTCAAATTGATTGGACATATAGATTAAGACAGATTGAGATTTCTATGAAAAGAAGAGGAATTCTAAAGTTGTGAAATCAGATATCTGTATCAATTTCTAGAAGCAATAAAAGAAAGATCCTGTTTGTGTTGTTTTCTGGTGTTTGATTTTCTTGTGTAGTCAATTTTCTAGTTTGCAGCTGAGGTGGGTTCTTTAATCCATTCCACTGGTTGATTACTTCATAATCGGTGGAATGGTTGTATATATTAGTTTAGGGTTTCATTTTTTGGTTTGTTCATGTTCAGATTCATAGGATTGGTTACAGCATTGAAGAATCCTAGCATGTGTATGTGCTAGGTTGACAAAGTGCAGAGGACTGCATATTGGCAAAAGAAACAGTTTGAAAGAATCGTAGGGATAAAATAGATAAAAAACTAGGAAGATCCACCGGTTTCAAAAGATATACAATTTGTGTGTATATCTCTTTTGTATGCGGGATACACAAGTTGTGGGTATATCGCTATCACATATCCCTACGTATATTGCTTTTGTCTATCGCTGTTGTATGTAGGAACATACATCAGAAATGTACAAGGCCGTCGACATACAAATGGAGTCAAAGTTTGGTCAAACACATATTTGAATCGAATATACATTTCCTGTAAATATCACTTTTGTTTGTCAGAGACAGTTCATGTGTATACCACAGTTGCATGATTGTGAGTATCCTACAGATGTATATGGTGGACTGTACATTGTGAATGTACATTGGATTGATATAAATAAGTCAGCAGTCAGCCTTTCCTGAAAAGCGTATTCCAGATGAATATTCGGTGAATGTATATTTTGAATTGTATGCATATTGAAATATACATTCGTAGATACATTAGAGTTAAGATACATAAGGTGACTGGTAGGAGCGGTAGGAGGAACTGACACAACAAGTCAAGGTTTGTATGTACAAAACTGATTGTATTGCTGTGACGATAAGCATCGGGGTGAAACCTATTGAGGAGGCCGATCGCACTTGTGTTGCCAATAGGTAACAAATGTAAAGTGCATTCATCGATATGAAGTGTGGGATCGGTGGAAGGATTTTGAGCTTCACCGACGGGAGAAGTCTTGGCGATATTAGTGTCGGGGACACATCATTGTGAAACTAGGCCTTGGCATGAAAGGAGCTTGGTTGGTTGATGGAGATGATCTCAATGATGGGGAAAACATTCAAAGGTAAATGGATGTTAAGGAGGAATTGATACCTATTTTGCATGTTTCCGTTGGCGGCTCTGCATCATTTTCATTGCGTGTCATTTTGGATTCTTGGAGCTTTGGAGAAAAGTTTATTTTAGTCTTATTTGCCTTATTTGGTTGGTTGTTTAAGAGCCATGGCCTTGGAGGCCTTGATTTATTTTTCTATAAAAAAAATTGTACCCTCAAGTTGAAATGTTGGAATGTAATATATTCTGTGTATGCAAGCATGTTTTTCCATTTGTGATACATTTATTAAATACTGGTACTAAATCATTCTTATTGTCCTATATTAAATGTTATTCTATTATAGTATTACGTTGCATTTAAACAAAAAATAAATTGAGATAATGTTGTTAAAATTAAATTGTATGTTTAAAGAAAAAAAAAGGGAAATAGGATCAAGTCATTTACTTGTTGAAAAGATAGTTATAGAGAGAAAATTTGTTTCTAAATAAAAATATGTTATTCTGCCTTATTTAATTCTATCCAAAAAAAGGGTAAAGAAGAAATAGTATTTCTATTTTAATTATTTTTTAAGAAAAAAAAGTTGTAAATACTACTGGTTTATCATAAGATACAAATCCCGTTTTATTATTCCACAATGTGATTGTGTGTGTGTGTATATATATAGTGATAAATTGTCTTACATAAATTATAAACTAAAAAATATTTATTTCTGTTGCTGATAAAAAAATACTAGATGAAAGTGGGAACGACCAAACCCCATAGGGGTTTTAGTTTTAAGTGTTTTAAATTAAAAAAAGAGAGTAAGTTTGGGAGACGGCAGCATAGCCGCCGTACCCACAAACCCTCACTGCTCACAATATGGTGGTGGGGGGGACAATCCTCCAACTACACCTACCACTATATAGTGGGGGGTGGGTGGGAGGACTGCCTCCCCAACCCCAAACCATTTCATTAACTACAACCAGCAGCGGGGGGGTTTTAAGAGTCATTGGCCCTAACCTAAAATTTGGCCTTCTATCACTTTTAGACATGGAATGTTCCTTCTTATTTTTAAACAGTAATATTTAGTAAATACAATAATATATATATATAGGGGGTGGGTTGGAGGACTACCTCCCCAACCCCAAACCATTTCATTAACTACAACCAGCAGCGGGGGGGTTTTAAGAGTCATTGGCCCTAACCTAAAATTTGGCCTTCTATCACTTTTAAACATGGAATGTTCCTTCTTATTTTTAAACAGTAATATTTAGTAAATACAATTATATATATATATATATATATATATATATATATATATATATATATATATATATATATATATATATATATATATATATATATATATATGTTAAAAAAAAATGAAATGGAACTATGTAGATATTAAATGAATATATACTTCTAAGAGGTATTCTCATGGCTCCCAAGCCAATGGAGAAGAAAACCAACCTCTAAGAAAGAGAACAAAGAGAAACAAAGAGAGAAACAAAAAGAGAGAAGAGAACAAAAAGAATGAAAGAAAATAGATAGGAGAGAGGATATGATAGGGTTAGGGAAAACTAGATTAGAAACTAATAAAATAATACTATGACAAGTTTTGGGATTGGGAGATGAGTGAGAATTAGTAAGTTAAATTATTTAACTATCTCATGTCCATTTTGAACGTGACTTTTCCCTCTCCCTTTTTCTTTTAAAGTTACTTTTATTATTTTTTTCCTTTGAGTGATTTTTTTAAAAGGGGTCATTTTCATGAGAGTGTGAATTTATTGTAGTAATAATTTTTGTGTAAAATTTTATTTGGGTAGTGTTTTAAAGAATTTAATGGGTTTAAATTTTATTCCCCCCCTTGAGATAATTAGTGGGTGGGATTTAATTATTTTAATACTAGCCTTTAGATTTTCTAGAGGAATTTAACTAAATTAGTTTGAGTAAAATTTTATCTTGGCATTTATTGAATTTTAATTGTTGTGATTATTATATTAGTGGACCATCATTATTGGGGTTATATTATTTTATAATTTTATTTATTTGATTTCATTTAATCAAGGGGTAATTTTTATAGCGTTACATAGGTAAAGGTTATTTTAATATTTTTATTTAAATTTTTCTCATAATTATTTTAGAAGGAGACCTTTCTAAAATAATTAATCTAAATGTTAAAAATGTGTTACGCTGCTGAAATTTTCTGAGACTTAGGGAAGTTAATTTAAATAAAATTCCCTTGACATTAGTTAAAAATTATTTTACCTTGCAATTATTCATCTTTAACGATGAAAAATTTAATCTATTTTGTGCTCTAGAATTAGGGTTAGATTTTGACTCCTAGTCAGAATCATGTCATTCACTTACGAAACTTAGGGTTCGGGTCCATTCGATTCTAACCCTAGTAGTGATGCTCCTCACATCGCATAACCCCCTAGTCGGCTATCATCATGCAGGGGATTGCATATGTAAATGCTCTTCCCTAAAATTGATTGACATGTTTACGCCTTATGCGTATTGCCACCAAGCACATTGACGCGTGCGAGGGGTTTCTAGGGACACGTGGAAAAGTTTTTGATATTTCATGTCATGACCACATGACAAATGTGGACATGACATGTGTGTTGCCTGTTGTGACCGCATGTGAAATGTGGGCATGACAAGATGAGTTTTCATGCGGATCTTCTAGATGGAGTAGTTTGTTCCATTGAACTATAGACTCTCCTTCCTTCTAAGGAACTTGGCTCTAATACCAATTGTTGAAATGAACCAAACAACTAAGAAGGGGGGGTGAATCAGTTGTCACAAAACTTAAGCAATTATGTACCTTAAATCATTAAACACTTATCCATTGTTTGTTATGATCAAAACATCAAATCATAAACACCGAACCATAAATGCAATTGCAAGATCATACATAGATGACACTAGATTTTTATGTGGAAAACCCTATCAAGGGAAAAACAATGGTGGGAGTTAACCCACAAGATAGATATGTAAAGCACAATACCAAAAATCAAAGGGTCACTACCCAGAAAAGGCTCATTGCCAAGGGGTGGCTCATTGCCAAGGGTTTTGAATTGAGATGTTAGCATCTACTCCATGCCTAAATTGAGTTCCATTGAAGTGCAATATTCTTCTACTTTGCTCTACCTTTTCTCTTCCTTACTTATCTTCGCATCTTTCCCATAGGGACACCTTTTCCTTGACTCAATTGCAAGTATTTATACACTACATCAACCTTGGAATGATCATCAAGGTCAGCATTACAATCATCAACCGTTGGAACAATCTCCAAGGTTAGCATTACAAACATACATAAAATAGGTCTAGACCTAATACAAAATTAGCTCAGGAAATGCATTAAAGATGTAAGTGGATCACTTCCATGCCTTAGCTAGGACTCAAACATGATATTCCACATCACAACAAACTTCTGCAATCTTCAATAGATCTTCACAATCACTGGAATTAACCAAGTTGGGTAAGACTAGTTACATGTTGCGTTATCTGGAAGTAATGTTCAAACATGGTCTTAATTCCTTAACCCAGACTAATGCAAAGGCAGGAACATGATTAGGAGGCCTTCACAAGCATCTTGTAATCACCAGGAGCAACCGCACAAAATCTAACCACTTTATTCATGAGATTCTTCACACCGGAGCACATCAACTTTACTGTCTTCAACTGTCATAAAAGAAACATAGCTTGTGGACCACCAAATCACAAACCATTGGAGTTGTAGGCACTTATCATCATCCTAGACTTCCCTCTAGAACCGTATTACAAAATACTTCAATGCAAAGGAATGCAAAGCAAAATACTTTCTCCCTATCACTAATGAATAAACAGAAAAAATCAAGTTTTACTCTGATAAATGTAACTCACTCAATTCTTCATATCTAAGGCTCAAACTTAGGATTTAGCATCTTAAGACATGCCTATAAATAACTTCCAATCTATAGACCAAGATCTTCACTCTCCAAGAAATGTGGAGCAGTCTTCTGGACTATTCTTCAGTATGTAATTCACTATCTTCACTATGATTCATTGTTTCCTTTCTGATTCTTCCAGAGGGGCTAATTTTCTCAATATCCTCAACATATAAAAATTCTAACCAAATAACAAAATAGGATACAATTGACACCAATGACAACAAATATATGTTGACATCAATGACAATACCGATTAAGCACATACTTGCAACAATCCTTGTCATAAACTCCCACCAATATGGATCAAACCTCTAAGCGAGCCATTTACCATAACAAAATACCATGGAGATGTAACACTCTATTATCAACTATAGGAATTTTCCTTGAAACCTAAATTTTTTAGAACTACTATTAAGAAGGACCAAGACACTTTGTCATAAGCTTTAGAGATATATAGTTTTAGGACCATCCCTTCCTTTTCATCTTGATCCATGGAGTGCAATATCTCATGAATAGTAATAACCACATCTAGAATTTCTCTACCGGGGACAAAATCTCTCGAATTCTGTGAAATGATTTGTTGCAATAGGGGTTTGATTCTATAAACTAATAGTTTAGAAAAAAAAATTATAGTGTTGCACAAGCTTATAGGCATGTAATCACTAAAAGAGATAGCATCTCTCTTTTTAGGCACAAGCACAATGAAGGTAGATTGAACTACTTTAAAGCCTTCTAGATTTAAAGAAATCCCTCTCAAAAACTATAACATCTTTACCAACAATGTCCCAAAATTCTTGAATAAAGACTCAGGGGAATTCGTCTGGGCCAGGACCTTTAAAGGAACCAAAGGAAAGAAAAATACTTTTTACCTCTCCATCCTTAATCATTATGTTGAAAGATGCACTCTCAGAATCAAAAAGAACTCGAGGAATAATATCAAGGAGGTATTTTGGATCCTCTTCATCATCCTCATTATATTGCAATAGCTTATTGAAAAAAATAGAGGCAACACATCTAATCTGGTCATCTTCAGTCACAATATTATCATTTTTGTGGACTATATTTTATTGATAATGTTTGGATACCTATGTTTTAAAGTGGATTGATGAAAAAACTTTGTATTTCAATCCCCTTCAGATAGCCATTGTATTCTTGACTTTTGCTTCAAGAAAGTTTCCTCCCTCAAATGAAGTTTATGTCGCTCATCTCTTACTTTTCTCTCTTTCTTACAAAACTCCACAACATGAATACCTTATGCCATCTTATCGTACATCCCTTTAAGCTTTGAGGAAATATGCACCTTTTGTTTGAAAATATCTCCAAACATATACTTGTTCCAACCTTTAACATTTTGCTTTACATTCTTGATTTTATTAGTTAAATAAGACAAAGTCATACCTTTAACTAGATTATTCCACCATTTAGCAACAAGCTCTCTAAAACTCAGATGTGAGGCCCACATAATCTCATACCTGAAAGGATATGCCATCTTTTTCTTCTAAATATTCCAATTAATGACAATAGGATTATAGCCAGATCCCACTCTAGGAAGGACCATGTAGTTTAATAAAGGGAGGATAGTCCAGAAATTGGAGATTAGCACCCTATCAAGTTTAAACTAAATAAGATTACTAGCTATTCTTCTCTTTTACCAGGTGAAGTGAGTTTCCTTGATCTCCATATCCATAAGGCCTATGCAAGTGAGGAAGCATGCCAAGTCCCCCATACTATTAGAAGAATCCTCCAAACCCCTACCTTCTCAAAAGGATAAAGAGGGGTGTTGAAAAAGTTGAAATAATTGAGTTCCAAAGGCTTTTCCTTTCAATTCTAGTATTAGGATCATAAACATTTACAAGATTACAGCTTTCATTTCATTTCTAAGTTCTGAACTGAATGCAGACAAATCTTTTATGGAAAATCAAAACCTTCCCAACCAAAACAATTGGATTCCAAATGACAGCAAGGCCACCAGAAGCCCCTTGAGAAGTACTCGTACAAAACTCATCCCCAGGCCAAATATGTTTTATTGAGTTAGAAATATTAGATTCATTCATTTTTGTTTCTTGAAGCACAAGAATATCAATTTTCCAAAATGCAACTTTTAACTAAAAACTTTTTATGAGGACTATTAAGCCTTCTAATATTCCAAGAAATGATCTTGATAGAAATAAACTAATTAGAATCCATCTAACATAAAGGACCTCTTACCTTGAAACTTGATCTAGAAATCAAGGTTATCTCTTTGATTTTCTAGCCACTGAGAGGTTCTCCAGTGTTGTTTCTCTACCCAGAGTGACTTGTTTGGCTACCTCTCTAGGTCTAGTCTCTCTTTGGGTAGGTCTCACTTGTTTATTCTCATTACCCACATCAAATTTCTTCATAGAGTTCTTCTTCCTACTTTTCATAATAGGAGTCCATTCTTCTTCCAAACCAGAAGTAGACTCTGGGATGTTCTTAGTGTTGTCCTCCTTCTCTACAGGAATACCTTCTGAGTCAATCTCCATCTCTAGTTCTCCTTCATCTCTCAGGGGTTGGAGATCCCCCTTGGCCTTATTTCCTTTACCTGGATACTAAAAATTAGTTGGTGCACAGATGGATTGCTGGGATATCTCATATGACTCTCTAACACCCTTTCCAAATTAAAGATCTTCTAAGACATTGTTTTGTAGCTGTAATTTCTCTTGGGATGCAATCATTAGTCTATTTCATAATATTTATAGACTCTCCCATAACCAGGGTTTCACCATTTGAAGGCATCGTTTCTTTATCTTTTGGTTCATCTCTCATAACAATAGGTTCTATGGCTGTCTTGTTGATGGTGTCTGGGGTTTTCCTTTTGTTTGATTTGTTGAGCTTTATTACATATTATCTTCCTTATTGTAAAAGGGTCTTGGCCCTTTCAAAATCCATGCTTACCTTAATAAAAAAACAACAGGTTTTTAACATTTATCTATGAAATGCCCAAAAAACCCACAATTTTGGCAAAAAGGACTAAAGTTCTCATATTCTATAGGTTGCACCCACTTCCGATATCTTGAATTGGGAGTGATTTTGGTAGGAAGAATTGCATGCATAGCAACATTAATACGGACCCGGGCAAAAAGTAATATGGATTTTTGGGTATTTATCTATAGCCAAAAATTGCCCAAAAGAGCTAACAATGCTTTGAAGGATCCTAGGAGTGCAGAATTCCAAAGGTAGATTAGGGAGCCTAATCCAAGTTGGTGCAACTGCACAAAGATCTGCAAATGGGTTGAAACTAAGTTTCTATTTCGACAAACTAAGATTATTGCGTTGAGCTTTGACAAAAAACTAGGGGCCATTTGTGAGAACCGCAATCAAATCCTCCTTCAATGAAAATCGGAAAATAAACAAACTGCTTGCCATCGCACAAGTCACAACCAAACCTTTAATGTTCCAATTGTCTTTAACCCATTTCTGCACAATATCCACATTTGGCCTGTACGCAAAAAAATGTCCCACCAATGTATTTTGCGTGCTTAAAATAGCTTCATCCATCATGGAGTCCATTATATTTGGAGCAATCCCCTAATCATATTTCTCCACTGCCCCCGGTTCTCTAATCCTAAAAGAAGGGGAACCCAAAACCTTAGCAGCCCAAGATGTCATTTCCTTGTCGTTTCTAGGCTCAGAAAATGACAAACCCAAACCACGTGATATGCAGAGAGATGCATTTGTAGAAAATGTGTTAAAAACTTTCAAGCAATAGAAATTGGCAGATGTAAAATTAAATTCTAGACCCTTTTGACAGTGCCCTCACTGTCTACGTGAAGCTTTGGAAGAGGGTATGGACATCATAAAACCGTAAAGGATAAAAAGTTTTTGTCTGATGCTGTGGTCGTGATTGCCCTGATAGACAAAGCATGTGAGCTGATTGACAAATTGTCCTAATGGAATATAATGATTGCAGGTTATGCACAAAATGGATTTGTTGAAAAAAACTTTAGATACTATCAAGCAAATGCAATTGGCAGATGGTATACTTTAGATCTCTCTTTGTGTTGCAATTCTGGCTTATGAGCCTTTTTATATTTTGAACTTTTTATCTTTATTGAATGAGAGACCCTTAGAATCCCCCTCTAAATTATCTTTTATATATATATATATATATGCTGAAAAATAAAGGTTGTATAAAAAGGCTCTATGTCTGGATGTACACAGCCAGTAAGCCCCATGACTTAGCACCACTTACAATGCACAATATTATCAAACTTCAAGAAAGCCTTTCCATAGCAATAATGAAATTTGAGTGCCATGTAAAAGAAGGTCTCTTGAGAGACAACGTCTTATCTTCCATGTTGGGGCTACCTCTCGTTTCAAGATGCTCATTAACATTCTGCTGTTGTGGATTATCTTCCATGTTGGGGCTACCTCTCCATTCAAGCTCCAGGTGCGGATGCTCATCAACATTCTGCTGTTGTGGATTATCTTCGAATGTTGGGGCTACCTCTCGATTCGAGCTCCAGGTGCGGATGCTCATTAACATTCTGCTGCTGTGGATTATCTTCCATGTTGGGTCTACTGTAATATTCTCGATTCAAGCTTACTGGAGTCTCAGTTATCCTTCAATCTTCAGGTAACTATATATAAAAGAAAAATATCATATATTTTTTAATAACAGCCGCCCCATGATTCTTTATTTCACTGCTTTTATTTCTTTTTAAGTGGCTAGTTATGGTCTGCAACACTTAGTTTTAGCCACTGCAACAACTATTTTTAGCCGTGCACTGCAACATTTATTTTTAGCCACTGCAACACTTATTTTTAGCGCTGCACTGCAACACTTACTTTTCGCCCTGCACTTCAAAGGCGTTTTATATCTTTATGCGTTTTATATCTTCATCACTGCAACACTTATTTTTAGCCCTGCACTTCAAAGGCGTTTTATATCTTCCTCACTGCGACACTTATTTTTAGCCCTGCACTGCAACACCTATTTTTTTTAGCTATTATTTCTTTTTAATGAGGCGTTTCATACTCTACAGTTATGTGTACTGGAGAGATGATTTAAAATTTTCATAATTAAAACTAATTCATTCTTTGAATTAATTATTAGTCTAAAAGATCAAGCAAAATTAGGAGGAATATAATTGGAGGTTGACATGGTGCAAATAATTTAATTGAAGATAGGTAACTAGCAAAAACACCAAAGGTGCTATCAAATGGTCAATAGGCACTTATAGTCCTATCACTACATAATATACAATTTTATTTTTATTTAAAAGACATTTTGTGTAGTATTTAATTTTTTGTTTTTTGTATTGAAAGAATGCAATTTACAATTAAAATACAATCCACAAGAAACTAACAGCCACAAGTAAACAACACAGTGATATAACCTACAGCACTACTAAGAAAACAGGACTAACATAAACAGCAAATACAAGTAGCACAACCATTATAAACAGCTAACACAAAATGACAACAGCATATACAAACATATACAAACATAAACAGCCAAGAACATATAGGCAACATATTTGTTCGAACTTAACTTAGTAGAAGCCGTATCTTTCACATCACAAGTGATGGGCCAACCAGTCTGCCCTGCCTCCCTCAAAGAGTCAAACCACACAAGCTGCTAGTATGCTTTGTAACTCTTATAAAGGTAAATGTAACAGGCACTTCTTGAAAAACAGTGAAGAACAAATGTACTAGAACCCAAGGAGACTAAACATTAAATCGGTCCACCTGGAACTGGAAACCAGAAGTGACTCTGCTCACCAAGCCATAACTTCATCAGCATATTAACAAGAATAATCTGAGTGAAGTTTGACCACATTGGCCTCTTGTCATGTTGCCGCTGAAAATAAACCTTCAAACTATGGCCTTGAAGCTGAACAAAGATTGAAGTTGTCTTGAACAAATAATATCACCTTCGCGGAGATGAAGGCACTGAAGCTTAATACTATCTAGATGGTGGCCGACCTGAGGATGCTTCTTAGAAACCCCCTATAGTTGAAAACACAGAGAAACAATTTGAAACAAAACATCAGAGTAAAACTTTAGCATTTCTGATTCCTGGTGAACATTATGATTTGCAAACAATGCTAAACAGCTACTTTTCCAAATGTGCAATAAAATAGCCTGTCTCATAGAGTCAACTATAACATTTTTATGAAGGCCCACACCAAATAGAGCTTTCTTCCAGTTCAAATAATGATAAAAAAAGTAGGTAAGTGCCAAAAAATTGCATTCCTTTTTTTTTTTGGTCCATGAACACTCCAAGAAAATATGTTTCAAGTCTTCATATTGCTCACAAAAAGAGCATAGAACTGGCTGGACAACCATACATCTCAACCTATCCCCAATAGGTAGTTTGCTATGTAGGATTTTCCAAGCCAGCAGTTGGACATTTACATCAGCTTTTGACTACCAGATTTGAACACTTAGTTTTCTCCAAGTTCTTTCCTAAAATTTGCATTTCCATTTTGTATTTAGCTGAGGATTCAGTGGCAGTCTTGGAAGAAGGTTTAAGTAAATCTTTTTCAGAGGGAGATTAAAAAAGGGATATTTATCCAACCATAGCCGATCTTTGAAGAAGTTATAGTGCAGAGGAGTACATAGTTTCATCATTAAGTCCACAGGCACCAACAGCTTCAGGAAAATTAAGAAGTGTTTCATCTTGTTATTTAGACCAAACATGATTTTTATTCTCTGCCAATTAGTCCAGTCAAGGGAGTGAAGTCCCAGATATCACCAAACTGATGGATACCTTTTTTAAATAGTTGTCCATGATATTGGACCAGTTTCTTCCACCAAATAGAGGACGTCCTAAAACTAAAACCATGTTGCAAAGAGAAGCCTTTCCAGCTTAGAAATTGACACACTTGTTGCCAAGCCTTCCAAATGGACTATAACTGGAATGAAGCCTTCACATGGAAGAATGAAGCCATAAGAATTTTATCAAGCCATTGAACAGAGTGCCATTTTCCTTTGATGGTAACAAGGTTGATACGATGACGCACCAATATTTTCCATGGTTCATCACCTAAAACAACTTTAATTATCCATTTAGCAGACATGCAAAAACCTTGTGTCCTAGGATCCAAAATACCCAAACTGCCTTTAGACTTTGGTTAAATACAATGGGACCAAGAAGTTCATTTGTAGCCAGCTTTACCTTCCTAATTAGACCACAAAAAATGATGAATGATTTTGTTAAGATCTTCATATCCTTTATTGGAAGGCATTGAACATGAGGAGTAATAAACATGGGAAGCAAGAAATATATGATTCACCACTTTAATCTTTCCAGCTAAAGACATAAATTTATTTCCCTAGGTAAAACATTTATTTTTCAGTTTACTGATAAGCCAGTTGCACATTTCAGAAATAGAAACACCAAGCCCAAATGGAATACCAAGGTACTGTGTAATCTGTCCATGTTTTACCTGTTTCCATCCTTTAGGAATCCATTATGGAATTGGGTCAAATTTAATGATGAAAAATTTAGTTTTATGATGTGCTAATAGAGAACTAGAAACTTAACAATACAAATTAACGATGTCCAAAACATTATTAATCTCCTCTTTAGAACTATGAAGAAAAAGCATACTATCATCTGCAAAATGTGAGTTGATAACAACAACATTATTATGGATGGAAATTCCCTTAATCAAGTTTATTTGATTTGTTTTTTGCAATAACTAACCAAGGGCATTGGCTCTAAGGACATATAAAAAAGGAGATAAAGGACATCCCTGCCTGATTGAGTGTTGGAAGGGAAAGGAGTTGGTCAAAGACTTATTTATAACAATCTGTACGTTAGCCTCATTAAATAACATTTGAATATGTTTACATATCTGGGGTCCAAAGCGCAGCCATTAAAGCATTTTAAAGATAAAGCTCCATCTGATTCTATCATAAACTTTGTCAAAATCAAGCTTGACAAGTAGTGCATTTTTCCCCAATTGTTGAGCCCACTTGCTAGTTTCCCAAGCCATAATTAAATTATCAAGAATAAACCTTCCACCAAGAAACCATGTTTGTTCAAGTTGTACTATACCTTTCACCACCGGTTTAATTCTTGTTGCAAAGGCTTTAGCAATAATTTTGTAGGACGTATTAAGCAAGGTGATAGGTTTGCATCCTGAGATAGAGTCTTCATTTTTCCCTTTTAGAATAAGTTTAATTAAACCTTTGTTAATAACAAGCCGTAGTGATCCTTCCTCTATAGCTTCCAAGTATAAAAGGTAAAAGTCCTGTTTAATATGCTGCCACATGGATTGATAGAATTCAATTGAAAGTGCATCAAAACCAGGACTTTATTCGAGGCCATAGAGAAAACAACATGTTCTAAATCTTCAAGAGAAAGCTCACAATCTATAAACTGGCTGTATTCAAAATCTACCTTATTAGGAATGCAATCTTTGACAACGCTCTCTTAAGTGGATTGAATATCCTACCAGTGAGATTCCTCTTTAAAAAGTTTTTCATAGAAATTTTGGAATATAACTTTAATCTCTTGAGGGTCAGTATACACAACACTAGATTCATCTTGCAATGCTCCAATATATTCCTTTTTATGTTTAGAATTTAAATAATTGAAGAAGTATTTGGAGCTTCTATTTCCTTCCTTAATCTAGTGTAATCTAGCTATGATTTTAGCACCTTGAGCCTGATAAGCATCAGTTTTACAAACTTGAGCTTCCGTAGCAACTATAATAGCTTGAATGTCAGTATTATGAGGATTTAATATGAGGTTTTTCCTAACTGCTTCCAACTTCCCTTGAAGAATTTTTTCTTTTCTTTTTTGCTACCAAGCGAGTCTTTTACCAAAAGAAAACAAGAATTTAGCACATTGTAAAATAGCATTAGTCCACCATTCCCTATAAGATTCTCCATCCTTAGGCTTAGGAATTGTAGTCCAAAATCCCCACTAAAGTAGCCAACCAAGAAGGATTTTTTAAGAGAGAGGTGTTGAGTTTATAAGGCAGCTGATAGTCATTCTTATATTTTTCAGCCCATGAGAAGGAGTAGAAAATTGGATAATGATCCGACAGTGTTGTACAGTAATCTACTTGTACATAACTTCCATAAGAATCCTAGATTAACTACAGATTAGGTGATAGATAGAACCTATTCAGCCTGCTAAATTTTCTTTCATCCCCACATCAACAGTTAGACCAAGTAAACCAACTTTGTGCATGGCTAGAATGTTTATTCTTAATTGGATCAATAACCCCCAAAGTTTTACAACAATTCAACCATTTATCAAATTCTTCATTACTCAACTTAGTCTGAGTCGACCAGCTACAGTCTTGGTGATGCTCAATATTAAAATCACCTCCTATAATCCAATCTACAATAGGATGAGTATTGGACATCTAATCCCATAACTCACATCTATCTTTTGTATTATTAGGAGCATATACAGAGTAAAATCCAATAGGTTGTTTATTGATAAAAGTCAGGACCCAAACACAATTATGTGATGGGTCCTCACCTTTATCAATAACATATTTATTAACCCAAGGAGATAAACCAATAACAACACTGCCTCTACAATCTATATGAGCCATATGTAGAAAGGAAGCCTCTCTCCATACATTAAATAGAGATGCTTCGAGGTGACATCTGTTAAGCTTAACTTCTTAGAGAAACACAATATCAGGTTTCCACTTCAAAATTGTATTTCTTAGTCTATATTTGCGCTGAGGGAGAGATAACCCTCTGACATTCCATGACAGAATTTTATAATTCAACAGGAAGGGGAATAAGGGAGGTCTTCCTCATGCGGCAACATTTCAAAACAATTATTTAGAGAAATAGACTCATTTGAATGACCTTGCTCCTTAGGGACGGAAGGAGATCTAGATCTTTGCCTTGCAGAAGGAGGAGGAAACAAAGAAGTTTGCCCATGGGATCTTAAATTGGAACGAGATGAAGAGGAGTAATAATTTTGTGTTGCATTATGATCATTCTGAGAAATAGTAGAACTTGAGGCTTCTTTCCTCGTCCTTACCATTCTCCAACCATCCGTCATCATAGTGTCCTTGTATGAAGGAACATAATTATTATAACTATTTTCTTCATTATAAATCTTCATTAAGTGCTTTGTAGTAGGAAAAACACTTCTATAAATAGATAATCTATAAAAAATCATTTGAAACTAAAACCAAAAATCACTAAAAAAAATTAAACCCTAATTTTAATTTTAATAGAGAAATTTAATTATGTTTTTACATTAATGTAGTAAGTATTAAATGAATAACCACATGAACTACATCATGAACAAACTATCAAAAAACTAAATCATGAGCAAACCATTAGAGAACTATGGCCTCTCATTTATGCCCTCAAAGTCATCTCCTAGATACATTATGTCACAACCCACTTTTATAATATTTTAAGTTATGAATTTGATTAGAATACTATGCATAGTTAATTATTATTTTTACTTTAATTGTCTAATTGCATGTATTTTATTTTTCAAATGTTCAAATCTTATTAACACACATAAAAGCTATTAAAATTAAATTATATATATATAGTCTCATAAAAAATAAAATAATAAAAAATAGTGATAACAATAAATAAATGATTTTTTTATTCCAATCTAGAATTCTAACTAAATAAATAGTGGGTACACTTCTAGAAAAAGAAATAAATGAGGTTCAAACCCCTCATTTTCAAAGCTAACATTTATTAAATAAATGAGATTTTTCCACAAGAATTAATTTCAAGTTGGAAAATTGAAATAATGTATTAATGAGTTAGACTTGACTCTAATTTTCCACCATGTGTATGGAAAAGATTGTTCTAGATAACGATTGAATTTTTGTATAAATAACACGAAGATATGAAAGGGAAAACACACACTTGGCTCTGGTCTGGAGTATTGGATGTAAGAGCTTTCCTCCTTTCCATAATTTTAGTTCCTAAAATTTGTTAATAATTTTATTATATTTCAATTCTATTTTGGATTCATTTTGATGAAATACAATTTGAAAATTTGAAAACATGTAAGAGAGATTTTGTGCATAAGATTTAGGTATATGACACATAACTCTTCTTTATTGTTAATGAGCATCCACACCTGCAGCTGAATCAGATTATGCATGGGCATCTGAAACAGCTGCAGAATGTGAATTTGAATATGAAACACATCAAAAATGTGAATGCGAATATGAATATGGAACACGTCAAGAATTTGAATGTGAATATGAAACACATGAAGAATCTGAATGTGAATATGAAGATGAAACGCACGAAGAATCTGAATCTGAATGTGAAGATGTCGCAGCAGATGGAACAGAGCAAGAATGTGAATGTGAATGTCGATGTGGTTTCACAGTCAATGGAGACTGTCGTGGCTTCTGTAACAGCAACTCCTTCAACTTCTGCCAACACGGCTCAGAGCCTTCAATCTGTTACATTATTTCAATCTTTTAGTTTTCTGAAAGGCTCTTTGCTTGTTTTGAGATTGTGCCCTGTTCTGTCTGTAATTTCCTTATAAGTATTTATTCATAATTCGGAAAGCCCGAATTCCAATTCCCTGGTTTAAATAGATCTTCCTTGCCACCGATGCTGCTCTTACATAGTACCAATCAGAATCATAGGGCGCAAGTTCCTTAAATGTAATGTGCATTCGATGATGCCAGATGCCGATGAAACAAGAAATCACTGATCATGTCCATATATAATCATGTTCAAAATTATTTTAAATAGAGTACTTGCAAATGCTAGAAAAGTCTTCATCCATATGTTATCTTTATTTCAATTTTATTCATCAGATGTGGTAGTCTTGAATATTTACAAAAATATTTCCAAATAGTATAGAATATGGCATGCTAACTGTTTTTTTAATATTGAACAAAGTAAATATTTACAAGGAATAAAGCAGTCTACAAAGACTTCTAGAAAGAATAGAACCAACAACAAGAACATCAACTGTCAACTGCAACACCAGAAAGAACAGCCATATAATGGCAACATATAACACTGTTACAAAATACCTACAGAACTAAAATATAACAGCTGACATAAAAAACCAGCATACATCAACTGTCAGCTGCAGCACAAGACAGAAGAGCCATATAATGACATCATGTAACACCGATGCAAAATATAAACCTACAGAACTAAAACATAATAGATGGGATAAAGAAGAATGAACTCTATTAACAGAGCCCACCAACATGATCACTGCCCCCAAACTGGAAGGAAAGAAATTGATGCTAAGTCTTGTTCAAGCTTGATGTAACATTCTCCTATATCTTGAATTTGAAGAACCATCTTGAAATGCTTCTTTGCATCTGTCTTAATTAATTTATTTGTAGTGCCTTGGAACATATCGTATTATTCAATGTATTTGGTGATGTATATTTTGGTTCCATTTAATTCGTAATGTTAATGTACATAATTACTAATGAAGTTCTCTCACAGAGAGCGGGGAAGCTAGACTTTTTCAACTCACTGTCAATGCACAAGGGGAGGTAAGAACTCTGGTTGGTTTGCAATTATTTTTTCATTGGTCTCTTTTGCTTAGAAAATAAAATTGTAGTGTCATGGTTTTATTTCAGGATGAGCAACCGTTTATGATCAGGGTGTAGATACTTGGAAATTAGACTGTTTATATTTCTGATACAAGCCTTCTATTGAAAAACTTTCAATTAGGTGATGTTTTGAATGAAAAACTCACACTTTGTGGTGGTTTTATTCATTGTGAGCTAGTGATAGATTGAACTTATTTTTTTCTTAAGCAACTGCCTTTTAGAAACTTGTGTATGCTTTGGTGGAACATATAATTTTTACCAGAAAATGAATTCTTGTAAACACAATCTTTAAAAGCAAGCAATGCATCTTTCTGATGTAAATTGTAAGCAGGTCAAGTAAACAATGGGCTAGCAGTTGCCCAGACAACAAAAGAACGTTCAATTAAATTATTTTTTCTGAACCTATGAGTTTAGATCAGATTTGTTTCTAGCATATGAGTTTGAAGTCTAATTATATAAGTTGTTATAGCTCAAGGATCTTTGTATAATTTTGTTAAAAATAATTTTTTGGGTAATAATTTTACTATTGTATGTTTTCAATTGTATGTTTTCAATGGTAATTGACTTGGATTCTGAAGACCCAAAACTTTTGACTTGGCAAAACATCGCAACTAAAAATATACTTACATTTCTTAAAAAACACAAATACTATGCAAAATTGGAATATCCCTCAACAAATATTTTCCTATTCCACTCAGATTTGCAATGGTCAGTTTACAAAATTTACTTTCAATTATTAGATCAGCATAGACAAAACCATAGATACTTAGAATTAACATAGTCAGCTGATAACGATTCTAATCAACTGATCATTGGCACTGGATTTAGCAAATTCAGAAATACATAAAAAATTGGATTCCTTTCAAGTGCGAATCCTCCATCCTTTATACCTATTTGTTGATGGGTATGTAGAGCAAGTCGGTGTTAAAGATTGAAGATGAGTTGGTGCTAAACAAATTCAACATGGAGTCAACCTGAAATAAAGTGTCAGGTTTAAAATAGTAAAAGCATATTTCAGAGTGGTATATTTAATGTGGTGTTCCATTATGATCCACTATAGTCATGCATTGAATTTGATTTTATTATATTTTATTTATTTGCTATTTTTTATTTTTGTTTACTGGTTACATGAATCTAAATTTTTCAGCCCTTGTTGTGACGCCTATCGGAGTAATAATTAATATTATTATTATTTATAATAATATATTATTATTTCCTATAATATAGTGTTTAAAACACTCTTAGTGAATTAAAATATTATTTATCTCATCCCAGTGGAGGAGACATGACAATCCTCCCACCCCAAATATTTCTTGTCCTCAAGCAATGTCAACTCTAGAATCCTTGCCCACTCCATGTCAAGGTAGTGTACCATGTGGTGATGCTTGTTGATCCTTGATACTTTTCATTTTCTGATCATGATTCCCCATGCTCCAACATTCCAAACAGCCAAGCTAGGGTGATAATTCCCCCTTGAACTTTCCTTTTCATATGAAGTCCAATTTTGGCATGCTTCCATGATCATATTTGGCATTGGTCAAACATTGTGATAGTAGAGTATCTTACCTTGAAGGGCTTCCTTGATTATCTTCTTCCCAAACATACGCTTCCATTCTTCTCAATTCAGCCATTCTTGGGGTTCCATTCATAATGCCTCGAAATGTCATGCCCTTCCCATCTACTTTGAATTGGAACTCCATTGTTTGGTAGTTTTGCCAAAATCTCCTAAGTGAGTACAACCATTGCACACCTAGTACTATATCTATTTCACCCAATCCCACAATGTAGAAATCATCCTTAACTTGGTACCCTCTCAAGGATAGGTGGGATGATGTATACACCCTCTATGAGGCATAATAGTACGTTCATTTACAAGCATAACATTGAACCCATCAAACCTTTCTACATCCAAATCTTTCTTTGAAGCAAAATCTACATCTATGAAATTATGAGTAGCCCCACTATCAATTAGCACTATCACTTCATGTCCCTGCAAAACTCCTCAAATCCTAAAAGCATGGTATTTGGGTGCTTCCAAAAGGAGGGCAAGCGAGCCCCTTGGAAAACTCTCAAACTCATCCATCTTCATCTTAGGTATGGTTTCCTCCATCTCTGAATCTTCTTTGGGAGTACATGCTATGTAATGTATTTTCCCTCTTCCTAAGCATCTATGTCCAACCTCCCATGGCTCTATACAAGAGAAACATAAGTTCTTCTTCCAATCTTCATTTTTAGTTTCTTCATCCTTGTTTGTTTAGGAGGGAGTGACATTGGTGAAGGGATATCTTTCTTATGTTGCTTTGCAGGTGCATTCTTAGGGTTGAACATGTTCCTAGTTGTAGAAACCTCCAACCTCAATGGCTTTTCAATCGCACCTTGTAGAGATGTAGGATGAAAATAACTCACTAAGCAATGGAGTGACTCTGTCAATCCCCCAATAAACTAGTATATGAGTCTTCCTTCAGTAATATCTAGAACCATGACTTAAATTCTGTAAAATTCTACAACTGTTAATTCTCTAAAATACCTCTCTAGGTTCTTTTGATCAAATATGTCTATAGTCCTCTATGTAAAATCGGCATATGCCACAATATGTTGATGCCCTTGTGTGATAATTCCATGATACCACCATTAATGTGCAATCCCATCCAAATGAAGAATAGAAAACTTGATAGCTTCATCCTCTTCGATAGGACTGAGTGAGAGGTATGTGTCTAGTTTTTGAACCCAAGCTCTTGTAGTGAGCTTCTTCGAACCATCAAAAGTTGGAAATTTCATCTTACTCACTTAATGTTGTAGGTCTCTGCTACCTTGCTGCATAGGTTGCTTCCCCTTTGTCCACTCTTAGCTTGATAGAATTGTGTGAATGGGATAGTGCATCTAATCTCTGGATCAACCCAGGAAATTTTCTTCCATACAATCATTGAGGTCATCATCTGTTGGAATTTGTTCCTCTTCTTCTTGGGGTCGCTCCACTCTAGTAAACAAGGTGTGTTATGTGAAATGGCGTATTGTTCCAATCAGAGCCCTTCTGTGATTTGTGCAGATCATAGCTCCATTCTGATTTCTATTACTACCTTCATCCCCATTATTTGGTCCACATTTGCTAAGATTATTCAATATTTGCCACATTGGTAGGGGTATTTTTGTTGTTTTTTCTTGTTGTTTTGCCATTTGATTCTACCTCTTTGTAACTTGTTGTTGTAACTGCATAAAATCTCTCCAATCATCTCGATCTGCCATCTTCTCCTTACCTCTACCTCCAATTCCAACTTCAATATATTGTATTTGCCTCTAGTTTCACCCTCTCTCTTTCTAGGGTATATTGGTCCCGTTGGCTCAACTGCATAAACCAATGTCTCCCTCAGGCTGGCAGGACAACCTGCTTTGATACCACTAAAATATCCCTCAACAAATATTCTCCTATTCCACTATGATTTGTAATGGTCAGTTCACAAAATTTACATTCAGTTATCAGATCAGCATAGACAAAATCATACACACTGACAATTCACATAGTCAACTGATCATTAGCATCTGGGCTCTCACTGTTACACAAATTTGTATGGTTGATCACTCCAAAAATGTTATCACTACTTGCACATAAAGCACACTACATGATCAGTGCTTCAGCAGTATAGATATATGTAATAGTATTCAAAATTTGATAACTAATTTAGGTGCTTACAAAATGCATGTATGAAAAAGTCATGAACTATGGGTCCTGCGCATAATGACTAGTGTACAATGATTGTAACTAGATGATTATAATGATCTAGGAAACCTCAGATAATAGTAGTCTATCAATCAATTAGGATATATAATTCATGCAGAACTCATTCACATATCTTTGATCACAACAGTATGAACTTACTTCAGACAAGATATTATTCTTAATAAATAGTAGTTTACAAGTGATGATTTTGATTCATACACCCAATGTTAATCTAGTGAACAACTATTTTACAATAGTTTCCATAATATAATAGATGTGAAGATCGTAATTAGTTTCCCACTCAGAAGCAATGTCAATGATAACCATCAGTTGACTGACAATTCCTTGGAGATTCATGGGTCTACTCCCAATTCGCTGAAATTATATTGCGGACTGATGGATAAGGGATTTTCATACACTGTTGGTAAGTGATGCGCTACACAATGTGGGTGCTTTTGACTACAGATCAACTCCCTAATCTTGTGATTCTCTTGCACTCATGTGTCAGAGACACCTGATCACTCTATGAGCTATACGGACCTTGTAACAATAGATGATAAACTTTCACGACTTGTATGAACCTTTGGTGAGAATAGTCGCTTGAGCTACGTCCACTCGCGACTGGAAACTGTATCTAGTTGTTGTCTCTGCTATTCATGGGGCCAAAGAAGTCTTTAGTAGTTATAGCCGCCTTGCCGCCATGTAAAGAGTAGATCATTGATACAATACTCGCCAAGTCCTACACGAATTGTTTCACAACAAACAAAGTTACTACGAAGGGGTTTCGTCCTACCTGAACATCGACAAATTGAGGTTTGCGTCTTAGCTGAAAATACAATAGCAATTACCGAATTTAAAATAAATAATAAAAATTGGATATCTTGATGGGCGTGTAGAGCAATTCGGTATTAAAGATTGAACATGAGTTGGCCTCAAAGAATCGATAGATCCCAAACAACCTACACTACTACCTAGCTAATAAGAATAATTGGCTTACTTGTAAAGTATCTACAGTACAATCTAACCCCCTTTTACAAGCACAAATATATCTAAGAATTACTTTTTTTTTACCATCAGATACAAATCTCACTATTTGTATGCTCCCTCTTTTCTTTGTCCATTAAAACTAGTCGCAAGCAACTCTTGCTCTTCCAAGGATGTGTAGATAACATAAGAGTCAATCTTGCAATGTCATTTATTTATAATTGAAGCTTCAAGAAACCTGATGCTTCATCCTCTAGTCAAATGTACACTTCATTTTATCCAACTAATTATATGCTTCACTCTCTCACTAGTTGACCATGGACTTCTCTTTTTACTTCCACAAAGGTTCTCTTTCTCAACACTTATGCAAGCCTGTACTTCACCTTGTGTGCCTATATATGGCACAAATGTCACAATGAATAGCCTTGGTGGGGATATTGTAGGTTACTCAAACTCCCAAACACAAATAACTAGAACCACACACCAAATCTCACAATGCATGCTTCCAACCAAAACACAACAAAATAAAAATAAACTCTTTTTCGGTGATGCAAGATTGCTCAAATTGCGTCAATTATCCCTCAAATTATTGGGAAAACATAGATAATTAGCATTACCTTTAATATTTATTCTTGACGTTTTGTGATTTGAATATCTTGAAATGGATTGCTATCTCCTTTTTCTAGGAGTTGAGTGAGGGACTTCCTGAGGCATAGCTAGGGTCTATAGGGTTTAAAATAAAAAAGAAAGTATGTTAGTAGAGATTTATGGATGGAATCTTGTGCATGTTCAATTTTTATTTAATTAGCAAAATGGTGGACAACACACTAAACTACATATAACATAAAATATTGCAAACACAATGAAGCAAAAGAATGATGCTTTAATCTCATAAATACAAATGATATATGATGCAATGTAAATGGAAGATTTATTAAAAAAGGGTCTTATCTACATAAATGTCACATATTTGTAGTTAGATGTTTTTCCATGAAATCACTTTACTCTCTTTTGGTCAATAAGTAAATAAGTAAAAATAAATTTGGTAGTTATACTTGAATTTTGGTCTTTTTGGGGTGGCTTTGGGGGGGTCAAAATTTTTCAAGCTGAGTTTGGCACCCTTACATCACGATCTGCATGGTCTAAGATTTCTAATGCATTAGAACTTTTTAAATTTCAATCATTGTTGAAGTAGTTACACCCTCTACAAGTTGACCTAATCTTTTATTATTTTTGCTTGAATTGTTTTCCAAAATTGTCACTCAAATAAGTTGCCTCTCCTTTAAAAGGGAGGACTTCCTTTGCATCAATTTCATAGACCAAAGCTAGAAGTTTTCATTATCTAATTCTTCACAAACCATCTTGCCTTGTGGATTAGTTGATCCTCTTTAAAAACGTTATAGCATGGTATTATTTGGTTTTGAGGGCTCCTAGTCTATTTCCCACAATTTGACTTGTCTAGTCAAGGTTTTACTCTGCAAATTGTTATTATTTTTCTACATTTGATGTGTCAAAATAATGGTGGGACATATGATAGAAGAAGCTCCACAATGAAGATGGGGTGCAATCTTACTTATGGTGGAAGGTTGAGATTGAAAGCATTATCTTGAACTTGCTTATTGGTGTAAGGAACATATTTTAGTAGTTTGGATGTATTGGATACCCCTTTAGTATCTCCTTTACGAGATGTCCTGATTTTTGCTGAAATCACATATTTTTATAAAATATAATGGTTTTAAAAGCCTTGAAAGGTTCCATTTAAAGGATTGTAATTCTATAGGGTTTGATCAAACCCCTTTAGATCAAACCCCCTTGGATATAACCCCCCTAGTTTTAAACCATATATGTCATCGAGTCTCCTCTACACCTATCAAAATGCTGATAAGAAACCACTTTTGATTTACCTTTTGTGGGATCAAATGAATTTATTTAAAATTTTATGTTTTGTAAGTATGTAGCCCTTATTATAAGATTCCCAAAAAATATAATTTTAAACATATTTAATTTGATTATTATATTCATTTTTTATTTCTTGTGAATGTCGGTTTTTAATGAACATCAAGATCTTTGTTTCATACATACGAAAAGTAGGAAATTATAAAAAAAAAAATTTAAAAAATACGTGTCCTTTAGGTGTTGATGTCCTTATTCCAACAAAAAAAAATGAATTTTGATACATACAGAAAAAGTTATGCTTTACACAATACACCTATGTCTAAATTGTAATTGGTTTGACTTCAAATGTTAATTAAAGGAAAAATATTGAATAAAACATTATGAAACCAAATGCATCCTCTAGATATCATAGTTAAAAATCTAAATTAAAAAAAATTATAATTTTATCCTTCATAGAGAAAAGTTATGTTTTACATAGTACACATCATTCTTTAAAATGTTGTTTACTATTAAAAACTAGTTATTGAAGGAGATAGAAAAGAAAATATAATTTGATTCCAAAAAATTAAAATATATATATATATATAGACAAAATATGATAAATCATTAGTTTACATCATCTTTAAATTCCTCACGGTATAGCAACTATAGGTGTCCGGAAGTGAATATTTTTTTGAAAATGTTCATTTCAATGTCAACTTTGGCAAAAATGTGTAACCCACTATTGTGTGATCACCCCTTTAACAAAATCCCCTCTGTTATGCCTGGATGGATATCCATCCCTTGTTCGAAAGCTCCCATCTTGGCATAGGTAGGAAGGACACTAGAAAATGGTAGGAAATGTGATTTTTCGTCTGCCAATTGCCATTGCCTAAAAATTAAAGATTTTTTAACAAACCCATTTTTAATATATGGGTAAAAGCAATAAATTGGGTCCACAAAGAGGGGAAGTTTTGGCCCCCCAAAAAAATCCTAAGAAATGCATACACGTTATTAAAAAAACACGTATGCGCTTATCTATGGGTACCCGAGGCTAAATCAAAATGGGTATGTGTTATGATTCGAGTACGCGAGAAAAATGCATATGCATTTTATAACATGTACATGTTGTTAAAAGGTATTTAATTTTTTAAATAAATGACTATCATTTCATTTTTTTCCTGCGAGCTTGTAGGACAGGAATAGTGATAGAGAAATTTGGCTACATGTTTTTTAGGCCCTTTACCATTACAAATTTCAACAAAAGTGACCTCCGCGACCTCCAGGTTGGTTACATTTTTCATTTTTTGGTCTTATATGTTGTATTTTTTATTTGTAATTGTAGTTTACTATTTGTTATTTTTGTTTGTAATTAGCTTGTTTAATTTATAGTTTTTAAATTGTATTTGCAAACAAAATCATCACGCAAATGAGAAACTATAAATTCAAAATTGAAATCCGCAAAATTGATACCTATTTTTACTAATTTAATCAGGTAAATCACACAAAACTTAGAGTTACAAATCAAAACCCTAAACCCTAGGTTCCAAAAAAATAGACCTAAGAACTAAAACCCTTAACACTTAACCTTAGGACCAAAACCCTAAAACCTAAACCTATAGCCCTTCACCCTAGGACCAAAACCCTAAAACCTAAACCTAAAACCCTAAACCCTAAAACCTAAACCTAAAACCCTAAACTCTAAAACTTAAACCTAAAACCCTAAACTGTAAACCTTAAAACCTAAAACTTAAACCACAAAACCTAAAACTAAAACCCTAAACCACAAGATTCATGCTTAGTTGCATCACTAAATGATGAATATAATTGACAAGGGTCTTTGAAGTGTTGATGTTTAGCTTTGAGAAATGTGATCTCTTACTCTAATTTAAAGGCTATTTGTTAAATGTCTAGTAAATACACTATAATAGAGAACAAATTCATAGGTAAGTATATAATCAAAACTACGAACTAACTTCCTACTTTCACAAACTTATTCCTATGCTCAAAACTATAGAATCAAAGTTCTATGAACTAACTGTCAACATGCCAACTCCCAAGAAAGACCAAGAACAAACCAATAAGTGGTGAAGAGAAATCCAACCACCAACTAGGTTGACCGTAATTGTTCAAACATTTGAAAATAACCCATGAACTTGAAACATAGGACCATGGTAGGTGAGATGAGTACTAGATAGAAGGGTAGGTAAATATTCAAAAGCTATTTGAATAATAACCATCCACATGGACAATAAGAGCATCAAAAACCAACACACACCATAAATATGTCAAACACACTAATATGATGAGAAAATACCTTGGACAGATTAAAAAGCTTACTTGTTGTAGAAAGGAAAGATCACCACAAAGGGAGAAACAAGGTTGGAAAGCATTGCAAAGTTCATATTAAATTAGCTTATAGGAAAAGCAAGTGATGAGTGGTTCCAACACAAAATGGGGAGGAATGATGTTGCAAATAAGGTACCCAACAATAAGAGGAAGAGGCAAGGACCACAAAGCAACATCAAAAAACACCATAAAAGGAAGACAACACAATTATTTGAATTTTGGCATTCAACCAAGATAAAATAAGCCCTAGAACATACAACTAAGTCAACATAGAGATAACATATCAAGTAGAAGCAATAGAATCAGTCAAAGATTTAGGAATAGGCCCATAGAACTCAATTGGACAAAGGATAGGTCTAGGATGGAATACAAATCATAAAATAAATCAATGCACTTGTTATCATTCTACCAAGATAAAAATTAGGAATGCAATATAAAGGAACCATAAAGGTATGACAAAAAAGGAACCAATTCGCCCTCTTTCCTCCATTGTTGCATTTTCCTAGATGAGAGAGAAAGGATGATCATATTAATTATTGCATATTCCTATGCTCAAACAAACTTCTACACTTCTACTTGCCTAATCAAAATTTCTCTGCTATGTTCCTTCTATTAGCTAGGGGAAAACTAATATTTATAAATATATTTACTAGGTTGTTGTATGATTAAATCCATGAGGACACTTTTCCTTAACTAACTATCTAATAGGAAACAAGATCGAAGACAATGAATAAGTCCTAGGTAAAAGGGTGTTCACTTGGCTGAATTTGAATTTCTAAATTTGATGTTGGGTGGAACAATGTTACGCTCATGATGTCAACCTTGTGAGCATGGACCCAAACTAGGATAAAAGACAATCTAGATCGTAATAGACAATGATAATTTAGGAATTAGTGTATGGATGGACATGATAATCATATAAATAGGTTGAATGTATTGTGATAATCATGTATTAAACTTTATAAAATGTTTACTTGACATTCAATATCTAGGTTGTAGTTCTAACTCTTTGGAATGCTATAAATGCTTGATATAAAAAATGTGTGTTTTAATTTTCATCTAAGACCTTTTGAAAGTGATTAGCAAATAATATGGGATGAAGGGGAGCCTCAAATTGTTTGTATTTTCTACGACATAAATTAGTCTAAATTTTCATTAGATGCATTTTTTAATGTGTTAAAGTGAACGTGTCTTCAAATGACATGTATTTTGAATTTGTCCATGGTCAATGTGATTTTTAGTTCAAATTGTGTACATTATTTAATTAGTTTGTTGATATATATATTTTTATTGTTTAATATGTAGTTGCCTTTTTATCACATGGAGCCAAATATAGCTTTAGTTGATGAGTTTTCCATAGAGGATTTCATACATATTGACCATCCCAAAAACCCCTTATGTGGACCATCACCTCCACATAATGTATCACCACCACAAAACCCCACACCTCCACCCTTTCCACCTCCTAACCCTCCACCTCCTAACCCCCCACATCTTCAAATTGATCAAAATTAGTTAAGAGAGAGCATAATGCAAACCTAAATGTCATTCCAAAAAATATAAATTTGATAAAAAATGAGCCCAACCTTCCCCCCCATGTAGCATGATTTGCATCTTTGATGCAAACTATTGTCGACTTTGTTCGATCCATTGATGTGGACCTAGTTAGTTTCCATCAATGGAGAGAAGAGAGAAGACAATTTTATGCAAATGGGTTGTCTTATAAAGAAATCCATGACCTTCATATTACCAAAGAAGCAATTTGTGCACATTTCGTTAACCCCAATACAAACAAACCAATTCCATCCACTAAAAAATGACTTTCAATTAAATGGTGTAGGCACTAACAGATAGTGGAAAATTTTTGGGACAAATGGTGGATAGCCTTTGATACTCCACCACATGGCAATTGTGAGGTACCCCTTTATTTTTTAAGAAAGTTATGGGTTGAGTTTGAGATGTGTCAAAAACCCAACTATCTTGATATGAGGTCATTTCAGGGAGTTGGTCATGGCATGCCCCAAAATAGATTAGGAACACATGTCAATCCTTAATGACATGCTCTGATTCCACCAATTGTTTCTCCTCTAGCTCCTAATATTTCTGCTAGATATCAGTAGTAGACGATATTGTCCACATTAGGAGCATTGAGTTCTCTCTCAGGAGATCTCATTCATCAGACTACCCTCATGGCAACTGAAGTGGGCGATAGAGAGCATAGAGGTTCATCCTATGGGTATACTCAGGCGTCCACTGCAGGTGCACCTATATCTACGATAGAATGATTGATGGACTTACTATATGCTGACGATCATCTGACACAAGTATGTACATCTTTTCAAAGGCCTGTATTTTAATTTGTTTGAAATGTCCAAAATTTGTGTAAATAATATTAAATTAAATTATATATATATATATATATATATATATATATATATATTAATTTTCAAGAAGTGTTTAGTGTAGATGCATGATTAGAGGAGGCCAATTTCTCAACATAATCATGTTTATTTTTGAGAGTTGTAGAAATGGGCACACCTTATGGTTAGGTAAACCAATATATATTTTAATTTATGTCCATATCTAATTTAATTTGAATTTGTACACGTGTGAAATTATGATATATTGTATCTATGCAGGGAGTTCATATGATACCCATGACCGATCAACCACAAGGTGTGGTGAGCACTCCTGAGTTATCATCAAATTTTATGCATGAGCCATCCCAGGTGCATGCTTTCAAATTTTATTTAGGTTTTAAATTTACATGTGCTTTAAAAACTCACTACATGTACTATGATTATTTTTATGTAGGATGATAGCAGTATCCTTATAGGTGGTAGGTAGACTCTTGATCGTGGTCATGACCATAAGTCCATCTCATTTGAGGTCCTAAACTATACTAAATCTCCTATAAAATTTTTTAGGTCTTTTAAATATATATTTAAATTCAATTAAAATCATTTTTTATCACTAATATTTTCTAACCTATTATTTTCTTTATTTGAATATGCAAGAATTAGTAGCTCAATCATTTGGTCCTCAATCAATAGTTATATCACCAATTAAGGGTAGGTAATTTTAACTATTTTCCAATTCTAACAAATATTAATCACTAAACAAAAATCTATGTAATTGCAACAATCATTCAATGTATCCAAACGATGCATTCATTAACAAGGTTCTACAAACCATATACTAGGCCCTTAAGAAAATTCCTAGTCTTGTAGACACCATAACATCATATATTTCAAGTGCAAAAGAACCTTAAAAGGAACAAGGAGTTTATAATAGGACAAACATTTTATCCATTCAATCCAATAATCAAGCATATGAGTCAATAGCTAAAATATTAAATTCACCATATTGAACCTATTCTCCAATTAAGATAAACACTTTTTCAAGTAATATAAATCCTATGATTTTGGTGCAAGAGGATCATGATAGTAAAGTCTGGTCTGATTTGAAACCTTGAGGTGAGAGAGAGTCATTGGAAGTAGTGTTGGGCTTTGAGAAGTTGGAAACCCATAGTTTGTGTCCTTGAAATAGGAAATTGCCTTGAGAGGATTGCTTGTGAAGTTTGTAGAAGCACTTAGTTGAGCCCATTGTTGTGAAATAAGCCTCCTTGGGATTGAGTTTGACACTTTGTTTGACATCAGATTTTCTTCTAAGTCTCTAATCACCAATTCTCTAAGTATTTTTCCATTCTTAGATTTAAGTCGCAATTCCTCGCTTACTAGGAGGAAAAAACCTAAGGTCTAATGTCTCATACTTAGGTTACACAAGATTTCACGTAGAACTTAGGTAGAAGAAAATCTATCTTAGAAAGATAGAAAAATTCAGTATAATACTAATAATGCAATATAATGTTGACTTCCTATGAAGATGATATTCTCCAAAATCTAACACCAATTAAGGGCAGGTAATTTTAACTATTTTCCAATTCTAGCAAATATTAATCACTAAACAAAAATCTATGTAATTGCAACAATCATTCAATGTATTCAAAAGATGCATTCATTAACAAGGTTCCACAAACCATATAATAGGCCCTTAAGCTAAATTATCCTAACACTAGTAATGATCATAACTTATACTTGACATGTACAAAATGTATAAGATACAACTACACAATTTTATAAAATGTGGTTTATAAGAGATAATTTGTCTAAGATAAAATTGGAACAAGATATAAAAAGTGATTTATAAGTTCATTGAAGTTCATACATCAAACAAAAATATATAATGTATATTGATGTTTAATGTGCATATAAATACAATTAAAGCTTGTCCACTTTTATCTCAAGACCACAAATTGATATTTACATAAATTATATGATGAAATTTTTGTACAGTGACAATCATGGTAGATCGACTTGATGAGAACCTGCAAAAATTATTAATGTAAGTAAAGAAACTATATTTTATGAGTCATGTAACTAGATAATTCATATGAGAAAAGAACAATACATACTAAACCTAGATATCCTAGATATAGATTATATGAGTCATGCATCTCGTGAACCCTACAAATCCTAGAAATCCTAAATATAGATTAGTTATTCTAAGAGGATGGCTTAAGGGGAGTTAAGAGATGTACCCTAAACCCTTAACCCATATGGATTTGTTATTGTTTGCATCTCATGAACCCTACTATCTAAAGCCTAGGAGATGCAATATGATAGATTAAGGGGTTCAAATAAGAGGATATGGCTTAAGGGGTCCTAATATGATGGCTTAAGGGGAGTTAATAGATGGACCCTAAACCCTTAACACATAATAGATTTGTTATTCTAACCACCTTGGGAACCCTATAAACCCTTAACACTAGGACTTAAAGCCCAGGTTATGAACCCTTAACCATAGGACCTAAAGCCTAGGATATTATGAGGGATTAAGGTTAGATATGAGGATATAGCTTAAGGGGTCCTAAGAGGATGGCCTAAGGGGAAAATTAAGAGAGTGACTTAAGGGGATGCAAGAGGATAGATTAAGGGTAGATAGGAAGATATGGCTTAACGGGTCCTAAGAGGATGGCTTAAGGGGAAAATTATTAAGAGAGTGACTTAAGGGGATGCAAGAGGATATATTAAGGGTAGATAGGAGGATATGGCTTAAGGGGTCCTAAGAGGATGGCTTAAGGGGTCCTAAGAGAATGGATTAAGGGGATATGAAATCAATTATAAAGTTTTTATAAAATGAAAATGAATTATTTAGTTTTATATTTTGACTATCAATTAAATGTATCTAAAACTATATATAGTTACCTATATCAAGATTCAAATTCCACTATAATATATATATGCATGGGCCCTCTCTTTTTTGTAATGCATCTAGTTTTGGGAGACCTAAAACAAAAAATTAGTTAAAACTATAATTAGTAAATGACTAAAGACTAACATATATATATAGACATGTATATATGATAAATTTTTAACTATATATATGCAACTATATACTTACTTGTATTTATTTACTCCATTGTACCATCTGCATCCTCTCTTTTTTCTAATGAACCTATGATTGTCTCATGATCATCCATTGAAAGTGTCCATAACACTTTATTAGCAAGCCTCCCTTTATATGTAACTAGTTTTATATTGGTTTCCAAAGTCAAATGTGAGTAATGTATAATCTTCTTGTGTCTTTCATAGTCTTCAAATGTAGGCAAGCCATTCTTTCTTATTAGATATTTTCAAAGCCAAGTGCCAACAACAACCACAAAACTAGTTGGACACTCAAAGCTATCATTGTCCACTCTAGGATGTACTAACTTATATTTTTTCTCAACACATCTAGCCAACCAATACTCCATCTCTTTATTTTTCTCAGGTGTAAGAATAGCATACACATGTCCTGTAGAAAAATTATAATTCAATAAAGAGTGACATATGTTTAATTCACATATAAAAATGCATACATATATAATTGAATTTAATTTTTAATGTACCTTCTTGTATAAGGTCTGAAACATGATCATAATCATCTAATGCAAATAGTTGATTATCTTCAATCATCCTTCCATGTTGATCATGTGTTTATATAGGTGTTAAGGATGTTTGTTGCCATTTTTCAACCCATTCTATATTTTCACATGCCTCCCAATCACCTACAATACAAATTGACAAAGACATGGAAGCTCCCTTGTACATATTGTTGATGTGTTTGCATTGAAACTCTTAAACAAATGTTATTTTGCAGATCTATTAATTGTTTCACAATCTTGTCAAGTAAGAATATCATTTTCTTCAACTAACCAAAAGAAGGGTCGAATTATTGAGTTGTCACTTGTTCTTGTAGATAATTTTGTATTGCACCAATCTACAATTGCACGTACTTCTTTGAATTTCACTACATTCTCAAATTTTAGTTGCTTTCTAGAAAGTGCTCTTTTCACACATGCACCTGCTCCATCATGTTCTCCTTTACAATGTCCAACTTCAAAAAAACTTCATATGTGCTAGATCCTTATGAACTCTACATAACCAATAAAATATTTTAGCATTCTTGAATTGACTCGTGCAATTATCTAACTATATGAGATGTTCTCTCATTTGAATTCCTCTCTCTTTTAATTTTTTATAAAATGCATCAAAACAATATTGAACAAACTAAGGTGAATGTAATTGATTATCACTCACATAAAAATGGTACTCTCTCAAAAAAAATTTATTATCTTCTCTACTATCATCTGCATGTCTATATGCAATATGAACAAATATGGCTACTTGCACTAAATTATAATATTGTGATTGAATTTCTTCTTGTGGACTAAGAGTATAGTTTTCAGTAAAATCAACAACTGACAATATAGTTCCAACTGGGAATGTGTTTTTACATGTACAAAATTGACCATTAAGCCAATGATCATTTTGAGAGTGTTTTACATATTTAGGTACAATCTTATGTTTAAATTCTTTAATAAAAGAATGCACACTAAATTTTTCCACAATTAGCTCACAACATTTTCTACTTTTTCCATCTTTTAAAGAATATTCAACATTTTAAAACTTTTTAACATCCACTAATTGTTGTCCAAATTCATGTAAACTACTTTCATTCATACATTGTCCTAACAATGAGAAATTACCACATCTATCGCATTGTCTAGAAATACATGCATTTAAATAAAATAAGTTTCCATTAAGGGGTTCACAAAATAAACTTGCTATAAAATCTTTGATTGTTTCAGTTGGCATATTAATACCAGAAATGTCTTGCATAATTTTGTTAGGATGGAAGGTACAATGTATATAACAAAAAATATCATAATAATAACGAAATTGTACATGAGTTTTACAACAACAGGAGATTTTTTTTAATTAATTCTAACATACCAAGGTTTACATTTTTCAAATGATCTTTGATTTATGCTAATATTTGGTAAGATTGAATCATCTAAAAAAAATTATATACTTCAATTTGAGTCATATCTAATGGATGCTTTGGATGAGGGTCATGCATTTTTTATCCCACCCTTGATTTTAAAACATCTCTAATATTAGGTGATACTCTTGTATTATCATGCCAAAAATTTTCAATTTAAGATTTGATTTCATTAGTTAATTTCATATCTGACCTTGGGAGTCTACCATTAAAACTCCAACATTGATTAATTGGATCTTTTTCAATACTTTCTCTTCTTTTATTTTCTCTTATCAAAGTTTTAGGATTTACTTATATATTTACTAATCTTAGTTAACATTCTTTTATTTGAAGTTGATTTATTGACTAGAGCAATTGTTATTGCACGACGAGCTGCATTCTTATCTTTAAATTGGCTTTCATTTCCTATAGAATCAATAGCATTGGCAACACTAGATATGACTTGTTCTACTGAATCATCTTTCTTTTTTGGTTTTAGAAAAATGCCTAATTTTTTCATCACTTTTTACATTTTCCACATTTCCATCAATTGCATCATGAGTTGACATTGGAATCCTAATTTCTTTCTATAAATTTTTTTTTATATAATCTATTTCCATGAGTTCTCATTTGTCTCCAAGAAACTTTACTAGGAAGGTTATCTAACACATCTCTTTCAATTGTAAAAAAAATGTTTTTATTTTCATTCATACAAGTGGTTTCATTTTTATTGAACATGCAAAGGGTTTCATTTTCATTGAACATGCAAGGGGTTTCATTTTAATTTTCAAACATACAAGGGATTTCATTCTCATTTTCATCAATACGAGGGATTTCATCATTATTTTTTTTTTTGCATTGTTTCAAAACTAGAATTATTGATACCATCAATGGTGTATCCATCTTCAACTAAATAACTAAGTGATATATTACCAAGACTTGAGTTTGAAGACATACCCACATAAATTGTTTCAATACGTACATTTTCCATATCATTGGGAGGTGGATTTGAAGACATACATGAAGTTGTTTGCATAGGTGCTATTTTTGTATCATTCAAAGTTGAAGTTGAAGGCATAGTTGGGTTTGTCTCCATAATTGCATTTTGTTCCATATTCACCATCTCCATATTTGCATCATCTACATTCATCTCACCCTTCATGGTTTTCTCTTCAAAATTCATGGAACCAGATGCTTCCAAATTTTTCATTTGGTGGATTCTTTCTCTTCTATCCCTTTGTTTTTTTGCCTCCATTTCTCTATTTGCTTTAATTTCTTATAGGTTTCATTAACTTTCTACATCTTTTTCTTTGTCTCTGTTTTGATCCCATGATTAGCAAACCCTCTTGATAAAAACATAAATGGATCTTAACTGGTATTTTCCAATTGCCACCTCCTTCAAATATTTAAATAAAACTATATAATATGGAGATCCTCTCTTCTATGAACTTTGAAGTACAAAAACATCATGAATACATTCAAAATCTCTCTTTTTCTAAATCTTCTTGTAAAAAGTCATGGTACTTGATTCCACTTTAGAAAATTCAATTTGCAGTTTTCTCTTTCAAAAATTTGAATAGAATATGACCTGTTAAGAGATTTTACAAGACAAGAATGCAATAAAATATGCAGAAACTGGCGTTGTCGGTCCATACTGCAAAAAGAGAATGTTGCAGGGAAACAGTGCTCAATTGGTTTTTTCCAAATCAGGTAATAATGTATCTATTAGCAATGCATACACATTATAAAACACGTATGCATTCTATTTCATAAACACGTACATGTTTCTTTTTTCAAATGAGCAAACAAATAACATGTATGCATTTATAAAACGTGTACGCATTTTTCTTAAGAATGCATGCGCATTTCTTTTAGGAAGGCATATGCGTTTCATAATGCATATGCATTTTCTCAAATTTGAATTCCCAATCCACATACAACCTCAGTTTTAGGCTTGGTAAAGGCTTGGCAACCTGACCCTTAGCCTTTGACCTACAACTAAAAAACTAAGGCAAGTTCAAGAGAAATGTCAAACTTTGATGATACAGTTGATGAACCTTTTTTATAAATTAATCTATGAAATTAAAACCCGTTATAGAACAAGATGTCTAGTTTTCAAATATATAATTTTTGTTAAGATTGGTTTAAGTTTGATATTTTTTAATTAATTTCTAAGCAAACTGGTCCATAAACTTGAAATATTAGGTCTTTTTTGTTTTTTAATAAGTTTTTTTGGTTGATTTTTTTGTTAAAAAATATATGACATCAATCTTTAGACAATTCTTTACACAATGAAAAAAAAATTCAAAAAATGTTTAGTTTAGTCCAATTATGCTCTTTGTACACGTTGATTTTTAAATATAGGAATTACGGCCAATAAAAATTCAGTAAAGAAAGCATTCAGAAAATAATTACAAAAAAAAAAATCCTCATCAATCTTCATGTTGTTAGGTATCTTTTCCCAAAAGGAATTAGAAAAATATTTTCATTTATGTCAAAAAGTGGTGTCTGTACACATGCATGGTATGGTAAAAAAAATGACTTTTAAAAAGTAGTTTTTATAAATACCTATCAAAATTGAATTTCTATCTTTGGATTTTTGAAACAATTACATATTTGGAAACTAGATTCAAAATACTAAATTTCATATTACCGACTTTTTCTAAGATTCATTGTGTAAGTGCTTCAAATTTTCTATCCAAGTGTGACAAATTCTGAAAAACAGCAAAAACACTTCCACTTTTTGAACTTTTTGTAGACCCAACTTCTTACATCAGCCCATATTATGCAATCATGACATTCCATGTGACCACATTTCATGAGACATTCTATCAAATAGTTCATGTGCATTGTCTATGTTTCCACATTTTGCATGCATGTCTACTAGGTCACTTGCAATTACAGCATCTGAAAAAATTCCCCTTTCCGTTCTACTTTGATGGATGTCCATACCCTGTGCCAAAGCTTTGATTTTGGCATAGGCAGGGAGGATGCTATCAAAGGTTCTCAAATTTAGCTTTATTCCTACCAATTGCATTTGATTGAAAGTTTCAAAATCCTTTTTTAGCTAATCCATTTTGTGCAATCCTGCAATCATTGCATTCCATGAGATGACATCTCTTTGAGGCATTCTATCAAATAGTTTTTGTGCCTTGTGTGTCCTTCTACACTTTTCCATATGATACCATGTTTTGCATACATTTCTAACTCTAACATTTGATAGAAATTCCTCCCATCCCCTTTCACTTTGATGGATGCCCATACTCTATTCCAAAGCTCCCATGTAGGCACAAGCAAGGAGGGCGCTAACGTTGGTTGTGGAATTTGACTTCACATCTACCAATTTCAATTGATGAAGGTTTCTAATGCCTTTTTAACAAATCCATTATGTTCAAATCCTGCAATCACTACTCAAACAGTTCACATACCCTATTTCTAGTACATGTCTTTCATTCAACATATAAACAATCCTAACTTGGTCATTGTTGTTGGCAGTGTTTTATGATTAGGCAGGAGAATATTGGATAGGTCTTTTGTACTCATCAAATAAATTACCTTCATATTTCTATCGGCATAACACTTGGACAACTTAGAATTTATAATGATTGATTTAAGTCGTGATGTTGATCTTATATAAATATGTCATTCTTACCTAATTGAAAGGAGTTATAGAATGTTTCTAAAACTATTAGTAACATAAGATTTTGCTTGTAGCATCATAGGTAGAATTTGGATAGGGTATAGTGTGTAATATTCTATGCGATAGCATGTGGATTTTAAAACAAGATAAATGGGTAATACTCAAGCAATAGTAAGTTTGAATATTTATTTTAATGATGATTTAATATATAGTAAATAATGTGATTAAATATTATTGATAGAAGCAATAATAGCATAGACATTTCAAAATTAATTATTTAATTATATATTAAAATTTGACATTTTGGCAACTAAACATGTATGTACTTATAATGTCATAGTAGGTCAAGAACAAAATCTTGGACTAATGATTGGGTTCTTCTTATATATTATCATATGCTTATATTTGAACCTTTCATTAAGTGTTTTGGTAGAAATATTATATGGATGATTTTATGTCATTAACCCTTCTTTTCATTTAACTAAGATATATCCTTGTATATGTAGAATCATGTGAACCATGTTGATATTAATCAAACTAGATACTAAATATTTATGTACAAGAAATCACTAATCAAGCAATAATATAAAATTCTAGACAACATTATAAATCCAACAATATATGAATCTATAAATTAGCCCTTTTGGCCATATGTAGATACAAGTGGAATGCCTTATTTGAACAAATGATGACCTTTTATGAATGAGTATCTAAGTTATTAAGTGTCAAATGTTTGGAAATTGAATACAATTAAAAATGTCATCTTGAATTAATACTTATGTTTCCTTAGATAAGAGCACATTAAATTAACTTAAAACAACATTAAAGTTTACTAGGGAAAATGAATAGGGTAAATGCTCAAAGATGAGTCCACTTAAGGTGGAAGTTTCAGACTTAGAAAAAAACTTGAAATTAGGTAAACCAAAATGGGATCCCACTTTTTATGAAACGTGATCCCATTTGACATCTGGATCCCAAGCTAAAAATGGGATCCCATTCTAAAATGGGATCATGTTTCAAAACGGGATCCCGTTTATAACGGGATCCCATTTCATAAAAGGTTAAAATATTAACCTTTTATGAAACGGGATCTAGTTTCATAATATTTGAATTTTTGATGCAATTTTTGCAATGGGCTTTGGGTTACGAAAAAGGCTTGGGAACCCGACCGTTGGCTTTGGACCTGGTTTGACCTACAACTTAAAGGTCCTATCAATGTCACAACAAAATAGTGACTTTGGAAGTATATATGCAGGCCCTTTTTGCAGAATTTTTTGACAAAATTAAAACCCATTATAGATGAGATAGTGTAGATTCTAAATATATAATTTTTTTTACAATTGGATTATTTTTCTATTTTTTAATTAATTTTTTATGAAACAGGTCCATAAAGTTGATTTATTAGGGTTTTTTAATATTTTAATAACTTTTCATTATAATATGTTTTTTGTAAAAAAATTGTATGAAAATGCACTTTAGGCATTTCTATTCAAATTAAAAAAAATGTAAGTTTAGGTTATCTTATGCATGACGTACATGACGATTTTTTAAAAGACCAAAAATGGCCATTAAAAAATTAATAAAAAAAATATTCAATAAAAAATTACAAAAAAATATGGAAAACATACGTCAGTGAGTGACAAATCTTCTCCCAAAAGGATTTAGAAAAATATGATTATTTAGGTCAAAATATGGATGACATACACGTGCAAGGTATAGTAAAAAAGGTGACTTTTAAACAATAGTTTTTAGAAATGCCTATTGAAAATCAATTTCTATCATTTGGATATTGAAAAAAATTACATATTTGGAAACTAGACTCTGATTTCTACATTTCATATTTAGTGACCTTTTCCAAGATTCCACCTTTAAGTGCTTCAAATTTTTAGGTCAAATGTGACAAATTCTGAAAATCAGGGAAAACACTTCTACTTTTTGGCCAAAAAGTGGACTCAACTTCTTGCACACACCCAATAATAAATGGAGTAAATGAACTACCATGTTACTTGAGCATGAAGTTTTAAGGACAATGGTATTTCAGATGGATGAATTTTATAATAATATAAATTATGAATGTAATCGAAAAGTTTTTAAAGTGGTTGTTAATTGGAAAGTTATAAAACCTTAGAACAACTATTTACCAAATTTATTTAACAAGAATCATTGTTTATCTTCGATCAAGTTATATTCACAAGTTTATTAACAATGGAAATTATTTAATTTTAATAAAGTATAAAACCATTTAGGGAGTTTAAAGTAAACCTCTTGTTGAGATATATGTCTTATAACATGCTTATTGGTTTTAATTAAAAATAAGTTTATAATGATCGTTAAGAAATTGCTTTGATTCTTTACCTTTAGAATAATTTTTATTGGTGTATGACAAATTAAGTCATCAAGATTTCCATATTTTTCCAAGACTAAATCTCTACATATATTATTGATAGAATATCATTTCTAGTTATGTTACATACAATTATGAATCGATGAAATTGATTAAGTATCTTCTCTAGTACTATTCATTACGTATAAGTGAAATGATCAAGCATCTTAACTATAATTTAATTGCATTATGTTTACAAAAGTATCTTTCCTTTGTTAATTTGTTTATTAGTTATTATGTAAGTTTTCTTTTCAATTTAGTTAGGTAAACTCTTAATCATCCAAAAACTCAAACAAATCGTAGTGTTCAATTTTTATGGTACCTCTATATCATGTTTATGGGTAATGTCATCACGTTGAACCAAGTATCTCGCACCTAACATAGCTACAAAAATAATGTCTAGACACGATCCATCTAAATAATCAGGGAGTAATAAGGGACATACTGAAGTTAAATCTGTAGGAAGGAAAAATCTCCTCATATATCTCATTAAGAAGATTAATTAAAATGAAAGGACGAGTCTATTGAAATAGTGGTATGATGATTACCATGTGAATTTCTAAGTATTGAGGCTACAATGCTCATTTAGAAAACCATTCAGACTATCAATAGGAAATGAGGCTTATTGCCAATGCGAGTCTAAATTGAAGATGACTTGTAAAATGTTAGATATGGAACTAGTCTGATTCAAAAACCCTATCTGTCATATGCTCTCACCTCATCTTCGAGAATCTTGGTGAATTTGGCTTAAGGAAGTAAACTAGATTTCATGAGAAGATACCTGATAGGGATTCCTCCACACTAGGACTAACTAAAAAAATACCCCTTTTATGTTTGAGGTAGTGGACTAATTTCCATCCCTATTTCACTGAGTGGGTGGTAGCCGATGAAGAACTATCTGGGGTAGGGAATAACCCTAGAAAAGGATGGATACCCTCTCACAGTTGCATCAAACATAGTGCAAAACATAACTTTATATTTGCATTCCCCATGTCAGTCACATCTAAAGGAGGGGGCCTTGATCCTTTGGATACAGGATATGTAGACAATCTAGATGGTGAAGGATGCCCTCAGTACTCAGGTTGTAGTGCCCCTCACCTTGTCTTCTATCGAACTGATAGTCATTCTAGTAGGATTAGACACTAGATGATGTACTCTTTGTTAATATGCTAGCTGATTGTGGATCTATGTTAGGATGATGTTTGATTAATGGTACTTTATGCTTTCACAATTTGATGGACATATATGATGTTATAGATTAATGTTATTCTGAGTTTAATGTGTTATTTGATCATGTTTATGATGCTTTAACAGTGTTTGTCATATTAAATCATTATATAATTGATTATCCTATTCTGTTTATAAGTAATCAGAAATTAGGTTTATGTAGTTACTTGCAGATGTATTTATGTGAACGAAACAGTGTCGAATTACTCGTGTTCGAGTACCCTGCCACATTGCGACTTCCCTTCACTGTATGATTGTATGATGATATATATTTTCATGGTTGACTGTATGGTTTGCTGTAGGATGCAGGTACCGGGCATCGACTCCACCTAAACTAGTAGGTTTGAGTGTGCCCTAGCTAATGGAATCATTGATTAGAGTTAGCATAAGGTTCCCTACTCATGCAACATCCTCTAAGATGACGAGTATTATGTATCTTGTCCAGTTGTCACCATAGTTAGACTATTTGTAATCATTTTTGTTGTCATGTCTTGTGGTCTTGCATGGAGGTCAGATATCATTGTAAGTTGGATTATCCAATTAGAAATGTTTGACTATAGCTTGGGTTAGTGTTTCATTAAAACAAAGATAATCTCAAGCTAGAGTTAAATAAAAACTTTTAAGGGGAAATAATGTGTCATTTACTAATTATAAACAATGTAATTGTTTATAATTAGTAAAATTAATGTGAAAATAAATAAATTTGATAAATGAATAAATAAAATAATAAATTAGAAGTTGTAAATGAATAAACTTAAAATGAAAATAAAATGCATAAATAAATAAATATAAACAATTATAAATTGTGTTAAAAGAAATATATAGTTAATATTAAAATAATAAAATAATAATATTATTAAGAATATTGGAAGAGAAGATATGGTTGTCACTTTGGATCATGTGCATGCCACCTAAAATGGTGGGAAGGGTCTGGAAGGATTGAGGAGGATTAATTTGTGAAGCTAAAAAAAAATTGAGGGGGGGGATTCATTTGGAGAAAGGCTCTAATTGAAGAGAGAGATGGGAGGTCTAGTTTTCAGTTGCAGGAGTGATCCTGGCATAAAATTTTCAGCATGGAGAAGCTAGGTATTCAATAGTGGAAAGGTGGAAGTTGCAAGCTGGGGTTCAAAAGAAGCAACAATCCAAAAGCAGTCCCGGTTCCATTATCATCTTCCATGATTGTCTTTAATTGAATGAATTTGTCTTTAAACCTGTAAATTATATTTGCTTGCACCTTCTGATTTACATTTGTCTAAAAGTTCAGATCTGGCTTTATTTCTTCATACTACATTTTCATAAATGTATCTAAGGCTTTCCTACAGACCCGGTTGCACAAAGACTGAAATCATTGCATTCCATTTCTTATTTCTATTTAGGAGAGCAATTGCAATTGCACAATCTGATGAATTCCTTTATCCTTCGTCCCTCTCCATAACCATTTTGAACCCCATCATAACTGCCATTTTCACATAGATGCTTGAGAGAAAAACAGAAATTGTGCAACAATTTTTAGGATCCAAATAAAAAAAAAAACAATATATTAGCATTGCTGTTAATCCTTCTAAGCCTTTATTCATATGTAATCTATAGGCACCAAGAAAACACATCCACTAAATCATCGCAAGTGTAATTGTTATTATGAAGTTTAGAGTGACTTCAAGAAGACAAGATAGTAGGTTAAGCACACAAGATGTTTATCTATGGGTGAAAGGTAATAAGGGTTGCTATGTGATTGAAAATTAACCTTTTTAGTAAATCCATTATCATTCCTCCCAAACCAGAAAAAAATTTAGGATGCATGGGGTGTCACGTGGATCCAAGCGAGTTGCCTATCTTAAATCTTTCCAAAGCCTTCGTTGTCTGCCCTTGCAGAGATTATATATAGCCTGCAGCATTTAAGCTCTCACGGATCTCAAGATGGACCTCTAGAACCTTTGGAAAAATTGAGAGATAACTCTTAAGATCTCCCATTTCCAGTTGAATCGTCCACCAAATTCTATGGCCGCTAGCTTTCCCTGACTGATGTCTTGTAAGTAGCGATCGGTGGTGTTATATTCACCTTTACTATGATAAGATCATGCAAGATTTTAATATGAATCAGATTTCATGAGAGGGTGATCATTGGAAAACAAGAGCTATTCCAGTTAGCTACTCTATAAGAATCTTTTGACTCATCCAAAAACTTTGTCCCTTCCTCAAGTTGGGTCTTTCACTGACTGCCATGTTTAGTAGGTCGCACAGATTTATGGGATGTGTATCCAAACTTTGCCAATAACTTTTCCCTATGGCAATGTAAGCTTGGTAATACGTTATGAGGATTTCTTTCTGCCAAATTAAGATATCGACTGATGTAAGATGATGGTGGCACTTAGAGACTTCCTCATCTCCTACATTCATGTGCTTGTAATATTGTGCCCAAGGAACAATGCTTAATTCAAATATGATTCAAGTGTGTGCTGACACTTGTGAATTGCGAATCATGTTTTGCTAGGATGGCATTTTTTCCTCTGTGGGTGTTAATCTCTTGATGTGGCAGACACCTTACTTGTTGAACCAATGTCAGGAATCTATGAATGAGACCACCTGAATGAATTTAGTTTGTTCAGATTCTGCAATCATTAAATCAATGAAATGACATCTCTTGAGTTGACTATCAAACAATTCACAAACCTGATCTATGCACTTAGATGTTACATTGAATCTACAATTGGGCGTTGTTTGTGTCCAAAGTTGTAAATATATTTTTTATCTACCAATTACATTCGCTTGTTCACTTCTAAAGACTTTTCAACAAAACAAATTAGGTACATACGTGATCTATCATTCATCCATGTAGCCAACACAAGTTTTATCTAGTATCATAATGACAAAGCCTAGGGTGTCTCCTGGATTGCTAGAATGGGAAAGATAGTCAACCATGCACATATAATGACCATTATAGGTGTATGCAATAAGGATATCAAATGTGGTTGAAGTATGTACAACTCTCAACCACTAAATGGTCGTGCACCCCGCTGGATGGAAGCTGGCATAAGTTTTGTAGAATCTAGTCTTTCTTTAATCGCCATTCCTTATTGATAACATCAAATTGTTGTTAAGGAATAAAGGTTATGTTGCAATGTTTGAATCAACTTGATCTCTTTTCATTGTATCCATATGCAAATTAATATTCCTGCTGTAGAAGTTGTTAGAGTTGCTCTCACCCATAGCTCTTTATCTTATATTTGTTTCTAGCTACCATAACATTGTACGCCTCAAAGTAGAAGTATCATAAGCCATTTTATTTGAGAACTTATTAAACTATCTTCCTTATAATTTGTTTGAGCGATGGACAGTGACTTTTTCCAACTTCAAGAGATTGAAATTTTATGATGTAGTAGACATAATGATGGATCACTTGTGCTGGAAAGATTTAAGAATCTTCTTACAAATCTAGTTTTATACATATCCTACAATCATTGTTTTCCATAGGCGGCATGTCATTGAGGCATCTTATCAAACATTTACACTATTAAATTGTATTTGATAGAAAGCTTCTTAAAAACACTTTTAGGAAGTTAGCGTAGGCAGCTAGGTTTCCAGTGTCCAAATCAATACATCCTCTTCTCTAATCATTATTTTGCCATATGTCTATCATAATCTATATTCTCAGCAAATCTCAAGGTTGTAATGAGAACTACAGTTTATTTTAGAATAAGGTAGAACTCATTAATGTCTTATGAAATTATATTTCTTGTACTTAGTGGACATTAAAATCTAAAATTTAGTCAAAAAGCCCTTGCCGTAGTCGCCTAGCCTGATGTTAGTGTAACGTAAATCTCTATGGGATAATATTCTCTTCCTATAATCTCATACAAATGTTCAAAAAAATTAGATTTGTCAGCCAGTAAGGTCTTCAGTGAACTAATGCAATTGGCAGTTGTAATGCCAAATTGCTAATCTCCATAGTTCTGCTACTTTGCTAGATTTTCCCTTGCCGTCCCAAGAAGAGGAATGTTGAAAGAGGCATGACTATTGTCTAATGTTAAAATTGGAAATTCTCTGGTTGACTTGAACTCATAATGTGGAAATAAAGTTAAGATTTCAATACCGCATCCAATTTGTCTAAAGGAATCTACCAGCCAAGTGTAGAGATGGGAGAAGATTTATTTAGTCTTCAAGCTTGGAGTTGATTTGACATTATGCAGATGACAGCACAAGAGAAAAATGGATGCCTCATGCTCTATCGAGCTATTGCTTCTTGTAAAGAGAATGTCTCAGGGTGAAAGGTTAAGAATAGAGAAATTCATAATGAAAGGTAAGAAAACATGAATAGCAAATATATGATAAGGTTTGTAGTAATATTGATAGGAGGGTAGCCTCATAAGCTAGTGTGCAAAAGTTAATATCAATGGTATGTTTTATATCTGCACTATTTGAAGTCTTAGTCATATGATTTTATTATATAAAGAAGAAATGATAAATGAAAGTATAGGACAAAGGACAAACACTTAATATGGAAACAGATAATTTTCAAAATCACTGTTGAATAGTAGTTTAGAATGTAAAATAAGGACACATATTTACTTGTACTTGGATGAAAAATATTTATTATCTAATGTTCTGAGGTATGTAGTATTATTTTATTATTATTATCATTATTATTATTTTATTATTTCAAAAGTAATAGTTAATTGTTTAAAGACAAATAATTAGAAATATATAATAATGTTATCTTTCATTGTGAATTTGATTAAACGAAAATCAATGTGACTATATATTAATGATGGATGAAATTTAAGTTAAACTGACATCGATTTCATTATGATTTATTTATAATGGTTTTGATTAGCCGAAATTGATTAATAGGTTGGATTAAGGTTTATAGACAAGGTAATTGAGGTTAAAGTTATAACTATTATTTTAAAAAAAATTGGTTTGTTGTGATTTAAGTGCAAAATGTAAGTGAAGTTGTGTAAGTTGGTTCACAAAATGTAACAGGATCATGTGGTCGAGATTTAGTGTTTCAGAGGCAAAGGTTGTTTGAGGTTGACTTTAGGTAATGTGTTGATTAGTGTTATGAGTTATTGAGTTGTAAAGACATGTTGTCACTAGTCATGTATGAGGTAAAAAATGATGTGTTTGATGTATGATTTGAGTCGTGAATGTATCATGAGGAAGCAATCTTTTCCTTGTGGATGAACTATGTCCATTTAATTGTATTTATCTTGTAATGATTTTTGAGTTAGATTTTTTGAATGGGGAGACATCGGTAAATGCAAGAGAATATTGTGTATAGTTTGCTTCATAAGGAAGCTATGGGCAATGCTTTGTAAAAATTGTCCCTTTGATTAAATTGGTTTGCAAGATGGTTAATGTTTTGCATTGTTATGTATATTTGTTGTCATGATGATAGTTGTTATGCTTGATGGATAGGGTTTCTAGGTGCAGGTAGGGGAGTGGCTATCAATGTGGGGCCGACGCCCAAAGTGGCTGTCAGGATAACCCATTGAAAGTTGTTAATTAAGTGAAAACCTAAAACAAATTAGGGGGAAAAGGGTAGATTACAAATTAAACAAGAGAATTGGATTTCCTCTCCCATGCCTGTAGTGCTTGTTTAGGCTAAGGATGGGTTGAGAAGGCCTAGTTGGTGAGATCGACTTCCATGTCCTCATGAAAGGAAGGTTGATTCCACATGTGTCACCCTATGGGGCCGTCGCCTAGTGAGAGGCTGTCAGGATAACCATAGATGGGGGTTGGCACCTAGTGAGAGGCTGTCAGGATAACCCATGTTAGGACCATGTGATGACACTCTCCGTACTGTAGCCTAGCATTCCCTGGTTGGTCTCTCCCCATTCGATGTGTGTTGCCTCTAGATGTGTGTTGAGTTGATTGTGATAATGTCATGAGTTGTTTTGGAGTCCTGGTTAGTCCTTGTTCCTGTTAGAAGTTATTTACCTGACTGCATGTTTTAATGGGGACCTTATGTTAACTCCTGGCTCGGGGGGTGGACCTCAGGGTTCCACATGGTTGGGTGGAAGAGCTTTTATCCATTGGTTTTTTCCTTGCCAGTGTTCTTGTGTGAGGAGGATATATCTCATGTATCAGGTATCGGATCTTGTATCAGTTATGAAGGCAGTGATTTATATTCATGTACTAGCCTTGTGTATCAGCCGTATTATATTGTATGTATTTAGATGTAATCAAGATGATGATAATGTAAACTACATACTGATGTACTCATATGTAAAGGATTTTGTATATGTACATGTAATCTTGATCCAGTTGACTATATAACTGATGTCATGATATGGAGATGTATATGTTTATTCATTTAATGCATTAGATTTAGAATGATCTACTGATGCTAGTAAATACATGATCTATATTAGATTTTGTTAAATTGATTTCTCAGTAATGCAACCATGGAACCTTAGAGTACAAGTTAATAGTTTATTGATATGTATTAGACATGTTAAACATTACTATGTTATCTTATTCATTTAAAAAAAAAATTATCCTGCTTTGTATAGCATAAATGTGTTGTTCTTTAAGGTGTTCATGGCAGGGCGTTACATCTGGTATCAGAGCCCAAGTTTAAACACTAGGTACTCTAGGTGTGTATAGTCCCATTATATTGTCCTAGTTGCTTAGATTCTGTAGAGTATGCTTTCCCTTTTGTCATCCTCGCCTAACAACCTAAGGGTGTCCCTTGGCGGTATCTATGTAGGTAGATGCCTAGAGGTCAAGGTAGAGGTAGTTGGCATGTAGAGATCCATCTCCCTGCGTATGATTTCTACTGTGCAGTTGAAGATATGTATGCATCAAGGTGTTCATTTGTTCGATGGTTAATGATTTGGAGTTAGGGGAGAGTCGAGAGGTGTCCCTCGATGATCATCCTATCCTTAAGGAGCTTTGGTTGTAGTTAGAGGAGTTGTCATTTAGAGGACTAGATGCTTGTGCATCCTCTTGTGGAGTATGAATTCTTGGATATTCTTGGTGCTTATGTAGAGTCCTTATTGTATGGAATAAAATGTTGAGGATAACCTGACGTTGTTCCCTCCTTCCTCATTTGGTGGCTAGTATCTAGTCATGTAGTGTTGTACAGTGTAATTTCAAAGATTGTGTATTTTTTTTATAATTATTGATGATTTTCAATTAATTGAAAAGGCCAGCACTTTGTTTATATTTGATTGTGATGGTTTAGCCACACCTTGTGATCTTAATTTGTGCATAACCCTTGTGGTTACATTTGATTTAGTGTTGAACTGCGTGCATTTCTTGTTTTATTGATGAAATTTAATCTTTATTTGATATTTGCTTACGACTTTGGTGGCTAAACTAGTTTCTCCTTATTGTTTTCGATGTCGTGCATGTGTCATATTGTGATTCCTCTCCAAGGACGTATGAGGTGGACTTGGTGAGTGTATATGAGGAAGCAGATGCAGGGAACCTTGAGGATTGGCATATGTGAGGCTAGGAGACACTACCCACCTATATGTGAGAACTATCTTGTGGAGGCTAACTACTTTGTACAACAAGAGATAGGTCATTGTTGTCTTGTTTGGATGGTCTAACCATGTGTGTGTGCCCTAACACCATCAAGCCACTAAGTGTGTAGTATGGATTGTGTGAGATAGATGTTGGCTCTTGGCTCATGGATTTTGTGTCATGCATTAGTAGGTCACATACCGGTGTCTAGATGGACCCTTGTGTAGTCTTGAGATGTGATTCCTAGTAATTTAAACATATGTGCATATCAAGAATGTGTGTTAAATCATGAATATAGTACTTATAAAATGATAAATTATGGTATCATGCTTCTAAAGGTGTAAAATCATTATATCAAGATTTTTTTGTTAATAGATCACATGCACAGACTGTTCTCCCATGTTTGCATAGCATTGTGGAAAATATCCAAACTCAATCCATTTCATTCATATTTGTTGCAAGCTTCCAGGAGTAAGCCTGATCCTAAGGGGGGAGGATGTAGTGCCCATCACCTTGTCTTCTATCGAACTGATAGTCATTCTAGTAGGATTAGATGCTAGATGATGTACTCTTTGTTAATATGCTAGCTGATTGTGGATCTATGTTAGGATGATGTTTGTTTAATGGTACTTTATGCTTTCACAATTTGATGGACATATATGATGTTATAGATTAATGTTATTCTGAGTTTAATGTGTTATTTGATCATGGTTATGATGCTTTAACAATGTTTGTCATATTAGATCATTATATAATTGATTATCCTATTCTGATTATAAGTAATTAGAAATTATGTGTATGTAGTTACTTGTAGATGTATTTATATGAACAGAACAGTGTCGCATTACTCATGTTCGAGTACCCTGCCACATTGTGACTTCCCTTCACTATATGATTGTATGATGATATATATTTTCATGGTTGACTGTGTGGTTTGCTACAGGATGCAGGTACCGGGCATCGACTCCACCTGAACTAGCAGGTTTGAGCATGCCCTAGCCAATGGAATCGTTGATCGGAGTTAGCATAAGGTTCCCTACTCATGCAACATCCTCTAAGATGATGAGTATTCTGTATCTTGTCCAGTTGTCACCATAGTTAGACTATTTGTCATCATTTTTGTTGTCATGTCTTGTGGTCTTGCATGGAGGTCAGGTATCATTGTAAGCTGGATTATCCAATTAGAAATGTTTTACTATAGCTTGGGTTAGTGTTTCATGAAAACAAAGATAATCTCAAGCTAGAGTTAAATAAAAACTTTTAAGGGGAAATAATGTGTCATTTACGAATTATAAACAATGTAATTGTTTATAATTAGTAAAATCAACTTGAAAATAAATAAATTTGATAAATGAATAAATAAAATAAAAAATTACAAGCTGTAAATGAATAAAATTAAAATGAAAATAAAATGCATAAATAAATAAATATAAACAATCATAAATTGTGTTAAAAGAAATATATAGTTAATATTAAAATAATAAAATAATAATATTATTAAGAATATTGGAAGAGAAGATATGGTTGTCACTTTGGATCATGTGCACGCCACCTAAAATGGTGAGAAGGGTCTGGAAGGATTGAGGAGGATTAATTTGGGAAGCTGAAAAAAATTGAGGGGGGGGATTCATTTGGAGAAAGGCTCTAATTAAAGAGAGAGATGGGAGGTCTGGTTTTCAGCTGCAAGAGTGATCCCGGCATAAAATTTTCAGCATGGAGAAGCTAGGTGTTCAATGGTGGAAAGGTGGAAGTTGCAAGCTGGGGTTCGAAAGCAACAACAATCTGTCAGCAGTCCAGGTTCCATTATCATCTTCCATGATTGTCTTTAATTGAATGAATTTGTCTTTTAAACTATAAATTATATTTGCTTGCACCTTCTAATTTAAATTTGTCTAAAAGTTCAGATCTAGCTTTATTTCTTCATACTGCATTTTCTTAAATGTATCTAAGGCTTTCCTACAGACCCGGTTGTGCAAAGACTGCAATCATTGCATTCCATTTCTTATTTCTATTTAGTAGAGCAATTGCAATTGCACAATCTGATGAATTCCTTTATCCTTCATCCTTCTCCATAACCGTTTTGAACCCCATCATAACTGCCATTTCTGCATAGATGTTTGAGAGAAGAATAGAAATTGTGCAACAATTTTTAGGATCCAAATAAAATAATAATAATATATCAGCGTTTCTGTTAATCCTTCTAAGCCTTTATTCAAATGTAATCTATAGGCACCAAGAAAACACCTCCACTAAATCATCACAAGCGTAATTGTTATTATGAAGTTTAGAGTGACTTCAAGAAGACAAGATGGTAGGTTAAGCACACAAAATGTTTAACTATGGGCAAAATGTAATAAGGGTTGCTATGTGATTGAAAATTAACCTTTTTAGTAAATCCATTATCATTCTTCCTTAACTAGAAAAAAATTTAGGATGCATGGGGTGTCACGTGGATCCAAGCGAGTCGCCTATCTTAAATCTTTCCAAAGCCTTCATTGTCTACCCTTGCAGAGATTATATATAGCCTGCAGCATTTAAGCTCTCACGGATCTCAAGATGGACCTCTAGAACCTTTGGAAAAATTGAGAGAGAACTCTTAAGATCTCCCATTTCTAATTGAATCATCCACCAAATCCTGTGGCCACTAGCTTTCCCCGACTGATGTCTTGTAAGTAGCAATCGGTGGTGTTATATTCACCTTTACTATGATAATATCATGCAAGATTTTAATATGAATTAGATTTCATGAGAGGGTGATCATTGGAAAACAAGAGCTATTCCAGTTAGCTACTCTATAAGAATCTTTTGACTCATCCAAAAACTTTATCCCTTCCTCAAGTTGGGTCTTTTGCTGACTGCCGTGTTTAGTAGGATGCACGAATTTATGGGATGTGTATCCAAACTTTGTCAATAACTTTTCCCTATGGTGATGTACGCTTGGTAATACCTTATGAGGATTTCTTTCTGCCAGATTAAGATATCGACTGATGTAAGATGATGGTGGCGCTTAGAGACTTCCGCATCTCCTACATTCATGCGCTTGCAATATTATGCCCAAGGAACAATGCTTAATTCAGATATGATTCAAGTGTGTGCTGACTCTTGTGAAATGTGAATCATGTTTTGCTGGGATTGCATTTTTTCCTCTATGGGTGTTAATCTCTTGATGTGGTAGACACCTTACTTGTCGAACCAATGTCAAGAATCTATGAATGAGACCCCCTGAACGAATTCAGTTTGTTCAGATTCTGTAATCATTAAATCAATGAGATGACATCTCTTGAGTTGACTATCAAACAATTCACAAACCTGGTCTATGCGCTTAGACGTTACATTGAATCTACAGTTGGGCGTTGTTTGTGTCGAGAGTTGTAAATATATTTTTTATCTACCAATTACATTTGCTTGTTCATTTCTAAAGACTTTTCAACAAAACAAATTAGGTACATACGTGATCTATCATTCATCCATGTAGCCAACACAGGTTTTATCTAGTATCATAACGACAAAAACTAGGGTGTCCCCTGGATGGCCGGAATGGGAAAGATAGTCAACCATGCACATATAATGACCATTATAGGTGTATTCAATAATGATATCAAATGTGGTCGAAGTATGTACAACTGTCAACCACTAAATGGTCGTACACCCCGCTAGATGGAAGCTGGCATAAGTTTTGTAGAATCTAGTCTTTCTTTAATCGCCATTCATTATTGATAACATCAAATAGTTGTTAAGGAATAAAGGTTATGTTGCAACGTTTAAATCAACTTGATCTCTTTTCATTGTATCCATATGCAAATTAATATTGCTTCTATAGAAGTTGTCAGAGTTGCTCTCACCCATAGCTCTTTATCTGATATTTGTTTCTAGCTACCATAACATTGTAAGCCTCGAAGTAGAAGTATCATAAGACATTTTATTTGAGAACTTATTAAACTGTCTTCCTTATAATTTGTTTGAGTGATGGACAATGACTTTTTCCAACTTAAAGAGATTGAAATTTTATGATGTAGTAGACATAATGATGGATCACTTGTGCTGGAAAGATTTAAGAATCTTCTTACAAATCTAGTTTATACATATCCTACAATCGTTGCTTTCCATAGACAGCATGGCATTGAGGCATCTTATCAGACATTTACGCTGTTAAATTGTATTTGATAGAAAGCTTCTTAAAAACGCTTTTAGGAAGTCAGTGTAGGCAGCTAGGTTGCCAGTGTCCAAATCAATACATCCTCTTCTCTAATCATTATTTTGCCATACATCTATCATAATCTATATTCTCAACAAATCTCATGGTTGTAATGAGAACTACGGTTTATTTCAGAATAAGTTAGAACTCATTAATGTCTTATGAAATTATATTTCTTGTACTTAGTGGACATTAAAATCTAAAATTTAGTCAAAAAGCCCTTGCAGTAGTCGCCTAGAGTGATGTTAGTGTAACATAAATCTCTATGGGATAATATTCTCTTCCTATAGTCTCATACAAATGTTCAAAAAAATTAGATTTGTCAGCTAGTAAAGTCTTCAGTGAACTAATGAAATTGGCAGTTGTAATGCCAAATTGCTAATCTCCATAGTTCCGCTACTTCGCTAGATTTTCCCTTGCCATCCCAAGAAGAGTAATGTTGAAAGAGGCATGACTATTGTCTAATGTTAAAATTGGAAATTCTCTAGTTGACTTGAACTCATAATTTGGAAATAAAGTTAAGATTTCAATACCGCATCCAATTTGTGTAAAGGAATCTACAAGCCAAGTGTAGAGATGGGAGAAGATTTATTCAATTTTCAAGCTTGGAGTTAATTTGACATTATGTAGATGACAGCACAAGAGAAACATGGATGCCTCATGCTCTATCGAGCCATTGCTTCTTGTAAAGAGAATGCCTCAGGGTGAAAGGTTAAGCATAGAGAAATCCATAATGAAAGGTAGGAAAACATGAATAGCAAATATACGATAAGGTTTGTAGTAATATTGATAGGAGGGCAGCCTCATAAGCTAGTGTGCAAAAGTATAGGACAAAGGACAAACACTTAATATGGAAATAGTCATATGATTTTATTATAGAAAGAAGAAATGATAAATGAAAGTATAGGACAAAGGAAAAACACTTAATATGGAAACAGATAATTTTTAGAATCACTGTTGATTAGTAGTTTAGAATGTAAAATAAGGACACATATTTACTTGTTCTTGGATGAAAAATATTTATTATCTAATGTTCCAAGGTATGTAGTATTATTTTATTATTATTATCGTTATCATTATTTTATTATTTTAAAAGTAATAGTTAATTGTTTAAAGACAAATAATTAGAAATATATAATAATGTTATCTTTAATTGTGAATTTGATTAAACAAAAATCAATGTGACTATATATTAATGATGGATGAAATTTAAGTTAAACTGACATTGATTTCATAATGATGTCTTTATGATGGTTTTGATTAGCTAAAATTGATTAATAGGTTGGATTAAGGTTTATAAACAAGGTAATTGACGTTAAAGTTATAACTATTATTTAAAAAAAAATTGGTTTGTTGTGATTTAAGTGCAAAATGTAAGTGAAGTTGTGTAAGTTGGTTCACAAAATGTAATAGGATCATGTGGTCAAGATTTAGTGTTTCAGAGGCAAAGGTTTTTTGAGGTTGACTTTAGGTAATGTTGTGATTAGTGTTATGAGTTATTGAGTTGTAAAGACATGTTATCGCTAGTCATGTATGAGGTAAAAAATGATGTGTTTGATGTATGATTTGAGTCGTGAATGTATCAGGAGGAAGTAAGCTTTTCCTTGAGGATGAACTATGTCCATTTAATTGTATTTTTCTTGTAATGATTTTTGAGTTAGATTTTTTTGAATGGGGAGACATGGGTAAATGCAAGAGAATATTGTGTATACTTTGCTTCATAGGGAAGCTATGGGCAATGCTTTGTAAAAATTGTCCTTTGTATTAAATTGGTTTGCAAGATGGTTAATGCTGTGCAATGTTATGTATATTTGTTGTCATGATGATAATTGTTATGCTTGATGGATAGGGTTTCTAGGTGCAGGTAGGGGAGTGGCTTTCAATGTAGGGCCGGTTCCCACAGTGGCTATCAGGATAACCCATTGAAAGTTGTTAATTAAGTGAAAACCTAAAATGAATTAGGGGGAAAAGGGTAGACTACAAATTAAACAAGAGAATTGGATTTCCTCTCCCATGCCTGTAGTGCTTGTTTAGGCTAAGGATGGGTTGAGAAGACCTGGTTGGCGAGATTGACTTCCTTGTCCTCATGAACGGAAGGTTGATTCCACATGTGTCACCCTATGGGGTCGGCGCCTAGTGAGAGGCTGTCAGGATAACCATAGATGGGGGCCAGCGCCTCATGAGACGTTGTCAAGATAACCCATGTTAGGACTATGTGATGATACTCTCCCTACTATAGCCTAGCATTCCCTAGTTGGTCTCTCCCCATTCGATGTGTGTTGCCTCTAGATGTGTGTTGAATTGATTGTGATGATGTCATGAGTTGTTTTGGAGTCTTGCTTAGTCCTTGTTCTTGTTAGAAGTTATTTACCTGACTGTATGTTTTAGTGGGGACCTTATGTTAACTCCTAGCTCTGGGGCTGGACCTTAGGGTTCCACATGGTCGGGTGGAAGAGCTTTTATCTATTGGTTTTTCCCTTGCCAGTGTTCTTGTGTGAGGAGGATATATATTGTGTATCAGGTATTAGATCTTGTACCAGTTATGAAGGCAGTGAATTATATTCATGTACTAGCCTTGTGTATCAGACGTATTATATTGTATGTATTCAGATGTAATCAAGATGGTGATAATGTAAACTACATAATGATGTACTCATATGTGAAGGATTTTGTATATGTACATGTAATCTTAATCCAGTTGACTATCTAACTGATGTCATGATATGGAGATGTATATGTTTATTCATTTAATGCAATAGATTTAGAATGATCTATTGATGCTAGTAAATACATGATCTATATTCGATTTTGTTAAATTGATTTTTCAGTAATGCAACCATGGAACCTTAGAGTACAAGTTGTTAGTTTATTGATATGTATTAGACATGTTAAACATTACTATGTTATCTTATTCATTTTAAAAATTAAAATATCCTGCTTTGTATAGCATAAATGTGTTGTTCTCTAAGGTGTTCATGGCAGGGCATTACACAGGTCCCCTAGATTTAGGGTATTCTTCTATAATTAACATCGTGATCTTAATTTTCTATGTAGTGATTTGTGAGACATGTTAACATGAGATTGTCTAGTTAGTTTTGTGCAGATAATAACAACACAGTTGCCGGAGGAAAAGCATGTTGTTAGAAACAAATGCAAAATGTAATGCATGACTTAAGGTATGTGTTAATCCATTGTCCCTACATGTTATCTTGAGAAATGTACTTTCTCCCTTCACTAGATTTAAAATCACCGATCTTTCAAGACTTGATGATTTTAGAAAACTAAACTCAAGGTCATCTCATCTCTATAACATGCTTTAAGCATATCTTAGAATTTATAGAAAAATTTCACATTTCTTGCATCTGTTAGATAAATTTTTTTAATTCCTTGGTATTTTCAAGTTTAGAGTTAGTATTACTTTATTAATAAGGAGTCATGTCCTTACACATTATAAGAAATCAAGACATTAAGTAAACCACATTACCTAAATAATGTAGGATAATAGATAATCCATGTTACTAAATTCCCTCATGAAACCATCATAAATAGTTTTCATCTCACTTTCCAAAGAAAAGATAAAAATAGTTTTACCTGAAAGCAAAGTAGCAATGACAAAATTTTGATGTATACCTTAGATTAGTTCCAACCACCACAATTTATACCAATATTTATTAAACCATTACCTGAAAGCTAAATAGGAATGACAAAATTTTTCCCTACATACTGCAAATTAGCCCCAATTTCCCACATTCATCCCTAATATTTATTAAGCTTCTTCTTCAAGAGAAACTTAGCTTCCAGTTGGTCTCATTTACTCCTAATACATTATTTAATCACATGCTATCTGAAATCAAACCAACAATAATGAACTTCTTTTGTTACGATACGCTAGAATGGTCTTTTTGAATGATACGTATTACAGGGATGATTATATTTGAAATAAGACAAAATAATATCATGAAATAAGCAATCAAGATGATTTGGAGTAGTGTATCTAATTAATCATAACATGAATACATGAAGAGTAACAACTACATAACTACGAAATCACCAATTACTAAATCTTACAACTAAGATTATGTTAACAAACAACATGCAATCGTGATTAGCCCAGTCAACATCATATGCTTTGATAGTAATAACCATGGCTTTCTAGGGTTTCTTAGGGTTTGGTTTCTACTTTCTTTTCTCTGATGATGGAGGTTACTAGCTTGGTCAGTACATCTGGGACCTAGACCTTGGTGGGTGAGGATCATTCTAATGGATGGAAAGGGGTTTTTATATGGAAGAAGAATCTCTCCCCTAAAGGTTCTTCTGGGGTTCCTGTTCAAAAGGAATCGACGGAGGGTATGGTTCTGGACATACCTGATGATTTGGTCAAGGAAATAGTGGCAGCCATGGATTTGGCTCTAGTCAGTAAGTTTTCTCTCTTCGCCCTAATATTCAGATGGTTTGGAAGTGGGTATCTAATCGGTGAAGGATCAAAGGCAATGTTTCTATCATTGCTATGGCAAGAGGATTGTTCTTATTTAAATTTACAAGTAAGGAAGATATGTTAGCTATTTTGGCAGGAGGGTTGTGGCTTTATGGCACTCATTCACTTTCTCTATGTGCCTGGAAACCTTGATTCGATCCTAGCATGGATTTGAACTGGACTGCCCCAGTTTGGGTGAGGCTCCTGGGGTTTCCCTTGGAATATTTGGACGTAAAGATTTTTTTTTGCTATTGGTAATACCTTTTCTCAGTATGTGACTTTGGATAACACTACTAGGGCTAAGTCCCATTGTGTGTATGCTAGATTTTGTGTTAATGTGGAGATTCACAAAGCCCTCCCTATGTCCATAGAGTTAAACTCTAAATACGGGATCTAGATCCAGCCGATTCTCTATGAAAATGCTACTACCTTCTATCAGATTTGTAAGAAGAAGGGCCATTTAATGACCCATTGTAAGTTGAAGTAAATGGAAGAAAATGCTGATCTTAACAAAGAGGGCGATGATAACTCATCCAAATAAGACATCCCTGACAATCAGGGAATGGGGGGTAATGAGGAAAATCTGTTTACAGAAAAATATACAGACAGGGATATGGAGATAGGTTCTCAGAAGACTGGCAAGGATGACTACCAACAGCTTAATCAACAAGATATTTAGAATCCTTTGGTGCTTGAAGAGGGTGAGATTCATTCCCAGTCGATGGAGGCTGCTGATGAGGGCAAACAACCCCCGGTTGCTGTTGGTCTGAATGCCCAACTCCTAGAATTGGATTACAATAATAATGTTGCGACCCTCCAACCATCCTCTAAGTAGAAATCTTCTCCTGTTCTAGACAGAACCATGACCGAGACCATGGACGAGGGATTTTTTGAGAATCAGGAAGCTATTCCTTCCCTGTCCACTAGAATTGGATATAGTGGTAATGGTAATGACCAAGATGACTGGATTACCCTAAGAAAAAGAATCATAGGACTAAAAAGTATGTTGATGTTAGAACAAACTCTAGACAAGGAAGACCAACTCTTAGAGAAACAAGGCAAAGAGAGATTGCCAGTGGTAAGCAAAAAACAATGGAGATCTAATCTCAAAAATCTCCTAAATGAGAATTCTTTCTTGGAACTTGAGGGGCTTCAATAGCCCCACCAAACATTTTGAAGTGAAAAACTGTATTCTCGATCATAAGATAGATATTCTTTTACTTCGGGAAGTTAAGATGAACGAGAAGAACTTTAAGATAATAGCTGATAAAATCTAGCCCAAGGCTACTTTCTATATTAGCCTAGCTACGGGAGCCTCTGGAGGGGTTGTTACCATGTGGAATGATGCTAAAATTCATGGTACTCTTGCTACTTCTAGTAAGCATTTTCTAATTGTCAACTTCTCTTTGCCTTCTTTTAATTGGTCCCTGATTAATATTTATGCCCCAAACACTAGCGCACTGAGGAAAACCTTGTGGATAGATTTGTCTAATACTCTTTCCACTACCCCTCATTCTCTCTAGATGTTGGCTGGAGACCTTAATACTCCCTTATATCCCTTAGTGAAAATTGGGGGTATTCTAGACTATTCTGATAGTATGTTTGATTTGGTGGATTTTACCTATTCCTTTGGGTTGCTAGATGTGGAGCTTCATAATCAGAATTTTACCAGGTCTAATAGAAGAAGAGTAGATCAAATGATACAAGTTAAATCGGATAGATTTCTTATTTATAACAATTGGGACAACAACCATAATATGAGTTTGGAGGCCTTACCAAGAAACATGTCTGATCATAGTCCTATTCTATTCAATTGGAAGGAGCAGTGTAAGTGTGGTCCCTTCCCTTTTAGATTTGAAGCTATGTGGATTAGACATAAAGATTTTAGAAATCTTGTGGCTCATTGGTGGCAAATTCCAATTCAAGGTACTCCTATGTTTCAGCTGGTCAAGAAGCTCCTTCATATTAAACAAGAGGTTCGTGGTTGGAACAAATATAGTTTTGGTAATGTGTTTATTCAGAAGAAAACTATCTCTAGTAGACTAGCTAATCTTCAACATCTTATGGCTCAAGGAGTTATTACTGATGACATTACCTAGGAGGAAAGTAATCTGATTTCTGACTAGAAGAATCTTATGAGTAAAGAAGAAATTTTCTAGAAACAAAAGTCTAGAGTTGAGTGGCTCAAAGAAGGGGATCATAATACTATTTTTTTTCATCTTTTAGTTATGAAGCATAGGAAAGCTAATTCTATTTCTAAATTATGCTTGGAGGATGGCAATATTATCACTGAGGACAATGAGATTGGGAATCAAGCTATGTCAATTTTTTAGAATTTGCTGTCAGAACAAGCTGATAATGCTGACAATTGGTAGATTATGGACAAGTTCCTAGATAAAATCCCCTCATTGATTACGGAAGAGGACAAAATCAAAATGTTAAAGCCAATTTATGAGGAAGAGGTTTGTGCTATTTTATTTTCTATGGGTTCTTCAAAGCTCCAGGCCCTGATGGCTTTCCTTTGATATTCTTTTAGGAATATTGGGATATTGTGGGCTTCGATTTAACTGCTACTATTAGGAATTTCTTCAGAACTAGTAAACTTCAAAAGCAGATCAACATTACTTTATTGTGCTTGTCCCTAAAAATCCTAAGCCTATGCATCTTTTTGATTTCAAATCTATTAGCTTGTGTAATACCATCTATAAGATATGTACTAAATTGATTGTTCTGAGGTTTCAGCCTTTTCAGGATAAAGTTATTTCCCCTTCTCATAAAGGCTTTGTACCTAGTTGTCAAATTCTTGATGCTGTTATTTCTACTCATGAAACAATCCATTCTATGGATAAGAGCAGGATCCCTGGTATGGTTCTAAAGTTAGATATCTCTAAGGCCTATGGTAGAGTTTCATGGAAGTTCCTGTTTAAAGTCATTCAAAAATTTGGTTTTAATGATAAAATATCCTTACTCATTCGAGAGGTTGTTTCTACTTCTAATTCTCTATTCTAGTTAATGGGGTTCCCAAGGGTTTTTTTCTCATCCATGAGGGGGATTAGGCAGGGAGATCCTCTTTCACCATATTTGTTTATCATGATGGCTGAGGCCCTCAGGAGATACGTTCACTCTAAGATTTCCTCTAAGGAGATTGTGGGTATTAAACTTGCCTCTTCTCTCCCTCCTATGTCTATGCAGTAATTTGTGGATGATACCATCCTCTTTGGTATCTCTTTAGTGGTTGAAGCTCAAAGTTGGAAGAATATTCTAAATGACTATGCCAAAGCCTCTGGTCAATACATAAATTTTTAGAAAAGCAATGTGTATTTTTTTAACACTTTGAGATGATCTCTGGAGAAAAATTATTAATATTATTGGCTGTGCTGAGGCTGACCTTCCTACTGTTTATCTTGGCCTCTCTCTCATTGTTAAAGAGGTTTCTTAGGGATTTTGGAATGGAATTCTGGAACAAACTTAAAAGAAGTTGGTTGGCTAGAAGGGGAAGCTCCTTAGTAGTGCTGGTAAATTACAACTTTTACGAGCTTCTTTACAAGGTGTTCCTATTTATTTCCTATCTCTTTTTAAAATGCCTAGGTTTATTACTGACAAATTGGTGCAGATCCAAAGAAAATTCCTATGGATAGGCGTGGAAGATAAAAAGAGAATGTCTTTGGTTAGCTAGGAGAAAGTTTGTCTTCCCAAATCTCATGGTGGTCTTAACATTAGAACTATTAGGAATATGAATAAAGCCCTCCTTTCCAAGATTAACTAGAATTTGGTCCATAGTCATAAAGAGTGGGTGGCCATTATGCAAGCCAAGTATTTACATGGAAATGATAATCTTAGTTTCCTTCATCAAAGGGGCTTCCTCAGGGTTCTGTTATTTAGAATAAAATGTTGAAGTCTAGAAGTTTACTCAAATAGGGGCTTAGATGGAAACTCAGGAATGGTAATTCTATCAACTTCTGGGAAGACATTTGGATGGATGATAAGACCCTTTATACTCAAGGAGATTACGGAGTTGTTGCTGGCATTGCTAAATAGTTTTTTGGGTCCAAAGTTTGTCATTACATTCACAATAACAATGGTATCAATCTCTAGAAAAATCTTCTAGATTGTTGTGCTCAATGCCCTGAGCTCACCCCTAGGATACATTCTATTCAACAATTATTGCTGGGTGTCAGAATTCCCCTCTTTCCTAGGGAAGATGAGTTGTATTGGTGGCCAGATAAGAAAGGTCAATTTTCTGTTAACTCTGCTTACCATTTGTTGATCCTTGATGTGCATAAAAATGAGCTTTGGAGGAAAGTATGGAATCATAAACTTATTCCTAAAATTAATATGTTTTGGTGGGTTGCTGTTCATAACAAGATTTTAATTGAAGAAAATTTACAGAGGAGGGGATTCACTCTAGTGAATAGGTGTTTTCTGTACCTGTAGAAGGATGAAACAGTCTCTCATTTAATTCTTCACTGTGATTTTGCCAAGGAAATTTGGAATACTATTGTAAGCAACTTCGGCATTCAATGGGTTTGTAATCTTGATGTTAGGGAAGTTATTGCTAATTGGTGCCCTACATTCTCTCATCCTTGGCTTGTTGAGATTTGGAACCAAACTTTGCCTTGTCTTGGTTGGACATTATGGAAGGAATGAAATAACATAATATTTAGGGAAGCTGCGAGGGATTCCTCCCAAGTACTTCAATCTTTCTCCAAGCTCCTCATGGAAAGTGTGATCAACTCCCACATCAAAACTGCTGACAAACCACTTACTCAAGAGGAAGAGCAAATTGTGATTAATTGGAGAATTCTAAACCAAATCTTGACGTATGATAATTTCAAATAGTTACAGAGATTAATACCAGGTGGATTCCTGTGAGGCCCCATTGGCTCAAACTTAACTTTGATGGAGCCTTTGAGGCTGATGGTAAGGCTAGTGGTGGTGGGATTATTAGGGATGACAAAAGATGGCTAGTTGCTACCTATGCTAGTGGGATAGGTTTTCAAAGCAATAATTATGCTAAAGCCTCTACTCTTTTATGGGGGGTGAAACTAGCTATTTCACTTGATACTCAACAATTGCATATACAGGGGGATTCTAAATTGATCATTGATGCAGTTACTAAAGTGTCAACTTGTGGCTGGAAACTTAAAGATATTATAGTTGATATCCAAATCCTTCTGTAGCAAATCCTTAGAGTTGAAATGTCTCATACATATAGAGAGGGAAACAGGGTTGCTAATGCCCTTGCTGATTACGGCCAGCAATTTTCAAATTGGCGATGTTGGTGCCAATTTAAAAATATCCCTATAAATATAAGGAATTTAATTCAAAAAGAGCTAACTTGTCAAGAATGACTCATCATGCAAAAAGAGATAGCTTGTTCCGTCAATTTTTTTGGGCGCTACTAACATGTATCTTGAAGTACAAGTTAGTTTGTACTTCTTTGCTCAATGTCATTTCTGCATTATTACTCCCTTGTGTTAAGGCGAGTTGCTTAGTTGATAATCATAGTGAATTTATGTTTATTATGCTTAAGCATGGGAAGGGCAGGCTTCAATTGGTTTTTCAAAAGGCGGTTTTGATTAATGATAATTCATGCAAACTTATTATCATTATTCCTTATCAAGCTGTTACTATTACCTTTCACAATTACTCTACAAATTTCTGGTTTTGGAGGTTCTGTGTTATTGTGAGGAAGACTAAAATAGGAGGAGATAGGATTGGCATAGAGCCAATTTCCTATTGTGAATTCAAAGAAAATGTTGTGGTCTGGCAGTACTATAAGGATGGTGGTATCAACCCTTTTCTTGAATGCCTTAATGGATATGATTAAAATCTGTCTAAGTAATTTGCCTGGTCCTGGCAAAACTGTCATGTTACTATGGGAAGAATTGGGTTTGAGATTTATGAGAAAGTTATTGCTATGGCGACTGGTCTATCTACTAAGGGGACCAAGCTAAAAAGGAAGGTGAAAGTGGTGGATGATTCTAACTAGAAGTTCTTCCCGGGGGAAGGAGAAGAACTTGTTCCATACTAGGGAGGGTTTGAACAGCCAAGCTGCCAGAGCCGTGAGATGAAATGTGCTTCCTCATGAAATACTTCACTTTGGAGGGTTAGTTTACCAGGTTTTATAATTACCACCTCCCTTTGCTTAATCATTTTAGGTGCAATGCTCATATCAGTTTCCCTTTCTATTTACTGTCATCCCCTGAACATTTGATCTTTAGGGCTAAAGCTAAAATGGTTAAGAAACCTTCCAAGAAACCCGTTCCTTTGCACCAAGGTCTTATCCTCTATTTATACAATTTCCATCTTCCTTTGGAGCTGCCTAAGCCTATCCAGACCCATAGTGGTGAGGTTTCTGCCAACCCTAATGATACTGCCATCTCTAAAGAGCCTTACCCTTCCCCTACTTCTCATAAATTGAAAGAGGTTTCTTTTTCTCTATCTAATGAGGAGACCACCGTGGTAATTGTTACTCATACTCTGGCCTCTAAAAGGAGTTTGAAAAGTAAGAAGAGGAAAATCAGGGAGATGGAGGAGGAAATTTTGGGGGAAGCTATGGGGACCCCTAAAAATCTAAGAGGTGACACTATGGGACATGGCAGTAAAAATAAATCTAATTTATCTGTAAAAGAAAAGGAGGGTTTCTCTTCTAGGGTTAGAAGGTCAGGTAGGATTGCTGCTAAGCCTGTGCTGAAAGCTAAATTGATTGAATATTCTGAAAGTGCTTCTGATGCCTCCACTCAGTGGAATGATCAACTAAATGCTGAATACCTTGAAGTTCAAGAGATCTCTGAAGACATTGAGGGCAAGAATGAAAGTAAACTTGCTGATGTTTTGGGAGTTGTGGTTGGTGATCTTATGGATAATGTTGACGAAGGGGAGAGGATGATGGTGGAGGAGGTTGGTGATGGGACTAAGGAAGGTGATGACCACAAGCATGATATTGCTATCCTGAGGGGTCACGTGGAGAAGCTGAAACAAAAGATTTCTTCTATGGGAGAGCTCATAAGCAGCATGCTCCATCATACAACGTTGCTTAATCTTTTTGTGCTACAAGATCTTGGGACTAATGCTGTTGATGAAAAGGAGGAGAATTTCAAGAAGTTGGATGAATTTATTGAATTTCTTGCTAAAAGATGGGAGAATGTTTCTCCTTAGTTCTGTTTCTTGTTATGCTGACTATTTTCAGCTACTTTCTATCTGCTATTTATAGGTTGTTCATGTTGTCTATGTTGTTAATGTTGGTTAAGTAGGTTATGCTATAATGGTTTCGAGGCCCTTTTGTTCTTAAGCCTCTGGGGTCTCTTTTTGTTTTATTGTAAGGGTTCAGCCCCTAGTTTTTGCCAACTTATATAATAAAAAACATACAAAAATAATAAATCTAGGCAATAATAGTTATGTCTAATAATTGGTAGGGTCCTAATATTTTAAATAACTTATGTTAAATTTTGCTGATCTTATTCTACACATCTATGGGTGTTCCATTGCACTTGATGGGAGGTTCAAACAAGAGAGTCATTGTACATATCAGATCAAGTTGATGTGTTTAACTCAATTGTTAGTCTCTATTCATCAGCGGTTTCAATACTGATTCATGTCATTGTCTATCTAAAAATTATCATCTAAAATAATGCTTTAATTTCTTGAGCTATAATATCATTAATATCATAAGAGATTATATCTCACCTATTTGGAGAGATATTATAACATATATTTGAAATAAGTTTTATCTATCTTTTCTTCCATTTACCCCCCATACAGAATTTGTCTGTGTAATTTGGGAGAGAGATTCATGAATGTGAATGCAAAATTTTAGAAATAAATAGAAAAAACAAAAATGATACTGGTCATGTTTTATACCGCCTAAAAATTGGCTTCATACCCATGAATTCTTCCAACATTTATATTTAGTCCTCTATTTATAAACCTAATTTATTTGATGTAAATAATTCTAAAATTCAACACACTTTCTTGCTTCTTGGACTAATACAGCTACAAAACAATTGCAAGAAGAGCTTCATGAAGATTTAAGAGCATGAATCTAAGAAGTTGATATTACTATTCTTCTTTGCAAATGATCATACTATTATTATGAAAAAACACCAGAGGGAAAGAAATATACACATCGTTGTAATGCATTGTTGAGGGTGAAGGGCCTGGCTCTATTGATGACATAATGGAGACAAGGCTTGATGCATAGTTACTTTCCTGTATTAGTTTATTGATATTCACAACTAGGAAATAATATGGATAGAATACCCATTGAAATCCACTAAATAATTCACAAAGGAAAAAGAAAATTCTACCACCAAATCAACTATAGGTATAGCACAATTTTAGTTTTCTTAAAGAAACGAATTTTGAAGTAAGGCATAATTTTAATTTTCTTAAAGAAAATAATTTTGAAGTACTTCACAATTTTGTGGATTAAGGATATTGATTGTTTATGCTTGACAGAACTAGAAATTTGAAATTCTAGATTGTTGGAATGCTCATAACCCTAACTTTTATGATAAACTTTTTCCAACCTAATCTATATAGTGCCTATTTTTAAACCAATAAGACAACATTACATGAGTACAATCTGTAGACACCTAAAAATGTCGTCGATGACTAACCATATTTTGGACATCATCCAATTAACTAATTGAATTTTGATTTAATTAATTGCACCTTCCAACACCTGATCATTCACTTTCTCTTCATCATTTCATCTTTTAAATTGAATTAATTTACTTAATTGAATGCTTACACATTACTAACATTAGCCCAATTAATTAAATAAATGTGCAAATATTTATTTGGTTAATTTTACCATTCCCCTAAACCTAATTAATAAGATAAATTATGTTTATCTATTTAATTTAGCTTACTAATTAGCCTACCCCTATCCTAGTTGATTAAATACCTATTATTTAATTAGCTAGTCTAACCTACCTATCCCCTAGACCTAAGATTAATTAAATGAATCCCTATTTAATTAATCTTAACTCCTAAATAATCCATTCACTAATTTACTACAGCCATATTAATTAAACTAATCCCCTTGATTAGTTTGGTCAAGTCCTACTTAACACTCCTCCCCACATTCCACAAATAAAAATTGGTCTTTATTCCACACAAGGCAATTTTTAATACACATTTGTCTAAAATTTCATTAATGAGCTCTTACACACCTAACATGTCATATTTCACATTTAATAAGAACTCTTCCCGAAATGAATTAAAAATTCATTTCTAATCCTCACCTCTTCCCGAAAAGAATTAAAATTCCCTTTTAATCCATCTCATCTAACTTCATTAATGAACACCCCTTCCCAAGTTGAATTAAAAATTCACTTTATTCTCATCCCTCAATTGTTGTTGATAAAATTTATGTCCTCCATTTCACATTCATCCTCATCCATTGATGTCTACTTTCAATTTCAACCATTGGATCAAATCTCCCTCCAAAAATCCTATAAATACCACATCTCCCAAGCCATTTGAGCATCCAAGTTTAGTGTATTTTTATCATGCCAAAATCTCTTCATCATCTTCTAATCTAGAGAAACATTTTTAGTGATTTGTTGCATAGTTTAGAGAATCACATTTAGTAAGCCATGGGTAAAGATAGAGAGTAAGGGTACACTCTCTCAACCTTATCAAGGAGAGGGATCGCATTTGAAGGTATAACTTATTTTTTATGTTTATTTTTTTGACTTCATTTGTTTTCCTCATCTTAATTTGGCACACCTGGTGGGACCTCATGGTTCCAAGCTACTGATCTCGCTTGTGTTTTTGTGAAAAAAGATGTGTTTTGTAGGTTTTAGTGCCAAAATCTTTGTTTGGCACCATTTGTGGCACTATTTCCCAGTTTTGTGGCGCTATTTCTGACTGTTTTGGTGCTATTTTTCGCCACATCAATGCTAACCTTTTGTGCTTGAAAATTTGTCTTATGGCTTTTTAAGGGTTTTTAGCAACTTTTAGGGATGTATCCTCTTTTTTTTTAGCAGACTAACACAAAGATAAGGTGACATAATGCCAATTTTTTTATAGGGATGCATGTGAAAATTTTTTCATCTACCCCTAACCCTATTTTGGCTTGCATTTGAGTTATTTTGCACATAAAACCTGGTTTTCTTGGTGATACTTGGTAGAGAAGGAGATTCCAACTTGATTTGAGTTGGTATTTTTGAAACTAATGGGCTTTTGAGCAAGTTTTAGGGAAGTTGTTGCACTTTGGCACTATCCACACCTAGTTTGGAGATATCAGGCTCAACAAAAAAGGGTAAGTGTAGGTAAAAACTTGCTTTAACACCATTTCCTTATATTTTGCCACTATTTCTGTAGATTTTAATGCTATCTCTGGGTTTGGTGCCATTTAGTCTATCTGTGCCACCATCTAGTTTTGTCCTCTATTGTTGGTCAAAATATTTGTCTATTAATATTTTAATGCCATTTATATTAGTTGTAGTGCTATTTCTCTATTTTTTGGCACTATCTCTGACTGTTTTTGGTGCTATTTTTTGTATTAACTTGTGGGGTCTGACTAGGTCATTAACATATTTTGCAAGGAATGATAATGTTTGTCAAAGATCAAAAATCAAACTACTAACATTTCCTTGCAGGGTTTTGTTAACATAGAAACATTTACCTTAGTGCAGTAAAATGAACTTTGTATGCTTAGCTTAGAAAATATTTACTTTTGGCACCCTTAAAATAAACCTTGTTTACAACAAATGTAGGAACACTCTGATTTGGGTTATTAAAAAGAACTTATATTTGTTTGAAGTGTTTTGTACGCTTGCACATTGTGTTAGTAGATCCCAAGGGATAGAATCAAAGTATCTTCTCCCCTTGCCTTCATAAGGATCTTGGGTGAAGAGAAATGGTTCTATTCTCTTCTTTCTAATTTTCTTAGAGAGGCCTACCTTGGTGGGAAAAGAGGTACTTACCCAAAGGGAATGACCTCAAGTAGTACTTTTGTTTGGTCCTCTATATGAAAGAGGATAAGGAAAAATCTAAGTCTAACCAGTATTAGCACTTATCATATAGTGCTAGTTTGAAAGGAGGCTTACCTTGTGTATACAACACTCCTAGTATGACTAATTAAAGCCTTAAGTGGCTTCCTAGATGCTCATAACATGTCGGTCCCTCAAATATCCCCCACTAAATGCCTTTGGTTAGAAGCCTACCCTTTTTTTAACCTTGTGGCAGTTTGTTCAAGGCAAGAGGATAGATAATCCTCTCAAGATTCTCACCATATGGCTTCCTTGAGATGAGACATGAATCCTCAACTTAGCATAAGATATACATAGCTTTCTGGGGAAAAGGTGGTTGCATCATCCTTCTAGTGCAAGAGGCCCCTATCAATCCTCTCTTGAGAAGACAATATAATGGACACACTTAGTAATCAGTGTGTTTGTATTTGAGTCAGAGATTCTAAGTTATGGGGTTGTCAAATTGCCATTCACCTTGACCTTAGAATGAACATTGTATTCAAGTGTTTTCAATTGTGCTTATACCCATGGAAATTTGGGCCTTGAGGGGCTTCTTGAACATACACATCATGATTATACTTCACATCAAACCATGGCCATTGTATTTCCTTGTTTGGAGTGTTTATATTTATTGCCAAAAAACTATCATTGATATTATCTAAAATCACCTCGATCATTGAACCATTGAAACCTTTGACATCATTCAATCAATTATTTGACCTTCAAAAATCCAAAATTTGCAAAATACCCAAGTGAAATCCAAGCAACTCTCATTTTGGTGACAAAACTTCTCTATTTGGTGCCTAAAAATTTATCTATGGTGCCATTTTTACCTGACACCTTAGTTCACTGCTATGGTTCCATTTGTCAAATTCCTAGCACTATTACCCTCTATTTTTGCACCTTATCCCTAGAATTATGGGCCATCTAGAGATAAACTGCACGTCTCCAAAAAATTGTTTGGGAATATTTTAGTCTTACCCGATCCTAATCTATGATCATCTTGTCAAAATTAATCAAAACCCTAATTCACATTTTCCCTGACACCTTAATTCACTGCTGTGGTGCCATTTGTCAAATTCCTAGTGCCATTACCCTCTATTTTGGTGCCTTATCCCTAGAATTTGGTGCCATCTAGAGATCAAACTACACATGTCTCCAGAAAATTGTTTTGGAATCCTTGAATATTGTCCAATCCTAATCTATGGTCATCTTGTCAAAATTAATCAAAACCCTAATTCACATTTGACCATAGCCCACAACCATTTTGCCTAATAACTCATTCATACACCTTCATTGTGACCTTAGAGAAGAATCATTTTGACTATTGGACCCTCCATATCATTAGTCACCAAGCTTAACCATTATACCCTATGATTTTCACTTTTTGGATGTTCACCCCATCCATTCCAAAATTTATTCCAAGACCAACATTTCATAATTCTATCCATCAAATCCAAAATTAAAATCACCCAACATCCAAAATATCAACCATATTGAAATCAACCTTGAGCAAAGAATTAAACCTAGATCTTATTATCCTTTTAACATCCCATTTTTCTTGTTGATCATTAGTCTACCTACAAGTAGAATAATCATCCTCCTTCTACCTAAGGCCATAATTCTACCTTGACTAAAAGAAACATCCATTTTGTAACTCAAAGATCTTGATTTATTTTTGCTTACCTTTGAATTGAACATCCTCCCCAAACATCATCAAACCATCCAAGACATCCAAAACACCTAAGGATTTCCTTAGATTATCATCCAAAATCCATTAAATCATCTAGGGTCTCCCATGGTTGATTGTTATCCAAATCATCTTAGAAACAATCGTAATCACATCAGCACCTCCCCTTTTCACTCATATTTCCCCACCATCTCTTTTGGTCCAAAATTTTTGAAAATCAAATTACCCATTTATCTTTGAGGTCCTAACCTCCAATATTTATCATCCCTACATATCATACCTTAGGTTTACAGATTTTGAGATTTTTATTCTCTCAAGATAAAGACTTATATCCTACCATATCATATCCATATCTTGATTTTCTCCTCAAAAATTGTGCCACCATCCCTAACACATCCCAAGCCTGCAATATCACTACATCTACAATTCCCACAAACTCAAATGTTACCACATCCACAATCCCTACAAATACATTGACCATACCAAATATGTTGACCATATCAACATCCACAATCACCACATGTAAACCACAACTCACCCTAAACATCGCCAACAACACCACACACCCTAGCACTTCAACATGTGCTCCCCAACTTGATGCTAACACCATAGCTTTCATAACCTGCTTATTCTCATTACCACCCCATAACACATCGAAACCTTCATCCAATTTCATGTATGTACAAAATCTCATCTCACAAGTACCCATCACATCCTCCACTCAAAACACGCAAAAAAATCCTAACGAAAATAAATAACTCCCACCACACATCCTATAACAACTCCTCACATACCAACAACACCTCTCTCTTCATAATCAAATCTCCCAAAACCAAACCTTAAAACATCAAACTCTACCCCAAACTCAAATTCCACCTTGTCTCCAACAACTAATGCAAAATCAACAAACCTACATCCCGTAACAACTACCCAACAAAGATTTATCTTGCATTGTCCAAACATTAATCCAAAAGGTTAACAACATACAACATGGAAACAAGAGGAAGAAATATTCTTTCAAGGATATTTACTCATATACATTTGATAGGACTTTATGCATGCCTCCCTTTCCCAAAAATTTTGAAACACCCAAATTTGATAAATACAAAGGAAAGGGAGACCCTAGAGAACACCTTAGGTAGTTCTACATAGCTTGCTTATAAGTCTCATATGAGGATACTTATTTGATGAGACTATTTCCTTAGAGACTTGGTGGTCAAGTGACTGAATGGTTTGTTCATCTTCCTCTTGGTATTAAAACATTCCATGAGCTTGTAAAGAAGTTTGTAAACCATTTCTCCTATAAATTTCAGAATGAAATATCAATGATTGACCTATGCAACACTAAACAAAAGAGCAAAGAGACATTCACCACTTTCTTGGAAAGATGGAGAGGCTTATGAAGCAAGCTCCCATGGCCTATTCTCAAGAAACAACGTGTTACCATGTTTGTGGAAAAACACAATCAAGAAATAGGGTTCCATCTACAAATACAATGCGCATCAACCTTTGAGGAGGTTATTAGCAAAGGAACCACCATTGAAAGAGCCCTCATCACTAAGGGCTCCATAAAACTTTACACCAACGATAACAAAAACAACAACAACAAGGTAAACAACAACAACACAACATATCATCAAATGACAAGCCCCACTTTTTGGGAAAGAACAAGAACACTCTCAACGATGGCATTACCAATGTGAAAGCCATTCAAAATGTACAAAACCAAACCACACCAAGCACATCCACCACAAATAACATCAGTGTCCCCAAAGGACTGCCAAAACAAAAGAATAATCCTAAGAGAAAATTCACACCCTTAGGAGAGCCCATTAAAAATGTTTTGAACAATATTGTGAAGGTTGATTTAATCACTCTACCTCCTATTAGACTCTATGATGAAAATCAATTCAAACCCTCCTTGTTCGATGAGAATTCCTTTTTTGAATACCATTGCATGAAAGGACACAAAACATCTAACTACATGAGGCTAAAACATTAGATACCAAACCTTATTGATAGTGGTGACATAACCATTGATGAATCACTAAAGCAATAACCAAATGTTAACATACAAGCTTTCATCCAACATGTGCTTCCCAACTTGATGCTAACACCATAGCTTTCATAACCTACTTATTCTCATAACCACCCCATAACAGATCCAAACCTTCATCCAATTTCATGTATGTACAAAATCCCATCTCACAAGAACCCATCACATCCTCCACTCAAAACACGCAAAAAAATCCTAACCAAAATAAATAACTCCCACCACACTTCCTATAACAACTCCTAACATACCAACAACACATCACTCTTCATAATCAAATCTCCCAAAACCAAACCTTAAAACATCAAACTGTGCCCCAAAATCAAATTCCACCTTGTCTCCAACAACTAATGCAAAATCAACAAACCTACATCCCACAACAACTACCCAACAAAGATTTAGCTTGCGTTGTCCAAACATTAATCCAAAAGGTTAACAACATACAACATGGAAACAAGAGGAAACAATATTCTTTCAAGGATATTTACTTGTATACTTTTGATAGGATTTTATACATGCCTCCCTTTCCCAAAAATTTTGAAACACCCAAATTTGATAAATACAAAGGAAAGGGAGACCCTAGAGAACACCTTAGGTAGTTCTACATAGCTTGCTTAGAAGTCTCATATGATGATACTTATTGATGAGACTATCTCCTTGGAGACTCGGTGGTTAAGTGACCGAATGGTTTACTCATCTTCCTCCTGGCATTAAAACATTCCATGATCTTGCAAAGAAGTTTGTAAACCATTTCTCCTATAAATTTTAGAATGAAATATCAATGATTGACCTATGCAACACTAAACAAAAGAGAAGAGAGTCATTCACCACCTTCTTGGAAAGATGGAGAGGCTTATGAAGCAAGCTCCCATGGCCTATTCTCAAGAAACAACTTGTTACCATGTTTGTGGAAAAACACAATCAGGAAATAGGGTTCCATCTACAAATACAATGCACATCAACCTTTGAGGAGGTTATTAGAAAAGGAACCACCATTGAATGAGCCCTCATCGCTAAGGGCTCCATAAAACTTTACACCAACGATAACGAAAACAACAACAACAACAAGGTAAACAACAACAACACAACATATCATCAAATGACAAGCCCCACTTTTGGGGAAAGAACAAGAACACTCTTGATGATGGCATTACCGATGTGAAAGCCATTCAAAATGTACAAAACCAAACCACACCAAGCACATGCACCACAAATAACATTGGCGTCCCCAAAGGACTGCCAAAACAAAATAATAATCCTAAGAGAAAATTCAGACCATTAGGAGAGCCCATTGAAAATATTTTGAACAATATTGTGAAGGTTGATTTAATCACTCTACCCCCTATTAGACTCTATGATGAAAATCAATTCAAACCCTCCTTCGTTGATGAGAATTCCTTTTCTGAATACCATCGCATGAAAGGACACAAAACATCTAACTACATGAGGCTAAAACATTAGATACCAGACCTTATTGATAGTGGTGACATAACCATTGATGAATCACTAAAGCAATCACCAAATGTTATCTTCGAAGCATATAAGGATCCTTTTCCCAATCATAACAAAGGAAAGGCTTCTTCATCCAACCAAGCATATAATGTCATATGCCTCCCTCTTCTTTCAACTCTGTCATGGGTGAAATAAAGGAATATTCTAACCACATCAATACAATCACCATTAGAGCCAAGAACCTAAATTGCACTGTGACTATTCATTGCGGCCACGTTTCTATCCATGGGGCTCCCACCAATGATCAACCCTCCACATCTGCACCTACCAATCCACTGTCTACTCACAAGTACAACCTCCTAGATCATTTGGGGAAAACCCCCACATGAATCTCCATTCCTGGTTTGCTCTGCACATCTCCCCTCCATAAGGAAATTCTTGACAAATCCTTGATGGAGACACAAGTCCCTCCTAATTTCAATGTGGATCAATTTCAAGCCATGGTGAACCACATTGCCTCACCTCACCATCTAACCTTCTTTGAAAAGGATCTTCTTGCCTTTGTTAACATATATAATGAAGCCCTACACATCAAAGTCTGCATCCACAAACACACCACACAACTATCAAAAGATACTAGTGAATGTATAACCACCAAAAAATACAATGAAACTGAGAGATTATCTAAAGGTACCATCAAACTTTCTATTCAAGTAGGACAAAAAATATTAGAGACTAAGTGGCAGGTGCCTGATCTTGGCCAACCATGGATCCATGCCATGAAAGACATCCCTTCCACCTTCCACTAATGTTTAAAGTTCCCCCATGATGCAATCAAGGTTAGGAGGGTCTAGTGAGGGAATGTTCAACCTTGTAGCCTTAAACTATTAACATCATGATTAATCAAAGGTTCAAAAAAAGTAAATAGCTAACACAGCAAGAAAGAGACATTTATACACTCATGACACTAGATATATCCTTGGAAAACCCTAACAAGGAAAAACCCATCCTTCAAAGCTCATTCCTCTTTATATTATGATCTAAAAACACATTACAAATGCCACTCAAGATTTATAGATGCTAGGTTGCAGCCTAGGGTTGCAAACATTCATATAACAACATTACTTCATGATTTCTTTTTCTAGCATCTTGATTCTCTAGTTTGCAACTTATTTTGTTCTCTGCTCTGCACTCTACTTCACTTTTTCTTCTACTTCAAATCAAAACACTTAAGAATTTTATTCATGTCTTCACATACTTGTTCATTCCATCACTGATGCTTTATAACAAATCTTTATTCCTCATTTATATGCTCCATAAGCCTTCAAATCCTCATCAATTCGGCCTAGTTGCAATGACTAGTATGAAATGTGTCTACACGAGTAGGTTGGACCTAAACACAAGGTATTACTCTGTTGATATATAAAACTTTGTGTGGATCTCTATGAAGGTTGGCCAAGTCCTCAACTTCCTTGGATAATGTTCCTTTTAGCTCGACAAGTCATGGGATTGTTCCGCAATCCAATAAGACTTCACTGAACACTAATGACTCTCCTTTGTGAAAATAGTTAAAAACATGTAATCTTCTGATAGCGATATGTCTTTGAAAATGAACCCAAATCCTTTGAATTTGGGATATGTTATAGATGATGTCTAGATACTATGTCAAGCTCCGTAACCTCTGATATGCAAATGCAGTAAAATGTAGTATTCTCCAAGGTCACCCTCTCGGTACTCTACAATTTCACTGTCAACTATTTCAATTATTTTTAAGGCTTATAGATGCTCTTGCATTAGACTATTGGGGTTATTTGAAAAGTGAACCTCTTCACTTTGGGCTATATTATGGAAAAATCAATGTTTGCTCTTCAGATAGGTTCAATGATCTATTTTTAGGTACTTGCAACTACCTCAAGGCTAGTGGTCTATTGAAGTCCACCCTACAAAACTGCCTTAGGTTCTTCTAAGTTCAATTTTCTACTTGCAAGCCTTACACTGCCTCAATGATCGGTGGTCTAAGCAAGTCTTCTCTATAAGCTGGCTCAAATTCTTCATCTTGTCATGGTCTAGGTTCGATGGTCTACTTGCAAGCCTTGCATTGCCTTAATGATTGATGGTCTGAGCAAGTCTTCTCCACAAGATGCCTCAAGATCAAGGTCTATTTCAATCACTTAAGACTCAATCCATGCATTCATGCATCCCTTGAAACAATCATGTTTTATCTTGATTCAATCAATACATTTTTGAATTCCCTCTAAAACACTTTCTGATTTCAGGTTCCTAACACAATTTCCTCCACACTCACCAAAATCTTACATTTTCTTTACCCATTATTCTTTTACTCCAGTACACAATATTTCTCCTCTGGTAGAATATCTTGTCATTCCCTTTTTTCTCTACAATATGAATTTCCTTTTCCTACTTTGCTTCACACTTGTCCACATAGAAACTTTCCCTTACATATTGCTTTCTCATATGATTAGTCTATAACAAAATTCTTCTTAAGATAAATGCTTCACCTTATTCTTGTTTCTCTATTAAATTTAGTGAGTCAATAGGTTCTTCTTCTACATAAACTTCCTTTGCATCAGTTATTATTTCCTCATAATTAACTTCTCTGGTAAGGGGTTCATGTTGACATACATTGCTTGATTATTTTCTCCTCCAAACTTGAAAACAGGTTCCCTTTCTAGAAAATCCTCTTTCATCTCTTTTGTATCATTCATTGTGATAAGAATTATGACTTCTGTCATTTCTCGATCTATAGTTTGAATTACTTTCCTTGTCTTGCTTTGCAAAATATCTTCTTTCTCTGCATCCTTATCCATATCCTCTTTTCTCTCCAACATGTGATGCTTCCATCTATACAACCTTCTAAACATACAAGTAACATGTTTCTATTTTGCTCCATCAATCCATCCATAATCTAGCTCCATACAATCTGTCATAGGCTTTCTTCTTCCCATTTTATTCCAACGTATCTTTTTAGAATGATTCCTTAGTCCATAGAACTTACAAGGGTATAGATCCCAACATAGTTCCTTTTCATGTCCATGTCTATTACAATGAGAACAATACATACCTTTTCTTCTCTAATTTGATTGGTTTGAAATTTAACAACATCCTTAACTCTATCATATCTAAAGCCTTCACTTCTTGATCTGATTATTGATTCAATAGGTTATGTAATTCCTTGATGATTTCCCAATCCTTATCCTCCATATCCCATTTTCTGCATGATTTTGAAACAAATACCATCACCAACCACTGCAGGTTCAATCATACTATCATCTTCAATCTCACTTTGCAAAGAAGCTTCTGTACCATCACACAAATCATTAGTATCATGAGAAGCATCACAAATTTCAGGCTTAGATCTCAAACTTTCATTCTTTTCTCTACATACTGCAAGTAATTGCTCCAACTGACTAATATGTTCTTTCAATCCTGATATTTCATTCTTTTGCAAACTATACTCCTTTTTTATTTCTTCAAAACTTTCTTCTAGATCTTTGTTTCTCTTTTCCAAACAACTTCAATCCTTCTAATTTTTCAAATCTCTTTTCAACATCCTCAAACAATTTCAGCTCTGCCCCTAGATCTTCATTCCTCCTCTTTGCATTTTTTAGTACATCTTCAAAGTCATCATATTTTTGTTCTCCTAGTTCTTTTATCCTTTCCATCAATTCTAAATTACACCTCTTAATTTCACTTAATTCTCCTTCCAAAATATCCTTTTCACATATTAGGTTTTCATTTTCTTTCTTCATCCTTTTTCCAATCTTCCCCATTGAAACAAATCATGTAAACAACTTAATTTGAAAATCTTACCCAGATCTTTCATTCCTTGATCTTCTTCAGTGGTGACACTTGTTGCGTCTAGGCTTTTACACTTCAAATATATTCACAATCATCCCAATAGATTTGCAACTAGCTCTGATACCACTTGATGCAGTCAAGGTTATGAGGGTCTAGTGAGGGACTGTCCAACCTTGTAGCCTTAAAATATTAACAACATGATTAATTAGAGGTGCAACAGAAGTTAAAAGATAACACAACAAGAAAGAGACATTGATACACTCATGACACTAGATATATCTTGCGAAAACCCTAACAGGGAAAAACCCAGCCTTCAAAGCTCATTCCTCTTTATATTACGATTTGAAAACACATTACATATGCCACTTAGGCTTTATAGATTCTAGGCCATAGCCCAAGCTTACAAACATTCATATAACTTAATGATTTCTTTTGCCAGCTTCTCAATTCTCTAGTTTATAACTTATTATGTTCTCTGCTCTGCACTCTGCTTCACTTTTCCTCCTTCTTTGGATCAAAACACTTATGAATTTGCTTCATGTCTTCGCATACTTGTTCATTCCATCACTGGTGGTTTGTAACAAATTTTTCTTCCTCATTTATATCTTCCACAAGCCTTCAAATCCCTATCAAGTCAGCCTAATTGCAACGAATAGTATGAAACACATGTACATGGGTATGTCAGACCTAAACATAAGCTATTACTCCACTGATACATAAGACTTCATGCAGATCTCCATGAAGGTCAACTAGGTCCTCAATTTTCTTGAATAATGGTCCTTTTAGCTCTGCAAGTCATGGCATTGCTCTATAAGCCAATTAGACTTCACTGAACACTGACAGCTCTCCTCTGTGAAAATAGATGAAAATAGGTAATCTTATGATAGCAATATCTCTCCAAAAATGAACCCAAATACTCTTAATTTTGGATATGTTGTAGATGATGATGTCTAAATACTAAGTCCACCTCCGCAACCTCTAATATACAAATGTGGTCAAATGTAGTATTCTCCAAGGTCACCCTCTCGGTACTATGAAACTTCACTGTCAACTATCTCAATTATTTTGAATGCTTTCAGATGCTCCTGTATCATCCCATAATGGCACAAAACTTACCATCTATGCCTATCCCCATCCTTTTTAATATTGTAGTTTCTTGGAAGGACACAACCCCACCTTCTACCCATACAACAATGCCATGAATAAAACCACCTCATAGATCAATCTTGCATCTTCCTCTTCATACATCAATCCCTCCAATTTCATGACTACATTGCAAACATACCCTCCACTTGAAGTCAAGACCAAGTTAAGTGACATGGGGGGTGGTGAATATGACCTATGTTGGAGTACAGGACAACACTAAGAGGAGGGGTGAATCAGTATTGTATAATTTTTATAATCTTTTCTCACCTTTTAATTTACTAAATAAAGAATAATAAAGACATAAAAAAATTATCAAATTCATATGCACAAGTATCATGATGAATCGAATGAATAGGACCTTATGTGTAAAGCATTATAAAACACACACATAGAGACAAGACATAACACAAAGATTACTAGAGTGGAAAACCCTGATGGGGTAGAAAAACCACTCAAAATTTTCTCACTAGCTTATGCAAACCTCACCGATTACATACAAGTCTCACTGACCAAGGAAGCTTCACTAGCTACAAAGAAGTCTCACATACTACAAAGCCTCACTTGCACATAAACAATTATTTTAGACATAAGAAAAAACAACTCAGGGGCTTTCCCTGATTCACTTCTTCACAACAACATGTCTCTCCTTTTTCCTCTCCTGACAAAATTCTTTTCATTCATAACATAATCAACCAAGCTTTTGATGTCAATCAATCACTTGCATATTACAATCTCAATGTCTTCCTCTGCATTTCATCTTCAATCAAAATTCTCTGGCTCTCTGTATCAAAATCATAACATGATTTTTTCCATTACATTTTCTTCACATGCATATGTCATTCCTACAACGATATCTCTAACATTTCACATAGATTATCTCTTCAATACCACATTTTGTCCACACACACAATCTATCATACAATACACATGCAAAAACAATATAGATGAGATGACCATTCATATTCTTCTTCTACAGAAACATTTCCATCCTACAAGAAAAATAAAATCAATCTTTGCAGGACCATTTCCTTTCCTCTATCTCTCTGCATATTCATCTACTTCTTCTCATATATCATTTTATAAAAATATAAATGATATATATCATTAGATAAAATCTTTAGTGATCTCCAGTTTGAAAATCCTCTCTGCAAAATAAAATCCATTCACCTGCAAAAAAACTTTTCATATTCCTCATTATAAACTTTGAACCCACTTGTCCAAACCTCCTTTGTATGAAGACCAAGAAATCTTTAATCACTATTTAGAAAGAATAAAATCTTCAATTGATTTATTCAATCTACCTCTAAAAAAATAAAACCTTTCTTTCTTCGGACCCCACAAAAATATCCCATCTATATAAAAAAAACTTTTAGGCTTCTAATAGAACATAAAACATTTTAACCTTCTTCTCATATTTAGAAAAGAACTAAATTATTCTTCATTGGCTGCCTTCAACTCCTTGAGATGAGTCAAAAATAGAAAGAAATTTTTTTTTTAAATCTCACAAAATTGTTTTTGAAACATGCTAAATATACCCTTAAAAATAGGATTTATCTTTGTAGTTTGCTAGAAATGACATCTATATGAACTTCAAACTATGAGCACGAGAAGAAAAGGTAAGTTTGAATCTTAACCTTAGATCTTGAAAAGCCCTCTCACATTGTTTCAAAATTCAGCCTTAGATATGCTTTTTCCCACCCACGCTTATAAGAGGAGACCGGTTGAGAAGTTAAAGGGGCAAGTTAATATATGTATTAAGAACCATTCAATGGGTCATACTTAAGTGGAATAACTTATGATTAGAAGTCATCTTTTAAATATAATAAAAGGTGCCTTTTTAAGAGACGGTTAGAAATTAGGTGTTAAGGACTTAGAGTTTAGAAGATAGTGCTAGGGTTTTAGGATATAACTCTTGGGCCTTCATAAAAAACATAACCAATCCCTTTACTATTGTAGAGAATCTGATGCAGAAAGATAGAAAAATGAGGACATTTTGAGAGTTGGAACTCCTCACATAACAAACCATAAAGCAAACCTTTGACTGCCTTGATCATGCTTTGAAATGCCAATATGATTGCATTGGTAACAATCCTCATTATGAACAAAACATCATCATTCTAGAGGCACTTATGTAGTGGAGCAATCAGATCATATAGCAACTTTTGAAATAGAGAGTGAAGTAAAGTGAGTAGGCATGAACATAAAGAAGGTGTACCATAAACCAATTCTTCAAGGTCTACAAGAACACATGACACAAACAAGGTCTTCCCCCTTTTTACAACAACATGTAACATGAGATATATTGTTACTTATCACAAATCACTTGATGACCTCCTTGCTAAGAACTTGTCTTATTATACATATGATTTGTAGCAGTCTTTTGCACCACTACTGACTGATCATTGACATTGGTCCACAAAACCAACAAACTTCCAAACATATCAAGGGAAATAAAAATTCTTGAATATTAACCCAACCACTCACCACTCATCATAACTCACTACAACCTAAGATCATACAACATCAAGGCATACAATATCTCATGTGAAGCATCATGACTTGAAAGAAGATCCTGATTCTTTTTCTTCACCACTTGAGACACCAATGCTACATCAAACACCCTATACAACACCTTAATAATGAACAAGAACATGTAGAGAATGAAGCAACAGGAAACCATCCTAAGAGTATACAAACATCATGACATTACTAGAAATCTTGAAGCATATGAGGACCAAACAATACACAAACTCTTTAATCATGACATGAAGCATTCTAATAACACCATCTGCAAATCTTTTATGTCTTTGCACACCTTTTTGACATCAAAGACATTCAATCTCCATCAACCTACATGGTGCCTTTTGTGTGGGACTATTGCCATTTCCTCAAACATTTGGTGCTCCTAGGGAAGAACAAGTCTCTACAGTGATCATCAAGTGCAATCCATCACCTACCTTCCCAAAGAAGCATCTCCTTGACCAAGATGTTCTCAAAGACATATTTTCATGGTTATACAAGGAAGGAGAAGTAGAACAAGATGCTCCTACTATTCCAACTGAGAGCTATGGGAAGGGTCTCGAAATTGTCAAGTACATGGGATACAAAGGACAAGGTGGCATAGGCCTTCATGAGAAGGGGATTGTAGAGCCAATCCAAGTAGCAAGAAATCCATACCTTCATGGGTTAGGGAATCAGAAACAAGATCCTACCCATGCTAATGATGAATGTATGTTAAGTGAGGTCACTAAGGCCTTCCCCATAGTCGACAACATCAATTAAGAACACCATCAAGACTCCTTTAGTGACTTTGTTGAATTCTTTGAATCCTCTATATTTACCATCAATACCTTAGCCATGATACCATCCATCTTTGATGACTTGCCTTTTTTTTACCCCCAGCTTATAGATTGGGACCAAGAAGGACCTCCCATCCTTGATGTTGCAGAGAATGATGAAGCAATAGCCAAGATGATGGGGGTTACATATCACTTTCCCTTGGGAGACTATAAGGTCGGCTATATCATTGAGTTTAACACATCTGCATACTTCTGGGAGACCACCCAAGCTCTTAGTCACAAAAACATAAAAATAAAAATAGTACCCCCTAGTGAAAACCACTTTGTGGCAATTTTAGGTGAAGAAAAAATCAAAACAAATGATTTATCACCTAGTGAAAACCTCCATGAGTTACTCAGAGATGAGAGCATGGAGCTTCCTAAAGTATCCAAACTTTATCAGGAAAGCTCACCTATCCTAATTGATGCATCATAGGAAATGATTCTTGGAATAGAAGAAGTACCAAAAATCACATTCAGAGCTGAGTCCTTCACATCAAAGGAATAGGATAATTTCTTAGCCTTTTTCAAATAGAGGAGCCATAACTTCACATGGACCTATGCCAAAATGTCTGGACTAGATCCTACCCTAGTTGTTCATCATCTTGTGGTACGTCCTGATACAAAACCAGTGAAGCAAAAGCTAAGGAAAATGAATCCCCAAATAGTGCTCCTTGTTAAAGTGGAGTTGAAGAAACTCCTAGATGTGGGGTTTATCAACCCAATAGATTCCAAGTGGGTGTCCAATATTGTACCTATAGCCAAATTCACTAGGGGCATTTGGTGCTACACAAATTTTAGAGATCTCAATAAAGCTTGCCCTAAGGATGAATTTTTTCTACCAAACATCGACATCATAGTTGATCTGACCACTAGTCACAAGATGTTGTCTTTGATGGATGGTTTTCTAGGGTGCAATCAAATTAGGATCACAAAAGAAGATTAGGATAAAACATCATCTATATGTCTATGGAGGATATACTGCTAGGTCGTGATGCCTTTTGGCTTGCAGAATATAGGTGCTACATATTAGAGGGTAATGTCAATCATCTTCCATGATCTCTTCCTCAGCATAATGGAAGACTATGTCAATGATCTATTGGGAAAATCATAAACTAGAAAAGAACACTTAAATATTTTGGCTAAGATCTTTGACAGGCTAGAGCAGTATAACTTGCCGCTGAATCCAAATAAATGTGTCTCCTGGGTCACTTGTGGAAAACTTCTAGGATACATTATGTTGAGAAGAGGAATTGAAGTGGATCCTACCAAAGTCAAAGCTATAGTGGAGATGCCTCCACTTAAGACACTCAAGCAACTCCAAAGCCTACAAGGAAAACTCTAATTCATCTGCCACTTTATAGCACAACTTGCTGACAAGTGCCAGTCATTTCAACATCTTCTCCATAAAAATATAGCTTGCGTATGGGATAGTGAGTGCCAGAACACTTTTGATTAGCTAAAATAATATCTTGCTAACCCACCTATCCTCATCCCACGAAAAAAGGGTTGTACATTTCAACAACATAAACAACTATAGCAGCCTTCTTGGCATGGCATGATGAGTAGGGAAAAGAAAGAGATATATATTACATCAGCCACACCTTGGTAACTTATAAGTTGAACTATACACCAATTGAATGAGCATGCCTCACTATTGTCTTTAATTCATAGAAATTGTGATACTACATGCTTAATCATAAGACTAAGCTTATTGTCAAGATTGACCTGCTAAAGTATCTACTGACAAGAGTAGCTCTTACAGGAAGAATGGATAAATGGGTTATGATCCTGAGTGAGTTTGATATCGAATACATAGAAAGAAAAACCATCAAAGGACAAGTAATTGTTGATCAATTAGTTGATGCACCAATCTCCACAGAATAACCATTGCTTGCAGATTTTCTAGACAAATCCATACTTAGAGTAGTGTCAACAACAAAAACATGGAAAATGTACTTTTATGGGTCTTACACACATCATGGCTCAAGGGTAGGCATCCTATTTGTTACCCCTCAAGGAGACACCATCCAAAAATCCTATAAGAACACATTTCCATGCACAAACAACATAGTAGAGTATGAGGCCCTAATCACAAATCTCTGCATGACAATACAATGGAAAATTGAGAAGCTGATGGTTTAGGGAAACTCCTAAGTAGTCATTTGATAGGTAAAGAATTAGTACAAGACAAAGGATGACAAGCTCCTACCCTATAAAAGAATGGTTGATGACTTCAAAGATTATTTTGATGATATCCATTTTGAATAGATTTCAAGATTGAATAACAAAGAAATAGATTGCATGGCCACAATAGGGTCTTTTGTTAATATGAGGAAGGATAGAAAAAAGTGTGAGTTCCTGATTGAAGAGATCCCCATACCATCTTATGATGTTCCACAATTAGATTTAGTGTGCAACATTGTTGGTCCTTTATCTCCCTAGTATCAAGGTACTTACATGTATCTTCATGATAGCATTATCCCACCAAACCTATCATATGCACAATGCAAAAGCTTTATCTACCAAGCCTCTCACTTCACCCTCATAGGAGACACTATGTATAAAAGAAGTCTTGATTTTACACTTCTACAATCTCTTGACTCTAGGGAAGCCAAAGTGGCCTTGCAAGAGGTGCACGATAGTATTTGTGGGGCACACTCTAGTGGACCAACCTTAGCGAAAAAAATTCTAAGAACATGACACTAGTGGCCGACCATGGAGTGAGACGCTTATAGGTTGGTGAATAAATGTTTGCCATGTTAGCAACATGGGGATCTCATCCATGCACCATCACAAGAATTGCAGCTGATAATGACTCCTTGGCCTTTTTCATAGTGAGGACTCGACCTCGTAAGTAAGATTCACCCTCCATCATCTAATGGCCACAAATTCATCATAACTACCACCAAATACTTCACTAAGTGGGTCAAAGCCGTTCCACTCACTTTCACCATAGGTATCCAAATAGCCAAATTTATCCTCCAAATTACATAATATGTCATTATGGCATTCCTCATTCCATTATCACAAATAACGAGAATATTAAGAACCCGTGTTTAACCCTTCTCTTTACTTTGTTAGTATACAAGTTACTATGGATGCATATGCTTTGTAAGTCATCCCATGAGCATATTATATTATCCCACATGCATAAGAAGTAGTTGTTGTTTTGATTAGACTTAGTATATATGTATGTGTTGAGGCTAATGAAGGCATCCACAAATTTATTATATTGATCTTTCTTAAAGGAGGTTTCCCCCTTAAAGTGGCCTGCGATCAATAAATACCTTTTATGTTTCTACCATTTATATATTTCTATTATTTCATGCATTTTTCATTATATTGTTGAAGGAGGTTCCTCTCATCTAGTATTAAAGCACTTTCTTAGGATCTCTAGGTGGAATTTATGCCAAAAATAAATTTCCGCAGTGGCCTCCAAGCGTTGTGATTATTATAGTGGTTCTTTTTTTCACATTTGTATTGTTCATTTCAATTGCAAGTTCATTTCAATTGCAAGTTTAGATTAGGGAGTATCCCTATCTACTTAACTATGGGAAGTGCCTGGGCATATAGTCCGAAAACTGATTATGAGGAGTACCATAGGAACCCCAAAGTAGATGGCCCATTGAGAGGACCTGCCAGCAAAAAGGGTAATGACCCCTACCTGATTGACTAGTTCCCATCCATGAGGTAAACCAAGAGCTATCATTTTTGGCAAAGCGGTTATCAATTTTACATCACCCATGGAGTGAGGGGTACTGCCCCAATACATATTGGTGGTTGAGTGACTTCCCTGAACCTTTAGTAAACCAAACATACTTGGGGCCCATATCTATTGACAGCTAGAAAATTGCAAATTGAATCCATCCAAGGCAGCTGACAGATTGTTTCTAGAAAAAGAAAAAAAATATTTTTTCACCATATCCTTCTTGTTTTATCTCTGTTTCCTCCTAAAATACATTTGAAAACCTATATTCTGCACATTTCCTTCCTTGAGGACCCCATCCCAAATTCCACTTATCAAAGTTAGAAATCCTACATTTGTCTAAATTTAGGGTTTTCCATAACTTCTTCGATTCTGACCCAATCTCTTTGAGATTTTACCATAGTGTTCCTTTCATGTTTTTGTTCCTTTGTCTTTCTAGGAAAATTTTTCCCATTCTTTCACCCCACTTCTAAAATCACCATTTTCTTCTTCCATTTCCATTAAGAAAGTGTCCAAAAGCTAGTCAAACCCGAATTACCCATCGCAGTTTTCCCCAAATAAAAATTTTCCTTTACTAAAAATGTTTTATTACATGTTTTTCTACCATTCCCAAAAAAAAAATCTCCTAGCTATGGTTGAAACCCAAATAGGAGAAAAAAATAGGGAGGATGAAATTGCAGCCCTCAAGACCAAACTCCCAGATCTTGATGAAAAATTTATGAGACTCAATCTTCAGCATTCAGCCATAAACAATAGACGGCAGCCAGAGTCTTCAACAAACACTAGGTTTTCTTCTTCTAGCAATTTTTATGGACTGAAGCTTGGTTTTCCTCACTTCAATAGTGATGATCCAACTGAATGGATATACTAGGAAGAATAATATTTCATTTTGCATAATACTTAAATTGATGTCAACAAAGTCCCATTTGCATCCTTTCACTTGGAACATGAAGCCGTTAAATGGTTCTGGGTTGGTATATCAAGGCTCATGATGAGCCAAAATGGATAGATTTTTGCAACTTGATTTTGTAATGATTTGGCACTAGTGCTTTTGATGACTTCACAAGAGCACTCACTAAACTTTGCCAAACTAACACTATGAGAGAATATCAAACAAAATTTGAAAAATTAGTAAATAACACAGAGGGATTGTCTGATGAATTCTTTAGGAGTTGTTTTGTCAGTGGTCTGAAGGATGTAATTCGATCAAAGGTTAAAATGTTCCATCCTAACACAGTGATGGAAGCCCTAGGGTTGGCTAAGTTGGTAGACAACAAGATCATAGCTCAGCAACAATACAACTCCAATTTAGTTTCATTTAGAAATATAGCTTCCCAAAAATCTCAAACAATACCATCTCTTATAACAAATCCTATCAAGCATTTGACTAAAACAGAGATGCAAGCACATAGAGAAAAAGGAATTTGTTATAATTGTGATAATAAATTCACTTGAGGCCATTAATGTGTTGAGAAAAAGATCTACCTATTGAATATAAACTCTCCACTCGACACTGAAGTTTGGGTAGATTCTTGTGATACAATAGATGATTAGGAAGAGGCTCAACAACTACTTGTTGAACCTACTTCTCAAGAAGACCCCTAGAGATCTCTCTCCATGTTGTAGGAGGAGTCACCACCCCACAAGGTCAAGGATTACTTTAAGAAGCTCCTTCTTACCATACTCATTGATTCTGGTAGCACTCATAACTTCATTGATCCCTAAATCATGAAACAAACTGATTCTTTTTTCCTTCCTTGCTCTAACATTGAAGTCATAATTGTCAATGGGGACACATTACCTTGTAAAGGGAAGTGTCACAATGTGCATATCTCTATCAGAGATTATAACCTATGCTCTAACATGTTTCCTTGAACTTATGCAAATGTGATGTAGTTTTGGCAGCCCAATGGTTATGCACACTTAGACCAATCTTATGGGATTTTGCTGAACTTTGGATGCAATTTTCAGACAATGGAAAAAAATAGACATTGAAGGGCTTACAAATGGGGTCTCTCAACATCATAAGTTCACATCACATGGAAAATCTTCTTAAGAAGAATTCACATGATGTCATTGCCCAGCTCCATTCCATTTAGATGCAACCTAGTCAATTTTGTTCACCAGTTCAGGTAGTCAACATGATTCTCCAAACCTTGGATCAGATTCTTAGCATCTAGTAGGACAATCTTCAAATTGAAAGAAATAGAATGACACAACAGGATGATTAGCACCGTTCTGAGAACACTTTTCAAGTAGGTGATATGATTTTTCTTCACTTGCATCCATCCAAGAAATCATCCCTGAAACTCAAATGGCATCATAAGATATCTCTAAAGTTCTATGGGACATATAAGGTTCTTTAGAAGATTGGGTTGGTTTCTTATAAATTGGAGCTCCCATCTTCTTCCCAAGTTCACCCAGTATTTCATGTCCTTTGTCTACTGAAAGTTCTTGCCAACACCAACATCAGAGCACAAACTATTTTACCAAAACTTTAAAATGAAGGATCCATCCTTCTTGAGCCAAAGATAATCCTTGGCAAGTGCACCTATCAACTTGGCTCCCAATCCATCATGGAGGTATTAATTCAGTGGCATGGAATGTAGCTAGTGGATGCAACATGGGAATCACTCTTTTAGATTTAGCAACAATTTCCACATCTTAACCTTTGAGGAAAAAAATTTTCTAAGAGGGAGGAGATGTTAAGAACTTGTGTTTAACCCTTCTCTTTACTTTGTTAGTATATTAGTAGCTATGGAAACATATGCTTTGTAAGTCATCCTATGAGCATATTGTATTATCCCACATGCATGGGAAGTAGTTGTTATTTTGATTAGACTTAGTATATAAGTACGTGTTGAGGCCAATGATGGCATCCATGAATTTATTGTATTGATCTTGTTCAAAGGAGGTTGCCCCCTCGAACTGGCCTACAATCAATAAATTCCTGGTATGTTTCTGCTATTTATATATTTTTGTTATTTCATGCATTTTTCATTATATTATTGCAGGACGTTCCTCTAAGGGAAACCTTTTAAAAAACAAGAAGTCTACACCTTATGCGAGAAGTTCCATATCCAACACTAATTTTCCACACTGTATTACCCCCAAGGTAATGGTCAAGCTAATTCTTCTAAAAAAAACCATCTTGCGCATTCTGAAGAAGACAATTAATGAAGCTAGTCGTGACTAGCACCTCCAACTCAATCCTTCCCTATGGGCCTACTGTACAAGTATTTGCACACCCACAGGAGCTACCCCATATTCCCTAGTATTCAGTTCTGAAGCTCTCTTACCTATTGAGGTTGAGCTCTTGTCACTCAAGGTTTCATTGCAAAATGTATTCACTGAGGAAGAATATCTAGTTGGAAGGCTACATGAACAAGAATTGCTAGATGAGAAACAACCATCTGCAGGCCTACCAAAATCATCAATGTAGGAGCTACAACAAGAAAATAAAGAACTGTAAGTTTGAACTAGGTGACCTTGTCCTTATGGAGAACTACAAAAATCTACAAGATTTCACTAAAAAGGGAAAGTTTGACCCCAATTGGTTAGGACCATATGTTGTTATAGCCATCTACGAATCAGGGGCATATCAACTTGCAACACCTAAGGGGCAGCCTCTAGATGAACCAATAAACATCCTACATTTGAAAAGGTTCTATGCATGACTCATCGAGTATCACAAAGAAAAAAGTACAAAAAATAGAAAAATAGAAAAAAAACCAAAAAAAAAAACCAAGAAAAACTCAAGTGTAATAAAGTTGTCCAATGGTGAAAATCACTTCGGTGACTCCTTGGATAAGTACCATGGTGAAAATCTATTTTAAGTGCCATGTGTAGTGGCTAGTTCCACCATTTAGTAAGCCCTCTTTCAATCATGACATTCCATACCATACATTCCCAATGGCTTTGAATTTTGAAACATCAAATCTTGTCTCCCACACCACATTATGCCACCCAAAACTAATTTGTCGAATGAGAATCCTTGTATGCTTCTTTTGTATAGCCTAAAATCCAAAAATCCAAAAATAGTAGAAAATCCAAATAAAATTCGGTAGTCCTAATAATTTTTTTGGGTAGTCCTTCCTTTTTTCGTGGTCCAAAATTTTTAAAAAAATTGGTCGTCCATAAAAAATATGTTGAAAAAACATATATATAAATTGAGTTAGTTAAAGGGAATGATCTTATGTGATCCTCAATTTATGTTTAAAAGCATCAATTACTATCAATAGATTTTGATAGTGGCTACTCTTATAGGGGCTGCTATTATAGGACAACTTCTATAAAAGCCACAACCATGTGCTCTATAAAAAGACCCTGGCACACATACAATATAATAAATTTTATTGTAAAAATAATAATAACTATATTAGCCTCAATTTATATTGAAAAGAATCAATTACTATCAATACATTTATTAAAATAAAAGTGTGCATGTTGTTATAGGGTGGTTGTTGTAAAGGCCACAACCATGTGGTTGATAAAAAGACAGGCAGGCACACTTACAATATAATAAATTTTATTGTAAAAATAATATTAACTATACTATTTTTATAAAAATAATATCATGGTAGAAGAAGCCCCATTAAGAAGCATTACATCTTTGTGTTGTTGCGCCATGTATAACACATTGCATATCTTCCTTCTATTGAGGACTACCAAGAGATATTAAAAATTCCTTGAGAGTTAAAATTTTGGATTGGTAATGAGCATACAGGTATGAGTAAACAAGGAGTTTGTTTTCTGTTTGAGGTAGTACTAACATGGTTTTGCATAATCGGTACTGCATAAAGCATTTCAATTCTAATATGTGATTTCAAAAAAATAGTCCATTCGTGCTTTGGTGGATATAACTCAATGTTTTAACCAGTTTCCTTTTTTTCACATAAAATTTGTCAGTAGAGTTGTTTTCTACATTGCCTGTTATCCTAGGCAACATATCTTCTACACATATCAGAAGATGAGAATTCATATATTTAGAACTCTGTTTCAATCCTATCCACAATTTCATATATATACATATGATCCATATGATAGAGTGAAAATAGAGCTTTTTTTTTTAAAAAACTTTTTATTACATTCTTTAACTATATGAATCTTTTAAATTAGAAATTTCTAAACTATAGAGTATTCTAATTTTTAAAAAGATAGTAAAGAAAAAATAGTTTAAGAAATCAAATCAAGAGTTTTTTTGTTACATATATATATATATATATATATATATATATATATATATATATATATATATATATATATATATATATATATATATATATATATATATATATATATATCCCCTCTCCTATAATTTATTAAATCAATTTTAATACAAATTTATAGAATTAATATGTTTTGTTGATCTAGGCATGAACAATAAACACAAGAATTATATTATTAATTGGATATACTTAAGATAATTAAAACCCTACCATATATAGACAAACCCCAGTAAGAAAATTGAGGTTTTTGATCTTGGAATTTTTGCAATCTTTTGTGCCCTACAATCAAATTATAGGTAAATCACATCTTCCTTCCTCTTAGCACCTACATGCATAACATCTTCTTTGTGAATCCTACTATTGCAATAAAAATGATAGATACAATAAAATATTTAAAATAATTTGTAAAACACCTCCATTCCAAATCCTCTCATTTGTAATCCTGCATGCAAACAAGAATAAGAAATTTAAAAAGCCCTAGAAAAAACAAGAATGGAGAAAATTAAAACAATGTAGTGACAAAAAGAAGAAATTTGAGGGCCTCCACAAAAAAAAAAGTATGGAGAAATTAAAACAATGTAGTGTAGAATTAGAGTTTTTATATGTTTTTAATATCATTTTGGTAAGTTTTATTATTTAATAAAATTATATCTCTACAACTCTTTATTTTCTAATTTAAAAATATGAACCTCTGATTTTATTTAAATGTTTTTTCTTTGAACTCTTTTTTGATTGGTTAAATCTATTAAGTATAATATATAATATATTATTGTAAGCTAGGGAAAATTAGGGAGAAATTACTCATATCAACCATGAAACCATAACTAAACAATGAAGTACAAGATAACATAGATATCAAAAGCATGAAAGCAAACTAAATCAAATCTCTATGCTAATCTTGGCTCTCCTCCATTGCCCTTCTCAATCTTGCATAGGTATGCAAAATGTTAGAGATTGAACATGTTGATGGAAGAATGTTGATGGCTCACTTCAACAACATAACACTAGGATTGAAGATGAAGAATGAGAATGGAGATGAAGAGGAATTTTGACAGCATAAGGCTACTTTCCCATTGATCTCCCCAAATAGCTTGGGAGAGGGTTGATTTATATGAAAGGATGATTTGGATGAATGGTTGTGATTACAAGTTATTTTGAATGATATGGATGGTCAAGATTGATTAGGTTTTCCCACTTCATGAGGAGTTCTAGTCATGTGACAAGTGTGTGATGGAGAATAAATGAGACCTAATTTAAATAAAAGATTATTTAAATTAGTTGGAAAAGGTGCAAAGGAGCTAATTTAAATAAATATTTTATTTATTTAAATTAGAAGAAATGTGGGAAATTAATTAAATAAATATGATTTATTTAATTAATTGGGTAGTGGGATAAATGAGATTAAATGGCAAATAGGATTAGAAATTAATTAAATAAATATGATTTATTTAATTAATTGGCTAATGAAAGGGATCTATGACAAAATGTCATAATATGTCTCAAGTAATGTATTTGACAAGGTGTTATAAGACATGGACAAATTTAGGTGTCTAAATTTTGCCCCTATTTGAGATGATGTTCGAGATGATGAAATTTATGTAAAGTAACATCATTTCAAAGAAGCAAAGGTAAAGGATGATAAAAAGGATAATGATGTAAAGATAGGATGATGATGCCTTTCGAGAGGACAAGTGGGTTGGACAAACATAGGTAGGCTCTCGAAATGAAAGGGATTGGTCAAGGAAGAAACATGACATAATGGATGGAAGAATAGGAAGGATGCATTATGCTGCAATGAAAGTGAGTAACCATGATGTTTGATTTAGCACTAAACATTATGTACCAAGGTATAAAGAAAAAAGTGAAGATGTGTCTCGCGCCCCAGTGTAATACAACCTTGTCTAGATACAAGATATGACTATTAGCTGGGCTGGATTTGATGTGAATGCAAGAAAAAAACAATAACACACATAAGCAAGAAAGCAAGCATGCACAAATGATACAAAAACAAACAAGGTATTGTTCCTATCAAGATATAAACCAATGATTGGTTGATTGATTGATTATAATGATAATTGTGATGATGTTTGGTTTCAAGAAATGATACATGTTGTATAAGACGCATAGTCTAGTTTCAAAACTGCAACATCCTATCTAAGACAATGATTGATTGATCGATTGAAACTAGTGTTGTTGGTCATGTGAGAAACACCAAGATTTGATTGATTGATTGATTGATTGATTTGGTTTATGTCAAGATTAGGATCAAGACCATTGATTGTAATTGGATAATTTAACAAGATTGACCGACTTCATTGGTATGGATTAAGGATTGATTTGCATGTGAGTTTATTTCTTGGATGAATTGAATTGGATAAAATATGATTGATTGGTTGAATTGAATTGGTGATTGGATTGAAATAATTTGATTTGATTGTGATTGATATGGTTGAATTGAAGAAGTGATTGGATTTTGAAGGTACTTGAATTGAAAAATTGGTTTGATTGGATGATGATTGGATTGAATTTGAGTGATTTGATGACAGAGCACAAAACACAAATTTCTTCTTATTTCACAATTTCTATCCTTTAATAAAAAACTATAGAGCACCAAGATCTTCTTCTATACACCTAGAAGGATCTCAAGAACTATAAAGATTACACAATAACAATATAGACAAGTAGTTCATATAATCAAATTCAATTTCCAATAGGTGATAGGAACATAAAGTTCAATACAATTCTTTAATGATGAAGAATCAAAGTAAATTCAATCTCAGTTCTAATATGCTATAGGAATTTTCAATCGTGGTGATAGGAACTGTTACCACATATGCGACAGGAATATACACTTTTTGTGTAGTGACAGGAACTTATTAAAATCGATAACAAGCATGATCCAACATGAACATCTACAAGGAATCAATAACAAACAATCTTTTCTTTATTCATTTCATATTGATGTTTACATTGTTAATATCTATTTCCAGATTGCAAGCTCTGATCTATCTACACTTATTTTATCTTCCTCTATTTACTTCAACCTGCATGGGGTCTTTTTCTCTGCATAAGAATTTACTTTATTCTCGCATCTCTCTTCCTTCATTCGATCAACCTCTGATCACCTACCTCCTTAATCCCTTTGGTCTGCATCCCTTCCATCTTTCATCCATTACTTTCCTTTTCTCCTACTATTAGCCTATTATAGAGCGACCTCGTAGAGTTAGCCTTCATTTCCCTTTGGCCTTTAACTGACTATCCATTAAAAACCTTCTTCTTCTTCTATTTTTCAGCCTCAATTATTTGGCCCTTGCCTTATTTCAGCATCAGCCTTCTCCTTCTCCATCTTCTCTTCTTCACAGTAATTGTAATCTTTTATTTCTTTCCTCTAACTCTTCTATTGTCATTACAAATAGTCTCTCTGTCTTCTAACTTCTATGTCATGATTTCTAAGCGTTACATGTCACCTTCCCTAACGGTTTCCAAAACAATCAATTTAACTACTCAAACTGACACCCCCCAAAATAGTAATCAAATCACCCTTGGGAACCAAACTAACACGTTAACTGTCGGGTTTGGAAAGTAATAGGTAATTATTCATTCACCCTTCATTGCTATGAGTTCCTACCATTTGGTGATAGGAAGCCTAACATTTGCTTCTTGCGACATGAAGATATTGTGACAAGAAGTTACATCATAACACATCCAAACACTCAAACCACAAAAACATTATAGAAATCCCAAAACAAAAATAAAATTCCAACCAAACTTTGGATGGAGAGCGGTGCCCCTACATCGTACTCCCAAGGGGACTAAAAAGATCATGTTCTCCTACACATGCAGTGCTTCTATCAACTTATCTAATCTCTTGTTCCACTTTTTCAACAATCTCTCTAGCCCATATGTCATATCCTTCCAACATTTTTGTGCAACACTATCTTCTACCCTCATGAGGTTGTCTACATCAATTACTATCTACCACCAATCTCTGATCCATCTTTCATCCACTTACAACACATCATAAACAAATAGGAAGTTTTCTATGTTTTCAACATCCCCCACTTCATCATCAATATTTTCCATTTATATGGTATATTCATCATGTTCTTCCAACATTCTTTCCAACCACATTTCCTCTATGGTCATCTGCTACAACAAATTATCTTCAGATTTATCTTCCATTTCATGACTTATCACATTCATCTCAAAATCTACCATGACTGCTATATCTTCAGTCTTCATTCCTACAACTTTTGTATCATTATCTTCAACCTCCTGCAAGGTGTCCTTTACTATTCCACACATCTTCATACCTTCAACCTTTTTATTCCACTCTTTCTCAATGGCTACAAATTGCCTCCATAAGTCTACTTCAATGTTTTCATTTGCTGCCCCTTCTAATTTTATCTCTGCAATGCTTTAATCAACCTTTTTTTCCTTCTTCCTTTATGATCACTGCTATTCCCATATCCAAATCTGCATTTTCATATGCTACTGTTGTCTCCTTTCATGTTCAACTCTTCTATTCAACTTTTCCTCTTTCCTATCACAATTGTAGTTATTCATACTGCACTTTCTAACATGCCTTTGCTTACTTTCTTTCTTCCTCTTATATTTATTCCTCCTCATCTCCATCTCATCAACAATCCTCCACATGTCCATCTCATATTTATAAATTTCATTCAAAGCCTTAAAATCATCATTATTAAAACCAGATTGGTTACCTGTTACCTTGCACTTACCATGTTGCTCTTCCTTAAACTCTGTTGTATGCTCTTGGGAATAATATTCTTGCTCATCTTCTATGGCTTTATTCAGCTTTCCTTGTTTATGGGACTCATCTTCTTCTTCCCATATTCTATCCTCTTGCTTTGTCTTCCTACCACCATGTCCTTCATTGTCATCTTCTCCTACCGTTGTTCCATGCTTCACTACCCACACTTTACTTGTCAAATTGTTGGACTATTGTCCCTTCATTGCTACACTCATTTTTCTTAATCCTTTCTTTGGTTTCATCCTTAATTCACCATCTCTAGGCCTCCTTTCTTGCCAACTCATCCTATGTTCAGATTTCTACTTATTCCTCAACACATATTCCCCACTTTACACCTTCTTATTAGTACAAACATTTACAAAAGAACCTTTTTATTTGCATTTTAATTTCTGCCCCTCAACAATCTATTTCTTTTGCCAACCTAGAATTATATACTCATAGTTTATCAATTTCCTTCTCCCCTTATAAATTTGTTTATCCTTATTTTTTCTTCTACTTGAAGGATCACATTTTTATTTTCACTTGCATAATCAAAATCAACATTATGAATTTCTTTTACCTGTTGTCCCAAATTTCCTTTATCCTTGGCTTCCTTACCTTACAACTTCTCCTCTTTATAGGCATCTTGCTCTACTTTTGCAACATCTTCTAAAGCATCATGAAAATATGGGGTTTCTTCCTCATATCCTACGTCAAACTACAAAATTTTAGCATCATCCTTTTCTTTATCCTCAAGTACTTTGCAATGTACCTCTGCTACCAACTATTGCTTTATGCCTTCTTGGCAAATTGCTGCAACCCGCTTCCTTTCATTCTCCTTAGCAGTCCTCTCTATGAGTATTCTTTGTTCCCTTTCTCTTTTCAACTCCAAGGCCTTGTTCTTGACATTCACACCAAGATTTATCAAACTTGCATACACATGATCACATGCAACATTGGTAATTAAAACAAGAGACCAAACTATCTCGAGAATTGCCTCATTCCTAGAAACTCTTCTTTCTTCATTACTCTCCTTCTCAAGTATTGCTTTTTACACTTCTTCCACCTTCCCTCTTTTTTTCTTATCTCTTCCTATGTTCTCTTCAATGAGAACTTCCTTCACCTCCCCTAGTGTATGTTGTTCACTTGGTAACTCTCTGTTGTCCCATTGTCTATGGTTTCTCTCTTCTCTTTTCAACACATTCATCCTCAGCCTTTTTCTTCTATTCATAATCATCTTCACAAGCGACATTACTTTCTTTTCCATGGGCCAACACCAAAAAACACTCCTGGATTTCTTCTTCAAACCTTTGCTGCCTTGCAATCATGTATTCTTTTAAGTCTTTCTCAATTCTTCCAGCTCTCTTTCAAAATCTATATTTTTCTTCTTTATGTTTTCTTTCCTCTTGTCTCTCTTCATGAGACTCTCTTTTCCATTTTGCTTCTACATTTTTTCAATCCTTCTTTCACCTTCCTCTGCTACCCATAGGTCCTAGCTAAGTTGCCTCACCTTAGTGATCTACTCAGTGCTCAGAACCTTCTAGGCTCCAATAGCACTTGATGGAGCACAAAACAAAAACTTCTTATTTCATAATTTCCATCCTCTGATAGAAAACTATAGAGCACCAAGCTCTTCTTTTGTACACCAAGGAGGATCTCAGGAACTATATAGATTACACAATAACAATATAGACAAGCAGTTCATATAATCAAATTTAGTTTCTAGCATATGACAGGAACATAAAGTTTAATACAATTCTTTAATGATAAGAATGATATTAAATTCAATCTCAATTTTAATATGCTACAGGAATTTCCAATCATGGCGATAAGAACTGTTATCACACATGCAATAGGAATATACAGTTTCTATGTAGCGACATGAACTTATTAAAATAGATAACAAGCATGATCCAACACGAATATCTACAAGGCATTAATAACATACAATCCTAGCTTTATTCATTTCATATTGATGTTTACATTGTTAATATCAATTTTTGTATTGCAAGCTCTGATCTATCTACACTTATTTTATCTTCCTCTATCTACTTCAACCTACATGGGGTCTTTTTCTCTACATAAAAGTTTTCTTTATTGTCATGGCTCTCTTCCTCTGTTTGATGAGCCTCTGGTCACCTACCTCTTTAATCCTTTCGATTTGTATCCCTTCCTTTTTTCATCCCTTACTTTCCTTTTCTCCTGCTATTAGCCTGTTGCTGAGTGGTCTCCTTGAGTCAGCTTTCACTCTCCTTTGGACTTTGACTGACTATCCATTAAAAACCTTCTTCTTCTTCTATTTTTTAGCCTCGATTATTTAGCCCTTGCCTTATTTCTACATCGACCTTCTCCTTCTCCACCCTCTCTTCTTCACAGTGATCATAATCTTTTATTTCTTTCCTCTAACTCTTCTACTACCATTATAGAGAGTCTCTTTGTGTTCTAATTGCTATGTCATCGTTGTTGATAATTACATGCCACCTTCCCTAATGGTCTCCAAAATAATTGAGTCAACTACTAAAATTGACACCTCCCAAAATATCAATCGAACCACCCTTGGCAACCAAACCAACACGTTTACTATCATGTTTGGAAAGTAACAGGTAATTATTCAACTACCCTCCGTTGCTATGAGTTCCTTCCATTCAGTGTGAGGAAGTCTAACATCTACTTCTTGCAACTAGAAGATATTGTTATAGGAAGTTACATCATAACACATCCAAACACTCAAACCACCAAAACATTATAGAAATCCCAAAACTAAAACAAAATTCGAACCAAACTTTAGATGGAAAGAAGTGCCCCTACATCATTTCATTTAATGAATTTGGTTTGAAGAAGTGATTGATTAGATTTGATGAAGTGAACTAATTTGAGGAAATAATGAATTGATAATGATGATTGGAATGGATGAATCGATGAAGAAATGACTTGATTGAATTGAAGAGTTGGATTGATTTGGAGTGATTGATTTGATGAGTGGATTGGATGAATAGGAAGAATTGATTTGACGAACTTGAATAATTGATTTGGTGATGTGATTGAATGAATTGATTGGTTTGGTTGAAATGATCTGATTTGATTTTATTGATGATTTGATTTGATTGAGTGAATTGATGATTCAATTGATTTGGAATGAATTAAATTGAAGAATTGATTTGATTTTGAATGAATTGATGGAAATGATTGGAAGAAATGATAAATTGGATTAACCTAATTTGTTGATTTGGAAGAATTGATGTGATTATTGGATTTGAAGGAATGAATTTAATTATGAGATGATTGAATGGATTGATATGATAGATGAATTATTGAAATGTTGAAGTAATTGAATATTTGATTGGAATGATGTGATCAATTGGATTGAATTGATTTGAAGGAGTGACTGATTTGATGAATTAATTAGGAGAATTGATAGATGTGAAGGATTGATGTGATGAATTGAATTGAATTGATTTGAAGGAGTGATTGATTTTATTGCTTGGATTTTTTTTGGTTGATTATTTGATTTTTGTATTTTTGATGATACTTTGATGTTTTTGGGATTTTGAGACTATTTGAATGTTTTTAGATTTTTGACATGTTTTGAATTTTTGTTTTTTTGGGATGTTTTTATTTTTTTGTGTTTTTTGAGATGTTTTGATTTTTTGGGGTTTTCTGAAATGTTATGATTTTTGTGTGTTTTTGGAATTTTTTGGAGTGTCAATGGATGACAATTTGTGTAGACTTTCTGCTACATATCAATGACAAGGAGAAACCATGTATAAGTGCAAGGAAATGAATAGGATTAGATGAATGGATAAAAGGACAGGTGATAATGGATGGAATGGATGTACGGGTGAGGATGTGATCTCCAAGGACTATGTCGCATAGGAATAACATGCCCTATTCTAGTTAGGATTTTCCATGACAACTAATGACAATAGGATGATGATAGGATGGATCATTTGGAAGGGATATGGTATATCAAGAGTTATCTAAAGCATGTTTCAACATTTTTCCCCCATTTCTTTATCAAGATCAAAAGAGAAAGGAAGAATGAATTGTCTGTATAGGATAGGTATATGTATGTAATGGATGGAATGATATCGAAATGATAGGATATGAAATGGTAGGATGAAAATGATAATGTGGATGAAACAAGGTGCCCCCAAGTGTAGGTGACATAGAAGATCAATCTACACATGACACCTATTTGCCATGTCTTCATCAGGGTACTTATCCAAGGTGTGACCAAGGGTGGTTTTCACCATTGGATGAAGGGATTTCTCATTACGTATTTAGTTTTTTTTTGGACTTTTCTTTTTTGAGTTTTTTATTTTTGAATGGGAGAAAGAAGAATATGGAAAGGAGGGACTGAATTGTCTAGTTCCATGAAAGGTGATAGTTCCATTAGATAAAGATGTCATCGCATGGACCATGTCAAGTCATTGTGCTCATTGATGTTGGTAAATGGATTGCATGAGAGTGAGATGAATTAGGTAGGTGGTGAATTATGAAGGGAACGATAGTGGATTATGTAGGATATATGCAATGAGGGATGAAAGGTTTATGCAAAAGCATGGGCCATAGGGATATGCTAAGGCAAATATGTAGGATAATGATTGAATGATGGGGTGATGGAGGTATGGAAAGGAATTATGACCAACAGTTACACACATCATGATAAAAATTGAATATTTTGATTCGATGGTCGTGTAGGAAGTAATGGTGATGTTTTCTTAGTGGATGTATGATGTAAGCTTTTAAGGACCCACATCGACTTAGTATGTTTATGACTTTTTATTTTCATGTGGGATGGAAGAATGTGGTATTTTTGAATGGAATAGATGGAAGAGGATGTTTAGGATTTGTGAGAGGTGGACTCCTCATGTGACTTAATTCCCTTTTGTTTAGAGACCCATACCATTTTCCTTTTCAACTTTTCTTGTGAAGGTATGGGTTTGGATGGAATTTTGAATGAATTTTTTGAAAATTTAGATTAATTTCCTAAGGTATTAGGACCCTTAGGTATTTGTCTTTATGAAAGGAGGCATCTAAATGTTTGTTTTTGAATCTCATAGGTTTGGTGGAATTAGTGGAAGCTTCATGTTTAGATGATGTTTGCATAAATTGGTCATGATTAAAAATGTGAGAAAATTTATAGATGATACAAATGTTAGGTGTTGGAAGCAATGTTAGGAGTTGGAAGAAGTGGAGGTAAGTTGGATGGTGGAAGATGTATGGTCACATGCTTTTGACACTTGTAGGATAATGGAGGTGGATTGGTGACATATGTTTTGGGTACATGATGGGCTATGTGATGGGAAGTGGACTTAGGAGGCATGGAGGAAGTACCAACATCTTTAGATTTTTTTCCTTGGGGTGTATATCTGCTACCATATGAGTGTGGGAGAACATTGACATAGATTGGCTCCAAAATACCTTGTTCATGAAGGCCTAAGCATTTACCTTAATAATTCAAGTGTTGGAGCATGCGATGGACTATGGGACTAGGTGTGTTTTGGGAACTAGACATGAGTTCCTTATTTGATGGAGAAGGTGAAGTGCTGGACAAAGTTTTTTGTGTTTGTAAGGAAGAACACTCATGAATGAAATTGGATAAACCAAGAGGATATGATAGTGGATTTGAAATGGAGTTGGTGGTGGATGTAGAAGGATCATTAGGATCTTGATTAGCATTTTTTTCACTTAAATACAAGTTATTTGTTTGATCTTATATGTATACTTGGGAGGCACATGTCTCATCATGACAAGTGGAAGTGGTTGGATCATCAATTGGTGGAGTTTCTTCACTTTCTAGGAAGACCATGAAATGAGGTGAATGCTCAAGTAGGTCAACAAGACTTGCATTAGATAGAGAATATAAGTGTTGGGTGTCTTGTTCATGAATGGTTGTGGAGGTATGAATAGGATCAAGATTCTCATGGATAAGTTCATCATGCATAATGTCTTGATCATGGAAAAGGTACATGTTATGGATGGGATGGATGGATGTGATTTTATCTTGACTAGAGTGAGGGTTAGATGTTTTTCATGCTTAGGATTGTGTTCTTGACATACCTCATGACTTGTTTGAATGGAGGTGGAAGGAGATGACTCATGGAGAGGCTTGACATGTTCTTGATGGTTGATTGTGTAGGAGATATGACTTGGACTCATAGGGGGAGATTCATGAATAGGCTCAAGGGGTTTTGTATGACATAGTTGGTTTGAAGGAGTTGACATAGTATTTGAGGACTCTTTTGTATGTTCAAGAATATGTGTTGGATGACATGGAGACAATTTATTCCTTACTTGTAGCCCTTGGGTCACATCCTTTGTAGGTGGATGGGTGGATTTGAGATTTCTTTTGTAATGTTTGAGCTTAGGACATGGAGTTGATGAATTGGCTAGTGGATTAGAGGATGGTAAGGTTAATGAAGGGGTTAATGGGTTGGAAAGTGTGGGGACCATGGGATTAGGACTAGGACATGGTGACTTTTGGATAAGCATTTTGATTGGATAGTGGTATGATATACTTACAGGGTGCATGTCCTAGACTAGTGTTCCCCTTGTAAAAGGTGGGATTAGAGCATGAAGGCATTTAGACCTATTGAAAAGAAGAACTTAAGTTCACACATGCTTGTTGTGAAGTGACTTGATAGCTTGATGTGGCATTGATATGGGAAGAAGTGGATGGATTAGTTGATGTGGCATTGACACGAGAAACATGGATTGGTGGGAGTGGTATTGACTTGGCATATGGATGAATTAGATTCGTATGAAGTGGAAGGGGATGTCACCTAAGGTTGAGGTGGCATTGGTTGATAATGAATAGATAGAGGATGATGTACTTGTTGGATTTGACAAGTGGCCATGAATTATTGGGCTTGGACTAGGAGATGTTGGATTTGTGGTGATTTGATTTGTTGGAAAATTTTGAAGACGGTTTGAAGTTGATGTATGGTTTGATGATCGAAGGGTTGGGGTACTTGGTGAAGTGTTCAAAGGAGGTTTTGGAGTTCAGATTCTAGGACTTTGTTTTCTAATGTTAGCATGGTGTCACACATGTGTTTAAGTTCTTGCATGTTGATTTGTTCCTCAAGGTATGAAACATAGTTCATGTCATTGTTGGAAGTGGTAGGAGGGGCCCCTTGAAGTATGATTTTAGGTATTGGATTATTTTCAACGTTATAATTAGGGAGAGGGCCTCCTTGAGTTGTGATTTTGGGCTTAGGTTTTGTCTCATTATTAGAGGGATAGCTCCCTTGAATTGTGATCTTAGGCTTGGGTTTTGTCTCACGATTTGAATTAGAAGGGTAGCCCCCTTTGATTATGATTATGGGTTTTAAATTTGTCTCATTATTTGCACTAGAGGGATGGTCCCCTTGAACTATGATCTTTGGCTTAGGATTATGATTGGGATTATTTATGTTTAGGGCCATTTTGACAAGTGTTTATTAGGACTAGGTTGATGTGGAATGGTTTGGAATGAGTGATTGAATGATTAGGAACGAGTGATTGAATGATTAGGAATGATTAGAATGAAACTTGAATGATGAAGATATGATTAGACTATGATTAGGAATTATTAGGATGGGATTATTGTGAAATGATGATTAGGATAATGATTTGGATAGAATGATTATGAATGATGTGGAATAACAAGATTGGGTGACTTGGATTGATCAGGATATGATTATAATGATTATGATTGAAATTGATTGGACTAGAATGAAAATGATTAGGATAATGTTGATTGGATAATGAAGAAGGTGACAAGAAATTATTAGGATTGGATTAGGATGATTTAGATATTTGATTAGAACTATTATTAGAATGAAGTTGATTTGATTAAAATGAAGTGTTGGAAATAGTCTGGACACCTAAGGGGGGGTGAATCAGTTGTCCCTAAACTTTAATCTTTTCTAAACTTTTAAGCATTCTTTATAATCAGATTAATGATGAGAACATTTAAGCATGAATAAACACAAGAGAAGGAACAACATGAACACACAACACTAGAATTTTGATGTGGAAAACCTGGTTAAGGGAAAAATCATGGTGGGGATTAACCCATAAGAATTGCATACCCTATTAAAAGTACTTAAGAAAATAGAAGGCACATGCCTTTGGGCTTACTGCCCAGAGTTCATTGCTCAAGAAAAGGCTCATTGCCTATAAGAGATTATGATTTACACAGAGATAATGAATTGAGAAATAGCATCTATATTCATGCCTGAATCAGTCCCTTTGATGGCTCAAAAAATTCTACTCCTATCTTCAAATTATTCTCCATAGAATCTTCTCTCTAGACTTCCTTCGTACCTCTTCTTCTTTTCTCTACTTTTTGATCCTTTCTTCAGATTTACCTCATTTTTTTAAGGATAATTTTCCACGACTCTTCAACACGTATTTATACACTTCATTGACCTTGGAATGATCAATAAGGTTAGATAAACTTGATGGAGATCATTACACTATAGCCCAAACACAACTAAGACTTGGATCATCCTCAATAACCATGCCATACTTCATAAAATGCTCTTTGGATCATCCACAACAAGCCATGAACATATGCTTGGCCAACACTGGGAAGAACATTAACCTCAAAGAAGAAACCTTCAATCAACAAGCTCAAACTTCAATGCGGACCTCCAACATAGTAGCCGCATGATCCGGAGACCTCCACAAGAACATTGAAATCATTAATAACATTAATTCTAAACCAAATTACCAGAATCATGTGTATCTTCCTCCTGAACCTCAAGAAAATTATCTGCCATGACTATCAAACTAGAAAGATCACTTGTAGACCTCCAAACCATGAACCATAGGAGTTGATGATACACACTGACTTCCCAAACATGTCTTTAGATTAGCAAACCATAATATTTCATGGCGGAGGAATCTGGACTAATTTATTATCACACTATCTCTTCTGAGTACTGTAGAATTTGGTTCTACTTAGATGCCCATAACTTCTTCAGATCTTTATGCGGACTTCTCAAATCTTGACTTGAGCAACCTCTAACAATCCTCTACATAGCTATATGGTCTGTATGCTTTGATTGTTAATAGTTTTCTCAATATCTTCAACAATCCAGTCTTCTATGTAGACAACAAAATTAGATACACTTGACACCAATGGCAACAAGGATATGTTGACATCAATGACAACACCACTTAGGCACATATTTGCAACAATTTCCCCCTTTGTCATTGATGGCAACTTATGATACGAAAAACTTAATTCAACCATCAAGACAAAAACTTCTCCCCCTTTCTCTTCTCACTTTTGCAACTGTTCCCCCTTACATCAGCAACTATATTTTCACATGACTTCTCTCCCCCTTTTACATCAATGGCAAAGGGCACATATTTCTATATCTTCTTTTTACTTTGACTAATCCCCCTTTGAGTAGTACCTTCTTAACATCAATCCAGATCACAAAATATGAATGTGAGTTCCACCAGACTAATGCACCTTAGTGCATCTTAGTTCTAATCAAGAGGGGTAATAACCCCTAACTTTTCTCTGAGATACTCAAAAGTATCCTTGGGAAGAGGCTTAGTGAAGATATCTATAATCTAAACTTTGGAAGACACAAACTCCAATTTGACTTCATTCTCATTTACTTTCTCTATCAAGAAATGAAACTTGATGGATATATGTTGTGTCTTTGAATGCAATACCGGATTTTCTTCATCCATAGAACTTGAGAACAATTATTTGTTGCTTCTATATGCTTTGCCTCAGTAGTAGATAGAGAAATTTCCTCTTACTTTTTGCTCATCCAAGAAACCAATCTTCTTCCCAAGAAGAATGCTCATCACTTGTATTTTTTTGTTCATCAACATATCCTACCCAATCAGCATCTGTATATGCATGAAGAGTGAAATCATTGTCCTTAGGATACCACAGTCCATAGTTAATTGTCCCCTTGAGATATCTAAAAATTCTTTTAACTACCACCACATGAGATTCTTTTGGATCAACTTGAAATCTAGCAACAAGTCTAGTTGCATTCATGATATAAGGTCTAGTCTGAGTTAGATAGAGCAATCCTCCAATGATTGATCTGTACCTTTTCTAATTTGCCTTTGGGGAATCATCATCTTTGCTTAGCTTGCATCTAGTTACCATAGGAGTACCTACTAGCTTTGAATCTTCCATTCCAAACTTCTTCAACAATTCCTTCACATACTTGGACTGAGATATGAAGATACCTTTATCTAACTAAACAATTTGCAAATGTAGGAAGAAGTTCATCTCACCAAACATTGACATCTCAAACTCACTTTTCATCTATTTAGCAAATGCTTTGCACATACATTCATTTCCACCAAAAATGATATCATCAACAAAGACTTGAACAATTAGAATGTCCTTATGATTAATTTTGAAGTAGAGATTACTATCAACTGTACCTTTACTGAATCCTAGCTTGAGCAAATGTTTATCCAATCTTGTATGCCAAGCTCTTGGGGCTGTCTTAAATCCATACAATACTTTTCTCAGTTTGCAGACCATATTTCCTTGATCAAACAATTGAAATCCTTCTGGTTGTTCAATGTAGACTTCTTCCTCTAAATCTCCATTTAGAAATGCTAATTTGGCATCCATTTGATAAACTTTAAAATATTTGAAAGTAGCATAAGTAAGAAATAATCTTACTGCCTCTATTCTTGCCACCAGAGCAAATGTTTCTTCAAAATCAATTCCTTCCACTTGAGAATAGCCTTTACATACCAACCTTGCCTTATTTCTTACGACCTCACCATCTTCATTTAGTTTATTGTGGACAACCCATTTGGTTCCAATCACATTTTTGTCCTTAGGTCTAGGAACAAGATCCCATGTGTGATTCTTTTTAATTTGCATTAGTTCTTCTTCAATTTCTTTAACTTAGTTTTCATCATTGCAAACTTCACTTACTGATTTAGGTTTAATTTTTGAAATCAAACAAATCTCTTCTTGATCTTCAACAACTCCTCTCCTCGTTTAGACACCTCTATTTTTATCTCCTATGATTTGATCTTTAGGATGATGTAGTCTTACATACTTGGGAGTTTTGGGAATTGATTAAACTTCTACTTCTTAGACTTGTTCTTCATCATCTACATTAACCTCTTGAGTTACTAGAGTTACGAGATCAATCTTAGTTTGGGTTTGGATTTGAATTTGTTTTTCTTGACTTTGACTTTCTTCTTGATTATTTGAATCATATTCGCAGTACTTGGAATGGCATTCTTTACTTTCATCAACTTTAACATTTGCACCATCAACAATATTTCTCAATCTCTTGTTGTAGCACCGGTAAGCCTTACTTTGAGTATCCCAAAAATATTCCTTCATCACTTCTTGCCTAGAATTTGCCTAAATCCTCATCTCTTTTGATATAGCATTTACTACCAAAAAATCTAAAATATTTCATAGTAGGAGGATAACCAAACCATAGTTCATAGGGAGTTTTACCACAATTTCCTTTGATCTGCACCTGGTTAAGAGTGTAGACAATAGTACCCATAGCTTCCCTCTAGTAAACTGGAGGAACATTTGTTTACATCATCATGGTCCTTGCAGCTTCTTGAATGGTCCGGTTCTTCCTTTCCACAACTCCATTTTGTTTAGGAGTCCTAGGAGTAGATAATTGTCTTTTTATTCCATGCTTTTCACATAAAGCATCAAAAACTCTTGAAGTGAATTCTCCACCTTTTTCAAATCTCAGACATTTCAACTTCCCACCAATCTCATTTTCAACCATCATCTTGAACACCATAAACTTATCAAGTGCTTCTAATTTTTCTTTTAGGAAAGTTACCCACATCATCTAGGAGTAATCATCAATTAGTAACATGAAATATCTATCTCGTTGCACACTTCTAATTCTAGCAGGACCACAAAGATTAGTATATACCACTTCAAATCTCCCACTTGAACCGCGTTCCTTACTTTTGAATGAAATTTTGTTCTATTTACCCAATTGACATTCTTTGCATATACTGTCAGGTTTCACAAGTCTTGGAAGATCTCTCACAGCTTGAGTGGAATTTATTTTGAAAATGTTATAAAAATTCACATGACACATCCTCCTATGCCATAACTAACTTTGATATGTTTGACTCATCAAACAACTTTTTCATGAACTACTTAAGTGAAAGATGTTACCTTTACTCTGAGTACAGGATGCAATTGCAGTTCTAGAACTTTCCAAGATTCTACATTTTCCATCCTTGAATCAAAGATCATAACCCTTGTCAACTAGTTGTCCAACACTGAGAAGATTATGTTTAAGTCTTTCCACATACATAACATCATTGGTGTTGTTCTTACCATCAAAAGAGATTGATCCTCTACCATAGATTCTACTAGTTGAGTTGTCTCCAAATTTCACAAGTCCTCCTTCATAATTTTAAAAACTCACAAACTTACTCTTGTCACTAGTCATATGATGAGAACATCCACTATCAATCACCCATTCATCCCTTTCAACAACCTGAGTAGCCAAGGCACTTTCCATATTTGCACAGCCAGTAGATTCAGTAGACATTTGATCTTCTTCTTTAATAGCAAGGAATACCCAATCACTTTCTCCATGATTAGATTCATTGTTTGTGACTCCTTCAACTTTTTGGAAATAGAGACAATTCTTCTGACTTTTTTATCGATTAAGGTTTGGTTTTAAGAACCTCTTTGGACACCTTGAGGCAAAATGACCAATGTTATTACAAGAAAAATATTTGAGTGGCAATTTTCCTTCATAGTTACCGGATCCTCGTGGCATCTGTCTTGCAATGAGAGATTCAAGGTCTACAGTCTCAAACTCATCATCTTCAAGATCCTTCATTATCTTGATGAATATGTTTGTTCTTGCTAAGGAACTTTCACCCAGATCATATCTTTCATTTCTATACACACTGGCCTTAAATGTGGTTTCAGACTTAGGAAGAGAATCTCCAAACTGACTCATTTCAAATGCTGAAAGCTTACCAACCAACTAATCCCTTATTATAGTTGTTACTGTCCTAATTTCTTCAATGGCTACAACCTTGTGCTTGTAAGCTGTAGGTAAGGATCTGAGCACTTTGGCAACAATTTTTTATTCATCCAATACTCCACCTACATTTCTGATACCGGTCACAAGTTCATTTACTTTATGCATGTTGGAAGTATTTTTTTCATCTTCACTTATTACCAGTCTTTCATATTTACCCTTCAGGCTTTGTATCTTGGGACATTTAATATATTTGTGACATTCATACAAAATTTCCAATTTGCTCCATATTTCATGAGAAATTTGCAAATCTGGAACATTTGTCAATTTAGTGTCAGACAAGGCACTTAACAATGCTTCTTTGGCTTGAGTGTTACATTTAGCATCTTTGAGTTCATCTATATTTGAACATCCATTCTTCAGAATATTATATACTTTCTTGGTTATTGACCAAACACCATCGGCCATACATTCCAGATGACACTACATGCATACTTTCCAGAGGGAGTAATTTGTTCCATGAAATATCAGAGTTTCCTTCTTATAATAAAACATTTTGGATCTCCTCAATCTGTCAAGATTCTTTTAGAGGTACTTGGCTCTGATACCAATTGTTGGAAATAGTCAAGACAACTGAGAGGGGGGGTGTATGAGTTGTCCCCAAACTTTAATCTTTTCTAAACTTTTAAGTCTTCTTTATAATTAGATTAATGATAAAAACATTTAAGCATCAATCAACACAAGAGTAGAAACATCATGAACACAGAACACTAGAATTTTCATGTGGACAACCTGGTTAAGGGAAAAACCACAGTGGGGATTAACCAACAAGAATTGCATACCCTATTAAAAGTACTTAAGAAAATAGAAGGCACATGCCTTCAGGCTCACTACCCAGAGCTCACTGCTCAAGAAAAGGCTCACTGCCTATAAGAGATTATGATTTACACAGGGATAATGAATTGAGAATAGCATCTATATTCATGCCTGAATCAGTCCCATTGATGGCTCAAAAACTTCTACTCCTATCTTCAAATTATTCTTCACTGACTCTTCACTCTAGACTCCCTTCGCACCACTTCTTCTCTGCTCTACTTTTTTATTGTTTCTTCAAATTTAACTCATTTGTTCAAGGATAATTTTCCACAACTCTTCAACAAGTATTTATACACTTCATTGACCTTAGAATGATTAAAAAGGTTAGCTAAACTTCATGTGGAACATTACATTGTTGACCAAACATAATTGAGACTTGGATCATACACAATAGCTACTCCATGCTTCATAAAACACTCTTTGGATCATCTACAACAAGCCAAGAACATTCAGTCAGCCAAAACTGGGAAGAAAGTCAACTTGAAAGAAGAAACCTTTAATCAACAAGCTCAAACTTCAATCCGGACCTCCAACATAGTAGTCACATGATCTAGAGACCTCCATAAGAACATTAAAATCATCAATAACATTAATTCTAAACCAAATTACCAAAATCATTTGTATCTTCCTCTGGAACCTCATGAACATTATCTACTATGACTATCAAACTAGAAAGATCACTTATAGACCTCCAAACCATGAACCATAGGAGATGATGATACACACTAACTTCCCAAATATATATTCAGATCCACAAACCATAATATTTCATGGCAAAACAATCTAGACCAACTTACTATCACACTGTCTCTTCGGAGTATTGCAGAATCCAGTTCTACTCAGATGCCCATAACTTCTTCAGATCTTTATGCAGACTTCTCAAATCTTGACTGGAGAAACCTCTAACAATCCTCTACATAGCTATATGGTCCGCATGCATTGATTGTTATTAATTTTCTCAATATCCTCAATAATTTGGTCTTCTATGAAGACAACAAAATAGGATATAGTTGACACCAATGGAAACAAGGATATGTTGACATCAATGACAACACTACTTAGGCACATATTTGCAACATGAAGATGATGAAGATGTGTAATGATTAGGGATGATTTGGTTTTGATTAGGAAGAAGGTGACAAAGAATTATTAGGGTTTGAATTATGGTGACTTGGATATGATTAGGATATGAAGTGGCTAAGAAGGGTGATTAGGATGAAAGTGATTAGATTTGAATGTGTTGGAAAGCATGTGTATAATGACTTGTCTTTACGTGTTTGGTGTCTAGAACTTGATTTGGTAACGCTCAAACAAATGATCACACATGTGGAAACATGAATCACTCACGCAAAACACATGCAAGTTTGAATTTGCAAATGAAGAATGTGATGATGATTAAACAAGCACACATAGATGACACATCAACAAGGCCTAGAATTAGTCAAGTGGGGGTATGGCTAATTAGGTCTTAATCTAGGTTGCACAAGGTTGACTAGGGGAATGAATTGAAAGCAAAATCCTGTCACACAGCCAAGAGAAAGGGGTAACCCACCCTTCACCTTACTTCTCAAAGGTATAAAGCTCTTTGGGGCTTAGCCACGAGTGACAAGATTTTAACTTCCAATGAGGGTGTCTTTCAATTCACACCTCAGTTGAGGTTGTCCCTTGGAGTGGTGTGTCTCCAAGCAAGCCTCCTAAGAAATGTATGACAAAAGTAAACCAAGTGGGTGTTTTTGATCTCCAAGGTCACCTTATGGTGCAAGGAGAGAGCATACATAGACACACTTGATTCACACTCACACTTGTAAATTGCCCTTAAGAAAATCAAAATGTGAGGTGTGAAAATGAATGGATGAGAGGTGTTTTTGACTCTCAAGATCGCACAAAGTGGATGAGAAGAGCATACACACCTCTAATCACAATCATGTTCACCAAGCAGTTCAAGCATTGGTTCATTTTATGCCCAAGCCAAAATTTGAATGGAATACACTTGTTCATTTTAATGCCCAATTTTGATGTGTGAATGCAAGCAAGAGTTTGTTTTAGGAGCCCAAATTGAAGTGTGAGACAAGAAATGTTTGATTTGATTAAATGAGAAATGAAAGATTAGGAGTACACCTAAAATTTTCACTTCCAATCTGTTGTGTATGACTGATGCAACGTTGTTCTAGCCTCGTGAGGTCACCTACAGGCCACAAAATTGAAAGAGAAAGAAGTAAACTTGCATAGAAGACCATTATATGAAAAAGATAAAGTCTAATAAAATCTGATTAAGATGTCTTGATATACCTAAATGGATTGCATAAATAGAAAATTTAGAAAATTCAATGCACTTTTAAAAAAATCATGAAAATTGGATGAAATATGCAAAAGATATGAGCATTTAAAGTTTGAAATCAAGTTTGACTTTGGCCAAGAACAAAGGAAGGAAAATGGTATAGTCACATGATAAAACATATGCCATTGCATGCTGATTGAATCATCTTTCCAATGAGCCTTTGTTTGAATGATTTAGATATTGTATGACGACATTATGAGCAAAACAGTCAGATGTGTCACAAGAACTGGCAGATGGGTCACATAAACCTGCAGATCCATCACAAAAACTTGTAGATGCATCACATAACTTGCAGATGCATCATAGAACTTGTAGATGTATCACACTATATTATGGGCATCAAAAACACATGAAATTTGATAAAAAGCGACCCGAACATGAAACCCTAATGATGAACATAAACCTCAATGATATAAATTAATTATTAGAGGGTTAGACAAATAGATAAAGCATTTAAACTCCCTACAAATAAGATTCAAACGAAAAAAAGCCTTGAGAGCCTTAGAAAACCCTAATAAATAGTCAAGAAGATTATGCAAATGCGGTGCAGGATTTAGTAGATGTGAAGCAAGAATCAACGAATGCAGTGCAGGAATCAGTGTATGTGGTTCAGAAAGCCACAAATGTAGTGCAGAATGCCATGGATGTGTCACACTACATTCACGGTATAAAAACACATGAAATTTGATAAAAAACCACTTGAGCATGAAACCTTAATGATCAGCATAAACCCTAATGTTGTATAATCATTGTTAGTCTATCAGAAAAACACAGAGAAATGGGAAATTGATTAGAGAAACATAAAACCCTAAAAACAAAGTTAAATAGATACAGTGCAGAAAGTCACAGATGTAGTGTACAAAGCCACATATGCAGTGCACAACATGTAAAACCCTAAATTCATTAGATCTGTGTAAAATTTATAAAATTCATTAGTTCATGTCAGGTTCACCAATATAAGCTAGGGAAAATCAGGGAGAAATTAATTATATCAATCTTGAAACCCTAACTAAACAATGAAGTACAAAATAACATAGAAATCAAAAGCATGAAAACAAACTAAATCAAATCTCTATGCTAAGCTTGGCTCTCCTCCATTGCCCTTCTCAATCTTGCATAGGCATGCAAAATGTCGAAGATTGTTATTGATGGAGAATGTTGATGGCTCACTTCAGTGGCATAACACTAGGATTGAAGATGAAGAATGAGAATGCAAATGAAGAGAAATTTCGAATGCATGAGGCTACTTGCCCATTGATCCCCCCAAATGGCTTGGGAGAGGCTTGATTTACAGGAAAGGCTATTTTGGATGAACGGTTGTGATTACAAGTTTATGATGGAGATTAAATGAGACCTAATTTAATTAAAAGATTATTTAAATTAATTCGAAAAGGTGGGAAAGGGATAATTTAAATAAATATTTTATTTATTTAAATTAGAGAAAAGGTGGCAAATTAATTAAATAAATATGATTTATTTAATTAATTGGCTAATGAAAAGGATCTAGGACAAAATGTCATAAGATGTCTCAAGTAATGTATTTGACAAAGTGTTGTAAGACATGGACAAATTTAGGTGTCTACAATTTTATATATATATCACCTCCTTTGTGATTTATTATAACCATAGCATAGAGTAAAATAAAACTAGAGCTTTTGTTTTTTTAACTTAAAAAATAGTTTAAAAAATCAAATGAAGAATTTTTTTGGTTGTGTGTGTGTGTGTGTGTGTGTGTGTGTGTGTGTGTTTTCAATATCATTTTAGCAAGTTTTAATATTTATTAAAATTATAGCTCCACAACTCTTTAAAAAAATATAAACCTATGATTTTATTTAAATGTTAATTTTTTTCTTGTCTCTATGTTGTTATTTTGTACAACTTTTACTATTTAACTTCTCAAATATAAGACATTTAAGAAAATATTCATCTTCATAATTGTTTTATGGATTGTTTAGAAATTAATTTGTGTTAAATTGTGTTTTGTTAAATTATTTTGTTTTAGCTATATAAGAGGAATGTTTGTATGTGTCTCATTTACCCCTCTTTCTCTATCTTTAAGTTTTCTTAAGAGGATGGCAACTTCCAAGCCCACTCATGTCAAGTAATTATTATTATTAGTTTTTATTGCATTTGGATTTGCTTAAATTTTTTATCTTATTATGAATTTGCTTACAATTAAACTTTTTATAAGACTATTTAATAATGAAATATGTGATGAGCTAAAATAAATTAATGGTGATGATATTTTAATATATTATATGTTTCTTTTTTTCTAAAGTATTAAATTGGTTTCAATAATATAGCCGAGAATTGTATTTACAATTTATTTTATATTGAGAAGAATTACTGTCACGTCTCATTTTTATGAACAATATGATTATTCTAGTTTAGTGAACAATTATTTTGATTTACTTTACTTTAAGTAATTTTGAGTACATGGAGGTAATTATTATGATTTATATTGACAAAAATTGGAAATTGTTTTAAATATTCAATATTGTAAATGCAATGATTTTCTTCAGCTATGTTTTTGCAGGTACTCATCGAAGATGAGAGCATGGCTGAGGTAGAGATGTTCTAGCCACATGGAAAGAATTGATGGATGGATTACCCTGATGTAATCACACACATCACGTAGTTGCATATGCATTATTGATTGGCTTTGATTGCTTTAATGCGTGGATGTTAACTATTTTCGAATGCATTATGTGATTACTCAATTTAACATCTTTTCAAATTATGTTTGAATGGTGTGATAATAATAAGGAAATATAAATGATTGTATTTTAAATAAATTAATAAGATATTGTTTATAGATGTTTTGAAGACAATATGTTCCTTAAAAATAGATAAGTCTATTAAATTATATATAGATAAATATGCAATATTATATTGCACTTCTATTTTGATTATTTAATTAGATTTGTTTTAATAACAATAGTTAAATTAGATTAAAAATAGTGTTATTATATTTAGATGAGTAAATAAAAGAATTAAATATAGGCTTCCTGTCATCCATGCGACAGTAACCTGAAAAGATATTATTTTATTGTTTTAAATAGCATTTTATTTTCTCTAATTCTATTGGTTGATTATTCTTGCAAAATGAAATAAAAACTTTAGTTTTGAACCTAATCTTGGACCACCAAAAATAAGAGTTGAGTTTTTGGTTAAAAGAAAAGGGCTTCGCAGTCAGAAAATTCCATGAATTCCTAAGAGCAACCCATGGTCTGCAGTAAGAAAAAGGTGATTTTGAGTAGCAAAAGCTAGTCTTAGGCAACATCAAAGCTGAGATCTCTAGGTCGCAACAGGAGAGAAGGCAACAACTCTTCTACAATTCTTCTTCAATGAACTGATATCACTAGGTTTTTATCTCATGATTTGGCATTCCTGATTAACATTTTTTTATGGCCGAATAGAGATAGATTTTGGTTGGGCTTTTGTCTGGGTTTGTTGACCCTTGTTCTGCCTGAGTCATTCCTTGTTTTGGTCGATCTTTATTTTGGTTGGCCATCCCTCTATTCTAGCTGATTGTATATTCTTTCTAGTCTGCAAAAACATTGAAATTGCTTTACTCTAAAACCTATGTCTGCATTCTTGTTTTAAATCGATGATAGACATTGTTGTTACTTCTATTCTTGCATTTATCCGTTGTCTAGATGATTTGACCCAAGTTTATTTTCTCTTGTCACTACTCCCTACTCTTCTTGGTCGAACCATTCTCTAGTAACCAGTCACCTTACCTTCTGAAGACTATTTGAACTGTGATTTGTAGTAGCCTATTTTAGTCAGCCAAATATAGTTATCGATCTAAAATATTTTAAACCTGAATTATGCCGTTGACTTCATCTACTAAGCCATCACTCCCATCATTTAGCTGTTTGGCCTTCTTGGGTAATCTTGTATAGATCGATCACCCTTTAGTTCTTACAAATCATTATTTCTAGATCTTGATATTGCCATTTGAAAAACATATTTTATCAAAATCCGTTGATTCCATCAACTTATTCTCTGTCAGATATTTATATTGTAGCTATTATTTTTCTGTATGACTGCATTTTTTTCTTTTATGTTGGCTGAAGCGGTTATGTGATAAAAATCAACCTTACTATAAGAAAAATGTATTCTTAAAAATTAGAAAAGAAAGCTATTGTTAACTCCATAGACATTCCTCTGTTACTACTATGTAAAACAACATTTTTCAAACCATTATTTTGGATGACAGCAATCTATTACAAAATCTATGAATTGTTTATTTCACCATTCTGCCGCTGCTCCTATCACCATAGTGATAGGAAGGTTGTACAGAGATGTATGTTCTTAAGCTACATAATCAAAAAATTAGTTTCTTGTCACCAGAATAACAATAAGTTAAAACAATCTAGGAATGAGATTTTTATTATGTTTTTACAACCAAAAAATTAGATTATACTATGATTTATGTTCATGTTTTTATTTCTGTGACAACCCCTATCGCAGTGGTGATAGGAGGTCTATTTTTATTGTTTTTATTGTTTTTTTAGTTTTTAAAACTTCCTGTCACAAAAATAAAAACAAGATAGATTAATATCTTAGAATGGCTATTATTGAAGACATTGTGACTAAAATACAAGATTAGAAACTATATCAAATTGATAAACTTATGAGTTTGATTGTATGCCCAAAAGATAGTTTATTGCTCAAAAGTGTATTTTCCTTATTTCATGTTTGGGAAAGGGATTGGATTGATTTATTGAAAATATTGAATTTGTTATTCTTTACTTATTTTTTTGCTTCTTCGGGAAAGAAGTAGTTTTTATATAAGAATGTATTGGGTTACCTTTGGGATTGTGATGCCAAATGTGTATTATCAGAGATGGCTTTTCCTCTTTACAGGAATTGACCAATATACTTAAATGATTAGATCTAATTGGAATAACATTGAAATAGACATTCATTGTCTAACAAACTTATTTATTGATATCTCTGCCACATCCTGTTGTGAGACAATTTGCTTTTCATTACTTAGAATTGCACATTTGGACATCAGTGTTGCATCGAGTGTTCCCTCCTTGTAGTTGTTACCAAGTAGCTAGACATTTCATATAGGGCTGGGTTTCCTCCATTTTAGGAAAGGATCCGGAGAAGTGTAAATACTTCATGGTTGGGTAGAAAAGCACCTGAGCCATGTTCCCATCTCTCAATTTTTAGGTGGTGGACTACTTGGTTCATGCAGCTAGAGAGAGTGTTGATATATTTATTAATGGCATGATTGCCAAGGAATTTATGTATTATGGCATGATTGCCAAGGGATTTATGTATATTATTTTATAGTGCTTGTTACCTAGATTAAGCATGATTATGTAGGATTCATTGACATTGAGATTCATATTTTTGAGATTATATTTTATTGGAGATATTGTGATGAAGCTGATTAATTACATCTTTTATCTTTGAAAGTTGTTTCTAAGTGGATTATTTACATCTTTTCATTTTGGATATTGCGATGTTGTATTTAAGTAGATTATTTACTTCATTTATTTTTTAGTTGGTTTAAATGCTTTAACATGATTTGTGAGGCTTTACATTTGGTATCAAAGCTCTAGGTTTAACACTAGGGCCTTTGTTTTTGGGACTATTGTGCTAAAGTTGCAAACATGATCCAGATTGTCTACCATGAATACTAGAAACATTGATCAAGATGAATGATTGGACCATATTATTGCTCTCGTGATCCAACAAGATGCAAAGATGACTACTCTTGAACAAGAGATCAAAGGAATTCCTATAGGGCAGAATGCTAATGAAAACCCAAGGGTTAAAACACAATATGAGAACCCAAGGATAGAAGTTCCAGTTCTTGGAGTAGGAGTTATTACTGATAATTAAATAAAGATACCAAAAGAAGTGGGTTTTTCATTTACTTTTATTTTGGGATTAAAGCCTCAAATCAGAGCTGAGGTAGATATTCATAACCCACTCACTATGGATGTAACGCCCACCTAGAACACCTTAAAGAAATACACATTTATGCTATATGAAACAGGAATTTTTTTTTAAAAAATGTTTAAGATAACAAGTAATGTTAACATAACTAGTTACGACATAATCTCTAAGGATTCAAGGCTGCATTACTTTACAAACCAACTAACATAATTTAACATACATCAGTAACTGATTTGAATCCAATGCACAATTAAATAACTTATTCATATTCATTGCATGTCGTCAAATAATGTAATACAATCTACATGATTAAATACATAACTAAAATGCTTTCCTTACTCATAAGTACATCATTACATTGCCATTTTCAGACTACATCAGAATCACATACATTATGAATGATATGTTACACAAATCTGGTACAAGATTATACACATACATCTTCATCAACTGGTACAAGTATAATTGTCTAAAAACTGGGATAAATCTTTTTTGCACATGAACTTGACAAAGAATAACCAATGGATAAGGAAGCTCTTCCACCCGACCATGTGGAACCCTAAGGTCCACCCCCCATGCTAGGAGTTAACATGAGGTCCCAAATAATGACAGTCAGGCAGAAAAAGACTAACATGAACAAAGGATGACCAAACACCAATACAACACATGGAAATAACATAAACAACACAACACAACTTCCAGAGGCAACACTTAACATAAGTGGAGAGACCAAACAAGGAATGCTAGGTTGTAGTAGGGAGAGTGTCATCGCACGGTCCTAGCATGGGTTATCCTGACAGCCTCTCACTAGGCACCGGCCCCCATCTATGGTTATCCTGATAGCCTCTCACTAGGCGTCGGCCCCATAGGGTGACACATGCAGAATCAACCTTCCTTTCATGAGGACAAGGAAGTCAATCATGCCGACCAGGCCTTCTCTACCCATCCTTAGTCTAAACAAGCACTACAGGCCATGGGAGAGGAATCCATTAATCTTGTTTAATGTGAAATCTACCCTTAACCCCCTAGTTCATTTTAGGTTATCACTTGATTAATCTACTTTCAACGGGTTATCCTGCCTGCCACTTTGGGTGCTGGCCCCACGTTGAAAGCCACTCTCCTTCCTAACACCTAGTAAACCCTAAACCATTAGACAAGGCATCATAGCAATACACAACATGTTCACTGCAAGGCATAGACCCTCTTACATTACAAACAGAATCATAACACCAATTGTTATCCATTACCTATAGCATTACAACACTTTACTCTTTTATAGATTTCAGGTCTCTCCATATGACAATTACGACAAAATAGGTACAATAAGATCACAAGTGGTTTGATATCTCATCCAGAGAAGATTACTTCACAAAATACATTATCAACTTGACAATACTTCATTATAGTTCATACAAACTAAAACCACATGTCTGTTATAACGTCACAACACTAATACACTTATCCACATGTCGCATGAACTCAAGTACGACATACTAAGCCTCTGGAATTTGAGTTTGACACTCTCAATTCGACTCTTTACGACAATAGAAATACTTAACTCATACAGTTTAATACAGTTCTAGAGTTAACACTACAATTCTTTCTCCGTTCAATGTATACAACTTCCGTAATAAAATGAACATTAAAATGCATTATTTCTTTTCCAAACCAATTGAGTTTAAATTAAATGTATTACATTACAGCGAATTATCTAAATGCTCTTCACATAGCTTCTAAGAGTAAATCACAAAATGCAAAAAAATATAACAATTATTACACCGATTAATGGGTTGAGTAATAACACTAAGACATTACCCTGTAACTATACGACAATCCAACAAGGAAAAAGGCCCAACCGTCAATGATGAACATCAGTGTTTTCACTTTCCTCTAGGTTCTACCCTAAATACGATCTTTCCAATTTCTCTTTTGACCTCGACTAGATAAGATAGTTTAACATCCTTCGCATTTTTTTTCATGGTAAAGATGTCTCAAAAAGGACTTAATCAAAGGTGATTAATTCTGTCAAAGAAAAGTGTCGTAAATGCGCCTAATGGAATGGAACATGAACATCTTGGTATGAATTGCTGATGAGGTGTAAAATTGTTATTGACTATTTTATCATTGAAAAGGACGATATTTGTTTAGTCTAACAACTTCTGGCAGTGTCCCTCAAATTACAAATTTAATAAGATTGACGGCATCCACATAAACAATTTTCTCTCTCTAACGAAAGGTAATGATCACAGGGAAACAATGATACTCAGGAAAAGACAAACTGAAGTTGTTGAAAAGGCTACTCATAATTTTTAACAGAGTTCTTCTTATACCCAGTGCCAAAACGATTCTTCTTACAGTTATGCAGATTCGCTAATAAGAAAAGTGTGACTATCTCTCTAAGATGCAAAACTAGTAAATTCAATTCTAATACAAGCTCTCCAAGATCAAAACCTTATACATAGCTCCTTTGCTGTGATCTTAAACTTTTTGCTCTCCCTAAGAATAGTTCGGAAATATATCACCTCCAGCTCCCTACAATGTTCAAGCTAGGATCTTAGAAAAGTTGTCATTGTAGTTTGCAACAAACTTCCAACAAGCATTCAGACCCATGCACAGCCGTCATTTTACTGGCACATCTGTTGTTTTATATGGCACACCTGCTATCTTAACTGGCCTCAACAAGCCCTTGATATTCTGACGATAGAGCACATCAGGATGAACTAATCTAGAGACAACCTTCAACTTGTTACTTCCATAGCGGCCAGTACCAGCTACTAGCTCTTTCCAGGTGGCAGCGCTAAATATTATCATGGATTGTTTTAAAAACTATTAAACTAGACTTTAGGTGCGTATGGTGAACCAATTCAAATTGTGTGGATAGCTAACCTCCTTGGCTACGCTGATCATCATAAGACACCCTAAACTTTATCATTAAGATACCTGTTAGGTCTGTGTGGGTTATGTGGGCTATTTGTTTGAAATCCATTGAATAAGGGTAAGGATGCGAACTGGGATGGGATGATTGTAGGTTAAATGCAATAATGGATTTCTTGCAAAGACTTTTAAAACTTTCCATAAGGCATAGAATTGTTAAACTGCAATAAGTAATCTAAACTATATGGTTTCAAAAGTGGTACAGCATTGAAACAAGATCGCCAGATGAACATCCGTCAGAAGAGTGTGAGGAATCAATGAGTGTATTGATAAACTTGACTGTGTTATCAGCTTTCACCATTTCATGAAACTACCTCAAAATCAAACTATACATACAACCAATTTTCATCATAAGTGTGGGTGAAGCAGTGATGTGGTAGGAATCCCGTTTGTTGACAGATGAAGCAATGTAATTGCTTGAGATTATTGCAAAGACTCTAAACACTACACAAGGCGTTTTAAGGTTATAACTCTAAATCCTCCATAGAAACTTCTTGATATGTAGCTGTTGCTAGAATTCTAATGTTATGAAACAATCATTGGTTAAGAGAATTGTTTATAGATGTCAAACTGATTAGAAGTGCGTCCAACCTAGTTAGAGCTACCAGACATCTCTGTACAAGGATTAGTTGCAATTTATACGCAATGTGAATACAAATACAAAATATGGTGAGTTCCTAAGTCATGTCAAGATCACTGGTTTTCAGGGCTATACAGAAAAATGTTGAACTTGTAATTCAAGGGCGACTAGCTATAGACAAACAGCGATCTATAAGTATCGAAATGATTGCAGGATATACTAACGGGGTGCAACAAATAAAACCTCCAAAACTAACAGTTTAAATTTTATCTATCTATTTGTCTGCTTCAGCCATTTCCTATAGAATACCATAGCAGTAAAGGATAACGCTCCAAATAATCTTCTTACCATTCATAACTGGTGCAGCGTCTGGTTTTGAATCGCAACATGCTTATCTGTTAGATGGATTAAGACAAAATTTCATGGAATGGGTCGATTATATTATATTGACTTTTAGATAAGATTTCACAAATGCAGATTACAAAACACCCGATCCATGCATAGCCACCATTACCAAATCGATTGCTGGGGATCGTGATGACTGGTAGTGTCAAATGGATATAGATAGAATAGTTAAATGTCTGAGAGGATACGGAATTTGTAGAGGGAAATACGTGATTGAATCTATGCAAGAAGTTTAGCAAGAGGGATCTGAGAGATCTTAGGGAAACGTTATCTTGGATCTTCAAACCCTATCAATCATTCGCTGGTCTGAGATTACATAAAGGAGGAATTGCCGAATTACATCCTCAATGATATGAAGAAGACCATCAAAATGAATGATTGTAGGGATGACAGAATGATTCGGCAAATGCAGTGGAAGGAAGACAATTGAACAATGAATTCCTTGAGCAGAAAATGATTTAAAACCCTAAGAGATATTATTGTTTACACGTAGAGAAGACAGTCTACAGAAATGAGCACCGGGTTTAGGACTTGGTGGTGAAAACTTAGAATACAAACTGATTGCAGATTGGAGCATATCTTTAAGCATAAATTTAACCCAAACAAACCATTTGGAAAATTAAACAGCCAACAACATTTGCAGATTTAGAAAGAGAAGTAGAGGAATAAAATAAACGTTTAATGGAACCTAGCTGCGATGCTGATTCAACAATTTCGTTTCAACTGCTGTAGTCCAAGCTTTTTCCTGATCTTCTTCTCTCTTCTTCTACCTGCAATCCCCCCCCTTTGCCTCTACCACCTACCCTTTTATAAAACAGTCCCTTCCATCTTCCAGGGAACTCGGCACGCGATCCCGTGCATCCCACCTTAAATATATATATATTTTATTTAATTTAATGATCCCAAGAGGTTACTTTTTTAAAATATTAATACACAGTTCCGACAAAATTTAATTACTTTATAACTGTCCAACCATATTGTTATTAATAAAGTTATAACATTACAACAATCTATAATTGTACAACTATATTTTAATTTATTTTATTAATTAAGTTGTAATTCACAAATTAAAACATAACTTACAACTATTTTATTTATTTATATATTTATTGTAAATAATATTATATTGAACAATACAAAATTTCTTACAACTTTATTTAATGATTTTATTTCCCCTAAATTAGTAATTTATTTACAACAAGTATATTCAATTATCAACATTTATATTTTTCCGTATAATGATTCTAATTAAAGCACAACACTATCTTACACACTTAGACACCTTCGGACCTAATTAGACTTCAAAGTACAACATTACCTGTCTACAAGTCATGATCAAATGATAGACAATGACCACAAGGGTAAACTGACAACTAGACAACACGAACTAGGGACCCCACGTTAACTCCAAACAACTAATCTATTGGCGAAGGCACGCTCAGACCTGGTAATCAGGTGGAGTCAGTGCCTGGTACCTACACCCTATAGCAATGCATAGTTAAACATAACAAAATATATATGTATATCCACATGCAGTCCTATAGTGAATGGAAATCGCAGTGGTGTAGGGTACTCGAGAGCGAGTAATACAACACTGTTCCATTCACGTTTATGAATAAACAATTAACTATGTTGAACAAGGTATCTGATTACTAGTTATCAACATAAAATGATCAACTATCTCACAATCCCATATAGTGAATAACATCAAAACATCTTTAACATCTAGTTCATTTATCAAATTCTAAAGCATAAAATAATAGAATCCAACATCACAACTGTTATCATAATGATTAGGTCCATAATGAATTAACAAGATAACAAGAGATCCATCATCTATAGTCTAAGCTACTGTCATAATGTCTAATACTACTAAGCAAACATCAATCTGATAGATGACAAGTTGAGGGGCACTACATCCTCCCCCCTAGGATCAGGCTTACTCTTGGAAGCCTGCAAACAAATATGGATATAGCTCTCGCATTCGGGATGTATCTTCCCAGGTGGCTGAAGTCTCATCACTAGGATCCCATTGGACCCTTACCTGCTCTATGACTCTACCCCTGAGAGTGAGTCACCTGTGCTCCAAAATGCCTACGGGCTCCAAAGCTAGCTGCCCATCCTCTACCTATAAGGCATTCCAATCAAGAACATGAGAAATATCTGGATGATAGGGTCTAAGAACAGAAACATGAAATACATCATGGATGTGTGACAAGCTAGGCGGCAAAGCAAGACGGTATGCAATAGAACCAATTCTTTCCAAAACCTCGAATAGCCCTACAAAACGCGATGCAAGCTTAGAGCCTTTTCCGTAACGGATCAGACTCTTTCGCGGACGCACCCGCAAGAACACCCGATCACCAACTGAGAATTGACGACCAAGTCTATGAGCATCTGCATATTTCTTCTGTCTATCTTGTGCTGCCACCAGATGCTCTCTAATGCGATCAACCTGCTACTCCATCTCTTGGAGCATCTATGGACCTAGGAGAACTCTATCCTCAAGACGATCCCAACTTAATGGGGTACGACAAGGACGACCATATAGAGCCTGAAAAGGAGACATGCCAATAGAACTATGGTACCCATTATTGTATGCAACTCCACCAAATACAAATAATCTTCCCAACGGTTTTGTTGATCCATAACATACATTCTGAGCATATCCTCGAGGACCTGATTGACCCTCTCAGTTTGCCCATCAGTCTCTGGATGATAAGATGAACTAACATTCAACTGAGTCCCCCAATGCATGTTGAAGGGATGTCCAAAGAGCTAAAGTGAAAACTAGATCACGATCAGAGATAATCTTGTGAGGAATCCCATGCAATCTGACTATGTCCATGAAAATTTTGGCCACAGATAAAGCATTATATGAAGATCGGATGGGAGAAAAGTGTGCTACTTTTGTAAGCCTGTCTACAGTGACCATTATTGCGTCATGACGACAAGAGGACATGGGTAAACCAACTATAAAATCTATCGAAATAATGTCCCATTTCCATTCTGGAATAAGATGTGGCTGGAGAAGACCTGGAGGATGCTGATCTTCCGCCTTAACCCTCTGACATTCTAAGCATCTCGAAACAAAATCAGCAATATCCCTCTTCATTCTAGCCCAAAATATATCTAACAAAGGTCTGCATACATCTTCTTGACACCTGGATGAGTAGAATAAGGTGCCCGATGTGCCTCAGTCATGATTAGGGTGCGAAGACCCTCTGTAGAAGGCACATAAATGTGACCTAAATGTCGCAAGAGACCATCCGACTCGATAGAATATCTGAGATATCTACCCTCCAAGGTTCTACCAGACTCAACTTTTTCTTTCACTTCCTGATACCATCTATCTGCAGGGAGTGCTATAAGAATCTGTCCTCTCAAATCCACTCCAAGAGTGATTGATAAAAGTTCATGTCTTCGCCGACTAAGAGCATCTGCCACCACATTCTCCTTTCCTTGGATATATTTTACCTCAAAATCATACTCACATAGAAACTCCATCCACTGCCTCTGTCTCGTATTCAGGTTTGGCTGTGTAAAAATGTACTGTAAACTTCGGTGATCACTGTGTAGCTCAAACTGATGCCCCAATAAAAAGTGTCTCCATCTTACTAATGCATGTACAACTGTAGCTAACTCTAGGTCATGTGTAGGATAGTTCAACTCATGATCTTTGAGTTTACAGAACTCATAGGCTATCACATGACCCTCCTACATTAAAACTGCTCCTAAACCTTCCAAAGATGTATCAGTACATACCACAAAATCTCGGGCAGGATTAGGCACTGCTAAAATAGGTGCACTAGTTAACTGCTCCTTAAGAGTCTAAAAAGCTACTTGACACTGTTCTAACCAGATGAACTTCTTTCCTTTTCTCTGAAGAGAAGTTATAAGGTGAGCTATCTTTAAAAATCCTTCCACAAATCATCGATAATAGCCTGCTAAACCCATGAAACTACGAACCTCTGAAACATTGGTAGGAGCAGGCCAATCCATGATAGCTTGAATCTTTGAAGGATCTACCGCAATACCTTTGTCAGAAAAAACATGTCCCAAATACTTCACTTCTATTTGAAAGAAATCGCATTTAGCCAGATTTGCATATAACTGATTTTCTCTTAAACACTGCAGAACCTGTCGCAAATGTTCTTCACGCTCCTCCATAGACCTTGAATAAATCAATATATCATCTAAGAATACAAGAACAAATCTATCAAGATAGGTGTGAAATACACCATTCATCAGACTCATAAACACGGATGGTGCATTCGTCAACCCAAAAAGGTACAACAGTGAATTCATAATGCCCGTAATGGGTGTGAAATGCTGTCTTGTGGATGTCAGCCTCAAAGATGCGCAACTAATGATATCCTGACTTTAGATCTATTTTTGAAAACACCTTAGCTCCCTTGATCTGATCAAAGAGGTCATCAATTTGTGGCAAAGGGTATTTGTTCTTCACAGTCACCTTATTAAGCTATCGATAGTCGATGCACAATCGTAGAGATCTGTCCTTTTTCTTCACAAAAATAACTGGTGCTCCCCATGGAGAGACACTGGGATGAATGAATCCCTTCGGTAATAACTCCTCTAGCTGCAAATGAAGCTCCTTAAGCTCCTGGGTAGTCATCCGATATGGAGCTCGTGAAATAGGTTCTACTCTGGGAACAAGGTCTATCTTAAAATCAATATCACGCTTCGGTGGCATACCCGGGATCTCGCTAGGAAAGACATCTTCATACTCCTTGAGAATAGGATGATCATCAAGGGATGTCTCCCTATTTTCCCCAAAATCTAAGTCATTAATTGTTATAGCAAACAACTTGCATCCTTGACGCAAACATCTCTTCAATTGCATAGCAGAAATCATACGCAAAGAGATGGGTCTCTGAATCCCAACCACTTCTACTTCGTTGCCCAATTCATCAACACACCTCACTAACTTGTGGCGATAGTCTATCACTGCTCGATGAGCATCCAACCAATCCATTCCCAACACTATGTCATAGGATCCTAATGGTATAATGCGAAGATCTGCTATGGTAGATAAAGGACCTATCCTCAACTCACAACCATACATAAGAGAGTCTACTGATACCCTAGATCTAGAGGCCAATTCCACCTGTCACTTAACATCTTCAGGTTGCCAGGCGAAGACTACGAATGAATATGTTCTTCAGAGTTTATGCAACTAGAATAGCTTAATGGGCTAATATAAAACTAGAGTACCCAGTGTTAGAAACCTAGCTCTGATACCAGATGTAATGCCCACCTATAACACCTTAAAGAAATACACATTTATGCTATATGAAACAGGAACTTTTTTTTAAAAATGTTTAAGATAACAAGTAATGTTAACATAACTAGTTACGACATAATCTCTAAGGATTCAAGGCTGCATTACTTTACAAACCAACTAACATAATTTAACATACATCAGTAACTGATTTGAATCCAATGCACAATTAAATAACTTATTCATATTCATTGCATGTCATCAAATAATGTAATACAATCTACATGATAAAATACATAACTAAAATGCTTTCCTTACTCATAAGTACATCATTACATTGCCATTTTCAGACTACATCAGAATCACATACATTATGAATGATATGTTACACAAATCTGGTACAAGATTATACACATACATCTTCATCAACTGGTACAAGTACAATTGTCTGAAAACTGGGATAAATCTTTTCTGTACATGAACTTGACAAAGAATAACCAATGGATAAGGAAGCTCTTCCACCCGACCATGTGGAACCCTAAGGTCCACCCCCCAAGCTAGGAGTTAACATGAGGTCCCAAACAATGACAGTCAGGTAGACAAAGACTAACATGAACAAAGGATGACCAAACACCAATACAACACATGGCAATAATATAAACAACACAACACAACTTCCAGAGGCAACACTTAACATAAGTGGAGAGACCAAACAAGGAATGCTAGGTTGTAGTAGGGAGAGTGTCATCGCATGGTCCTAACATGGGTTTTCCTGACAGCCTCTCACTAGGCACTGGCCCCCATCTATGGTTATCCTAACAGCCTCTCACTAGGCGCCGGCCCCATAGGGTGACACATGTGGAATCGACCTTCCTTTCATGAGGACAAGGAAGTCAATCATGCCGACCAGGCCTTCTCTACCCATCCTTAGTCTAAACAAGCACTACAGGCCATGGGAGAGGAATCCATTAATCTTGTTTAATGTGAAATCTACCCTTAACCCCCTAATTTATTTTAGGTTATCACTTGATTAATCTACTTTCAACGGGTTATCTTGACTGCCACTTTGGGCGCCAGCCCCATGTTGAAAGCCACTCTCCTTCCTAACACCTAGTAAACCCTAAACCATCAAACAAGGCATCATAGCAATACACAACATGTTCACTACAAGGCATAGACCCTCGTGCATTACAGACAGAATCATAACACCAATTGTTATCCATTGCCTATAGCATTACAACACTTTACTCTTTTACAGATTTTAGGTCTCTCCATATGACAATTACAACAAAACAGGTACAATAAGATCACAAGTGGTTTGATATTTCATCCAGAGAAGATTACTTCACAAAATACATTATCAACTTGACAATACTTCATTATACTTCATACAAACTAAAACCACATGTCTGTTATAACGTCACAACACTAACACACTTATCCACATGTCGCATGAACTCAACTACGACATACTAAGCCTCTAGAATTCGAGTTTGACCACTCTCAATTCGACTCTTTACGACAATAGAAATACTTAACTCATACAGTTTAATACAGTTCTAGAGTTAACACTACAATTCTTTCTCCGTTCAATGTATACAACTTCCGTAATAAAATGAACATTAAATTGCATTATTTCTTTTCCAAACCAATTGAGTTTAAATTAAATGCATTACATTACGGCTAATTATCTAAATGCTCTTCACATAGCTTCTAAGAGTAAATCACAAAATACAAAAAAATATAAAAATTATTACACCGATTAATGGGTTGAGTAATAACACTAAGACATTACCCTGTAACTATACGACAATCCAACAAGGAAAAAGGCCCAACCGTTAATGATGAACATCAGTGTTTTTGCTTTCCTCTAGGTTATGCCCTAAATACAGTCTTTCCAATGTCTCTTTTGGCCTCGACTAGATAAGATAGTTTAACATGCTTTGCATTTTTTTTCATGGTAACGATGTCTCAAAAAGGACTTAATCAAAGGTGATTAATTCTGTCGAAGAAAAGTGTCATAAATTTGCCCAATGGAATGGAACATGAACGTCTTGGTATGAATTGCTGATGAGGTGTAAAATTGTTATTGACTATTTTATCATTGAAAAGGACAATATTTGTTTAGTCTAACAACTTCTGGCAGCATCCCTCAAATTACAAATTTAATAAGATTGACGGCATCCACATAAACAATTTTCTCTCTCTAACGAAAGGTAATGATCACATGGAAACAATGATACTCAGGAAAAGACAAACTGAAGTTGTTGAAAAGGCTACTCATAGTTTTTAACAGAGTTCTTCTTATACCCAGTGCCAAAACGATTCTTCTTACAGTTATGCAGATTCCCTAACAAGAAAAGTGTGACTATCTCTCTAAGATGCAAAACTAGTAAATTCAATTTTAATACAAGCTCTCCAAGATCAAAACCTTATACATAGCTCCTTTGCTGTGATCTTAAACTTTTTTCTCTCCCTAAGAATAGTTCGGAAATATATCACCTCCAGCTCCCTACAATGTTCAAGCTGGGATCTTAGAAAAGTCGTCATTGTAGTTTGCAACAAACTTCCAACAAGCATTCAGACCCATGCACAGCCGTCATTTTACTGGCACAACTATTGTTTTATATGGCACACCTACTATCTTAACTGGCCTCAACAAGCCTTTGATATTCTGACGACAGAGCACATGAGGATGAACTAATCTGGAGACAACCTTCAACTTGTTACTTCCATAGCGGCCACTACTAGCTAGTAGCTCTTTCCAGGTGGCAGCGCTTAATATTATCATGGATTGTTTTAAAAACTATTAAACTAAACTGTAGGTGCGTATGGTGAACCAATTCAAATTGTGCGGATAGCTAACGTCCTTGGCTACGCTGATCATCATAAGACACCCTAAACTTTATCATTAAGATACCTGTTAGGTCTGTGCAGGTTGTGTGGGCTATTTATTTGAAATCCATTGAACAAGGGTAAGGATGCAAACTGGGATGGGACGATTGTAGGTTAAATGCAATAATGGATTTGTTGCAAAGACTTTTAAAACTTTCTATAAGGCACAGAACTGTTAAACTGCAATAAGTATTCTAAACTATATGGTTTCAAAAGTGGTGCAGCATTGAAACAAGATTGCCAGATGAACATCTATCAAAAGAGTGTGAGGAATCAACGAGTGTATTGATAAACTTGACTGTGTTATCAGCTTTCACCATTTCATGAAACTACCTCAAAATCAAACTATACATACAACTAGTTTTCATCATAAGTGTGGGTGCAGCAGCGATGTGGTAGGAATCCCGTTTGTTGATAGATGAAGCAATGTAATTGCTTGAGATTATTGCAAAGACTCTAAACACTACACATGGCGTTTTAAGGTTATAACTCTAAATCCTCCATAGAAACTTCTTGATATGTAGCTGTTGCCAGAATTCTAATGTTATGAAATAATCATTGGCTAAGAGAATTGTTTATAGACGTCGAACTAATTAGAAGTGCGTCCAACCTGGTTAGACCTCCCAGACGTCTCTGTACAAGGATTAGTTACGATTTATACGCAATGTGAATACAAATATAAAATATGGTGAGTTCCTAAGTCATGTCAAGATCACTGGTTTTCAGGGCTATACAGAAAAACGTTGAACTTGTAATTCAAGGGTGACTAGCTGTAGACAAACTGCGATCTATAAGTATCGAAATGATTGCAGGATATACTAATGGGGTGCAACAAATAAAACCTCCAAAACTAACAGTTTAAATTTTATCTATCTGTTTGTCTGCTTCAGCTGTTTCCTACAGAATACCATAGCAGTAAAGGATAGCACTCCAAATAATCTTCTTACCATTCATAACTGGTGCAGCGTCTGGTTTTAAATCGCAACATGCTTATCTGGTGCAGTGTCTGTAAGAGATATTACTGTTTACACGTAGAGAAGACAGTCTACAGAAATGAGCACCGAGTTTAGGATTTGGTGGCAAAAACTTAGAATACAAACTGATTGCAGATTGGAGCATATCTTTAAGCATAAATTTAACCCAAACAAACCATTTGGAAAATTAAACAACCAACAACATTTGCAGATTCAGAAAGAGAAGTAGAGGAATAAAATAAACGTTTAATGGAACCTGGTTGCGATGTCGATTCGATAATTCCATTTCAACTGCTACAGTCTAAGCTTTTTCCTGATCTTCTTCTCTCTTCTTCTACCTATAATCCCCCCCTTTGCCTCTACCACCTACCCTTTTATAAAACAGTCACTTCCATCTTCCAAGGAACTCGGCACGCGATCCCGTGCATCCCACCTTAAATATATATATTTTTAATTTAATTTAATGATCCCAAGAGATTACTTTTTTAAAATATTAATTACTTTATAACCATCCAACCATATTGTTATTAATAAAGTTATAACATTACAACAATCTATAATTGTACAACTATATTTTAATTTATTTTATTAATTAAGTTGTAATTCACAAATTACAACATAACTTACAACTATTTTATTTATTTAAATATTTATTGTAAATAATATTATATTGAACAATACAAAATTTCTTACAACTTTATTTAACGATTTTATTTCCCCTAAATTAGTAATTTATTTACAATAAGTATATTCAATTATCAACATTTATATTTTTTCGTATGATGATTCTAATTAAAGCACAACACTACCTTACACACTTAGACACCTTCGGACCTAATTAGACTTCAAAGTACAACATTACCTGTCTGCAAGTCATGATCAAATGACAGACAACGACCACAAGGGTAAAGTGACAACTAGACAACATGGACTAGGGACCCCATGTTAACTCCAAACAACTAATCCATTGGCAAAGGCACGCTCAGACCTGGTAATTAGGTGGAGTCAGTGCCTGGTACCTGCATCCTACAGCAACGCACAGTTAAACATAACAAAATATATATGTATATCCACATGCAGTCCTATAGTGAATGGAAATCGCAGTGGTGTAGTGTACTCGAGAGCGAGTAATACAACACTATTCCATTCACATTTATGAATAAACAATTAACTATGTTGAACAAGGTATCTGATTACTAGTTATCAACATAAAATGATCAACTATCTCACAATCCCATATAGTGAATAACATCAAAACATCTGTAACATCTAGTTCATTTATCAAATTCTAAAGCATAAAATAATAGAATCCAACATCACAACTGTTATCATAATGATTAGGTCCATAATGATTTAACAAGATAACAATAGATCCATCATCTATGGTCTAAGATACTGTCATAAAGTCTAATACTACTAAGCAAACATCAATCTGATAGACGACAAGTTGAGGGGCACTACAATGGATGCCACTTTCAAGAAAGAAATAAAGAAAGAGCAAAGGTTGCATTAGACAACAAATTACCATAAGAAAAGAGATGATAAGTTTTCAAATAATAAACCACAGAATAATCAACAAAACCATCAACAGAATAACAAACAAGGCAATAATAGACAGATCAAAAATTTGAAGAGGTAATAATTCTCAGGATGGAAATGGTGGAAACAAAAGAGGTGGAAATAACAACAAAAACAATTTGAGGGAAAGAACTAAAGGACCGAGACCACCTAGTGGTGGATGCCACAACTGTGGAGGAGAGCATTATGTAAATGTCTGTCCACATAAAAGAGAAAACAAGAATCAACAAAGAGCACTACATCATCAGATTCATACCACAATGGATAATCTGCAAGCATGGTTTCAAGTAACACCTATTCAGTTCCAAGGTAAGCTCTATGAACTACTTGTTTCTATTTTCATTGATATTGGTGCCACAAAATGTTTTGTTGATCCTAGAGGAGTATCTAGAAGTTATCTATTAGACCTAGACATATGGAAAACTCTTAGATGGTACAATATGGCAATAGTGTAGAAAAGAGAGTAGACTCGTGTCTAGCTTGCAGTGAGTTAGAGCTTCCTAGTTTTCAGACACAAGTGAATCTGTATGTAGCACCTTTAGGCTCTTATGATTTAATTCTAGGAATCAACTAGTTAACTGAACATAAGTCTCTAGTAAACTGTGAAGACAAGGTTGTTAGATGTTTAGATGACCTAGGGAACCAAGTGGAAATTAATGGAACTAAGAGACCTTTAGAGCTTAGACAAATCTCAACCATGCAATTGAAGAAAACCAAGAGAAAAGGATGTGCAATTTCTGTTGTCCAAGTAAAGGACCTTGATAAAGAAGAACTAGTGTTCAATGAGTATATCCAATCATTAGAGATTTCAGAGATGTGTTTCCTATAGAGTTGACAGAATTACTGCCTAAGAGAGAATTTGACTTCTCAATTGACTTACTACTAGGGACTAATCCCCAATCTAAGGGACCCTACAGAGTTGTATGAGCTTAAGGAACAATTGCAGGAGTTGTTAAATCAAGTGTTCATTAGACCTAGTGTGTCAGCATGGGGCACACTAGTCATCTTTGTAAAGAAGGATGATACTTTGACATTATGGATTGATTATAGGATGCTTAACAAGGCTACTATAAAGAACAAGTATCCACTTCCAAGAATAGATGAGCTCTTTGATCAGATGAAAGGAGCAACAATGTTCTCAAAGATAGACCTTAGATCTGGCTATCACCAATTGCAGATTAAGGATGAGGACATCTCTAAGATAGCTTTTAGGACTTGATATGGTCACTATGAGTTCACAGTAGTACCATTTGGATTGACTAATGCTCCAACAACTTTCATGAAGTTGATGAATAGTATTTTATGAGATTGTTTAGATGATTTTGTGTTGATCTTCCTTGATGATATAGTGATATCCTCTACATTAGTGGAAGAACATGAAAGGCATTTAAGAATTGTTTTGCAGCGGTTGAGAGAATGAAAGTTTTAGGGTAAATTATCTAAGTGTACATTCTTTCAAGATAAAGTGCACTACCTTGGTCATGTGATCTTAGTAGAAGGGATTGCAGATGATCCTAAGAAGATAAAAGTAATAATGGAATGGCCTACACCCTATAGTGTAACAGAAGTTAGAAGTTTTATGGGATTCACAAGTTATTATAAAAAGTTTGTGCAAGGTTTTTCAACCATAGCAACACCGATTACCACACTTCAAAAGAAGGGTAAGAAGTTTGAATGCACAAAGAGGTGTCAGCAAGATTTCCAAGTGCTAAAGGAAAAGCTCACAATTGCTCCTATCCTGACCATACAAGATCCTAATGGGTACTTTATAGTTATAAGAGATGCTTCAGGAGAAGGATTAGGAGAAGTTTTGATGCAGAATGAGCAAGTGGTTGCGTATGAGTCAACAAAGTTAAAACAACATGAGTTCAACTATGCACATGATCTTGAGTTAGCTACCATAGTTCATGAACTTTAGAGGTGGAGGCATTATCTTCTAGGTAAGCCCTTTCAGTTGAAGACCTATCATCTAGGGATCAAGTATATATTTACTCAACCTAACCTTAATGCATGACAAAGAAGATGGTTGGAATTCCTTAGTGAGTATCACTTTGGAATTCAGTATATAAAAGGAAAGGAGATTAGAGTAGCAGATGCTATTAGTAGGAGAAGACATCTAGCTGCCACTATTACTATGAGATCCAATTATAACATAGAGTGACTCAGAATCTTCAAGGGGATGAGCATTATGAAAGAGTAAAACAAGCTTTGGAAGTTAACCCCTTAAATCATCAGTTTGATGGTTATGTTATTGAATTAGATGGACTATTAAGATTTCAAGGGAGGATGTATATTCCTAACTCATGAGAGTTGAGGAAGCTAGTGAAAGGAAGCTAGGTGTGTGGAAAACACTTCCTACACTAATCTAATGAGGAGAGGGCTATGCAAAATAAACTTTATCCTAACTATTATAGCAATGTTAAACCATTAACATGAGATATTACAGCAAAACACAAGAACTAGAAAGAAGATAGAAGAAAGAGACAAGATATTCATGGGGAAAACCCTTATGGGTGAAAAACCCCACTCCAAAACATAGCTCAAATGTATTGAAGTAAATAATAATAGATTACAATACAATTTCAGAGCCAATGCTCTTTCAGGAGTCTTCAAATGTTGAATCTAGAGATATTTCGGTAGCATAATAGTACTTGTACCAAAGTTATCTATCTCCCATCCAAGCACCTGTTTATATAGAGTTTACAAGGCAAATATGGAACCTTCTAGAGATTGGTGTTCATCTTGGACTCATGCCCCAAAACCCATGCCTAAGAACACTTGTCCAACATCCCATCCTAAAGTGGGTGCCTAGTCCCAAGATAGGTTATGAAAGTTGCTCCTACGTACCTTACAGCTGTCATAGAATCTGTCATACACTGACTAAAAATATCATATCCCTCATACATGTCATAACCTCCCTTGACCACCCAAAGATTCCTTTCTCTCGTGCAAATATACTCACCGACACTTGTCATTAATTAAAAACTATTTGAGGTTTCGGGGGTGCTGCCCCTGGACCCCACAAGGGGCTACGCCCCTTGACCCTGTCTTGGGGGTGTTGCCCCCAAACCCCCATTAATTATTCAAGGTAGAAATCGCAGCTGCCAAAGTCACCAAAATTTAACCTACTGCATATACACAAGGTGCTGACTATGCAAACTCAATCATGGGATAATTAAATACAACATTAGGAATTTGCAAAGGTTGAGACACATTAATTCCCAACATTCTCCCACTTGTCGAACAACTTGCAAGGGCCAAAAGTAATGACAAGATTTAACTGCTAGGGGCCAGGAGGCCCATAGACTCCAAACACCATCTGAACTTCTCTATGCTCACTAGTTTCGTCAATGCATCTGCAACATTCTTCAAAGTATCTACCTTCTCCAAATTTACCTTTCCATCCACAACCATGTCTCACATGAAGTGAAACTGAATTTCAATGTGCTTTGTTCTAGCATGGAAAGTTGGATTCTTCGCAAGGCAAACTGCACTCTGACTATCACAACTGATCGTGATCTGACCTGCATCAACACCAATATCTGAACACAGTCTCTTAAGCCAAATGGCTTCCTTACAAGCATGAGTTGTTGCCATATACTTAGCTTCTTTTGTGGACAAAGCAACAACTAGTTGTTGCTTACTCATCCAACTAATAGCACCACCAAACAGTGTAAAAACATAAGCATTGGTGGATCTCCTGCTGTCAATGTCACCTGCCCAATCTGAATCCACAAATCCATGAATATTAATAGAATGTGAAGGTCCTGAAACATTACCATGATAGCAAATGGAATACTCAGAAGTACCCCTCAAATATCTGAACACTCACTTAACTGCATCCCAAAGAACCTGTCTAGGATTAGCCATAAATTGACTAAGGACTCCCACTGCTTGGGTAATGTCTGGTCTTGTGCAGACCATAGCATACATCAAACTGCCAACAACACTAGCATAAGGTACTCTGCTCATGTCCACCTCACTAGGAGATTTTAGACAATCCTCAATAGACAACTTTGTCCCCAAAGAAATGGGAACACACAATGGTCTACAATCTGCCATGCTGAATTTGTCCAACATGGACTTCACATACTTACTCTAGCTAAACCAAAGTTTTTTCTTGGTTCTGTCTCTTCTTATTTCCATTCCGAGAATGTACCTGGCTGCCCCTAAATCTTTCATTTCAAACTGAGCTGACAACTAAGATTTAAAATTAGAAATCATATTTTTACCCTTCCCAATGAGTAACATATCATCAACATATAGTGCAACAATGAGAATATGATCACTATCAAATTTATAATACACACAGTGATCTGATTTTGATCTCACAAATCCAATTGACAACACAAAGTCATCAAACTTCAAGTACCATCTCTTAGGGGATTGCTTCAAACCATACAAAGACCTCTTAAGTTTGCAAACCAAATTTTCTTTATCGTTCACCATGTAATGTGCTAGCTATGACATGTAGATCTCTTCCTCCAAGTCACCATGAAGAAAAGTTGTCTTCACATCCATCTTTTCTACCTCCAAGTCATAAGCTACTGTGAGTGACAACGAGAATCAAATCGATGTCAAATTTTCAATGGGAGAGAATATCTCACCATAATCTATACCCTCCACTTGTGAATACCCCTTCGCAACCAATCTGGGCTTATACTTCTCAATACTGCCATCTGCACCAATCTTCTTCTTGAACACCCATTTGTATCCAACGGGTTTCTGTCCAAGAGGCAAAGGTACCAAGTCCCAAGTTTGATTCTTTTCCAAAGAAGCCATTTCTTCCTCCATGGCCTCCTTCTAGGAACCTACATCCTTCATATCCAAAGCCTCTGATATAGTTCTGGGTTCATCATTGTTAGTGATTAAAGCATAAGCACAACTAGAATCAAGCAATGTAAAACCAAACCTTTCAAATTGCTTTCTTATCCGTGTAGACCTCCTTAAGAGCTGAGATTGAGGTTTAGCTTCTTCCTCTAAGCTTTTAGAGCTGCTAGAGCTCTCCTCGTCATCAGGTCCAACATTCTCTTTCTGTTCAGTCTTCTTAGGTGTGAAAGGAAACTGAACAACATCCTCTTTCATTTCTTTTTCTTCTGGTTGTAAAACAATGGAAGAAGGTGTAAGCTCTCTAATGATGACTCTTTTGCTATACAACACTTTTTCAGCCACGGGGTCCCAAACCTTGTATCCTTTCACACCAACACTATAGCCAATGAAGATACACTTAATATCTTTGTTCTCCAACTTTGACCACTTCTCCCTAGGCACATGTGCATATGCCCCACAACCAAAAACATGAAGATGCATTACTGAAGGCTTTCTACCAGACCACACCTCCATGGTTGTCTTTCCAACAAGAGATGATGTAGGAGATCTGTTTACCATATAGCAAGCAGTGGCAATAGCTTTAGCCCAAAACGTTTGTTCTAGACCAGCTCCACTAAGCATACTCCTAGCCTTCTCCATCAGTGTCCTGTTCATCCTCTCTACAACTCCATTTTGCTGTGGTGTGTATGGAGTTGTCTTGTGCCTTTCAATCCAAAGTTCCTTGCAATACTTATCAAATTTTGTAGAACACAACTCACCACCGTTGTCAGTTCTCAAACATTTAATCTTTTTACTAGTGTAATTTTCAGCAAAGGCTCTAAACTCCTTAAACTTGCTCTAGACTTCAGATTTGCTTCTGAGAAAATAAATCCATGTCCTTCTACTATAATCATCTAAAAAAGATACAAAGTATATATATTTTGATAACAAGGAACATTAACAGGACCAAACACATCATAATGAATAAGGTCCAACATGCCAGAAGACTTATGAGAACTCGAGTTAAACTGAACACAGTTTTCTTTTACAGAAATGCAATGTTCACAAAAGTCAAACTCAAGATTACAATCATCTAACCCCTCAACGAGGTTCTTATTTTTTAGGGTACGTAGACCCTTCTCACCAATGTGGCCAAATCTCTTATGCCATAACATTGTCTTTTCTGCAGGAAGTTTAACTTCCAATGCACGATTACAACCATCAAGACTAGAAACAACATATTTCTTCACTGCTCGTTCAGATGGGGGGATGAAGTGACTGGTGCCCTCTTCCTTGAGTCAGAAGAACTATTGCATTGTGTAATGCATGCTTCTAGCTTAAACAGAGTACCTCTCTGAGTACCCTTAGCAAGCACCATAGATCCTCTAGTCATCTTGCATCTGTCTTTCGAAAAGACAACCTGCACACCTGCATCATTCAAACTACTTACAGAAAGTAGGTTCCATGCTAAGCCTGGGATTGCATAACCCCAAAGATCCCCTTCACTCGACCATCAGGGAATTGGATAGAGACTCTTCCATGACCAACGATCTTCAAATGAGAGTAGTCACCCAGATACACCTTTCCACCATCAAACTCCTCATACTTAGTGAATGAGTCTCGATTCAAGGTCATGTGGAATGATGCACTAGAGTTGATTAGCCACACATCATTAGATGCATGGGTTGCCAGGGCTACAATGAAGGAATCACCATCATCTTGTGATTTGTCAGAATCTAAATCAGGAGCTTTCTTCTTTTTCTTCTTCTCCTCTTTGCATTCCTTTTGAAAGTGCCTGATCTTACCATAGTTCCAACAAAGAGCCTTGGACTTTCCAGGAGATTTAGATCTCCCACGGGGTTTGGATCTACCCTTCTCAGTTTTCTTGTCCTTCTTCTTCCCTTTCTCCTTGGGTCTTCCATGAACTGCAAGGGCTTCTTTGGTTGCCTCAGAAGACTTTCTCTGCATCTCTTCAGATAATAGGGAAGAAACCACTTCTTCCATTTTGAATGTGGATGTGGTGCTTCCGATTGCCGTAACAAGATGATCCCATGAGTTTGGTAAAGAACAACGCAGGGTCATACACTAATCCTCCTCCATCTTTACACTAATAGATGTTAATTGTACAACTAGCATATTAAAGGCATTCATATGCTCAGCCATGGATCCTCCATCCTCCATTTGAAGAGAATACAACTTCTTTCTCAAAACAAGTTTATTGACTAGGGATTTGGCTTGATACACATCCCCCAACTTCTTCCAAAGGAGTTTTGCAATAGTCTCCTCATGGACATTTAACAACACAGAATCGGCAAGACTAAGTCTTATGAGACCCTTAGCCTTCCAATCCTTGAGATCCCAATCAGCTTGTGTCATTGTAGCTAGTTTAGTTCTGTTCACACTTTCCCAAAGATCTTGGTCAACTAACATGTCTTCTATTTTGAGCCTCCACAACTCGAAATTACTGCCGTTGAACTTCTCTACTTCAAACCTTCCTGATGTGCCTACCATATCCTTGCTGCAATAAGATATAGAATGCTCTGCACAGACTCCCACTCAACCTAAGATTAGCTTAAAAAATCCCTACCCTACAACTAGGACCAAAGGTGATCAAGCTCTGATACCAACTGAAAGGAAGCTAGGTGTGCAGAAAACACTTCCTACACTAATCTACTGAGGAGAGGGCTATGCAAATTCAACTTTATCCTAACTATTATAGCAATGTTAAACCATTAACATAAGATATTGCAGCAAAACACAAGAACTAGAAAGAAGACAGAAGAGAGAGACAAGATATGGGTGGGGAAAACCCTTACAGGTGAAAAACCCCACACTCCAAAACATAGCTTAAATGTATTATAGTAAATAATAACATATTACAATATAGTTTCAGAGCCAATGCTCTTTTAGGAGTCTTCGAATGTCGAATTTGGAGATATTCCGGGAGCATAGCAGTACTTGTACCAAAGTTATCTATCTCCCATCCAAGCACCTGTTTATATAGAGTTTGCAAGGCAAGTATGGAACCTTCTAGAGATGGGCGTCCATCTTGGACTCATGCCCCAAAACCCATGCCTAAGGACACTTGTCCAACATCCCATCCCAAAGTGGGTGCCTACTCCCAAGATAGGTTATGAAAGATGCTCTTATGCACCTTACAGCTGTCATATAATTTGTCATACACTGACTAAAAATCTCATATTCCTTTTACATGTCATAACCTCCCTTGACCACCCAAAGATGCCTTTCTCTCATACAAAGATACTCGTTGACACTTGTCATTAATTAAAAACCATTTGATGTTTCAGGGGCACTGCCCCCAAACCCCTGTAAATTATTCAAGGGGGAAACTGCGGTTGCCAAAATCACCAAAATTTACCCTGCTGCATATACACAAGGTGCTGACTATGCCAACTCAATCATGGGATAAATAAATACAACATTAGGAATTTGCAAAGGTTGAGACACCTTAATTCCCAACATTCTCCCACTTGTTAAACACCTTGCAAGGGCCAAAAGAAATGACAAGATTTTACTGCTAGGGGCCAGGAGGCCCATAGACTCTGAACACCATCTGAACTTGTCTGTGCCCACTACTTTTGTCAATGCATCTGCAACATTCTTCAAAGTATCTACCTTCTCCAAATTTGCCTTTCCATCCTCAACCATGTCTCACACGAAGTGAAACTGAACATCAATGTGCTTTGTTCTAGCATGGAAAGTTGGATTCTTCACAAGGCAAATTACACTCTGACTGTCACAACTGATCGTGATCCGACCTACATCAACACCAATATCTAAACACAATCTCTTAAGCCAAATGGCTTCATTACAAATATGAGTTGCCTCCATATACTCAGCTTCTGTCATGGACAAAGCAACAATTGGTTGTCGCTTACTCGTCTAACTAATAGCACCACCAAATAGTGTAAAGACATAAGCACTTGTGGATCTCCTGTTGTCAATGTCACCTGCCCAATCTGAATCCACAAATCCATGAATATCAACACAATGCAAAGGTCCTGAAACATTACCATGATAGCAAATGGAATACTCAGAAGTACCCCTCAAATATTTGAGCACTCGCTTAACTGCATCCCAATGAACTCATCCAGGATTAGCCATAAATCGACTAAGGACTCCCACTTCTTGGGCAATGTCTAGTCTTGTGCAGACCATAGCATTCAACAAACTACAAACAACACTAGCATAAGGTACTCTACTCATGTCCTCCACCTCACTAGGAGATTTGGGACAATCCTCAACAGACAAATTTGTCCCCAAAGAAATGGGAACACACAATGGTCTACAATCTACCATGCTGAATCTGTCCAACATGGACTTCACATACTTACTCTGGCTTAACCAAAGTTTTTTGTTGGTTTTGTCTCTTCTAATTTCTACTCCTAGAATGTACCTGGCTGCCCCTAAATCTTTCATTTCAAACTGAGCTGACAACTGAGATTTAAAATCAGAAATCATATTTTACCCTTCCCAATGAGCAACATATCATCAATATATAGTGCAACAATGAGAATACAATCACCATCAAATTTATAATACACACAGTGATCCGATTTTGATCTCACAAATCCAATTGACAACACAAAGGCATCAAACTTGAAGTACCATCTCCTAGGGGATTGCTTCAAACCATACAAAGACTTCTTAAGTTTGCAAACCAAATTTTCTTTACCTTTCACCATGTAATGCTCTGGCTGTGACATGTAGATCTCTTCCTCCAAGTCACCATGAAGAAATGTTGTCTTCACATCCATCTATTCTACCTCCAAGTCATAAGCTGCTGCAAGTGACAACAAGAATCGAATGGATGTCAGCTTTGCAATGGGAGAGAAGATCTCACCATAATCTATACCCTCCACTTGTGAATACCCCTTCGCAACCAATCTGGCCTTATACTTCTCAATACTACCATCTGCACCAATCTTCTTCTTGAGCACCCATTTGCATCCAATGGGTTTCTGTCCAGGATGCAAAGGTACCAAGTCCCAAGTTTGGTTCTTTTTCAAAGAAGCCATTTCTTCCTCCATGGCCTCCTTCTAGGAACCTGCATCCTTCATATCCAAAGCCTCTGATACAGTTCTAGGTTCATCACTATTAGTGATTAAAGCATAAGCACAACTAGAATCAAACAATGTAAAACCAAACCTTTCAGGTTGCTTTCTTATCCGTGTAGACCTCCTCAAGAGTTGAGGTTGAGGTTCAACTTCTTCCTCTGAGCTATTAGAGCTGCTAGAGCTCTCCTCGTCATCAGGTCCAACATTCTCTTTCTGTTCAGTCTTCTTAGGGGTGAAAGGAAACTGAACAACATCTTCTTTCTTTTATTTTTCTTCTGGCTGCAAAATAGTGGAAGAAGGTGTAATCTCTCTGAAGATGACACTTCTTCTATACAACAGTTTTTCAGCCACAAGGTCCCAAAGCTTGTATCCTTTCACAGTAAGCCAATGAAGATACATTAACAGCTTTGTTCTCCAACTTTGACCACTTCTCCCTAGGCACATGTGCATATGCCTCACAACCAAAAACACAAAGATGCCTTACTAAAGGATTTCTACCAGACCACACCTCCATGGGTGTCTTTCCAATAAGAGACAATGTAGGAGATCTATTTACTAGATAGCAAGTAGTGGCAACAGCTTCAGCCCAAAATGTTTGTTCTAGACCAGCTCCACTAAGCATACTCCTAGCCTTCTCCATTACTGTCCTGTTCATCCTCTCTATAACTCCATTTTTCTGCGGTGTGTATGGAGTTGTCTTGTGCCTTTCAATCCCAAGTTCCTTGCAATACTTCTCGAATTCTATAGAACAGAACTCACCACCATTGTCATTTCTCAAACATTTAATTTTTTTACCAATCTGATTTTCAGCAAAGGCTCTAAACTCCTTAAACTTGCTATAGACTTTAGATTTACTTCTGAGAAAATAAATCCATGTCCTTCTACTGTAATCATCTATAAAAGATATGAAGTATACAGATTTTGATAACAAAGGAACATTAACAAAACCAAACACATTGTAATGAATAGGGTCCAACAAGCCAGAAGACTTATGAGAACTCGAGTAAAACTAAACATGATTTTGTTTTCCATAAATGCAATGTTCACAAACATCAAACGCAAGATTACAATCATCTAACCCCTCAATGAGGTTCTTATTTTTTAGGGTATGCAGACCCTTCTCACTAATGTGGCCAAATCTCTTATGCCATAACATTATCTTTTCTGTAGGAAGGAAGTTTAACTTCCAATGCACGATTACAACCATCAAGACTAGAAACAATAGATTTCTTCACTGCTCATTCAGATGGTGGGGATGAAGTGACTGGTGCCATCTTCCTTGAGTTAGAAGAACTATTGAATTGTACAATGCATGCTTCCAGCTAAAACAGAGTACCTCTCCAAGTATCCTTAGCAAGCACCATAGATCCTCTAGTCATCTTGCATCTGTCTTCTGAAAAGACAACCTGCACACCTGCATCATTCAAACTACTTACAGAAAGTAGGTTCTGTGCTAACCGTGGGATGTGCGTAACCCCAGATATCCCCTTCACTCGACCATCAGGGAATCGGATAGAGACTGCTCCATGACCAACGATCTTTAGATGAGAGTAGTCACCCAAATACACCTTTCCACCATCAAACTCCTCATACTTAGTGAACCATTCTCAATGTGAGGTCATGTGGAATGATGCACTAGAGTTGATTAGCCACACATCATTAGATGCATGGGTTGCCAGGGCTGCGATGAAGGCATCACCATCATCTTATGATTTGTTAGAATCTGAATCAGGAACTTTCTTCTTTTTCTTCTTCTCCTCTTTGCATTCCGTTTAGAAGTGCTTGGTCTTGCCACAGTTCCAACAAAGAGCCTTGGACTTTCCAGGAGATTTAGATCTCCCACGGGATTTGGATCTACCCTTCTCAACTTTCTTGTCCTTCTTCCCTTTCTCCTTGGGTCTTCCATGAACTACAAGGGCTTCTTTGGCTGCCTCGGAAGACTTTCTCCCCATCTTTTCAGATAACAGTGAAGAAACCACTTCTTCCATTTTGAATGTGGATGTGGTGCTTCCGATTGCCATAACAAGATGATCCCATTAGTCTAGTAAAGAACAAAGCAGGGTCATACACCAATCCTCCTCCTCCATCTTTACACCAATAGATGTTAATTGTGCAACCAACATATTAAAGGTATTCATATGCTCAGCCACGGATCCTCTGTCCTCCATTCAAAGAGAATACAACTTCTTTCTCAGAAAAAGTTTATTGACTAGGGATTTGGCTTGATACACATCCCCCAACTTCTTCCGAAGGAGTTTTGCAATAGTCTCCTCATGGACATTTAACAACATAGAATCGGCAAGACTAAGTCTTATGAGACCCTTAGCCTTCCAATCCTTGAGATCCCAATCAGCTTGTGTCAATGTAGCTGGTTTAGTTCTGTTCACACTTTCCCAAAGATCTTGGTCAACTAAAATGTCTTCCATTTTGAGCTTCCATAGCTTGAAATTACTATCGTTGAACTTCTCTACTTCAAACCTTCCTGATGTGCCTGCCATCTCCTTGCTGCAATAAGATACAGAATGCTCTACATAGACTCCCACTCAACCTAAGATTAGCTCAAAAAACCCCTACCCTACAAATAGGACCAAAGGTGATCAAGCTCTGATACCAACTGAAAGGAAGCTAGGTGTGCAGAAAATGCTTCCTACACTAATCTAATGAGGAGAGGGCTATGCAAATTCAACTTTATCCTAACTATTATAGCAATGTTAAACCATTAACATGAGATATTGCAACAAAACACAAGAACTTGAAAGAAGATAGAAGAGAGAGAGACAAGATATTCATGGGGAAAACCCTTACGAACAAAAAACCCCACACTCCAAAACATAGCTCAAATCTATTAGAGTAAACAATAACAGATCACAATACAGTTTCAGAGCCAACACTCTTTCAAGAGTCTTCAAATGTTGAATCTAGAGATATTTTGGTAGCATAACAGTACTTGTACCAAAGTTATTTATCTCCCTTCCAAGAACCTATTTATATAGAGTTTACAAGGCAAATATGGAACCTTCTAGAGATGGGCGTCCATCTTGGACTCATGCCCCAAAACCCATGCCTAAGGACACTTGTCCAACATCCCATCTTGAAGTGGGTGCCTAGTCCCAAGATAGGTTATGACAGATGCTCTTACGTACCTTACAGCTGTCATAGAATCCATGATACACTAACTAAAAATATCATATTCCTCTTACATGTCATAACTCCCTTGACTGCCCAAAGATGCCTTTCTCTCCTGCAAAGATACTCACCGACACTTGTCATTAATTAAAAACTATTTGAGGTTTCTGGGGCATTGCCCCTGGACCCCGCAAGGGGCTATGACCCTTAACCCTGTCTTGGGGGCGCTCCCCCCAAACCCCTGTTAATTATTCAAGGGGGAAACTGCGGTTGCCAAAGCCACCAAAATTTACCCTAGTGCATATACACAAGGTGCTGACTATGCCAACTCAATCATGGGATAAATAAATACAACATTAGGAATTTGCAAAGGTTGAGACACCTTAGTTTCCAACAGTTAGTGCTTGAAGAGATTCACAATGCACCTTATTTAGGTCACCCTGAAGTGATAAAGATGGTCAAAGGTTTGAAACCTTTATACTTTTGGCCTAGACTTTAGATGGATGTGACAAAATTTGTAGCTTCATATTTGGAATGTCAGCGAGTTGACGCTGAGCATGTGCATCCAACAAGATTGTTGTATCTACACAATATCCTTGAGCACAAGTGATAGGTCATAACTATGGATTTTTATTCAAGGGTTACCCATGTCTGAGAACAAGCATGATGTCATCTTAGTGATTGGTCCTAAAATGTTAAGAGAAATGGACGATCAGATGAAGTTGATCAAGGAGAAGTTGAAGGAAGCTTTAGATCATCAAAAGAGTATGCAAATAAGAATAGAACTCCTAGACAATTTTTATTTGGTGATAAAGGCTCTTTTAGGGTCAAACCCCATAAGAGTTTAGTATTGTTTAGCAAAGCATCCAAACTTGCTCATCATTTTGTAGGACTTTTTGAAGTTTTGGAAGTGATTAATCCTATAGCTTACAGACTTGCTCTCCCACCTACACTTTCCAGAATCCATAATGTTTTTCATGTGCCTTTACTTAAGCTTTATCATCCTGATGCCTCACATATTCTTGATTGGCGTGTTGTACAGGTTCAGGATCTAGTAGTGGTGTTGGTGGAGCCCACTCAAATTCTGGAGAAGCGCAACACTAAGTTGCATAGCAGAGATGTGGTGTAGTATAAGGTCTAATGGGATCAGTATTCTAGGGACAGTGCCACATGGGAGGATGTAGAGGAGATTGATAGATCTTTTCCTCATTTTAGGATATAGCTTAGAATTCTTATTCATGCATGGATTATGATACTTGAGTTTGATTATTGTTTGAGATATTTGGAGTTTAGTTATGCTTTAATACTTTGAGTTGTTGATTATGCTCTTTTGATACTCTGAGTTGATGTTATTGTTTTATGACACCTTGATACTTTATTGGTGGTTGATGGACACTTTACTATTTTGATGTTTAATAAAACATTGAGATGATATCTCTTCCAAGTGGGAAAGGATGTCACATCTCATTTTTATGAACAATGTGATTAATCTAGTTTAGTGAACAATTATTTGGATTTACATTATGTTAGGTAATTTTGAGTACATGGAGGTAATTATTATGAGTTATATTGAGGAAAATTGGTCTTTGTTTTAAATATTGGATATTGTAAGTGCAATGATTTTATTTAGCTACATTTTTGGAGACACTAACCTATTGATGTGAAGATGAGTGCAAATGGATGCAGGTACTGATCGAAGTTGAGAGCATGGATGAGGTACAGATGTTGTAGCCACTTGGCAAGAACTGATGGATGGATTACCCTAATTCAATCACACACATCACGTAGTTGCATATACATTTATTGATTGGCTTTGATTGCTTTAATGCATGGATGTTAACCGTTTTCGAATGGATGATGTGATTACTCAATTTAACATCATTTTGAATTATGTTCAAATGGTGTGATAATAATAATGAAATATAAATGATTGTATTTTAAATTAATTAATAAGATATTATTTATAGATTTTTGGAAGACAATATGTTCCTTAAAAATAAATAAGTATATAAATTATATATAGATTAATATGCAATACTATATCTCATTTCTCTTTTGATTATTTAATTGGATTTGTTTTACTAACAATAGTTAAATTAGATTAAAAATAGTGTTATTAAATTTAGATGAGTAAACAAAAGAATTAAATATAGGCTTCCTGTCATACATGCAACAATAAGCTGAAAATATATTATTTTATTGTTTTAAATAGCATTTTATTTTCTCTAATTCTATTGGTTGATTATTCATGCAAACTAAAATAAAAACTTTAGTTCTGAATCAAATCTTGGACTGCCGAAAATAAGAGTTTAGGTTTTGGTTAAAAGAAAAGGGCTTGATAGTTAGAAAACACCACAAATTCCTGAGAGCAACCCATGGTCTACAGTAAGAAAAAAGCAATTTTGAGTAGCGAAAGCTAGTCTTGGGCAACAACATAAAAGAGATCTCCAAGATGCAGTAGGAGAGAAGGCAGCAACTCTTCTACAATTCTTCTTAATCAACTGATATCACTAGGTTTTTATCTCATGATTTGGCATTCCTGATTCAAATTTTTTACGTATGAATAGAGATAGATTTTGGTTGGGCTTTTGTCTGGGTTGGTTGACCCTTGTTTTTCCTGAGTCGTTCTTTGTTGTGGTTGATCTTTATTCTGGTTGGCCATCCCTCTATTTTGGGTTCTTGTGTATTCTTACTGGTCTACAAAAACATTGAAATCAATTTACTCTAAAACCTCTATTTGCATTCTTGTTTTAAATTGATGATAGACATTGTTCTTGCTTTTATTCTTGTGTTTATTTGTTGTCTAGATGATTTCACCTGAGTTTATTTTCTCTTGTCGGTACTCCCTATTCTTCTTGGCTAAACCATTCACTAGCAACCAGTCACCTTACCTTTCTAAGACCATTTGAACCATGATCTGTACTAGCCTATTTTAGTCAGCCAAATATAGTTATCGATCTGAAGTATTTTAAGCCTAAATTAGGCCATTGACTTCATCTACTAAACTAGCACCCCCGTCATTCAGCCGGTTGGCCTTCTTAGGTGATCTTGTATAGATTGATCCCCCTTTAGTTCTTGCAAATTGTCATTTCCAGATCTTGATATTGCCATTTGAAAAATATATTTTATCAAAATCCCCAAATGCCATCAACTTATTCTTTGTTAGATATTTATATTATAGTTGTTATTTTTTTGTATGACTACATTTTTTTTCTTTTATGCTGGTTGAAGTGGTTCTGTGATAAAAATTGACCTTACTATAAGAAAAATGTATATTCTTAAAAATTAGAAAAGAAAGCTATTGTTAACTCCATAGGCATTCCTTAGTTACTGTTGTGTAAAACACCATTTTTCAAACCATTATTACAAACTTTGTCAATTGTTTATTTTATCATTCTGTCACTACTCATGTCACCAAAGTGATAGGAAGGTTGTAGATAGATGTATGTGCTTAAACTGCATGCTTAACAAATTAGTTTTTTGTCACTAGAATGACAATAAGTTAGAACAATCTAAGAATGATATTTTTATAACATTTTTATGACCGAAAAAGTAGATTATACTATGATTTATGTTCATGTTTTTATTTATGTGACAACTCCTATCATAGTGGTGACATGAGGTCTATTTTTATTGTTTTTATTGTTTTTATAGTTTTTAAAACTTCATGTCACAAAAATAATAGCAAGATAGATTAATATCTTAGAATGGCTATTATTGAAGACATTGTAACTGAAATAGAAGATTAGAATCTATATCAAATTGATAAACTTATGTGTTTGATTGTATGCCCAAAAGATGGTTTATTGGTCAAAAGTGTATTTTCCTTATTTGATGTCTGGGAAAGGGATTGGATTGATTTATTGGAAATCTTGAATTTGTGATTCTTTACTTATTTTCTTGCTTCTTGGGGAAAGAAGTAGTTTTTTATATAGGAATGTATTGTGTTACTTTTGGGATTGCGATGTCAAATGTGGATTATAGAAATGACTTTTCCTCTTTTTAGGAATTGACCAATTTACTTAAATGATTAGATTTAATCAGAATAATATTGAAATAGATCTTCATTGTCTAGGAAACTTATTTATTGATATCTCTGCCACATCCTGTTGTGAGACAATTTTCTTTTCATTACTTAGAATTGCACATTCAGACTTCAAGGTTGCATTGGGTGTTCCCTCCTACAATTGTTACTAGGTACCTAGACATTTTGTGTAGGGATGGGTTTCCTTCAGTTCAAGAAGGGATCCAGGGAAGTGTAAATACTTCATGGTTTGGTGGAAAAACACCTGAGCCATGTTCCCGTTTCTCATCTTGAAGGTGGTGGATCACTTGGTTCATGTAGCTAGAGAGGGTGTTGATATATTTATTGTTGATGTACTTGATTATTGTACCTATTTATGGATGTATTATGGCATGATTGCCAAGGGATTTATGTATATTAATTTGTAGTGCTTGTTACCTAGATTAAGCACAATTATGTAAGATTCCTTGACATTGAGATTCATATTTTTGAGATTATCTTTTATTGGAGATATTGTGATTAAGAAGATTAATTACATCTTTTATCTTTGAATGTTGTTTCTAAGTGGATTATTTACATCTTTTTCTTTTGGTTATTGCAATGTTGTATTTAAGTGGATTATTTACTTCATTTATTTTTGAGTTGGTTTAAATGCTTTTACATGATTTACAAGGTTTTACAATTATGAAATAAAAATGAATGATATGATATTATTTTTTACATGTTTTTAATAAAAAATGGTAGAAAGGAAAATGAAGTTCATGCCCATATATGGTCGCTTGAAAGTCCATTCATCCATCAATCATGGTATTATTGATAAAACACAATTGCAAATGTTTAATATGATGTGTTGATAATTAAATTAGTTTTTAGATTTGATTTGATTGTTTTATTTTTTATAATTAGGGTTAGAATTTATAATTTTACTTTTAACTTAACTTAGATTTAATTTCTAATTTTACAATATAATTTTTGTATCAATGGCAAAAAGACACAGAGGAGGCCCATTCTAGAGGAAAAGGAGGTCATGACTAACAAATTTCTAGAAAAACAAAGCTTATAAGTGTGAAATAAAGTACCTCAAAAAGATTAAGATGACAGAGGTACAAAAATAAATAAAAAGAACTAGTGGAACTTTAAAATGTACTTGTTTAAAACACTCAAGCAAGTGCACTCAAATATCAATATTCCAAGCAAAGCTATTGTAATTATGGATAAGTTTATCAATGAGATGTTTGAGAAAATTGTAACCAAGGCAGCCTACTTTGCTCGCCACAAGAAAAAGAATATCATCAACATACAAGAGATTTAGATATCTGTGAGGTTTTGTCTTCCTCAGGAGCTTGCAAAATGTGCAGATGCTGACTGTTCAAAGATAGTTGGTGAGTTCATGAAGGCTTGATCTTTTTGTCTCTATTTTGAATTAGGTTTTATTTTGTGTGAAGGGTTATTATCCTTAAATTTTATATAAGGGAAGTCTCCATAAATAATTTATGAAGGAATTTTTGGTTTTAGATTACTGAATCTTAATATTAAAATTTTATATTAAACTTTCAAATTATGTCTTACATTTTAAAAATAAAACTAGAATTTTATATATTTCCATTTCTAAATTAAATTATATGTAGGAATAAGACGTGATTGTTTAATTTTTAAATAATAATATATTTTAGTTTGTGTAAAGGGTTAGATTAAGATTTTTTAATAAATGCTCATAAAGCTAAATTGACAAAGTCCTTTCAAGGGTAAGTATAGATCATACTACATATAAAAATTTCTCAATAGAAACTAATCTTATAGTTATAATATTTATTTTAAAGGGCAAGTAGAGATAATTACTTGGTATTAATGAGACAAGATTACATGGTATTAGTTGGTATTAATCTTATCATGACTTAATAAAAAATCAAAGATATAAATATATGAGTAGAGAATTACAAAACAAGTCCTAAAAGTTTAAAACTAGAGGTAATTGTTTCATTATAGCTTAAAAAATTAAGTTCTTAATTGCCATGGAATTGCCAAAAAGGGCCTATAATATAAATTAATAAATGGCACCATCTATACCAAGAGAAATATTGTGGACCTTAAATGGAAAATATAACTAAGTATCTAATACTTTATCTACTTCCAACTATTGAAAAGAAATCAAATAAGTTTCTCACTTAAGGCATAAATAATTTAGATAGAATAACTTATAACTGCCAAATTATGTAATGTTAGGGATACAATTAGGGTTAGGGTTATAGTTACATTTAGGGATAGGATCTACAAATAGGGTTTAGGTTAGGAGTAGGGTTAGAATTAGGGTATTCAAAATGTATTATGTATTCAAAATGTAATATTATTCTAAAGATCAAAAGAAGGTACATAAACTAATTATTTGAGGATGATCATAGATTCATAAAGCCTTTAAGTTGCATACTTCATACTATTTTCAAAGAGGTTACTCAGAGGTCTATACTAAGGGTTAGAGTTTATAATTTTATTTTTAGCTTAACTTAGGTTTAGTTTCTAATTTTTTTAGCTTAACTTAGATTTAATTTTTAATTTTATGATATGATTTTAAGGTGATGCCAAAGTTCAAACATATGCTTCATATAAGCAAATTGGATAGAAATACACAAACAATAAATGACTCAAGTCCAACTGAATGTGAAATTTAGTTTACTCACACATACAAAATAAATGTGAAAGTTTGTTCATACACATCTTACATACATAAAGTGAATGCCAAAGGTCATTCACATAAACATGTGCACACATAGTCAATACCAAAGCTAACTTTCAAACATACCCACCCACACACAATAAAAATCATAGTTAATTCACACACACATACACTTGACACAAAGTGAACATCAGTGTTTTTGTACAAACATAGAGTGAGTGTCAAAGCTCATTCACAGACATATGCATTTACACACATAGTGTGACAAATTTCATTCAAATACATAGGCACACACTTCACACAAACTAAATGATAAAACTAAATATCTTTCACACACACACACACACACACACACAAACTTCACATGAAGTGATTGCCAAAGTTAACATTCAAACATGCACACAATGAACATCATTGAAGTTTGTTTGTAGACACATTTCACAGAAAAGTGAAAATCATTTAGTTTATTTGTACATCACACAAAATGATATCCAAAGTTCACTCATGCACACACAAAAAAAGAATGTTAGTTCTTTCAAGTGTATTCCACATAATGTGAACATCAAAGTTCATTCATACACTCTACACAAAATGATATGTAAGGCTCATTTGTACACACAATAAAATTTTTTGAATCTTTCAATTTCATTATACATAAACTAAATATCAAAGTTTGTTCATACACTCCACAAAATGTGATAGTTGAAGTTCATTCACTTCACAAAATGTGTTAGCTTAAGTCCATTCATAAATAAAGAAAAACTAAATGTAAAATTTCTTTCAAGCTCACATAGATACACAACAAATTCCAATGTTGGTTCAAACTCATATACCACACAAAGTGAATAAGAAAATTATTTTTTTAAAACACACACTAGAAAGTGAATGCCTAAATTAACTTTCCCACACACACACAATTTACATAAACAAAAAGTGAATATGCCAATGTTCAAACATAATTCCTTCACATAAATTTAGTACAAGCATGCATTAACACTTAAGATTAAACATTCCAAACTCTGAACACACTCATAAAGTGGGTGCCAATTTTTTAAAACATGGTAATGTTCAAATACACACACTAGATAAAGTGAATGCCCAAATTAAATTTCACACATACAATTCACACAAAATGAATGTCAAAGTTAAAACACACTTTTCACACATAGAAAATAAACATGTGCCAAATTTTAAACATGCTTCATGCACAAAGTTATCTCAATCACACAGAAGTAAATGTACTCAAGTTTAAATATGCCAAAGAACAAACACACACAAAGTGAATTCCAAAGTTAAAGCACACTCTTCACACAATGTTAGTTCAATCACTTCACATAAAGTTGATTCAAACACACACTTCATACATATATGTTTTTTAAGAGTTTTTTTGTGCAATGCTTGGTTGATAGTAAATTAGTAACATGGATTTTTATTATCCTACATTATTTAGGTACTTCACGGTTCACCCAATCTCTTGATTTCTTAGAATTTATTTAGTTCATTCACAATTTACTTCATGTGCTTATTCATTTAATACCAGCCAATTATTTTTATTTGCAAAAAAAAAATTGAATTTCTTATTGTATTTATAGCCTTGTCTACCAACAACTACATGTAATGACTTTCCATAAAAATAAAAATATAAATTTTTTAGTGATAGGCCTATAAATATTTGTGCCTATCGGCCATTTGATATCAACTTTGGTGCTTTAACTTATTTACTAACCCAATTTTTTTTAATCCATGCATAATTAGTGACATTGAATTACCAAGGCTGAATACTCCATTTCTATAAGCACTTGTCTATAGCTATCAAGGTGCTTCATCTAAAAAGAGAGCAAAGCAAGTTCATGGAAAAACATCTAACTACAAAGATGTGACATTTATGTAGATAAGACGCATTTTTAATAAATCTTCCATTTACTTTGCTTCATATATCATTTGTCTTTATTAGATTAAAGAATCTTTCTTTTGCTTCATTATGTTTGTAATATTTTATGTTATTTGTAGTTTAGTGTGTTGTCTACAATTTTGCTAATTAAATCCATTTTGCAAAATCTACAAGAGGGCACTAAAAAGGGAAAATTTGAGCCCAATTGGTTGGGGCCATATGTTGTTATCATCTTGCAGCACCTGAGGTGTAGCCTCTAGATGAACCCATGAACATTCTACATTTGAAAAGGTTTTATACATGACTGGTTGAGTATCATAAAGAAAAATAGTATCAAAAATAAAAAATAGAAAAAAACTCAAAAAAAAAAATCAAGAAAAACTCAATTGCAATAAAGTCATCCAATGGTGAAAATTACTTCAGTGACGCCTTGGATAAGTACAATGGTGAAAACCTATTTTACACACCATGTGTAGTTGCTAGTTCTACCATCTAGTAAGTCCTCTTTCCATCATGATATTCCATACCATGCATTCTGCATGGCTTGGAATTTTGAAACATCAAATCCTATCCCCCACACCACATTATCCCACCCAAAGCTAATCCATGGAACGAGGATCCTTGTATGCTTCTTTTGTGCAGCTCTAAAATCCAAATTTACAAAAACATTAGAAAATCCAAATAAAATTTCGTAGTCCTAATAAAAAATTATTTTTTTGGTAGTCTTCCCTTTTTTTGTGGTCCAAATTTTTTAAAAAAATTGGTCATCCATATAAAATAAGTTGAAAAAAAATATGTATAAATTGAGGTAATTAAATGGAATGAGCTTATATAAGCCTCAATTTATATTTAAAAGTATCAATTACCATCAATAGATCTTGATAGCAACTACTCTTATAGGGTGGTTGCTGTTACACGATGACTTCTATAAAGTTCACAACCATGTGGTCTATAAAAAGACCTTATAATGTCCCCTTCTAGCAAGCCAAAACTTTTGCACCCTTGCAAACAATTTCAACTTACCAAAAGAGAACATTAGTATCATTAGTATTTCATTTTTCATTTCCTTTTAATCTTGGTGATAATCATAAACATAACCATATACTATTTACCATTTCATAAATCCATTTTTCCATACATCATGATTCTCCTTGCGTGAGATAATCCTTAGGCCTCTTATTAACCTCACCTTCCACCTTATGAGAGAAGATTCATTAGGTAGGTGATGTCATCTCAATCCTATGGGTACATTAATATTATTCCTTAGTTTGTCAACCAATGCCCATAATTCCTTAGTTCATCAACTAAGGCCTATAATTCCTTAGTTCATCAACTAAGGCCCATTCCTTCGATACTTAAATCGAAGGTCCATAGTAATATCGTTGATTCGTCAATCAAGGCCCATAATATCCTTGATTCGTCAATCAAGGTCCATTCCCATGGAATGATCAATACCTACCATAACTATGTACCCCACCTTCTTAGTGTTAGGTGGTTAATTAGAAAGTCTCGTATCTACCCTTAAGAATTCATGCCTTTATTAATCTTTAGGTTTTACCCTAAAGCCTTCATTAATCTTTAGGTTTTATCCTAGAGCCTTCTCCCTAGGTTTTACCCTAAGGCCTTAATTAATCTTCATCTATACATATACATACTTGTTATCTCTCATACGTCATTTATTAACAACTTATGAATTCAAATCATACAAGATACATATTTAAAATATAAATTTTAGACATAAATGTATATATCACATATATCAATTTCTACTTAATAACCTTATTATTTATATCTTTCAAGTTATAAATTGAAAAGTAATTATAAATTCTTACAAATCATAAATTGAATAAGTAAATACAAATACTTACTTACCTTCTTTACCTGGGATTCCTTACCTATGCTGCGGTAATATAGTTTTTATTGTATTGCTGTTATAAAATGCAGATCTAAATATATGTATTTATCCCATACTCTTTTTATATTTTCTCCCCATGATCCTTTTCCTTGGCTACCCTCGTGTCTTCCTTGTGATATTTTCTTGTTGTGTCTTTGATGAATTCAAATAATGTTTCTTCTTTATTACCTTTATTGAATTCATAGCTGTTTATTTATTTCTTTTTATGACTTCATTCTTTCAATGATCATTTCCTTCTATCTCACAACCTTTATTTATTTCCCTTTCAAGGGATATGTTCGAAGAGGTATGTCTCTTATTATTTTTATTACTTTATATTAGTTCCCTTTTGTGGTAAAACTAGTTCTAACCATACGTAACTCCCTTATCATAAGAGGATAGGTTAAAAGATGTTTATTATTATTTATTTACCTTATTTGTATTTATATTATATCATTATAATAAATGATATACTATTTATATTTATATTACAATATAAGATAATAATAATAATAATATTTGTATTTATATTATTAGATATATTTATAATATATTATTTATTAATGTGCTTGCACTTATAAATATCTTCCTTTGACCTCCCCTTAATCTTTTTAAAGTACATTATTTATATAATATATATAGTATAAATAAATACTTTTGTTATTAAGTACGGGAGCTCTTTTATTTTATTTTATTTCCAAGCATATAATATGGTGGGATAATGTTTGTCACTTTTATATTTATATGATTTTATTTTGAATTTAACCTTTTGTTTAACCGTATTACTTTGTCTTATTCCAAATTACTTTACTTTCTAAATTACTTTACTTTCTAACTTTAATAGGTAAGACTCTTCATAATATTTATTTTTATATATAATAATATATCGTATTAATTACTCACATAAATATTATATTAAAATATTTATATTTATAATATATCTAGTTATTTAAAATATAAATATATATATTTCATATATTTTATAATATTTAAATTATATTAAATTAATAATATTATTTATTAAATAATACATATTAATAATATTTTTTAAATAAATATATTATATATTTAGTTTATATAAGGCTAACTTATTATTTAAATAAACAATTCAATTATAAATCATTATAGGGACATGACAACCCTCCCCACTCAAGATTGCTTGTCCTCAAGCAATTATAATTAGGTATCCTAAAGTAATATTTAATAAAATTATATTTTATTAGGTTTCCTTATATAAAATAAGGTTTCACTCACCAATAATATAAAATAACCTCTAGAAAATGTAATAAATTAATATAGCTAATAAACTATAGTGCTATAAATAATATAGGGGCCTAAAATAATAATTTATAAATTTGGGTTTACCCTTTTAAATTTTCAGCACTAAATTTGCATAAAGGCATTTTAATTTATTTAATTATCAAAAATGTTTTAATGACTACTAATATTATTTTAATGCCATGATTAACCAATAGCATCAAATGAACAATCCAAACCAAATAACCAAATGTCAAACATACCTAACACAACGAAAGTGAAAATGGAGGGGCACTACAGACCTTGGCACACTTACAATATAATAAAATTTATTTGAAAAATAATATAAACTATATTAGCCTCAATTTCTATTTAAAAGCATTAATTACTATCAATACATTTATTAAAATAAAAGTGTGCATGCTATTACAAGGTGGCTGCTGTAAAGGCCACAACCATGTGGTCTATAAAAAGACCCTGACACACTTACAATATAATAAATTTTATTGTAAAAATAATATTAACTATATTATTTTTAGAAACTAATATCATGGCAGAATAAGCCCCATTAAGATGCATTACCGCTTTGTGTTGTTGGGCCATGTATAAGACATCACATATCTTCCTTCTATTGAGGACTACTGAGAGATATTCAAAATTCCTTGAGAGTTAAAATTTTGCATTGTTAATGAGCATATAGGTATGAGTGTAAATGAGGAGTTTGTTTTTTGTTTGGGGAAGTACTAACACAGTTATGAATAATTAGTACTACACAAAGCATTTCAATTCTAATACCTAATTTTAAAAAAATATTTCATTCATGCTTTGGTGGACATAACTCAATGTTCTAATGGGTTTCCCTTTTTTCGCAGAAAATTTGTCAGTAGAGTTGTTTTCTGCATTGCCTATTATCCTAGGCAACATATTCGCTACACATATCAGAAGATGAGAATTCTTACATTTATAACTCGATTTCAATCCTATCCACAATTTCACATACATACATACATACATACATACATATATGTATATATATATGTGTGTGTATATATGCATATATACACATATATATATATGCATATATACATATACATGTATATATATGTATATATGCATATATACATATATAGATATATATATATATACAAACATATATATGTATAAATGTACATATATATGTATATATGTATGTAGAGATATATATATACATATATATGTATATATATACATATATATATAGATACATATATATATAGATATATATATATATATACATATATGTATATATATATCCCCTCTCCTATAATTTATTAAATCATTTTTGATACAGATTTATAGAATTAATATATTTTGTTGATCTAGGCATGAACAATAAACACAAGAATTATATTATTGATTGGATATACTAAAAATAATTAAAACCATGCCATATATAGAGAAACCCCACGAAGAAAAATGAGGTTTCTGATCTTGGATTTTTTACAATTGAATTGTAGGTAAATCTCATCTTCCTTCCTCTTAGCACCTACATGCATACCATCTTCTTTGTGAATCCTGCAGCTATAATAAAAATGACAGATACAATAAAATATTTAAAATAATTTGTAAAACACCTCCATTCCAAATTCTCTCATTTAAACCCCACATGCAATCCTGCATGCAGAAAAGAATAAGAAAATTAAAACAATGTAATGTAAAATTAGAGTTTTTATATGTTTTTAATATCATTTTGGTATGTTTTATTATTTACTAAAATTATAGCTCTACAACGCTTTATTTTCTAATTTAAAACTATAAACCTCTTATTTTATTTAAATGTTTTTTCTTTGAATTCTTTGTTGATTGGTATATATATATATGCCTGCTTCGAGTAATTTATTATATTCATAGCATAGAGTAAAATAAAAATAGAGCTTTTTTAAAAAATCAAATGAAGAGTTTTTTTTTGTATATATATATATATATATATATATATATATATATATATATATATATATATATATATATATATATATATATATATATATATATATATATATTGCAATATTACTCTATGCTAAGGATGTATATATATTCAATATCATTTTGGTAATTTTTAATATTTATTAAAATCATAGCTTCACAACTCTTTAAAAATATAAACTAGTAGAGAATTACAAGAGAAGTCCTAAATAGGTAAAACTAGAGGTAGCAGTTTCATTATAGCTTAAAAAATTAAGCTCTTAATTGCCATGGAATTGCCAAAAAGGGCCTATAATATACATTAATAAATGACACCATCTAGACCAAGAGAAATATTGTGGGCCTTAAATGGAAAATATAACTTAGAATCTAATACTTTATCTATTTCCAACTATTGAAAATAGATCAAATAACTTTCTCACTTAAGGCATAAACAATTTAGATAGAATAACTTATAGCAACCGAATTATGTAATGTTAGGGATACAATTAGGGTTAGGGTTATAGTTACTTTTAGGGATAGCGTTTAAAAATAGGGTTTAGGTTAGGAGCAAGGTTGGAATTAGGGTATTCAAAATGTATTATGTATTCAAAATATAATATTATTCTACAGATCAAAAGAAGGTACATATAAAGTAATTATTTGAGGATGATCATAGATTCATAAAGCCTTGGAGCTGCATACTTCATACTATTTTCAAATAGGCTACTCGGAGGTCTATACTAAGGGTTAGAGTTTATAATTTTATTTTTAGCTTAACTTAGATTTAATTTCTAATTTTTTTTAGCTTAACTCATATATAATTTCTAATTTTATGATATGATTTCAAGGTGATGCCAAAGTTCAAATATATGCTTCATATAACCAAATTGGATGGCAATACACAAACAATAAATGACTCAAGTCCAAGTGAATGTGAAATTTTGTTTAGTCACACACACAAAGTGAATATGAGAGCTCGTTTATACACATCTTACACACATAAATTGAATGCTGATGTTTCAGAAGAGATGGTGACTAAGCTCAAGTTGGAAAGATTGAAACACCCTAATCCATATCAGATAGCATGGATTCAGGATGATCATAAGGTACTAGTGAGTGAACAATGTTTGGTGAAATTTCATATTGTATCATATCATGATGAATTCTTGTGTGATATTATGCATATGGATGTTTGTCATATCTTGTTGTGTAGACCTTGGTAGTATGATAGAAAATCTATACATGATGGGAGAAAGAATGCATATACTATAACATCAAATGGAAAGAGAATTACTTTGGTTCCTTTACAGGATGACCCTATGTGGGAATGCTAGAATCTGTTTGATAGATAGAAGAAAATTTTTGGATGGTTTGAGACATGAGAATATGTGTTATACCTTGATTCCTAAAAGGCTTGAAGCATTAAAGAAGTAGGCTGAAGAATCACAATCGGATGAGATAAAAGAGTTGCTGAAAGAATATGAAGACATCATATTAGATAATGTACTTGAAGGATTACCACCTATAAGGAGTATCAGTCATCCCATGGATCTTATACTAGGAGCTAGTTTGGCTAATAAAGTAGCACATAGAATAATATCGGCAGAGAATGAAGAATTGAACAAATAGATACAAGAGTTGTTGAGAAAAGGTTTGATCAAAGAAAGTTTGAGTCCTTGTACAGTACCTACAGTACTTGCACCTAAGAAAGATGGAGAATGGAGAATGTGTACTGACTCTAGAGAAATAAACAAGATCACAGTTAAGGATAGATTTACTCTACCTAGGATGGATGATCTCATGGATTCTTTAAGTGGATCAAGATATTTCACAAAGATAGAATTGGAGAGTGGATACCATCATATCAGAATCAGAGAAGGGGATGAATGGAAGACTGTTTCTAAGACAAATGAAGGATTGTATGAGTGTTTAGTGATGCCCTTTGGATTGACAAATGCACTGAATACTTTCATGAGATTGATGAATGAAGTCTTGAAGAAATTCTTAAGTTTGTGATTGTATACTTGGATGATATTATGATTTTTAGTAAAACAAAAGAGGAACATTTGTGGCATATTAGAGAAGTTTTGTAGAGATTCAGAGAAGAGAAATTACTGATAAACATTAAGAAGTGTAGGTTCATGAAGGAAGAACTAGTGTATTTGGGATTTGTGATTTATGCAGAAGGATTGAAGATGGACCCTAAGAAAGTAAGAGTAATTATTGAATTGCCTAAACCAGAGAGCATTGCAGAGGTTAGATAATTTCATGGATTAGCTGGTTTCTACTAGAAGTTCATCATAAATTTTAGTTCAATTTGCAACCCTATGATAGAGACAATGAGAGGTGACATAAAAGACTTTAAGTGGTCATCCGGAGTAGATAACAGTTTTGAATTGTTGAATCAAAAGGTGATAGAGCAACCTATTTTAGCTTTACCAGATTTCAATAAGGTATTTCAAGTTGATTGTGATGCAAGTGGAAATGTAATTGGAGCAGTATTAAGTCAAGAAGGTAGAACTATAGCTTATTTCAGTGAGAAGTTGAATGATGCAAGGAGAAGATATTTAGTTTATGATCAATAGTTCTATGCCATAATTCAATCCTTGAAGAAGTAGAGACAATATTTGTTGCCTAAGGAGTTTGTGGTGTATACAGATCATGAAGCTTCACAGTATTTGAATAGTCAAGGTAAGTTGAATCATAGACATATGAGATGGGTAGAGTTCATGCAAAGTTATACTTTTGTGTTGAAGCATAGGAGTGGAAAATCAAACAAAGTTGCTGATGCATTGAGTAGGAGAAGAAACTTGTTGACAGAAATGAGAGTTGAAGTGTTGGGTTTTGATCAATTGAAGAACATGTATGAGGGTGACACTAATTTTACAAAACCTTGGAAAGCATGTAAGGAAATTGTTGTGATAGATAGGAGTAAGTGGTTGGACTATTCCATTCAAGAAGATATGTTGTTCAAAGGAAATCAATTATGCATACCTAGAAGTTCAATGAGAGATAATTTGATCAAGGACATTATGGAATTCATAAGACAGTGGCCTTGGTGAGTGAAAACTATTTTTGGACTCATATACATAAGGATGTTTGGAGATTTGTTCAGAGTTGTAGAGTTTGTCAAGTTGCAAAAGGGAGTAGTCAGAACATTGGATTATACAAACCTTTAACAATACTAGAGAGACCTTGGAAAGACATAAGCATGGATTTTGTAATGGGATTGCTAAAGGTGCAGAGAGGACATGATTCAATATTTGTAGTGGTTGATAGATTTCCAAAGATGGCTCATTTCATAACTTGTAAGAAGACAACTGATGTAGTGCATGTAGATGACCTATTTTTCAAGGAGATTGTGAGATTGCATGGATTACCTAAGAATATATCTTCAGACAGACATTCAAAGTTTGTTGGATACTATCGCAAGAGACCTTGGAAGAAGATGAAGAGAGATTTTAAGTTCATCTAAACTTTTCATCCACAGACTGATGGACAAACAGAGGTAGTGAATAGGAGTTTGGGAAATTTGTTGACATGTTCAGTTGAAGAGAAGACAGAAAGTTAGGATTTAATTCTTTGACAAGTAGAGTTTGCATACAATAATTTAGTAAATAGGAGTACCAGAAGAAGTCCTTTTGAGATTGTTACAAGAGTGAACCCTAGAGGAGTAGTAGAATTAAGAGATATCAGCATGGAAGAAAAGAGGAGTGTAGAAGCAGAAGAATTCATAGATTATATGAAGACAATGCATAATCAGGTGAAGAAGCATTTGGAGGCTATGAACAGTAAGTATAAGGAGAAGGCAGATGAGAAGTGAAGATGTAAGGAATTTGAAGTTCGTGATAAAGTGATGGTGTACTTAGAAAAGAAAGATTTCTAGTTGGGACATATAACAAGTTGAAGATGAAGAAGCTTGGACCTTGTAAGATACCCAAGAAATTTGATTTAGGAAATGCATATGAAGTGGAATCACCAGAGACCTTCGGTCTATCACCTATTTTCAACATTGCAAACCTCTATCCATATCATGAAGCAGAGTTTATGACAACATAGAAGAAGACTTGAAGAAGCAATAACCACAACAAGCACTGGAGCAGATTGAAGACATTTTAGATAGTAAAGTTGGATGCAGCACTAGAGGAAGACAATAGAAAGAATATATTGTGAAGTGGAAAGGTAGACTAGAATAAGATTCAACATGGATTTCTCAGGCTGAGGTAGACTATCTTGGTTCCCCTCTAGCCTAGACAAAGTGAGGGACTCACTTTTTCAATAACCCTAGATGTTTGATGCAGGGGCATCCCTCATTCAAGAGAAATCTTGCATCAACCAAAAACATTTACATTTCATTTTGTTTGTAGGTTAGTTTGTTTCTTTTCATTTTCTAGTTCAATTTAGGCAGTTTAGTTAGAAGTAGTTTTTGCATTTTGATCTGACATTCTACCACAGTTACATTTCACATCTTGTAGATCTAGACTTAGCATCTAGATTCATTCATTTACATCATATCTAGAATTCAGAGTATTTGGATTAAGTACTGGAATGTTATCACTATTAGAACATCAACTATTTTCTCATAGCAGAGCATTGTAACAGTCCCTGATGATCAACTAAAGGAGAAGACTTATAGAGCACTCCTTGACTTGCAGAGCTTAACAATACATCATTCAATGATCTTTGGTTCATGGCTAACCTTCCTCAAAGATCTGCACATTATCCCATTCATCTGTGGAGGCATTCTATGCATTTAGGTCCAACCTCTCCATGTTGGTACATTACAACTCTTCATTGGAATTTGTGATCTTCCTTAGCCGATGCATATGAATCTATTATTCTAGAGATGATATATATGGATGTAATACATCCTTAATAAAGCAAAAATTAAGTTATCAAGTTGTAATCATCTGCAGAGTTCATAGTTTATATTTTGTGCCAAGGACTTCAAAGCTATATCTTGTGGATATTCTGTAATTAAACCTTTTAGACCTAGTTGTAAGCCTGCTTGATGCCATCCTGATTGTATTTGAATTCTATGATATACTAAATGATTGAATTTGTGTTAGTCTCATATCTTTAAGTTGTTTCCATTGTGTTTACTCTTGTTGTACGGTCCAAATAGTTCACAAAATTGCGTGGTTAGTCTTGTTTCCATTGTATTAGTCTCATATCTATAGGGTCCTTGTTTATTCATAAAATTATATTTTAGAGTTGTTTTTACCTATTTTTAGATCAAAATAAAAGAGGTGATGAGATGGGTCAATGAAGAGTCATCTCTTCTTGAAGAGTAACTATTCTATTGAAGAAAAAGAGTTACATGGTTTGGGGAATTTTTATTTTATTTTCCTTCTTCCTTATGAGAGGGGAACAGAGAATTTGAATATATAAAATCATAAGAAAAAAGATCTCTATGGTATGGAGTTTGTGGAGAATAGAGGTTCCATGGCTTGGTGAGATTATGTCGTAGTCACAACACTTTGAACACTAGGAGTTTGTAACCAACTTGATTGAGGGGATTTGGTGCTTTCTACTTGGAGTTGGTTTTCTATGTGCATCAAAATTGATCTTTAGTTATGAAGGAATATTCCTTGAATTGCTTACATGAATCTTTATATTGGGACTTTTTTGGGGGTTTACATTTAATATTTAAAATTTCTTCATTTCAATTTCTAAGTCATATTGGGATACTACAAGGTGGTAGTTTTGGCTTTCTTTTACTAGTTAAAACTTTTGATCTCTATTTCTTCCATATTCTACATTCTCTTGCACATTGCATTTCTTTAGACATGTTGTGAAATGGTTCTTCTAATAAGATTTACCTTATGTTTGAGTCAATATGTATCACTTATTATTCACAAGAGTTATGATAAGGGATGTCTTTATAGTGTCAGCTTATTTTAATATTGCTTCATTTAGCTTCACTAATAATCTCCACAAAAATGTTTCATTGTTTTCCTTTGTCTAAGGGGGCGATTTGTTTTCCTACAACAATATAGTAAATCTCTTCTCTTCTTAAAGTGGCATCTCTCTAATACCCTATGTATATATTCTTATGTGTTAGTTGGGCACCAAGGAAACACATTCATTATGTATATCCTACCAATTGCATTTTCTTTAAAGATTTAATCACTTAAACAACAAACCATTTTTGTGCGACCTACTAACATTGTATTCAATGAGATGACATCTCTTTGAGGCATTCTATCAGATGGTTCATGTGTCTTGTCTATGCTATTATATTTTTTATCATCCCATCGGTGCTTTTCAAAACTATATTTCTATCAATTATGTCTACTAACTTTATATGTGGGCATCCTTACTCTTTTTCATGTTCCTTTTATGTAGTATGTAAACTAAATGATGGCAAAGGTTGAGGAGACTATATTTACACCTATCGACTGCATTTACTTAAGTTTCTAGAGTATTATTACGAAATTTATTTTATATATATCATGCAATCATTTCAATCCATGAGTTAGAATATGCCAGACATCGACTCAGAAATTTAAAATCTATAATAGAATCTTTCCTTGTAGGCGTCAAGTCTCAAGGTAGAAGATGTGGAATATAGAATTCCTTCTACATGGTATTGACCCACAAAGTACTAAAATCTGCATGTGATCCAAATCATAAAGGAGACAAATCCCTATTAGGGGATGTGGACAATAATGGCAAGTTTAGGTTTCCTCCATTGCTAAATTTTGTTTAGAAAGTTTAAAGTTTCTACAAAACTAATTTGTTCTTTTCCTATGAACTAGTGTTTTGTGCCTTGCATGAAAGTTTTATATCTTATGTCATTCAAGCATTGGTCTTTAGACCTATCAAAAGTAATTTATCTAGTTATGCATTATTTTCCTATGACTTGAATATGTTTTTGATTAGGTTAAGCTAGGAGAAGGGTCCAAGGCCCATACAAAATGTAGATTAGAAGATAATGTCATCACATCATAGACACTCCCTGATAATAACCCGAAAGGGCTAGGGAACCATCAAGGATATATCAGTCTTACAATCCCATTAACTTGTCCAAAAAACCAACCCAAAATAGTTTGAAACAACATCCCTGATAATAACCCTAGGAGGCCGAAGGATACATAACCAAAAACCAAAACTGAAGTTATGCAAATTAGTAGCATAATAATAGTGAATCCTAAAAATAACCTTACAGGCCAAGATAATGTTCAGCATAATAAAACAGTCATAAAACAACAAGAGAACAACATAAACATTTAAAAAAGAAAAGAACAAGAATTTAGGACTATTCCAATCATCCTTCATCATCTTTAGCACCTCCTGCTATGAAGTGTGGTTCCTGTGAATCTTTTGTCTCTTTTCATTTTCATGCTCTTTGTCCTGCATTTGCTTCCTTTTTTCCAGTTGTGTCTTGATTTTTTTTACTTCATGAATAGTATTTTTAATTATGCTGTTAGTGAACTTAGTAAGATCCTTCATACCTTTTTCCAATTTCTCAATTCTAAGTTGAAATATGTTGTACATATAATACATATTGCCCCAACATTCTTGGCAAGTTGAATAGTTCAAGCTTTTATTAAAGAATACTTCCATTTTGTCTAACCTTTTAGATAGATTCTAAATGTTAGAATTAGTCTTGAAATTAGCAATTTTTTTAGGATAGTTTATCTTGGATTTAAAGGTTTCTATATCATTTTGCATGTCTTCAACATCAATATCATCAACAACATTTCCTCAAATATCATCAACAGAGTTATCATGATCACTAGCATCCTCCTCCCTTGTTTTACTCTCTATATCTCCTTGTTCCGCAATCTCATTATCCTCCCAATTTGTTTCATCCAACCCGTCACAGTATGTTTCCTACTCATCACCAACCTCTATGTGGTCACTCTTATTGGCTTCTAGATCTGAACCTTCCTCAAAATCCAAGTTTATTTCCTCAACAGAAGCCTCTTTAGTCTTGTTATGCTTTCTCTTAATACTAGTTTTTTCATGCAAGGTAACTTTTGCAAGTCTGACAGATCTCCTGTCCAGGCCAACACTGTGCATCTTGGGGTTCTCCACATTGTCAACAAATTTAACAGAAAGATTAACTTTGACTACATTAGACTTAATGTTCAGAATTTTGGTTTTCTTCCCTGAACCCTTAGGGGGTTTCCCATAGTTATCTTTTAAGGACAGTGGGATGTTTTTTGAGGAATCTTTATCTTTGATAGCTTGTTTTTTAGCAAAGTATATGTTAGAGGTAATAGGTGCAGGATTACTTAGGTCTTTCCCTTTATATTTATGAGATCCTTTATTTTTAGGATCTTTTCCCTTAATGTTACTATCAACCTCAACAGAAAAGCTAGGGTTTAATTTTCCCTTTCCCTTATGCAACCTAGATTTTTCACTACACTTTTCTCTAGGATTAGGAGGATTTAGCATCACATTGGACTCACACAACACAAGAATTAACCCCTGGTGTAAAGGGGTGTGTGCTTCTTTTATTATGCTCCTTTCAAGGGAAGACAATTTGAAAAAAGGAAAGTTAATGAAATTACTGTGTCTTAGATGGTCCAGTAGAGGGAAGTGATAGCCATGAATAGTCTCAAACCTTCCTTCCAACATCACATACTTCACCAAATGATAGGAGACCATCCCCCAATGAGTTGGGAGCTCAAAACTTTGATACCCATTTGTATCTTTGGTTAAGCTTTCATTCTCCTCCAAAAATCTATCCATAAAGTCTTTATAGTCACCATTGCTCACCCTCTGCACTTTTTTCCCATCCAGACACAGCCCCGTTGCTTCAGCAATAAGTTCTTATGTGACTATAAATGAGACCCATTGACTGTCACCTCCTTATTTCTCCAAGAGTTAACAAACTACAAAGAGACTAATACGTCAAACCTATGCATAGCCCTTACATAATTCTCAAGCCCACCCTCTTCAAAAATGCTCCAAACCTAACGATTCTTCTTCAAGTTGGCGTAAGAAGTAGCTTCAACTCTAAGTAACTAGTCCCCCATTCTGCATAGCATAGGAAAATTTAGAAACCCTCAGATATCACCGGAGAAGATTTGAAACCATGAAAGCACATATCTCATAAACTTAATAAGATGAATATTGAGGCTAGAAATAATATGACAGCAAATGTAATTATTAGTCCTCAAGATTAGGACTCTGTTCACACAAAGCAAGTGGTGTGAATTAATAATTTCCTTTTTCATATCTTTGTACTCTCCCTCTCTCCTCATCTCATCCTAGGACTTAGCATGAAAAGTAATAATTACCCAAGAGCTATATCTAGCAACTACAATCATATTTGAAATATTCAAAGGATATTTGATATTAAAAACTTTATTGCATGATCTTTCCATATCAAGGTTTGAAGATTTGTGATTATTTAAAGAACATCTCAGGAGATGTAATTTTTTCCTCTTCCTCTCATTAGTATATTGACTAATTTGTATTCCTAGCATCATTAGAAATAACTTTTTGAATACTTTGTGGCATTTCCTCTATTAGAGTAGTGGACCAACTCCCAACCATGTTGATACCTAGGTTGGCAAGTTTGTCCATGGCATTGTTACCCTTGGTAAACACATGTTGAATGGAGATATAAGGGATATTAAAAATAATAATTTTTATGTCCTCTATGTAATCTCTTAGCATCCAATGGGTGTTCTCTGACCTAGTGACTAGATCCAACACCACTTTAGAGTCACCTTAAACTTCTACCTATTTGAACCCATATGAATGAGTTTTGTGTAGTCCCTATCACAACACATAGGTTTCAGCCATATTATTAAAATTCATTCCAATAGTGTTTGCATAATTTATGTAAGAGGGTACTCCCCTCTTGACAAAAATATAAACAATTGGCAAACAAACTCACACAACCAAATATACACATTGACATGGGCAACACTCTACTCAAAACAATACAAGATTGCAACAAAAATGGATTTTATTAATTCAAATCAAAACACCATAAGTCTGTGACCAAAATTACAAAACATGGCCTTCAAATGACCTTTGTTAGCTCACACATAATAGCACACTTCAATCTCTAATTTGAATCTTCACTCCCACTCTTTTGCTGAATATTTGGCTTCATTCATATAGATGTTTCCTCTTGTGCAGCCAATTCAATAATTTCTTTACACTCTATTTATTTTTTCTAAGCAGGAAACTTCAATGACTTCACACTTTTTTTTGTTTGGCAGTATACAATTTTTCCTCAGAGAAATCTCTGCTCCAATCTAAAAACCCACTCTGGTGCTCTTTCTGGCACCACTTCCCTCTGTCTACCTTCTGTATTTTTTTCTTTTAGCAGCTAACCCTACTCCCAAACACCAATGGTGTTCCCTCTAGATGTTCTTCTTTGTATAATAAAATAAAACCTTTTTTTCTTCCCCAAGGTGCTCCTCTTTACCACATAGCCTCATGGCTTTTCATATTCTTTTGCAAAGATTTTTTTTACTATTCAAAAACAACATGCATTGAATTGGAAGTGCTTATATATATATTCTTTTGTATGCATAGTAACCCGCTCTACTTCAAATTCAAATTGAGCATTCACATTTATTTGAATTTAGTCAATTCTCCCAAACCATTGGTATTTCTCTCAATTCAAAACACATGACTTCAACATATAGAATTACCTCTATTCTTTTAAATACCTCATGGAGTTGGAAATCAATTTTGAGAAATCTCAACTCTAGAAACTGGTGTCGTGGGTAGAAAAATTCATAGTTCTCATAATTGAATGAAAATTGGTGAGTAGGCTCAGAATGATGTCCCAAGGTCCCCTATAAAAGGATTTTGATCCAAACTTCTAGAATTTTGAGATGTTAAACTTTTCGTAAACTGACGACACACTATTGACATTAAAACACCAATTTCTAACATTAATCTCTCTCAAACTGTGAGAGATGTAACTTCAATTATTTTTGTACTTTTGAGAGGGTACATCCAAGAATGTCTTTACAAAAGGATTCTACTCCATCTCTTACAGATCTTTAGGAATAAATTTCACAAAATTGCCTACAGAGTGTCGAAGTCAATGTACAACAAAAACTCAATTTGATCAAATCCGATTATTCTACCTACACCCCAAGGCTGAGAGATGTCAAAATATATCCAAGTAAACAAAAAATAAAAGAAATAACTAAAAATATTTTTGGGTGATGTCAATTGATCATTTGCCTAGGATGCTCCTACATAAGATACATCGAGTAGGAAGTTTGTGAGCATGCACTTGCAAATGTGGAGTTGAACCGTAGGACCATTCTTCTAAATTGCAAGTAATCTACAGAAAACTCCATTGCTAAAATGTGTGCACAAAAAATTATTTATTTTTCCTCTTTTTCCAGTATCTCATTTGAACAAGCTTTACGCTCCTCCAACAAACCTGCATGCTCTTCCTCCTTCCTCTCATGGATTTGCATCCACTATACAACATCATCCATCTCCAAATATTCTCTCTTTTCCTCTCCTCCATTCTGGGATTTGACTCACCATCATCAACTGGTCACCTCCATACAAATATGCCCCTGCAACATCATGGAAATCAACAATTTCTATCTGCTCTTCTCCATACTCATCATCTCTCAATATTACAAGTGAATATAAAACAATATCATCACAAAATGAAAGTAGATTTACCACTTTCTTCACCATTGTAGTATTTCTTTCATCACCTTCAGATGCAACCTTCATCCACTCATCTTTTCCTATGAGGTTTACATCTACCCCATATACTCTCATCATCATTCCCATGTCATCAATTGTTGTATCATGTTTCCCAAATGTAGCATCTTCAGCAACTTCTTGACAATAACATGTTGCATACAAATTTACATCTTTATTTGTTTTCATCCCATCATTTTGAAAATCCTTATCCACCTCAGCAAAAAACAAATCCCTATTCATCTCCTTCAATTGTTCACTCAAACTAGCCAATTCTTCTATCCTCCCACTTTATTCTTAAAGCAAATTACGTTCCTCTTCAACAAACAAATCTATAGTATCCTCATGGAAATTGAAGCCTTCCATGCATTTACCCTTTTCTTCTTTTATGTCATCTATTGTTTTCATCATTTCAAACATATTAAACTCAAAAATTTCAAGTATTACCTCATTTCCTTTCACTGCACCATTCAACTCTTCATGGTCTTCTATCCAATATCCTTCTAGCATCTAGTCTATTCTCTTCATCTCTTGTTTCCATACAAGATCATTCTCCTCTTCACACACTTACTTGTCAAATCTAGGGCCTTCTAGCTTTGTTATTTTTGCTTTTATATCTACTGCAACTTTCCACTCTTCAGCTGCAAGTTTGTCACCTTATTTCATCTTTGTATCCTTTAAAGGATCTATTGTTACTATTGCTACATCAATTTCATATTCTTCATCTATGTCTTTCAAAAGACATACCTCTACTACAATCTCCAATGCTTCAAATCTTTTCATTTCTTCATGAATTACTTTTACTCCACATCAATGTCCCACATATTTTATGCCCTTCCATGTGTCCTTCTCTACTACAATTTCATATTCCACATCTTTTCTACATCAATATTGGCATGCTAAAACTTTATGTTCTTTCTTTTTCCACTCTTTTCTCTCCTCGTCTCTACTCCTTTCTAGTTTCTTTCATTTTAGAATGTATGGGCTACTCTGGGCATATGCTCTTCTTTCCATGCCCCTTCTACCAAAGGGCTACAACTCTTCTTCTCCTTTGCAACCTTGGTTGCATTCTTCTCTCTTTTCTCTAGATCCTTTTGCACAAGGATCTCCTCTTCTTCATTCTTCATATCCATCCACTTCTTCATTCATCTTTTCATCTTTCTCTTGCATCCCATCTTCAAAACATGTCTTCATCTCAAACTCATCCCTCTTAGCATGGTCATGCTGCATGGCTTCCAACTAGTCACACTTTTCTAAAAAACTTGTGAAACTTCTCAATATTTTATGTCATCTATCAAAGGAATCCCTTCCTTTTGTACATTCTCCATCCATCCCATATGACTAACTTCCACACATGTATCTTCATCCTACTCATGCTCCAATCGTTTACAATCCTCTTTCATTTACCCTACAACCAAATTCTCTCACCACTATCCTCTACCCAACAAGATGCTGGAAGATGTACCTTGCTAAAACCCCTTCTACCCACTTCCTCTTAGTGGAAGAAGTTTGCACACCTTCTACCTAGCTTCGTCTCTGTTGGAGGATAGCCAAACTAATTCTTATAGAATCAATTCTCTCTCATGGCTTCACCGCTTCAATCTTCACCACTATTCACTCCTCTTCACTCACAGGTCTTGGTGCATACTCTGCACTCTCAAGATCTTGTGGTTCTCATACCGCTTAATGCAAGAGGGTAATCCCGTCTTGACAAAAATACAAACAATTGGCAAACAAATTCACACAACCAAATATACATATTGACATGGGCAACACTCTACGCAAAACAATACAAGATTGCAACATAAATTGATTTTATTAATTCAAATCAACACACCATGAATCTAAAACCAAAATTATGAAAAAATGGCCTTCAAATGACCTTTCTTGGGTCACACATATGAAAACACTTCATTCTCCAATCTAAATCTTCACTCCCACTCTTTTTTTGAATAGTTTACTTCATTCGTATAGATGTTTCCTCCTTGTGTAGCCAATTCAGGGTGGTTATGTTAGTGCTTAACCCCGATCTCTACCAGCACCAATAGATATGTAGCAGCAAGAGATCGATTAGTAGAACTTATAGATCGATGAGTAGCCTATGCAGGATGTAGGGTGGGAAACAATAGAAAAATTAGGTGGGAGGACAAAGGATGTTAGATCGATTAGCAGAACTTAAGTTGTGTTGTTGCAGTAGAGATCGATGAGCAGAACAAAAGGTGCTACTTCAGATCGATATGTAGAAATACTTAGAGCTTGATCAGCTTTCCTTAGAGATCAATTAGCAGAACAACATCCGATGCTGCTGCAGTTTTTCTTCAGTTTTTCTTAGAGATCGATTAGCAGAACTTATAGATCGATGAGCAGAACTTCTGAAGTTGTGCTGCATATCGATCTCTACCAGCACCAATAGATTGGCAAGAGATCGATGAGCAGAACTTATAGATCGATGAGCAGAACAAAAGGTGTTGTTGTAGAACGCCTCCAACTCGATTTCCTCCTGATCTATTTTTGAGAATTCTGCAACTATATCCTCCAGCATAGAATAGTAGGGGCCCACCCCAGATGAAGAGCCCAGCCGGAGGCTGGAAACTCTAGTTCCGGGGGCATGTTACGTATAGAATATAGATGCGGCCGGGCCGATAGAACCTGATAGAGAAGTTTTGTTTCAATCGCCAGATACTATACGTAACATGCCCCCCCTTTCTATATATTGGTGACTTCCTCCCACCAACTATAGCCAAGGGTTTGCCTAGAACCCTCGACTAATGTTGTGTGGGCTTCCTCCTAAGTTCCAACATTACTTCCAGCCATCAGGGGAACTAATTGCCCATAGAATAGTAGGGGCCCCTGGCAGGGAACCCAGGGGAGGGTGGGAGGATATTAATTGGTGGGTGGGAATAGTAAAGTTTCGGGTGGGTGGGTGGGAACTATAGTGGAGGTATATTGATTGTAAAGTTCTGGATAGCTGGATTACGGGTGGGAGGGAGAGGTAGAGGTGAGGGGGGAATTAGCCGTTGCCCGGGTGGGGGGGAATTATAGCACTATGGAACTCCCACCCAGAACTATTGCTTCCTTATTCTAGCAGGTTAATTAATTAGGTGGGAGGGAATTATAGTGAGAAGGAACCCACCCACCATAACTAGAATTCCCCCCCACCCTGCCCTCCCACCCACCCCCGATTCTCCATGTGTGGGGCAACCTTCATCCTCCCACCCACCCCAAAGGTGCCCGGGAATAGAAGGTCCCTGGGGGGTGAACTACAGATTCCCACCCACAACCCCTATTGTTTAACCAAACCAACTATATAGGTAGGGCTACGAACTATCGTAGGGGTTGGGTGGGCAGGGGTGGGTGGGAGGCAATAGTTGGGGGGGTGGGAGGAGATAGACGGTGCCCGGGGTGGGTGGGTGGATATAGTTGCCCCTTCTTTTCTATTATTGCTTCGATCCCGAAGGCTATCAATTGAGAGGTGAAACGACCCGAGTCCCTATCCAAGAGCCACCAATGGAAGAGGAAGATCCCTAGTCCATCTCATAGAGGCCCCTTTGACATGGAGACAAGATAGGAGCCGGTGCGGAGGGGCTCACTGGGCCAATGGACTAGCCTCAGGGGAAGGGGATTGGTAGCTAGCCCTGAGCCGACCTATCTCACTCAGTCAATTGAATGGCGAGGGGTCGATCCGTTACTGCTTCTATCCAGCTAGAGGGAGAAAGGCTAGGATAGGAAGGAGGAAGGGCGCGGGTTAAGGTTTCAATCTGGCTCTTCGTTCCAACCCTTTAGATATCAAAGAAGAGGTTCGATCACCTCACCCCTCCACACGGCCTATTATTTGGTCTCACCCAACTGTAGATCCGAGTGCCTGAAGAGCTCTAGTTGGTCGATAACATCAATGCTAGGGCAAGCCCTAACGGATTTCCGAATCAAGAGCTCCTCGACTACCTCGTCACCACTTGCTTCATTCCCACCCTCCCGTAAGCTTCATTCCATATCCCAAAGAAAGATTAGATTCATGTCGTGCCGCTCTTCACTGAACATGACAACTCATTTTCAAGAGGCGTTAACATGTTCTCAAGTGATCCCCCGTCCAATCTCGGTTGACTCCCCAGGCAAGTGATCCCTTCCCCTATAATGCAGTTGTATCTCACCCCACGGGGGCCCGAGAACATGAACCCACCCACCACCCACTAGATAGATGGCTCTCCCAAGGGCTCACCACCATAATAGATATAGTGTCGGGGTTCCAGTATCCGGAGATGAAGCAGCATATATCACTACCCTGAAGGATATCAAGTAGCGAGCGATAGAGCCTTAACCACCCACAATAATCTACTGACTAAACTAATCGCTAGGGTGGGGTGGGGCCCAGGAGGTGGTAACCTATATCCGAGGGTTCTAGGCTTTCCCTCGGATGATAGTTGGGGTGGGTGGGAGGGTGATTGTTGTTGAAGGCTGCTAGAGTGGTTCTAATCTGGGGTGGGTGGGAGGCCCTATCTACCTATCTGAAGTGGGGTGGGGTGGGGGGCAATAGGATTAGGTTACAATATTTTTGTTGGGCTAGTGCAAAGATGTGTCACAAGTGCACAATAGAATAGTAGGAGCCAGCTCTTTGGAGTGCTCCTGACGGTTATAATAGGGTTGCTGGTTCCCCCATAGACTCAGTTGGGCTCGATGCACTCTGCTTCAACTCTAGGGGAGTCACTAGCCATTGACCTAGGAAGAACTCCCAACGAGGATGAGCAGAATACTCCTTCGGATATGACAGCGGAGGTAGCCACAAGCTCCTCGACACAACCAAAACTAGAGAAGGCCGAAAGCACTACAACTCTGAAATTAGAGGCAGAAAGCATGACGACAACTATTAGCGCTAGTGGAGAACCGGAGGAATCCACCAGCAATACTAGATTAAACACACCTCCAAATTCTGAACCAAATTAGGCCAACTAGAATCCTTAATTTATCAACCTACTTCCTTATCTAGCAAGCTAATTAATAGGAACTATAGTCCCACAAATGGCATCTACCGACTACCATAGAATTTGAGGGGCCCCAGCTCCCATTATAGTACCCTCCCCGGGGGGGGGCGGGAGGTAGATTAATCTGTGGGGACCCTTAGTTCTGGGTGGGGGGGCCCTACTATTCTATGGCTAGTTGGGTGGGTGGGAGGCCTACCTTTATCTTCCTCCCACCAACAACTATTCCCTCCCCCCCGGGGGGATAAAGGGCCCACCCATCCTCAAGTAGTCGGTAGATTAGTAGTGGGGATTAGCCGAACTATATCTTCCCACCCAACCCTGGAAGCCAACCCTATTGCATGAAACCCACCCTGCTTCCTTAGCTATGCCCCCCACCCAACTATGCCCACCCACCCATCCCCACACACATGTATACTTGCTAGCCAACTATAATGTCAGCCCCCTACTATTTGCCAGGGCTAGCAAGCTGATTAATTTAGTGGGTGGACCATACTCTATAAAGCTGATGCCCATAGAATAGTAGGGTCTTAGAATAGTAGGGGCCCACCCAACCCAGCAGGGTGGGGGGCTAAAGCAGGGTGGGTGGGTGGAACTATACCTCCCACCCAACCTGGGCCCTGGTTCTGCAACCCCTTAGAAAACTATACTAGCAACCCCCGAAAAATCTATATTCCCTCCCACCCATAGTTGGGGGGCTAAAGGGGCCACTGATCATACTAATAGAAAAGAGGGGGTGGGTGGGGATAAAGAAAATAGAGCCCTACCCTACTCAAGCTCCCCCCCAGAGGCCCCCCCCCCTTGTATTTGAAAAGCAGTTTTCATCACCGAGGGTGACCTAAGGGGGGTGACGAGAATTCCCAATGACCAACTAGAATTATAATTCCCCCCCCACCCCGGAGGGAATAGAAGTTTTAGCCCCCTGAGGCTGCAGGGTGGGAGACTATAGATTGCGGGGGGGAGGGCCCCTGGTTGCCTAGTATAGTTTTCGTTGGTAGCATGGATATCTGGTTTCCAATCCTAAATCAGTGTGTATTTCATGTTGCCTAAAGAAACAAGAGGCCACTTCCGACCATGTTCCGTATATAATGGAATTGAGTTCCCATTGTTTACGTTCCCACTGTCAAGTCTCGGTGGGGGGGAATTCTAGGGTGGGGGGGGATTATACTGCTCTCCTCCTCCATTCAAAAAAGTATCCACCTAGCAACGTGAATTCCCTCCCACCCTGCTGGCATGCATGCAGGGCCGGCAAGAAACAATAGGCTGAAGGTAGATTCTTACTTCCACATTGCCCCACCCCCCATCTGTATTTTGGACCGAGTGAAGGCAGCAGTGGAAGCAGCAATCCCTTGCCTCCTAAAGGAGGCAAGTACTGACTTCGGGGCCTAGAATTCCCCCTCGGGGCTGCAGGGTGGGAGGAGATAGACAAGAGGGGCACTCCTTTCAAATGAGGGTTTCCCAATTCTAGATAGTTGGGGGTAGCATTTGAACTAGTCCCCATCTTCTCTTTCTCTCAATAGTCTAGATGCATCAGTCGACTCTGTGGATTCTATTTCTTCTGAATGATCCACTTGTCATAAGACGCCGGTTCAATAGCTAGAGTCAGGAGTACGATCAGGTCCTATCTATGCCCTTGCAACTGGTCTATAAATTGGTTCCCTTTGCCACGTTACAGATATAGTTGGAGCTCCATATTGAGTAGCTGGGTCAGAAACCCATTGACTCAGTGGATTCTGTTGACTATGCAGTCGGTGAAGATCCAGTTCCTGGGCAACAACATCCCTTCCATATTGTGATCGAGTAGCTTATTCAGTTTAAGCACCAGTAGCACCACGTTGCCCTTCCATCATCGTACTGGTTTAACTACTAGCACTCCCGGTAGGTTTCATTTCCAGATCAACACCTACCACCAATGGGCTAGGGCTATCGAAGTGATCGAAGATGCTGGTCTAGATTGAAGTCCCTAGTTGCAACAGATATTCCTACTATAATGTGCAAAGCCTAACAACCTTGCCATCTACCTAACCAACTGCTCTACTAACCAACCACTTGCTTCGCTCACTAATCCCATGCTTCTGGGTTGGGTATCGATCCCCGATCAACAGTCTCCTTCCTCTGCCCACACGCTAGCTACCTGTACCTACAGCTTAATTACTACAGCTTGATCTCTATCTGCCTTGACTTAGCAACGGAAGGAAGCCCCTACTATCTTAATTGTTACTAGAACTAGGCACCGAATACTATGCTGGTGGATGGATCAATACGGGGATAGGAGTAGGAATAGTAAGATCCTTCAGTTGCAGACTTAGTTTCCCCAGTTGCTGGAACATCCACCCTATTATGGTTCTCTTGGAACAGTAGGTACAAGAGCACTAGCACATGCTAACAGCTGATTCTGATATTGATAATAGCTGAATGAAGATTACTTACGGGTTAGGCTCTGACAGTAATTTCTTTACACTCTATTTGCTTTTTTTTGGGTAGCAAACTTCAATGACTTCACACTTTTTTTTTTTCTATTTAGTAATGATCCAATTCTTCCTTAGAAAAATATATTCACCAATCTGAAAACCCACTCTAGTGCTCTTTCTCTGGAAACACTTCCCTCTCTCTACCTTCTATATTTTTTTTCTTTTGGTAGCTAACCCTACTTCCAAAGTTCAATGTTGTTCCCTCTAGATGTTCTTCTATATAATAAAAGAAAACCTTTTTTTTCCTCCCCAAGGTGTTCCTCTTTTCCACAAAGCCTCATGGGTTTCCAAATTATTTTTGTAAATATTGTTTTTAATTATTCAAAAACATGTGTTGAATCAGAAGTGTTTATATATTATTTTTTATTTTTTTAATTTTCTCTTCTATATGCATAGTAACTTCTCTACTTCAAATTGATCATTGACATTTATTTGACTTTAGTTAATTCTCCCAAACCATTGGTATTTCTCTCAATGAAAAATGTAATGCCCCAACCGGCATCCAAGAAACATAATCCAAATAGGCACAACATTTTTTTTTTTTTGAAGGTATAAAACTTAAATGAACATATAGGTAAATATTAATACTCTCAGTTTTTGACGCAAACATCATCCTATTACCTAGACAGGCATCACTCACCGACTAACACATAGGGATGGGTTAAATACACATGCATATATCGCTACACTATGACAGTGGTAATAGAACCACAATGAACAAATCAATGACAGTATTAGTATAACAGTAGCGACATCACTAAATATAGTAACCAAATCAATAGCTTCAGTTGTAACTATGGTGTTCTGATACAAACATCAATCAATTCAACCTGTTCTCAGCTTGAACAGCAGTAATGATTACTAGAACAACAAAAAGACTAAGTGGTCTCAATTATGACAGCATTCCAAAACTATCAAGGAAGGAATTACAACGACATCCTATCACCAAGGTTGATAATATATGCGGAAGAAAATCTCAATACAACCTTTGCTTAAAAGTACATCATGAACATTATTACAATGAACTCTAGATACAAGAATTAATTACATAAATACGAGATCTCAATACATATCACTTGGTTCACTGAGATGTACAGATACATAAGAAAATACATCTAGAAAACTGGAAGAAAGAATGGAATGGCCCACGCCGACGTCACTGCCGAAACTGATGTCGATGACTGGATCCCCAATGGTGGGTGTAACACCACCCTACCATGTGGATCCCTCAAGGTCCACCCCCCGTGCTCGGAAGATGATGACAATGGCCATAACAAGCATAACAACAACATGGAAGAAGGCTCATATACATGACCTTACAGGGGGTACCACAAGACTTGGCTAACATCTAAATGAATAAACAGTCTTAGGAAAACAATACTGACATCTTTAATATTTCTTGGATTACCATAAGGAAAATAATGTTCATCTGCTGTCAAAAGATACGATTATAGTAGCAACCTTATGTTCTCTCCAAATTTTAATGAAGTCTGTTATATAATGTCACACAAACACTTGCTTAACAAATAAGTGGACCACATGACAACATAGCATCTCAAAAATCCTAAGAGCCAACCAACAAATAGGCAACAAGATTGATAAGGGTGCTAAAGAGGATGAATTAAAAATAAAACATCAGCCCAAACAACAGATTGATAGCATATATACATCATGCCTATAGCCAAAAGGAATGTCATTAAATCTGCAAGTAGTAAAGCAAGCGAACTGTTTAGTGGTATGCATCTAAGAGATTCGATCTCATGGACCACAATGAATGTGGCTCAAGTGGATTAACAAATGTGGTTCGAGAAACTTTCAAACAAATGCATTTGACAGGCGTAGAACTATTAAATTCCCAATGTCTTTGCAATACAACTACAGTGGATGACAAGGAAAATTCTCACATTAACCATGGATGAAGTACCCCACAATCAACTGTTATAATTGTTAAGGCCCTTCAAGTGTGTGTGGATCTCCACACAGCTACGAGGGATGTGAACCATTTTCCTCATTCCAAACAGGGACAAACCTCATTGTATAATCCTACTAACGATATGACTCACTCCATGTTTGGGCACATTTGAGCCTAAAACTTGACGTAATTTCAAAACAGAATAATCTGATTTGTAGCAGCAGCATAAAGATTCAGAAATCAGAACTATAAGTCATTTGGTTTGCGTTTGAACAGTAAAATTATGTGGTAGCATTCATTGTCGATGTTATCTACACGTGGGTTGATGAATGACACGTTTATTTGAGCAATCGGCATACATGTATTCGCTATTACAAAACCCAGAATAATCTGATTTGTAACAACAGCCATAAGAATCAGAAATCAGAATTATTATGACAAATGGTTTGCAATTGAATGGATATATATATATATCTGTGTGTGTGTGTGTGTGTGTGTGCATGTGGGTGTCTGAGATGGGGACAGGTTTCAGATACAGGGACATGGGGTCACTAACTACACAAATATCTCCTAACAAATAAATTGAGCAGTGGCTACTAACCAAAATAAGCTAACCAACCGCATGGAGACCTTTAAGAATTCTTGTGAAATCAAATTGCACAGATCGTGGCATTATGTGATTCTTTAAAGACTATCCATTTATAGTAATGCCACCTCCATCTTGACCACATATGCTTCAGATATGGCTGTAAAAGAATCATCTACTCTGTGAACTTGAACTTCCATCCTTCCAATATGTTAAAATTAAAGAGTTGACCATTTGATAGAATGCATCCACATTGCAGTATCATACCAATAGACATTACAGGTAGAATAATTTTAAAGTAAGATAACGTCCTTGATGCTTTATATAACATGTTATTCAATTAATTAAACATGGGCATAAATTCCATTAACCTCTGCATTATAAATTATGAAGAAACCTCACAGCTTGGCAGCCGTGGTCCAAGAGAGAGCATGGACACAACAAAAAAATTATATGACAAAACATAAAAGAGAAGAGGCTTATGGACTGCCATGATGACATGACCAGAAGATAAGTAGATTTGTTTGGGACGGCTAAAGACAAACTTCAATTTTCATATACTAATAGCAAGGTTCAAAAATAGCTTAGAAACATTATTGGCAAATTTAACAGTAGAGACTGCATTCCAAGTCCTCCAAGTGGAGAGTCAAAAGCTTAATATCCACCTCAGACCAAATGCAGAAGTTCTAAGTGCTACTTGCAAAATTAAAGAATGAGTTCCTAAGTAAGTGAACAAGACAGAAGTCAATTGGGTTGTGGTGTAATGGTAACTGCCATGATTTCAAAAGTGAACAACCAAAGTTCAAATCCCACTCACCACCCAATGCACTCTCTGCTAATGGGGCACCGTGTTAATACAGTTAATAAAATTGTGGAGCACATTGAA